>OX621193.1:4800000-7200000 GCA_951640565.1 Petrophora chlorosata | reverse complement strand
AAACTATAGTTATACTTACGTTATAGTATAAAAGCTGATTTTTATATATTTTTTTTACGCTTTATAGATCTATGTTTGGCCACTATCTCACCTGATGTGAAGCGATGATGTGGCCTAAGATGGAGCACATAGATCTAGAGAGAGACGGCAGTTGAGCGGCTGCTCAGACCCGTCTCCCCAATGGTTCACCGAACATCATCCCGAAACACGACTAGGTCGCTTGACGGCATGGCTTTGTTCGGTGGGTGGTATTACAACCACGGCCAGAGCCTACCACTCCAAAGCGCGTAAACGGGTTTCTTCACGATGTTTTCCTTCACCGTTTTAGAGCGAGCGTGCAAAATCTGCACTTAACTATAAGTAATTGGTAGGGCCGAGTCGGGATTCGAACTATTTCGAACCCAGGTGCGTCTGATCGAAAGGCGCATGAGTTCCCGCTGAGCCACACTCGCTCAACAATATATATATATATATATAATACTAGCTGTTGCCCGCGGCTTCGTACGCGTAGTAAAGTAATCTAACCTGCAGCGCAAGTACGGTTCTTACCGATCGATATATTTGACATTATAACGATAACGTTTTGTATCAATGACGTTTTGTATCAATGACGTTTGGGATCGTCTATTTCGCCGATTTAAGAGAAAACGAAATTAATAAGCATGTAGGGTAGTTGTAGGAGTAAGCGGGGTAGGAGTAATTAAAATTTAATATTCATTATTAATTAACAACATAAAACGTGAAGTTGAGGTCTAGAGGTATCTATAGGTCTTGTTGGTCTTCTTTCGCATAACGTTTTTTGTGTGTACTGTTTTTTTGTGTTGATTAATCGTTTTTCCGTACAAAATGTAAGGGGAAAGTTTATGGAGATCTCTGTTATTTCTAGTACGCATACCTTAAATGGTCCCATAGAGTCTTTTGATGCCAGGAAAATTATTTTTTTGGCATTTTTTTCGCTTACTTTTTCTGATTGATTTTTGTTCAGTGATTTTAACTGATTTTTTCCGAAATCTGTGAATGCAGTTCAGAATATGTCATAAAGTTATAGATGACTAGGAACGTTTTCCTGTAACTATAACGGTTAAGGTACCTGCCCTTACTTCCCAATCTCAAAAATCCACCCTGTATTGATAAATATTTAATTTTTTAATTTTTTATGTCATGCAGCCAAACATAACACATCTCCACCATTTACGACTACGAAAATGCAGAAGACTAACAAGACCTATAGATACTTTTAGATCTATTCAATTTCATGTTTTATGTTGTTAATTAATAATGAATATTAATAATATTTGAAGACTCGCGCTTACTCCTACAACTACCTTACATGCTTGTCTGGCAAGGGGTTGGAACTATCAAAAAGGTCTGGCTAATGAGGAACCATTATCTAATTATTACCTAAGTATTATATATAAAAATCAGCTTTTATACTATAACGTAAGTAGAACTATAATTTCATGAACTTTAAGGGTATCTGGCAAGGGGTTGCCACTATGTTGTCTGGCAATGAATGACTTGATTTTTGATAATATCAAAAACATAATATCACATAATATAACATAATATCTATCTATCTATCTGAAGTTGTTTATATGTAACTGTTTATATGAAAATAAATAATTCACTGATAGAAAGCTACACTATCCCTGAACCGCGTAAGGTTCCGTACGAAATCACCATACTAACTGCTGTGCATTCTGAACCATCACTAACGAGCTTAGTTAATCGCTGTAACCCTAAATTCATGTGGGCGCAGTCGCGGGTATCAGCTAGTTTAATAATAAAAGTTGTTAGTAGACATACGTCGTTATCAGCCTGTGACCTCAGCTCCAGATTGTTTCGCAGTATTTTGATAATGTTAGTCTGTTCCTCTTCTTTTTCAGAAAACATCTTGATGACAGCTTCTCTTTCCATCAATTGTTGTTCTTGCTCCGCCAGACTATAACTGTACTGTTCTAATTCCTTATCCTTCTTTTGCAAGGCTTCAGCGAGTTCTTCGTTTTGACAAGTCGCTTCAAGTAACTTTGCTCTCTGTTCGTTAACCTTGTAAAGTACATACATAATAATATATATTTCAACTAAAATAAGGTGAATGCAGTTTATATTTTATATTAAAAAAGTGAATTGATTAGAAAATTAAATAGTATTTTTTAATCAAAAAACGAGCAATTTAGCAACAGTAAAATTTTGTTACCATTTCATTAATTTCAGCCAAGTTTTCAAATTCTCCAAAATCTTCTTGCAACTGATTTATATGTACCTTGAGAGACGATAGCTGTTCTACGTAAGCTTCCATCTTGTTTTCACTAAAATAAAACAGTGTTATGCTAAGCAATCCGAATACAGTATACCTTATAACAACGACAATTATGATGCGCGACTATAACATGCTTACTTTTCTTGCAACTGATGTTCCAGCAATCCTTGTTTTTTCTCCAGTTCAGCGATATATTCGTTTTTAGTGGCAAAGTCACTTTTAAGGTTTTCAATCAACTCAACAGCTTCCTTAAATCTTCCCTAAAAATATATAATTTATGGTAGATTTATAGTGCCTTACAATTTAGTAAAGTTTGTGTGGCATGTTATTATTAGGTAATATGTTGTTTATACAAGGTGTAACCTAGCATATATGTAGGGCCCGGGGCCTATTCTGACCAAGCTTGCGAATAACTTGACGCTTACAGAGGTTGGATTACTATTTTAATTATTTATTGTAGAGTTCATGTTGTGTTTATTACATTTCGCGGAGGAAACTTTACGAGATCTTTTCATTTATGAAAATCTCCGAAATTTCAAAACTCATTGCACAAATGTTGTTTGCCATGAAAGACGTGCAGAATAAGTCCCCTTTGAGTTTATACACATATAGTATGACTGACGAAGAACTTACTTCTATTTCTTCTATCGCTTCACTTTTCCTTGTTAGACGATCGCTACAATCATTGATTTCTAAATTAGCTTTTTGTAGTTCAATTTTTGTGACTTCTAATTCGTTGTGAGTATTTATTGCTTTTTCTGTAACACAAAATAATAGTAGAAAGTATTTATTTGAGTTCCACATAATAATATCGTTTTTTGATGCACAATTTTTTTTACCAATTTGCGAATCCTTTTCATGCAGCACTAGTAATATATCCTTATGACGTAGTTCTGCTTCAAGCAACTGGGTACTGAGTGACTCTACTTTTACGTGGAGTTTCTCTTTCTCTTCTTCTAGTTCTTCATATTTCTTCTCAGTTTCAATAAGCTTAGCGACCTTTACATTAATTTCTTGCTTGACATTTTGAAGAGACTCGTTGTAATATAATGAAAGCTCTGAAAGACGCTTTTCAAGGTCTTCTTTCCTGTTGTAGAAAAATGTTATAGCTCAATAGCTACAATATGAAAACTTCTTGGAAGTAAACACTTATATACATACTCTGTTTGTAGCTTCTCACGAGCTTCAGCAATTTCTTCCAAATGCACCGTGTGCTCTTTAATTGATTCTGTCAGCTTATTGAGCTCCGCGTCAAAATCAGTTTGTAACTTTTGATTCTGAGAACAGACAACCATCATTAGTCGCAACGATTTCTAAAGAAAGTTATATTAATATTCCTATTTTGTGAAATAAATAATATATATTACTTGATCGTGTAACTGTTGCACTGTCTGTTCTAAGGACCAAGTTTGAGAGCGAGCTTGTTCCATAGCAGCTTCGAGTTGGGAAGCTCTTTCTAAATTAATTTTTACTTGTCCTTCGGCACGAGCCAACCGATCTCTCAGTAATATCCTCTTACACTTCTCTTCTTTTAGTTCTTTCTCCATTTCCTAAAAAAATACGTACCTTGTTTCTTGAATGTCTGCAAACTAGCGAAAGTCGCAAATTACGAATTAATTTATTACGACATGTAAAACGCATTTTTTTCTGTTACCTCAACTCGGTTCTTGTTTGTCTGCGATCTGAGGTGATCAGCATTGTGTATTTGTCTTCTAAGGTCAATGTTTTGCGAATTCAATTCGGACATTTCGTACGTCAACTGCTCCGTGTGGAGCTGAAGGGCCATCGTCTCATTTACACCTTTCCTAAAACAATACTCGATACGTGTCCGTGATTTTTTATGATAGAATTATTAAAACTAGGAATAATAAAAATAATTTTGAGAATAGAATGTGCTATTACTTCATCAAATGTATAATTTCGTCCAACTTATTCAGAAATTCGTTTTTGACTTCATCGAGGGAACATTTTAACATGTCATTTTCTGCATTGAATTCGTTGATTTTCTTCTGTAATGTATGTACTTTGATTCCCTTGACACAACAAAGATATATTATTAGTTACAAAGGTAAAGATCGATAAGAATATATCTTTCTCTTCATTTAACTACGGTTTACCTTTTCTTCAGATGTTAGAGATGTGAACCAATCAATGATTTCTTTCCTCTTTAACAATGTTTGTTCACAAGTATCTACTAGCTTGTTAGGGATATCGTAAAATGTGGTCACGTCAAGTGGCAATTGAGTTTTACCTAAACATAAAAAGGAAGTTAGAGGTTGGCTTTTCAGTTTGTCTGTGCTGAATTTTCGACTCCGTAAGACCGTATTAAAGGTCATCCCTCATTTGTCAACCCAGCACCCGACCAGTGCCGCTCCCGCCGCCTCGCCTCGAGCGGTTAGGAATTAATAATAATAATAAACCCATTTATTTCCAACAACATTAAATAACAATTTTACTTTTTTTTTTCACTATTTATAGGCTTGCGTTTGACCGCTATCTCACCTGTTGTTAAGTGACGATGCGGTCGAAGATGTAGCACGCTCGCCTAGAAGAAACTTGTTCACTCTTGTCTTAAAGACACCCAGATTATAGCTATCCGAAAACACAGATGACGGCAGAGAGTTCCACTCCTTGGCCGTTCGCATTATGAAGGTCGAAGCAAAGCGCTTGGTGCGAGCAGGAGGGATGTCAACCATAAATTGATGACGGCTTGCCGTACCGCTGGAATAAGTTCATGTAATTCCGTCGCACACTCTCCGAAATGTATCCGGTAAAAGACCGATAGACTGGCAACTTTGTGCCGATGTTCAAGACTCTGAAGTTTAGTCTTAACCAGCGCATCGTCACCAATGAGCTTTTTGGCTCTTTTTATTGTAATAAAGAAAGTTTTATATTAATTAAATGCACATTTAAATATTATTTTTGTTATTTGATGCTGAAACCCCAGACTGGGTTAGGCAAAGAAAACTAAATATTACTACGTAAAGAAGCGACACTCCCACCCCCCCCCGCCAATTTGTCGTCACCCGCAATAAACCGGTAAAAAAATGGGTAATGCCGTGCTTGCGTTGCTCGGTTGTCACCGCTCGCTGCTAATGACTAACGACGACCTGCTTTACAGAGGTAGAGCAGGCCGGCTATCTGACTTTGACATATGGACGAAACATATTGAGAAAAAGACGGAGAACAGCTGAAGACGGTGGAGCTGACCAGGACCTGACCTGACTGACGGAGGTCTGCCTATCTCTTATAAAATGGTTCGTTATTGTTCCGTGTATGGATGCAAAGAAACCAATTACACAAATAAGAATCGGAGATTTTTTGGTTTTTCGCGTCTCCCAGCCAAGCGATAGTGGGTGTGAAAGAGAAACACTTGCTTATATATAGCGTTGTCCTTGTCGCGCTCGATTCGTATTAGCTCATCCCTACAATAATTACGCACACACACAAAACGTGTGCGGACAGGCCGGTGCGCCTGTAGTAGTACCTACTAGACAGTTAGCTCGGCGAATTTGTATGGAGTGTCGGGGGTCTGGTATGGGCCTCCTCCAGTTTATTCCAACTCTCTCTGTCCCTTACTTTTATTTGCCCTTCTTTTCCTGCTCTGGCGATTATTTCGTTAATCCATCTGTTCTTCGGACGTCCTCTGCTCCTTTTACCAATTGGTCCTTTCCATATCGTTGTTTCTAATGCGGTTAGAAATTGTTTATATTAAATTCCGTACATATACAGTCACTTATCAACTCCTTAACGTAGCCCGCAACGCCTAGCCCCGGAACGCGTAGCCTGCGAGTGCGTCGCACTCGGTGACAACACACTGTCCGCACGCTTGCAGCGCGGTGACCGTGCGCGGATGAATAACGCGCGGTTCCCAAGTGGACCGCGCGCCGCCCACCACAGAGGAAGCAATCCGCCCGCAAGTATTCGTTTCGAAAATATCATGCACCTCGTCGACGCCGCGCCGTTAACTGGCCCACCGCGCGATGACCACCCGTGGTCAACAAGTGGACGCCGAGCGGCGAGGCGTCGCTAGTCGGGTGTCGGGTTGATTAATGAGTTGTGACCTGTGTCTATAACTGACAGACGACTTAACTTCTAAGCTGGACTACGAAGATTCTAAGCTTCTTTGGATAAAAATGCATCTAGTACATTTACCGTCAGACTTATCCTTGTTGGCCCAATCGGTAAGGTCGTCTCCAGCGCATAAGTGTAGCAGTTGTTCAGGAGTCAATTTGGAGACGTTCATGATTTGCAGATCTTCTGCCGGCGGCAGGTTCGCCATTTCACCCAATGACATCATTTTCTTATGGGTTTCGCGCATCACCGCATACAGCTCTAATATAATATTCTGTAGACATACAACATGCATAGTAAAGTATCACCCATATCACTATAATACGAGTATAATATAATCACATCGTTCTCTTTGCCCAGCTAAATTAAAAACGAGAGGTCCGATACTAACAGAACAATGTTTAATAAAATAAGAAAGATTCGGTCGAACCTGTCGTTCCTTGAGATCATTCTTCATGCGTTCAAACTGAACCGCTTTGTCTTGCCAGGCAACTTTCAGTTCGCTACGGGATGTTAAAGAATCTGTGAATACAAAAGTTTCAATCATAAATATTAAAAATCCCCGATACAGTAACAGCTAACTTTCAAACAGCTGGACAGTTTTTCATCAAATACATCTAAGCACCATCACGATTAGGTAAACTAGCTCTCATTAAAAAAGACCATTAGTTTGAGAGCTACGAAGCCAAAGACAGAACAATTCTCAAAATGCTTATAACTTTTAAACAGCTAGACAGATTTTTATTAGATACTGCTAAGTGCCATCCTTAACAAAAAAGCTTTCTGTGATTCATGAATTTACGTTCAAGTTACGTTTATCGAAGAAAGCTTGACTTGAAAGTTTGAAACTCTTGAGTCTAGACTCTATTCTGATTTTAGTTTCTAAATACGGCCTTTTTGTGGATAATGTATGGAACTGGATGCATGTCAGGTGAGGTATTCTGAGTAAGGTTGAGTTACCTCGTTCGAACCCCTCACTGTTTACTTGTGGGCTATCAGATGATTCGCAATGTCGTTGTTCAAAATCTTCGTCTCTTCTTATTGATTCCTGTTTTACAATAACGACAAAAGACTTTTCAGAAATTTCATCAATATTATTTTACTAGCTATCTACATGAATTAAGTTTGGTAATTCTTATGTCCATTGTACATCTATTAATTTTAAACATTCTTGTCTTGGGGTGTTTCACAGCAATCGATAAATCAACGGCAGTGACCGATAACATAGATGAAAGTAAAAGCAGTCGATCGACGTTGACTGATCTTATTCTGCTATCGATGGTTTCGACCGATCGATGCCATGGATGGATCATTGATCAATTTGTGTGGTGACAGATTTTATAAAATTTCTTTACCTGATCCGGGAGAAAATACGAGTTCTTGCGCATTTTCGTTGGTCTCTGTCTCTGGAAATAATGATAACCCAATAAAAGTTTGATGATAAAAGTGGGTATATCAATTATACATATATTTATTTAACGTTTGCTTAATAAAACAATACTAAAATGTAGGTATTGAAAATAATTTTACCTGTGTCTGTGTTGGCACCATTATTATAGGTCTCGTGGTTCTGTGATTTTCAGGTTTTCTAGGTATTGTAGATGGTTTCTGTGTTGTAAAAAAGTAATGACAGATATAATAATTGACATCATTATTGCCGCTTCATCACTGGGCTGACATGACAGGGATTCAACAGCGGTGCAACGTGACATCGACACAACAGGGTGTATACTCTGAGGTGCTTTCGTTCGTTCGTTTTTGCGGACTGAAAGAGACACTCTTATGCCTGTTGCATAGCGCTGTCTCTTTTATCCGACGGAACTAAAGCGACCACTACACTACTCGCGAAGTTGCTTCGACGAACTACAGGTCGAAGTTGACCGAAGTCCGAACTACGTCACTATACACTCGTACAACCTCGCGAAGAGCTCAGACGCCCACCGCCCGCACGCTATGTATCATGGATATGGATAACGTATGGATAACTTTCAAGCGGTAGCTGCCGTTGCTATGTGCACTCTCGCGTATTATAACTACGTGCGTATTCATTGCTTAAAGAAAATTTAAAAAAAAATTGAGAAAAAGAAGATGGTGGATGATCGCAATCTGTAGTGAGCCGAGTAGTATAGTAAGAAGCTTCGTGTTCAAACTTCGAATCCTTTGACTCGGGCGCAAAAACCGACAAGATCGGAAGTCGCCCGAGGCGAGCCAAGACTGCACGAAGTGAACCGAAGTGCCCCTCTACACTCTCGTATCCGCTTAACTTCCATCAACTTCTTGAGTAGTGTATAATCACGAATCAGAGTAAAGGCCCCAGGTGTCGTTTCTGAGTCGTGTCGCTGTCGTCTGTCGTGTCGGCCCCGGTAACGGCCTAATATAAACATTGAGATTAGACGCTTTTACTTTTGGAACAAATGCTGCCTTTTCATTAGGTGACCTAACAGATCGTGATGCCGAGGGGTATGGTCTGTTAGAAAATAGCTCTTCCTTCAACCTGTTAGCTGACTTAGGTCTTATCTGCAAAAAAAAGAAATGTTTAAACTATACTTAACCTGTAGTATTTCTAAGCAATAATGTAGGTAATGTAATTTATTTAAATCTTAAAAGCACATAGGACGAAGTACTGTAAACGGTAGGTTTACGTACATCGTCACAACGAATGCGTGTATTCTTCGCTCCAAACCGAGTATTCGGCGTTGACACCATTTCAAATTTCGGTCTCTGTATTTAAAACACATTTTATTTTAATAAGGATTAGATGAACTCAAACTTGAAACACCTAACAAGTGCATGCGAGTACCTACACATAACAGATACTTGTCCGGGAGCGTCACCCTAAGTTCCTTAAGCGCGTTCTTCAGGTAGCTGAAAAAGGGAGGACGCTCACGGAAACACGTAAAGAAGATTGTAAGACGATCTCGACGGCGTGGCATCCTGGTGATTATGTAGCTTGTGTGTTCCTGAGCCGAGACATCGGCCTACGTAACCATGGTAACTAAGTAATTCAGGATGTCGTGATGGTAGCCAATGAAAAACACTCAGTTCTTATAGTATTTATTTTTCAACGTGCATAAGCCATCCTTACTGATAACAACTCTACACTCTACATACTAAAACTTAACTAACTACTTACAAGGAGAATATATTGGACAATCCACAGACCATTAAAGGCCTATAGATAGCCCAAATGCTTCAACCCACTACCAGGTGCAGCGTACCCAAGATGCTGGCAGTTAGTGATTGCAATCCGGCGTCATTTTCAGTCCGGCCGGATCCGATCGGATCGGGCCGGATTGATAAAATCAGGATGATTTTCGTTTTTCGGTTCAAAATGAACTGTTAGTCTGTTAGTAAGTTAATCAAGTGTCACTGTACTTAATATAGGCATAGGCAGTTTATAAAAATTAAAACATACCTATATATAATCAACTTTATTTCCTACCCAATGTTAAGATTAGACAACGAGCAAACAATTAAAATCTAATAGTGTAGGTAACTAGTAAAATTTTAACGATGTAACGGTCTTCCTTGATTTCACTTTCACAGATAGATCTATTATTTTAGTAAACGTAACTTTATAAAATCTAATAAAATTAACCTTAGGTAATTGACTGAGATGAGATCACAATAATTTATTAAAGTATTTGAGAGTGCTAACAAATAAGTCTTAAATTTATGACAGAAACCATCATGATTTGATGAATGTGTATAATGAATGGCACAATTATCACAATAATGAGATTGTTGATTATAATTAAAGCTCTTTAGTTTAATTAACTTACGATAAATAATTATTTTAAGTAGAATTTTAAATAATAATTGTCTTAGTATTCATTATATACTATAAGAAATTCAATTTTATGGATCGTAGAAAACAATTAGTGTTAATTGTGTCATCTGCTAGTCGACTTTTAATAGAGCTGCAAATAAAGCCTGCAATCAAAAAGGCCCTTTCATACAACAGCTCTATCATTTTGCCAAAAATGCTAGCACCGGATCCGGTAAACGTTGTATGATGCCGGATCCGCCGGATTACCGGATCCGTATTTCCGGATTGCAATCCCTACTGGCAGTATTGCCCCTTTGGATTGCAATACTGATATCGAGTTGAGCGAAATAAGTCCCAGCATTTTGGTCACGCGTCGCATCGATCAGGCGCTCTGACAGACTTTTGAAAATACGATGAGCTCCCGGTCCCCACGGACCCAATGTCTCCACACAAAACGGCTCAAATATGTAACCGCTAACGAAGTCAGCATGTTTGCGCCGTTTGAGCTGCTCGGCCGAGTTAGCCGCGCCGCGCCAGCCCTATTCTGCGTCTCCGGAAGTGCCATAGTATCGACGCAAGTAGCGTCCTACACTAGAGGGACGCTACTTGCTTCTTTCGAACTCCCGCCTCAACTTCCAAGGGTTCAGGGTCACGCCGTCGGGTCTTTTACCATCGTCACGCATTAGACCTGGTTGTCAATTCAGTAGGTAATATAAGTACCTACTAGTTAGTAAGTACTATATTAAGGATGTGTGGTGAGAGCAATAAACAATGTAAGTATTATTATGTGAGAAACTAGTGTGAAACATTATCTCAGGTATTGTCTGTAGATAAATCAAAAGAAAGAGATGGGGCGGAACTTTGCTCAGCAGTGGGATCTAAAAGGTTAAATAAAAATATTACGTGCTTTATTCCACCCCCGCGCCCCTGTAACACCTACGGCGTGGGCTAAAGTTCAGTTACTGACCGTAGCATCAGTATAATTAATAGCTGCTCTCGCTCTGGGGATAGAATTGGAAGCGCTGGGTGACTTAATGCGGCCATGTGGGACCCTCTGCGGGATACGACATTTTGTCGGCGCTCTGGCTGCTTCAATTACATCTATATAAATAAAAAAAAAACATGGTTCTCTGAAAGGTACAAAATGATCTAAGTACTTATGATGATTGGTTTATTATAATCTACGATAAGGATTTATAACTCGCTCAGAAATGATTCATTAAGACGTCGTGAAAAAACCGGCAATGGCAGAAATCTATAGGGCCGACCAAGTTTCATCTGCCTTAGCATATACTTAAGAAACATTAAACTTTATGCATTCAGCATCGAGCATTATTATCTGCTATCGATTGTTTTAACTGAAAACCAAATGGAAGAGAAGCGAAAATATATAATATAGTAGCTATACCTATAGTAGCCCAAGACAGTTTGCTTGAGAAGACAAAAAAGCGCATGTACCTACTTAGGTAGGTTTTTGTTACGTGTCTGGGTCTTGTAGGACCATGGTCCTCGTAGTTCCCGGTTTCATTAATTGTTTATTATACTTTTACAGCTGTTACTAAAGCTTTACCAAGACCACACATTAGACCAGCGCGCAGTAGTGTGACGAATAACCCCGGGTATTCTTTCAATCTTCTACTAAAACACTGTATTCTTTCATACCTTGTATTCTAGGTTCAGCATGTACTGCCATAGACATCACTGAAGGCTAATAAATTCAGTGTATCATAAAGAATCATAAAAAAAATACAAATATAATACAAAGAATTTCGCTAAATTGTTTTCCTACCCATGCCAAAGTAATATAGCAGTGGTGTCAGTGGTGGTTACGTGACGTTGCATGACGCTACTGAAAGGAGATATCGAAAGAATTTTATCTTTGGAAAGAAGAACTGAAATCAGCCAGTTTCAATCAAACCTCTGTTCTGTAATTACGAAATAGTTCAGAGTTTTTATATACTATTTACTAGAAGCTAGACACCAATGGAAATGTGCCCAGCAGATTCCATTTTCATGAACAATCCGTTTTTGATGAAGTTGTAGCGAAATTCGTCACTCACACTATAAATGATAAATGCGTCTAAAGTTTGTAAGTGTGAGTTTGGTATTTAAAATACAACGCAACTCCTTCTTCTCCTTGACGTCGCCGACGTAAAGTCTTTGAAATTTAAAATTTCGAAACTCAAACGTGACTCAAACCGATAAATGGCAAATATTTGATAACAACGAATTTTATACATCTAAATTCTAAATCATTATAAAATCCGAACATATTTTTAAATCAGAATGTCGTCTACGACGAAACCGCCAAAGGACAAACCAAGTGAGTTATTTTGATACTTACACGTATACCTTGATGAATTGATATCCAATGGATGCCATCATCAGCCTGCTTCTGTGATACGATTAGATAGTCACCAAGTGTTTAGCTAAGCCTCAAGATTGTGCTTACTGAGGTAGGTTTTTTTGGTGCAGGAGACCGCACTTCATCTTTGAAACCTGTAACTGAATCTAATATAAAATTAAATAGGTACAATTACTGATTGCCTCTTCTATCTTCGAGACATGAGCCTCATGTTAGTCTTTCTCTCAAAAATATCGAGAAATTGCCCTAGCAACAATTTTATGGTGTTCCTGTGCGGTGAACCCTCGTATAAAATATAATGCTATTAAACGTAGATGCTGCTCCTCGTCGCCTCGTGCCGCGGGCCACGGCGGCGTCGGCAGCTCGCGCTGCCCGCAATGCCACCAATCGCAACCTGACACCTGCGCAGAGACAGTCGCTGTCGCCAAATCGTATACCGCCTTCGCTTATCCCGGCAAAGGTCAATAATTACAGTATGAAGTCTTTAATATTTATTCACTTGACGAGGTACTTAATTACCCACCCAAGTCATTGTAGGGAAAGCGTGAAAGCGTGTACGACACAAATCTGCTGACAGGCAGTCTACTAGCTCTCTCGACCTATCTCGCTACCTATTGCCTGAATGGACTGATGATAGTAGGGCCTCATTGCTCGCTCCCGGCGCTCATTCCCCGCCTAGACCTGCGCACTTTCAACTCTCTTTATGAAGATAGTCTAGTTTTGACAATAAGACTACCTACGGTTTGAGATGCTAGGTAGGTATGAATTTTATTAATTAAATAGTATTTTCTATTCTCAGGGAAAAAGTTCAGCGCCACGCATTTCTCAAAGGACAAATTCTAAAACGGACATGAAGGTAATATAATTTCAAATTTTCTTATAGGAATTCTTTGCTTCTTACATACATATATGTACATATGTATGACTACAAAAGGCATTAGTGGATATGCTGACCTCAAATTATATCTTCTTAATAATTTATTAATTAGTAAACACGTGTTTTTGCAGATAAACAAATGTGCAGAAATCGATCCACTACTGGAACATATCGATGTAAGTACCTATAATTTACGATAATTTTGGCAGTTCGCTCTCTGCGCGGTATTTTCTTGTTCTGGGAATAATGAATGCACTGCGCACTGCAAACGAAAAATTAAAACGTGATAATGCATTCTATTTTTAGGTGGATAATCAGCAAGAAGTTGATGCATACGTAGTGTTAGACAACAACACGGTTATTGTGTCAGATGACACGTCAAATGAAAATTTAGACTACCCTAGTGGTGATCCTTTGCAGGAGATCAACGAAAATTATGTGTTTGGTAAATTATTTTTATATAATACAGTTCCTATCTATACTTAAGTACTTACAGTATCTAGTAGGTATCATTCATTGATCCTTATTTCTTACAAACCATTTTTTTTTAGAAATGAAACGCGATGTTGATGATCTTGTTGAGAATCCAAATGATTTTGAATTGCAGAAACAAGAAATCGGTACGTTCATACTGCATCCCTACACTTTTGTACCTACCTACTATAATTATTTGATTGATAAGAAAGTATTAACGAAATATTTTCAACAGACCAAGATCGTACCTCATCACCGAGCCGGTCGTTGACGCCCAGAAGTCTGCCATCCAGTCGGCCGCAGACGCCACACGTAACCAGCCGGCCGAGGACTCCCGCGCCCATGCGCCAGACCACCCCCGTCAGCCGCCCGAACACTCCTCAACGAACCCCCACTCGCCCCACCACGCCGCATGCAATCAGGGGCCCTTCGTCCCCACCTCGCACGAACTTAAGAGATGACGGAGACGTCAAAACTGCTTTCATGATGAAGAATAAGCAATTCAATCGAATGAAGAAGGAACTAGATTTGAAACAGGTTTTATTATAATTTTCAAACACTTGACGCTGCGCCGATCTAATTCTCTACTGAATTGATTTACATAAATATTGCTAAGAAAATTTAAACGAAATTTTCTCTACTCGAAATCTTCATCATGCAACACCAGATGTACTCGTAAATGAAGCAAACTATTCTAGATTGAAGAATTAACTACTTATTTAGGGAGTCTGATACCCTTATTTTGTCACTTGTTTCCGTATAGCAAGCAATCCTGGAAGTGTTCGACTCGCTGCGATCACTGCGCGAGCGCATGAACCGCGAGGGCCTCTCGGGTGGCGGTGAGGGCATCTTGCAAGAGTTGGTGGTGTTCAACGTGGCGGACTGGACGTCGGAGGATCTGGCGCAGCTGTGCCGCGATGCCGCTGCGTCTTCTTTAGATGGGGCTGTTGAATTGATTAATACAACAGTGCCTATTGGTAAGTGACTATCTGATGGCTAAGATCAACGATTATCTTCAGTTGCTTCCATAAGAAAGTATTTTTTGACGTGAAAGGCCTGACGTAAGATGTATGTACACTGATTACTTTAAAACTATTGAACCAATTTGTGTGGTTCTTTTATCGGTTGAGAAGTAAACCCGTCATGTGGTCCTATACTTATAAATAAAGTTAAGATCTAATAATGCACTTATAATAGGAAATAAAGATAAAAATACCTGCAAATGGCTGGTTTCGCCTTATATTAGTGATAATGATAATATACATTTTTTTAGTACTTGTTCACTCGAGATTTGAAGATTCCTAGATTGATTCATTTTTATTAGGAAACATTTAACGCTGCTGCTTTCTCAACAAGCAAACAGCAATTAGGCAAACTGAGTTAGATGATATGAAGCAGGCTGCGTGTTTGCATTTTTCACGTCGCGTCGTCATGTGGGAAAATTTGTTATGTATTATAAGTACAAATATACGTTACAGTATCTATTTATATATCATTACAGATGACTGCGCCTTGCAGGAACTTGACGCGAAAGTGTCGAATGTCCCGACCTTGTTTGCCGATCTATGCCTCCAGGCGTTTACTGCTCGTCAGGAACTCATCGATTGGGTCAAACAGCTTATTGAAAGTAACGTAAGTTCTTGCACATCGGAGTCTGTACAGTTATTGAGGTTTTAACACTACAACAAGTTAATGATTAATCGTTGTTCAGACTATAAAAGATAACTTGGACGGCGACGGCGGACATTGTTACGAGCGCATCGCTCGCTATAACGCCCAGGGACTGGCGCTATGCGAGTCCCTCCGGGAACTCAAGAGCCGTGCTGATGACGCAGTGGACACTGTCACGCAAATTTCCAGGTGAAAGAACTTACTCATAGTATTTATAATACTTTTACAAGATACATCTACATGTAGTATGAGTAGATACATATAGCGATAGCCCTCACTACCTACCTATTTTACTACTAAGATATTCAAACAAGGTTTTTCGGAAAGAAAAAATACGACTACCGGGACTTCCCGCAATCCAATCATCCCACAGCGCGGGAAGCTCTGCACCAATTAATTATTCTACCACACGAGTTGGTGGTCACTAACTCGAGTGTCGAATTTTAATGCTTTATATAAATATGATAAGTACTAAGTAAGACATTTAAATATATTAAAATTTTTCGTCAATTTTAACATATTCAAATTTGTCGATCATGTCAATCTTAATGACTGGTTTAAAGCCCGAAGTCTCCAAGCTTATGGCGATCTTTGCACGTCTTTAAATATAATTAAGAGGTAGGTAGATACTTCACTTATTCTGTTCACATGACACAGGTAATTAAGAATTCTCATTTCTAAATTACTTGAGCAGACGAGCCTGCAGAGAGAGAAGTGCGCTAGTAACAGTTGGGGAGTCATTGGTAAGGGAAATAGCAAGACTCCGGCAAGACATCGAAACCCGTATCAATGATATGCAAGAAGCTCGAGGTGAAACAGAAAGTAAAGCGCTCGAGGTAACTATTACATTTTTATATACTTATTATAAATGTTTAATTTTATGAAAAACTAGTTGCTCCCCGCGGTACAAAACAAACATCCATCCATCCATCCATCGTTACAAACTTTTGCATTTATCATATTATAATATAATAGAATGAAAACGAGTAAAAGTAAATACAGTAGATATGGAAAGGTAAACCTAGTTTCTATCGTTCTATCCACCAACTCTCAGGAAACACGCCGCGAACTAGAAGAAGAGCGGGCAGCACGGATAGCTACCAAAGACAAGTTAGCAACGTCAGACTCGCAGCTACGTCAGTTGCGCATCAGAGTCACCAAAATGGATCGACAACTTCGAGAGGCGGAAGCCAGCATTTCCAGTCTCACCGGCACTGTGAAGACTTTGGAAGACCAGGTAGGGCCCTTAAAATATATTCAAGAACGAAAGCACAGAGATTTTTTCAACACTAAAGTTTTAAAAGTGACGATATTCTTGCCGTTCAATATTTTCTTGATACGCTCTCAGAGTCGTCAAAGAGAAGTGCAACTGGAAGCCCGAGCTCGGAAGTTGAAAGAATCCTTGAAAACTGGTGAAATGACTAGCGGACACTTGGTACAGCAACGCGATGCTTTGCAGGCAGAGTAAGATTAACCTACACCTACATTAACTTAAGCATCTAAATACGATTGGAAGTACGGCTACGTTCTATAGTAGTTACTAATCCATGTGTATTTTTTGTGTCGTAGAATCGCCGAACTAAAGGAGCATATTGAAAACATAACCACGCAACATAAATCAGCAATACAAGAATTAACGAACCAGTTAAAAGCGATCAAAGCTGATTTTGAGGAGAGTCTAAAAATAAATCGGAGAGAAGTGGATTTAAAAGAATCAGCAAAAGCAGCGCTGGTCGAAAGTCAAATCATTATCGAAGATCTAAAAGCAAAAATTACAGAACTTGAAAATAGCAAACCGAATCCGGGTACATTAATTGTTTACATTCATTAGTTTACTTAATGTCCTATGTAGAAGAAAAATATTTTATTTAGCTTTAATATAACCGTGATTGTAGACTTGCCCACTGAAAGAGAAATGGATTTATGGGCGGAGCTTCAAGCAACAAAAGACACTCTTCGTATAACTGAGGACGAAGTGACTGCTTGCAAGCGGGAGAAAGTTCGATTCTTGGAAACGCTCACGAAGATTGCAGTAAGCCAACATTTACAATATGAATTACAAAGCGACGAGGTATTTAGCATATCGTACTTTTTTCTTTTCAGTCCTTGATACCAGATGTATATTTTCCTCTACTAATAAGGTGAATTCCGCTACTGAAAAGTGTCGCTCAATTTAACTTTTCAGAATACCAAAATGCATTATACGTGTCCTGTTTCAGGAGTCAGAAAACAAAGTAGGTATGCAACAAAAACTGGCAGCAGAGCTTCTCAGCAAAGAGGAAATAATGGGGAAGATGCAGATTCAAATAAGAGAATTAACGAAAAATATTAAGCTAAAGTAAGTTTTCTTCTTCCATATACATAACCCCTTATGACTTGTTTATTTTCGAAGTGTTTGGAGGGTAGATTACACTTACGTAGCCACTTACCTTTGAGACATTAACCTTTAAATTTGATGGTATATACCTATATATACCATCAAATTTAAACTATATGCTTCTATTCCAGTGAACAAAAAGTGATACAGTACGAGCAATACGTGCGAGATTTACAGTCACACAATCGATCTGTGACCAACTGTCTGGAATCTCTAAATGGAATCAGTTATCAAGATTTGCAACAAGAGGTAACCGAGATGCCTATGCATCGAGAATAATCGAGATAATTGTAACTAAATATCGAAGGTTTTAGAATTTTATTTGATTTTAAAATAATTGCAGATAATGAACTTAAAAATGAATTTACTGGAATCAGTCCATCGCAATGAGGCTTTGTCCGAGCTATTGGCTCAGAAAGACCAGCAGATCGAGCAGCAAGACAAGACTTCACGTGCTCAGGCAAGAGTTATAAAGGTTACTACTTATAAATAGTGCGGGGCACCTTACATATTTTTATTTTGAAACAGAATAAATTTGTTTTGTTTTTGTTATTTTAATTTGTTAAGTGGTTTAGGTTCGCGAGGAATTGATCAACATGCTCAAGAACAAAGAAACAGAACAAAGCAGAGAGCTTACCGCGTTGCAGCAAGACCTTGAGCATCGAATGAAAATTGTAGATGAAGTGAGATATTTTTTTTTTATTATTTATTTTAATAGGTATTAACATACAGAAGATATATTGCCTAGTAACATTGTCACCGCTCGTCGAGTTACTAGTAAAGCAACGTTAGTAGAAGGTTTACTAAAACTCTAACCATTGGTTTTGGAAAAGATATCACTGTAGGTTTTAAATACGATTATGTCTACGATGGATACTTCTATTTTAGACTAGTCGAAAGAAAAACTCGATTAGTCTAAAACATTACAAAGATAAACTATATTTTCGACATAAAATGGGAAATTATTATTGTCGAGATAGTCTCTACTGAGCAAGAATAAAATTAACCCCCGGTCGTTAACTAATAATAAATTGTCTTTGTTTCTCTCTATCCCATACCACTTCCAAACTTCCATTTTATGTTGGCTGGGTAAGTACCTAAGTCTATATATTAATCTGTGCCTAAGTTAGGTTTAGCTTATGTAGAATTGTAGATACCTATTTCGTTCTTCAATAAACTTTAAATATAGGTACTTACCACAGGCTGAGTTTTTGAACAGGGATCTCTATGGCAACCCTGGGAACTACGCTAGTTACGTAGTTAGAGATAGATTAATTTGTTGTTAGAAATTCATCTATTCCAAACCTATTAAAGCCGCATAGTTATATAGATTTTTGAAAAATCTCACCTCGATACTTATACCTAAATAGAAATTTCGTTTTTCATACAAATCTGCCTCGAATAAATCGATAAATAATAATAATAAATTCATTTATTTCAGGCAATAATACAGTTAAGAAATTAAAAGTACCAGAAGCCCATAGAATACCTTACAGACTAAGATAAATAAAAATTATAAAACACTAACACTAGGCTAAGGGGCATTTCGGTTTAGCCTCTCTGTAGCGACGGATCACTTCCCTCTGGCCAAAATAATAATTGTTATAATTAATAAAGCCTGCCTAATTATTAACGCCTGCCCATAACAGTTGCTGCTACAGATTCGCGTTGAATATCTTGCAATAAAGGTGTGGTACTTCCCAAGGCAGACTCTTGCAAAAGACCTGTAGTAACTAGGTACATCTTAAATTGGAACACACTTCAAACGAGAGTTTTTGCAACTGCAGGTGAACAAGCAAATAGCTGCAAAAGCTGAGGAGATACAAGAACTATTTGGTACGCTAGAGAACAAGCAGCAGCAGATTCACCGACTCGAGAAAATCGTGTTGGCGCTTGAGGAGCAGCAGAGACGTGCGCAGGCGCAACGTATTCGACACGAAGAAAAGATCGCGGCGCTTGAGCACGAACTAGCGGCTGGCGGAAACCGCCGCGAGAGGTACGACGCCTTCAAATGGTTAACACCTATTAATGGTTATTAAATTAAAACAATGTTAGTGTCATGACACCTAGTATTTACTTACTCACAAAACACAAACCATGATAGTGTTTACCTACTCATACTTTATACAGAAACTTTTGTTCCAGAAAATTCCTCTTCTTTTAGAAGATTCCGGTGTAGAGTTTGTATCTTTTGATCGTGGCATCGAAGTGAAAATTATAGCGTCCATATCCCAACTGTGATTGTGATGTCCGTTTTTTGTGGGAAAATAAATAACAGAATTATTAATTCGTTGCTTTTTACTTCGATTTTTTTCGTCTAGATCCAGAACTGTTCTGAACTATTAAAAACGTTCTGACCTATGTAGGTAAGAAGGTATAAGAAATGTCACATGCCTAAACAAAGAATGAAAATGAAAAATGATTTTTTTTTATTACTGCAATAAGAGTTACATACATACATAATTACTATTATTAGATATAACCAAGATAAAAAATTAAAATTAAATAAAATCAATTCAAATATCAAATTTTAACATACAATAAAATCTTATATTTTATAAAGATAAATAATATAGAATAGGCACGACAAATATGCAAAAGAAGTCCCGCTATTGTATAAATTAAGCCTGCGTTCAGACATGCGGGAATCGTGCGTTTACGAATCGCGCGGTTTCAAAATTGTGAAGCTATTCAGACACGCGCGGTTAGTATGCGATTTCGTGCGGGTTAGCGTCAGTTTCAAAATGGAGGTCGACGAAGAAGTGTGTTTACTGTGGTTGCTCCTTAAAAAAAAGAAAAGAAAAAGGCGGTATTGGGTGCATCCAATATTACGTGACCGACTAGTACATGGTCAGTTCGTAACATTATATCCCAAATTAAGAATGTATGATAACAAATTTTATGACTATTTGAGAATGTCAATAAAATCTTTTGATGAACTAATTGAACTGATCAGGCAAGATATTTCATGCTCTGAAACGCATTTGAGGCCAAGCGTGTCACCGGAAGAGAAACTCGTAATAACTTTAAGGTAAGATTTATTTATTGTTCTTCAAAATCAGCATAATCTATAACTGTAGAGGACTGAGAGCCAGAACTAAATTGCGATGGTGACGGTGACGGTGCCGGAACAGGAGGAGATGATCCAGATGTAGTAAAATATCCTTGCGGGCTTGTATACTGTTGTCCTTGCCAATACGTAGGTGTGATCTGCTGAGTATTGTAGCGAACAGGGGGTGGTAAGCTTTGTCCTTTTTGTATCACTTGAAGTAATTCAATTTTGGTTGCTAAACGCCTATTTTCTGGTACTTTTCTGAGTTCTTTATATAACGACAAACAAAAGAGTTTGTCGTCATCTTGCTTGGTAATACTATTTTCTTGAAGTTCATTCTGAAAATGTTTTCGTGACTCGATACTTTTTTCTATTAAAACAGCTATTTTTTCTTCTGGCACTTGTGTTTTCTTACGTTTAGGGGGACGTATTTCAGTGGCTTCGGTTGCATTGGCGTTTAGTTCACTTGTCTCCTCACTTTGCCTTTCATTCTGTTCTTCAATATTAGTTGTAGTGTCTTTATTACTTACACTATTCTGCAGGAAAGATAATCTTGAAAAATACATATATCGGGCTCCTTTACGAGCACCTGAACCAGAAGGAGTTGTTTTTTCTTTTTTGCATTCTTTATTGTAGCAATCTCGTATGTTTTTCCATTTTTTTTGGAGTTGTGTACCTAAAAATAATAACATTATTAATAATATTCTTGTTTCAGATATCTTGGTACGGGTTGTTCATTTGGAGAACTAAGCTACAATTATCGCCTAGGAAAATCGACGATTACTGGAATTGTCCGCGAAGTATGTAAATCATTGTGGAATAAGTTGGTAAACATAGTCATGCCCGAAGCGACTGAAGATATCTGGAAGACAATAGCACGAGACTTTGAGAGATATGCAAATTTTCCAAATTGCATTGGTGCTATAGACGGCAAGCATATCCGAGTTATAAAGCCTGTTGATTCGGGTTCTTTGTATCATAACTATAAACATTACTTTTCCATAGTGCTCTTAGCACTTTGCGACGCCAACTATTGCTTTACTTATGTTGATATTGGGGCTTATGGCAAAAGCAGTGATTCTGCTATATTTAAAAATTCGGTTTTTTATAAACGCCTGACAGAAAAATCATTAAACATACCAACACCTAAACCAATATCTAATGTAGACCTAACACCAATGCCTTATGTTATAGTTGGAGATGAAGCCTTCGGCTTAGCAGAAAATTTAATGCGCCCATATTCAGGCAAATGTTTACCATATGAAAAAAGGATTTTTAACTATAGGTTATCGAGAGCCCGACGTAATATTGAGTGCACTTTTGGTATTTTGGCGAACAAATGGCGCATCTTTCATAGGCCTATAAATGTAAACATAGATTTTGCCGAAGATATAATAAAAGCTTCTTGTGTTCTACATAACTATGTGCGGACTAGAGATGGTCTAAAATTTAAAGATACTTTATATAATGCACCCATGACTAATCTCAATACCTTGCATGCGGGAAGAGGGACACCGTCATCTTTGAATATCAGAGATAAATTCGCTCATTACTTTGTGAACGATGGGCGTGTTCCATGGCAAGACACAAAGATATAGCTGCAACTAACATACCGTACTTGTAATGTTTAGGTACATAACTAAATGTAAACAAACGAAATATGGTAATACCGTTGTGACCTTCATTTAAAAAATGCTCGAAATGTCTGCATAAAGCAGCCGAAGTTTGTTTATATTTATTTAAGTACCTAAAGTATACGGAGAGTATAATATACGCTTCATAACAATAATTATAAAATAATTCTGTCAATTATTTTTTGGTGAATAAACCTACTTACTTAAAATATTCTTTTTTTCCACCGTGTCTTCGCAATTTCCAAATATCTCCACCAACTCTTGCCAAGCTCGGTTCTTGATAATTTTATTTGAGTAATCATCACACTGAATGTCCCATATTGCAGGTCTCTTCTCCACCTCATCAATAAATAGTTCAGTGTCGAAACGATCCATGGCGAACTCACGAACAGTGACGTGCTCACCGCGCGGTATCCGCAACGCAACTGAACGCGAAGTAAAGACTCCATTGTAATAGAAACGCGCGGGAGCAGCGCGATTCTATTTTCTGGCGGTTGGGTTGCGGTAACCGTGCGGCTTGATTAACCGCGCGGTTATGTCTGAACGATTACTAACTAACTCATATAAATAAGACCCGCGCGATTTCCATGCGATTCTATAATCGCGCGGTTCCCGCCGTGTCTGAACGAGCGCTAATAGTGCTTACATCAAATGCCATAATAGGTATATATTAAGTATGTAATAAGTAAGCTAACAGGCATATATTCACATTAATAATATATCGGGTCATTTTCTTAGTTAACAATAACATGTACATAAGCAACAATAGATAATTATTGTGTAAAAATATCAGTTTCGGTCGAACCTGGCCAAAATATTTTCAAATTTAATATAAAAGTCATGATCACTATGTGAGTCAATTACAAGTTGGCCGCTTAAATTGTAGAGAAACAGGTAAATGTTATAAAAATACAAATATTACAGCACTTTATTATCTGTATAAAGAAACTGGCTTTCAATACGAAACCGTTCATTGTTCTAGAAAATTTGTAGATTTATTATATCAAAAAAAAATATGTTTATGTACTAGCAAGGGTTACCATACAATCCAAATATGTGCGTTTCGTGTAGGCCTATATCATGTAGAAAAATATAGAATTTAAAGTTATTTTAAGTCATTTATTTATTTATTTATTTATTTATTTTAAGTTATTTTCAGTCGCTTCTTTTGAATTCGTTTTCGAATGCAGAGCTAGGCTAGTTGATAAATAGTATACTCTATACATTCGTTTTATTCTATGATTCACCTTTTACAATGTTGCTTTATAACATGTAGCTATTTGTATCCTTACAATTAAAATATGTACCTACCTAGTTAATAAGTTCAGATTTAAATTGTGCATTTTTAAGGGCCATCCAACATAAGCACTTTTGAATTACAGTATCGGTACCTTTTGAGATTCATTTCATTATACTGTAATTTGTATTTATTACATAATAACGACCATTAAGATTATTGATACACAGGCCTCGTTATATTAAACATTTCATACTCATTACTAAAATACCATCATAATAATATTCAAAAATGATACGGAATCATTAGAAAGGACCAATTCGACAAGAACACAATTAGAATATTATTAATGCTCCCAGTATCTTTTTAGTTATGATAGTGTAATTCAAGGTGTTCTCTGGTATTTTGTTTAAAAGTAGCATACAAATGACCAAAACTTCCTTAGAGGACTAGAGCGTGAGCAAAATCATATTGCGTAAAGTTCAAAATTGCTTTTTAAATATTGCTGGAATGAGTTAATATGTGCGACCTTGTCATACGACAATATACAAAAGAAATTATTGTAATTTTTACAAACTATCAAAAGCTACGCAAGACAAGGCGGTATGGTTCTAGAGACTAGCCTGCCCAAACGGGCAAATTAAAAAAAATCACATCGGATGACGAATGTCAATGTCTATCTGTCACTGTCAAATATCTGTTGAAACAAAATTCTGTTTGCGTAGGATTATGCTTTGTGTTTGCGTTGTTGTTGTTTTTTGAGTTTGTGTCCATATATAATCTAAAATGTCTGAAAGAAAAGTCCTAAATGTAAGTACTTCATAAAAAAGTAGAAAAAATATGATTTTGGTCTGAAATCCAAATTCAATTTGCAACATAACCTATAAATGTCCAAATAATCTTTTCAGAAATATTATCCCCCGGACTTCGATCCGTCGAAGATTCCTCGCATGAAACTGGCCAAAAACAGACAGTACACAGTACGTTTGATGGCTCCATTTAACATGAGATGTGCTACTTGCGGCGAGTACATTTACAAGGGGAAGAAGTTTAATGCCAGGAAAGAAGACGTTGAAAATGAAGACTACCTCGGTATTAGAATTTACAGGTTCTATATCAAAGTAAGTTTAAACGGATCGGTTCAATAAAGATAGATTAAAAACTAGATATATGTATAACATTACAAATATCGTCCCCTTACTGCAAAAACCAACAGTCACAAAAATAATTAAGCCACAGAATAAGTAATAGTATGACATAAAAAAAAGAGATGTGACATGTAAGGTATAGGTTAGCTAGGTTCTAGCGCCCAAATATGGCCCAAAAGCAGATTGAAGAGAGATGTTGTAAAAATATACATATAATTTAAACTCAAACTGTCTGAAGATAAGGTCAAATTTTGATTCACGCTTCAAATAACCAGTTTAGGGAGAGATGTCATGAACATATATTATATTATTATTAAATAATTATTTCCGTTCCCTGGCCTAGTCTAATTAGTTTATTTTTACCAAGTTTTTCTATCAATGAAGTAATACTTAACAACAATTAGAAGAAAGATATAACAATTATTTCAAAACATACATTATCAGTTATCACATTACAGTGTACAAGATGTCTACAAGAGATATCTTTCAAGACAGACCCCAAGAACACAGACTATGAGATAGAAGCTGGTGCGACTAGGAATTTCATGGCTCTGAAGCTAGCAGAAGAGCAGGCCAAGAGAGAAGAAGAGGAACAGAAAGAAGAAGAAGCTAATAATCCTATGAAATTATTAGGTAAGTATGTATAAAACACTCAACAACCACATATAGATCCCTAACTAAGATTTCCTGTACCTAGGTAACCAGGAACCAGGAATTAGATCATGAGCATCCTTGCAACTTTTGCTATTGCAAGTCTGTTGTGTTGCTCTGCAGGGCAAATGCCTCCCTCACCTCTTTCCATATCTAATCAGGGTGGTACAGTCAGTGACAAAAGTAGCTGAACATTTGTGAATCTTTGATTGACTACACCTTTGATATTTTGCTTATTTTTCTGGATGTTGCATTTTTTTTTTCTAAAATTTTTTTAGGGATTTTTAGTCGAGACGACCATGCCAGCCCCATTGGTACATGCAAATTTATTTATTTAATACTATGTAGCAGAGACCTAAAAGAGTCTAAGCAATGTCTGACGTAGACACTGCTAACACACTCTGGAATATACCTACATATAAATAATTTAATTCTAAATCTCTTAATTTACATCTAATAGATTCACTCCGGGCACATTCCATCAAAAAGTGTTGAGTGTCTTCTATCTTTTGAATATTGCATTTAAAAAGTATGTTAATATCCTGTGCAAATAGGGAAATTGTAAAAAATTGCACGTAATTTGTATATTTTCAGTTTTATTGTCGATTGAAAGATTGTAAAAGTTCAGCTACTTATGTATGTCGCTGACTGTACTATACTAGGTTTCTTTTTTATTGAACTGTGATGAGACGAGCAAGTCGTTCGCGTGATAGTAAGCGCCACGCCTACCCATAACAATTGCATTGCTACCCAGAACTTTTAATATTGCATTACGCTCATCACCCCGAGACATCAGATATTAAGTCTCATATGCCCAGTAAATTCGCTGGCTACAACGCCCTTCAAACCCAAACACAGTAATGCTTACGCACTACTACTTGGCAGCAGAATAACTGACAAAGCTGTGGTACATACCCAGACGGCCTCCTGCATACGAAAGACCTACCATGAGTGACTCCTAGTTAGTAGGTCTCTCATATACGAGCGGCCATTGTTGGTTTCATATCACTACTTTGCCAGTTATTCTGCCACCATGTCATAATAGTGCTCATTGAGCGTTATTGTTTGGCTTTTTCTGATATTTTTCATAACTATGAGTCTTAAAAGCTCTCAAGGTCACAAGCGCAGTGTAGGGCCATCAACAATTTTGCATAACAATGTTAAGGGAGGCACGGCAATTGTTATGAGCTGGCGTGTTGCTTACCACCAGGTCAACGACCTGCTGGTCAACCAATTACATAAAAAACTCAGCTCTTCAGTTCGCTTGCTATAATTTAGTTTAAAATATTTTCAGAATACCGTACTGAACAGTCTAGGCAAGAAATAGAACTGCTGGAGAGTCTTGAAGAGTTGAAGGAACTAAACAGGAGGCAGCGCACCATCGACTATGAGTCTATGCTCAAGCAGTACCAGCCGGAGTCGACAGAGGAACGGAAAGCGAGGGAAGAGAGGGAAGATAATGAGTTTATCAAGTGAGTCTCGAATTACATTAATTTCCAAAGGTGTCACTTATTATTACCCAAAAAGAAATATCGTAATTAACCCTGAGCCATGGGCTTTATAGTAAAGAAGTCGATCTCGCGATGCCAATGGGTAATGCCGTCGTAATTATAGACTAAAAATTTATGTAATGGTTCTCACCAGATAAAAATAGTTTACATCCACCTAACTAGATGGCAGCAGTTTACGTATGTTTGGATGTAATACCATAAATACTTTAAAATTATCTAGGTTAGTTAGTTGCTGCTTGCCTGTTTCTAGTTACTGTAGCTATTTGATATAGATAGATAGATAGATGAACTCTTCAGTGAAGATACACATTTAATGAAAAATAATACAAATAGTAGTAACTGTATTACACATCTGTATGTTACTACTACGTTACTACTAGTCACGTAGTAACTGTGTTACAATAAAAATGTATATGCAATAATTATAAATAATAGGTAAATCCAACCATCATACTTCCTACTATTTTATAAGCGAAAATATAGGTGTGTGTGTGTAAGTTAACGTTAATATTAAAATAAATCATAACATATTTCTCTCCCAATTACAGATCAATAAAATTCAGCAATTCATCAAAGAAAGTTGTAGCTGAAGAAATCATAGAAGATGTTCAAGAAGACGAACCAGCAGCGAAAGTTTCCAGAATAGAAGTGCTGCCTCCTAAGGCTGAACCACAGAAAAAAGAAAACTGGAACAGAAGCATAGGAGTAATGTCAAATAAGTCAGCATTGAGCAACCTTGTCAAAAAGAAAAGTGACTCAGAAACTAAGGACATAGCAAGTAAGCAACCTCCAAGTACTAGTAAATCCGAGAGCAGTACAAAGAGCAGTCAAGACACGACAAGTACACAGGATGAGGCCAAGCCAGCTGCTTCAGGGCTGTCTCTACTGGCTAGCTATTCAGGCAGTGACAGCGACTCCCAGTAAGCATTGATTTCATTTCATAGTAAATGGCAGTACATAATGTTAACATGAAATTATCTGCAAGTACGTGGAATGCACTTAATTACTAAGATTATGGCTGGTTCATCAATAAGTTTAGTAACATATTAAGAGATAAGGATAGCATTATATTTAATTAATAGTGACTAAATAACTGACGTAATTACGTTTACTGAATTACTCGTGAGTAGATTTGAGAAATGTACAAAGTAAATGGTGGGGTTGATTCTGTTATGATGTTACATATTTTTGAAATAGATGTAATTGCAAATTATTGATTTTTATTAATTTTTCTGACCATTCCTCTTCTAGGCCGAAGTTTTGCGAGCGGCCTTCATGTTCACAAAACAACTTTGCTTTGACCCTGCATTGACTTTAATGTTGTTCTGTTAACTTATTTAACTTGAGTAAGTTTTCATGAAAACCACCAATCATTACGTTTTCATTCCTTTCCATTGAAATAGCCCGTAAACTTATCTCACATCTCTTCTTAGAGTTTTTCCGTACTACTAATAGTAGTAGCAAAGAAGTCTTATCAAGAATTAATTATTTTATCATGGCTAAGGAAAACACACATTAATTACACCTTTTGTACATATCCAATATCTGTATCTCCCCTACTTTCTCGTAGCCTTTGTGTGCTAATGAGATACCTACTACACATTATGCACCTTGTATCTCTCATTCATCCAGACTGCTTTTATTATAATTAATGCAAACGGGTTTCCTCGCTGTAACGGCCGAACTGTACAGATGTTTGTTTCACCCGAATATAGACTTCTTTCTTGATTGGAAATTAGGTACCTACCTACTTTTTATAAGGTCTATTCAGAAATCTCAAAAAATTATTGTACGCGGAGCTGCAAAGAGAAAAGCTGGATAGTCTACATACTTGTTTCTATACAAAGCTAGCTTACAAACTTGAACGAGGAAGCAAGCTTCGCCGGAGTTAATGTCGTTATAGTGATTGTATCTTGCATCCGCGCACTGTGACACCGCAATTCTAACTTCTGCCGCATTCCTCCTGATGCAACCGCTGCAGATCTGATACAGCATTTGATATGGCAAAGACATTCAAGTTACGACATAGTCCACCTAGGTCATATAGTAATGTCTGAATGCTAATTTACCGGGAGAATATAAAATGATTATTGTTAAATTTTCTTAATAATTCTAATTAAATCAATGTATTATTAATTCTCATTTAAGAATAAGTCATCTTCGTGTACGGTTTAGGTATAGGATACTGCCGACATAAAAAATAAATTGACAAGTTCACTGCGCGTGTAAGTGCATCATAAAATAACTGTACAAAGGTGCAATTATTCCGAACGGCACAGGTGACACTGAGCGTGCGAAACTAAAAAATGCAATTAACAGATCCGCTATTATGACGCGGCATCACAACAAAAACAGATTACTGCCGTCGAGTGACGATCTCGGCACATACAATTGGCGTACAATAATCGGCTTATAGAATACAAATCGGCCAAATAAATAGGATGGGTTTAGTCGCTATAAGTCGGCGGGTAGCGGGTGTCGGTTCTCGGTTGTTTGTGCGATGAAATTCCGCCGTTCCGCGCCCTTTGTTGCCGCGGTCGCCCATTTATTACGGTGTCAAGTGCGTTCACACGCCGAGTTTACGTGGCGCTTTCTTGTTTCGTTCCAATCATCTATTTTTATACAGGTTGATATTTTTATTGTAACGAAATTGGATGGTCCAGACTCGGTCTTGGTCATAAAGACCCTAACCACAGACGCTATCTTTTAGCATACGCGATTGGCTTTTCTGTGATCGCATTTCAATGTCGCGCCTTATAGCGATTGCTACTTTAAGTATCCGCGATAGGAATTTGCCTGCGCGATTTAATCGTGGCACTAAAATTGTTGCGATGGGGTTGGCGTTTGATAGTGAGCACCTCGTTTCTTCTGTTATGTGATTAGGTATGTGGTGACCGTAGCGTACAATTGCTGCATCTAGCTTTTGATCGCGGATGCATAAAGTAGAGTTGTATGGCCTAATTTTGTACTATAGACAACAAGGGATTGTTGTATAATATGGTCTATCCTGACCGATTTATATGTATTAGGTGCAGGCTATATTTACCTAATTTATTAAAAATACTTACAGAACATTGGAAAATTTCTTTGTGAAAATTGTTTAGCGAAGTGCGTGCATTAAGTGATTACTTGAACACCTAACAGTCGTTAAAAAATAGGTAAGGGAGACTTGAATACAAAACCTAATAAAAAGTTTAGTGTGATATGAAATTTATCTTTAAAACGCCAACCATAAAAATATCAACACCTTCGTAGCATAATTATGTTGTAGGTACTTACGTCCGTTCTCATTATCATCCTAAAACAAAATACCATCATCAGACGCACTAAGGATGCTAGTTATTAGACCTTCACAGAATTGACGTACTTTCATAAATCAATACATTGGACCGAAGGAATTCAAAACTTAATAATAGGGGTCGTACCATTTCTCTTCACCCTGTATCACGTTTTTTTTGTCAATAGTACCTGCCCTGGGAATTAATTGATCGGAAAAAGCCGTTTTATGCGTTTGATGAACAAAGATTGGGAAAGAACGTAGGCGCTATAGAATGTTGAAAGTTATTGTTGTCCTAATATAACAATTTATGTATCTTTTAAAATAACCGTGACACATAATCTTCACAACTATACACCTAACTTATTGTTATGTAAAAGTTAACTTTAAATACATAAAGTATCCTTAATTCGTTTCCAGCTAAGGATTATATGATTATATAAATATTTATCGAGATTTTAATTAATGGCTGCTGTTAAACATATTTGTGTCAAGAAGTAAATATTTGTTTATTTGAAACACGCATGCAACTTGTTATAAATGATTACATAACTTTTACAAAATGATACCAATCAGGCCGAAAGATTAGTGCCTATAATTATGTATTACCTCAAAATAATAGTTCTGCTAACAGGGTGTGGCCACGCCCATGGACCGTCCCATTAACAAATTAATGCATTTCCACACTCGGCGGTACCTGCCAATTCCTGCAAATAGGGTCTGAACAAAAAGTGCATAGCTCACGGTGGTATGTTCAGATAAATACGGCTCGTACCCCGATTTTTTCGTCGACATAAATATTGTTTTTTCATAGATGTAACGGCGCAGAGCCGCCACGTCGATGCTCAGTTCTTGGAAGTAGAGATGTCGCGGCGCCGGGCTTGTCTTACCGTCTAATAAATAAAAGGCTGCTTGGGAATATTATGTTACGTCTCGGGGTGTTTTTTCGGCGAGTGCGTGCAGTGCGGTGGTCGGCAGCCTTTGCCCACTCGACCCCCAGTAATGGTACTAATCTGTCGTAACCGTATCAGATAATATCGTTAAGTCGCCAGACTTAACCAACCACCAGAAGTTATTCTAAGCCCCCACAGTGAAATTCTTTTGTCGAATTACTAATAGAAACAAACTAATAGCTTGTTCACGTTTGCTAAATCAGCGACTGCTGATTATTACTCACGCTTTCTGATATCATCAACACCACACCTGCATAAGTTGGTGTCGGTAAATCCAAATTGAGGCTTTACCGCACCTCATTTACTAAACACGTCTACATAGTCTACGTCTCCGTATAAAACAAAGATAAATAAAAGGCTTACGCGAGAAAACCAGCGAAGTCTGCACGGCAGGACCGCATTTCCCTCGTCGAGGTAAACCGAGCAATTTAACAGATGATTATACTTAAACATTTTGAAAAATGACGTTCTACTGCCGAATGATCAGCAGTTATTGGACAATTGTCTCACCCACCGGATGATGGTGGCCGCATGATTGATTAAAAAGCCGCGAGATATAAATAAAGTTGTTAATGGAGGCCGGCTCACTAGTAATTGGACCTTAAAATTCCTTAACAACGCACACAAACGTCTTCAGTTATTAAACTGGCTCGCTTAGAAACCCCTCCCTTGAGGCCCGGCTCGAGTTTAGTACCCATTGATACCGCCGGCGCCGCGCCGGTTACCGCTTTCATTAATTCTGGATTTGATTAAACTTAGATCCTTTATCACCTATTGGAGAGGTATTATTTTATACATTCTATTATAATGAGCAATCGACAAAAAAGCTAAGCCGGATCTGTATATATTTTTATTTAAATCATTCTTATTATTTTTTTTACAAAAACCCTTTTAACCTGAAATACCTAATTCCCGTACTTATCAAAATCCTCAACAACTATTTATATTTCGATACAATAACAATACTCAGACATTTATGAATATCTAATGGAATCAAACGTGACGTTGCGGAAATTCATCTTAAAACTGAAACGCAATGAAAATATGCAGTGTAATTCCGCTGAATATTATGTATGTCGGTGTTGTTAGAATAATATAATATGTATGCATATAGCAAACGTAAAATGAATTAAAATTAAAACATATATATAAATATATATATATATATATATATAATATTATTATTGATTATATATATAATATTATTGATTATATATAAATAATCAATTGTTATGAGCAGGCGTGGCGCTTAACATCAGGCGAACGACTTGCTCGTCTCATAACTCAGTTCCATAAAAAGAAATCGCTCCGCTTTTTTAATATTAATAATAATAAATATGTTAATGAGTTAATATTGTATATAAAAATTAATGTATATAATGTCTTAATTGAGTAAATAATAAATAATGTTAAACAAAGAAATGTTATTGTTAGGACTTCCTTTGTTTAACATTATTTATTATTTATTAACAACGGCAACGGACATAATATTCAGCGGAATTACACTACACATTTTCATTGCGTTTCAATTTATGAAAATCACTAATCAAAAATCACTTATCAATATCCATTAAAATTAATATCGAACGTCAGAAAATTCCAGAATGGTTATCAGATATTTCATATTGTCGCTTACTCACGTAAACTTCACACATAGTGCCGACTGTTTACCTGTGTGTGTAAGCCTGCGTGTATGCATGTTACTCCCGCACACATGCAAGGTCCTGGAAGATGTTCCATTCATAATTTTAACAACCACTCATTATGCCTCCGCCTGAGATCGGTGGAACATATAGCCTTAGGGCTCGATATGGGCTATATTATGATATCAATATCAGGGCTTATTTATTAAGTACTGAGTAAATCTGCATATGTCTGCGCAATCTCGAGTGTAATCCACATTAAGGCAATGAATTCGAGTAGTAGAACGAGCAGCACAATAAAATCTAGAAAACTGAACGTAGGTATGCTAATGAGGCCGACTTGCACACATTTCTTAGGCCGACCTGCACGACATTAACGCTGTCTACACGTGTATTGTTTGACAGACAGTCAGCGTTTACATCAGATTTTAACATGTGCACAGTCTTGCAATGCATGTCGCCCTTAAATCTACATATACATTTATATATATATATATATATATATACACATATATATATATATATATATATATATATATATATATATATATATATATGTATATATATACACATACTAAAGCGCTAAGTATACATTAATTTGTGCTTGATTGTTTTGGATTTATTTAAAAAAATAGCTTTGCTTATTTGCTTAATTATATTTCGTTCTCAACCGCATAACCGCGATAAATATTTTTGTGTAGGATTTAGCCAAATTTTAGTGGAGAAACATGTCTTACATAACTTTTCTACCACCCAGATTTTTCGCAATTTTACACTGTTTCAAGCGGCCAAAAACATTACATGTATATTTGCAGGGACACCCCCCACCTCCAGTGATATTGGGTGAGATTCTGCTAGAATCCCCACCCCCCTAAACGCCTTACGTAATTAATTGACGCTCCCTAATAGCTAATTCATCGTAAACCTTTTGTCAATATTTATCTTGTGTTGAGTTCAAACTACGGCTCATATATTTCACATCCAAAAATGAGTCACCAATCTTCAAAATTTATACACCTACTCGTATATTCCTCCAGTACAGTATTTCTTTCGTTTTAATTCAACAGGTAATATTTTGACGGTAACAACCTCGTTTAATCGTTTTTATGGCACCACCTATTATTTACATACTGAGAGAAATAAAACCGTTCCTTTTTCCTGCCACAGGGCATTATTTTGTTTCGTGCAATGTTGTATATATACGTTGGTCAGCCGCGGCAACAATTACGCTCTTTATAAACGTCGTGTGTGGCGCCGAGGCCGAGGTATGCCCATTCGTTAATCTGTCTTTAGCAACTAATAAAAGTGCCTTTCAAAATCAATGAATGACGAATACGAGATTATGCATAAACAAAGCACCGGTACTCAGTAAGCCCGTATTTCACCTTCGCAAAGGTCAGATAACATTTATTCGTCTTTCATCCAACATAGTTGTATGAAAAGATCACGGCGTGAATGAAATCAACCCCGTAGACAATGCCCCGTGGTATAATGTTAAATTGATCATAAAGGTATGATTGTAATGGCTATGGACGATTTTCATCAATGAGTCGACAATAAAGCCCCGTGTGCGACAGAATCCTATGAATATTCAGTGCATGTACACGATGATCATAGAACATCTGAGAAACTGCCCATTAAAATTATGACAGGCCATCTACATTCCTGAACAACAAAGCCGACCTACGATTAAAATAACACCTCCTTCGTAGAACGTATTTTACTTCACAAGGGTCCGTAACGTTTCCGCTGGGGTCCTATGATACCTTTTTTCCGAACAGTGTTAAAAAAACTTGGCGTCCCATTAACAATAAGATCAAAACTAGCCGCGCGCTACAATGGCCGGCGAGCGCCAGCCTCCGACCGTCGAGATACGGTTCCAGGAATCGCGCCCTTTTAAAAATATCCTACTCATGTTGGGCGTGTGATAGCTGGCGAACCTGCATTCCTGATGCAGCCCCGAGCGACCTCGCCGAGGGCGCCTCGCTGTCGCCGCCCTAACCGCTCGATGTGACTCGCGCCGATGCATCGCTAAATGCTTACTGATGAAGGCCCATCTACGAACACCCTTTCATCAATAACCTTTGAAAACAATCAACAAAATATTAAACGTCAAAATTTTCATTTATATTCATAGCTTGTACAAAGCTTATGAAACCTTCGCGCTTTTTATCATCATTCATTATCAATTTAGTAATCTGACTTTCAGTTACCAGAAAGATCCTTAGCATGAGAAATAATCGTATACAGACACTTTAAATTCATACTCGCATATCGTTCTCCACTCAAAAGACTACAAAAAATGCAATAATAGTACTTATATATTGAATGCGTTTTCTTTTACGCAACGCGGTTCAGGTGCGCAAAAAATGCTGACAATAATACAAAAGTAATAATGTGATTTGGAGCGTCCATTACGGAATGCCACCGTGACGCTCCCACGGCCGATTGTCCTGCGGCGTGCAGGGTGGTTCCTTTACCGATAGCCTGCGATTCATGTGCAGTAAATCATTATCGAGCCTCCCATATAACTAAAGCCCCCAGATTGTGCTGATCTAGTCGCTGGTTTAATTAGATTATTGTAGGTGGAACTGCTCCATATGAAGTTCTTCAGCCTTCTCAGCTTAAATGACTGCAGATTTTGAGTAATTCTATTTTAAAGCAAAAGAGTTTAAGGGTTTCTAATAAAAGCACCTACCATTTTAATGTTTGAAAAAATATTATATTAGAGTTGACATTAAAAATTGACAGTTCAATTTAGATGTCCAGATCCCCAAAAACTTAGGCCAAGAACGTTAAACTGCGAGGTAAAATGTCTCACTAATACCGCACAACGTTTTATGTCAAGCTCTTGACTTTTGTTTTTGTTTCACGCTATGTTATTAAATCAACGCCGGCGACTCACGTGTAAGCTCTAAAATCTAAATGGCTCCCTGTGCGACCTCCAGCAAAGAAACGATTTACTTGAATTATAAAAAATATACACTTATGAGTTCATATGGCTATGGATAAAATTATTATGGGCAATGCACGCATTCATGTGCCAGTGCAACATCATTCTCTATTTTTAACTTTCAAATTTGGTACCTATTGGCACAGAATAAATAATAGTACTATCGGCTTAAAGTTCATCTTGCATTAGCGCGACCAATCGACGATTGACCATGATGAAAAGCGCACCCAGTATCAAATCCTATCCTACTAGAGGACTAGCAGGATAATTATTATACTAGCTGCAAGCACGGGTTGCAGCTAGTATAATAATACTGATATAAGATCAAGCATAGTTACAGTACAGACTATCGTGACTATCGTGTAGGATTTTAATAAAGTTTGATATATTATATACCAGCACTAATACTTGCCATAATTAAGTAAGTTAATAAATAAGTATTAACATACGGCCAATTCTTTACAACAAACATCATCCTTGGCACAGATGATCATGTCATTTCATTGACACATAACAATACATAAATATGCAGGTACCTACATATTGTACTTGGCATAGCATGTTGCACGCACACATCACAAACAGTTCATCATTTATCGAGAAGCACTGACCTACGGGCGACATAGACGTTGATAATGATAACTGCATGGGAAAGGCGACGCTACGCCATCGCCATGGGAACTAGGTGATGTGAAACATGTCTGGTTGACAACTTGTGTGTGTATGTGTAATGGTAGGACCAACGTACCTAAGCCTAAAACAGTGCCGCGTGTACGGTATACGCGATGTACGCATACGTAAGCCAACGTCATATATTATTTTGTAATCAGTCAAGTAGTTGAGGCTCTATGAGAGAACGTAGGTATACATATACCATACATAGTAACATATGTACATACATAGTACGCTGCCGAAATCATAACTCTCCGCTTTCGCCGTAGTCGTGTAAAAATACGTTTTGTACTCTAAGCATTCGGTTGCTTTCTTAGCCTTGGGCCCGTCATATATTTCATTTATCATTGTCAATAACTCGCGGCTGTTCCCACGATACCACAATCTGCACTGCACATACGTATTATAGCTTATGCGCTTCTTCGAGAGGAGCAACTCGTGCGAAGCCTAAACTTAAGTCCTTACGTACCTAAACCGGTATTGATCGTAAGGGAACCAGTCAAAACTAACTTAGCCCGACCAAAGAATACTAACTATGCCCGACTCCGCTTGTATTGAATGCTTACCCAACTGAATATTTATTGTTGGCATAAGAATTCTCTTCCCCTAAATATATTTTTCTTGTCTCATGTTACAACCTTTCAAATATATGTAACATAATAATCACGTAATTCCCCATCCCATTCTACTTATTAAGGGAACACACGATGAGGCAATTGTGGCGAATCCACGGCACGTGACCACTATTTGGCCGCGTAAAAGTATCGCCACCAAACATTTCATTGAGTTTATTTATGGTCCAATTAAGATATCATACTTTATGCGGGCGGCATTCGCGCAATGACTGGCGATCCTTGCAAATTGTGGGAGCCCGTGAGAATGAAGAGTAATGAGCTCATCTCGAAACAAACCAAATAAATACACAAGATAAATATGCAGCCGCTCGTTGTCCTTACAACGGGATGTCTCCACCCGACCCGCGATCCGCTATTTCGAAGTATTGTACATTGAGTAGCCTTTATAAAGTCTATCGATATCAGCCGGGAAGGCGGCGAGACGGTTCGTATCCGGCCCCCGATATGTGATAAACCCCGGTCGAAACGTACGCAAACAAAATATGAATGGCAGTGTTATCATCTCTGAGAAAATGTTAGTAAGTCTCCGCCTAGTAGGTACACCTGTGTAATGTTTACTGTACAATCCGTAAAGAAATGTGTCTATACCTTCACAGGACGTTTCAACAGCTTCATGTTTTCCATTCATATAAACAAAAGGCCATACTGATACCGTGACGAATGCAGTAGAAGCGCCACTGCCTCAAATTTTTGTTTGGGAATCCCGCAGTTCTTCTCAATATCTCTCGGAGAATGCCTCCCAGGAAGTATCGACAATTGATGACCGTCTTCGGTTTCTAATAATAGGTAATAGGCGAGATACAATAGGGCAAGGAGATCTGGCGCCAGCACGTCGCAGAACAACAACAACATAACTGTCCGGTAACCGAGCAGACAAATTGTCAAATCCCCGGTGCCCGGTACCTGTAACCTGTCCATTGTCCAGCAGGTAATTCCGCACTGCGCCCGTATTTACTCTGCTATACAAACTAAACTAAAAGAGTAAAAGTACAGGAAGCGATAATATATCTCGAAATTGACAATACCATAATCCCGATATGACACTATGCTCCACGTACTCCATTCTCAATTTCTCAGTTTATAAAACGGTTTTGTTCGTTTGTTTACGTGGTAATATGTACATATTCAAGGACTATGACCATAATTATCTGGCATATATTCATAGTCAGTTGATATTATTTGCTATAGAGAATATGTTTAAGTGAAACGTTATGCTTGACAGCATAGTTAACGGGACTTCAATAACTATATGCTGACAAGGAATTCTTAAAAATAATTGGTATTCTTGAATTATAGGTATGTTAAATAGAAATGGCAGAGTAATTATAATGATAATTCCGAATGAAATTGACTTATAAATGTTATTAAACTGTTATTTTATTTATTAAATATTTACATGTCACTAATAATTGACTAAGTGTTTTGGATCCAATCATATTTAAAATAACGTCTTTAATGTATATACCAACATGTATTGCAAATAAATGATTTCATTTCATTTAAGGTATTTTTAGAACATTTTTAGTGTCTCGCGTGTTAGAGTTTGCTTTTGTAATGCCGTCAGAGTGATTACAAAGTGAGTAATGATTGATGATCAAAATTTAAGAGTTGACAAACCGTATCTCCAGCGAAGGGCGGATAAAACATACTCCTAATATGCCATTTCCGCTTAGGAGTCGGAACGCCAATTCGTCGAAGTGTTTCGGCGCATAAAACGAGAATTCCATGAAGTCCTACACAAATTAGTGAATGAACGTAAAGGCCGTCCTTTTACATAAGACAATGTATGGGTACACCATGTGGCCGGGCGGAGACGCGGGGGTCGGGAGGTCGGGAGTCGGGTGCCGGGGGGTAGCGGGTTGGGGCACATGTGTCTTCACGCACTCATTCATTTGTGCTATTAATGGGTCCATTCAGCATTGTCTGGCACATGCACCGGAAACGCAACGGTTCTCGGCGCAATGTGCAAACTGCACACTGCGACAAATTAGCAGAAACGATTGTTATGTGCACACTTGATAACACGCCTTGCAGTTACTTGTTTGTACTGAGCTTATATTTTTATTGGCCATCTGTATTGGTGTCTGTGGATAAATATTCTATTGTTCTTTACGTGTTTTACATAGCAATCAGTTATATTCTTCTCTATGCTTTGGGTGTAGTTCAATTTAGTTAATTTAAGCATTGTCTAACTGTTCTTGCTATTCACATATGAATATTGGACATACATTTTCCCAAGTAGAAGTAAAGACCAAGAGTAAAATAAAATATTTCGTTCATATCGTTTATTTATTATCGTTTGATATAACATTAAATAATAATAAATAATTTATTTCGGACTCATCCATAATTTGTTAGTAACAATTTTCTTATATCTATGTTAGTATTTACAGTATTATCCTACTTAATCATTTTTCCTGGACATGTACGTACAATGCACACACATCCAGCGACGTAATATAGGACCCTCCCATCGGTCCGCGAACACGCTCAGAATAGTGTTGGCGCTACCCCGCACCCGCGTCATCAGGGAGGCTGCTCTTTTGCGTAGAAAAGAATAGAATAGAAAGAAATAATAATAGTGCCATTGATAAATTAATAAATAAATGAATTGCCAACAAAATCCATTATTACATCAATTGCATTTTATTTTAATACCTACATCAATACTATGTCATATCGACAGAATGTTTGCTCTACCAATTTTTTTTTTTGAGATTCTTAAGTGCCGCTCTCCTGGACTTCTCGTGTGGACTCAGTTTTTATATGTCCACCTCAAAAGTACTCGCTCAGCTGAACAAAATCAGGCCCACCGTGAATCTTATTATATTATACCACAGTGTTGGTACTGCCCGGTTCTATTACTTCCGACTACATCATCAGCAGACATCTTCATCGGCTTTTCTTACTGCGTAAATATTAAGTGCACTTCTGCCAAGAGGGTCAAAACTTAAAATCTAAAAACATAGACGACGTAAAACTAAATAACATATTGTAATATCGATCACATAACATTGCCCTAAAACAAATGTGTGTATGCATACTACTCTACCATTAGGTTTTCTAACGAACACGATGCCTCATACTCTTCATTGTCATGCAAATGCACAATTCTAAGAACGTCAAGTATTCACCTGTAGCTACTTACAGATATATACTTACTAAATAAAGTGAGCTGTGTCTAAATGTTTAGTGTATTTTATTTAAAAATACACTAAACTTTTCTATTTCGGTTAAATTTTACGTTTTACCTCTGGATATACGAATAAGACTTTGGTATTCAAATGCCGTCGGAAGTGACATCACTATTGGCGATCGCAGTGGAATCAACAAACGAAATGAATTGTATAATAAATATATAAGTACTATACATTTTGCTTTTGACAAGTAAGCGCTGATACGAAATAATACCTACTTTGCGCAATGCTAGGTTCTGTTTTCAAAATGATAGGCCCTTCAAAATAAACCATAACGGCTGCTACGAAACTCGTAGCAGAACGAGGCGTAGCAACGAGTGCTACGAATCGAAAGTTAAATGCAATTAATGTAAATTACAGGTAGAGGGTCTAACTTAGAGGGCTTCTTCTGGCTCTGTGATATACCGATAATCCTTATTTATTATCGAAATGAAATAAAATAACCCATTTTATTATTCGTTTCGTGGAACAGATACTTTATCTTAGAACCTCCGATGCATTCAACATTAGTTGTACAAAAAGCTTATTTATAAACCTAATATACCATAAGAAAGAGGAACAAAAAGACAGGAATCATGTGAAATTCCACCCTCTCGGTGTATCAGTGCTATAAATTGTGAGTTAACTTCGGTGAGGTGTGCTTCGCCACCCATCGCGGCTTTCAGGCCCCGGCGGCGGCGGCGGCGCGAGTAGCTGATAATTGACTCGTCCGACTAGTCCGCGTCCGGCCACCCCTTCCATAAATATTTCCCGATCAAATTATTATGCGTTCAAAAAAATGCCACGAGCTCGATTCTGAGAATCTCCGACCGAGGGCGGTTCCACACAAAGCCGTCGAAGGAGACAAACATACGCGCAGAGGCGCGCGCGTGAACGTGACGCGTGCTGAATGGAATGAGGTTCAGCACGGTCGGGCCCCGCGCCGGCCGCGGCTCAACTGTGAGAATTACATGGAATGGATTTATTTATTGATCTTGCTTGTTCCGTTATTGTGGGTCCCTGATTTGGTAAATAAATACCATGCCTCTATCTATGCCACCACGACTGACGACTAACATCGGATGTTTGACTCGAGAAAGTGGAAGCATGGATCACAGTCACAGTGATAAATAGACACATCCGTGGATAAAGGAACTTTCCTATTTATCTACAAACATCATGGCACTTGTTCGTTTCTCAAACACGCTGCACGACGCACATCTGTTAAAATACTTATCGTTATAACTTTCTATAAGAAGCTTATCCTTTGCACTTTAGCCAAAACTATAAGCTCGAGTACTTTTATATCTCCCGTCCAAGTATACATATATCTCCTACCAGCTAGCCATAAAAACAAAATTAGGTTACTTAAATTCATTCTAAAATTTTCTGGGAATACTTTGCTTTCATCTTTCACTTGGAAAAGATGATTATATCACTAAATCAATCAGAAACTCAGTCAAAACACATACATCCAGCAGACGAGCCTAATAAATACTGCAAACTGGTCACAAAAATTCTTGTACCTATCACTTTCATCGAACACAATGCTCGCCATGCTGGTGTGACAATTACCAAGAAACACAAAGGGAGCAATTCTATTTGCGTTGTGCTTGGAAGCCTAGTGATAATTACAGGGCGGCGACATTTTTGCGGCCTTACTCGGCGCTCGCTGAACTTAACTGTAGCCGACTCGCCGAGCCGTGCCCGAGATCGTGATCTGAAGTTTACCTCTGATAAATATTAAACACTGGAAAGGAGTAAAGGACTCTCCATCTTAAAATTAGTATATGTACCGCCGAAGCAAGAAAATTATTAGAGTGTATCCTGCACTATAGAGGACTCCCTCACTCCGCAGTTGAGGTGTAGTTACGTACTTACGTAAAAACTGAAAAGCTTAAATAATGTCACGACAATGACCTGTACCTTAACTACAGCTGCTGTAGGAGCCTACACTACACTACAGCAGCTGTAAGTGATGGAAGTGGGGTTGTTTGCGTTGACTAGTTCATACGAAACACCATAACTCATCTTCATACAGTCTCAAGCTTATAAGTAAAATCTTGCATAGAATCAGTAATGAAAATTATTGCTATTTTTCATTAATTTCATTAGCACGTAAAATATTACTCGTTAGCATGCTGCTTTTGCGATGCTAATTCCTAATATCAAATTTAGCTGTTGTGAATTCACAATATCATGCGGAATTTCATTGTTAAATAATAATATGATTCGCAATCGCAACAGAATTAGCATTAAAAGACCGCCGCAGTACGCATACGTACATGCGGGAATGAAGGTGCGCGCATGCTGCCGCACATCGCGTGCTAAACGATACATTTTAGCATTTAATTATTTTCGCATCTACAATTAATTTGATTAATGCTAATTTAAATTTAGTTTATTAATGCTGCGAATGCTAATTAATTAAACATGAATAGATATTTTCAAGACCACAATGTGTACAATATTATCTTTTCTACGAGTCAATTGTTTTGTTTGAGGCTCCCAAGATCAGCTTAAGTAACAAGCGTGCCAGCAATTGAAGATATAAAATTAAGAGATGCTATGTCATAGTGGTTAATTGTGTCAAGCATTGACTCATCCATTGCTCAGTTCCAGAGCACTCAATTATCGGGTCAATCCTTAGTTGAGAAAAATGCCATACATCAATTAACAATTTGAAAGTATGGAACAATGTTCCCATAAGTCACAAGTCGGTGAAGTCGGCCGGCGGCATGTTCCCATCAATGTACAGTAATATGTCCACGAACGGGGTCACAGTAACCTAATTAATAAGTTACATAACAATTTGGCCCTCTGGTTGTTAAAAGGCAGCCAAAAAGAGAATAAGCAATCAATTTTCAAAGGCGTAAAGTGCAGTCTCGCCGACGAATGAGCATTCCTTAGGTAATGGTGGCTCCGCTGGTGTGGAGTGGGCTTTTTATTACCTTCATTTATATGGTTTTACTAAAATTAATATAATTGTGCTCTTTCCTTCGGCGATTATACTGACAGCATTACTTGAAAAGTAGTAAAAGCTCAAAGCCGTAACAAGTTTATACCGACTGTGACCCGATCTGAAAAGTTAAAAATTTGCTATAAGAAATAAAATTATCGGTGTTTCCTATGCACTTACTTTTCAATTTATTTCCAATCGTTAAACCGTGTCATTATTGATTGTCTGTGAATTACCACATTTAATTCATAAAGAAACATTATCCTAACAAATCCAACAAAAAACATTGGTCTGTCTCCACACAAAGCTGGGTTTGGGTTTTTTGGGTGAAATTTAACCGTTGTTTATGTAGAGACAATGTATCTATTGCGTTAAATTTAGGGAATTTCTTTTTTTCCCCATTTTGGGCCGTGAGAATGGAACCCGCACCCGGCTCGTCTCATTAGGTAAACAATATTTGTGTATTGACTAACGCCATTAATAGAATGTGTTTACGTAACTTAAACCACCTTACTAATTATGTTGAATAGTTTAATGTAAGTATTGTTTTATATTTTGTGTAAACAAATTATTTTACTTCAGTGGCAAATTGATCAGTCAATACGTTGTGTTCAATGTCAATCTGCTATTGGTTGTAAGTCGCAATAGCAAGTGCAAAATCTACTAAAAATATTCTGCATTAAAATATTTTATCAGCAGGTACCGAATAACTTTTATCAACAATGTTAATTAGTACTTATGCAAAAATTTAATAATTTACGTTATTTTTTGTTTCATTATTAGGTAGATATGTGTCAAACTATACTTAATTAAATGAATCATAAGATTATCGGTGTTGAACAGAATGATGAGCCCAACGATCTTTATAAGATCTACATAACATAACATTTAGATTCATACAATATTGACATATGACACATTTTTACGTGTTTTCATAAATGTACCAGTATGCCTTATCAAGTGTAACATGCTATTATATTCAGAACAAAGCTCTTCAGTTAAATTACATTTTTACTTATGCTCTGAAAATATTATACTCTCTTTATAAAATTGATAAAAAACGTGTTATGATCATGAAAATAACATAATAAAGTAGTCAAGTACGTGACACGCATAAAGTAGGGTTCCATAGCAACAAGAGACGAGCTATTTCGGTCAATGACCTTTGAGCTAGGAAGTCTTCAATGTATTTCAGATTTCTGTCTTATTGTACAGCTCAAAAAGTGTTAATCACACAATGTTCGAAATAATTCTTAGAGTGAGTTTTTAGCAAAGTCTGTCAGTGTGGGAATTCACAAGTTACCATGTGGGCTGGCTTAGAAATCCAGGGGTGGGGGTGACACATTGTTAGTGATTTCAGCGAGTACCTATATCTTGCAAACAGTACAGTTTAGTTGATTGAAAAGTGATGTAGAAGTTATGAGGCTGTGCATAATTAGGACAGACAGACAGATGGACGGAGAGAACGATCTTAAAAGGCTTTCTTGTGAACAACGGAACCTTAAAAAAGAACATTAAAATCTTTGTTATCCGTCTTAAAAACGTCAAGTGTAAATTAACTAACATAACAAGAAAATTTAAACATACCTTAATGTGAGTTCTTAAATATCCGTGAATATATGGTCTGTTGCAGATGTTTTAGTTATAATTCTGCTGATAATGAAAGTAGACTTCCGTGAAGCCATATCTATCTATTAGCGAAATAACTGTTGTGGGTGTGATTGTAAGACAATACGTGTGGGAGATGGGCCACGTTCCCGAGGTAATTTCGCTAGTTCACATGGTATACATTTACAAGCGAATACAGCGTTTTACCGTATAGATTTGATGAGAGACTCTTTGTTGCTTCGGCTTTTCTAAATGAGGACACAGCGAATTGCAATTTTGCCCTAGTCTTTGTTTGTTTTAAGTATTTCCGACCGTCTAATAATATATGTATATCTACTAAGTATAATATGCTGTGTGCCTTATGGACTTCTCAAGTTTCCCATCTACACTTTTCCATATACATATAAACCTACATACAATAATTAAAGGACATGCAATAGAGACGCCATCAACAACCCATACTAAACTTTAAAGGATAAGCTTTAATGGCATTACACCAAAAAAAACTACTTCGGATTTCACAACTCGATACAAACGCATCACAGTATTTATGGAACACCGGAAAATGAGGCAACTATTTAATTTTGTTGTCGGTTCCCATGGTAAGGGTATCTAATCAGTGGGATTTACATTCTATTACGATTGCGAGTGCACTCCGGGCTTCGGGAGGCGTCTCACGGCCTCTCGCGCTTTCCAGCTAAACTAAATATTTAGTGAAATAGAAGAAAGGAAGCTAAGATAAGGCGCTTCTCACGAGCGCGACACACGTGTCAATAATGCCGCACGAATGCGACACGAGATGACGTGCAATTGCACTTTGATACATTCACTATTGTTGTTCGATAAAGCTTTCTAAAGACGTAAAAAGATTGCAGTCAAGCCATTAGTGCCTTCGGTGCGTATTTTTATTTTACAGCCTGTGTCAGATTCTTATTTCGTTTATTATTCCCTGTTTTGTTTTTTTCTTGAAACTGTGTGCCCTTTAGAAAAGGCCTCCTCCAACCCCTTCCAACCTTCCCTTTTCCGGGCCAGTCGGTGCGTATATTACCCTAGTCTAACGTACACAATTAAGGTAAAATTGTTACAGTATGGGATTAAGTGTTGTTTGTATATAGAGATGAAGATAAATTCCAAATCCGTTTAACCAGGAGACGGTTGGGAGCGCTCGGTGTTGGTTGATGGCGATAGGTAAAGTTATTCAAATGATAAGAGGCAGACTCCAGGAGGGTGGTCGGCGGCGCACCGCTTTGTCGCAGCTATGCGCACTGTCAACACCGAGCCTCCACACACTACACACATCACACAGCTTTTTTTACGCGCACATGTGCTCGAGGCAGACCGCCCATACCACAACCCCCGACAAATATTTGTCTTCAATTCTAAAACGCTTAGAACCTCACGGCTCTACAAATCAATAAAACAGAACGAGTCAATCTGGTATTCTCCGCTCTCACTCAGAAATACCTACTCAGAATGTTCAATCTCATTATATTTCAACGAATAGCTTCGTTATCCATCAAAAGGGCCGATGAGTAATAATAACCACCCATAAGAAGTATTATAGATTCCATTTATAATAATCGGTGATAAGACGTTACATTCCTTAGCGTGGGCGTTCTGCGTCGACGATACCTAAACTGTCAAAACCTACGAAATAAACTATTCAATCCTAATGCTAAGCAGGCACGGAACCAAAAATAAACCAAGTAACGGCGCAATCCATTAATTGACTGGACCTGCCGCTGAGCGAAAAAAATCTCTATCAGATAATGCGGGTAAGTGTTTACGGTTTCTCACGAGCCTTGGCCAACCCTCAATGGCGCCTTGCTGATTGATAGCAGCTTAGCACCTTATCTGCGTCGCACGAAAATCCATTTTGAGGCCTCACCAGAAGGTACACATTGGGAGAGATTCGAAGCAGTCTGCTCCTGCCAGACAACATTTAACACACAAACAATTTTGGGACTTGTCTCGTTTGTTAGACGACATAATATTCAATGTTGACGTGAAGAAGAATGCCCATTCAAAGAATTCTGCATCCTCATAGCTTGTACCTGCCACGCGGCCACGTCCAAAAGGAGGCGATACAAAATATTATGTTAATATCTAATATCAGAACATTATTCATTGTTACCATTACAGCTTTGTTATGATTATTCGATTACATTTTCGTGTATTTTTTTTAATTCGTCGCTAGTCACTTCATATGTTAATAACTGTAAGCTGCACTTCGTGCTTGTCATTGTACTGACAAATAATAAGTAAAGCAGGAAATTGAATAGACCGGACTTGTAAATCTTCATTAGAAACAATAAGCAAGATGAAACAATTAATAATAATTCTTTAAGTCTAAATGAGACTTCCTCTCGAGCAGTTCATCAACGCTATGAGTCGCCGTAACTAATTATATGTTTACTCTAGGTTTCATCGAAGCAGATGTTTTGCTTGTAAAATTAATTATCTAGATGGCAATGAATATCTATTGTCTGAGCGTGTTGACCCTCCATTCTGAGCGCGTATCATTAAGTTCACGAGTTGTATAGAGTACCTCCCAATGCTGGAGAGCTATCATCAAAAGTCGAGCAAAATGAAAACAAAGCGAAAAAGGTGCGGTACATTTTGGAAAAGTGCATCGGGCGTAACGAGACGTGATGAGGCGAGGCGAGCGAGCCAGGCGGCCTCTCGCGGCGACCGCTCTGTAATCCCATAGTCGGTGTCGGCTTACGGCGCCTCTTTCGCCGCCGCAATTATCATATTCCACCTAAACACATAATATTGTGCACGCAATTTTAAAAATAACCCGCGTCCGGCCCGACCTCAATCGGGTCTGATTTATAGCGGGCGGCCGTTGCTGCTGCGCCAATCGTTTTACACACAAATATTGTAAGCCCTACACTACATAAATAGCCATAACTGCCCTTGCGTTCTTTCACGCCTTTCTTGGATCTTGGCTTTCCTTTTCGATGTTCTTGTTATTAGATTATTCGAGAAATTGATTCATTATTTGTAACCAATTTCGTGTTTCAGATCAAGGAAAACATGCACCGAATACGAACCGTGACAAATTGACAATTTAGAAATAGTTACGAAATTGGAGAGCCCTAATTTCGGAGGCAGATTTATGTTCGTGTGTGCCTTTAGACAAGCTAACAATTTATGAATCAAATGCATGAATGAGCTCGGTGACGGGGCCACGTGTCTTCGTTCTCACGCCCGCGAGTGCGTTACGTAGTGACTGCGAGTTAATCTGTGTCGCTTGGAGAGCTTTATCGCAGCTCGGCATTTCAGGCTATGTGTCGCGTGGGCTCCATGTGCCGATCCGTCGCCGAAGACCCCCTCGGCGCGGCGCAGCACATGGCGCCAACTTCGCTAATAATTTAATCGTGTACTACTATATAATAACGCTCTTATCGAACATCACAATCACATCCGCGTTTCAATAGACTCGACGAATCGACATTGAAAACCTATTAATGTGACCGAGAAATAGAATGACTATGCTAGAACATGAACAGCCTTTGCAAGTCCATGCTAGCTGGACATAGGTAGGCCTCTTCCAATACACGCCACTGTGAGACCGATCTTTAGATCTTCTCATATTATGGTTGCAAGCTGGCAGCAACTGTACTTTACGCAGGTCTTCGGGCTGACCGGAAAACGTCCTACACTACGTTTGCCTGTATAAACGTGCTCCATCGTTAATTGGTTTTTCGACATATGTAACCAGCGTATTGCCACTTAAGCTTACTTATTTATTGAACTATGTTACATTGGCTTCGAGTAGACAGCCAAATATTTTATCTGAGTACATTGGTTTTCTATCGGATCACCTCATTGCAAATTTGATCCTTCAGAGAAACCCTTCGTTCCATGCCTCACTGAGCGAATGTGAAGTTATGAACCAGTTTCACAGTCACACAACACACTGGTTGAACGCTTTTGTCTTCAGGCATTGTGCTGGAAGGTCAAACGGAAATAAAAAGTATACCTACAAGTGAAAAAGATACTTAAAGACAAAATCGGTTTGCGCGTGCAAATTGCTAGAGTCAACAGTCAACAGAGCTAATGGAAGAATGGAAAGCGGTTTTTCTTTTGGTTCGGCATTAGTTAACAAAGGCTGTCACGACTTGGGGCCGGGGCCCGATCGGCGACGGACCGAGATGCGAACGCTATCGATAATATAAGGCGGAAATTATAATAATTATAATTTAAATCTATAAATTATCATTTCATTGTTATTTTATATATATAGGACAAACAAAATATTAAAGACTTGTTATCCGAAATGGTGTTCCAATGACCATTCCGATTGGATAAAATGTTCCTACCGTACAGTCCCCTTTCTGTCGAAAGTTATGCCTAAATCTAATAGTAAATTCATAAAATGACGCAATACCAAGCACGCGACGTCAATCTAGATCTAAGATCCGTCGACGCATCAAGACATTAATAAGGTGTTTACATGCCCCTGGAGCCATATCGTGTCCAAAATTACTATCATCTCCTTCGAACGTCATGAGAAAAGATGGCGCTTAACTTTAATAACAGGGGAGGACAGCTATTATGAATTATTAACAGATATTCCACACATACAATGAACAACTCAACTCTTTAGATATAGTTGTCCTTTTTGCTTTCTCTTACAGAAGGCAAGTTGTTAACGAATTGTCCGGCGACTGAAGATAAATTAACTTATTCTCTTTAGCGATACCCATAGATGTTAAAATGAAATGACTAAATGTTAAAATTACTAAAAAAATATTTTAAAAAGAATTAAACAATATTTATTTCATAATGGTACAATTACAATTTGTTGCGACTCTAGCCACCAAACTAGGTGTTGACACACCTGTGTCTTGGCAGTTACCTTCTTCCCTGTTTTGTTCTGTTCTGACTCTTGTATATAGGTAAGTTAAATTGAGAGGATTAACAATAACTAAGAAACCAAATGTTAACTTGTAATTAAGTACATTGTGTGACAGATTATGTCTTCACTTCTGATGACTGACATTTTGTAAATAATATTATAAACTTTTGGTATTGCTATATTTTAAACTTTGTTTTAATAACTAGTGGTTAACGATGTGGGTTACTCTTTGACCCATATGCATGCTTTTATAGTTATAATTAAGTTTTTTTAGAAGTAACTGTTGGTTGACCCAAATACATAAAATAAGATGTGCCGTATTATATACATATGTTTGTAGGTAAAGTACTTGTAGCTTAGTAAAGAATATACACTCTTCTTCTACCATGTTTTAGCCAACAGCGTAGACATACATATACCTAAATTGTTAATATTTTCCTCCATGATTCCTAAAACGATTCTGGTCACCATCTGTCATCTCCTAAAGCCAGTTCAACGTCCCCTACGAGCGGGTGACTATCGTAACTATGTTTTGATATCATTATGGAAAATAATAAAGCTTATCTAATAGCAATTTATTATTCCATACATTTGGATGGGCATTATCTGACTCATACCAGCATTTTATCTTAATTTCAGCGGTTGATTATTTTTGCGCATGTATATTTTATTGGTAAAGTTAAAATTTTGACAGCATTCTAGGGACAAGTACATTAATATTTCTAAACCCACAGTCTTTACATGTAATAGATATTTGACAACCTCCCGTGGTTTGATTCAGCAACATTTCTGGAAAATATGTTTCAGTTTTTACTACGTCTGCCTAGTGTTATATTTAACTAAACAGCTATAAACAAACCAATTGGTAGCGGTGATAGTGCAGGCGCGAGTGGCACGTCGCCGACGCCTTCGCTCGGTGTCTTAAAGGGGCCAAGCAGAGCGGCGACCATGCTCCCGATACGCCGAGGACGATACCTTGGGCTTGCCAACACTTATCTACATTTTAAGCTATTGTACAAACCAAATTTAAAAGTCTGAAATAGAATTCTTGCGAAAATGTTATAAAACGTCGTCTTGAAAAAAGAAAATCTGGTTTAGAACACCGCTCCCAACATCCAAACTCGCGAATCAATAACGATATAAAACCAAGCATTTTGATACATTGCTGCCGTCTATTAACTTTTATGGGCAGGCGTGCTGCTTATCATCAGGTGTATGACCAGCACGTCTTACCACTTACATAAAAAATGGTACCGTCTCTACATACAGAGACTAAAACCTATTAAGTCTTCTATGCTAAAACCCAAATGGTATAATTTGTTTATTAGTCATAGTACTAATTTGTTTGCAGTTGTTCACCGATTATTAGTTTAGTTACCGCACTACCGTTAGGTATATCAATTGCCCTTGTTACGGAATCACGGTTCATGATCTTAGCCTCGCTCTACAGCAGATACTGGGATTTCCCATATTGTTTCGTTATGTCAGCTTGCGTATTTAAAATGTGCTGAAATAGTTATGAAATAGGTATCCTTATCAAACAACGATTACCAAGTTTAATGGCGAAGGACATCAGAAAACCGCATTATCATAGCATACTGGAATTGCATTCTGGAAAATTTTAATTTATGTGGGTACTTACATATTTAGTTAAAAATGAGACCAGCGGTGCCCGAAACTGAAACTGGGACAACCGTGATTTCCAACAAATATAAAAAAAAATAGAGGCCGTCATGTAAGTAGAAATACATTGCTCTATTTAACACTAGTAGTTGTTCCCCGCAGGTTCGCCCGCGGTTTCCCGGGATAACTTATTATTTCCTATGTCCTCCAGGACCTCAAGTACCTACCGACATAACAAATTTTCCATTCTGTGGTTATTGTGTGATAAGTTTAAAACATCCATCCATCCATCCATCCATTCATCAATCCTCACAAACTTTCGCATTTATATTATTAGTAGGATACTATGCTGCAGCTGATTCCACGTTAATATTATGTTAGAAATTTGTAGTCTTTCCCGTCTTCAACACGACACCGCTACACTGCCAAACACAAGCCTCGTACATATAGACGTCAACATTTCTGGTGATACTTAGGAAGTTACCTATTTTTTTTTACCGTTTACATTTCCACCTTAACGGATAATTATGAAACTCCTTTTATTTTGCTGTTCTGTACAAATGTTCTTCTCTTCATACAGTTTTCCCCACAACATCGTAAAATCATCTGGCTTCTGGCGCTGGGCATAATTCCGTATCTCTAGAGAATTGATAACATACTCTCATTCCTTCCATATACTGCACAGCGATCTTTATTCTTATTGGGTTGCGTGCAGAAATGTCACCCTACAGCCGGTCTGACCGTTGCTTCCTGCGGTCCACTCAATTAAAACTCATTGGCGGAGCGTGCGAACTGACCGGCAGGCGACGGTCGCGCGTCGCTCTGCGCTGACCGACGAGCGGCGGCGGCGCGGCGCCTGGATCTCCTTGACCCTACAGGAAACAGTGCTTGTCTAACTTGGAGACGGTCACTAAACCTTCACCTCGAAAACTTAACTCTATATGCTTCTCTATATGATACTCCAGCTGCAGACTAAAACAATCTGGAGACCTCCGAAGTTACAGTTCCGGTTAGATCAGTTGAACTGGTCACTGAGAGCTTTCTAAGCTGGTTCGTGACCATGAAAGTATTTAATTAAAACATACGTTATGTATCATTCATCTCACTTTACTAACTTTTAAGAAGTTTTTCCAACTTTGCCAAATTGTAGTATGTTCAGCATAGGTCCTCCTTATCTTCTCCTCGCCCTATCGCCCTATATCCTCCTCAACTAGGGATTTGAGAGTTGGGTGAAGTATTTTGCAGACCGTTAACGTACTATAGATGGTCTTCAAATCTAATGAAACTAAAGTTAGTTTCATCGGATTTGAAGGGTTCGAATTTGAATCAATTGAAATCAGTTGATTCAAATATCACAATTTCCGTGGGAATACTTAAATTACCCGAAGAATTTTCCATAGCTATTTCACCTTTAAAGCAATACAACTTCAAATCGATTGTTTATTATAAATCGAAGTGCATAATTATTCGAAATAATCGTTTTACTGTTTTTAGCCATTCGTACTGACTGCGTAATCCAGTTGTCGTATTTTTAAGGCGAAGGGACAATTAATAGCATTAAATTAATTACCTTGCATGAATTCCCCTTACTGTAAAGGTAAGTTTTTGTGCGCGATCCATAATTAAATTATCGTTCTGGAGAAAACGAGTCCAAGAATAGTGCCGTTTATATTGTTCTGGTAACATTGAGGTATTTAATGTCCTTTGCCACACCTTGTAGCGATACTACTATATAGACAAACATTATAATTATTATTTGATTTTGATCACATATGATATAATTAGCTATGTTATCGAGTGGGTAACTCTCGTTACTCGATTATTTTATTTTTACAAGCTTTTATTTAACTTGCAATGTTTGGGTCAAACCTTGCAAGTTGAATCAGAACCACTTCCTCTTATCCTATGGAGTTGAAATTTTGCATACTTGTCAAAGTCCGATGACAATGTAATATTATGGTGACAGCCAGCTGATCTGCCAGCGGAAGGTGGGCAATGGGACTTCTTGACGAATAATCGTAAAGTACTAGTGTTTGGGGTCATTTGCATCGGCTCGCGGTTTCGATTACGAATTTGTTAAATTCACGTCTTGAAAAATATTTTTCAACAAAAATATTGTTACTCACTATTTACTATTATAGCTTAATGTATTACAGGTTTAACATTGCCTGGATTAAAGACATTTAATTAATTAATTTATTTTTATTATTTAATGCATAGAAATGTTTTACCTATAGTCTCATTAGTGATTAGTTTTACTAGGTATTTTGTCTCGGTTTAAGGAGGTAACGAATGATTTTGATAGTAAATACATGTACTTTTAATTGTTAATATGAACGTCACTTATGTCAGGAAGCTTGTTATAATCTTACAAAGTGCTAAGTTACGGGAATTGGTATGCATAGTTTGTTTCGCATTACTTATCCATTTTATGACTAGCATAGATACTTACAGTAGTAAAAGTTTGCACTAATATTACAAGGATGGATGATTAGCTGAATATAACTACAGGCATTTGCGATAACGCCCCCATGCTTATTTGTGTTGTAGTACATTTTGACCGACATTACTGATAAGTATTTTCCAGCTTAAACTCACTCATTGCTAGCGACTATCGCTTTATGCATAAAATCGTGAATAACTTTTTTTTTCTTAATAAAGTTTCTTAATAAGACACCTCAATAACATTACGATCTAGCCTAATAAGTAATTTGAGTTTAACTTAAGCTGCTAAGCAGAGTATAACCAGGCCTAGCGCACTCCGCACTGTAGGTACGACGCTACAAGTACATAGCCGGACACCTACGGCGGTTCGCGCGTCGTTACGCGTGCCGCGTCAGAAGAGATAAGAGCTATGCGATAGAAAGAGAGGCGCTCTGTAGGTTAATATGACTGGTAGGTATGCAGCGCTACGCGAGTTGAATTGAATTTTATTGCATCAAAGCAAGAGTTGCTACTTGTTTAAATTTCTTTGCGAAGTGATGCTTCTGTCCCTTAGTATTCTGTGGTATAACTAAGAATGTGTCCATTGACACTTTTGTCGTCTCGTTTCTATTAAGGCGAAGACACTACGAGGGAGGGCTGAAAAGTTCTGAGCCTAAGGTACTTGCAGTTATGCTAATAATTCTCGCTACCTGTCACTAGTCGAGCGATAGCTGATTAGTATTTAAGGAAAGTATTGTGTAATTAGGATCATTATTGTCCGAGTTATTGAGCTGTCAACATCACCATGTCTGAGTCATCGTTGTATTTGACGAAATTGAAGCGTCGCGCCGTGATAGAATTCCTTGTAAAAAAGCGAAAATCGTCCAAAGACATTTTTGAAGAAATGTCTACAGTATACGGGGAATCTGGACCATCGTCTGCGACAGTAAAACGTTCGTCACGATTGTTTCAGCAGGGTCGAGAGTCACTTGGAGACGACGCCCGCTCTGGACGCCCAAACACCGCCATCACGGACTAAAACATCGCCAAAGTAAAACAAATTGTATTGGAAGACCGTCGAATAAAAATATGGCAAATATCAGAGTTAAGCATTAGCAAGGAATGCATTGGAAATATTTTGCACAACCATTTGCACATGAATAAAATTAGTGCGCGTTGGGTGCCCAAAATGCTCACACCGCTCGACAAACAGCGTCGAGTTGTGACTTCATTGGAGTTTTTAGACCTGTGCAAGGATAACTTGGATGAAATTTGTACCCGTATCGTTACTGTAGATGAAACTTGGACTCGACAATATGATCCAGAATCAAAACAAGAGTCAATGCAGTGAATAGAAAAGGGGAAAAGCCGCCAAAGAAGTTTAAGGTGGAACAGTCGACTTCAAAAATCATGGCCACCATTTTTTGGGATTCGGAAGGAGTATTATTGATTGACTACCTTCCATAAAAAACTACGATGAATACCGAGTACTATGCTGCACTTTTGAAAAAAGTGCGCGAAGTGATTTTAGAAAAAAGGTGGGGTAAAATCTGTAAAAGAAACCTGTTTTTGCAAGACAATGCGCTAGTGCACACGGCGCGCATTGCGAAGCAGGCACTGCGGGAAACTGGCTTCGATGAAATAAACCATCCACCCTACAGTCCAGACCTGGCTCCCAGTGACTACTTCCTTTTTAAAAATTTGAAGAAAGACCTTCGGGGACGAAGGTTTGAGGACGATGAACAAATGAAGGCAGCCGTAGAAGAGCATTTCGAGGGCAAACGCGCGACATATATTTTTAGCGGGATACAGGCCCTTTACCCTTAGAGGGAGACTATATTGAAAAATAAATTTTATTTAGATTTTTGTCTCATCTTTTAATACCCTAGGCTCAGAACTTTTCAGCCCTCCCTCGTATGTTTTTGTGTTCTTTATAGGTAGGTATTGAACTGAAATAAAAAAAATATCCAATGATAGTCTTGGTGTTATACTAGGTTCCCAGTATTACACGATCTAGTCCTACTATTGGATGGATGGTGAATGGATGTTTGTAACTTAGCTACGCAAAAATTACTGAACGGATTTGATATAGGTATGTAGGTTGTATGTAGGTCGGTATGTAGGTTCTTTAGACCTTGGAAAAGGACATAGGCTACTTTTATCCCAGAAAACCGCAATTGAAATCGCAAGGCGCAGTTAGTCAGGCGCAGCTAATATATCATCGACAGCGATCATCGACAGCTTCTGTGGTGTAGTGGTTGGGCAGGTTGGCTCAAATCTCATACACCACTAACGCTTCGATTCCCGCGACGGGACAAATATTTGTGTACAGAAAAAAAAGCGCAAGCATTTGTTTCGTGCCTGGGTGTTGTGGGACCTTGGTCCTTATAGTTCTAACTAAGATTCCCTGTATCTAGTTCCCTAGATACAGGGAATCTTAGTTAGGGACCAGGATCTATGTTTGTGATCGTTAGGCGTAATTATTAAATCTATGAGTAAAAATAATCACAAACTTCACAGGCCATGCTAAACCTCCACAGTTTTCTGATATTCGCTAGGGATATCAGCCTAACAGGATCAGGATGCTAAAAGCTTCTGTGGTATTGTGGTCGAGTTGGCTCATTTATCATAGCACGGAAGTTCCGGCACTCGAGCTGCGAAACGAATATTTGCATATGTGTCTAATTACAGTTCTGATTCGCTAATTCGGTGTTGTAAATATTTTAAGGTTTATAAAAAAAAATTATGCCGATTATATTTCCACCCGTTTTATCAGACAAATCGCGCTTATGCCAGAAACAGAATCAATAAATTCAATATGAGACAGGAAACATAAAGATGGTTTTAGAATCCCCACAACGATAGCCACCTATTGATCGAGCAGTTATAGTTAAGGTGAACCTAGAAGGACGTGTCTCATAATATTTACCTATAAGTATTTTAGGTAGGTACCAAAGATTTAAGATAATCGATACAAGGTTTTTCCGCTTGTATCACACATCTAAGTTTGTAAAATGGAGTAGATATGAAGTGAACGATGAGGCCCACACCTCGCCTCGCGAGGCTCAAGGCCCGCGAGTCATTGGCACGCCCGCCGCGCCGTTGCCGGCTCCGCGACCGCCAAATGACATGCTATAAAGGACCTACTCCTACGACATGAAAATATTTTGTCGATGCACTCATGTGTAATTTGCATTCATGTTTGTAAAAGTATTTTCCTTATGCAGATGATAACGTATATTTGTAGTATTAGTATTATAATTATATAGTAGTTATTAGTGATTGTGAAATGTTGCGCACGGACAGTATTATGTTTTTCAGTGTGCTGAAAACACTGGCTGGAACCCGACGCGTTCATTTCACAACCCCAAAAGTTTATAAAGCACGTATACCTACATTTTTATGAATCGTGGTTTGTCGAGCCACGTCACACTTCGAATTGCTGTTTCCCAGTCAGTACTGAACCAGTAAAAACTTAATTCAAAGTTTTTCGTGGCTCTACTTGGTTTCAGATTATGTTACGCATCAGTGATGCGCGTCAGTCAATCCTTACCCATTACTAATTGGCTTCGAGATTACAACAAGTGTCAACGACTCGTGAGCAATTCCCCGTAGACGGTACCTATTACGTCGGCGGGCGCACTATGCTCATTTACAAGTTACACAACGTTTTCAATAAGCAAAGCGACTGGCGAGCTAAGTAAGTGTTCCTGTGCACGCCCGGCGGGATTCTCAGAGGCCCCGATAAGGACGAGACGGCGTTCCCAAAATAGAGGCCATTTTTATTATTCAACGAACAGATTCGAACTGGTTTTATGGTGACGGTGCGCCTGATTCGAAATCAGACGATATTTCTCCAGAAATAGCTATTTGAACTACGATTAATAGAGATTCTAATGTTAGGGATCGATTGACGACATCACAAACACGTCGCAACCCCAAAGGGCGTTTAACGGCTTTAGTTTTATGTGCATATTTTGTGGTGATTTGGATTGATTTGATTGAAATACTTCACATACTTAGATGAGCTTATTTTTTACTTTACAACTTAACATTTTAACCAATTTTTGATTAGCTTAAGTTTAATGTTGGGTAGGTAAGATACTAAACTCTAATCCGGATTTCCATAAAGCTATCTTAACTTCTTAGGTGACCTTAGGGATTTAATCTTGAAATCCGTGGCATTAACATACCTGCTACAGATATTACTAACTAGAAGGCCTTGTATTCCATCCTTTTTTTATGAAGTAAACTAGTTGCCCCCACGGTTTCACTCGCGGTTTTCCGGAAAGCATAGCGTATGTCCTGTTCCAGGACCTAAAGTACTTACATACCAAATTACATTAAAATCCGTTCAATAGTTTTTGCGTGATGGAATAACAAACATCCCAGTTAGTAAGATAGGATTAGGTACGTGAACATAAATCCACCACATCAGTAGTAAAGTTGAAGCCCTACCTTAAGAATACAAGTTAGTGAATTTATGATAAATAAAATGTGAATCATGCAATCAACTAATTAATATTGAATATTGATTTCTATTAGGCTACAATTTGTTTCGTGGTGTGCTACCCCTAACCCCAGATAAAAGTTATTCAATTTCAAACAACTTTACAAATTGTAAGGTAACTACTGACTTACTGTAGTTGGCGATTCGGTAGCTAATGAAATTCAGCTGACCATTTCATCATTTTGCCAAACACTGAATAGCGGATAAAACTTAGGAAAGATGTAGATGTAGATCAAACCAGACCACAGTATAGTGGTAACGCAAGTTATTTCTGTAAGTAGGTATATATTACGGTAGGTATATGATGTGGGTACATTGTTAGTTTCAAGTTATCAGCGTCGTTTTGGCGAGCATCTGCCGAAACCATGGTCCCCGATACCAAGTGCCAGATAACGTAATCCTTTGGGTTCAGGGCCGTGTGAGGGCAACTCCTTCTGTAATATAAATATATACATACGTACATATACACGTGCCCAGTCATGGTACTCGCACATATGTACCTATGTATATTTAATTATTGATTTACCTATAGCTGCAGGTAATAAGCTATTTGTTCTATCGTTGACTGGTCATTGAAATATTTTCGTTACTTAAACAATCGCGTAATATTTAAATTTTTACAATGGCCGCATCGTAGAGGAATGTAGGTCAGTTGCAAGTTTCTGCTGTGCTGTTTTCTAGCTTTTTTTTATCTCGGTTATGGTGTTAACTGGATTTTCCATCCTCTTATGATTTATAATTAATTAATTTATTCCATTCTATATAATTATATAGGTATTATAGATCTTATACACTGTATGGATGGTAGTAGCCTACCTACTACCATCATCATACATGAACCCTGCAAGGGCGTTTGTAATTTCATATATATTTGTACCTACATTATTATTATTATTATATGGAGCCTGACTCGTCCCACTGCAGGGCAAAGGCCTCCCTTCCATTTTTCCACATTTCACGATTGATCGCCATTGTAGCCCAGTTTTCTTTATACGAGTCCAAGTCGTCCCGCCATCTCCGTCGAGGTCTGCCGCGGGGCCGTCGGCCGTTGTTAGGATGCCACTCAGTTGTTATTTTGGCCCAAAGTTCGCTCGGCATGCGGCAGACGTGTCCAGCCCAGTCCCACTTCTACCTACATATAACACAAATTTAATGATGATCATATACTAGTAAAAACGCCTGTTTTATTCGTATTGTAAAAATAATAAAGGATATTTTTGGAGGGTGATCGAAAAATATCGGACAGCAACTATTTGTAAATGTGTTTGTGTAATTGACTGTACCAAAAGACCTGCGTAATACCCAGCCTAGATATCAACATATGGCCTTAATGTTAGGCTTTGGAATAAAAACTGTGGTTTTTATAGCACATAATAACATACATTGAACTATTACTCACATCTCGCATGTCCTGCCTGTGAGCATGTGCTTTTTGTATGTTTATACTCATAAATTGCCATCATTTCTAATACTGAATGCATTAAGGCAATTTATTATATTTTATTTTTGTGGAACTGAGTGATGAGACGAACAAGTCGTTCGACTGATGGTAAGCAGTGCCACCCAGAACATTTAATAGCATAAAAAGCATTGCGTAGCACTGCATTGCGCTCGTCACCCAGAGAAATCAGATATTATGCCTCATATGTCCAGTAATTTCGCCAGTAATTTTATTATATTAAAGCAAGAGTCGTCACCCAATCTCAAGTGACTCAAAACGGGCGGCGACATCGTGGCCAGCCTCGGAAAAGGTGGCGTGACGATGTCAGCATCTACCGAGCCGGATGGATGGAAATAGCGAAAGATAGGGATGTTTGGAAGGAGACGGGGGACCTTTGTCCAGCAGTGGGACACAATAGGTTAATAAAAAAATACTTAATGCCCATTAAGACGATGCAAGTGTATTGCTGGTTGCATACCATTGGGATGCAAAATAAGGCTTAGATTTAGACGGGGACACCTTCTAGACGACGAAGATTGCATTATAGTTATATACCTACTATTATGGTATGCAACTGTCATGAACACTTGTTTTCAAAACATTTACAGTGTGTATTTTTGTAATATTTTTAGAATAAAACAAGAACCGACTTCAAGACTAAACTTTTATTTTTTGTCTCTGTTAATTTTTTCAGAAACCTGAATCAATTTCGTTAAAATTTATATGGGACCACCTTTGAAGTATTACCTACCAAACAAAAAAACAATTATCAAAATCAATTCATAATTGTTGGAGTAATCGCGTAACAAACATACCAACAAAAATATAATAAAAAATACATACCGTCGGATTGAGAACCTCCTCCTTTTTTTAAGTCGGTTAAAAAATAACTTTCTTTTTACATAGGCTTGGCTATTCACTATATTTATAAAATAAATAGGAAGGCATTCCCACGTGTAATTTTAAATTTCATGTTTCATGATAAAATATAGAAAAGTGCTTTCAACATTCATATTACAATACACTTTTATTGCCTATCGATATTATGGTCGTAAAGTAGCGCAAAAAAGCAAATTGATCAATTATCGCTAAAATTAATCACTTTATTCGTTTAGCAATTTTGTTACCGACTCTACCTCTCATATCAATCAATTAGTTAATATATACACTTGTGTTATTTTCCCACGACGAGTTTAAAATAAATACAATTTTTTTTTATTGTATATAGTCCAGTCTTGCTTAAGCGCAAGACTTTGTTCAGAGTATTAACAGTTTTCAATGCCTACCGTGTATATACGAACATGAAAACGTTGATACCGCACTTCGCTCTATACAAGCCCGCCTAGGTACCTACATCATTTTGCTTTTTTGTTTTGAGACTGGAGCCCAAAGTCTGTCATTAGACAAATTCTTTTACATTCATTAGAATGTAAAAGAATTCCTCTTCTCCTAGACTTCTAAAAAAACGATTTTCACTTGTTTTTATTGTTAGTGGCATTGGTCCCTATCAAATATTAAAAGCCGCGTCTAGGCCCTTTGTTCATCTCAGTGCAAGGAACGTACATAAGGCCATACGTAGGACCTGCTACGCCACAGATTGAGCCCCAGTTACTACGTACCTACGGCTACGGCACGCCTGCCCAAAACCGGTCCAAGAACACTTCAATACATCAAAGAAATATCCGCATCAGACCAGTGCTATGAAAAACAGCTTTGTATGAAGAGACTCACAACTACTAATAAAGTTTTGTAGTTTGCCCACATTTATGTACCTACACGTACCTAGATAAATAGGTACCTACCTAATTGGATTAAGGTACATAATTCACTTTGTTAGTAAATGGAAGTAAAGTGTCGTAAAGGGTTTTTAATTTTCGAGCTTTAATGAAATATTTTTGTAGATGCTCCAAGGTTAGAAAGATTTCATTCATATTTTCTAACTATGAAGCTTACTTTGACAGCCTCTGTGGTGTGGTGGTTGGGCAGGTTGGCTCAAATCTCATACACCACTGAGGTTGCGGGTTCGATTCCCGCGACGCGACAAATGTTTGTGCATAAAAAAAAGCGCTAGCATTTGTTTCGCGTTTGGGTGTTGTGAGATACGGGGAATCCTAGTTAGGGGTCACGATCTATGTATGTGATCGTTGGGCGTTATTTATTTATTTATTATTTATTTACAAGAGCTTCATATTTCTATCACATTTTTCCGTAACGATAATTCAATGTCTGTCTACCTGTTTCGTAATTCGTAATATAAAAATCACATCCACCCAGCAAGCGGAAAAAGTAAAATTGATAGAGAAATAATACCAAGTCTGCAAAAAAAATATTGACTAATGTCAATAAACCAATAAAAAAAAATAGCTTTTTGTTGATAAATATGTTTTTTAAGACACGCTTTTAACAAATTCGAAACCGCAAGCAGACTAGTAGTTTACGATTATCCGTCAAGGAGTTCCATTGCCCACCTTCCGTCTCCATCATCAGATCAGCTGGCTGTCACCATAATATTGCATTGTCATCGGACTTTGACAAGTATGCAAAATGTCAACTCTGTAGGAGAAGAGGAAGTGGTTCTAATACAGCTTGCGTAATTCCAACCGGACAAACATACACATACATTGCAAGTTGCAAGTTAAACAAAAGCTTGTAATAAAATAATAATGTCAATATAACCAATGCAGTCTCGATAAGTCTGCATTGGTCTATCGAGACTGCATTGGAATGTAAGGCAATGTTTCACAACAGAAGCCACTAAATAATAAATGTAGGGATATATCATGTACGTTAATATTGAGGAGAAAACCAATTTTCTAAACCTCGTCTTGATAAATTACTTACTTTTTATTTTATATGCAGATAAATAGTAAAATAAAGTACTCTAGTCCAGATTAATTAGATTTGTTTGTTCCCAAAATATGTAAACTGTACCTACGCGACGCTAATTGGTTAAAGTATCAAGATTCGATACTGAAGATATCTTTTGATAAACCTACATGACAGATAACTAAGTGCAATAAGTGGGTACAGACTCTGTACAGACAGGCATACATTTTACTGGAAATATTAGATTTTTATAATAATAATAGGTCGGAGGCGGTTTTGAGGCGAGGCCACTGTTCATGCGGTACCGCGCCTACCCCGAAATTCTCCCTGGGGCTAAATGAGACCCTTGACCCCCGGCTTACTTTGGTTAACTGGCCATCCGGGGGTGGTTATCAGTTCTTTGACATATGTTTTACTCGTGGTAGGTCTCTCGTATGCGGGAGGCCGTCTGGGTAGGTACCACAGCTTTGCCACTTATTCTGCCGCCAAGCAGTAGTGCTCAAGCATTACTGTGTTCCGATTTGAAGGCCGCGAAATGAACAAATTGAAAGAGGAAATTTAAATGTACTGCTATACTGCTGCCGACTGTACTTACACGTACAAGCCTGTTGCAGTGATAAAAATTCACAAAACTATTTTGTGCAGTGATGTCATTTTTCGGGTAAACCTAGCCTTTGAAACATTCCGACTATAAAAAATAAATAAAAATATATAAATAAATGTAAATTATATACTATAATATTTTTATTTTATAGTTCGTCATAGTTTACTTACTGAATTTCATTTATTTCAGGCCCAACCCAAACGTAAATCCCTATTTGATTTATGTTAGTTATAATAATATGTTATGTAAGTAAGTACCTACTTGCAATTTTGGAATGCCCCCAAACATCTTTTATATTAGTATTATTTCAAATGCAAAGTTTTGAACTATAGAATCGGTTTAGAAACGAGACTTACCTACGTTTTTTTAAATAACATTTGATTCGCTGGGAGCATAAAATAATATTATCTGGGTTTAGATGTGACAAATATTAAGTGGATTTGTTTCTAGGATTCGTTGGGAGCAATGACGTTATGCTCTTTGGTTGGGAGCTACTCTTTATTTTGTTTGGTATCTCAATAATTCGGAAGCGTTACATTACAACCTGCATGACAGCACATCTCAAACACACTGAAGGTTTTGTTCATTATTTGATAGAAAACATGCATCTACAACTTATTTCAAAAAATCACCAAAAATCTGTTATTATTTTCTTTAAAGTTTTCACCAAACATCAGCTTTAGATTTTGAAATCTGGAACTGTCCTAGGTTTTTTGTTCTGTGTCGGACTCGGTTGCACTAGGCACTTCTATCAATTCTTTGCATAGAGTGTTAAGTGGTGATGATCTAAAAGCACAAGTGGGTAGACAAGGATATATTTTTTATTTGCACTATGGCTTATGAATGCTGTGTTATATAATCAATTAACTACGACAGATTTCAAGGTAAAGGTCATTGTGACAGCACCAGAGAATTTATTACAAGCCGTTTCCGGTATAACGTAACCGAAATAACATAGGTACCTATACCACAGAATAATGAACAGTAGGTACACGCCTATACTACAATGTACTACCTTTAAAATAATAACCGTACCTATTGGAGAATTCCAATGGCGCGTTTATCGGTAGTTCCATTTCCGTTACTGAAGAGTTAAATATATGAAATATAAAACAATATTAGCCGTTTAGTTTTTAGATTCCATTCCTTTTCATCAATACTTTATTATTGCGTATGTGGCACATCTTTATTTATCTATTAAATTATAATTTTATTATAAGCTAATAGATAGGTACGTTACTGATTTCCGTTCGTGCTTTCCGTTTGAACGTTTGCTTAGGTACGACACGACTTCGAACTCTGGCTCGGCCACATTATTTTATCTTTAACTACATATATAACTACATATAATAAACTTCATTTTCAGTATTAATATGAGCGAATCATCAAAAACACAAACCATAGGCAATCGATGATTGATCAACGTTTCTAATAAAATCCACGACGCGGACTCTCCCACCGAAACGAGGCGTGGGTGCAAGAACTTGACTTGAAGGAATTTTCTACCGCAGCAGACAACTACATTCCTGCAAGGATCCCAATCAAAATAAGAGAAACAAAACAACGTAAAGTTTAATGTCGTATTACATTTCAAATAGGTATTTTTTTATAATATAATACTAACTTGTTTAAATAAACGTTGCAAGCTAATCTGAGTAGGTATATGTATGTAGTGCCATTTTATCTGCGTTGCGTGCGGACAGCGCAGCCGCGCTGCGTGAGGAAAATCGCGAAGCAAATTGACCGCACATCACGCTACGAAAAGCGCAAATTAAATGGAACATTAAATTGGCACTGGACAGGTACTTATTAATCACACAATCATCGGAGACAAACGATTCGGAGCGCTCGCGTTTCCCACGGGGCTGGTGCCGCCGCCATTCCGGTTTTTGCCAACTTAAACGTTTGTTGTCAAATTAATCTGAAATTACTTAGTATGCGCCTCTCGACCAGTCGAGCGACTATTCATTCATAGCGGTTGGAATGCTAGATAGCTCGTGGCTCGCCTCGACCGACCTTCGCCGCCGCTCGGCAAAAAGTATGTAAGCCATCGCATGCCGCCTCCAAGTATGTGGATGTACCAGTATCCAGTCCAGTCGCCCCCGTGTGCCTTACCTGCCTGCATCATTCCACGCCGTGTCTCCCATCCCATAGCACGTCGCTCCCATGGCTTGCGTTCTATCAGTCGTTACACTCGCTACAGATACCAGCCAATAGCCATTTTCAAACGTAACCGTTGCGTGCCGCCGCCGCGCCTTTTGAACAGTCTCACAGAGTGCGACAACTAAAGATAATGTAGTAAAACTTATCTAACAAAAATATTCCAAGAACCGAGTTAAGATGAACAATGAGATTAAATTGCTCGCAAGTTTAGTAACATAACGACATCTCAGAAGGATGAATGGTTGCCATTTGCTAAATGACAGAAGCGTGACATCATGTAGAGTCACCGACTGCTCACAGCCCCATCTTTGGTGGGCTCTGTTTAAATTACTCCACAAATATTTTTGTGATCAGTATATCGTCAATATTATTATTGTATAGTAGATACTTACGTCTCGACCTGTGGTCTCGATTTATAATATGAGCGAAGATATTTTCGTTTTTAATAAGTTGAAAATTATTTGTTCCCAAACGAGACTTGTGTAAAATCGATTACGATGACCATGCAGCTCCTTTCGCACGACGAACCTGTTGCCACGTCCGAGTATTTCTAACTTCTAAGTCACTAACCTCATTATCGTATGCTGTTGATAGAATTTTAATTACCTACCTACCTACCTACATAACTTATTATATATTATGTCGTTTCCATTACTTCAAATACATTACCGATACGCTTTGAAAATCGTAAACTGATGATGTATATAGAAAAAATCAATACCTGCAAACAAATTCAATAACTTTTGTTCGCTGTTGTGACAGTTACGAGTAAATTCAAAATTAGCAAGTCCAGTAATGCAATACCTAATTTGATCATTAACATGGTTAAAGAAATTAATTTGAATAGCAAAAAAAGAGTTTAGACTTCAGACAAGACTTTAGACAGAAACATTGCTGTTCTTTATCGTAGTACCCACCCGCAGTGCTCAGCATTATAGTGCAAAAAGTATTTAAACAACTTCTAAGATCACGGTTCCAAAATCCTCCTTTATCTGCTGACAAAAAGAAGCGAACCTGCGATGAGGTGGCAGTTCGCGAGGCCTCGTCCGTTGCTGAAACCCATCGGCACCTCCACGATGACGTCACTCCGGACGCGGCGAGCGGCGCGGGGCGCGACTCGCGATCAAGGACAGTAAACATTACCAGGTCAATGCACGCCGCTGTCTCTAGTCGCTTTTTTCAATTCGGCCATGACTGCCCTACCAACAGCCGTGAACAATCCAGAAGAGGCCCACTAATGGCGGATACCTACCACTCGCCGCGCGTAATGAGAAAGAATCGTGATATCCGTCAGTCGAGCTTTGTTAAACAGTGACTGTAAAGTTTCTGGTTTCTGGAGAAAAAAACTATAGAAAATAAGCATATTAAAGAAAGATTTGACAAAACCTTACTCACATCCTTAAAATTCTACTTTAAAAATACTTATTTACCCACTTCAAATTAAGCAGTCGGACTTGCCGTCCGTCTAAACCGTTGGTTATCCTGGGCATCACTTAACACAGTTTGTTTTTCTCAAAATACAAAAGAAAAGACTATAAAGCATAATTTGGTCGGTATTTCTTTATATTCGTATTCGAAAATCCATTGTAGGCATTGTTCCTCGCAGGCCGGCGACTCGCTAGCCAGCATTTCATCAGTCTTCACATTGACAACGGGTTCCATTCCAAACAAGAAACATGTCGCCTGAAGTCACCACACTCAACTCAAACAATTAAATTGTAAAGTAATAGCTATTCTCGACACGTATTTATTTTCCTATCAATAATATTCGCAAGCATCAGCCATCTGTGTACGTAGGTACGTATGTGATCGTTGGGCGTGATTTATTTATTCATCTTCCTACGTAGATACTTAGTATTTCCATCGTGATCGTTTTGTCTATATTCCTATAATCAATAGTATATATGTGTATTGTGTGTCCATACTAGTTTAAAAAAGTAATATCTATTTGGCAAAACTTTCCTAGAAACACTATAAAGAGTGGTTCCAGCAGCTCGAAACTTATCCCTGGCAATATCATGCAGTTGTCTCCTTAGCAGTTACCCACTGGGCCGAAGCTTCATTTTTATATTTTCCGTAAAATGATATTCATTAGGCAGGTAATTCAGCTTATTACTTTTAGTAGAGGGAGAGTGGATGTTCGGCCGGCGCGCAGCGTACGGTGCCGGTTGCATTCCATTTCGCCGCGTTCCATTACGCAGTGTCGAGGTTCCGAGAAAAGCTGATGTCCCGCTCGCACTAAGCATTTCACATTATTGCCGTGTTTCGGATTTCTATTCATTGTTCGCGCTCGAGCTCATTTCAATAAACGTAAGGAAATAAGCGAGTATCCGGTCAAAGGTCTAGAAGAATATCTTGACGTGGAATTCGCATACACGTCTCTTTTCATAGCTATGCGGACTTCTATCGACATGGGCGAGTTTGACACATCGCAGTCTCGTCCTTGTCTACATTTATAATACATTTAAATTAAAAATTGATTTTATACAGGAATTGCAAAGCCCATGGGAATCAATAAAAGTGTCGCCCTCGCATTAGCGAAGTTCATTGAGCGAAGCCAACCCGTGGCCTGTTGGCTATATGGGCACTGTGGGTGAATAACGACGTGCGCTTATAGCACACTTCCTGCGCGATTCACAGACCACCGAAGCTTCGACGCAGATTAGCCAACAGTTACTTACCCATCCTCTGATTCAAATCAGCAAAAAAGACTGCGAAGAAGTTGATCGACCCGCGACTCATATCGCCACAACCGACTGCTTTTATTATGCCATTGACATTTGGGAACAATGAGAGCAAATCAGCAAACATATCGATCACTAGCGCGGCTTAGCTAATCTTTTTAATATATAAAATAGTGTTGTGTGGTGGGATTTTTTAAATGTCATTACTTAATTAGGTACCTACTCAATCTCTAACGATAGGTAAGCAGATGTATAGGTTCATACGTAGGTATAACGACGCAATGAGCTGAACTGATGCGTCATATATATTTTTTTTTATTATACGAGTAAGTACCCTACACTTGAGAGTAAGTAGTTTCTTTGATTTTAGAACTTGACTAACTCGTAGACTAGACTATTCGCCTCGGTAACCTAACTAAAGTCTTCTGTGCTAAAACACAATTCATAAGGTGTACACTTACCAACCAGACGTGTAAAAAACTATTAAGTTTTTTGCATCGAATTCTGACAAAACGGTCTCTGATTTTCGGGTCGAAAACCTGACTTCATTTCAACGAATCACGAAACGCTCACTTTTGAGATAGGTAGTTAAACACATTTATCGGCATTCAATAAACTTAATTGCACTCATCTGATACAATTTTGGAGGAATCTTAGTTAGTTTTTAACAAACAAAAGGGCCAACAGGCTCATAATATTATTAAAAAAAATCTTATACCTACCACAAAAGCAAGAAATGGTTTGTCTTGGTAAGCACAATCGCGGCTTATTCCACTGCGCTCCAAGAAATTCTTCCACTAGTCCCAAAAATATTTTCACCTATTAGGTATCATTCCACGGCGACTAAGAAATAAAGTAGGCAACATGTACAGCACAAGTTATTTAGGTATTTTATATAATACTACTTATTATACCCATTACCGAATTCATGAAATACTAGGTATTGTCAATAGTTTTTTAAAAGTAAAAGTCGAAATATATTGAGGCACTTTTAAACGTCATAATTATTTATGTATTATTTTACCGCCTTGTTTTACACCCACAAACAAGTTGCGATGGAACAATTTTGTATTGCAGTACAAAGGGCTCACCAACATTGGACAATTCCAAACGGATTGTGCTCTCGACCACTGCCACTGGGAAGAGTATGGACACTTTGAAACAGGGACCGAAATACCGGTAAAAACTTGGTATCGATACCGCAAAGTAACGTTTAGAATACCGGCAAAATGAAATACCGGTATATTAATAGACATCGATACTTCCTACGGAATGAAGAAGGGAAACCACTTTAATTGATTAAGTATCTGCACTGCAGATACTTAATAATTTAAAGGTGTTTCCCTTCTACAAAACAATCACGTTTCAGAAGCGTTTTATTTCAAGCTTACAATCATAATATTTTATGATTGTAAGCTCTCTGCTTCAGTAGGTTTGTAGGTACTTATTTCTAGAATGATTTTTTCGTTGTTGGGGAATGCATTTCCTACCTGTGTAGTGGTAGTGGTTAATTATTCTGTGGTAGTAGGTAAGTATTATAGGTATAGGCAGGTATACTGGTACCTACGGTTAGCTCACAGCACTTTTACAATTCTTAAATGGATTGGATTGTGGGTTAGGTTAGGTAGGTTCCTTAGCTCCATTCATAGAAATAGATTAGGGTAGCTTACGTAAATGATATTCGGCGATTTATCTACCTACCTATGTGAAGGAAAGAACATAATATGAGGCGAGATCTCCTTGCTCCTCAAGTCCTCCTGTGAGTGAGGAGTCCTACCAGCCGGGAAAGCAGCGCGAGCGAGTAAGAAAACCATGTTATGTATTATTATTCGAGTGTCGAATGGGAGAAACCTGCGTGCGGGCCTCACGGCACCGCCCCGCCCCGCGCCCGCGCCGATCATATGTTCGGGCGTGGGCCGCGCGCCGGCGCTCAGCGCTCATTGCGACTCGGGCACTCGCCGCCGTCGCAGCTCCACGCGCGTCCCCGGCGCCCGCTCTCGCACGATCAGCTGTGAGCGCCCCGAGTCCGACTGCACTCCGCGCGGCCCGCTCGCACCTCGCACCGTCCGGCGACCGCTCCGCCGACACTCGACAGCGATAACCGCAGTGCGGTGCGCCATGGAGCTGCTGTGCGCCGAGCGCGTGAGCCCCACCAGCGAGGCCGTCACCGGGCCCGCGCGCGCCGCGCCGGCCGCCGGCCCCGACCCGGTGCTGCTGCGGCGCCGCGTGCTCGACAACCTGCTCCGCACCGAGGAGCGCTACGCCGTCACCGCCAACTACTTCGGCACCGTGCAGAGCGAGCTCACGCCGCACATGCGCCGCCTCGTCGCCGAGTGGATGCTAGAGGTGAGCGCACGCCGCCGTCGCCGTGCCATGCCGCACCCACACCGCGCGAGCGCGACCCAACCGATCGCCATTTTGTCTCGTTTTCCGGCCACGTGTAGGTATACTGCTCCCCTGCCGGCGTCGGTGGCCCCCGTATGCCTTGCCACTGCCCGCGCAGGAGCCCCTAACGTGCTCCTCCCGGCTCCACCTACCGAGCCTCACCGACCTGCCTCAGCTCTGAGGTTCGCTGGTGACATCTACTTCATTAAAACATTTCTTATAATCTACATGTATACTGTTGTCGTTATAATAGTGTCGCATATTATGTACAGCTGGGATGCTGCGACATTGTTTACACGATCAGCTGATTATGATTTCGAACCACATGTTAGATTCTTATAAGAATTTCTCTCTATTTTCGCGTAGCAAACCTAGTAGATTTATCGTGTGTTCCGAGTAGTTTATAGGTGATTCATCATAAGTAATGTATTGGGGGAGGTAGTCTATTAAGGATCGTAGATAATCTTAGTACAGAATCTGATCCAAATGTGTGGTCGCGTTGCCGGGTGCGGGGCGCGGCGTGCGGCGCGCGGGCGGAGGAGGGGGGCGCGGGCGCGCGGTGCGGTCGCCGACCGATGCCACTCCGCTCGTTCTATTTGAATAATCAGCTGATTTTGACACGCACACAGCTGACGCTCGGGTGCGCACTTATCTTTTCGTAGATAGTAAGTACACATAAAATAATTGCTAGCGCACACATAAACGTCATTGTTCCGACTCAAGTGGCCTACATGACGTGTAATTTATGATTTTCATTAGTTCAGTTAGCGCGTTAACTTAAACAAAATCGTTAAAAACTTAGCTACTTAGCTAGGTTGCTCATACGTCCGGTGTAAGTTACGAAACGGATTTGTCCTATTTCGTGCTCGTAACGCGATAGACTATGTAGGGCGAATGAATACATTACTAGCGATAGAGAAAAATAGTCAGTCAGCTGTTACGCCGCGTCGGCCACGTGGAGTAGCCGGCCGGCGCGCGACGCCGGCGACTGACGTCACCGCGGTGACGGCTGAACCCGCCCGCGCCGCGTTGCGCTGTGCTGCCGATGCCTCTGCGCTGCGCCTGCGCATCCACTGCTTACTCCTAAACCAGTCGCATACCATATTCCAGCACAAGCAGACCGAAACGATTCTCATAGCCCGAAAGGTCAATGACATGACGTGATTATGAGCAACTTAAATGCTAACCGTCAAGCGCATACAGCTCACACGATAAACGTCCCCTTTACAATTGGTTAATTAAAAATTAAGTGTAAACAACCAGTTAAATGTGTTTACATGAAGATCGTACCTACTCAGTTTCATGATACATATAAAGTTGTCCTGTTTGTCTTGAGGACCGATCTATTTAACATTGCCCCACCTAGATACGTACGTACCTTCCTACTTGTACTATTAATTATTCTGTGCTAGACGTAGAGAAGCCAGCTCAAGTTGGTCGCGACTAGGCGGCTACGGTTGTTACTCAGTTAGCTTAAATTAAACATAAGACAATAATCGCGATGTTTTATTACCGTCGTCGTATTATTACCGTCTGTGCCATTCATTAGACCTTTTCTCGTTATGCTTTAACAATTACCTACCTACAACGGCAGCGCAGTAACATTTCGTCTAGATACCGAGCAAAACATCTGCTGTGCTTAACCAAACATTACATAAGCGGTTACTTTTAATGATCTAGTTGGTAGATTTAATCTTTGTACCTCATATTTTATTCAGCAGATAATCGTAATGTTTCTATTTCTTGCAACTGTTGTCTGCAACGTTTTAATTGTTTACATTTTACATTGGCTTCATGTTAGGGCTTGAGTGGAAGGAGAGATATATTCACACAGTGGAATGTTTGGGAAAGGTATTTGATATAATAGAACGGCAGATTAGTGTACAATGTAACATTATGAGTATGTAGGTATAGTTGCCTTTGCGTGAGATACGAGCCGGGCTACTTGCGACAGGCGGAACAATCTGCAATGTCCCGCTCTCATCGCACTCTTCTTAATACTAAATTTGTAAGCTCATTTTTTTTTTACATTTGACTTGGTCATCGTTTGACCACGATCTCACCTGATGGGAAGCGACGATGTGGTCGAAGATGTAGCACGCTTACCCAGTAAGTACTTTTTCACTCTTGATTTGAGCACACCCAGATATATCTACTTTAGAATTAGAACGGTCTGCTTTCGCTTTTCCCTGGTTTTCTCATCACTAATTCAACGGTTTGAACGGTTAACTGAAATATTTATAATTTTTATGTAAGTTTTTCATACACAACCGCACAGTTCAAATCATCCTGTTAAATTGTAGATCATGTCTAAAACTCTGTGAAAAGATCTATGTTGCTATATCAGTAGTTGCCAGTATTAAAGCTTGACTCGCATATATAAAAAGGTTAAACAAAGCCTAGATCAAACATCCGAGCTACGTAAAGTAACGGTAGGTACACACGCTGATAACAACTCTAACTGCAACAGGAAAGTAATGTTGTTTATCGCAGTAAGTTTTTATTTTTAGTTTTATAATTATATAGGTTATCAGGAATTCCGGATGATAAACTTGGCAAGGCCTGGGTGCGGCACTATGTGATTCTATGCTTTCGTGTTTCTTGGAAACCCTAGCGCTTAAAAGCTTCATTTCTGACAAGTCTATTTCGTTGCAGGTATGTGAAGAGCAGGGCTGCCAAGAGGATGTGTTCCCGCTGGCAATATCATACTTCGACCGGTTCCTCAGCATCTGCACTGTGGGCAAGAGCCAGGTGCAGCTGCTCGGCACGACCTGCCTCCTGCTGGCATCCAAGCTTCGGGAGCCCGGATCCAGGGCGCTGTCGGCTGAGGTCCTCATCTTCTACACCGCTAACAGTATCACGCTGGCAGACCTCTGTGTAAGTATATGCTATTTACACTCTAGGTAAGGTACAGCCTAGATTTAGAACTGAACGAGTAAGTTTCTCGCTCACTATAGACATTTATCGTTGTAGACATATTGAAAAAGCATTGTTATTACTTTGTTGACTGATGCCAACTCCAAGCGAGACACAATTGTGGATTTCCCCTTTGTGATGAGCCTGTTTTAACATTTTTGGTCCATTTACCACGCTCTCTACCTCCAGACAACTTTTCAGCATTTCTTGTTCCACGTACGTTTAGCATATTTAGTTAGAATTGTTAGAAAATCAATCGTAATAGAAGCGCCTGAAGTAATACGGATACTTAATTAACTTTCATAGTAGAAACAGCTGATATAATTAATCATGCAGCAATGAACAGCGTGTTTTTGTATCGGGGCCGCATGCGCTGGTTTTGCAGCTAGGCTAAGCGCTCGGAGCTCTCGTGTCGTTTGATTTCTAGACGCCGAGCATCCGTGAGCTCGTGAGCCGTGAGAGATTGAAATTCCTGATGGATGACGTTGCTTTAATTAGCCGGTGATGTGGCAGTTTCCCCGCGCTAATTTAAATTTCCAGTGGGAAAATAGGACTCTTATTAACGAGCTCTACATTTACTCGTGATATAAATAGCAGCTACGTGGGGTGACACATGAATTATTGTATATTTTTGTTACTTCATTCAAAGAAGAACGTTTATAAATAGGAGTGTCTGGTATTATTAGTTTGAGTCTTATTTTAAAGAAAACTAATTTTGCGTGTCTGTTATCTGTGGTTAGTTTTATTAGACGTTTCAGATTCTAGTCATTTGTACCTATTGTTTATTTTTATCGCGAATCTAAAATGAGGATCTTGAAATGTTGGTGCCTAATCTAAGAAATGGGAACAAAAGCGCGAGCGCCACGTTTTCTGTTCACGTCATCCCATCTCTTTGTCATCGTCTTGCCTCGTCTTGGCTATTTTATCACAATGACTGAATTAAAATACCTGTGTTGAAATACCGTCTAGCAACACAGTGAAGTTTCTCTCAAATATTCTCGTAATACAATTCTTATAGGTTATTCTCGAACACGTGCTCGGCGTGAACATACGGGCGTACGTTAGTGCATTCGGCCTCATTCGCCAGTTGCTTGAACCTAAACCATATACCTTCTAAAGCTAAGGGCGTTGGCACTTGCGTTTGATCTGCTTATCTAGGTACACGTCAAGTCGCCGCTAGGTGGAGAAACTGGCGTAACATGCGGTTCGAACTTTGAAACAGTTTATATTTAAAGAGTGACATTGTTCAGAGGTGTTTGTATTATTTAACATTGGCTGTGTATGTTGTATGTATTTACAATGAGTGTCTGCGACGCAAGTGGCGGTTGCATTTCGGCCGCGCGGCCACCCGCTGGGGCCTCGGACGGCGCGTCCCGTCCCTCGTAGATAAATAAGTGCACGGCACATATTCGCGCGTCATATCGCTACGTTTTTTTGTATGCATGCTCATGCGTGCACTTATGTGTCACCTATTAGTAACAGGTTGGGTAGTCAATCTGTTGATAATCGCGATAACGTATAAGAGGCGAGTATTTAGGTAAGGAAGTGTCGATACCTTTCCAAATAAAATGCAGTGGAATGCACTATTATCTACATAGTGGTGGTCCAACAATCGATGGCGTCCTAACGGAACCTCCGATAGGGCGAAGTTTATTAAAATAGTTTGCCTAGGTATAAGTACCTATATTAGCATATTTACCCATTGAAAGTACGAAGCATATGCACATGGCGCCGTAACTTGTGAATTAGGTACTATAATAATTATTATGTATTTATCTTGGCATTTATGTAATAAGTATAGCTACAATTTTTACGTGCTCAGATGTAGATTTCGTCTTGCGGCCTCACGGAATGCAACGAGGCCTGGCCGGGCGCTCCGCCCGCGCCCCGGGCCGGGACAGTGTCCCCGAGTGCCGAGTGCCTTCTTGGAAGCGTCGGGAACTGATGCTCGCGTTTCAATCAGACCAATTATATGAAATACGGCCGAAGCGCGCCGCTTATTTTTCTCACGCCCGTCGCGAGCGATTCTAACCTCTCAGTCAGACCAGTGCCACGTATTCTGTCGTTAATAGTACGCTATTGTTTCGGTCTCAGTGGCACTGTCGCCAGCAAATATAATTAGGCCTTTGATTGATTGAGTTTATGATGGCATTGCAACTGTTTGCCAGTTGCAGTTGCGGCAGCGTTACAGTGTACACAGCGAACAGAAGCAAGACCTCATCTTAGTATCTAAGTACTTTATTACATAACGACACTTGCACTGAGGGAACTATTTTGTGTAAACGATACAAAAGTATCTAGCCAGGTGGCGAATGGCAGGCGCGGCCGGGAATCTTAGCATTTTTCACTTATTTATTGTATTTAGATACTTAGGGTATTTCATTTTACTCCTTGTTATTGAAGCTTTAGGCACAGAATAAATAATAATATATACGAAATTTTATAATAATCTTTCTACACATATAATTTCAGTATACGAAATAAAATTTATTTAAAGATTTATCAAGCGTTAATACAAACCTTTTTATGTTTTTTTATTGTGTTTTAAAGTTATCGTATAGGCATGTATTTTTCTCTTACTACTTGCCATCAACTTTAATATAAAAAATAAGGAAAGCTTCTACCGAAACCCACAAACGAATCCCACATTTTGGAACTAAGCAATTAGGAAGAAGTACTATAATTATATAACAAGTAAAAATATTGTTCCATAATTAGAAATATATTGAAGTGTTTATCCAAATTATTTCGTATCTTGAACGACTACGCTTTTCCCTATAATAATTATTATATTATGTTTTTTAAACATATATATACATATACATGGACACAACAAAATTGTAAACAAAGATTTTGTCTAATTTTAACGAACACACTTCTCAACTCAAACAGCTGTAGTTTTCTTTTATCGCGGACAGATTATAAAATTCTTCGTGTCATATTTTTGCATCATAATCATCCTAAAAAGTTATGAACACTTGAAGACCAATAAATTCAATTTTGTAAATCATAAAGCTCTATAGCTAGTGAGAGACAGCACGGATCTCTCTGCGTAGCAATTCCGTAGCACCTCTACGAGATTCTGTAGCACCGTTGTTTTCACCGCTTATCGCCATTTTTGGAATTCATTGCGATAGTGATAAAGTAATATAATCGGTTACGTTTACTTTATCACTTCTCACTAATCTTGCAGTATTTAAATAAAGTAACGGTGGTCACATGCATTGCTACGCTTCGTTCGAAGATACTCTGGTATTACGCTCATCTCTTAATCATCCAAGTGTAACGACTAGCAAGTACCCGGTTCCGAGATGGGAATAAACTTTTACTAAATTAACGGGATAGTAAGTTGGTGCTCACTTGCAATCGCAATAATTCGGTGTTAAAGTGCTAAAGCCACGCGAATGTTCCGCGGGTTTATAACAAGTAATAAATGAATAAATAAATACGCCCAACGATCACAAAAATATCCTGGCCCTGCAGCCAACCAAGCCTAGGACCATGGTCCTACAACACCCAGACACGAAAGAAATGCATGCTTTTTTTTCTGTGCACAAACATTTGACCCGTCGCGCACCTCAATGGTGTATGTGATTTCAGCCAACCTGCCCAACCACTACACCACAGGTAATTAATTGTAATTGTTTATGAACATTGAAAATGAACATACAAAAATGTGTTGTATCAGTGGGTAGGAGTCAGGTTGGGTTGGGTCGGCCCTCGGCCAGCGAGCCCCGGCGAGGAGCGACGCGGCGCGGTGGCTGCCTGGAGCAAAAAGAGCACGTTCTGGTCGCGGCATCCGACCGGGCTCAGTGGTTCCCGCGCTCGCTACCCACCGACTATAAAACGCTGCGCGTTCTCACATCCACACTACCACCGTAAACGTTTATTATAATTGAAGCATAAGTTTACGACCGCGGTGCCAGTCTGTCAAAAGAGAAAATTCAATATTACGTCTATGGCTCACTCTCTTTAATGAGGGATTCCTTTATTGGGACGGACGAAAAAAGAACTCGTTGAGCGCGTACTCGCCCCGGGCTTGACAGTTTTTAAATGGATCTTTTGTAACCGCATTGTGCACGTTTAAAACCTACTTGTGTCTTTTTTGTAATTTCTACGTATTGCCCTTCTACAGCTACATACCTATAGACTATGAACTTCTTTACAAAGTAAACGTTGAATAAATTTATAACAATCTAAATATTTAGTCAAATAAAACATGTTAGGATGTTTTATTGTTACAACCATGTTGAATATTTATTAAGGCATATTTCTATTTATTTAATTGTGACTGAGTGATCTTCTTCTTAGCGATATGAGCAAGTCACTCGCCTGATGGTAAGCGCCACGCCTACCTATAACAATTGCAGTGCCACCTAGAACTTTTAATACCATAAAATGAACTGCGTAGCACTGCATTGCGCTCATCACCCCGAGACATCAGATATTAAGTCTCATATATACATATGCCCAGCAATTTTGCTGGCTACAACCTTCAAACCGGAACACTTGTAATGCTTGCGCAGTAATGCGCAGAATAACTGACAAAGCTGTGGTACTTATCGAGACGGCCTCCCGCATACGAGAGACCTACCACGAGTAAAATTTCACGATATTATCACAATGTTAACACTGTGATATTATCTCCAGATTCACACAATATTCTCAGTATCGTTCACTCAGTGTCATCAGTACTCGTACCAGCAAATGATATGTTACGCGCGAGTTGCGCTTCGAATCCAGTCCGTTACAGTTATTAAACTCTTGATACGGTGTTCCCTTTTATCTTTCTCGGTCGATGTCGATAACCAGAGAACGTTAGCAGTAAGTGGGCGAACTATGCAGTTACGTTATGAAATGTTAGGTACTTCGATACCAGCATGTGTTCGAAGCTAGACATGTTCTAGTATGTACTCGAGATATACGAGTACCCCTGAGATTTGCAGACTATAGGTGCAAATCAGTTTCTATCTTCGATTCGATATCAAAATGTCTAGTGTATTTACTAATATTTTTAAATTTATTCGTATTTTTATTCTTAGAAGTTCATTAGCTGATGACATAACGACAAAGAAGCGTTAATGATAAATTACTAATAGTTACTCGTACTCTTAAAGCCACTTTCTCCAGTAAATTACTTTAAGTAAGGACTAAGTTCTGATGTAAGTTGCAAAACGGGAGAAAAGTTCGAGTCGGTCTTCGAGAGGAAATACGAGTGATTGTTTAGAATATGTGGAATGGGCGAATTAGCACGCCGCCGGCCGTTGTTTGTCGATCTCACGCACTGTATCCGGTGCGGTGCGAGTTCGCAAGACCAACCACCGAGACAAAACATAACGACCTGCTTTGCTTACACCAGGAATGGTCTCCGCAAAATACCTCTATAAGACGAGCGAATACGTGCATTTTTATTCATCATAAAGATCAAAAGCATATTATAAAAATCTTAATTTGTAGAGCTTGTTATTAATGATAATTATTTATTAAAATGGAGACTTTCTTGTGACAGCTTAACTTAAACCAGTCGCATTCTAGCCGCTATTCTGGGGAATCGGACACGAACAAAGTGAGTCAGAGTGCCAGAGTCAGTCTTTCCCGATAGCTATAATCTGGGAATCTTCAAGTCTCGAGTGAACGGGTACTATCTTGGTAAGCGTGCTAGATCGTCGACCGCATCGTCGCTTACCATGAGGTGACATAGTGGTCAAACGCAAGCCAATTAACGAATAAAAAAAAAAAGAACAACTGAAGATGTCATTTTAATCGTGTAGAAGAAATAAATTCCTAACGGAATCTTATGTGGAATGGACAACAAATGTACAGACAGTAAATATACAGTCTCAATTATCATAAAACTAAGTTAATAAGAGATAGTTAGTTACGTGACCCCCAGACGGATCTAAGGCGTGAGCTAGGCGCGCCACTGCACACTAGCAGTTATAAAATTGTGTCACATACCTACCACTGTTACTATCTAGTTAGCTGCTGGCTACAATGTAGCACATTTTAATGATGATGACTGATAATGTTGAGTGCAATCTTCGTAAGGCCGTCTAAACACAAATATTACTGTCACTCACATATTTACACACAATTTCAGAAGGAAGAATAATTTTGTGCGTGCTGTTGTTGATATCATAAAAGTACAATTCCTGTTGTTATCAATATGAATTTGTTTTGTTCTTTGGCGTGTAAATTGAAGTACCTATAAAGTACTAAGAAGATCCAACGGCAATAAAATTCCAGCTGGCCCAGTTGGACGACTTGCCCTATGCGGGCAACGCGCCGGCCGTCGCCGTTCGTCGGGAAAAAATGAAATTTTGTGGTTAGGAGAATCGAGACGTGGAACGCGGTCTGACAACCCACCATTGTGCCCGACACGGCTGTTCTGTCCTCGGCCACTGTCGTTAAAAACATACAATCGACGCTAAACTATCACCTTCAAAAGAAGGCTGTTCCAGTAGAACGATTTTAATCCACCTCTTTACTATTCCATGTTGCGATTTACATTTGTAAGAGTTCTGCAATTGTGTCAACAAGTTACAGACCTGCAACGGTAGCAGCTTGTATCGTCATAACAAAGGAATGCAGCAGATGATGGCACTAAAATAAGCATTACGTAAGAACTGCCACATCGTGATATATGCTTCACACGTACGTTTTGCTTGATTTCACGGCTTAGTAAGTAGACAGTAAAGTTAACGCAGAGCCTCTTCCTGTTATATGAAGTCCTATAATATATACATGACAAATAAGTTCAAGCTATAAAAAAGTTGATGTCGAAAATTGTAATGGAAAATTTAAAGACCCGATCTTAAATTAGAAAGGAATAAAGTGCCCGACATTTAGTCCTAAGTTAGCTTTTATAGCCAGTTCAGTATGTTCTTATCCGCATCTGGAAAATTCCAAACTTGTTTAGTCTCAAGGGTTTAGTGGCCACGCGACACCGAGCTCATTGTTTGATTCTAATAGCGGCGCAGTCACACCGTTCGATGAAATTGGATAAAGCATGGGAACCGAGCGTGGAATTCAGCGAGCGCGAGGGCTGTTTGCATAGCTCGCTTTATTGGCTGTAACGCGCTCGGTAACTGCTGGCCAGCGCCCCGCGCCACCTCATCTCTAATGAACACCCGTCCACTATTTACGAGCGGCATTCCGACTCCGTGGCCGGCTCGAGTCTCGAGTACACGATACATCATCGGTCATTACGGATCGCACCGTCTATCCTCTCAGCTGATAGGGGTCGAGAGAAGAGCCTCGTAAAACGTACCTACATCATTTTTAAATAACTTAAGTGTGAAGATGCCCATCTATCTGACAGACATAGCTCGCAGCGGCATCTGCGGTGAATACTTTATGAACTTATTGTTTCAAGCTGCCTCCGGACCGGTCTCCGCGTCTTATGGCGATAGACCAATCTTTTCATTTCGCGGTCGACCCGCATAACACCACATCGTTGACCGCTTTCGATCTGCTCGTTTTGCTTTTGATTCTTCGGAATTTAAATATAACGTTCTTTGTGAAATGTACTTTGTTCGTTTGTGATCCTCGATTATTATGATATGATACTAAGTATAATTTTATGCTGCACGCACATATCGCCCCGTCTCATTTCAACTTCCAGTGATGATTCTTCATTCATTCATAAACGTTGTGGGTAGAGTGTCCACAGGCCCTAAGTATTAAGCGTAGCTGAACGATTCAGAGCTCTAAATCTATTACCATGTGATGTACAATCGAGTGAGAGGAGAAAACTGAGTGGCGGTGCCCGCAGTCGACCTCGTCGATTGAGTTAAGTAAACATCGAGTATTATCTGTCAACGGACATGCATCGCTTACATGTATGGGTGTATCCGCACATGAAATAATCAAGTTATTCATGAAACATAACTGCCGAAATAATAATGTTATTATCATGTTAAGGAGACGTATGTGTGCGAGCAAAGGAACTATCATTTTGTTAATTAATTTAATGTGGGTCATTTACCACTGAGTTTAAGTTGCCGAAACAGATAAACAGTATGATAAGAAAATCTTGAATATGCATGTATATATTTTGAAATTCTTAATTCTTGTTAAAACAATGCTGTACCAAATCACAACCACTTGTTGTGTGTGACAATAGGTACTAAAGTTACGCTTATTATTGTTACATTAGAAAATCCATTAGTATAATCCATCTATTAGCTTTTTAACCCGTACAACCCGTGCTTGTATTTAATTTCAAAATGGAATGTTGTTTCAACTCGCAACCGTGTAACTATTGTGTCTAAGTGCAGAACAATAACAACACTGGGAAAGCCATCGCTACCTACGCGGCCGTTCCGGGAAGTCGGGCGAAACTATCCACGATTAAGATTAAAGGCCGGACGTGACGATAGGCGTATCCTTGTTGCTTTCACTGCTTTGTCTCGACGACGCGACGCTATAAACGTGTTTATCTTTGTCAACAGAGTTGGGAGCTGCTGGTACTGTCGAAGTTAAAGTGGGACGTGGCAGGAGTGACGGCACACGACTTTTTACCGTTGCTGCTGTCGCGGCTACCGCTCCGCGGGCTGGTCAGCGTGGAGATGGTGCAGAGGCACGCGCAGACCTTCATCGCGCTCGCCGCTAGAGGTAAGCACCAATATCATCCGTATCCAGTCTTAAAATGACTGTTTTGCTTCTAAAAATGAGGGTAGGATGCCAGGCTGAGTAATTGTGATGGATGGATCGGTCTGGGACAAAGATACTCGTGCGTCACAGCGCGCGGCAGAAACTATCAGAAAATATCTTTCGGGACGGGTCCTAGCGATGAAAGGAGGTAATACCTGCTAAATTTAGCATCTGCGAATTTACATTCGCACTCACTTTTTCTGAATAGATAAAGTCTGTCGTTGCAAAGAAAGGAAAGGCCGAGCCGTTTTGTTTGCAACGACAGACATTAATTAGCATCTAGATACCACGTCACGTCACGACAATGTGGGCCTCGCACTGTGATCCGCGTTGGTCTCGTCGCCTCTTCACGTGTCACTGAACCTTTAAGTAAATGTCTTGTAAGAAATGTGGAATTTACGAAGACCAGACTTTAAATAAACGAGTCGTAAACTCGTCTACAATTTTATTGTAACCCCGAATCACTGTCTGGTTTCTCTGGTTCTTGGATAAATGTATGCTTTACCTACTATTAATTTCTCAAGTTCTCTTAATCTCTTTACGCTAGGAGTTAAGTAGAATATGACTTCATCCCGAAACAAGTTTTTTGCAGCATTTGCACGAGTCGCGTCGTCTAGAGCGTACTTGTTTTGTTGCGAACTGGTTAAGATTGCGGATTGGCTTTAGGTTCAGCAGCTTATTGGAATGATGGCTATCTCGACGGGCGGCGGCGGCGGCGGCGGCGGTGGCGGCGGTCGTTGCGAGATGTGAATAGATGTTGTTTACAGTGAGGGTAGAGCGGAGTCGGCGCGGCGTGAGCGGACAGCCAGCGGCGGCCGCGCAGGCACTGGCAGGGCGGCGTGTGTGTCCCGGCGGCGCCTCCCACGCCGCTCGCTCGAGCGCATTCCAGCACGCCTCGGGACTCCCCCGCCCGCGCCTCATCACTGCGCCACCCCGCTACCCTCATGGGATCATATGTTTTTGTGCAACGGTTTTTGTTGTTCGCCGCCGCTCTCTCGTGTCTTGTTTTTTTTTGTTTAAGAAGTTCACGCTCCAGCTCTTTTATTTCACTTGCTCCTCAGATATCATCTCTTACTTGTCAGTCTGAGGCTAATGCAATTTTAATATTAGAAACAATCAAACGTGCATCGTCGTTAGGTTCAGGTCTGCTTGTAGACAAAAAGTAACCTATTATTAAACACAAGTATTCCATCATCAACTCATGCTTTTCATTCAACATTCGATCATCAAGTTTACATTTCCATTCCATATTGGCTTTCGGTGAGATAATTTGATTTTGATAAATTGACTGTAATATGCCTAGGGCTATAATCACAGTATGATCCTACCCTCAAGCGCAGACCGCGGCGGCGCGGCGGCGTGGTGTAGACGTTAGTTTCATTTCGCGCATCGAGCGAGCCCGCATTAAGTATCATTATTTGAATGGCACAATTTACTCTGGAATCATAATTCGTGAGGATATTAAAATCAGTAATGGGTTATTTTAATGCTGACATCTACATCAGTGTTCCATCCACCGATGTTGATGAATATTATAGTTGTTTTGCAAAAAAATCGCCTCGATGACAATGTAAAACCTATCTACGGGGCGAAGCGGCGGACGATCAAAACGACTCGTTTGATTGATGATACAAGTAGAAGCCGGTAGGTACGTTTTGGAAGGATGTCGGAGCGGATTGCGTGAGGCAGGTATCTTATCAGTCGTTCGGTCGTTTTCAATGCATGTGAGCGCTCGGCGTTCGTAGTTATGTTGTCAGGAAACGATCGTTGGTTCGGCGCGAGCGGCGGCGATGGTGGCGCGGGCCGCATGGGTATTTGTTCCGGTGGGCATTTATTGTGGCGCACACCGCACAGTGCCGGAGCACAGTAATTTGCATAAACGCCACGCCACGCTGTTAATCCGATAATTGTAGATAATCTTGTCAGGTGTGATGATTGGGCCACATAGCGCTGGGTCATTGGCTTTATGGTGCTATGCTACCTCCTACAACTTGGGGAATATTTAATATTTAACTAATTGTTTTAGAACCGTGAAGTTTTCCTTTTGGCACTGAAACACCCAATATAGTGAGGTGTTACTTCTAAGCAAATTCGTAAATGTTTGGCCATCAGTAGGCAGCAGTGATGTGGCCTCGCGGGATCGTTAACCTCGCGAATAGACCGCACACTGGCGGCGGCGGGGCCCGCACCAGCCGTCGACTATTATTGACGTTTATTACTACATCTACGCCATATTCAAGGGCAAATAAAACGATTATGTCACCGCTGCCTACGATTCCATATATCTACAAATCTTTCAGGCTACGAGCACGTACGTCATTGATGCTTTTCCCGCTATCGGCCGCAGACATGCAACATATTTGAATTCACAAACGGTTTATAGAAGTAAAACTTCCTCTGTCGACTTCCTCTAAATACGAGGCTACTAAATACGACGAGCTAATGCACTCAGCATTAGCTCGTAATGTTAGGATCGCGTCGCGACTAATAAGGATGGACACCACATCCGCTACGTGTGTGTTCTCTTGTCCAGTCGTTCTTCCATCATAATCTTCGAAGGTTCTACAATTGTACTTCACACTTACTTTTGATTCGTAATCGTAAGTTGTCTTCATATTGGCCGTTAAACTCGGTTACTAGAATTGTTCGCGCCGAGTCCCGATAAAGGATCCTGCGTAGACCAAGCAGCCTCAACCCAGACAGACTCTTTGATTAACATCAGATTATGCAAATGCTCCGAGTGAGCGGCCGCTTTCGTTGTTTCGTCTCTCTTTTTTATTCGTTCTCCTGCCCGTTCTTTTTATCTCGGGTATGCCGACATGCAAATTGAAAAAATAAAACTAAAATAAATCTTTTAAATGTACTAAAGAGTGTTCGATATCTATGTTGGTTGGTATAATGGGAACCTACTTAATGATGAAAGGAGAGCCTTCGAAGGCCTCACTCCTTTTGTCCGAGTCCTCGTGTTTGTGGGCATTTGTGATTTCACGCGGGGCTTCTACTTATACCGGCTCTCGTTATTGCGTGGGAACATACTCCGATCATAATAATAAATCATCGATAAAACAAGTAAGCGGACTTCGGATCGCGTGTAAATAAATAATCAAATGGGCCTGATTAACATGTCGGTCAGTATTAGGAACGTCAAATAGATTTTCCTGCTAAGGCTAAGCTATGGTAGCGTTGTATTTGGTTCAATTATAGGGAAAAAACAGCTGATAAGTGCTTAAACCAAGGCCGTTTCTCAGGATGTCAGGATTGTTGATAACTGTTGCTAATCATTTTGGTATTTTTACCTACCTACATGTAGAAAATCATTGCCTGCATGTCGATTAAAACAAGAATGCGCTTATTAGCCTCCTAATTAAACTTTGCTTTCGTTACGCGCAAGTTTTTCTTTTCTCTCTCTTTTCGGTCCATTATTTCAATTGCGCGGCGGTCGTTCGCCATACCTAGCCGGTGTAAGTTCAGGCGGCCGGACCGAAATTGGTGCGTTGCATTGTAAGTTAGTACGGGTTTCGCCAAAGCGAGCCGTGAGAAATATTCCAGAGAGCGGCGCGCGGTGGCGCGGGCGCGGGATGGAATGCAGCCGCGAGGGCGCGAGGGCGGGTTGCCGGCGCCTTTGACGATGCACTCTCCCGGGAAGACTGACAACTCGAAAAGAGGGAGAGGGGAACATTTATTTTGCCTCATGTTCACTACTTTACCTTTAACTTTATTCTATACTGTTCTCTAAGTTCTGTAACATTTTTACTGATAAAACTCATGGATGCAAACAGGAAAAAGTTTAACGTGCTCGCCACTGCATAAACTATGCCTTGAGTGACCCGGATTCAACTGATACGGCCGTTTGTTTTGTTCCTCGCATCATCGCATGTCGCAGGCATTCTCGCGCAATATGTGCTCTGTTTGAAATTTCTTTCTTTTGTTGTAGATTACGAGTTCACGCTGTACTCTGCGAGCACGCTGGCGTCTTGCAGCATCGCGGCCGCACTACGGGGACTCGGACTCGACGGCCATCTGCCGCGGTTGCAGCAATTGACTCGTATTGATTTGGTAAGTTCTTTTACACTCATCATTCGGGACTTACGAATATTTTATGAATAAATACTTTGCCACGCCGAAAGCTGACGATGTTGAAGGGTTATTAGGTAGTGAGTAACAAATGATTAGGGATAAATAGTAACAAGAATCCGTAATAGATAAAAAATCAAAAACCACGTTAAAATGCGTTGTCATCGAATTGTGAGTTGTAGTTTAAAGCTACCCTGAAAGTTTCAGCCAGATAGCTAAATCGGGAAGTGTTCGAAATTTTTTATTTATTCCACCCGGAATGACAGACAGACACAAACAAATAAGAACCCAAAAAAAACATGGTAAAAAGTTGACTGTTGTTGAATTGTTGTAGGGTTTAGATGGATATTTTTTCTAATGACATATTCATTGCGCAGGACTGTCTCCAAACGTGCCTTGAGCAGATCGAGGCGATGGTGGCGAACATGATCGAGGACCGCGCCGCGGCCCCAAACGGGCAGCCGCGGGAGGCGTGGACGCCGCCGCCGCAGGACAAGGCGCACAGTAACGCCGCCACCCCCACCGACGTGCGGGACGTCCACTTCTGATCGCGTCCAGAATCTCACTGGCCCCCCAGGCCCCGCCGCCCGCCGCCCGCCGGACATTCATTACGGTGCATTAGTACGAAAATACTTTAAACTACAAGTTGATGCGTTCGTAATCGAGGACTGATACCAAGACTGACAATCGCATGTCTCTTAGATAACTTACTATACGGTTTCGCAAGTTGTGGATACTATTAAGCCCTGCGTGCTACTTGTAATTTGCCTCTAGTCTATATGTTCGCTATAACTCCGTGTGTACGAGTTAACTTTAGGTAAATCTTTCAGTTCTAGTTTATACGGTTCTTACAATTACAATCTACCTCTTAATAGTTAAGAATTTAGTTGCCGCTCCGATCAGCATAGAAACAGTATCTACCTACCGTTTACGTCATACTTAGCTGTTATACAAAAGCCACACTACCTGTTACGTGAAAGTTCTGGGACCAAAGCTTCACAGTTTCTTATTTGTATAGCGTGAGTTGCTTGTTTCTTCAGGATATTTTGTAATTTTTAGTAGATATGCAAACATTTATTATAATGAAACAATGTAAGTAGGTATGTAAAATCGCAACTAAAATATTTGCAGTTGTCATCACATGATGCCTGATCTAGTTTCAATTTGGAGAAAACTATGCGGAAATAACAGAATGTCTATATCCAACAAGTTACATGGTGTCACTTGCTTACACTGAATTATTATTAATATTATTCAACGCTATATCAGATTTAACATACCTATATCGGGGGAAGGCAATAAAGTACGCTTTTAATTTGTAAAAAAACTATTATTATGTTCACTAATAGATGGATAACTATGTATGTATATTATAAAGTCAAACTATGATAAATGTACCCACAGATTAAAAGTATGGATATACAGATTTGTATAAATAAATATAAAGTAGACAATGGGCTGACTACAATTCGTTTTCGTTGATCCTGAGAAGTTATATAGACGATTGATAAATTATGTTCTATTTCACTAACGGCGCCCTAATTTTAAGGTAGTTTTCCTTGCTCTTTCAAACATTTGTGTAAAATGATACCTAAATAGAGCTCTGGAATTCTGGATACTATAAACTTTACGTCTTGTTGGTGAAACCGAGCATTAGTTATTGTTCCTTTCGATAATACCAATAATGTTTATAACGTTAGTTTAGTGAATAATGTGATAAGCTATAGTTGAATTAATTTTCGTATCATAGTCACTTCCAGTCATAATATGTTAACTTAGAAGTACTATGGTAAATTTTAACAAAAAATGAAAATAAAAAAATGTGATCACGATTAACATGTATAAGTTAGATATTAGGTTAAATTCACTTCATTTTGTTCCTATGTTTGTAACCATCGGAAAATGTTCATGCACAGAAATGCAATAGTCAAATAACACTGTATTTTGTACTTAATGTCTTATTATACATAGTTTGAGGATAGAAAACGTTCATTACATCAAATATTATTGTGATATAGACTCTTCATATGTAAGTTAAACTTTATTATTAATTGTGAAGTACGGGTGGAGTACTATACAAACAATAGGTAATACATATAAATGTATAATGTTAAAATACATTTAAGTAAATAATAGTTTATTATATATCAGAAGTGTTTGTGCTCATTAGATTATATCACTCAAGTCTTCCATAATTATGAGGAAATCGGGCCAATAATAATCGTATAAAACAATATATATATATCTAAGAATATATTCGTGTTATTATAACTTTATAGTATAAAGCTATACGTACCTACTTCTCTAATTAACCAGCCTGATTTATCCTTAAAGATTCAATATTTATAATTATAGCGATCTGCTAAGTAGATATTATAGAAATTGTAAATATTATTATAAATGCTAAAAGCATGTGGTGCCATAACACTACTTAAAATAAAAGTATTTTATAAAACAATACATTTATAGAAATATTCCTATTTAAACATAACAATAAACTTAATTGTAGTCCAATCATGACCCAACAATAGTTAAGTATATTTCGAAGACAAATGATTGCAATAAAATACATATTTTAATACATTACTATTCTTAAGACACGATAAATATATATTTTGTTTGTGGAATGCATGCCCCATCTTTAGGTACCTTATTTGAAGATTGACATGAGCATTTTTTGTTTATTTTTATAGTTTTGTATATAAAATTATGTGGGAAAGAAAACGCATTATAATGTTAGTTTTATTTAATGCTTATTTGGCTTTTGGACTGGCTTTTTTCGAAATAGCGTAAGAAATTTAGTTGTTTTAATGGAGTAGATTTAAAAATATGGAGAAATGATAACTTTCCAGTGATTTTTATATGTAATGGAGTATTTTAGCCTCCGATTAGAAGTGATCTTTATAGTATAATTTAACTTTGCACAGCCGTGTATTTAGAAAGCAAAATTCTAAAGATATAATTATTAAAAAAACGCAGAGCTGCGTTATTTTGATTTTATTGTGATTTATTACACTTAAGTTTGTCTTTGAATAATGATCGTTACGATGTTGAAATGTAAATAAGTAAATATTTAAAAAATATAAATAAAAAAATTAAAATATATAGACCTCTTTTTTTACCTGCTCTCCCCTGGGATGTTTTGAATTATTATTTATTATTGTTGGCATGTAACTACTGATAAAAACTGGACCCTTCCATAGCATGAAACCGGTTCATCCGGTTTCTTGGTAAAAACGAATCTGGTAAATGGATTGATGAAAAAATATTCTAATATGATCTGGTTATATTTTGTGAAGGGAAACTGAGACAAAAAAATAACGGTACATCGATGGAATATCGTTTAATCAAAAACAAATTTACAATTTCATATACAAGAATTCTACGCAGGAATCCGCAAATTTTATATACAATTCATTTGTATGATACATAATATTGATAAAATTAAGACATAAGTAGTCAACGCGAATAACTACAACGTTCACAATATAATATAATGAAAAGGCACGTTTCACGTTACAACGTACATAGAATTGCTTATGACGACAATACTATACATAGGTACAGACTATATAAAGCTACCGCACGATTACAATTCCAAATTTAGAAAGAGAAAAAGGATAGTTTTCTTTTTTATCATAGTTTGTATCAAATTGGAAATCTACCCGTGCGGTGACTTTGGAAAAACAATCTTGGTGTAATGGAAGAATTTTTGAATAAGTAGTTGCCTACAATTTATACAAGCCTAAAACAATATATGAAATAAAGAGATTAAACAACAAAAGGAATGCTAAAACTACATTTAACCAAATTTCGTTCGTTCGACTTCGCCGTAGGTTTATTCTTACAGATTGTGAGCCCTAAGGAGCCAGAATTATTATAGAAGCCAATAACATTAAAGTTAAATTAGACTAAAATATTATTATTGTATGTAGTTTGTTGTACAGCCAATAAAACAAGAAACAAGTAAGCATCAATATGTACTAGTATATAAATTTAATAAATCACTTTAAATAGAGTCATTTAATAAAATTATATTAGGTATCTAAGATCACAGTAAACCACAACTACAGTGGTCGAAGTGTAAAACAGTGCAAGCGAGAAATAATAGTGTGTGAAAGAAGAAAAAACAAGAAAGCTTTAGTAGCTGGGCCCAGTTAGGGTTCAGAATCCTATTAAGAATAACTTTATTACCAACATTTTGCAAACAAATTTGTAATCTTTCACAAACAATTGCGCAATCCGTTTGTGTACATAATAGTCTAGAAATGAAATCACAATGGACAATGATGTTGGCAAATTGTTTCGGCGCTCGCAGCAAGCTGATAAAGCCACAATTTATAATCGAATGTTTGATCCAAACATTAATAAATTGTAACACTGATAGTGGCGGCTGTGTTTACTTCGATAAATGCGTAACAGTCAGGAAGAGTTAAACGTAACATTAACTAAAGTCTAATTTTTATAAAAATGACACTTTCATTTAACCCTTTGAGGTCGGCTGTAGTCGACATACGAAAATGTGTTCTACGCAAAGGACGAAATACGAAATTTCATACGCTTTAACGTAAACAAATTCGTAGCTAGACGTGGGCACGGTTTTGCATCTATAGCGTGGCACTGAAAAGGTTAAAATGTGGCCAACTCCATTGATTGACTAATTGTTTTTGTTTTAGCGAATATATCGACATCTGATCGAATCAGTTTGTAGATTATATATCTCGCAAAATTTTTCATGATTCCGAATGACATTTACTAAGTGCCATGATGAAACCTACGATAGTACCGATTTCTAACATCGAACCATGTTATACTAAGTAGGTAAGCTTATATTGGATAGTTTCTCTCACCTAGTGTCATAATGCTGTAAACTTCACTAGAAAATGCGTACCTCACATGTGCACTACTTTCGGCGTACTTTTCCCCCGTAGCCAGTTCAGCAGAACGGTTGGCGTGCTTTGCGAGTCCCGAGCTGAGAACAAAATAATAAAATTTATTATTACTACAGCATAACTTGCAGGGCAATCGCGTAGACTGTTGCAAACGTCGCATATTGCGAACCTACGTGCAATAGAAATTTAATTCAATCGATAAAATGCGATCACGTCACTTTTTGTCTCGATTTTAATGTGCTCCTATCCTATCAATAACATTCAAGTTGAACCGGAGTTAACCCGACAAATTTACAAAGCGAGATTGTGCTATGAATTGTTATGTCCACGCCCTATTTATTCAATTTTACTGTGTAATGTGGCTCTTTTATCTATAGTTTTGATTGAAACCCAGAAACCTGCGAATTAAAGTATATTGTATTTGACTACAATTGTTACTGTCATATAGATTGAAACCAAATTACATAATCGCAGTTTTATAGGAAATGTTCATATCGATATAAACTTTGATTGTCAAAACTTATTTTTATTTCAATGGAGCTTTCATTGACGTTTGATTGCAACGAATGGGTAACGTGATCGCAAAACCATCATCGGAACTGGTTTCTTGTTGAAATAGATTGAAATAGAAGATACATGATCGCCCTGCAGTTGTATGTACTATTAGCTGTGCCCCGGTTTCCCGGGATAAAAAGTAGTAATGTGTTATTCCAGGGTATAAGCTATCCATATTCCAAATTTCAATTCTGAAAAAGTAACAAACACACTTACATACAAACTTTCGCATTTTATAATACAAGTGTGATGTATAACTGTACTAATTGCTCAGCGCGGTTTCACCCGTGGTTTTCTGAAATAAAAAGTATCCTATGTGCTTTCCCAGCACCTCAAGTACCAAATTTCATCCAAATCCTTTCAGTAGATTTTAAGTGATAGAGTAACAAACATCCATCCATCCTCAGAAACTTTCGCATTTATAATATTAGTAGAGAGTAGGATGATTGAGTAACAAACATCCATCCATCTATCCATCTTCACAAACTCTAGTATTTATAATATAAGATGATTAAGTAACTGTAGTATATGTCAATGTCACTTGTCGATGTGACAGATTTTGTATGAAACGTCATGTTGTTGATTTCCCGCTATTACAGAATGAAATGCTAGTTTGGTGTTTATTCATAGAATACTAGGGGACAGAAGCATCACTCCGCAAAGAAATTTAAACGAATAGCGACTCTTGCTATGACGCAATAAAATTCAATTCAGCTCGCGTAGCGCTGCATACCCACCAGTTATATTAACCTACAGAGCGCCTCTCTTTCTATCGCATAGCTTTTATCTCTTCTGACGCGACACGTGTAACGACGTGTGACCCGCCGTCGGTGTCCGGCTATGTACTTGTAGCTTCGTACACACAGTGCGGAGTGTGCTAGGCCTGGTTTAATTTAGAAATATCCTTGAAATATCCTCCAGATATATAAGTGTTATTGTATTGTAGGTTAGTATGATACTGACACAGCGTGTGGTGCGCCTGCGCAAGTTGCTCTCGTGCCTCCGGCGGCAAGTGCGCCACGTCGCGCTGCAGCAGCCGCATGTCCATCTGGCGCGCCTCGCTCTCGTGCCGGAGCAGCACGTCGCGCGAGTGCCGCACCGACCGCAGCTCCGACAACCTGACCGACAAATTAATAAATAAATACCAACGATCATATATGTACATAGATCCTGGCACCTAATTAAGATTGCGTCTCTAGGGAAACAAGGACTATAAGGACCCACAACACCCAGACACGAAACAAATGCTTGCGCTTTTTTACAAGCTTTTATTTAACTTGTAATGTTTGGATCAAATCTTGCAAGTTCCACTTCCTTCCCTTTAACCTACGGTGTTGATATTTTGCATACTTGTCAACGTCCTTTGATATAAAATATTATGGTGACAGTCAGCTGATCTGATGATACAGACGGAAGGTGGGCAATGGAACTCCTTGACGGATAATTGTAAACTACTATAGTGTTTGGGCTCATTTTAATCTGCCGATTACAAATTTATTAAAAGCTTGTTTTAAAAAAAATATTTTACTACAAAAATCTTATGAGGCTGTCAAAGACAAAGACAAGGTATGATCTGCTATCGCCTGATCTCAACTTCCTTTTGATCCTGATTTTGAATCTCTGTCTATTTTATAAATCAAAATCGTTTGTTTAAGTCTAAATCACTTGAGTCTTGAGTTTGAGTTTTTACCTTATTTATCCATTCAAATCATGATCATTCTTCATGATCTGATCGCATTTAAAGGTCTTAATTTTACAACTAAAATCATCAATTCCCAATTTGATACGATATTAGTTATTACGCGGATATCCATTGTTCTAGATCAAGTCTCTACTAGTTTATGCATGATTCATGAATGATAAATTAATATCATCGTCTTTACTCGTATCTTACAATTAAATTCGATAACGGTTAATCGCGAAAATACTATGATAATAAAGATGAATACGAGCACTCACTTTGCTTGAAGTTTAGGTTTATCTCCATCCGGGTCGCCCACGCTACCGCTTCTTGAAGTTTGTCCTCCTCGATGAATGTTGACAAACTGATGCTCTTTTTCGACAGAGAAAGTCGGTAGGTCAGATTTCGCTTCTTGACTGTACTCCATTGACTCTTCCAACCCGGTTTCTTTACATTTGGTCTTCAGGTCTTCTGTCATCCGTAAGCTATCGGATAAGCGTAACTGCAGCGTGTCTCGCTCCTCTAGTAACTGCGTAAGTTCCATAGTAAGTTCTTCGCAACGCACGTCTCTCTGGTGCAACATATACAAGGCCAAGTCCAATTCCGCTCTTGGGACGGCGTCTAAGAGCTCTCTGCTCATGTTCCCTTCAGAGGAAGCGTCATCGCTAGCCGGTTTTGTATCAGAAGCAAACGAAACTTGCTTATGAATTTTGTTGGTAGTAGATCTAAGCAAGGATTCTAAATTGTTGATTTCATCTTTCAGTGTTATTATTTCTAACTCTTGATTCTCCAGGGCACCTTGCATTTCGTAAGCTTTGCTTGAATGCTCCTCCAATGTCTTATTTAATTCTGCAATCTGCTTATTAAGGTTCGTACATTCTGTGATCTTAAGGTGTAATTCTTCTGCCAAAGCCGACTTATCTTTTTCTAATTCTCCCTGCACTTTTTCATAGTAATTGCTGTTTTCATGCATTTTTAATCTAAGGACGGCTAATTCGGACTCTTTCTCGTAATTCAAATCTTCAATTGCCTTTTCATATTCTACAAGTTGTTGCCTGACATTTTCGAACTCATCGTTTCTTTGTGACAATGCTAGAGCATATTCGTTAACTTTTTGGTGAATTTCAGAGTCTTTCATTTGAAGTTGATTGTTTAAGTCTAATATTTTTTCTTCTGAAATTGCTAAATTGCCAAGCAACTCTTCAACTTGCCGCTTTAACTCTTCGCTTTTAGATTTGGTTGCCGCTAACTCGGACTGGATAGTTTTGAACTTCTCCTCATAAGTGTTAGAAACTTCCTTGCTTTTGAAATTTAGTTCTTGAATTACTTTTTCATATTCTTCTTGCTGCTCCATCATTTTATTGTCATGCGTTATCTTTTCATCTTGCATTTCTGAACGTAGCATATCTAATTGATTTATTACTTCCGCATATTTATCTTGCAGATCTCGCAAATGTTCTTCTTTGTCATGTAATTTGTTCTGTAACGAATTGACTTGTTCCATCATCACTAGTTTGTTGGTCTCTTCCTGACTTGACGATTGGACGTTATCTAACAACTGTTCATATTTAGCTTCGGAAGCGCTAATTTGATTTCGCAACTCAAGCTCAAGTTTTTGGAAATCATTCTCTCTTTGCGCTAAATGTTGCTTCCATAGCTCCGCTATTTCAAATCCACGCTGGTCAACCGCAGTAGATACTGAATTGCGTAATTCGGCAACAGTTGCAAGAAGATTATCATTTTCATTATTTAGATTTAGGATCTTTGAATTCAATTCAATTATTTGGTCGTTGTAATTATTGTTCTGTTGCAAGAGTTCATTATTTGCAGTTTCAAGTGCCGCTACCTTATTGTTTGCTTCTTCTAGCTGATGTTTTAATTGCAAGCACTGCTCTTGTAATGCTGAATATTGTTCAGTCAATTCTAACGCACTTGTTTCTTGTTGTTTTTCTATACCTTGCTGTTCTTCATGACTAACCAATTTAGATTTTATGGATTCTAGATCAGATAATAATGAAGACATTTTTATATTCGATTCAGATTCAAGTTCTCTCAAATGTTCAATCTCGTTTTCTAAGTTTGCGCATTTCTTGGTAAGAACTACATTTTCGGCCTGTAAGTCCTGTTGTATTTGATCACTATCATTTTTGAGAGTGTCATAATTTTGTATTAGTTCGTTGCAACGAACTTCAACTACGCGTAATTTTTCATTAACTGTTTCTATACTTTTTATTAGTTCCGTGTTATTATTCTGTAAATCAGAAACGTGAGCGGTTAAAATATCACAATTTTCACATGATCGCTGGCGTTGAAGCAATAATTCCTTGTTTAAGCTCTCGATTTCACTCTTGAGTTGTGTTTGTTGTATCAACAAGTCATTATTTTGTAATGTTAATTGTTCAATATTTTGTTGTAACTCATCACTTTCTTTTTCGATTTTCAACATCTCTTCCTTTAATTTATCGTTTGAAAAATTAACGTTTAGCGAAGTGGGCTCATGTTGAGGCGAATCTTTTGTATCCGAGCCCCATTGTAGTGTAGAAATCTTGTCATTTGCTTCTTTAAATTTAAACTTCCATAAGTCAACTTCATTTTCTAATTTTTCTTTCATTTCAGTAAGTCTGTCATTAGCATTATTAAATACTTCGTTTTGTTTTCGAATATACTCTTTTTCTTTTCTTTCTTTACTCAAATCAGCATTAAATTCTGCCACTTTCTTCTCAAGTTCTTCAACTTTGAGTCTTAATTCGTCTTCAATTGCACAGTCTAAGAATGAAGATTGGGACATTTGTTTCGAAATTCTTAGTTCATTGGAAAGTACTTCATTTGTCGACTTTAACTCTTTAAGTTTTTTCAATGCCTTTACTAATTTCATCGTGCTTGATTCGAGATCAGTTTTAAGTCGATCTTTCTCCATCTCGAGCCTATTTATTTTCTCATTCAAATGCGATAAGCCCGGCGTTATATCACTTAACTCTTCAGATTCACCCAAACCCCAACCTTCATCAGAATTAAAGGGATCTGGCTCTTGAGCCTCATTGTCATCACCTTGATAACAAAGATAGGCTTTTTTGGGTTCAATTACTTCCTCCACCAGCTGATTTGCCGAAACATGTTGCACAGATTGCTTTTGTAAACGTTCAGATTGTTTAAGTTGCTTCGGCACATTGGCTTCGGACTGAATTATTTCAATATCTGACATTATTTGCGATTCAAGACTTAACATGTCAAATAGTTTTGGCTCTGCACTCATTGGCTCTATTCTTGATGAAATTATCATGCCTTCTGTTTTAGGAATATTCATTTCAAACGTTAATGATTTCGTTTCTTTCAACTCTTTTATGCAATCGTCTTTTTGAGACACTACTTTCTGTAAGTGCTCATTATCTTGTTTTAAATCATTCGTTTCTTTGACTGCCCGTTCTAATTCATTTGAAAGGTCTTGTAATTTTACCGATAGTTCAGATATTTTACTCTCTAAGTTGGAAATTGTAGAAAGATTATGGGTTTGCACACTTTGAACCTTACTACTTAGTTCCATTAGCTCTTGATTTTTACTGTTAATTATAGCGTTCAGATTGTTTATTTCAGTAATATACTGATCAGTGTAATCTTGAGATATAGGTTGGTTTTGGTAAGATGATTTTTCGCTCATTAGTTCTTGATTAATTTTGTTCAGGTCTTGAAGATTCGCATTTAAATTTTCGTTGTTTGCTTTATATTCATTAAGTTTACTTTCTATTTGTGAGACATGTTCAATTACTTTTTCATATTTTTCACCAAGTGCTTTTTTTTCTTTAAAAGCATTTTCTATTTGTGTATTGAATTCGGATTCCAATTCCTCAATATCTTTTTTCTTTTGAGCTAGCAATAGTTGATGTTCATTTGTTACTCGTTTTAGATGAGCTTCAAGCTCAGAAGCTTGAGTCTGGTATTTTGCAAGCTCGTTTTCTGCTATGTCAGCTTTACTTGCTTTCTCAACTAATGTGTTACAATATTCTTGGATATCTGACAAAGATTTTCGAAGCCTTTGATTATCTTCAGTTATTTGCTGAATCTTGAATTGAAGTTCTTTATTTTCATAATCGATCTCATGAAGCTGCTTCTCGACAACTCTGTCATGGTCCATTAGAACTGCCAATCTGCTTACAAGTTCATCTTCTTGGTTTGTATACTCTGAGTAAGCTTTCTGTTTTTCTTGTAATTGATTACCTAATTGGTCAGCTTTGCGCTCCAACGAATGTCTTCTATCTTCCATCACTGAAATACTTTCTTCGAGACGGCAAATACGACCTTTGTATTTGCTTATTTCAGTTTCTAAGCTTTCAATATAAAGATCCCGTTCTTGGATTTTAGCATCATATCCAAACTGCATTTGGGTTTCTTGCTGTTGATGATTCTCAAATTTATCGAGTAATTCTGTTATGTAATTTTGTTTCTGGTTTATTTCTGATTCTAAGGTAGACACTTTTGTTATCAGATTCATGTTATTTTTCTGCTCGATTTCATGTTCAACTATTTTATTGCTAAGACTATCAATCTGCGACTTAAGATTTGTATTTTCTTCACCAGCGAAATGTAAGTCTTTTTGTAAAATATTTACTGTGTCATTCAGTTGAGTTATTTCACTAGACGACAATTGCAGACTTTCTTCCAAAGACTTCACTTGGTTATGTAAAATATTTATATCCTGTGACTTCTGATGATCTAATGTTACTTTTAAAGATTGAATCCTATATATTTCTTCTTCAGCATGTTTCAATTTTTCTTGCAATGACGGTAAAGTTTCAACTTGAATAGATAGCTGTTCAAGATATTGATTTTTAGCTTCGAGCTGTTTTTGTGTCTCAATTAATTGATTTTCTAAATCTGTATACATCGAAGATTTTTTCTTTATATTGACGGCGAACTTCTTTAATTTTTCCAAGAGTTCTTTATTTTTAGTTTCCATCGCACCAAATTGTTCATTAAAGGTTTCTTTTTCAAGACTCAGCGCGGCAACCTTTGCTTTAGTTTCTTCAAGCAATCGCGTAAGTTCACTTAAAGAGTTCCCTTTTTCATCTAAAGCATTCCGTAATTTTTCATTTTCTATTGACTCTTTTCTCAACTGAAGTTTAATTTCGTGTATTTCTTCATCACGCTCTTTGGTCTGTATTTTAACTTCTGATAGTTCTTCTGAATTTTTTTGCTGTAGACCTTGTAATTCTTTAATAAAAGTTTGCTTTTCTGCGTAACTTTCTTGAAGACGTTGCAGCTCGGAGTCAATGTTCATATTTTTATTTTCCAAAACAGATTTTATTGACATTAGTTGCGCTTTTTCTTCTTCTAATATTCTTAATTTATCTTCGTTTTCAGCCATCTTTTTTTGGTAGGCAACTACTTGTTTATTTAGTGATTTTACGAGTTCTGCGTTTTGGTCTTTGGCTTTCTCTTCTTCAAGCATATCAATAGTAGATTTAAGCTTTTGTGAGACATCATTTAGTTTAGTGATTTGGTTTATATATTCCGCCAAATCTTTATCCTTCTGCTGCAAAGTACTATTGTAATTAAATATTTGTTTCTCATATTCAACCAACACTTTTTCTAACTCATTAATTCTGGTATCACGTAGTGCAATAGTAGAAGAATATTCTTGTTGCATTTTCTGTGCTTCTTGTTGTAAAAGCTCATGCGCTTGTTTATATTGCATTTGCTGCTCAGATTCTTTATTTTTCTTTAATTTTGCTAATTCGTCTTTAAGTTGATGATTTTCATCAACTAAAGATTTCAACTTGTTTTCGTTATTTGCATTAGCTTGTATAACTTCATTTTGTTTTTGTTGTTGTTCTTCCAACGACAGTATTTTCATTTGACAATCACCAATTTCAGCCTCTCTTTCTTTAATCGTATTTTTCAATTTAAGTATTTCCTTCGTCAATTGTTTTACGGATTTAGTTCTATTCATTCCCTTTTCTGTAGTCTTCTCATCGTGTTGTGATTCTGACATAGGTACTTCAGTAGTTTCGTCATGAGCCGGTTTAGCAACTTCTACAGTTTCCTTAATGATTTCGATTCGTTCTCTTTTTAACTCATTAATTTGGCGGTTTAATTCTTGGTTCAGCTCTTGCAATTCATATTTTTCTTTATTAAAGTGATCAATGTTATTCTGAAGAAAGCCACACTGCTCTTTAAGTTCTCTAATTTTTTGAAGAAGCGATTCGTTTTCGTTTGTAATTTTATTCATCTTCTCCATCACTTCTTCTCTTTCTTCCGTAAACAACTCAATTTTCTTGTTGAGTTCTTCGCTTTGTTCAATTAAGTTCTCTATATTCTTTTCGTTTTGAGGTGAAACATTTTCTGTATCATGATCATCCATTTTGTCTCCAATCATTCCCTTATTATACTCTTCAAGTTCTAGCTTCTCTTGTGTAGTCAAAGACTCTACGATCTCGATTGATTCAGCTGAGCTTACTTTTTCAGCACTTAATTTCTCGAGTTTGTCAGTTAAATCCATATTTTCCTGGATATAATTTTCTAGTTTGTGATGTAATTCTTCTTTTTCTTCTTGCAGTTCTTTGATTGTACTGTTTAACTGATCTTTGTCCAGTTTGAAGTTCTCAATAATGAGTTCCAGTTCCTTCTTTGAAGCTGTTAGTTCATCAATTTGTTCTTCTAATTGAACTGATTTAATTTCCGTAGATACTTGCTCGCTTTGAAGGTGTGAAATGTCTGCCAGCTTATCCTCCATCTCAATGTTCTTCTGTTGCAAGGTATGTAACTCTGAAACATATATAAACATAACGTTAATTTCATATTTTATGAGAAATAGATAATCATAAATATTCATTTTAATATATGATTTTAGTATGAACTTGTTATTCTATATATTTTATATTGATTACTAATTCGACAAACTACGTGAGCCCTAGGCGTTTTATTAAATATATACTTTAAAATATTATGTTGTAAAGGTACCTTGAACTAAATCAAATTTCTGAGTCTCGAGAACACTTATAGCTTTTAATCTTGTTTCTGCTAGGTTTTCCATGTCAACCATTTTCTTGTAAACATCGGATTCCGTCACTGAAACAAAATAAGAACATTATCAAATAAATTATATAGGTACCTAAAATTGCACTAGAAATGTAAAATTATTTTGATATTTAACTTACGTCGGCCACTGTCGTAATCAACCAGATGTAATTGAAGGTTGCCTTTTTCTTCTTCGAGTTCAGCTACTTTCTGAGAAAGTTGATGTATTTCTTCATTTAATTTCACTATCTCAGCATTTACATCAGATACTTTACTGAAATTTTCAATGGTTTTTTGCATTTGTTTTAGTTTCAGTTTATGGGCAGACTTAACCTTGATCATATTCTTATTAGCTGACTCAATATCACTATTGAGTAATGCAATTTGACTCTGGGCTTCTTTAAATCTCTGTTCAAGTTCATTTATGTCCAGTGGCTGATGTTCCTCAGATGTTTCAGTAGTAGGAACATCAAGTTTTTCTGTCACTGGCTCTGATTGAATTATGTTTGTTTCATCTATTTCTTCAGTGCTGATACCAACATCAACCACATCTGGAGTAACAACTGAAACTTTTTGCCTGTTTTCATTTTGGAGCTCAATAATCAAGGCATTTTTCTGTGAAATCGTATACTCCTTATCCAAAATATCTTTGTTCAAAGATTGCACAAGCATCTCTAACCTTGCCAACTCACTCTTAGTTAGTTTTTTGTCTGTTTCTTGAGGCAATGATTCTGAAGATATCTTGCTCCAAGGAGACTTTTGTTTGGATGCCGTGTTTCTACCGCCTTTTCGAGCTGGCAGAGGGCTTCCTTTCTTGCTTGGTGAGCCCCCTGCAACAGGTTTTATTTCAGTGTTTATTGAAGCGAGTTTATTTTCAAGTTCCTTGTTAGTCAGCCTTATCTGACAGTTAAGCTGTTCCAGTAATTCGACTTTTTTGGTTAGCTCTACCATATCAGATATTTCTCTGGATCCTTTTTCTTCTTCATAATCATCTTTTTCTTTTTCAGATGGTTTCTCATCTAATTGCTGAGACAAACTTTGAATTTGGCCTTCCAGTTGTGTGATCTCTATATTCTTGTATTCCATATCTTCTAGCAGTTGAGAAACGTCAAGACTAATTTCGAATCGTGAAGTTTCCAGTATGGAATTGGCTTCCTCCAACCTCTTAATTTTTGCATCTTTTCTTTCTATTTCCTTGAGCAATCTGTGCTTTTCTTCTTTCCATTCAGTTTCCATTGTTATAAAGTTTTCTTGCATTTTTGTCATTTGTTGTCTGGTGTCTTCTAATAAAGCTAAAGAGTCTTTCTCTGAAATTACATATAAAATTACATTTAATTATTGCAAACATTAGCTGCAGAATATTCGAGTTTTATTCCTACTTATAGAGTTACTCACCTTTTTTACTAAGGCTATCTGACATAAGAGTAGTAGCTCTATTTTTAGCTTCTATTATTTGGTCTTTTTCATTGATTTTCTCTTGCAAGTCCAGGATAGTTGTTTCCATTGCTCTCATTTTTACTTGCATCACACTTAATGTATTTTCCTTTTCTTTTATTGCGTTTATGAGTTGCTCATTATTATCTGCACTCTGAAAAATACCAAATAAAGTTTTAATGTCCAGCTTTTAGAAGTAAATGAAGACTTGAAATATCCCAACTTTAAAGTAAATTCATGTGGGCTTAGGCATTGGATTGCCGATTCAAAGTACACTACTATGTGAACAACGTTGTGGCACAGAGAAGTGTATTTATTTATTCAATAGCATACAAAACAGAATGTAATCATAAACAGACTTAAGTATGTGTTGTACATGGTATTGTTCTAAATTACATTCCAAAAGTATGTACGCTTAAATGCTATTAATAAGGAATATTGCACCAAATACAGTAAAATATTCTGAAATTACTAACCTTTCGTAAATCTAACTTAGTGTCAGTAGCAGCAGTTGATTCCCTACGTGAAATTGGGGAAGACTTAGCTATAGGTGATCTTTTGGTGATTTCTTTGTACTGTTTTATTCTTTCCATCAATAACTCCTTTTGTTTTAACGTATTGGCTAAGCTCTCACTAATTCCAGGTACTGAAACAAAAATGAATTGATATATATAAAATCTATCAACTGTGTACACAGTTTTGAAAGATAAAATATTTTTTTTTAATTTCAATTTAATTGAAAGTCCATTAATTAATTCCAACTTATGCTGCTTGGTATTATTGTTTGTAGATAGACTAGGCCAATGCTGATACAGGTTACTAAAGAATATAAGGTATTCATAAGTGAGAACAGACAAATCTAATGTACCATTGTTAGTCTGACTTTATTAAAACAAATGATATAGAAACAATAATTATGTATATAGTAATAGCTGTGACTTCACAGCTTTTGCTACATAGCTGTTTTATTATAGGATGCTAGGTACTCAAGTATATTTATTTTTACAGAGGAAGTAATAAGTTATAAATTGTTAGCAATATTATAAATATGAATTAAATAAATATGCCCAATAATCACATACAAAGATCTTGGCTTCTAACTAGGATTCCAGTAACTACGAGGACCATGGTTCTTTTTTTTTTTCTGTGCACAAACAATTGTCCCATTGCGGAAATCAAACCCTAACCCACAACCTCATCGATGTATGAGATCTGAGCCTACCTGCCCAACCACTACACCACAGAGGCTGTCATATATATATATATATATATATATGACTGCCATATATACCTAGTATGTATATACATATATATAATAAATGTGAAAGTTTGTAAGTTACTGTATACAACTGTTTTTTAGGTCTTCATGTCACAATGGTTGCACGGATTTGAGTGAAATCCAAATGGAAATAGCTTATAACCTGGATTTACACATAGGCTACTTTTTATCCCGGGAAACCTCAGGTGAAACCGCAGGGCGCAGCTAGTCTTTCATCAGTATAAAAACATATTTATTATCTGTGCAAGAAGATGAGACTATGTACCAGCAATTCATTGATATCAAGTTACTATGTGTACCACTTCTGACTTGATAATTGTCAATTATGATTGTACATACTGTTAAGTGCATCCTGGACAGACATGGTTGTTGAGATGTCTGTAGCAGCAGAGTAGCCCGTCTTTACACTTGTGGTGGTAATTTCAGAGGCAGTGTCTCCACCATCATCATCTTCTGAAATCAAAGATCTTTTTTATACACTACTTCGTACAATAAACACACACAAAGTAGTCATGTTGGAATTGGTCACACACAATGTTATAGAAAATTTAATTTAGAAATTGGTGATGGATTATGTCTACTGTATTTGTGCAAAGAGTATTGAATCATACCAATGCAAATTACCATGACTTTTTAAAATTAAGAACAATATACATATACTGATCTTTATCAGTAAGTTACAATATCAATAGTGGTTTTAAGTATACAATGCTTACCAAAAGGCCTCCCCAGTAGCTCTGCAGTAGCCTTCCGATGTTCTTTGATCCGTTTAGATACAAGTGCTGCATTTTCCAAGCACTTTTGAGCTCGTTCGAATTTGCTTTGCCGTTCCGATGATGACGATACTCGTTGAGGTGTCTGAAGCAGGAGAGTTTATGCTGTTAATGTTGTGGTAATTAATGTTATAAAATATCTCTTACTGCGAATTGGAATGTTAAGATGAAGAACACTTACAAGTTGTACGATTGCTATGTAAATAATCAATAGGCATCGAGTCTCTACGGCCTTGTCACGCAACGCAATAATTTACGACATACCTACGCATGCCATACGTGACGACTCGCTTGAAACTTGCTTAACGATAACTTACCTTCGCGGTGGTTACACTTCCTGCAACACTAGACACTTCAGCCGATGATGCTGCTATATTGGAGTCAAGAGGGTCCGTCTGGCCCTTTTCAGGAGCAATATCGATGTTTTTGTTGTCCGACATACTTTACTAAACTTTGTCAACATAAGGACAAAATGTTAGCACTATACTTCAGACGCAACACGAATATGCCACTACACTAGGGATTAAAGAATTATTTAATTTTAGTAATAAAAAATTAAACAAAATATTTTGCCACCACCACTCAACACTTGCCAAATGCCATTTCCATTTTGTAACCAACCACGTCAGCTGCTTAATTTGACACTTGACAGTAATTTTCTTTGACAACAACAACTTCGACAGTAGAACTCTACTGTCAGTGTAAATATAATACGCAACAATAATTGAGGCAATACAGAGCCGCTGAGAGGCGCTAGGCGCACCGACTAGCGGAGCAGCCACCAGCGGCCTGCCAGTTCCCCGGGTGTAGAATCCCCGCGCGCTTACGCCTGGGTAGAGGGGACCACCCCGAGACCCACCCCTACCACCCCCCAGGGGAGGTTGATAATATTTATTTTTATAATTACATAAGTCAAAGTCAAGAAATGTCTATGTCAACCTACCGAGCCAACTGCCAAATGCAAAATTTCTTTTGACAATTCGGGATTAATCAGAGAAGAAATCTTCTGAAATTAGTTTCAGCATCAATACAAATCTGTATTTTATGCTTCACACCAAATAATTCAATGGCATCGTCCCGTATTCAGGTATTCTAACCATTATAAGAACTCTACCAAAATGTTGCATCATTTTAATGTTTGTGTCGAGTAGTCGTCTTGCTTAGACCTTACCGTGCGTATTTTTCAGGTTACTGCGCGTCATTTGTCGAGAACATATAAAAAGAAAGGCAGGTTTGAAGTTGGCATAGCCTCGGAGTTACCCGCAGCGTATAAGAAGTTTTGGCGTGAATGGAAGGTGTTGAAGCCAGCTGCGGTGCACTTCGTACCGCAGGAGGGCAAATGGAAACGCGACGAGCTCACTGGCGAGACCTTGCCAATTCAAAATGTGCCGATCCCTCTTAAGTTTCCCCAAGAAATGAATGAAGGAATATGGGGAGGGGAAGCTGTAATTAAAGGTTAGCTTTTAATTAAATTATTCTTTGCTTGGCATGTAAACCATTATGTAATTTGTTATTGACGTCTCTTTAGTTTGTTTACATGTATATTGTATAAATTTATCTTTAACCTGAGCCCTTCAACTTTTTATATATGGCTTCTGCAGGGTTTCCACAACTTCACCAATGTCATGTGGATAGAACGGGAATAAACAATGGAGATTGATCGGTGAACAACGGAGAATGTACACAAGACAGCACAAATAGACACATATAAACTTATTTACTATATATAAAAGCTTAATATAAAAAAAAATTACAACAATTTATATATACTACTACAACTTAATTATGTTAATAACTATACATGACCAATCTTGTTCATTTGTTTTCCACTCTACCCACTTGATACTGGCAAAATTGTGCCAACCCCTCAAAAGCCATCAAAAAGTTGTTGAAGTTTGTACATCATGAACTAACATAGAATGCTTTGTTGACAGGTTTCCAGAAACGTGATCCAAACAAACGGAGGGTGCCTCATTTCTGGGTGCCAGTTCTTAAGAGAACCGTTGTTAAATCAGAAGTTCTAAACACTCACTTGTCTGTTACGGTCACTGACCGAACCATCAAGCTAATTAATGACCACTATGGATTTGACCATTATTTGCTCAAGACTCCAGCATGTGACCTTATGTCCATGCTAGCGTTGAAACTAAAGAAACAAATACTGACAGAACTCATGAATGGGTGCCCAAGATATGCTCATAACCTCCAGAGGCAACAGGAAATTTATGAAGAGTATAAAACATATTTATCTTCGGTAAATAGACAATAATTTAAACCTGAAAAATGCATATTATTTAATGAGATATATTTTTTACAAATCAAAGTCAAAGCAAGAATGCCTTAAAAAATACAAGTTTTCAGTATTGTAACTACACAGCAAAATTAATTGGTTATTCCTTACAGTACACTGCTGAAGAGATTGAATGGTACGGATTGTCATGGTACGAGGCATTATGCAAGATCACCAAACAGAAAGAGGCTGCTAACCGACCTGTACCATTGAAAAATATCTACAGAAAGAACTTGGTGGAAAAATTGAAAGATGCAGGAATCCATGCAAGCAAGAGTTCACCTGATGAAATTTCGTAAGTTTATATTTCATCAAGTAAATTTCATAAGTCAAAGTGAATATAGCATAGGGGGAATGTATGGTAACTTGAAATGTTTGCAATGTTAACTTGCAACTAAATTTATAATGTAAATGCTCAGGTATAATCAGGATTGAATACACATCAAATCTGTCTGTACATCAGACATTATTTTTTAAATTTTATGTGTACTTATTATAAATGTGAAAATTTGTGATGTATGGATGTTTGTTACTCAATTATGCAAATACTACTGCATGGTTTAGATGAAATTTGCTATGTAATAGGTACTTTGGTGCTGGAAAATTACAGGATACCTATTCTTTATCCTGGAAAACCCGGAAATCCCGGAAAACCAAGGTTGAAACCGCGGGCGTAGCTAGTATTATGTGCTCGCAATGAAGGTACATCTGAAGGGTAACACATATTTACATGTTTTTACATAAAGACCTTGCAAGTTGGCAAAACCAACATTTAATGTGCTAATTTGCAATACATCTTCATTCATTGTTTCAGGTCAACAACATCCTGGCTGTCGAAAATGAATCCATTCGGCAAGAAAGATGAAGCTTAGATGAAAATGTAGAATATCCAATTAACTGTTATAAAATTGTTGTGTTTTAGATAAAATGTAATATTTTGAAGTAGATGAGTTATGCCTAAGAGAAGTATGTGTTTGATTACATAATACAACAAATAAACCATGTAAAGCTGCACGCAGAATAGTTAATAGTACAAGTACAAAATATTAATTATTACAGTAATTGTGAAAAAGCAATTGAAATATTAATTTCAGACAGATTTAAGAAAAGATTGGTTGAAATACTAAACTTTATTTCATCTAACATGATTTGTCATAAAAATACAATTTGTGGCTCAAAACATTACAAATACTAGGCCTTCTTACACATAAAACTTTTGATGGGTATTATATTACTATAACATGATTACAATAACAATCTGGCAACATATTTTTTTGAATTTAGAATTAACTAAGAGTTTGTGACAATATCAACTTTATGAATATCATTAACAACATTGATTGTAGAAATGCTATTATGTAATTATAAACATATACATATCACAAAATAGGAAAGCCTCATTATAAAATTCTATATGCTTTCAAAAACTATTTTTTATCTCAAAATTAATTATATCAGCGTTATCGATGCTTAACAACAGCAGTTAATATATCGGGATAAAGGACGAACTAGAATACAATTTATTTATTGTCGTTATTGTAAAAATAAAAACGGTCGTACTCAAAATGAAACCGGGAATTAGTATGGTATTAAAATAGGCCGAGGCTAGCTTCAGCTCAATTTGTAATTCTGTAGTTACTGCTAACTAGGCTGTAGGGCGCAATCGCAGACATGATACCGCTAACGACTGATACTGTTTTGTCTAAACAGAATTAGCAAACTATAAAAGCCGGGTCCACACCGGCCGATTAACTACGTCCGCTCCAACACCCACCCCGCGGCAGATTCGCGATCTAAACGCGCGGTCGGTATGGAGGTGTCTGGCCCTATCCAAAGAACGAGGCATTACGTAGTACTAGTAAATAATCTGTGACGACGTACTAAACTACGCAAATGTCAAGTGATGGTACATTCTATATCTGCCATAGCTGCCACTGAGGGCGCTATCGTACTGATGCTGTTGTATCTAAAGGGAGTTATTGATCCTGATTGGCAGCTGACTAGCTAGACGTAACTAAGTGATGGTACATTCTATGTTGTCCGTAGTGCCGTTATCTGAAAGCATGCCGGCGACGGCTCGCGCGAGGTACGTCATGGTGCCGTAGCTGCCGCTCGGTGCGCTGTCGTACAGATGTTGGCAGACGCCGGCGGCGCCGCCGCACACCAGAGCGTCGCCGTACCGCTCCGCTTTCGCGCAACACAGCGTCGCGTCGCCGTTACAGCGTATCTGAAACATATTATTCTTTATGTATTATAACTGACTTACCGCCTATTGTTATGCTGATTACTTTGAAATGTACTTGTATTTAGCCCCCGACGCATAAAAGAGGGATGTTATAAATTTGACCACTTCTTGCCGTATCTTCTGAGTAGTGGTTCTTTTTCCGATGCGGTGTTAGAGTCATTGTATTAATTGACGTTCATAAGTGCGTCTGTGATGCCAATATTGAATAAAGAACTTTTGATTGATTGATTTATTGATTGACTATGTGTGTCTGTCTGTGGCACCGTAGCTCTTAAACGGGTGAACAGATTTGAATGCGGTTTTTTTTATTTGAAAGCAGGTTTTCTAGCGGTGGTTCTTAGACATGTTTTATTGTTACGGAACTTTAAATTTTTTTAATTTAGTTATAATGTACTCACTTGATCCTCCAAAAAGATCTGATTAGCTCTATGCACCAACTGCTCGACATGTATGGTGCCGCCCAGATGCGCCACAGCCTTGTATTCCACCACTAAGGTCAACACCATGAGCGCTTCTACCACCAGTTGACGGTATTCCGGTTGAGGTATAGAGTTGAGTACTGTTTCGACGGCGAGCGCGAATTTCAACTCTCCTGACGTCATCTCTTGAGTCAAATTCGGTTGTAACACTTTTCCTTGGATTACTAGGCCTTGGCACTGAAATAGAATGTGGAATGAGTTTTGGGTATTCTGATATTTATTTTGTGGGCCAATTCAATAATTAAGCAGGCACTAAATAAAAGGTACCACGGTATTTTAATACCGTGCTTATTACGACATTGAATACCAAACATAACTCATACCGGTCTAGTAATTATTCCGTTGTCATTGCCTCTTGAGCCTGTAGTTCGTACAAATACCCGCTGGATTGACATAGTCGTTGGACGACTCTCAAGTCTCTAAATTAATATAGGTTTAAAAAAATACCCACTGCTGAAACAGACCTCTTACACGGAATTAACTACTAACCTTATTCCCTCTTCTTCTTCGTATATTATAAATGCGAAAACTACTGAGCAGATTTTGTTAAAATTTGGTGTTGGTATTTTAGGTCTTAGAAGATATTGGCTACTTTTTCTCCCGGAAAATGGCCGGGTGAAGCTGCGGGGTTTCTGTAAAATATCGGCGTATAAGCATACGGCCTGCCTGATGGTAAGTGGCCACCGTCGCATCATATAAAGACATTTGCAACACCAGAGGCGTTGATGATGCGTTGCCGACCTTTAAAAACTCTATATATTAATACCCCTTTAATAGCACTAAAGTTGCAGAAATTTCTGCGCAGCACTGCACTGCGCTCATCGCCCTGCGACAATGTCTCGTAAGTCTCATATCGTCGGCTAGCAAACATCACCGCTCAAGTCGAAATTTGGCAAATATGACTATAAAAATGCCATTGGATGGAGTTATTCCTGTAAAGTAGCGGAATATTACTTGCGCGGTGTTGTTTGCTCACCGACGATATTGCTAAATAATTTAACCCGGTAAGCGTGTTACGCTCATGTGGATAAGAAGTTTGACGGGAGTTATAATATAAATGTAGGTAGGTATAGGCCCTAATAGGGGATCGGACAGTAATCGAGAAACAATCTAAAATGTAGTTAGAACGAATGTTCGTCGAACCAGAAAGATCATTCAATCAATAGTTTTGTGAAATAATAATGATTTATATTTTTAAATCAATAAATAATTCTGTCATTTTTAATCTGTTCTTCATCTCAAACGAAATAACAATTACAGTGCATGACGTCATTTGTAGGCAAATGCCGTGAGTCAAGCTTGTGTTTTTTTATCTTTTTGATTTTCATAAAATGTATTTTTACTAACTTTTTCGTTCCATTACTAAAATATAGTCCCCAAACTTCCCAAAACGTATTAGAATCTCTTTGCAAGTTTTATTTCGAAGACTTTGTCGTTTTCTACCTACATATGACATCACAAGTTTTGAGGTGACCTTTTGCGCGGCAATATTTGAAACATAGTATTTAAACATAGTTTTAGGTACTTTTAGATCGTTATTTAATTAAAATAGTATTTTTCATGGCTATATATATTTATTGTAGTTAATTTAAAACACTTCCTGAAAAGTTGTCCGATCCCCTATTCTAATGCCGCATTCTCTAAACCAGACTTACTTACTGACTTACTTAGTGTAAGATGCGTCAAACGCAGTTTCGTATTCTGACGCGCACGCTATCTCTAAACTTCACTTGATTTTAGAGAATCCGTATACTGCTCTGCGCTATTTTCTGTCACTTTTGACGTAAACTTAGGTAAAAATATTAAACTTTAGCGCCGCCAAAACCGATAACCGGGAAACTAGAATACCAATAACATCAACAATTAATGTAATTGGTATTTTACGCGGTAACTAGAATACCAATTACATTCATTATTAATGTAATTGGCATTCTAGTGATTGGTATTGTAGTAATTATTAATGTAATTGATATTCTAGTTCCTGCGTTCTAAAAATATTTTAGATAATTTAAAGTTAAATGATCCATCGTCGACCGCGTCATCACTTTCCATCAGGTGAGACTGCGGTCAAATGCTCGTCTAATCGGTAATAAAAAAAAAGGTTTAGAGAATGCAACACGGAATGGCAGTTCGTATTTGTGGAGGTAACCTTTTCTAGAACTCCCCAGACGCGCGGGTAGAAGTCCCGCGGCACGCGGTTGAGCGCGCCGTCCAGCCGCCGCCGCCGCAGCCACTGCCCCTGCCGGTCCGGCTCCGCCGTGGGCGCTGCCACACCACCCCGACAGAAGTCAAAAGATATTTATTAAATAGACACATAAAATACACATTATAAACGTCATCCTACTAATATTATAAACGCGAAAGTCTAAGACGTGCAAGTATTTTGGCCACAGGGGTACCTTCTTTGGTGCGTCAGATGGTAAGTCCGCTCCCTGTACTGAAGCAAAAAGTCCCGAGTTCAAACCTCGGCTTGAGTGAAAATATTTGACGAAACTAAAATGCTTCATCATCATCATCATCATCATCAGCCCATCACGTTCCCACTGCTGGGACACGGGCCTTCTCTCATAGAGAAAGAATAGGCCATAATCCACTACGCTGGCCCAGTGCGGGTTGGTGAATGTCACATGTCCTTGACTTTTTGTGAAACATTCTTGGACATGCCGGTTTCCTCACGATGTTTTCCTTCACCGTTTTAGAGCGAGTGTTAAATCTGCACATAGCTTAAGAAAGTCAGTGGTGCGGGGTCAGCGGGATTCGAACTCGGGTGCGTCGGATCAAAAGTCGCACGAGCTCCCACTGAGCCACACTCGCTCTCAAATAAAAAATGCTTTATAGTACTTAAAAATCATATGATCAATTTTGAAGGAAGGCTACCCTTTTTCCAAAGACTATATTTTTTCGCGTGGGAGTTTCATAATCCCTAGCGAGCGTCTAGAAGCCAAGAGGGTTAAAATCCAAACATGGGCAATAGCTTTTAACTTAAAATATTTATTGGAATTCTGCGAACAGATAGCATAGTTAGAAGAGTATTGTTTTTAACACCCGACGCAAAAAGGACGGGTGTTGTGTGTCAGCCCTTAAACGGGTGAACCGATTTGGATGCGGTATTTTTTATTTAAAAGTAGGTTTTCTAGCGGTGTTTCTTAGACATGTTTTATTATCTCTTAGGATGTTATGGGAATCGGTACAGCCGTTTTTTTTACTTTTTATAGGTTTGTGTGGGGGTTTTTAAATATTAGTTTACTGAAATTCGTTATTTCAGAAAGAACACAATAGTATAACTTTACTTACCGTCTTCACTAGTGCCTTGTCCCAGAGACTGTCCCTCTAGCACGATTTGAGATTTCTTTCCGTAACGGTTCGATTTGTTGCTCACTATAGAGAAATTTCCGGGTCGAACTGAAAACACATTTTTATTGTTAGTAATTACTAATAAACAACAGCTACTTGTTAGGTGTAGGCATAACTTCGATATAAATGATGTACCTACTTTTATCATCATCATCAGCCCATTACGTTCCCACTGCTGGGACTCGGGCCTTCCCTCGTAGAGAGAGTATGGGCCATATTTCACCACGCTGGCCCAGTGCGGGTTGGTGAATGTCACATGTCCTTGAATTTTTGTGATAAATTCTTGGACATGCCGGTTTCCTCACGATGTTTTCCTTCACCGTTTTAGAGCGACTGTTAAATCCGCACATAACTTAAAAAAGTCAGTGGTGCGGGGTCAACAGGTTTCGAACACGGGTGCGTCGGATCGAAAGTAGCACGTGCTCCCACTGAGCCACACTCGCTCAAACTACTTTTATATTAATATTTATTTATAACTGAGCCCCTTATAAAAGTTTGAAAATTAGCAACAGTTTGGCAATTTTTATACAAATGTTATTGATAATTAGTACATCGTATTTCATGTCGCAAGTTAACCTCACCTCGTTACTGTCAATAAATATTGTGTGTGATGTGTATGTGTACGATATGTAATAGGGGACCGGACAACTTTTCAGAAAGTGTTTAAAATTAACCATAATGTTTATATATAGCCATGAAAAATAATATTTTAATTAAATAAAGTCCTAAAAGTACCTAAAAATATGTTTAAATGTTATGTTTCAAATATTGCCGCGCAAAAGGTCACTTCAGACGTATGACGTCACACGCTGGCCAACGAAACGACAAGCTATACGAAATCAAACTTGCAAAGTGATTTATACAATTTTGTGAAGTTTGAAGTCTTTAGGGTCGTCATGGCATGAAAAACATATCGTTTTAATATAGATAAAAAGCAAAAATATAAAATAAACAAACGGTTCGTCCTCGGTATTTAATTTGAAATGACGTGATGCACTGTCTTGGTGTTTCGGAACACATAAAAAATATAATAAAAGGAACACATAATAAAAGGTTTAGAATTATTAGATTTTGTTAATTGATTTAACAATATAAATTATTATTATTTTACATAAATATTGATACCTACATTTTAGTTTTTTTTAGATTACTGTCCGATCCCCTATTGTCATGCTTATTCTAATTAATAATAATATCTATATTTACATAACTAAAATAATATCATCAAATATGAAAAAATGCACATAATACAGCTAACCTAGCATACAGTTGGGCAAAACATACATAGATAATTAGGTAGATGTCAACATGGTCACTTAGCGAAGAAAACAAAATGGGTAGCTTGTGCAAACGCTGCTCGTGCAATACATTCTGCAATGACGATAGGCGGTGCAAGCTTCGATGGTTAGAACAAAATTATATCGAGTGTAAACTGCGTTGACCATTACATTAACTATTGGGAGTACTACAAAATTTGTACCGGTGCACATTGTTTTATAAAGCCCAAAAATCGGACATGCCTATTTTATTGAACTATTGGATAAATTTCATCATTTCAAATGCCAGAGAAAAACTCCCGCACTTCTATACTGACCAGCCTTCTATAATATACTAACATATAGCTTATGAGGAAACATTTTTTGAAAATCGCTCATAATTCTAACGGGAAAACTGAAAAAAAATATGTACTAAAAAACTAAATGTGTTATTTAAAATTCTTATATAACAATCTTAGGGCATTAATGTGCACAATTGGACATTTTTAGGGCTTCAAAAAAGAGTGGAATTGGACGTATTATTAATTTTATGTTTTTTTTTATTTCATATGTCGGCAAACAAGCAGACGGCCCGCCTGATGGTAAGCGGTTACCGTCGCCTATGGACATCTGCAGCACCAGAGGCATTGCTGAAATCTATCCAATATTTCAATAAAATAGGGATGTCCGATTTTTTGGCTTTATAAACAATGTGCGGTGGTGAATTTGGACCAAGTTGCTTTCGTTCGTTCGTTCGTGCGGACCAAAAGAGACACACTTATGTCTGTTGCATGGCGCTGTCTCTTTCAGCCGACGGAACGACCCAGCATTTATTGGAATTATATCGTTTTGTCGTTGCCTAGATCGAGAGGTCTAACGTAATAATTTTTCTCCTTTACTTTAAATATGGCAACGATTTTGATATTTAGTTAATTTAAAAATAATTATTAGGGTTAAATTGTCTTACTCTCCCACGTACTCTGTTTCTCTTTTACTCTTGTTTACACTCTTTACAATTCACATACAATATGGAAATGGATATATAATTTAAATAAACATTTATAAGACAAAACAAAGGTTATTGAAATTGAAAATAATAGCAAATATTGTGGGGATAATAGTTATCCACTCGCCTTTATTTCTAGTAATTTTTTCCTGTATACCGAATAGAGAAGTCGCTGTAAAAAAACATTTATATAAATACATAAATAAATAACGGCAATTAGTATTATTTTATGTTCATGTATATATTTTGAATTTAGATATGTTGCATTAATGAGTAAGCAAAAATAATGGAATACTAAAAACTGTGAGCTACTGTATATTATACTCCTATTGCTAATGTTTTCTAAAAATGTACTGTGAGTAAACCTAGTATAAAGGAATACCGCAAAGTGTATACAATTATCCCTGTATCAAAAAAATTTAGCCCACACCCAAACACGAAAAAATACATAATACATACAATAAAAATAATGGTATACTAAAAACTGTGAGCTACTGTATATTATTATACTCCTTTTGCTAATGTTTTCTAAAAATGTACTGTGAGTAAACCTAGTATGAAGCAATACCGCAAAGTGTATACAATTATCCCTGTGTCTAGAAACATTTGCCCCACACCCAAACACGAAAAAATACAAGCAGATTAGTTCAGTGCACTAATATTTGGTCCAGCTGAAACTTCGTGTTATATTATGACCCCAACCCTACCACAGAGGTAATCTTATTTCTTTACTGAGGCGTGAACAATTTAAATGACATAAGATCAAAACTTTTACTGTCTGTGTAATGTGTGAATTTACTTTTTTTTTTACTCAATCAATAGTTCTATGTTTGGCCACTATCTCGCCTGATGTGAAGCGATGATGTGGCCTAAGATGGAGTCATAGATCTACAGAGAGACGGCAGTTGAGCGGCTGCTCAGACCCGTCTCCTCGATGGTTCACCGAACATCATCCCGAAACACGACTAGGTCGCTTGACGGCATGGCTTTATTAATTACGTAAACCGGGGAGTTTTCTATAGCCTACATTTTCATACATATCAGTAAAAATATGTTACAACTTCTTACCACTATTGATAGCGAATTCTTTTCCACTCAGAATGTGGTAGAGAAGATTCTTCATCTCGAAAGGAGATAGATTGAGCAGGTGTTCGGATGCCTCCTCGCCGTCGCATGCGAGAGTTCGAGAAAGTTCTGTGGCCATCACCTGCAATTATTTTATTTTATTTGATAAATTACTAGTGAAACTGTTTGCTGAACGTTAAAAAAAAAATTTGGGGCGCTTCCAGCTAATATTACATAACTCTTTAATTTTGAAACTAAAATTTAAAAAACCCACGACACCAAAATACCTGTAAAAAGTAAAAAACGGCTGAACCGATTTTGATATAACATCTAAGAGCCACTGCTAGAAAACCTGCTTTCAGATAAAAAAACGCATCCAATTCCGTTCACCCGTTTAAGAGCAACACGGTGCCACAGACAGACACATAGAGGTCAAATTTATAACACCCCTCCTTTTTGCGTCGAGGGTTAAAAATATAAAGCAGAAACAGTTAAGATAAAGCCGTTTACAATCCATCACATCTAATAATAAATTATTATAACAATAGCACAAACGCGTATATACAAATGCAAATGTATATAATATTTACTAATTACAAATAATATCTTAACTAATAAAGTTTTGATATAGTAGAGAAAATTTTATGTAATCAAGTAAGCAAAAAATTACTACATTACTAAATTGCATTGCAAGTAATAGAAAATTAAATGTGTATAATAGATAATAAAATATCTAATATTCATGGAAATATATCTTTTGATTAAAACTATCTGTCTTATTAGGTCAATGGCGGAAAGTCCAGACTTCATGGTTTGATTAAAAGATCTAGAACTCTAGATGATCGTACAAATTACGAGTTTTGACGGTAGATAGAGCGGACAAATAGAACGTAAAACAAGTAAAAATAAATCCGGCCAAGTGCGAGTCGGACTCGCACACGAAGGGTTCCGTACCATTATCTATAAAACGGCAAGAATATCACGTCTGTTGTATGGGAGCCCCACTTTAATTTTTTTTTATTCTGTTTTAGTATTTGTTGTTATAGCGACAACAGAAATACATCATGTGGGAAAAATTCAACTGTCTAACTATCAGGCTGTATCTCATGGATACAGCCTGGTGACAGACTGACAGACAGACAGACGGACGGACAGCGGAGTCTTAGTAATACCCCTTTGGGTACGGAACCCTAAAAATAAAACCAACTACAAAATATTTACTTATCTAATTACCCATGTACTCCATGCCCTCAGTATTTAGTTAGTTCATACCTGTATAATAAGTCCAACTCTCAGCCGCAGCATTTCCAAGAACAGTTGTGGCTCGGTGCGGATGAACATCGCTAGATACACGAGTAGCTCTTGTGTCAACATAGCGGTGCTCTCATCGTCGCCATATGCCTGTTATTTAAAACACACACGTTGATTATTATTATTGACGAAAATTGTTTGAAAAACAATTTTCTTTACTATCATAAAATAGTGACTTTGAATGTTTGTTAAATATAGACTCGAAAATTGCTGAAAAGATTATAATTCGGTCTTCAGGGTTTGGCAAAATACTCGTATAAGTCCCAACTTACATTGTAGTGTATTTTACATAAAAATCGGTTAAGTGGTTATGAAGATATAACTTGACCTCTTCGTAGTACGCGCTCTCATATACTTGGGGGGCTAAAATGGTCTTGAAAAAAAACTAATATGGACTTCCTCTGGCGTCTATGCAGACGACATCGCGGGGAAAAGCTAGTTTCATAATAAATCTTGTGGTTTTTATATGCTTTTATTTAACTTGCAATGGTCGTTTGTGTGGGTCAAATCTTGCAAGTTGAAGCAGAACCACTTCCTCTTATCCTACGGAGTTGAAATTTGCATACTTGTCAAAGTCCGATGACAATGCAATATTATGGTGACAGCCAGCTGATTTAATGATGGAGACGGAAGGTGGCCAATGGAACTCCTTGACGGATAATCGTAAACTACTAGTGTCTGGGCTCATTTTAAACTGCTTGCGGATCCGATAACAAATTTTTTAAAAGCTTGTTATGAAAAATATATAAAACAACAAAAATATTGTTTTTGCTTATGGACCTGTTTGGCTGCTATCTCGTCCGGTGTTAAACGAAGATGTGGCCGAAAATGAAGCACATATCAGTCGGAAGACGGCAGTCTAGCACCTGCTAAGCCCGGTCTACCTGATTTCGGTTTACCGAACATGATCCCGAAGGGCGAAACACGATTAGGTCGCTTGAATGCATTACTATACGCGCCAATGCGATACCAGGTTGAGTCATTGATAACAATTACTAGATATGTACATAGAGAAAGCTGTTGCTGTATTGTAGAAAATTTAATCCGATTAAAATTATTATTTTACCTTTTTGTTTTCATTTTCTTGTTTCATATTTCGAAATTGCTGCATGTAAAAAATTAAAAGTTATTTACGTTGAAACAAATATAGATTTAAGAGAATAATCGTTTTTTTATAATTCGTGAATTCTATAAGTTACATTAACCCCAGCTTGATACGAAGTTTCGATATATCAAGTCTTATCATCGAGCTACTACAACAAGGAGCTCGAACTCGAACGCCGAACTTGCTATCAGCACAATACATGACTTTGCTAGTCTCATTGCCTTTTTAAAAAGATGAACACAAGCTACTTTGATGGACCATGATTCAATACGCGGGCCCATAGGTTGCCATAGGACTCACTAAATGTTTCAAATACACATAATGATGACTTACCAAATACATATATTATATGACATACAAAATGCATCAAATGCAAATATGACTTACCAAATATATCAACTGCCTGACTTTATTCTCTGGTAGCGGCGCTCGTTTTTCAGAGGCATGCCCACAATGATCTGCTTCTGTTTCACTAACAGATCTGTTACAGCTAAGCTAGGTCTTCCACTCTCTTCCCTAACATTCCTGCGATGTGGCGGACGAGGTCACAGAATTACACAGAGCCTTTAGGAGGTCCCTTGCTGTGACGCTTTTGCATGTCGCGCGTACCATCAGGCGGACGATCAATGTTGCTCGACTCGTTACTATTACATTGACCCACTTTTTGCCACATGTGACTCACCAAATGTATCAACTACACAAAGATGACTTACAAAATACATCAAATGCTTATGACTTACCAGATGTATCAACTGCCTGAGTTCATTCTCCGGTAGAGGTGCTGTGATAGTATGCTCATTTTTCGGCGGCATGCCCACAGTGATCTGCTTCTGTCTGACTAACAGATCTGTAACAGCTTTAGCTAGATCTTCGACTCTCTTCCCCAGCATTCCCGCGGTGTGGCGGACGAGGCCCCAGAGTTTTTGTGCGCAGGCCTTCTCGTATAAAACCTTTAGGAGGTCCTTTACTGTTACGTTCTTCCCGTTTTCTTGCATGCCTGTGAGTAAAATTGTTGGTTAATGAATAGATTGAGACAATTTGGTAGGAAGTAAACGAATGTAGACAAATTAAACGAAATGGTGTATGTAACATTTCCTGTTCTCCCAAGAAGTCCATAAAGCTTCATATAATGCCAAAGTCAAATATCGTTTATAAAATAGGCACAAAAGTGCACTTTTAAAGGTCATAAACACATAATACAAATAAAATTAAAAATATGTTAAAAATTGTAACTAATGCATTACTTTGAAAAAAAAGGTAGGTATGTTTACTTATTTATTTCCTATACTCAAATTGAAGTCCTGGTGCAGAAAAGAAATGCGAAAGCGGAATCTACCAGTGCTTCGGAAATACGTCCGCTAAAGAAGATAGCACCAAGAATCTCTGCGGGGACGTCTATTTTTCCAACTCTTTAAATTTCTCGAAATAGATAGTTCCTAGGGAACAGGTATAAACCGAATTATACGCGTACGGAGTCGCGTGTGTCTCATTATTTCAATGGAAATTTATACCCAATTGTACATTGAACAATTGGGTATAAATTAAAATTAACAGATTCGGTTTATAGCAGTTCCCTAGGAACTATCTGTTTTCTTGGAAGAATATCCTGTCCTTTTCCAGGACCGCAATGCAATTATACCAAAATTATTTAAAATACGTTCAGTAGTTTTTGAGTGGGTGAGTAAAAAACATCCATCTATCCTGTTTGGTATTTGTAATATTAGTAGAAAAGGATTAGTGAGGAGGATTGGATAAAAAAAATCATTTTATAACAAAAAAAACTGACATCAATTCTAATGTATGTTTGAAGTCCTATTTCGAATATCGATGAAATTTAAATGGGACCACCTTGTAGCTATACTGAACCGCAAAAATAATTTTCCAAATCGGTTTATAAATAGGTAACGGAGTACTGAGGTCAGGAACTAAAAAAAAATACAATCGATTTGAGAACCTTCTCCGTTTTACAAGCTTTTATTTAACTAGCAATGTTTGGGGCAAATCTTGCAAGTCTAATCAGAACCACTTCCTTTTATCCTACGGAGTTGAAATTCTGCATACTTGTCAAAGTCTGATGACAATGCAATATTATGGTGACAGCCAGCTGATCTGATGATGGAGACGGAAGGTGGGCAATAGAACTCCTTGACGGATAATCGTAAACTACTAGTGTTTGGGCAAATTTTAATCTGGTCGCGGTTCCGATTACGAATTTGTTAAAAGCTTGTTATGAAAAATATATTTTTCAAGAAATATCTTGTTCATTATAAATATAAACGGCTACACTCACGTTATGATTGTATTGGTATAACAGACGATTAGGATGTCCTTCTTCCGGGAGTTTACGCTTTACAATATTTATAATGAACGTTTCGACTCACGATAGTTTCCAAGCCTTAAAAATCTTGTTTTGAAGTCGGTTAAAAACGAAAGGGAACAATAACTTTCAAGTCACATACCAGTGTTAAAATCAAGTCCGTGCGTGTCGACCAAGTACTGCAGTATATCGCCCTGTTCATCCAAACTCTCTGTTTCCCGAAGCATCGCTATCAGCTCGTCTGTTTCTTGCTCGGCGTACAATAAATTCTGAGACTCCGACGTGGTCCGGTTGCGGACTACAGCCTGCACGTTTTTGTTAATAATACCTGAAATATAAATAAATTTTATACTACACCTGCTCGGAAAGTACCTTCATACTTTATCAAATTTACGGTAGAAAGTACGTCATTGCATATCGAACAAATATGCGGGGAGAAAACGCATCTGAGCGGGAGAGAAAAGTGTATGAAAATCCATTTCTTACGTGGTTTTTCTTTTTTAATTTTGGGTAAGACTATGCGCTGGTAACCTAAATATCAAAAGCCAAAAAGTTTTTACAGTGAGTTTTTATCTCCAAGTTCGCAAAATGACACTGGCCACTAGCTGTGTGTTGGATGGTGTCAAACCATTTAAAAAAAGAACATCGCAAACATCTCAAACAAACATTAATGGAAAAAGTGTTACATTAAGCTTCACTAACTGCAACAATTTCAATATAAATTTCAATTAGTAAAGATTTAGTTTTTTATTTTCCTCGTAGGTGTAGTATAAAGCACTATGTATCATTCGAGAGAAAGTGCGATTCCCGATCTCGGGTGTTTTAAAGCCCTCGCCTACGGCTCGGGCTTCAAACGACACCCTCGACGGTAATCGGTCACTTTCTCCTCTCGGTGAACAATGTACTATTACAGTAGTTTTTATTTTTTATTTGACTGAGTGACGAGACGAGCAGGTCGTCCGCCTGATGGTAAGCGCCAAGCCTGCCCCTAACAATTGCAGTGCTACCTAGAACTTTTAATACCATAAAAAGCACTGCGTATAGCACTGCATTGCGCTCATCACTCCGAGACATCAGATATTAAGTCTCAGATGCCCAGTCATTTCACTGGCTACAATGCCCTTCAAACCGGAACACAGGTAATTGTGTGTGAAGAAATTTTAGAAATATGCAACCATCAACAAGCAAAAGTTTCAAAAGTTGAGTTCTTTATTAATTTTTGGCATCACAAACGCACTTAACGACTACAACCGTATCGGAAAAAGAACCACTACTCAGAAGATACGGCACGAAACTGAGGTACATTTTATAACTTAAGACTAAAACCCAACTACGATCAAGACCTTTAATTTGATACCAAACACGACGTATTTATGTTAAAATGTCAATTATTTTGCTACCATAATGAGTGCATAGCAAAAAAGAGTTGCCTATGTCACACTGATCATAAAAACGAGTCGATTGCCACCTCATTCATCAAAATCGGGTGAGTAGTTTAGGCGCTACGGTGACATCCGTAAATACAAACATAGACTGCTACAAGTATACGTTTTATCAATCAAAAAAACCGACTTCAATGTATCTTCGAAGTCCAAGGTCAAACATCGATGAAATTTATATGGGAGCACTTCGTAGCTATACTGAACCCAACGCAAAAGAATTTTCCAAATCGGTTCATGAATGACGGAGTTCTGAGGTAACAAACATAAAAAAAACAATCGAATAGAGAACCTTCTCCTTTTTTGAAGTCGGTTAAAAACATAAGCTTTTCTTTTGGCCTTGCCGTAGTAGTAGTACATATCTTGCGTGGTTGAATTAACATTGTACATTGTTTATCTCGATCACTACTGAACATGTTTCAAAACTCTGTAACTAATAAGTCTGGTATAATTATTTTTTAGAAAAAAACAAAAACCGACTTCAATGTATCTTCGAAGTCCAAGGTCACATATCGATGAAATTTATATGGGACCACTTCGTAGCTATACTGAACCCGACGCAAAAAGAATTTTTCAAATCGGTTCATATATAACGGAGTTCTGAGGTAACAAACATAAAAAAAAATACAAGCGAACAGAGAACCTCCTCCTTTTATAAAGTCGGTTAAAAATCAGTCCTTCCAATCATCACGAGGGGTGACGGGTGACGAAACGCCATAGTAACCCCGACATCCGGGCACCCGACTGATGTTCTGTCAGCCTCTGTGGTGTGGTGGCAGGTTGATTCAAATCCACTGAGATCCACTGAGGTTGCGGGGTCGATCCCGCGACGGGACAAATGTTTGTGAACGGAAAAAAATCTGCAAGCATTTGTTTCGTGTCTGGGTGTTGTGGGACCATGATCCTCATAGTTCCTGGTTATCTAGATACAGGGAGTCCTAGTTAGGGGCCAGGATATATGTATGTGATCGTTGGGCTTATATCAATTTCATTAAGGATTTTGAACCTTATGGTCCTCACTGAGTTGAACGCTATATCTATATAATCTCTACGCAAAAGAAGGCAAAACATAATTCGACAAAAGACAAAAACTATAAACGGCGTCATGGTGTGGTTGAAGTACCTTCTTCTTTGGGCGGGGATGGTGTAGTTTCTTTCGTCACTTCGATTTTCGGATTTACGCCTAAGTTCGTTGTGGATGTGCCCCTGAAACCATAACAATAATCAATCAATCAATCATTATATTGCAAATACAAATCGTGTAGTACAATAAATTCTATGAGCTCTGAAACTAGGATTAATCCTGTGTTGTAGGATTCAGCCTCTTTCATTCGATAAAGCTGTTTACAAAGCAAAACAAACATAAGTTAGATTTATTAATCAGTGTAGTGAATGTGATAAGTGATGAAATGATGAATATCACAACATTTATTATTATTTTATTTACAGCGCCGACCTCTCTCACTCAGTTATTTCACTCATTCCGAAGGTTGACTAGAAGAGATCGCTTTAAGCGATAAGTCCGCCCATTGTACATTAGTTTGTAAGTTGTTTTCATTTATGACTATTTTTGTTTGGTGTACAATAAAGGATTTTGTATTGTATCGTATTGTAATACAATATAATAAATGCGAAAGTTTTTGAGGTTGTATAGATGGATGGATGGATGGTATGTCTGAATGTTTGTTACTCAATCACCCAAAAATTATTGAACGGATTTTAATTAAATGTTTAAGTAGGTGTCTTTAGGTCCTGGTAAAGGCCATAGGATACTTTTATCATCGCAGTGAGAAAGTCAGAAGTCTTATTTCTCTCAGTCAAATGTATTAGCGGTAAACTTACTTCGTAAAGGCCCTCTTTTTGTTAGCAGTTTCTTCAGGCGAGGGGCTGCGACCGAACGCCGGGTCCACTTCGAGCCACGACGGCTTGCGCTCCAGTGGCGGTCCGACGTATTCCCCTTCCATGCCCAATGTCTCCGCTGGAAATGAGAAGGAACAGTTTTGACAGTTTTCACCCAAATCGGGCAGGATCGGATCCTTACTGCCACACAATGTTCTTCTCTCGCGTGGGTGAGTGGCCAATACTGGTGTCGGATTCTTTTATACCGCCCGAAGGGCTCCGACATGGCTAAACGACTGTTGTCCTAAGAAAACAACGGGATCGACGGTTTAAAGTGCCCTCCTAAACACGATAGTCTCAGATGTAAATACGACACCGTCACCCATACAAGTGGTGACCCTGCGAATGTTGCTTAATCCATCAGACACAAATGACACAATGTTAAAAAAATTAAGGCCAATTATTGATCTTTTCGAATGGTGTATCATCATCGTCATCAGCCCATTATGTTCCCACTAATGAGACATAAGGACTTTCTCTCATAGAAAACGGAATATAATCCACCACGCTGGCTCAATGCCAATGATGTAGTGGTCGTGGTGAATGTTAGCACACCTAGGCCTTTAGTCAATGCCAAAGATCGGATGCCACCGATTTGAAAAATTCGCGTAATTTATAGCAGCCAGAGACCATACAAATATATTTTTTTTAACACTTAATAGATCTGTTTGGCCACTATCTCGCCTGATGTGAAGCGATGATGTGGCCTAAGATGGAGCACATAGATCTAGAGAGAGACGGCAGTTGAGCGGCTCAGACCCGTCTACCCGAAGGTGCACCGAACATCATCCCGAAACACGACTAGGTCGCTTGACGGCATGGCTTTGTTCAATGGTTGGTACAACCACGGCCAGAGCCTACCACTCCAAAGAAATAATAGATATTTTTACAGAGTAGTATTGAATCCATAGGCTCTCGAACTAGTTTAAACTGTGTTTCGAGAGCCAGTGACTTCTCCCAAAAAATGTGTTAGTTACAAACTATTATGTAGGTAAAATTATAGGTAGTAAACCTGTAGTAATTCCTAGCCATAATCTCTTACCAAAGTAGCAGTCATAACTAGGAATTAATTATGACTCTTTTACCAGTTAACTTCTCCTTTACCAGTAGGTATAGTCCTATAAAAACAGTAGATTGTATAAAAACGCATAATTACTTACAGTCAACATTGATAGACCTCGTCTTCTTGATTGCGCCGCGTACGGACATGCGCCGGCGCAGAGCGCGGGCGTTGCGAGCGCCCGGTGGACGCGGAACGAAGCTGATCTTGTTACTAAACGATTTTAGCAGGTGCTCTTCGAGATAGCTTTGCACTTGAGGGTTTAACTCTGAAATAGGATGAATGATTTTTATGAAGGCTTGAAGGACAATAAGATTTTTGTTGTAAAATATGTTTTTCAAGACAAGCTTGTAACTAATTCGTAATTGGAACCGCGAGCAGATTAAAATGAGCCCAACACTAGTTTACGATTATCCGTCAAAGAGTTCCACATAGCCCATCTTCCGGCTCCATCATGACATCAGCTGGCTGTCACCATAATATTGCATTGTCATCGGACTTTGACAAGTATGCAAAATTTCAAGTCCTTAGGATAAGAGGAAGTGGTTCTGATTCAACTTGTAAGATTTGACCCAAACAAACAAATATTGCATGTCAAATAAAACCTTGTAACAAGACGAAACGTAATTTTAAGGGTCATAGATACTTATGTATGTAGGTTTCTTTATTGGTTGTTCACAAACTGTTTTAGTTGATTTTTAATTACGGTCGAAGTTTGGCAGCTTTGTTCATGCTCAACTGCTGCATGATTCAATACGAGACAAATCCTAGGAAGGCGACTAACATTCATTCCATAACAGTTAAACCTTTGACCGCCAAGGTCGGCTATACTCGCCAAACGAAGTGCTCTCTACGTCGCGGTTGGCTTGAGCCGACTGTAAAACGTATGAAAATGGCGTAGCTTAGCGTGGAGGACACGGCTTAGCTTCTATAGCGCGGTGCTCAAAAGGCTAATAAGCCAACAGAACTAAAATAAATCCGCCCAACGATTACATACATATACCCTGGCCCCTAACTAGGATTCCCTGTATATAGGGAACCAGAAACTATGAGGACCATGGTTGGTCCAACAACACCCAGATTTTTTTTCATGCACAAACAATTGTCCCGTCGCGGGAACCAAACCCGCAACCTCGGTGGAGTATCAGATTTGAGCCAACCTGCCTAACAACTACACCACAGAGACTGTCCAACTAAATGACTCTAAGTGATGAATTAAATTACTCATATGTATATTATTTGATTAATAAAGATATTGGACATAATACTTACTATCAGGATATCCGTCCTCCTGACTTCCCAAGAAGCTCAAGTTAGTTATAGCAGAGGTGTTCAAAAACTCCCCCAAATTACCCAAAGTTACCCTCGTACCGTTAATGTACCCAGATTTGAGTTTCTTCATTGTCGTTATCATAGCCATTGGTATTTTACCTTGATCTGAAAATGTATTTTTTTTTATACATTTGTTTCATACAAATTGACGTATATTAAAAGCAACATAAATAGTGATGGAATGCATTCATGATGGTGAGTGTTAATTAGGGCTCTACAAGGCTTGTTTAATTTAAAAGGCCCGCAGCCAGGGATTTCATTTCCATTTTTATTTGATTCAAAAAGGTCATGTTAATAACGTAAATTATGTTATACGAGTAGCGTTCAGTCCCGGGAGTGATATTATTTCTATAATGTTACTAGGTATTGGTACGATATACTTTTATTTTTAAAGTGGATTATCCCAATTGCGAGTATTACAACATAGGCCTGGCTACGACTCTGATAGACGTTAGTAGTTAAAACTATCACAAGACTGACCTAACAAGTACTGCGTGGCGAGCAAAGTGATCGTGGGCCGTCCCAGCATCTGTTTCCAGCTCATGCCGAGGAAGGCCACGTTGGCCGTGAAAGTGCTCGCGAGCAACGCCGGGTCGCGCGACATGTAGTATTCCTCGTAGTCGAAGTTCTATTGGCACACCACACCATGCTACAGGTTATTGTACAATAGACGGGACTAATGTGAATTATACTATAAACTACGTGGATTATCTACAATGTGTGTCGGATGGATCACACGAAAACTAAAAGTTAATGATTGTTTCTGTTGTTCCTTAATTGGTGTTCGTTACTAGTGCAAAGATAGAAGTGAGCTTGCAGTCCATTACTGGTTCGCATTTGGTATGCGAGTAAAATATTAATATTACAGTGCATAATATTATTAATTGTGGTATTTAATATTAACTACAATTTTAGCAGTAGGTAAGGTACATACTTTTTGATTCTTGATCTATTGAACTTTTTTAGTGAGGCTAAAACTAGTGTACAATTGAGTTTAGTCAAAATATAGTTGTGAAGTTGATGTTGAACAAATATTATATTACTTATTTCTAATTATACATAGTATGTTAGAACAGTTAATAAATTCTAATCAGAAAGTTAGAATGAATGTTACGGTCGAAAATATATTACATAAATATATACAAAGCTACCAAACACATTCGCAATGAGTGACCAAACAAACAAGCATAATTCCGACACAAATGATTATAAAAAACAAAAAAATACCTAAGTGCATTTGATTCAAAGTCAACACAACAAGCGGCCGCCCGAGAAGATTTTGCCAAGAGGACTTTAAGAAAGCAATCTCAGCTTTGAGATAATCGACCATCAGTTCATAGTCCGAAGCAATGTAGAAACGCTGCATATCGGAATACTAAACGAAAATACCAAATTAGTATGCATATCAATAACAATAACAGATAAACAATAATTATGAGATGCGTTAAGTATTGTGCAAGTTGTTAGAGGTTTGCCCATTCCCTATCTCTTTAGTTTAGTATTAAAAGTTCTGGCATGTTTCATAAAGAATGCTGCGCATTTAAAGACTGATGAGAGATGGTAGGATCGAGCTTTCATATAATTTATTTTCTGGATCCATAGGGTCTGGTTGGGATAATAATTTCCTTTGTCTTTTATAAAAAAAATATTCAGAAAGCATAATTAAATTAATATTAGAAATATCGTGGATTACCTGTGGCGTGAACGCGAAAATGCGGTCGTTCAAGGAGTACAATTTGCTTGTGCTTAGTATACCGACATCACGCGACTTTCTTCCTGACAGACCAAGCTTTTTGTTCCTACCTGAAAATATCAATATATTATCTATATATATATACTAGCTGACCCGGCAAACGTTGTTTTGCCATATAAATTAAAAAAAAATATTAAAAAAAATAGATGTTGGCCGATTCTCATAGATACCGGATAAGCACAAAAAATTTCATCAACATCGGTCAAGCCGTTTCGGAGGAGTATGGCAACGAAAACTGTGACACGAGAATTTTATATATTAGAGAGATATATATATATATAATATATATAATATATATATATATATATATTATATCACATAATATATATATATATATATATATATTATATATTTATACATATATTTATAATTTAATTTGCATTTGTTTCGAAAAACCACCATCCTTCCAAATTATGTTTGTCCTTTCTGTTCAAAGGTTGTCTGGAAGAGATCGCTTTGAACGATAAGACCGCCTATTCTTATGCTGATTACTGTGAAATGTACTTGTTTTTCATGTACCATGTATTTTTTAGATAGATTAACAATAAAGTGTTTATCTATCTATCTATCAATGCAATATTTTTATTTATACAGTTTTTTTAAACCATTTATTCACTGCGAAAGGCTAGACAAGAAAGTACCTAAATATGTATAGAGGTGGCTTAAAACTCTGGCTGGTTGGACTTCAATAGGCGCAACCTCGCTTATTGTCTGAACATGGAGGTCATATTCTAGCAGTTTATCTCTGATCTCATTGTCTTCAGCAAGTATCACAATTTGTACCACCACATCTGGTTTCTTTTCAGAGCATAGACGTCTGTTCAGAGGATCTAGCTCACCAACCGCTAGGAAACCCTGAAAACATAATATAAATATAACAAATGAACACCATTAAAATAAAAAATATGCGGTATCTTAATAATGAATTATCTTCAACTTTTACAAAGCAAATGCAATGTAGAAGTTTCTTTTTCAAATCGTTTAATGACATGTATTTAATGTACCTACCTCTTGCAATAATTTCCCTAAGATATACAATGATTGTCCCCAAATAAATGGACATCTGCCAAGAGGTATACGCTCCTGACTGCCTGGCTCGCTTAGCTCTAGATCGGCCTTATCTGCTGGCACTGAATACAACTCGGGAACCAACTTGATTCCATCATCTTTCCTTATCATAACTTTTTCCAACTTCCCCATATACTCATTGACATTGACTTTGTCACCTTGGAAGCAGTAATCAAGGATAAGATAGCAAAAGAATAGAGGCCATTCACATTCAATGTTTTCAAACATTCTCAGTTCCCATGGCTCATAGTAAAGCCTATTTGGATCCTCTCTCGGAGTCTTGTGACCATCTCTAAGGAATCTCTTACATCCATATTTTCCTTGCATTTTTGTGACAATAGTATCTCTTGTCTTTGCTATTAGTTGAGGATCATCAACTGCAAATGCCGGGTAGCTTATAATCGATAGTAGTCCTGAATCTAACTCCTTACTGTTTGACTCTCGTGGCAACATTGACTGTAACACAGCTTGACATTTCTGAGCCTCATCTGCTAAGACATGGATTACACTAGAAGGACCGCCACGGGCTCCAAAGAGGTCTAATTCATTCATAGCCTCTAAGGCAGCTTTGGCCATGCCAATAGAGCTGGCATTGAGCTCAGGCAGACCATGATTAGTTTTATCTCCCCTCTCCCAGATACCATAGTCTGGGGTGCAGTAAGCTGATTCAATGTAAAAAACTAAATTCTGAATGAAGGCAACTTCATCAAGTGAAAAAACTATTTGCAAGCCAGATGCAGTCATCTGAGCTAGGATGAGGAGGTAGAGAGAGATGGCATCAATCTGGAGGTGTCCCCATTCATTGTCTTTGACAACGGTGCTGCCCGTGGCCGAGGAATACTTGGCATGGAGAGAGTCCAAGTGATGCTGTGTGCTTTTAAACTTTTCTACTTTGTCTTTTTGCTGCATCATCGCCATGAGAAGACCTTAAACAGAGTGAAATGTGTAGATTTTTATTTTTACATCAGTTCTGAACTGATTTATACACATTTAGACAAATAGAGAGAATTTAAACAACACTTTATTTGTTGAAAAAGGTTTAATTACGTATCTATGTAATTTCATAGTCTATGTCTGTAACTAAGCAACCTAAGTTGTTAGAAAAAATACTCTGACAGATGATTCAAAATATATCGTTTACAGCTTTATCACGGGAGTTATTTATTTTCCACATTAAGCTTTCACTGTGCTGCTGCAGGCCCATTTCCATCAGGTTATGGGCCCAGCTCATAGCTACGTGATAAAGTTTTAATTTTACAGACATGCAGAGTCCAACTTTTACAAAGTTATCGGGCCAGTCCAATTATGGGACTTGGGCATTTGCCATGCAAATGTTCCTGACAGACTGCGACCTGTGGGATTGCATAGAAGGTACTGTAACTGAAGTAAATGATTTATCGAAAAAGCGGGATGCCAAAGCTCGATCAAAAATTTGCCTGATGTGTGCTGAGAGCGTTTACCCTCTAATAGTAAATGCACAAACAGCCAAAGAGACGTGGACAGCCCTGAAAAATGCGTATGCGGACAGCGGGTTGACGCGGAGATTGTCGCTGTTGAGAAAGTTATTCGGAGTTAAGTTAAATGACTACCCGAATATTGAAGCTTATTGTACTGATATACAAGCAACTCAGCAAGCTCTACAAGCAATAAGTGCAGGCTTAGAAGATGAGTTTATCGGAATTATAATGTTGGCTGGACTGCCAGAAACATACAATCCGTTAGTAATGGCTTTGGAACATTCAAGCGCAAAGATTTCGTCAAGTAGCGTTCTGGCTGCACTCATGAAGGAGGGCCAACGCAAAGTACATGACACAGGTGATTCTTTGTTGATGTCAAAAGTGAAAAAGGAACCTACAAAGAATAAGAAGGTTATAATATGCCATTTTTGTGACAAAAAGGGGCATTACAAGTGGCAATGTAAACAGTATGAGGCATTCAAAAAGGAAAGAAATACTGCGGCTGCTGCTGGACCTTCTAAAGAAGATAGAAGCATGAGTTGTGCAGAGACAACGGCCATAGCAAGTCATTCAAGTGAGTGGATTCTTGATTCCGGCGCGTCATCGCACATGACGTCCAAAAGATGTTTGTTGACAGATGTCAAAACTGCCCGACACTGCATAAGCACAGCAAGTAATGAGAAAGTTGTTTCTACTTTACAGGGCAACTTGAAGACAACTGTAAACAATGAGGGACGGTGTGTCAACATTAATTTTAGAGACGTTTTGTTTGTACCGGAAATTTTGATGAATTTACTATCCGTAAGTAAGATTGCGGCGCATGGTCATATTGTTGTTTTTGATAAAAATTCTTGTAAAGTTTTTAAAACTGAAGATGTTTCTATGAAAGTAGGTAATGCATTGTTAACAGCATCAGTTAAAAATGGGCTCTATGTTTTAGATCAAAGTTTAGATAAGGCGATGGTTGTTCTTGAAGGTGGCATGAAGATGGGTGCACACGAACTTTGGCACCGGAAGCTTGGTCATCTTTCCAGGATCCAAATGCGTAAGTTGAAGCCATTAGTAGATGGACTTAATTTTGGAGTGGAGAACACGGAACCATGCGAAGCGTGCTGTAAGGGCAAACAATGCGTAAAGAAGTTTCCAAAAGGGAAAGCACACAGAGCTAAAGAGCTCTTGGAGATAGTTCACACCGACCTGGCAGGACCTATGGAAGAAATATCATGGGGCGGAGCTAAATATTACCTGATTTTGGTTGATGACTTTAGCAGAAAAGTTTTTGGCTATCTACTTAAATCTAAAACTGAGGTTCTCAGTAAATTTAAAGAATTTAAGGCCTTGGTGGAGAATGAGACAAACAAACGGATAAAATGTCTCAGGAGTGATAACGGGACTGAATATACCGGAAACGAATTCCAAACGTTTTTAAAGGAAAATGGAATAAGACATAAAACGAGCGTAGCTCACACTCCTCAACAAAATGGAGTAGCGGAACGCACTATCCGCACTATTGTTGAAAAGGCGAGGTGCATGCTTCAAGACGCGAAGTTAAATAAACGTTTTTGGGGAGAGGCAGTCAATACAGCCATATACCTAAAAAATAGATCACCATCAATGGCGATCTCAACTGTGCCGGAAGAAATATGGACAGGAAAGAAACAGGATGTGTCTCATCTGAAGATATTTGGAAGCAAGGCACACGTACTTGTGAAGGACAATAAAAGAAAGAAATTTGATTCGAAGTCTACTGAAATGACTATGGTTGGCTATAGTGAGAATCAAAAGGGATACAGATTTGTGGATGTCATAAATAATGCGAGACGAGTAATCGTTGCTCGAGATGTTGTGTTCGTGGAAGGAACATCGTGCAACATCGATGTGTCAAATGAAGAAACACCACAAGTTGTAGATATCTCAGAGATCCTAGCAAGAGGTTCTGAAAAAGAAAGAAGTTAAATACCAAGAGATACTCATGTTACGGAACTGGAAAGTTCAGAGAGGGAACGGGAAAGTTCAGAGAGGGAACTGGAAAGTTCAGAGAGGGAACAGGAGAGTTCAGAGGGGGATGCAATAGGAATAGAGGATGCTGATGATTTCCATGACTCTATCGATATAGGCTCAGACCATAATTTTATGAATGAACCTGTGGCTCGTTCAGAAGAGATTGAAGTTGATGTTGAACCACAAGAGCAAGAAATTGTTAATGAGCGCCGATATCCATTGAGGGACAGACGCCGAAAGGAAGAAAAAGACATGATCTATAACTTTCATGTTTCGGACGATCCAGACCCACATTCTCTTCAAGATGCTATGGACCGGACTGATAAGGAGCTATGGTATTCAGCAATGGTGGATGAATATAATTCTCTGATAGAAAATGAAACTTGGGATATTGTAAATCGGCCATTGGATAAAAATGTTGTAAAGTGCAAATGGGTCTTCAAACTAAAAGTTGGAGCAGATGGTACTGTGCAACGTCATAAAGCTCGATTGGTGGCACGAGGATATTCGCAGAAGTATGGTGAAGATTACTTTGAAACATTTGCCCCAGTTGTTAAGTTGACGTCCATACGTCTTTTATTCGGACTCGCAGCTGAAATGAATTTAGATATTCATCACATTGACGTCACGACAGCGTTCCTAAACGGTGACCTCAATGAAGATCTTTACATGGATCAACCTCATATGTTTGTAAAGAAAGGTGATGAAGGAAAAGTATGTAAGCTTAAGAAGGCCATATACGGATTAAAACAAGCAGCTCGTTCATGGAATGTAAAAGTACATGCGCACATTTTGAAAATTGGTTTTACGAGATCCACATATGATCCTTGCGTTTACATAAAGAAAACTAAAGAAGTTTTCATAGTTATTGGTCTTTATGTTGACGATTTCTACATATTTACAAATAATGCTACTGAAGCTGGACACTTGAAGGAGCAAATAGGCAAGGCCTTCAAAATTAAGGACCTAGGCGAAGCCAAGGAGTGTCTTGGAATGAGCATCAGGAGAAACCGTCAAGAGGGGGAAATATACCTGGACCAACGGAACTATACAAGGAAATTACTGCAAAAATTCGGAATGGAGGAATGTAAACCAGTTGGAACTCCAATGGAGTGTAACCTGAAACTTGCTAAAGGGAGTAATGCTGAAGATACTAGATATCGAGAAATTATTGGATCTCTAATGTATCTGTCTACTTGTACGAGGCCAGACATAACGTTTGCGGTCAGTTATCTAAGCCAGTTTAACTGTTACAATGATAGCACCCATATGGCAGCATTGAAACGTGTGCTCAGGTATCTAAAAGGTACAATGGATTATGCCCTTTGTTACAAGAAAAAGAACAAGCCTCTGGTTGCGTATGCCGATGCTGATTGGGGTACAAATTCTGATGGTCATTCTTTTTCGGGTTACTGCTTAGTTTTTGCTGGTGCTGTAATCTCATGGCACGCTCGCAAACAGCAATGTGTTGCATTGAGTACTGCTGAAGCAGAATACATTGCTCTCTGTGAAGCTGCTAAGGAAATTGTTTTTATAAGAGGGCTTTTTAATGAGTTATGTTCTAATTGTAAGTCTGTAACTGTTTACAGTGATAGTCAAAGTGCTAGCAAGATGATTTACAATCCAGTGACTCACAAGAGAAGTAAACATATAAACATAACGTCGTTGATAGTCCAATTCCGCGTAACTAACATTGTTAAATACCGCGTATGTACACTTTCGCTGATTTTACAGGAGGGCCAAAAAACTAAATTTATAAAAAACTAATCGGCCAAACTTTGAATGAACTTGAGCATAGGACTGTTTTGTTCTCCCTTATCTTATGTACTGTTTTTAAAGTCAATATTCCCTATAGTTTATTTACAAAGTCACTTACGCTGTATAGTTTCAAACGATTCTGGATCATAGACAGTACTTACGCGAAATTGAAAAGGTAAAAAAAAATAAACCACAACCTGAATCAATCATTTATTGAATAGAATTAAGTATTTTAATGATAATCAAAAATATTATATAGTTATTAAAAAATAAAGATATGTACCAACATCAAGTATGTAAAGTTATTAAAAATAATAGTCGACATTATTTCTTCTATAAATACTAACTCAGCTTATTAACTGCAAGAGCAGTTGCTATTGCAGTTTATAAACTCTGTAGCAGTGTAGCTAAACTGCATAGTTATGCAAGACCATTTTAAATATCAAATAAAAAATATAATTATTAAATAAAATAAACTTTTAGCAATTCAATATGAGCTGATGCCATTATCATTTAGGAATAAATTAAAAAGTCTTCAAATAATCACTTTTAACTAAAAAAACCTAGAAACAGTATATAAAGTCTTCTCTTCTATAATTATCTTTACAGTTAATAAATCAACTAACACTAATGAGATCTATTGTAAAAAATTAAGCTTACTCATTCCCAATAAAAACAAACTTGACTAAAATTAGTATTTCTTTTTAAACGGCAAATTATCATAAAATGCGTGACAATCACGGGGTATAACACTTTTCAGTTGTTGCAAGTGTTCATATTTTGTTTCCTGAATAGGCAGTTTCGACGAATAAAGTAGAGGAATGCTGAATAAAGGTGAAGAAACATTTTTAGGCCTCCGAGGTAGGGGGCTAAAATCTGATTCAAAATTATTTTTGTATTCAATTGTTCCATTAGGGTTGTACTTTAGGACGCGAAGATCAACAACACAGCCATCACCGACCCCTCGTCCAGGTCTTATCGAGTCGTATATTTGGTATTTTTTAGCGCTGTAGTCTTTGAAGAACGTGTAGTCTGGCTGGATGACAGTGTATGGAAATGGTCTTTTCCTAGCTTCTTTTGTTATGGATGCATACTGTGAGGGTAAAAAAATCTCGACGTTTTTTAATTTTCTTTCAATAACAGAATGTACTGAGTCCACCTCCATCTGCGTGTGGCCTTTTTCTAAATACTTTTGAGTTATAGTCACGTTCTGCTCCATTGCTAATAGGAGGAGTGTATTTGATAGTACACTATTTCTATTTTGCGCTGTGCATCCATCACTCCAAATGATATCTTTTGGGTCTCTCTCTAACAATTTTGTAATATAATCAGCATAAAAAGATGCATACGTGGCTGCTTTAAGATCACAAGCTGTCTCGTCAAACCAATAACAATCGACATGGTCCGTTCCAAGGTCGTAAACCGTAAAATTATGTACTGCTAACTTTGTTTTAAAATACAGCGCACTAGCGTTCAAAGAAGGGCACAACTTCACCGCCTGCAAGTCCGCAGTAATAGCGTGGATTAATTTTAGTTTTGCCTTCTCTTTATCTCTTTTCTTTTCTTCTCGCGCTAAATTTTTGGCTTCAACATGCTGTTGGTAAGCTCCTTCTTCTACATTACCAGCCTTATATGAGGAACAGAAATCACATGCGTCTTTCCTTGGTTGGTATAGCCCTATATTCTCCTCTTCAAATACGTCATTAAAGAGCTTTCGTGATGCGGCCTGCGCGGAGTTTGATGCTGTACAATATTCTACGTACATTCTGTAGAGCACAGATTTCGATTGAATGATAGGTTCTAGATATTGTTTTGTACTAGATTGGCGACAGTAATGTGATGGTAACTTAGGTAAATTATTCAGGTAACTTTTTACGGAATGTCTTTTAGTCTCAGTGTTAAGCAAAATATTTGAAATTTCGTTATTAGGCCGTGTTTGATTTCTATCTCCTAGCCAATAACGGACAGTCCATTCCTTGATGCCAAGTGTAGAAAGAAATGTTTTAAGACAAACTCTTTTTTTATGCTATTTACGTGCAGGTGATACTCCTTACTATGGAGACGCCGAGAGATATTTTCCGATATTTTCCTCTGAGTTGTCTTTATGTCCGTCATAGAACATACAAATACCTTCTTCTCTTTCCACGATTTTGACCAGAAAGTTTCAAATATTTCTCGTCTCTCTTCTTCACTAATTTGGGCACAAAACAGCGTTTTGCTGCGCAGACACAATGGTGAATTACATTTAGGACCTAAAATTCTTTTAGGTTTTGGGGCATTTTGGACGTACTTCGTATCATTTTTTTTATACCCCATGTATTCTTTTCCTAACATCCTATTTTTTTGGTTTTTATTTTTCTTCCAATTCTGACGTTCAGCTTTACGTTTTCTGATTCTGGACGCACCTGCCACTTCCGGCTCAATATTCCTCTCAGGAAACCAATCGACATCAAGGTTATCTAAAGGCTGCACGTTGGTGATATCCGAAAGAGGAACATAAGATGGGTCTGCTACAGAGTCATCGGATCCAAAATCAAAACTCATGTTTACTGCTATCACTGCAAAAAAAATAGACCTATTTATTCATTAAGTTTTAAAAAACCATCCTGTTAAGTACGTCATAAAACAACCATAATATACAAGCTTATTTAATTGTAATTATTACTTTATTATAACTAACTAACATAAAAATAAAATAAGTCAAATAAAACCGCGGCAGTACGAAACCAAACAAAAAAGATTTTATTAAAACCGCGTAAGAACAACGTAAAAATAAGAAGTACTTTTACAATAGAAATCACACAATTATAGAGTAAAAAAGGAACCAATTTTGTTTAAAATATAGTATAGAATACGTTTGACATACTTACATTAAAAATAATCCAGTAATTGCATATAAAAAGATTTTTTTCCCGGAGCGTCACATAAACACTGCACACACTAATACAAATTGTCGCGAATACGCGGTCTTCGTGTCGTAACTTGTTCGTCGAACGATACGCGGTATTGTTATTTTTGATGTACTCCTCTTCCTATTGGTCGATTCAAAAAATTGTCATACAGGTCGACGCCAATCACAATCAGTAACCTACAGCCGCGAAATCTCATTTTTGCTTTTTTTGTACATACGCGGTTTTGAATAATGTTAGTTACGCGGTATTGGACTATCAACGACGATAAGGTACAATTATGTTAAAGAGTTAGCTGAGTCAAAGGAAATAGTTGTAAATTACTGTGACACTAATTCCATGCTTGCTGATGCTTTAACAAAACCTGTAAACAAGGTGAAGCATAATTTTTGTTATAATTGTATGGGGTTACAGAGGCTATGAACTTAAGTGGGGATGTTGAAAAAGGTTTAATTACGTATCTATGTAATTTCATAGTCTATGTCTGTAACTAAGCAACCTAAGTTGTTAGAAAAAATACTCTGACAGATGATTCAAAATATATCGTTTACAGCTTTATCACGGGAGTTATTTATTTTCCACATTAAGCTTTCACTGTGCTGCTGCAGGCCCATTTCCATCATTATTCATGTTATAAGTATGCTGAGAATCGACTGAAACCAATGTAGTATTCAATTGAAAATAATTACCTCTCATTAGCTTCACACAGCTTTGTTCTAATTCGTATGTTTTGGCACGATCTTCATCTTGATCTGCTATCTTCTTGAAGGCCATGGAGAGTCCCCATACTGCCAGTATGCAGTACAGGTTGTCCCTGATCCAGGCATGCTCGTTGGTTGGGCTTGCAGGGAACAAACCAGTCACTGGCTGCTGATGATCTAATATTAACTTGTGCACCACCCTTTGATAATAATCTAAGCGCACCCCCGAATTACTTCGGGTTCTCATTTTGATTTTCCTTTAAAGTACTTTATTCTTTAGTGTTAAGGCGCACTCATTATAAATAAATACAATAAAATTAAAAACTATAATTAATGTTTTGTGTCATTTGAAAGTCGCAATTGTCAAATTGTCAAGTCTTTCTGACAATCTCAGCGTGACAATGACAATAAAAAGTATTTGGAAATTGACACATAAAAACCATTTTTTTTAATTCACCCGTTCGGATAGGCTAAAGTTTCTAGGACCATACCGTCTTATCCGTATATCGTCGTATGAGAGTCAACAACAACAACAAGCTAGACCCTAGAAGAGGGTCAATAAAGTGCTTCAATAAAGTGGTTGAATTTTATTCAAGCTTTCCATGGAGTTTTTGGGAGGACATAAAAAGCAATGTCTTCCTCTAATTTGTTTCATTTGCCTACACTCGTGCACGTTTACTATCGATATTATACATGATCACTCGAAATAACACTTGTTTTGAAAATAAAACAAAATCGAACTACATGTATCACTTTTCAATTCCCGCCAAAAAAGTCCTCAAAAAAAAAAAACTAAAATATAGGTTACGAAAAATATACAAATCATTGAGGATGAGACCTCAATGATCCAAATAATCGACTAAACAGAACATCGATATTTTCCATAACTTTTCATCATTTTTGTTTCGACCGACACATTTTGATTTTGACGTTACGAGAGCTAAACATGTCAAAATCAAAATCGTTGGTTTTGCCAACGTCATTTCATTGTGTCAAAAGAAATGTAGAGCTCATTCAACGTCACGTTTATTTATTTTTGAGAATATTTTCCTATTTAGTTATTTATTTCAGAAAATCAAAATCGTGTTGTGTTAACAAAATGATATTATACATATTTGTATGTACTATTGCTTTATTTTTGTCTACTGCACTATGTGAAAACTTAACCGTGCCTGAAAAAGCTCATCAGATTAGAAACAATATTTCTACTGGAGCTGAACTGGATTTGCTTAACAAAACGAAGCTGTCTTCAGTAAGCGAAGGTGGCACTTTATTGCCAAACACGCCTGAAATATCATTACCAAAACAAAATGTTACCAGTTTGTTGTCATTAGATGAAGAATTGACCATAACTAAAGAGAAGGCTGTGAAACCACGAAAAGGAGTTGACAATTTACTAGCGGATACCAACACAGACTCAAAAATCTCTTCAGAGTCCATCAATAACATTTCTACTACATTAACAGACCTAAATTTAAGCTCCAAGAATTCATCAGGTATATCATTGTCCAAAGAAATCCATACGGATACTATCCTTAATAAAACGTCAGTGGAACTTAAAAAGCCAAACACTACTGAAGTTCATAAAAAACCATTGATTTTATCTCACGAGGCTCTTGTTAACATGGAAAAGAACATACAAAGTGATCAATCAAAAATGCCAGTTGTGCCATCAATAAAAACATTAGCCAGCAGTCAAATACCTTCACCAAATGGAGATTCAATAGTAAAAGTATACCCATCTAAGGCTGCTAACAGCCACCCTGGAATGGTTATGCCGATTGTAATAACTATATTAGTTGTTCCCATGTTTGCTATCGTGGGTTACATGGCTTTGAGAAGAGGCCAAGAGGCATGGAAAAACCGACACTATAAAAGGATGGACTTCTTACTTGATGGAATGTACAATGACTGACAGACAAACAGTCTTAGCAATGTATAATTAACATATGAAGTTAGTTATATTTTAACATTGATTAATGTCTAATTAATTGCAAGATTTGTTATGATATGGGGAGATCTCTCTCATTTATTGTGGAAACACATAATATATTTTAGTTGATAATCCTAAGAATTCCAACAGCAATAATTTGGTGCTCACCATTGTGCCTTACAGAAGAGCTATTTCAATACCTACTATATAATCATATAGTAACCTTACATAATTTTTGAATGTTTTAATGTCAATAACATTCCATGCCTAACAAAACAGTAGTTATTTTTCTCCAATAAATTCATATTAAGTACATGAAAGTTTGAACTTGACTACAATACATTTTTATTATTTTTACCTCAGATTTAAAAACAATTATTATGAAAGTATTGAAATTGCTGGAATGAAAGTATATTTATTAACTCATCAAAAGGTGAACTTGACTACAGTACATCTTTATTATTTTTACCTCAGATTTAAAAACTATTATTATGAAAGTATTGAAATAGCTGGAATGAAAGTATATTTATTAATTCATACAGGTGTGGCAAAATGTTGGGATCCCCAGGATAGGTACCCTTTCCCTTGCAGTGAGGAAGTCTTGTTCTTAGGAAACAGGTTGAATTTTAGAGAAAATAAAATCCTGTATTTTGGATTTGGATTTTTAGAAAATGTACAGTCAGTCTCAATAATTTAATTAAGCTAAAAATACAATATGGGCTTAATCTACCCAATTCACATCAGGAATATTTCCCTCAAAGTAACCCATCAAATCTAATAGTAAGGTTCTGAGAAATTTAAAAAATAACTATCCTACCCTAAAAGTCCCAAAATTTTGCCACACCCTTTATATTGAAGAGAACAAAAGTCTTCCTTAAGATTATATTATAAAAAATTATATCAAAAATAAGTAAAGTTAATGTGTTAGGAAGTTAATGTGATATTTTTAGACTAATATACAAGAATGTTAAGAATATTATAATATTACCACTATTTTTGATATTATACCTATAATACAGAAATATAATTTCATTTTAAGGTTGTTATTTAATTAAATAGGAAGATTTTAACCCTATCATAAAATAAAATGTATGAGATCTAGAAATTAAAAATTAACACTGACATTACTCACTATTAGATCTAAGTATGTGCTCCATCTTAGGCCACATCATCACTTCACATCAGGAGAGATAATGGCCAAACATTTAAGCGAAAAAATAATAATTTTACCACAATTTTTACAAAACTTTTTAGTTAACATATTTATAAGTTTTCTTGACAGAACCCAAGTCTAGTGTTTTTTATTTTCATAGAGGCTTCCTATCGATTACGGTTCAAAAGTTTTTCGCACCTTTTTGTTCGGAAACAAACTTTTGTATGGTCATATGGTGGCCTTCTTGAAAAATGGCGGAATCAAAACTTTTTTTCATAATCGTAATCTACGAATCAAAGAACTCGAAAAAAATTTCAGTCCTTCGAGTAGACAGCCAAAACTTTATCTGAGTTTCAGTCGGATCAGAGCAACTTCCAAAATGGCCGCAATTTTTATTTTAATTTTTGTAATTCTTTTCTGATTTTACTTTATCTGAGGATTTTTCCCATTTATGACATTTGGTCGAACATCCCTTATTTATCTCCTAAAAGTTATTTACATTTTAATTTTGTATAGCGGCCATGTTTTTTTGTATGGCGACCATCTTCTTTTTAAAAAATGGTCAAGGTTTTGCGCGTAGTTACCCCCATCCGATTTATAATTTTCCAGATCCTCTGTGTAGATCTATCGAGAGACCACGTTCTGGTGAATTTGGATTTTTCTGGTTGGTTTTAAAACATCCCCTATACAACCATTCCAAACACACACACCGTAACGGCATCTAGGAGAACAATTCTGCCAGCTTTATAATAATAGAAATAGAAAGAATCCTACTATAAAATACGTAACCGCGAGCGATGTTACTAAACGCACTCAAAAGAGGTCGGACAAGTATGAAACAGGTGCTACCCTAGTTATCTCAAAGATAAATTTTTAATACTTTGTTTTTGAGTTATGCAAAGAAATTTTTTTTTATAATATTTTTTTGGAGTTATGTAGGTACATTCTAAGGGTGCTCAGAGTAATGGAGGAAGTGTGCTACGCTACGCTCGTAATGCCAACTACCTCTCTCTCTTCGTTCTTCCACCTCCCCCGCCAACTACCAAGATGCTTTCATAGCAGGGCTGTCAGGTGAAAAATAGGCTGAATCAAAGACGAAGTACCTACCATATAATTTATCTTTGGGATGAATCGATTACCAGCAGGGGAATCGTGAAACTCAAAAACCGATCCGTGCATAGAAAATAACGCTCCCTTTTATACCCTTATACATCACATTTTATCATCGCTAATCAGCGCACAAGCGACCTGTGCTATACTATTTTGTGTTAATTTTTGCACTGCGCAGGTCACGCGGTTAATATTGGCTGTGCAAAATCGGAACGGGCTGTTATTTCGCAACCATTATTGTACGGCGTGGATTGCGCCATGTACATGAGTTATTGGGTGTGCAATACTGGCCGTGCATTGTTTAGCCGCCAAATATTTTATTTACAGTATTCCCTATATTACAATACTCCTCGTTTAAATGTTTTTTTAGTAATGTCACAACCTAGTCAAAATAGGTAATTCAAATTCACGCATTCAATCCAACGCCAGTCACTAGGCAGGCTGGCAGCACTGTCAAATTTTACGCACTTTGAATAGACTACATAAAATCAATCAAGTAATAAAAAGCTCTTAAAGAAGTCGCATCCGAAATACTTTTTACGAAAATATGCAAAATGGTGGAATTTGCATGAACAATTAAAATAGTGCGCATGAGTTGTATTATATTAGTAAGAAATTGAGTATTTTATCTTCATTGCAATTGCGAAAGTTGTACAACCACGATGATTAGGTCGTACAGACACAAAGCCATTAAACAAATTGTACAAATTTGATTTAAATTGTAAAAATGACAGCCCTATTTCATAGATTTCCATGCCAACTAGGGATCCGCAAAATTATCGATACATACTCGATGCTTTCGTTGCGATACCGAGTATTTTAGTAGTCGATACTTTTTGATACGATACTGAGTAAGAATCGATACTTTTTGGGAAGTCCAAAATTAATTGATTTAAAAGACGAAATATTTATGTTGATATCTTGTAGTTATTACTACAAGATATCAACATAAATATTTCGTAGTTATTACTTTAATTGGATAATGTTTTTTTGAAGACAAAAAAAGTGCGATTAATTTACATTTACATCTTCTTCATTAGATTATTGAACACAAGGCTTACACAGCTTATACTACATATAAATATGCTAGTATGAATCTAATGTAAAAATATGACAAGGCCACAAAGTCATGTTTGCTTGTTAGGCGCGGGGCCGGGGGTCGGGGCCTAACTGTTCTGTGTTACGTTAAAACGAACCATCGAAATACAAGCAAATACCTATTTACCTCTCTTTTAGCTTAAAAACGACAATTCACCGTTTAATGTTAAATTTAAACAACCGTCCACTGAACAGTTATAATAACTTTTTTATGTTCACAAGAAAAAAGTTCACAGACGCGTGTCTCAAGCGGATGCGAAAACGCGGAAGCGGGTCAAACATTATATTATATTTTTGTGTTGTCGCCAGATGTAGCTTCACTTCATAACGTTTTATTTATTATTTACATACTCAGATAAATGTACATACTATTGTTGTAAGCACATAATGATTCTGTTAATACTCAGATAAAGTATCCACTCGAAGTGTTAATAACATTATTTGTTAGTCGATTAATCGATATTCGCATTTTCTCTTCGATTTAGTAGCCAAAAGTTGTCGTTCGTGTCGTTTCGCACTTCAGTCGCACAATCTGACAGTGACAGAGTGTCTGCTGCTTGCTGCTGCTGACCAAGCTGACTTTTGCTGTGGAACTGGAATGGAAGAGTAAAAAGCTGGCAAAAAACATTTTTTGTGAATTTTGTGAGTTTGTATTTTTTCCGTGAACTTTATTACAGTCATTACATAGCGTGATTATTCGAAGCTAGTTATTTCATTTATCGTTTTCAGTAGTGTTTGCAAAATTTCCAATAACCTTGATCAATATATTAGTACGACAAGAATGAATTTGTGGTAAGTAAATTCTTTTAAGATGTTTTTGCTTGGAACGGAGCTAACGAGTAGTATCTTAATGAGCGGTATTGAATAATATTTTTGATAAACTAATCGTTATTATCTGCAAATCTCTATGTTTATTGCACATTAAAAATTGTTTCTCAGTTATTCAAATGTTTAAAAAATAATTAATACGTAATGCCTTTTAAGATTTACCTAAATAAATTACTGACTATTTTTTACTGTTTTCGTAATGAGTAGGTAATTAAATATAAATATATCATTTTATTATCATCTTTTAAAGTTGTAGCGCTCGTTCGTAACCGATCTGCTTAGTTAAGCAACATTCGCCGAGCTAGGTAAGCACTGCGATGGGTGACTGTTTGTGTGGTATTTACATCTGATTGCTACTGTGCTTCGGAGGGCATGTTAAGCTGTTGTCCAGTTGTTGTCTTAAGATAACACCATCAGACCATGTTGGAGGCCTTTGGGTGGTCTATAACTTCGATATCACTGATGGCCACACACACTCACACACACACACACACACACACACACACACACACACACACACACCCTCACAAACACACAAGTAAGAAAGTAGGTTCATTTAGCCTGAGCTACCTTACAGATGGTGTTTCTTAAAGTTAGGATAGCAAACTAGTGTATTTCAGCAAGTAAGCAGGTAAAAAAACAGGATCATAAGCAGAGTTATAAAGTAAAAGTGAAGATGGTCTCTTAATAAGGAACCAGAGTTATTAACTTGCTAGCTTAGAAACATTACCAAGACAAAATAAAGCTTGGTCTCTTTATATTGAACCAGAGTTAGGTACTAATTTGCTAGCTCACAAACATATCAGAGTTAAAATTAATCTAGATCCCTTTACATGGAACTAGATTTACATCCCAATTTCCTAGCATACAAATTAACAAAGTAAAAATAAACTAAGTCTGGAGTCGGAGCCAGAGTTACTAGCTTACTAGCTTATATACTTTACAAAGTAAAAATTAAGCTAGGTCTCTTTACATGGAACCAGAGATACTAGATAACAATCACTAACTTGCAATCCTAGCTTTGAAACACTAGCCTCATGTAATATGGGCATTAACCCATTGGCATTGCAAGTGTGAATTCCTTATGATAATGATATGATGCAGAATTCAATGGCACCTGATTCAAACATGTGTTGTTTTTATTTGTATTGTCTGCATTGCCCTGCTTGTACTTCTAAATACCATTTCATTTCAGTTGTTTATATTGCTGACTGACACCCAAACAAATTGAGGGACTGGTTAGATAATTGGACAATGATGGTGTGATAATGTGTAACTCGAAGGAAGCAGTGATCAGACAATGAGTGCTCCTAGTGGATGTGTCAGCTGCAGCAATGGCTCCCAACAGTTTGATAGCAAACATGAGACTAACTGCTCCGAGGAGGAAGATGCACAAATACAGCTGGCACCACATGTGCAGGCGTACCTCGCACGTAACAACTCAACTACCAACTGCTGTGGCATCACTATACCAATTGCCTTTGAAAGAGCAGCATCCGGAACATGGTGGAATCCCAGATTTGATTCTGAAATACTTGAAGGCCAATACAGAAGTAGTTCCTTTAGACAAATAAGACTAAGATTTAGGTAAGTCCATTAAAATTAAATTTGTAAAACATCTAAATGTCTAATCCTTGCATGGACATAACTATTACCATCAAAGTATTCTTTGTACACATTATTTATTGTAACTTGATGTTTTTATTTTTCTCCTTTTTCAGATTTGCACTTTTGTATATTTTGATATTTTCTATATCCTGGTTTATCTACTTTGTGGTTCTTGGTTTGAATGGTGTGACGGTAAAATGGCCATTTTTGTGTTCTCTATTTGCTGTGGTCCTATTGATAACGTCTGTAATGCTATTTGTTACATTTACAAACATATATAAAGTGTATACCTTCAAACTCTCCCTTGTCATGGCACTTGCTCTGTGTACACTCAGTCTCTCACTCGTGTCACTGACCACGCAGCTAGAAACAACCCCGACTAAGGCTGCAGACATCAGCCAGTCTGGACACTTCACCATGTGCATAGAAATTCTGCTGATTATATATACGCTGACACCATTGCCACTGTTTGCCTGTGTTATCATCGGAATCCTGTATTCAATAGTGTTTGAAGTCTTAAATATTGTCCTGCATCTATCAGAACAAGAATGGCAATGCCCTGGAATGTTTGTGAGAGTTTTACTTCAGCTTTGTGTGCACATTATTGGTGTACATATATATCTTATGACATTTGTAAGAATGCGAGGTACTTTTATGAAAGTAGGTCAGAGTTTATTAGTTCGGCGTCAGTTAGAAATGGAAAAACAGCTGAAAGAGAAGATGATACATTCTGTGATGCCTCCAAAACTTGCCAGCTGGCTTATGGAGGAACAAGTTGACCCTGACACTACTCTGAAACCGCACAATGCCCTCAACCAGAGGAATTCAAATGCGGGAGCCTCGGACATCAAGTCTTTATTCAGGCCATTTAACATGAGCTCAATGGACAGCGTCAGTATTTTATTCGCTGACATCGTGGGCTTTACTAGAATGTCGAGTAACAAAGGTGCTGAAGAATTAGTGAACATATTGAATGATCTATTCGAGAAATTCGACGAACTGTGTCAAATGCATGGATGTGAAAAGATATCCACGTTAGGAGACTGTTATTATTGCGTGTCCGGTTGCCCGGAACCGAGGCCGGACCACGCCACGTGCTGCGTCGAAATGGGTTTAGGTAAGTGACTCAGCACTCACCTACATAAATTATACTTCACCTACATACATTCATTTCAATTTAATACAAATATATAGGAAGCCCCGATGAACATTTGTATTTAACATTTATATCATAAATAACATTTTAGGTATGATCGATGCAATACAAGAGTTCGACAGGGAACGCGGTGAGGGAATTAATATGAGAGTTGGGGTCCATACCGGAACCGTTCTGTGCGGTATCGTGGGGACGCGAAGGTTCAAGTTCGACGTGTGGAGTAACGACGTGACTTTCGCCAACAAAATGGAGTCAACAGGCAAACCGGGACGAGTTCATATATCAGAGGAAACCAGCCGGTATCTCGGGGGCTCTTACGTGTTAGAAGAGGGCGAGGAAGTTTTTGGTGAGCATATCTTTATGCTTGCTTCTAATTGCTATTGTGTGTAACATTGTGTTAAACCCTTTTATTTATTCAGGTCACAAAACCTACTTCATTGAAGGTCGGCAACTGTATTCTACGTACGAGCACGACCATTGCCTTACCCCTTCCAATCCTATAAACTTACGCCTGATTATATCTCCCGCAGCGTCTCCCCAGTCCATCCTTTCCTTTACCAACTCCCACACGCCCGTGCCATCGAAACACAGTTCCACATCAGGCGACCAGAAACAAAGAAAACCAGAGTCCAGTAACTTCCTTTCCCCGGGTACATTTCATTTCCGAACAAAAGCGAGTTCGCTGCCGAGCATACTGGATTCCGATGGAGAGTTGGACGAAAAGAGAGAGAAGGCATTTCCAGAGCGGGCTGATAGCTCGTCGAAAAGTCCGACGTCTGTTGGTAAGTTATTTTAACTCATGTTGTCCCTCGACTTTGGTTGTCCGTAATAAAAAAGTCGTGAGGATCCATAATTCATTTTTATGGCTTATACCAGGCTGTATGAGTAATTTCGCGTGTATCATCAAAGAATCAAAGCATACATCTGCGCATTGATTTATATTTCAATGATTAGGTATTATATTAAGTTGTGGAAAAGTCTTAGTTATCATTAAGAGCATAAGGCAAGTAGCCGATAAGAATTCTGATATCAAATGACTCTTCATAACCGCGAGGTGACGCTATTTGTCACTTGTGTCGCGGCATCGCGCTAATGATCGTGTGATAAAAGACGGAGAAACGACTGATTCTAAATTATAGTTTGTTAACAATCATGCCGGCTCGTCGTGTACTTAATTACTTGAGCCCACCAGCTCAATAGCTACTAAGTTACAATGTATTAAATCTCTTTTTGTTTAAGTTTTTTGACCTTACAATCTACTCTACTACCGATAATTTTGCCATTACCTATTTTAAGATAGGTTAAAATAATTAAAGACTGCAAATAGTTTATCTACCTGGTTTCTTGACCTATGGATGATTTAATACTTAAGGAGGTGGCATAACATTTAAATATAAAAACAAATTGACCATGTCTTATCCAAATTAGCACCTTCATTATGGGCTAAACCCTTTAACTTGTATTTTAAGTAAACAAGTTGGCGTACATTCGCTAAATAAATGCGTTGCCAATCAAACAAAAGCATAGTCGATCTGTTTTCTATGTAATGTAAATATCATAATAATATTTGCTCAGCCTGACGCCCACGATTTCTTCTGCGTAGAATTACGATTATAGCGATTCCTAAAGAAACTGATCATTTTTTCTGGGATGAAAAGTACGTGTGCTAATTAAAAATGCTTATAATGCTTAGAAGTCAACCTTCTTTTGTACCACACTCTGCCTACATCCTGCATATCCCTGGCCTTCTCCAGTCGCTGGCTACCTCAATTTGTATTGCGCGCTCAACGTTGCGTCACCTTGATTTACTCGAAAACTTCGAAAGCCCATTGAGATAGATACAAATAGGTCGGCAACTGTATTATACGTACGAGCACGACCATTGTTGCACTCTAGTCGTATAAAAAACAAATATCTGGACAAATATCACACTATCTAATAATAGTTAGGTGTATTTATGCTCAGACATCGTGCCAATAGATAGCGCATACCGCATTAATGTCATTTTCAAATCATAAAAAACTTCACAATTTGATTTATATGTTTAGATTGAATGGTTATAGATTTACAGTCACATCTATCTTTGCACGAGGCTGCTGATAACAATGTAACAATTCTATTGTAGTACTTTGTCGTCGTACATTCATCCCAAACTAGACCAAGAAGCATCGCATTTGAACACTTTATCTATATTTAGCACAACTTTTTGCACAGATTCGTGATTGTGTACATAGTTTTACTATCTACAAACACTTGTGGCTCGCTAAGATAAACAACAAAGTGCCCATCAGTCGTTCACGTCTAAGATCTCATCATATTTTATAGGTCGGTAATCCCGAATATATTCTAAGTAAACAAACGTATTCCAGGAAGCTACGGGAAATACACGAATAAGCTGAAAAATTGGAAAGTGCCTAGATTTCTGAGGAAACACTCGGATACTCCGCTGCACGAGATAAAGAAGCAAGATTTGAGCGATAAAACTATAAATTTTCTCGAGCGAGGCGATATAGGATCCGTGCAATCTAATAACGGTTACCAGCAAGTACCTATTGTCATAGAATCTCAGGACAATAAATGTTCGAAGCCGGTGCATAGCAGCAGTAAGCTGAACATACCTCAGTGTCATGATGTGACGTCATTCGAAAAGGAGATCATAGACATCAGATCGTATTTGAGCCAGTCTAGAAGTAACATGTCACCCTTCGCTAGGAGTAGCAGCTACAGATCTCAGTATGGAAGACAGAACACTATCGATGTAAGTGACCCGCCTTTTATTTTATCCGACAATTTTGTTGGCGATAAGCATCATGACATTCATGACTTCGCAGTTATTTTGCATCACTTTGTTTGATTTTTTGCGGTTTAGGTGATGAATTATGTAAACAAAATATTATCATGTTTAACGATAAATTAGACCTTTGAGGAAAAATGTGCTAATATCATGTCTAAGTATATCTACGTACAATATCCGCACTTTAAAACAACAGCTTTCACGAAAATTAAAGTACTATTTGTTTGTTTGCTACATATTTTGATCAAAATGCCAACAAAAAGGAAAGCGAGGCGACGATGAATTTTGCATCACCAAATTTTATATCCATTATTTATTTATCGACATAACCGATCGTTGAAGTGCAGGCAGATGATTAAAATATATGGGCCCGAAATAAACCTGATCGAGTCCTTGACTCGAATGAGGAAAGTGGTCTCAGAGTATGGTTGCATAAACAGCACTAGGTACTATAAAATGTACTGAATCATCTGAAATTGCATAATACATGTACACACCGAAATAACTACATCACATGCATGTTTCATTCATAAATGTAGGTTTGTTTGTGAATGAACAAAGAGGTATTCGAGTCTTTTAATGACGCGGACAAGTTGCATAAATTAATCAATGTCGGGAAATTTTAGTGATAAATATCTTGATAATTATAATTGATAAAAAGGATTTTCACTACCTTGAGTTTTCTTCTACATGACAATAAGTAAAAAAGTATTTGGAAAAGTGTAAGTTTAAGTAGATAATAGATTCCGTACTTATAAGCGGAAATACCATGTATAAGAAGAGATAAAATACTTAATATTCAGCTAGGTCTTGACTTTCATTGATAACAAACCTGTAGTCTAGATGCTTGACAATATGACGATTATGATAACAACAAACTAATATTTATGTAAACTTTTCTGCCTGGAAGAGATCGCTTTTAGCGATAAGGCCGCCCTTTGTAACACTTTCTTTAATTCTTTTTATGTAATGTCTTTAATTTAATGTTTGCAATAAAGCGTTCATCTATCTATGTATCTAATTATAATCAGTCTTTGTCGTTGTACCTGGACGACTTTCATAGATGTTTATGATATCAAGAAAATTTACATTTCAGGTGCCAGTAAGTCGCGCTCGCAGCTCGACGCTTGCTACGCAAGGCGAGCTAATCCGTCCGAAAGACCGGAGGCTGAACCTACCCCTGCCTTCCGCGCAGCCGCGCCCTCACGATGACGCCGTCAGCCTCTGTCCCTCAGTAAATAGTCGGAAGGACTCGGGCATTCGCAGCACCAGTCGACGGTCCAGCATACAGCAACAGGTAACTACACAAGCACCGACAGAAGTTCAGCTACGCTCATATGATGACGCCATCAGCCTGTCCCTCAATAAACATTAGGAAAGAGGGCATTCGCAGCACTAGCCGACGGTCAACCATACAGCAACAGGTAAAGTTATCTATGCCGAATGTTTTCAGTCTATGTATTCAGAATAGCCACAGTTAGTTAGAATATGATAGGTGTCGACTAGACTAGACGAGAGACTGACTAAAACTAATAAGTCCTTCAAGGGCAACTGCGTACGTTTTCATAATAAATTTCCAAAATGTATAACGGAACTTATATAAAGTAAATTCAAATTGTGTGTAAAAACTAATGAAAAAGCATACTATACCTACTGTTTACAATTATATAGAAGACAAAGACGCCTGGAACATTCTACTTTTGCATGGTAGCCAACTGGTACATAAGAAACAAATAATTGGAGAAAACCAACAAATTGCAACAAAAGCTCTAAAGAAAATGCGACACAGTTTCTTGCCGTATCTTCTGAGCGGTCGTTCTTTTTCCGATACGGTGGTAGAGTCATTGTGATAAATTGACTTTCATAAGTGCGTCTGTGATGCCTAACCTGAATAAACAGCTTTCATCGTTTGGATTGATTGAGATAGAGAAACGAAGTTTGTGCCATAATACACCATGCAAATTATGTCATAATATCCCAGTGCGGAATATCTTTTAGTAATTTCAATGGAGACCTAAAGTGAAGCTACTTAAACGTATATAAAGACATTAAGCCGCAACCGCAATGAGCGTCATACGTGACAATAATGACGTAGGTTAGTATAAATAACTGTACACGTAAATAATTGTTTACACTAAACAAGGCTAGCGTAACCACTTAGCGAACAAAATTTAAAAATAACCATCACAACTTCCTAGTCTAAATAATATTGAAAATAATAACAACCCTTGATACGCTCGCGCTTTCGACTCTGTTATCGGTATAGGGCCTTTGATGAGTCTGTTTGAGTAGGTATGTCTGAGTGTATGACGCACGTGAAATAAAATCTCGCCGTTTGCTTTCAAGCCGCTTCTGAAAGACGTAATTAATGCGGAGATTTTATCTCATCTCATAAACTATACGGGTGCGAAAACGTTACGCTACAAATACAATACAATGTTTGCATCTCGCGGACTCAGCGAGGTTCAGCTAAAAGAAAACGACCCATAAACAATCTTTTAAAACGATTTGTACACATTAACATATACTTAGGGCTGTCGGCACTCTTTTTTCTTCAGTCAGTATGATAATTTCTTACAGTGTTTCAACCTCGAAGCACCTAAAAACAATGGACAGTCGCTCTATTCTCAAGCTTTATCAGGGGTTCTTATTTACAACACACAAAACATTTTACATTTTGATAGACTTCTAAAAGTGGTAACCCTGCCTAAAGCTTCGTGCTGCTATGAGTTCTTGATTTAATGACTTTTGCCTAGTTGCACGCAGTTTTCAACTTTATTCATTTTACTTAAAGACTCGAATTGGCGTAGAGAAATCAAACAAAAGAGGTTGTGAATTAGATAAATCCAAGTCGGTTTTTAGATTTCTGGCTAGTTCAGTTTTAATGTGTATAAGTTACGGGATCATGGTTTGTGTTGATACTGAGTTTCATTATATTCTATGCTCATGAAATCTGGCCAATGCACTATTGATAGGAATTTGCGTCGTAATAGTTGTTTTTGCATCAAACAATTTATTGGACGATCTTATCCAGCTTTTGTTATTCACTTGTTTTCACTTTAGATTTAAATGTGATGGATTTGTTATTTATTTATTTATATCAAAACCAGACGCCTCCAGTCGTTTGCGAGATTGAATCGGTCGATAAGTGCATAGATTCGTAACCTATAAACATTTTCGTTTCAGATATTCGTACTGAACCACATCGCGACGTCACAGAATGACATGATGGCGCACAGAGTATCAGGTTACTACACTTCTAGCCAGTCTTCTCTCAACGAGCCACACTCCAGAGCTCGCCTACCTCCCCCATTGAACGAACAACAAGTGCAATCACTACAGAAACTAAGAAAACAATCCGATCTCCAGCTTATCAGATGTGTTCAAGACAACGCCCGGTCAGGTATCAATTACTTCGTTCAACCGCCTCTCAATAGGTTCACGCTCTTCTTCAAATCTTCGGAAATGGAATTACACTACAGAGACAAAGCTCACAGAAGTGACGACAGCGAAGACTTTCCGCCGACATTAACCACTTCAAGATTCAACACTGCTCTAGATATTTTAGTGTCAGCTATTATTTTTCTTGCCGTGACAGCATCTATATTCATACTGTACAGCGATTGGCGACATTCCATTGGTTGGTTCGCGTTTTTCTTCGTAATAGAAATCTTTGCTATGATACTTTGCATTTACAGACATTACTTGAAATGGAAAACGAAACGCGATCCTATTATGGTCGCGCATAATCTCAGGAAAACGATTAAAATATTCAGAAAGTTGACAACCTGGTGGCCCTGGCATTTATCTGGGAGTTTACTGATCAGCTTGCCTATTCTCGCGATTTTGATAAACTTCTCTTGTCAGAACACGACTATGACTATCCTGAGAGGCGAACAATCGTTCTACGTTTACCTTCTATGTATAAGCATAGTGCACTTTTGCAACTTCACGCAAATGAACTGGCTAGTGAAAAATACTCTGGTGACGCTTTACGCCGGTTTGTTCCTATTTTTTGCGGTACTCGGGTGTCGCGAGGCCAATACTCAACTGTTAGACGCTGATATTAGTTTAAGATTAAACCCGCAGGGCGTTGCTCATAATTTAACTGATTTTATAAGTGTATTGGACGGGTCGTACGTCGATTCGTCGGTCAACGGAACGGCACCGTACGAGGGTATCCATCACAAACTGCATCTGATGGAATTGTACTTAGACGTAGCACTATTGCTGATATTGGTTTGGTTCTTGAATCGAGAGTTTGAAATCAGTTATCGGTTGAGCTTCTATAGTAACGTGGTAGCTAATCGCGACAAGCAAAGAGTGCAGAACATGAGGAACCAAGCTGATTGGTTGTTACACAACATCATTCCGCGACACGTCGCCGACCAGCTCAAAAACACCGCCAAATATTCCGAGAATCACAAAGACGTCGGTATCATATTCGCTAGCATTGTAAATTTCAACGAAATGTACGACGAATCGTACTTGAAGGGGAAAGAATATTTGAGAGTGCTCAACGAACTGATAGCGGATTTCGACGAATTGCTGGAGAGGCCGCAGTTCCAACACGTAGAGAAAATCAAAACTATAGGTAGCACCTTTATGGCAGCTAGCGGCCTCAACCCCGACTTGCGGTATGCTTCCCGAGGCACCTACGCCCACCTCTACCAATTGATGGATTTCGCCTTAGAAATGCAGAAGGTAGTTGATAATTTTAACCAGGATCTGCTCGAGTTCGATTTCATACTCAGAATAGGTTTCAATTTCGGCGATGTGACAGCAGGCGTGATAGGAACTACGAAACTATACTATGACATATGGGGAGATGCGGTCAATATAGCTTCTAGAATGGACTCGACAGGAGTGCCAAAGAGGATCCAAGTCGGAGAAGCTTGTATTCCCGTTTTATCAGCCAGATACGACTTCGAACCCCGCGGCAGCGTCTACGTCAAAGGAAAAGACGATATGAACGTGTTCCTCGTTGTAGGAAAGAAAGATACGTAGGTAGATGAAAATATTGATAAAGAAAAGTAGAATCTGTGATTTAATTATATTGGTCTATTTATAAATGAAGAAATATCTATTTATTATTGTAGTTGAAAGTGAGATGTGAGAATTTGATGAAATACTCCGAGTTTTAAGCTATTAACTTATTGTATTGAGCTTTCGTTACTTAGAAAGCGCGCGAGTGTATATTATACAATTTTATGTTAGGATGTTACAAGTAAAATCTCCTTGCCTAATTAAACTCTGTGACCAGTGTTCTAGTCTCCAAATTTTGTGGAAATGGTCCAGTTTTTTTTTGATATTTTTCTAGTTTAAATATTTTAGATACGGTGTACATGCCGTGTAGTAATGAAAAACTTATTGCAACTAAAAGGTAGCTAATTCTTGTAATATAAAAAAATTGGATCATTGCCATTTATAATAATGTTCTGTATATTGATATACCTTGTCTATATTTAATTAATTTATATATTTGTAAATAATTAGAAAGTGGCTATATTGACGACCTGTTTTGATGTAGGTGAATAATATTTTGTATTTATTGAGAATGTTAGTCGTAAGTTGTAGTAATATTTAGTAGGTGTTAATTTGTGGTAGCGTCGCTTATAATTTGTGCTGTGTTGTATCGTTTGTCAATTTTTATATGTATAGGGTTCCATATGTACAACGCCATTCTAAGTGGCTATTAGCGCTGAAAAAGCTCAATATTATGAAGAGGTAACAACGAAAAATTGTGTGTTGCTGTTAATAAATGTAGGCTGTTGACCTTGTGCCCGGCGAGTCATTGTACAGACCGTCTTTGTAGACTTATTACTTTTAATTTTTGTTAGAGCACCCAAATATGTCGTAGTTTCGCTAAGCAGACGGTACATATAAAAACAAACACTTGTAGTAAATAAATAAATAATAAATAGTATACTGTACTAAATAGTATACTATTTATTAATAGCATACTATACTATTTATTAATAGTATTTACTTATTTTACTCGTGTGGATTCCGCAGGACTATTTCGTTACTCTAATAGCAATCCGGATTGTTCGTACCGTTATAGGTACCCTGAGGACTTTTGACTCACATTACGTACAATATTGTTCGCGCAAATCGGCAATTTTATTGTTCAACAAATGGTTTATTATATTTGCGATAAGTATATATTATTATTATAAATATATGTAGATAATGTAAGCAACGCATTTAGCATAAGGCTTTATATTGGACGGGTTGATTGGTATTTTGTGATATAAAAGTTTTATACAAGGTGTAAAGGTTAAGGTGTTCCAGTACTTTGTAAATTTTTATATTTGGAAAGTTACTGTTTTAAAAAGATTTTTGAGACGGTCGTAGAGCGAAGGAAGACACTGCTGTTAGGACCAAATATATCTTTTACACCTTGTATAAAAATCATCACACTTAACCAACTTGCAAAAAAATCAAGGAATTGCGAATGAATAAAACGACTAAACGACTGTTTTAAAAATGTATATTGTACCAACACGTTGTATTCTAAAATATTTAATTTTATACAATGAATCTATGCCATTGCATGACGTGCTAGGTAATCTTCAAACTTATGATGGAAGCCTTAACTACTATACATTCCACTTGTATTTTAAACTATTTGCCTTCGAAATGTCTATTTAGGTACTGTTTTGTAGAATGGAATATTGTAACGATCGGGAATGTGAGAATTTCAGTGACCGTAAGAAACATTATTTCAAACTTAACGCGCAAATTTATTAGTGAACAATTTATTCTGATTCGGAACGCACTTAAATAAAAGTCGACCTTATCTTCTGATAGTTTGGGTTTAAATTGCCGTCCAACGTTTATGGCATATACGTTTATGTTTATGACATCTCTCCTCAATCTGCTTTTGTGGCATTTTGGGGCGCTTGGAAGATTTCCACGTTTCTTTCCGGTCACTGGAGAATTTGAACCTTTACCGAATGTTGGACCAACACTGAAGTAAACTGTAAGCTTTGTTAGCTCTCTTGAAACCTCTACGTATATTGTTTTAAGTATAGATACACAGATTAATGCGACTGACAAAATTGCAACGTACTCCGAAAATATGATACGGTCAAAATTCAAATCAATCGTTTCCGGCAATGTGATTGGTTACCACAAGTTTCAACGTCACTTCGACACTGAAAATATTGATGGGAACGATTAGTTTTAATTTCTGTGCTGCTCATACTTAGAAAAGAAAGAAAAACATTTATTTGACAACCACACAATTATGTACAAAAATTAAAATTTTTAAAAAACCCTGATGCTATAAAACATATTTAAGAACTACCGCTGGAAAACCTGCTTTCAAATAAAAAAAAACGTATCCAAATCGGTTCACCTGTTTAGAGCTACGATGCCACAGACTGGCACACATAGTGGCCAAACTTATAACACCCCTCCTTTTTGCGTCGGGGGCTAAAAACAAGCAAAAAAAAAACAAAGTAAATTATCTTTTACGCCCAATGATCACTTACTTATATAAGCCCCTAACTAGGATTCCTTGTATTTGGGGATCCAGGAACTATGCGGACAACATCCAGGTCTAACAAATAAACGAAAAAAACCCAGAAAAAAATGGTTTGTGTCATTTTATATAGTAAAAACCTTGAGTTATTTTGTTTGGGCCGATCGCTGCAATAGCTATGATAATATTGTGAGTGCTGAATTAATGGCCTGGGAGAGATCGCTTTTAGCAATGGCCTGCATTGTTATTCTTTTGTGAACTTATAATCTTCTTTTGTGTGGGTGTGTGGTCAACCTTAGTGTCGGAGACTTTAGACTGTCCAAAGGCCTCCGACAACGGCCTAACTTTTGTACCCCCTTAGACAACAACCGAAACCGACGGTTTAACGTGTCCTCAGAAACACGTTAGCGCTCAGATGTAAATACCAGACAAGCGCTCACCCATCCAAATTGTGACCGCTGTGAAAGTTGCTCAACCTAATAGATCTGTTATGAACACCTAGGCGAGCTACGCTACGAGCGTTGCTTATAATTTAACTAGCTGTTGCCCGCGACTTCGTACGCGTAGTGGAGTAGTAATTCATCTTGCTTCCGACCATTTTCTGTCCCAAAATACTCCCGTTCCAGCTCCCATCCTGCTCCTTTCTCATTACCGTACCACTTCTATTCTGTTACCTTCCCACTCGTATCCTGTTATCGTCCTGGTTGTATTCCGTAACCGCCGCGTTCTGGACTGATCCTGTCCTTGTCCTATACCGTTACCGCTCCCTACTATCCCGTTACCCTACCGCTCCGCTCCTGCTCCAGTCCCGCTCCTATATCGTTACCATTACGCTCCTATCCTGTAACTCTCGCGCTTATCCCATTTCCATGCCCATCTTATCCCGTTATCATCCCGTTTCGCTCCCAATCCTAATTACCAAAATTGATAGCCCTATCTTTAAAAACATAAACTCTCATTCCTTTTGTCCGCTCTCGTAATGATCCCCTTATAGAACTTACATACCAAACAGCTTCATAGGTTTTTGGTTTTCGAGGTGTGATGTGTGTGTGTGTGTCTGTGGGAGTGGATTATTTTTATATTTAGATATATACATTTTAGCAAGTTCTTTTAGGGATGTTTAAAAATTGGTGAAAAATGTGTTATAGTTTCTTTGACCGAGTATACGTATCAAATGTCATCGTTCAGTTTAAAAAAACATATTACGGGACCACGGAGGCCGGGTGGAAATAACACGGGTGGGATTGCCATCGGGGGGAAATGCCATAGACCCTTTACGATTCGTACGCAAAACTGACGGTGACGGTGCGCCGCGGTGCCACGCTAGCCGCCGCGGCCGTTCCGGGCCCGGTACGGTGTTGCTATGCTTTTTGTTCGTCTATACCAGTGGTTACTAATAGTTGTTCCACGGAACCCTAGGGTTCCGAGAATTGCCGACGCTGGCCGGCATTTTTATCGATATACTGACCCGCGCAAAAGTGCTGAATCAATTTCGATAAAATTTATATGGGACCACCTCTGAAGTATGACCTACCAAACAAAAAAAGAATCATCAAAATCAAATTATAATTGGCGGAGTAATCGCGTAACAAACATAGAAAAAAAACTGAACCTCCTTCTTTTTTAAAGTCGGTTACAAATATGAGTTGGGATTCCGCCAAAATTAGGTACATAATTTAATGTTCCATAGCTAAAAAAAATTGGGAACCGCTAAGTAAAATTCCTCTACTACTTTCCAAGGCGACATAATCGCATCAGCAAAAAAGCGTTTTGCAAACTGATCAAAAAAAAGCTCCAGTGCAGGTCCAGCGCCATGTCCATAAAACCCGTCACCGCGAGTCAGAAAAACGCCCCTTGATAAGACGTGCTATCTATGGGTGGCTCGATTTAAACAGCTAATTTGCCTTGCAACGGTACTCAACATTATACCACTCCACCAGCCACCGCCACCGGCACCGCCAATAGTCGCCGCGATCTCGCAGTTTACACTGCGAGATCGCGGCGACTATTGGCGGTCAGGGGCGAGTTTACACTCGCCCCTGATGAAGAGCATCGGACATGCTCGAAACCTAGGTCGACTAATTTGACAAACAACGTGAGTCCTAGCCGTTTTATTAAATATTTATAATTACAATGAATCAAACTCACGAAAACTTTCATACTAAAATTGCTAATCGGTAGGTACTCAACGTTGTTAAATTGCGTAATAATTCCAGTTTTCTTAAACCGATATTTATAAAACAAAGTTTGTTATGTAGCCTAGGACTCCACAAAACATTTTTTAGAATACCATCATGTGAACCAATACCTTAGTTCTACAAACTCTGAAGGTAAATAATAAACCAGTATAAGCTGAGCCATGTGCACAAAGGGTCCGGTATGTTCCGTGGTTCAACTTATAGTGGACACTAAATTCCGTCATAACTTCAATATTACAAGACCGATTTTGATGAAACAAAGCCTATGTGTAGCGCCGGACTCCACAGAATATATTTCAAAAAACTGCATTCAAATTCGTGCCCTAGTTTCTGAGTTTATCCCGGACAGACAGACAGACAGACAGACAGACAGACAAAAATTTTAAAAATTGTATTTTTGGGTTCTGTTGCTACCATATACTCCTAAAAAAATTGATTTTCAAAAATATCTTCAATGTACAGTAACCGCTTCGTTACAGTTTTATTATAAGTATAGATGTGTTTAATGTCTATCTAAAATAACACTTGCGTTGCAGTTTTGTCACACTGTCTTCTTAAGTAACTCACAGTACTTGTGATAGTTATATTATGTATCTATGTAGGTATATTTATAATATACGTAATGACCATTAATATGTTCTCTCTAAATTTAAATACATGTAAATACAGATTTATATAAATACACAGTGAACTAGAACATTTTGCACTATCTTCACCGAATGCACACCCAATGAATTGAACGGACCATACGTAATAGAGCCACATTTACCTAATATTGGGCTGTGTATCTAATAATCACTTATCACCAGGGACTGATACCGATACACAAAAAAAAACGACGCTTTGCCTGTTTATACCGGTAAATTCATAAAATACCGGTATATACGTATCGATACCAAAAATAACGTCATAATTATCGGTAATAAAGTATCGGTACTGGCCACGGCTCAAAGAGGGCACAAGATTGCAGCTTGTCCCCTTTGAGCCGTGCGAGTGAGAAATGCTGTGCGACGGCGGCGGCTAGCGGAAATCCTCAATTAAAGTGATTTCCCTTCTTCTTTCCTTTAGAAGTATCGATACCTACTAATACCGGTATTTCCATTTTACCGATACTTTTAATGTTACTTTGTGGTATCGATACTTTAAACGTTATTTTTGTGGTATCGATACCAATTTTTTTATTGGTATTTCGATCAGCTTATCACAATTCTGTAAATTTGAAACAATTTGGGTCGTGTTTGTAGACTATTCAATTCTGGATTGTCATTAATCATATTATATAATCTTTAACGTCAAATAATATAATATAAATGCTATGTAACCTCCAGAATGAATCTCTATTCTAACTAGCGTCTTGATTTATAGTCATAAAAATATAACACACGTTAAGGGCGCATGTACACTGATGCTATTTAGACCGCGGACTGAAGCAAGAAAACGTTGACTAATACCGTAAATCCAATATTGTTTTTAAATGATTTAGAGCTTGTACTTGGGTTTTTCTAGCTAAGGTCCGCTCTATTTTGCACTGTGTCAGTGGACAAGCCTAAGTCCCCTTTCTATTACCCTTTCTCTCCCTTATTTCACATAATCATGTGTGTGACGCGTCAAATGCTTAGATAGATCAATCCACACATATTTTAGAAGAAAATGGTAAAACATTGTGATGTATTGATCTTTTTGATCAAAGACTGAATGTTGATCTTTCTGTGCTTGCCTTTCATGGAAAAGGGGATATGCATGTTCTTTTAATCATAATGCATTAAAACTGTTATTGAATAAGTACTTATTTACATACATGAATTATTTTAACTTTTTACGGCGTCATTTTGGCATAAAATTAATTAAAAATAAATCTAAGTTAAATCGAGTAATTAATCGAGTAATCTATAAAATAAATTAAATGTTCACAGGACATGCATGTTCCCTACAGTCATTGGTGCAATCCTACGGCCACTTTTATAGAGACTCAATTCTTACCGCGTGGATCAATCGACCCGTAGGGAAATACTTATTTTTTTACTCACTAGTTCAATTTTGAGATAGATATATTACAACAAATTATGGGAACAAACCCAATCTTGTGCTTAGAAGAATTTCTTTAGAAATGTTGCTTGTGTATATTCCCCCTTAAATATATTTACTATGTGTACTGACAGACTGTTTACACTTTCGAACTTCAATAGATTCAAAGAAAGTGTAATTTATCTTTGCTTTACATTTTTGAATATAATAGAAATGTCAAGAATATATGGACTTATATTTATTAATTACAAGGAAATAAATACAAAATGGTCTCAAAACGTTGTATTTTTATTTTAAAATTAAAAAATTAACATAACACACATTCACATAGTCAACACACTTTAAATAACAGATTGTCAAACGTTAGGAATTCCACTCTTCATGCTATGCCAGCCTAAGCAGCGTGAAACGTGATCTGACAAGTGATCTGGCATGTAACTTGTTACTAGCATCAACATTCAAAGTAATTGTACGGAGTCGCGCCCATTCGCTTGGCGTAGCGTGACACGACCTGACGTGCCCCTCAGCTAAGATTTAGTATAGTATTAGATTTACCGAAAAAAGTTATACTTCCAAAACAGAATGCATCCTTTTCTACTTATCACAAAAGTTTCTTGAAATAAAAGAGACCACTATAGTTGCTCAATACCCAAAAAATACCCAATTGTCTCCACTTTGTCTATATTTACTTACTTATCAAATGATTATACATATATTGTACATTAGCGATGTCCTATTTTCATACCGATAAAACGTTTCGACCTCCGGTCTTATAAGAAAATGTTCAAAATTTTTTTTTTAAGACCGGAGGTGAAATGTTCTCGTGTAAAGTTTTGAAGGAAGGGACTTGTTACGATGAACTGATTGTATGCTTGGAAGTAGTGTATGCTTTATTAACACTTTAGACTATCTCGTTTTTCGTTCGCGCTAGATAAAGCATACTTTAGCTATTTCACACCAGCCGACCTACATTCCGGTCCACGATCAAAAGTTTGTTTAGTTGATCGGGTGTTTAGTTCGTGGTTTCCTTTTGATTTCTCGTCCGACGCGTGCATGATACAAACGCATTGTATCATGCACGCGTCGGACGAGAAATATAATGTGATACACCCAGTAGGTATCACATAGAGGTGCATCAGGCAAGACGCGTCCACACCGACTACAACTGTGCACCGCGCAAGTTCGAGCGGTTCTGGATGGGCCGGTGTGGACCCGGCTATTGACTTTTAGACTGCTGGAACGGAATAAATTAATAACGCACACTCTTTCAAAATACGTTGAATTTATTTATTTACTGTATACGCTAGTGGCGACATCTAACATTTAACCAATAAGAACGCTAAATATGCTTTTAAGATTGCATAACATACAATACAATAAAGAATAATTTCATTATTATTTATGATTATTTTAATTATTAATTACAGCGAGCACTACTATCAGTATTAACCAGGTATAGGTTGCGAAGCTCATCTTATAAGTCTCCGCTTCACAGGTATTTTCTGCAAACAAAAGAATATACTTATAAAAAAGAATATACAAAAGAATACACTAAATAAATGTTCAAATAATTTCTTGCAATTGATTGAATTTTATTTCTTATGTCAAGCAACCCAGCTTAACATACTGAAATTGAGCTGAATTACATTTTCCAATACTTAAGTCCAAAGATATTTAATGCTAGAAGTTAGTAGAGGGGGAGCCCCGCTCTTGTTCTTTTTGACCTCTGCATGTTTTTTATCCATGCGTTTCGCAATTCTGCTAACACCGGGAACCTAAAACAAGAACAAGAACCTAAGTATTCTAAATATATTTAACATAATTAATTAGCTACAAGTATACATTTTATAAAAAAAAAAACGACTTCAATGTATCTTCGAAGTCCAAGGTCATATACATATCGATGAAATTTATATGGAACCACTTCATCGCTATACTAATCCACACTAAACACAACGCAAAAAGAAATTTCCAAATCAGTTTATATATGACGGAGTTCCGAGGTAACAAACATATTATAAAAAAAAAACAATCAAATAGATAACCTCCAACTTTTTTAAGTCGGTTAAAAATGAAAAATATAGACTGTGAAATTAACTAGAACATATTCAAGTGTGCCACTTGAATAAATTATGTTATATTATCATATCTATATTCATACTATGGTTGTGAATTTTACCACATCACTAGACGAGTACATGAAATGCCAAACACGTCGATCGGTATGCAAAAATCCGTGTTTATTTAGATATGGGAATTCTTCTGCTCGTCATGTGAAGCTAAAATAGCACCTAGTGTAACTTACATACTTTTCAAACGTACGAGAAGGCTAGCACATACAAATATTCACATTAGGAGGTGAAATACACAAATCAGACTTACCGATGAAATATTATAGCCCTTGGTTTATGCTTTAAATCACTGACATGGCTCTTGCAGCCTATCACAACACACGCCATGGTTCATTTACTTGTTGTTTATTGCTTGATATAATGTTTTTCCCGCAAAATTCCTTGGAAAACACCAAAACCACTGCACACAATAAAATACCAGCTGGTATCGACCAAACATCACCAAACGTCACACCCGTTGGCTGGTGGCCCGCAGGGTTTAAAGATGGTGCCATGCGCATAATGCTTTCTCTTTTTAACACATGCAAACGGCCTTTTGAGAAAAAAGAAATGTGTATATGTTTAATTGTTCATCTTTTTGTTTTACGTCTAATTATATAATACGTCTTTGCCCCTCAGCGTACTACTAGTGACGCAATAAACTGACGCGCGACACGAAACTTGTAGTGACTTCAGTAAAATGAAGAAAAATCTACCATTTAATATAAAATGTATTGAATTGATTAAAAAAAGACCGTGTCTGTGTGATTATAATACATAATCCGATCACAAGATGCTGCTTTTAACTTTTTTCCAAAAGGGATGCACCCAGAAGCATCTTTGTCCGTTTTGAATATTTAAAATTAGTAAATAAGCAAGAGCATCTTGATCATTATCAGACGACGATATAGTCTCGAATGCATAGTCTGTGTTCGAATGCCTTTGTACTCCGACATGTTTCTGGCACGTCACACTGGTGGGTCCATCGAATGTCGTGCCAGAGTCGTGCTACATGCTAATGGATACGTAATCACGTTTCTGTCGGTTGCTTAGGTGGGCACAGTGCCTTACAGGTACGTTATACAATAAATTTTTATGCACCTTATTAAAATAAGGACCATACAACTTCCTAAAAAAATAAGATTAAAAATCATAACGCTACGGAAAAATCTAATCTCTAGGCAAACTGACTAAGCTGCAATTCTCTGATACAAACTTATAGATTAAACTATGAGAACTGTAAACGGTTAAGACTAGCGCAAGTATACCTACGACCCGAACTAAGTAGGTATCATCATAGGCCTGTTCCATCTAAAGAGATGATTTAATCAGCATCCGGAGTAACAATGATTGAACGGCACTTCCGCTCATGACTCAAAAGGCCGACACGGGAATAACAGATCCGGCCACACCGTGTGCAGATGTTTAAATCCTGCGATCCCGCTAGCTGATGTGGGGTTGTTAATCCGGTCGTGCCTTTTTGCATGTTTGCTTGCCAGGAGCGCAAACCAAGTATCGTCGTGCGAAGTTATGCCCTCTGCAATAGAATTTAACCAAAGGTCACGGTCTTCTCCTTCGTTCTCTCATTTCGAATAGTCGATGTTGAAGGACGGCATATCGGGTTTTACGCTGTCCTTAAACCGCAACATCGGGCGTCCTACTGGGCGCTTAGCGTGTGCTATAAGTAGGTATAGGTACAACCTGATGTATAAACGCGAAAGTGAATAAAATTTGTATGTCCTTTCTTTAGGTACGTCGTTCGTCGCAACTAAAATTAATAAAACATCATGATTCCTAAAATACATGTTAGTTTATACCTAAATTCGAGGGACATCAAGTTTATATAAACTTATTGAGGATTATACTTCCTATAAGTATTATATATTTAGTGGAAAAATAAATCCGTGGAGGCTAGTAAAGCTAGTATATTATCTAATGCGAAAGGGTGTTGATAGGGTTGTCGCTCCATGCGAAATCGTCGTTAGAGAACGCGTAGACCATCCAATAGAACATGTTGAGCAGAGCAAAGGATGCCGGAAAGAACACGCGCGCAGCCCTATCTATGTATGACACGCTGTTGATGTGGCCGTGACGTCCTGGGAACATAATGAATAGTTATAAATATTAAAAACCCGCGACACAATAAAACATGTCTAAGAACTACCGCTAAGAAACCCTACTTTCGAATTAATAAAACCGCATCCAAATCGGAATCTTGCTACTCACATTTCGAGCACTTCCCAATTAGCTATCCGGCTGAAACTTTCAGGGTAGCTCACTACTCGATGCCAATGCATTCGAAGTCCATTAAAACGTGATTTTAGATTAACTTTTTAATCTATTACGGAGACCTGATTTTTGCTAGTTCCACCTCAGCGTCAGAGAACGTAGTTGTCTTTGCCAAATTGTTTATATCCTAGTCACAATATCCATCAGAGAAAATTCTCCGGATGTTTATGAATCACAAAAACTTACAAAAGTAAACTAGATTATCGTACTTACCAGCTTCAATCTGCCTCTTGCGCCTGTATCGGTCGTCTCCCGCCAGGCAGTACAACAGCTGCCTCCACCGCGGCACTCGGGTCTCAGTCTGCGTGGTGCGTTCCATGGTGAGTCTGACCGCAGAGTTCTCTGCAGGCTGAGCCGGGCCAGCGTCGCCGTCGCTTTGGATCGGGAGGGAAAAATTCTGAAATATGAAACAAATAGTTGATATGTAGTTGATATAGAAAGAAAAAACATTTATTTGACAACCATAAAATCATACAACTAACGAAATAAATTATTAAATTATTATTAAATTAAATTCTTTATTTCAGGCAATAACAAAGTACAATAAAGTAAAATTATAAAAATATACCTAATATCAAATTTAAAAACCATACACACTACTTCACAGGGTTCAAAAATTTCGCTCCTTGCCTGTATCTCCGGAATAAAGAATAGGAAAATAAAACGTAATAAAGAAAACAGAAATATAAAAAGAAAAAACAAATATATAAAAAGTACCTATAAAGAGACAACAGTTTAAACTGAAATGACTACTATGTTTTTTTTATGTAACTGTATGACGAGACGAGCTGGTCGTTTGCCTGATGGTAAGCAATACGCCAACCCATCAATATGGGTGCTGTTCACTAACAGCACCACCCAAAACTTTGTTTTGCAAAATGGTGCGCGGCGCTGGACTGCTCTTCGCCCTGAGACAATTAGCTGTTGAGTCTCATAATGCCCAGTAATGTGGTGCCAAATGGGGTTTTTGCTCGGCACAAATGTCAAGTGTCGTTAGGTATTTGATTTTATATACATGTGTGGCAATATTTTGGGACCTCCAGGGTTACAGGGTAGGTTACCTTTTACGGTTTACCAAGGGTGCCTTTGCCTTGCAGTGAGGAAGTTTTGTTTTTGGGAAATGTCGGATTCGGAAACACTTATCCTGGCGCGGATGAAAGGATGAAAAATTTCATCGAAATCCGTTCAGCCGTTTTGAAGATAAGTGGTAATAAATACACACAACTTTCGCATTTATAATATTAGCAGGACTTACGAAGTTGTGTATAGACCTAGCCGAGCTGCGCCGGCGCACAGCCAGTTCTCTAGCCGCGTAAGCGTCACCTCCGACTTCTTCAATGAGCTCCTCCCATTCGGAATCGTCAATCACGATCTCTCCGGAACCAACCTGAAAAGAAGTAGGTATTAAGAGTTAGGAAACTTAAGATAAGAAAATGAGAAATGCGAAAAGAAATGAGAAACGTTTGGTACCTTGTAAAGAAATCGGAAAATCCCGAAAGAAAAAAATCGCTAATAGCTTATCTCGTTGTCTCACCTTTGTAAAATAATGCACTCCAGCAAACTCGAGCAAAGTAGCGATGCAGTAGAAGAAGCTCATCAGCAGGAACCAGTCCAGCGCAGTTGCGTACCGCACTTTCGGAAGATCCGTCCGCGAGTCCAAGCTTATTGTCGAGAGTGTCAGCACGGTCGTTATTCCTAGTCCTACACGGTCTGAAGTCGCCTGAAAACAGCATAGTGAAAAATATCAATCGATTATATGCAAAACTTGTTTGATGTCTAAAATTAGGCAACTCAATTTATCGATCTTGTGGTCATTATTAACATGATAAAACATTATTTCGCATTTGTCTCGATATCAATACGAAGTCTTGTGACTGATTCAGCCCACTCGATGATTTATGCTTATCAAAAATAAACTACAATACGATGATGTGCTCACCTCTCGATGGATCCAAAAAGATACCCAGGAGAGCACCACGATAAGAATACACGGCACATAAACTTGTATGAGGAAATATCCCGTATGTCTCTGCAGGTTGAAGGACACTTGCAGTACGGAAAAGTCCCCTGCAAGAGAAGAAAAAACTTTAATCTCTCTATGCCCCAAAACCGAGTAGACAGGTAAGTTGTACCTAGCTACGACAAAGTTTGACCAAATCTACAGCGCGGGCATCAAAACTTGCCGTTGCGGTTTTACACAAACTGGGTTAGGAAAGTCTTCTAAACTTTTAATACTGTGTCTAAGGCTTATTGAAAAGGTCTGTGTGTTATTCAATGACAAGCGATTTTAAATTATAATTTCGATTATCGGGGCCCTACAATGGTCTTATCACCACTGCGTTTCACCAACTAAGCCGGACAGACGTTCAGTAAGCGAATAGGGTTGTACGCAGCACCAATCCACTGCAAGCTTTGCTATGTAACACTATACACAACATGCAGCGCCATGCCACTAAGAGCCTAAGACATGTTCTCTCGAAAACAACCTATGACCATTTAGGAACTCTGCAACACGTCCTCCAGGCCATTTGAGAAAATGTAAATTCTCCGAAGCGTAAAAGCCGATTCGTGTCATCTCCGAGCGGTGGTGTTCGCTTGACATTACTTCGCATTCGCCTCGAGACGAAAAAAGGCAAATCATATTTATAAAAAGCACTTCAGCCTATATTGGGAGGTAATTTAAGATAAAAGTGCTAAACGAGTGAGCCTGTTTGGTAAATAAGTGATTGGGTGGAGTCATTTACGGTTGAGTGGTGTTCGCATTACGCGGTTGGTAGAGTCCATAACTTCCTAGCGAAATTTATTACAAACTACAGGTTTATATCCAGATGCCGGCCGGTTCGCGGTTTGCGTTTCGCGTAGGGGATCACATTACGCGCTAAGCGGATAAGCCGGCACTGCTGGCGCGTGATTAGTGGAAGTGAAGCTTTGTTATGAGACTTATGAGATCCGAGGTAGATTGTAGTTTTCCTAACTACTATCAATTACCTACTAGTTCATACCAACAAGTTATCACATTATTTACAACGATAATAACAAGTTTCATTGGATAATACTTGATTTTATTTTATCATAAGTATTTAAATCACATTACACTATACTATTATAAATGCGGAAGTTTGTTGGTATGTTAGTGTGTTTGTTACTTCTTCACCCTGTAACGGTTCAAGAGATTTGAGTGCAATTCGGAATGGAGATAGCTTATATGTTAGATTAACACATAGGCTTTCTATTTATCCCGGAAAACCGCGGGTGAAACCGCGGGGCGCAGCTTGTATTCAATAACACCTATACTTGGCCCTTAACTATATAGGATTATCTGTACCTATCCAGGGAACTAGCTAGGAACTACGAGGATTATGGTCCCAACACGGTCCCATAGAACACGATAGATACTACGTAAGACATGGTCCCACAACACTCAGGCATACATTTTTGTGCTTTTTTCTGCACAATCATTGTCCCGTAGCGGGAATCGAACCTGCAACTACCGCGGGTATATGAGATTTTAGCTGACTTGCCTAACCATTACACAACAGAGGCTGGAGAAAAGGTAAACAGGTACCTAATAGGTAAGTATGTATACAATACCTATGTTCATCAAGAAAAAATATAGGTAAAACTACTTTACTAATAGAGTTTGGATCTTTTATTATCAAGACTGTGATACCACTGTTGACATCCGCGGAGTAGAAAGGCCATGTAAAAGGATATTAATCAAGTGCCAGAGAACGTCATCCCTCATATAAGCATATTTGTTTGTATATGCTATAGGTAATAAAGAGAGGTTATTCTTGTTTGCTCCTGACAAACTTTCTTCCTAAATGAATATAACTTCTTTGTAGTTAGTTGCTAAATACCGACATAAGTAGATAGGCATGTCTTTTGTTTCTCGTATTAGAGGTACGTGCCTTTTTTCTTTTGTTTGCTTGTTTCTTTGTGCCCATTAGATGTTTATTAGTATGTTGATTGTTGATGCATATTATGTTTATCACAAATGAAGTCGTAACTAATTTAGTAGATTACGCTAAGATATGTGGGTGTCTTTCATTTAGAGGGTAAACATTATTTATATTTTATTTAGGACATAATTATAATGGGTAACGAAACATTGATACCTATAGATAGCAGTAATGGAAATTATTGCTATTTTTCATTAATATCATTAGCAAGCGAAATATTACTCGTTAGCAAGCTACTTGCTATTGCGATGCTAATTGCTAATTGAAATTCCGCAGTTGTAAATGCACAATTTCATGTGAAATTTTATTATAAAATATGATTCGCATTCACCGCAGTTCGCAATCATGCGGCATTGAAAATCCGGGCATGGTGCCGTACGTCGCTTGCTAAATGATGAATTTTAGCATTCATCGAATTTCCAAACACAAATTATTATTTGATCAAGGCTAATATGAATTTAGCAGCTTATTAATGCTGCGAATGCTAATTAATTCATCATTAAGAGATAGTAAAATAGTACCTACTGGCGTTGCCATACATCCACACGAGAAAAGAAGAATAGTATCTACTAAGTAGGTTGGTAAATACTACCTACATAGCCAGAGGCAAATAAATAAATCCCAAAATTGAATGTACATAAAACAACCTATATGAGATATCATTAGGATCCCTAGGTATAGGGTCTTTGTTTATGTTTCGATGCCATAAGTGGGGTAAGAGAATACGGATCTTCAGACTAAAACATTAGGTTAAATAAATAAACACTCCCAACGATTAAACATAGATCCTGGCCCCTAACTAGGAATCCCCGTATCTAGAGAACCAGGAAGCTCATACTTCCTGGTTCTCTAGATACGGGGATTACGGGGAACCATGGTCCCACAACATCAGACACGAAACAAATTCTTACTTTTTTGTTAACAAACATTTTTCCCATCGCGGGAATCGAACTCGCAACCTCAATGGTGTATGTGATTAGAGCCAACCTGCCCAACCTGAACCTATTATTATTATTGGTATTGCAAATGAAAATATTTTCAAGATTACTAAATATATTTTTCGAAAAATATGAGCCGAAAGTGAAGTCTTAACTTGCCTTCTCGCCTGGTAAACGTGAAGTTCCTATAAGGGAAGCTGATGAGGTCGAACTGAGAGAGAGTCATGCCGGGCACGAAGTTGACGCTCTCGGAGTTCTGCCACTGGTATACCAGCTGTTGGTTGGAGTAGGCATCTGTAATATAGTAATTTAATTAGTATCTTATCTAATCTTATATTATTAATATTATAAAAGCGAAAGTTTGTGAAGATAGATGGATGGACGGATTTATGGAGCATTATCGTGTTCCGGTTAGACGGGCATTGTAGCCAGCAAAATTACTGTGGGCATATGAGGCTATCTGATATCTCGGGGTGAGAGCGCAATGCTACGCAGTGCTTTTTATGGGTTTTAAAGTTCTGGGTGGCACAGCAATTGTTATGGGCAGGCGTGGCGCCTAACATCAGGCGAACGACTTGCTCGTCTCTTAACTCAGTTCCATAAAAATAAAATAAATGTTTGTGCGGAATCACGCAAAAAATACTGAACGGGTTTTGATAAAATTTAATATGTAGGGTTATATATGTCCTGAAAAAGAACATAGGCTTCATTTTATTCCGGGAAACCGCGGGTGAAACCGCAGGGCAGGGTATAATAAATCTTCTAAGTGGTTGACCAACATCAGAAAAGATTGAACGAAATTAAGTGTTTGAAACGACAGTTTATGTAACTGAATGACGAGACGAGCTGGTCGTTTGCCTGATGGTAAGCAATACGCCAGCCCATTATAGTAACAGCACTACCCAGAACGAAAGACAGAAAGACTTTGTTTTGCCAAAATCCTGCGCGGCGCTGCACTGCGCTCGTCACCCTAAGACAAGTAGCTCTTGAGTCTCATAATGCCCAGTAATTTCGCTGGCTACAATGCCCTCCAAACCGGAACACAGTAATGCTCGCGCACTACTGCTTGGCGGCTGAATAACTGGCAATGGCGGTGGTACCCACCCAAAAGGCCTCTTGCATACGAGAAACCTACCACCAGTAAAAAGTCCTGTCGTTTCAAACACTTAATTTCGTATACTTCGTTTTCTTTCGTATCTTAAGTTCGTTCTTTATTTTGTATAAACTATAGAGTTTATACCGGATCTTTCACGCTCGCTTTAACTACGGTGAAAACATCGTGAGGAAGCCCATACGAGGTTTGCTGTGGTAGGTTCCAGCCGCGGTTGTAATACTGATCATAGCTATGCCGTCAAACAACCTCGTCGTGTTTCGGACGATATTTGATTAACCATCAGGGAACGGGTCAGTCGCTCAACTGACGTCTTCTTTTAGATCTATGTGCTCTATTTTCAACCACAGCATCTTTTAACATCAGGAAAGATTGAGGCTAAACATTTACTTAGATCTATGTAGGTAGGTATGTATAAGCGATAATGAAATACTTTCGATAAATCCACAGATTTCAAATGAACTGAGTACATAAGAAAAGTATCGAATTCAATTCCACCCAGTATACCTACTTATAGATAAGCAGGTATGAGTTACATATATGTTTTATATTCGTATATATTCCAGGAAATATAGCTCCTTGAAAAATTAGGAACAATCCAAGGCGGTCCTTCAGGGCGACCGACCACTCAATTAGAAAGGGAACTTCAAAGAGAAATAAAAGGCGTCGAGATGTTAATAATTACTGTCTTGAATAAGGGCCACCGAATAATTATACACGCGTGTGAATATTTTATTCGTGATGAATGCCAAGAGTCGGCGAAAATCATCTAGAGCCCACTAAAGCCAAGAAGATAAACGGGCCGAAATATATTTATTTATTTTTTGTAAATGAAAACGAGATGATGAATGACTGGCATTTTTCTCATTTAAATCCGTATCTTTAAATAAAAACATATATAAATTATTAACTTACATAAATACTTAAATTTCATTAGAAGTGGAAACATAACATAATATTCCGAGACCTCAAATAGTCTACTTTAATAATAGGTAGGTATAGATCCTATAATTCTAAGCTAAACTCAAACATCAAAGCAGAGATTTTATTATTATTATTATTATTATAAGAGCCCATTTATTCCTTAGAACTATTTACAAATATAAAACTTATAATATTACTTAATTAAAAATTAGAAATTAAAAGTTAAAAAATTAAGAATTACAAATTAAAAATGGAACACTGAAAATTGAAAACTGAAAATATATTTTTTTAAATTACATATTAAATTAAAAATTAAACAACTAAAATTTTAAATTGAAAATCATAAATTTACACATAATGAAATAAATTTCCTAATTAAAAACTCGAACAAAAATATTTTTCCCCTTTTAACTTATTGCATGGTCTTATATTAGGTATGTAGATATTTATAGCTATTTAATACTCGTTTAAATTATATTTGCAAGTAACTTACAGCTTCCTAAGATCAAAGGACAAGACTGCCGATCCATCGGAAAATTACGCAACTCCATTGGACATTTCGCTTTTATCGTCAATCTGCAATGAATACAAACATCGTTAGAAAGCTCCTAAAGCTTACTAAATATTACGTATTCTGAGCAAAAGGTAACAATAAAGGACGTATTGCATTTATATGGCTTCAATTGATCATTTCGAGGGTTTATGTGCCTTCGAGACTAGGTATTGTATGTGCCTGTTAGACTAGGTATTACATACAGTTAAGCATGACATTATGTTTCATCTTTTACACAAAACATATCAGTACTTAAATACATACTCGTTTATGTTATAGGGGTATACGTAAGATAACCTTCTTTATATTGCTAAGGCCAAATTTTTTTCATACGTTTATACTTTCAGTAGTTTGCGTTCAGTAGACCTAATTCACAAGGAGTAGGTTATTTGGTAGGTAGGTTAATTGGTAGTAGCCAGTTATTCTACCACCAAGCAGTAGTGCGCAACCATTACTGTGTTTAGGTTTGAAGAGCATTGTAGCCAGCGAAATTACTGGGCATTATGAGACTTAACAGCTAATTGTCTCAGGGTAATGAGCGCAGTGCAACGCCGCGCTGGATTTTGCAAAACAAAGTTCTGGGTGGTGCTGTTACTGTTTTGGGCAGGCGTATTGCTTATCATCAGGCAAACGACCAGCTCGTCTCGTCACTCAGTTATATAAAAAACAATAACAATATACCTAAGTACAAAAACAAAATAGGTACCTACGTAAGGTCTAATAGTCTAATAGACTAAAGATCGAATAGGATCTAGTTTTCGTTTGATTGCCATTAAGCGAAACACGCTTAAACAGTGAAGATAGATTAACAGCAGCTAAAAGGATCGCAAATTCATTCAGTTAGCGTTCATGAAGCTCGCGCGATCTATTCGGCTATACTAAACCGATTAGCAGGCGACGACGCGAAACGCGCCAGTTTCAATATACCTACCAAATTTCTTCTCACCCTTTTCAATTTATTTGATTTTTTAAATAAAGTGTAACTGAAACCTCGACATAAGTAGAAATCACGCTTCCTTTTCATATTTGCAACTATACTACAAAAATTAATAGGTATGATTCCGAAAATGTGGCAGCTTTGTCACGTTTATTGACATTAATTTATTTTTGTAAAAAATATAGGCCAGCATTTTGGGCACGCCTTGTTTTGACCAGAAGTTTGGATCCAACCAATCTTCTGGTACAAACGTCTGGTGGTTGTAGGTGGATGTACAGTTTCCGAACATGGTTTTATTTTGGTAAACCTGGCCTGCGTTTGACCATTCGCCGACATTAATTTTCCATGCGGTATTAATATTCCGATACAGTGATAGAGTCGTTGTAATAATTGACGTTCATAAGTGCATCTGTGATGCCAAAATTGAATAAAAAACTTTTGAACTTTGAACATGCCGTGAACTATCGAGCACGGTTCGAAAAAAGACAAGCATCTTTAACACTGTACCTAAAGTTAGCTTGCAGGTAATTTATTGAGAAATTATTTCTCAATTACCAAATCGACCCTCTCTATGTAAGTCAGCCATTCAATTTAGAATATCCATGGCAATTTACTTTGAATGAATTAATCGACGTAATCGGACCGCGCATTTTTCACTGAGCCAATTAAAACGTTGGCGGCTACGACGGTTGTTTAGCAGTTATGATATTAATGGACCGCTCTGCGCGAGACGCAACTCAAAATTGTTTTACTGAAATACTTTATTTTAACTCAAAACTTTGCAACCAAGAGCTTGTGCAGTCAAATAGATAGGTACTACGATAATTATATTATAATTATGACCAAACGAACATTGTCTATAATTATCGTATACGTATAATATGTACTATTTAATTGTGTTTCTTACCTCATAGAGTATAAAATATCACCGTGCTGGCTGATTCTCAACAATTTATTCGGCACCGTGATGGTGTGTACGTAGGAATGTTTGCCGTTGTAGAAGTAAGTGTCTGGCCTCCAAATCCGTTCGAGCATCTTGATAGAAAGGGACAAAGAGCGGATGGGACCGAGGAATGACAGCCTCGTATCACGCCAATATTGTCTGAAGTAGCAGTCCATCGAATAATCCTAAGGGAAATAAAATGTATTTTCATATTTCCGTACAGACGTATAAATAAACTACAAATGTCTCTCGGACAGCTCCCAATCGGGTGTAGCGAGAAACGTACCATGTCTAGTTCAGAAACCGGTCCCATGCTTCTTATTAAAATATTCGTTTGAACCACAGTAGGATAGCCTGAAAAATAAATCAATGATTACCTAAGCACTCTCGTGACACTCAAGTGTCGATTGCGAATCGATACCTCGCGTTTCGGATCTCACCTTTGCCGTGAGTGGGGAGTTGAGAGTTCTCGTAATTTTTAAGGAGGTTCTCCAACACTAATGTGATATTTTTCGAGACGGCGTCGTTGATGCTTCTCTTGGTTTTCCACATGTAGGTTCCGTCAACGTCGTCGTAGCTCGAGTTAACGTAATTGGAAAATAGCATTTCGTCGGTGCCGTCTCCCCAGTAGTCTTGGTCCGCGTTTTGCGAAGAATTTTTAGCGGTGGCAGACAGAATCTTCGGAGTGTGTTGTTGTGTAACGTCGTCCGGGGACTTGAGGGATGTCAGCGTTATTGGAAACGTTCCATTTTTAGTCGTCAAGTAGATTGCTCCCTTCGCGTCAGCCGCTGTTTGCCTGCACAAAGAAATGAAAAATTACTCTCCCAATGCATCTGGTGTTTAAATCGGTGGGTAAATGCAAAACTTAAAAACACATACACAGTACTAAATAGCGTATATAAGTGACATCAAAATCACTCCTGACAAACTGATACGGTAAACATCACTAATTGGCTATTATCTAAACAAATAGGCACACTAATTAATGATGTTTATCCTATTAACAGTTTTGAAAAGATAATATAGTACGCGTAGATTAATATTATTTAAAGGCTAACACCATGATATATATATATATATATATATATATATATATGTATATATAAATATATATATTTTATGAAACTGAGTGATGAGACGCGCAAGTCGTTCGCCTGATGCGAAGCGCTACGCCCATGATAATTGCAGTGCCACCCAGAACTGAAAAAAGCACTGCGTAGCACTGCATCACCCCGAGACATCAGATATTAAGCCTCATATGCCCAGTAATTCAGCTGGCTGCAATGCCCTTCAAACCGGAACACAGTAATGCACAGTAATGCAGTATTCCATTATATATCATATCGTATCAATTGTGTACAAAAATAAACCCAGACGGGTTTGCTGTCTTTGTCTGTACAATGTAGCTTCTCTAATTGTTTGAATATTAAGCAACACTGGGTCGCTTCGAGGGTCCGCGGTTCGACGTCATTTATTCCGAAATAGGTATTTTTTAAGACGACTGTAGTCTTGGCAGAGAGCCATTGTACGTTTTTATTTCTTCTTTAACCTGCGGTCCTTAATAGATTTGCAATGTGGAGTTGATATTTATTCATGAACTATATTTTGTTCAGTACTTTCCGATGGATCATATTCAAATGCAAACTCTGGACGGGTTCAATAATTTGACATAATCGGAGAGCCGTCAGGGCTTTGCCACCGGAAGGTATCTCGTTTCATTTCCTACACCGCAATACTTCCGAAATTCGACACTCTGGACTACATTTAAATAAATCTCCATGAGAGATTTACTGAAATGGAATAGTAAGTAAATATTCATACAAATATTTAGTTACGGAGTCGATCTGGAAGCTCGTCATTCATAACATTGATGTCTTGTGTCGTCGCTGTATGTGTCCCTAATTGCAGGCTGACATCCGATGTTGCGCCTCAATATCAGCTGATTTGATTGCTGTCCTTCCTCCATTTCTAATCTAGGCCTCGATTCATGATGGCCCAGTTTCAGCCGGGCCCATATTGCATGCATTTAACGTTTCACATCTCATCTCTATCCCAAATCAATTAAGTACTCGTCAGGTACGAGTATTACTAGCAAACTCTTTCCTAAACGCATAATCGAATGATCAGAGTTGCAGTTCCTGTCAGTTCTGACTCTATTCAAAAGTTATAAACACAATCAAGCATAATTTCGTACTCTCCGTTCCTTTAAAAACGCATTCACAAGTTTTTAGTCTTAACTAGCCTATAGACTAAGATCACAGAATACTAAGAGACAGAAGCATCACTCCGCAAAGAAATTTAAACAAATAGCGGCTCTTGCTATGACGCAATAAAATTCAATTAAGCTCGCCTAGCGCTGCATACTTACCAGTCATATTAACCTACAGAGCGCCTCTCTTTCTATCGCATAGCTCTTATCTCTTCTGACGCGGCACGTGTAACGACGCGTGACCCGCCGTCGGTGTCCGGCTATGTACTTGTAGCTTCGTACCTACAGTGCGGAGTGCGCTAGGCCTGCTAAGATACAAAATCTCTATACATGAGTGGGTACCTAGGTATAGAGATGATAAGTTACCAAGCAAAGAAATAACTTGTGGAATTAGTGGTCTGTGATGTGGTTGCTTTTAACTATTTATGGCGGTTCCGTATAAGTGATCCGTTTCCCGGCCCGATATCCTAAAAAGTCGAGATCATAACAAAGAATAGCTACGACTCAGCGAGAAAAGTTCAGAATTCAACTTTATAATCGAAAGTTCTAACAAGAGAGTTTGATTGATGGAAAAACTTGTTCACAGCGGCCAACAAAGAATTGCATACCTTCTTATAAACATGTAAAATATAAACCGTTTAAAATCCATTTGGATCTAAATAACTCAAGTGGAGAGAATAAAGTTCTGTGTGACGGGATTTAAATGCGAATTGTGCTGGTCCGGCAACCGATTAGGGCTGCTATCACGATTTAGAGCTCTAGATTTGACAGCCTCAGGGGTTTGTGATGGTTGGCCAGGATGGCTTATATTATGTTACAGTCAAAACTCATAACCGGTCAAAACTAATTTCGACTGCAAAAATCAGTCAAAACCAATTTTCACTAAGGACGTCGGTAAAAAACAATTTTGACTGATGTTCGCAGTCAAACTTAGTTTTGACCGACGTCCTTCGTCAACAGTTCTAACTTAACCTAACCTAGTGTTTGTGGCCATATGGAGTATACGATAAGATATTTACTACTATTAACTTAATTTTTTTATGTAACTAAATGGTAAGACAAGCATGTCGTTTACCTGATGGTAAGCAACACGACTGCCGATAACAGGTACATGCAGTTACATCCAAAATCTTGTTTTACAAAATCCTGCGCAGCACAAGACTGCGCTCGTCACTCTGACATTCTTGAATTTCCCAATCTGTTAGCTATTGTTCGGGGTTAAATAAAGCTCGCACTACGGGACAACCCTAGTTCCGGCTGGTAGTGGCATTAATGAAAATTAGTTCATAGCTAGTCGAGATGGCTAATTTGTCTGGCTAACAGCTGGCCTGACGCGCATCATAGTCTCTTAGGGCTTAATTGAACGAGATAATTACGTTTCCGGAGCTTTTCAGCGAATCTGCAAGATAATATGCTCTTTCAATCATTTCTGTAGCAGCAATAAAATTTATTATAGCCGTCGTGATGCTTATTTTCCTGCAATAAATTATTCGCAGCAAAGTTTCCGTTGAAACTATAGCATTTGTACGTCCTTCTTAATTGCTACGAAAACAGCTACAGCGTAGCTTGGTTTTGTATTTTACTTTAAGTATCGGATTTATAATTTTATTTGCGTTTTATACTATTCCGGTTGCTACTTCATTGCTGCGATATCCGCTACGCGTAGCTTAATTTTGTATAAGTACGATGTATAGTTTGTGTTCGAAACTAGTCCGGTTGCTACTTCATTGCTACGAAAACAGCTACGCGTAGCTTATTTTTGTATAAGTACGATGTATAGTTTGTGTTTGAAACTAGTCCGGTTGCTACTTCATTGCTACAAAAACAGTAACGTCGTAGCTTTTTTTTGTATAAGATTCATAGTCTCTGTTTGGAACTATTCTGGTTTGTACTTCGATGCGATGAAACCACTTACGTCATAGTTATTTTTTAAATAAGATATTTCGTGTTTGCAATTAATTCAGCGGTAGGTACTTCATTGCTATGAAATCAGATTCGGTGTAGCTCATTTTTGTATCCAATCTACAGTTTGTGTTTGAAACTAGACTAATATCCGTCATTGCTGTACAAACTACATCATACGATATGTCGTACGTGACAGTTTGTTTTTGTAATAACATAGCTGGTTTTTCTTTAAGAGTTTGTGTTTGGTAGTATCGGTATCTACTTCATTGCTATAAAAACAGATACGTCGTACCGTTGTATAACTATTAGCAGAATATTTGCAACTAATGCGTCGGTATTTCATTGCTACTAAAAGCTACGTTAAAGTTCACAACATGTAGGTATGTTAAAATATAACCCCATACATAGTTTCACAAATAGTTCATTAACTTCTAACTTTCTATCTAAGGCATACGCTATACTGGTATGCACATATATAATATGTAACAAAAACCCTATCGGACCCTTGATGGGGCTACTCAGTATCAGTTTGATCCTAAATAAAGTTTGTTTTTAAAATATAGCACGTGAAAAATTTTGCTATTTTATTAGATTAGATTACATTACTCTTCATTGTTACACCACCAGAAATTATTACAACAAAGAAATATTACAAACTGAAAAACTAAAGTGTTACAATGGGCGGTCTTATCGCTCAAAGCGATCTCTTCCAGACAACCTTTGGATGGAGAGGACTTAAAGAAACTGTAAGAGACGGGAGCTTTAACATAAATTAGATAATAGTGACAGATAGACAGATAGATTATATAAGTTCTAAAAAGTAATACCGACACTTTAAGGAAATTCAACTTGTAACTGAATTTAGACAGCACACGTTATACGGGGAAAAAGTCGGCTCGCGCCTGTCTAACAACTATGATAACGCATATTATATGGGGTTTGTGTCAACACAGCTTTTTCGGGTCCGACGGGGCTTTTGTTACATACTGTACATGCATGTACAGTCTAAGTCCGTCCTTTCGAGTCATGACTTTAGTCTTTTTCAGCTCGTCAAAAGTGCTTTTATTTGGTTCCTTTTCCGATTCTGTTTCCATTCAGAAATCAAAGGGGGGCTTATCGATGGGAGCTCAGCGAAAGCGAAGAATGGTTAAAAAAACACGAAAATATTATTTTCTCTTTTTGTGGCTTTGTAATACGATCTACGTAAATGTGTTTGTCGCATTAAGATAGCTTGAGATTTTCCTGGTACGATTTAGTTATAATACATTATTTGGATTTAGTTATATTTATTGGTTTGAATGGATTTTTCCTGGAAACACGAATTGTGCTAAATAAAAAATCTTAAATCTTATCCTATTTTCTTATCATTACACTTATACACAACATACTTGACATAACTTATTAACGACATAGCTTATTATCGAATTGATTCTAATGTAGATAGGGAATATATATATATAAGTTTTAGCTATGAATACGAGTAATATTTTAAGTGCTGTCAAAGTCTTTACTTCAGCTTACATTTTTATAATCTTCATCATCTACAAACATTTAGTTTTCTTCTAAGAATAATTCAGTGCGTTAAACTTGCGTGGGGTCACGACTAGATGGCAAGTTACTGCGGCGGGTCTAGGGAGAGACACAATACATATATGTACAATACTAGCTTAACAGTACCTAAACTCATTAGATTCAGGAGATCCGATTACGATATGAACGACTACGCGTGGATTGCTTGATTGAAACCTCTGAGGTCCTATATGAACTAAATGATGTTTACTGTAAAATGTATTCCCATTTTTTTGATGTCGAGTAGTCATATATTAATGAAATGAAAGAGGCAAGAAATAGATAACACCGCTCTCATTAGCAAGGTTCTCGATACAACAGCATAAACCCGAACGTAAACCCAATCCCAAAACGTTGAAGTTCAAGTACTGATTTATACTACGCGGCATTCAGCCTACCCTTATATTCAGTGGTCTAATGCTCGACAAATGGAGAGATACGACAAGTAGATACTTACTTACATTACTGGTCGTATTAGCGCATTGAGAGAAACTTTTGTTTATAAACTCTGTTTTGTGGCTAGTTGCAAATGGTTTTTTGTACTTATTGTTTGGTTTTTTTTATCATTTGATGTCGTAAGAAGCAGACTAGGTTTAAGCGATGATGCCGCCTATTCTAGCTTTTGTGTTATCTTGTAATTTGGCGTGTGCAAAAAAAGAGTATATTTTTGTGTGACGTGTTGGTAGTATTAGTAGTAATTGGTAGTAACTTTTACAGAATAAATGTGAGTTGGACTAGACTTCTTCTGCAAGAGTCGCCCACAGCGATCCGGTTAAACTGAAATTACTGGTGGCAAGTGCGGTGCAGTGCAAGATTCTGCGAAACAAAGTTCTGGGTGGCGCTTCAACTGTTACAGTCAGGCGTGTTGCTTACCATTTGGTAAACAACCTGCTCGTCTCACTACTTACAATTTGTTACATTGAAAAAACTTGTGAACAAGTATACGTTTTATCAAACGAAAAAACCGTAGCTATACTGAACCCAAGGCAAAAATATTTTTTCAAATCGGTTCATGAATGACGGAGTTCTGAGGTAACAAACATAAAAAAATACAATCGAATAGACAACCTTCTCTTTTTTTGAAGTCGGTTAAAACGACGAGCAAGGTTTTGAATTGCAAAGTCCTAAGCGGCACTGCACTCGCCCTATAACATCAGTTTTTAAGTCTCAAGTGCCCAGCCAGCGACAGTACCCAGTCAATACGGAAAGCAGTAATATATGCAAAATCTATTTGGGCAGAATAAATAACTGCTTTTTATATTGCATCATATTTGTTACAAAGTATACATGGTTTATGTAAAAAGTCACGTATGTTCCCAAATTAACACGTGGCAATATGAATAAGAGCGGACCAAGATAACAATTTTATTTATTAATCTTTGTGAAGTTCGTCTGAATAACATTTATTCGTCAGGAAAGTCTTTAACTTATTCTCAAAAGTTATGTCTCTGGTAGGTACTCTATTTATGAAATAATCACTAGGTAGGTATATATATATATAGTATTATCTTACGCAGTATCTATTCTATTCTCTTTAGGTACTTTCAGTCAAGGTCCTGCAAAAAATGTTCCCCCCACTAAACAGTGTCAATGTACGAGTATATTGCCGGAATCGAGATTCAGTCCGCGTATCGAGCTGCGATCGACTACACACATATCCTAACATTTACGACGGCCATTAATTTGGCTGAAGACCGTAATGTGATGAAAGCCCCTAATTTGATCCGACTTTTCCCCAATTATTTGCAAGTACGATTTATTTTCGCAGTTCTCTCTAACAACAAAGAAATATTGGTTAATAATTTTGTTCACGCTTTTATTTTTGGATTCCAGGTGAAATAACGAACTCGTACCAAGTGACCTTCAATGTATTTTTCTTTGTGGCAAGGACAAAAGACGTTTTGAGCTCTCATTGGTGGCGAAGAGAGCCCTCGAAGGCGGGAGAGCACTCTGCGTGTTACAAAATGTGCCAAATTGTCAACTCAGGTTTCGATAGCACCCTTGATGTTGTACCGTATCTGCCTACGCCTGGAGTTTCTTTGGCTCTGTCATTAATTTAAAGATACCCTTAATTCGGTTTGATCCGTCCTATAAACTTTTTGAAGTGCGCCCATTTATTGCAAAAATATCTTATAAAGCGTCGATGGTTCTACGCTTTAAAATTGAGATTATTAACGCTATTTAATTAAACTGAACGAAGTAATTATACGATTTTAACTACTGTAATTTATCATGAGATTCTCATAAGTCTATTCTGTGATTTACTGAGCTTTCCTATCAAACAAAATTAAGATCATACAAAAGGGGAAAATAAAATGGACCTTGTAAGTGAATGCTTTTTTATTTCTCGAGCGACTCTCATAAAAGAAGTTTGCTTAGTCAGTCTAGAAAGCGGGATATAATTTTCTTATGCCAACATTATCACGTAGCCAATTAAAATTCTCTTATAACTAAACCCTCTGTCATTAATTATCCGTTACAAAGGGTTTATTTATTACTTCAAAATTTGACCTGTGGCTTCGGTAGGCTTCCTTCCAGGTGAATTATACCACGCATCAGCTTTCTAAAGCCATCCACAATAAAGAAAATTTATTTACTTTGCAGAAATGAGATACATTTCTTTGTCTGGGAACGTTTTTCTTATTCCCACTTTCAAGCCTCTCGTCAGCTCCAAACGCTTTTATCCTATATTAGGTTCTATTTCGCTGATCTGAGGTAATTGGAATTCCAAAGCTACTATGAAGTCGTAGAGAAACACAAAGATGTTGCTAATCAAAAATATCAGGTTAATTATTTGAACACTTGGCTTGTCAGGAGACAGGGTGCGAGGGTCGGTGAGCACGCACATGTGGCCGATGAGCACCAAGGCACTCGGCAACGGAGCTTCGACAGTTTGTAACTGTTCAAAAATATATCCCAAACCCATTAAAAAATGTCCAAAATAAGGCACATAGACCTCTATAATGGTATGTATATCGATCATTTGAAGCTATTTCTGAGGTCATCCTGCACCACTTCGAAGCGAAGATTTGAGCTCTTGATATTGGCCGACAAGGGAAAGAAGATTTGATGCAAAGAAGAACCGGTTTACAGTGAAATCTCTTCGGTAGTTCTTCAAGAATACTAGATCTTCGATTATAGTGCAAGCATCCGACATCATGGCTAAGAAGTGTCCAAACAAAATTAGGTAGTTACCGGGAAAGTAAGGCCGATCGTGTACAGTGATTTTTCCATAGGAGTATCCCAGCAATATTAAGCAATTTCCAATAAGCGATAAGTAGAAATCGAAAGCAGACATGTAAATCTTCGTCAAGATTGATTGACAGCTGATTTCCTTCTGCTTTTGGCATTTGCATGACTTCAAGATGCCAAAATTCATGTTGGAATCCTTCCATTTCCAAGCTGGAGAGTATGAATAAGATGTTCTAACAAGGTTTTTTTGTGTGGTCAGAAATAATTGTTTTGACTACATATTTTATTAGTAGATACATGGATTCCAGCGCTTTATTATTTGAGTAGGTATTAAAGTTTCGAGTAGGAGTCATGGCTAAATCAAACCCTTTTTCAGTTTTGATTACATTACACAGTATTATGTAGAGATTGTTTGAGGAAACTATTGCATACTTTGGACTAATAATTTATCTGAATTGAAATAATATCCATGTTAGAAACACATTTAGAGGTTACTTTGGTCTGTCAACAGAAATTATAAAATTATTGACATCTGACTAGTAATCTATGCAAAGATAAAATTGTCTTGAATCTATGCATCTGACCAAAGACAAAGTATTAAAAACATCTGACACTATGTCAATCGAAGAAAATATTTTATCTTTGATGTCAATACTACATAAATCATTGAGGTCTTACACTATAGAGGGATAATTACGAAGTTTTCCGACCTAAAAAAGGATAGCGCTATACAACAGGCTCTTATAAAGAACGAGGTAGAACTATTATCATATTGTCTCTATCGCGTAACCCATTTTCTTAACATTGGCCATGACATGTTAAGTCAAAATAGTGGCCCGGCAGGGTCGGCTTGTGGTTTTTTAATTTGTGTTGTGGTATTTTTTATTATTTTTAAGTGAATCTTTGTGAATGTGTACTAGAAACAGTTTAGAATTAAATGTGAAAAAATATTCGGGTGTTCCATTCATGGTGAAGTGAAAATTGTACTGAAAAATTAAGTTTTCAAACGTTTGTGTTTTTCTTGTGTTTATTGATGTTTTTCGGTAACTATAATTTATGTGGGTGTAACTATACATCGGGTTCGACAATTAGAACCTGCATTTGGCTTGATATTTTCAGTTTTCGGTGTTATTTTGTTAAAACAACATTGACCAGTTTCGTGTGTCAGTGTGGCCATCGTATAAACATTTCAGTTCCCATTACGTCGGGTAACAAATTGCATATTTGTGTAAAATGTTAAATGTATTAAAATTGTGCATTCTTAAACCATTTAATTAAGATATAGGTAATAAAAGTAGTTAATGATTATAGTTTTTATTTAATTTGAAATTAAAAAGTTAAAGTTTAGTAAGAAGAGAGTAGAATTGTTTTAATAGTAAAGGCATTCGCCTCTTATGTAAGAACATATGTTGTAAATAAGTTCTTATTTTGTGTAATAAATTTATCTTACAGGTCCTTGCTGTCGATTACTATGGCCAATCATCCAATTCCATTGATGGATCACAATCCTACAATAAAAATGTAAGCAACGAATCTCGGATTTCTAATCCTAATTAACGCCACATAGTGAGAACGAGTTCATGAACGTAGACTTCATCATCATGTGAACGTCAAGGCTATTCAGGACACAAAAGGACAAACCGTTGCGGGTTAGTGTAGTGAATTGACAGTTATGTATAGTTAGTGCTATCCAATACGGTGGTATGGTCAATGTAATAATCTAATAATTGACTTTCATAAGTACGTCTGTGATCTACTCCGACAGTATGACATTTAACTGAGACACTATGCTATTTAGAATACTTCAAATGTTTTTTTTTAACATTGTGTTTATCTATCTACCTATATCCTAAGTATCAGTTGTGCTGCAGTCTTGTAAATTATGTCAAAATACTAGTTCTTCTATTGTAAATTTTACCTGTATGGAAATAATTAATGTATGTATATTGTATAAATATGTCATATATTTTATTTGATTATTTTATTTACCTGACTGGTTTAATCCTAGATAAAACCTGGTTAACAACAAAATATTAATGATTGCATAAGAAGCATACCGTAAGGAAATGTAGTTACCGCAATGTCATTCGAGCTCTGAGTTGTATCGCCGCCACTATAGCTTCAGAAAGTCGTAGGTAGTTGGTCTGTAAACGGTAGGAAATCTATACTGTTATTCTGTGGCCACGCTAGAATGTATTCATTACTCGGCCACCTAAAAGAGACCTTCACCTTTTGATCTGTTTACAGGAGTCTATCATAAAAAGTAATTTCTAGATTTTTCGACAACATATGCATATTCCCTATTTCCCTATTCTTCACCCTGGGGTACAGAATAGTACAGATGTCCTACCTTTTACAGACCAACCACGAACTTCTGAAGTTATAGTGGCTGCAATGCAACGCAGAACACGTTATATTTTCATTCAAGCGAATGGGAGAATTTTTCATAGGTATGGTAAACACTCCAAAATTACTGTCAAAAAACTATTGCTTTCCAAAAGTGTTACGCTGTCGAGGACTCTATAGTGTCATTCCTCAATGACATAAATACTACATATACCATTGAGGAATGACCTCAATGACATATACCATAGTGTGAGACCTCAATGACCATAGGTCTTTCCTCAATGACATATACCTACAAACCTCAGATAAAGTATACTCGAAGCCAAAGAAAAAGTATACTATACTAAATCTTAGCTCGAAGCATTGAGGAATGACACTGAGACCTCAATGACTCGAAGCTATTTACCAATGCTATTTACAAACAAAGCCTACAAAAGTTGGCAAAATACATTGAGGTTCATTCCCTAGATAAAAATTGTATATACGTTCATTCCTCAATGGCAAAATATTAAGATAGTAACAAGATAGTAATAGTAAGATAGTAGTAGTACTAAGATACTCTGGGGCAAAATAGAACAAGTTTTATGAGGTGTTACAATAGTACTCAATGATCAAAATCAATGTCAGTTTGACTCTAATCATGAAAGTTGGCGAACACGTCCGCGATCGTGGTAAAATACGTATTGAATTATCTTATTGTAAAATTTTATCATCTAGTAATATATGAGTATAATTTTTTTTCGTATGTTAATATAAAGTAAAAATATAATTTATAATTAAACTTATTTTAGATATAATTATGTGGTAATAGTAGTTTATTTTTACATAGTTACTATACTTACTTTTTAGGTAATAATTACGAATTAAATTGAATTAAGTTGTGTGTAAGTATATGGAATGTATTAGTATATTGATATATGTATATTAGTTTATATATGTTTTAATATGTATGCATTGGAGTAAGTATGCAGGTATTTATTATTGTAATATAATTGTACACCGTCGTCTACTCCTTTCGATACTGTCCATCCAAAGGTTGTCAGGAAGAGATGGCATTAAGCGATAAGATCGCCCATTGGAACCAACCTTTGTAAGGAATTTTGTGCTATGCAATAAAGAATTTAGTATTTGTAAATTTTGAAAAGTTTCGTGAGTTTCATTTATAATTGATTTAAATAGAATAATTGAGGATATTTATTTGAAATTTCCCGTCACGTACTTTACCACTATAATTTTTTTGCACGTCTCTGGATGACTGGTAGAAAATGTTGTCCATGTACAAACTGTTTTGTGCTAAGGTATAAATAAATAAAAACTCCATGGTGTCAATCAAACATTGGCACTATGGAGTTTTTATTTATTTATACTAGCATATTATATTATCTATGCTCGAAGAAGGCTCAAAATAATTGAGGAATGACACAAGACCTCAATGCTCATAATATTTAATTTGTGACTCGATGTTTATTCTCGCTCTACGGCATTGAGGGTGTCATTCCTCAAAGCTCTACGGTATAATTAACTAATCTATGCTAAGGAAATATTATACTATAAAAAAAATAGTATCTTGATTTCCATGTTTGAAGCCTTGTTAAAGTGAGATCGCCTTTCCCCTGCTTTTCACCATGGCATACTAGGTATTCTGTGATCATGGAATCATGGTTTTTTTTATGTAATGGCGACTCAAATAGAGACCCGCCATTAGAAATACAATCTAGCCTAATAAGACTAATAAGTAATTTAAATTTGACTTAAACTGCTAAGTAGAGTAAAACTAAGTATATGTCCATCAACACTTTTCTGATTGTCTCTATTAAGGCGAAGACACTATGTTCTTGTGTTCTTTACAAGTAGCACTAACTGGAATTATGACAGTAAAACTCATTCTTTGCTTTTCACTGGCTAGAGGTTTTCCAGGGAAGGTTGATGGACCAAAACGACTTATGGATCGATGTAGAAATATTACACAGGAGGTAGTTCCTCAAAGCTTCTAGAGTAGGTATGCCTTCCAACACTTCACTACCGTGAGTGTAAATAACTCAAGTAGAGTAATGAATCATAGTTAGTTCAATCTCCGGGAGTAAGTTCAGAGAGCGACACTGTCCTGCACGAGTCGCTCTACTATAGTGAGTAGAGTTTCTAATCGAACTATGAGAGGTTTAAAGAACATGTGCGCTGCGCAATGATTATAAAGTTTCTATTTTCTATGCAAAGTTTGTAGGTGAGAAGGCTCCCTGTTTTTGGAATTGAACCTTAAATTCGGTGCAGTTTTGAGTTTAAATTCAATTTAGATTATTCCACTTAGTGGTTCTTAGGAAAACTTTACCTAGTTGTTTTGGTAGAGAAGGGCGTACATGCAGGGACAGTCTTGGTTAAAAACCAGCAAGCACATCTGTGCAATGAAAATAATTGAAGTATAAAAACCGACGAAGGTCTTTTTATTATTAATAGGCTTCTTAAAGTAGGTAACTTTTTGAATTTCGTTTGGCTTCGCAGATATATATTAACAAGAACTTGAAGAGGTATAGGGTAACAATAAATATTAATAGGATGTATAATTCGGTTCGGGATTAAGTTAATTGTCAAGTTAAGCGATCCGAGTTAGGAAAGTTACAAAGTTTAAAGAAATTGAATTTTTGGATGGAATTACGAAATGTGGCCGCAGGCGACCCGTGATTTACTCAGGGTTGTAATTAAAAGTGGAATTTTAAACAGGGTTCAAGCTATTGATAAAATATACAATATACCTACATCAATAGGCATCAGGTAGGTACGAGAAAAACATGTACACATAATATTTCAATAGGTAGGGGAAAATTTGGGAAGACATAGGTATTTTTGGTTTCTGAAAAAGATTCTAAATAAAACTTAAAAGTTAATATTGATGAAAAATTATACTCTACAGACTAGGCCGTGGTGAAAGGATGGATTAACGAAAATTCTAATCATATGGTTTATAAACAGTTTCTTTAAGTTTTCGGATGTACCTATGTAAGTTCTCTGTAGCTTAAAGAGCGATCCGAAAACTCTTTTTCCTTTCCTTTCTTACCTTTCGCGTAAATCTTTTAGACAACAATACTCAAGTTCCAAAATCAGGGTTTTCTGACTATACATACTTTAAAAATGTTCTACATAACGTGTCCACATTAACATTGAAAGCTAGAGGTAGCCAACAAACAATGGCCGACTAACCAACAGATTTAGTTCCCCGCTCAATCATTCTGCGACCATGACAGGATTGCTTGTGATCCTCGCGTTGTCAGAGACGGGGGATGAGAGCCAGTGAGTTTTAGAGTCAGATGTTTGTACGATTTCTAGGTTAATAAATGCTATTGTTCTAAGTAAAAAAAAAACTATGTACCTTACTTTCTACTCGGTCTTCTCGTGGCTATTCACAACAGGGTCGATGTCACTTGGTCGAAACGTCGAAGTAAGTACATTATTGTATGTTAGTCTGTAAGGTAGGTACCTATATATATATGTATTAAGGATGTTTCCGAGGTGGCAGAGCGAGTGTGGCTCAGCGGGAACTCGTGCGCCTTTCGATCCGACGCACCTGGGTTCGAATTCCGACTCGGCCCTGCACCAATGACTTATAGTTAAGTGCAGATTTTGCACGCTCGCTCTAAAACGGTGAAGGAAAACAACGTGATGAAACCCGCTTACGCGCTTTGGAGTGGTAGGCTCTGGCCGTGGTTGTAATACCACCCACCGAACAAAGCCATGCCGTCAAGCGACCTAGTCGTGTTTCGGGATGATGTTAGGTGAACCATCGGGGAGACGGGTCTGAGCAGCCGCTCAACTGCCGTCTCTCTCTAGATCTATGTGCCACATCATCTTAGGCCACATCATCGCTTCACATCAGGCGAGATAGTGGCCAAACATGGATCTATTAAGCGTAAAAAAAGGTGGTTTAATCGGAACCGAAGTCGGAGCTGGAGGTTTTAGATTTGGTTTATCGGAGTCGAAACCGGAATCGGAGTCGGAGTCGGAGGCGGAGCCGGAGGTGGTGGCAGAAAAGAGATGTATAAAAAAGGGCAGGCCTAATAAAATAAAATAGTACAAAAATTGGTCAGTCAGCCTGTTTAATTTCAATAAAAAAATAATAAACCCAGATCATAGGTGTATGTAAATAAAAATAATCATGTTATCAATAACAGTTACCAAATTAAATCAAATTAATTGACTTCATAAGTAGCAAATTATATTTAATAAACAAAAGCATCGCAGCTTTTTCTCCGTCCAATCTATTTCTTAACGGGTGATAGATTAGGCCAGCACCACTAAAAAGTTGTTCGCTTGCTACTGAGCCTGGTGGACACGACAAATATTAGCGGGCAATCGGTTTTAGGGATTGGAATTCGCCGCACAAAACAAAACAAATCATCCATCAAGATTGCGTAACAACAAGTGAAAGAGTAATCGACGACAGAAAGCACGTGGGGGAATTCTCCGCGCGACATGCATAAACCTGTTCGTACACGTTGACCTCGGCTGCCGCGCTCCACCACCGCTATTCGATATGCTTCGATCTCCGATTAAAACCTCTGATTTAAAAGTTTCGGAGCCGAAGTCGAAACCGGAGGTGTAATATCAATCGGAAGTTCCGATTAATCGGAGTCGGAGTCGAAGCTCCGTAACATCCCTAGTATGTATATAATATGGGTCTTAGAATTACTTTAGTTACTTATGTAACTACTGTTTTCTTAAGTTACCTACAATAAAGAAGTAATAAAAAATAATTACAAATGTTTTAGCGATTCGATTTTAAGATTATAAGCTATGTGTTCCAAATTTGAAAGCTTACTAAAAACGACTAGTTATAAATGCTTTAATATGACGCATTGAATATGAATTCTTCTTATAGATAAAACTGTGTGGAATGGCATGAGTGAGCCTAGTGTGTTGCAGTGAAAATATTTAAACTAAAAAACTTAATGTAACAATACGTTTAAGTAACTTAAAGTCAATGTTATGGAGACTTCAAAGTTTTTTTTAATGTAATTGTGTGACGAGACGAGCAATATGTCGTTCATCCGATAGAAAGCAACATGCTTGCCCATAACAGTTGAAGCACCACCCAGAACATTGTTATGCAAAATCCTCACTCCTCAGCGGAACTGCACTGCGCTCGTCACCCTGAGACAATAATTCTTAAGTCTCTTAATGGCCACTAATTTCATTGGCTACAAAGCCCTTCAAATTGGGGCACAGTCGACGTAATGCTTGCACGCTACCGTTTGTTGGTAGAATAACTGGCAAATGTATTCTGCCAACGGCAGTATGCAAGCATGCAAGCGCTGGTACCAACCCAGACGGACTCTCGCATATAAGAGACCTTTAAAGTGGTAGGTATTATATCACTATCACGACACCAAGTTAAGATTCCTTGACTAAATTTACAAATACCGTCGTGACTTAATACCTCCGCACCGATTTGGAATAAATTCTGATACAAAATGTTTATTTGTCGGATTTCTCGCATCGATAGATTTTCTGCCATCCACTTCGATACACGCTTACGCTTATTCTGCTGGGATTTTTGCCTCAACACTTATTTATTCCTCCTGCATCACGAATTGGGGAAAGGCACTCGTTTTCGTGGAATTTTGGCGTTATTTGTAGCGTAGTAATGTACGTATAACTCCATTACCCAGAAAAACTTACGCTTTTTGGCATCTTGTATTGTTTCTTATCTCTATGAATTTCAGAGAAAAGAAAACAGCCAATCTTTCAAAATAGACAACAATTTAATTTGCTAGTTCTTTTTTTACCCAAAAGTTAGCTTTACCCGATTCCGCTAAAGTTTGCAAACTTTTCCTTTAGGAGAAATTCGATAGTACAAATTAGGCAACTATTCATTACAAATGACATTGCAAAGTATTCCGTCACTAGTCAATCACTAGCAGTTAATATAATTTATAATAAAAAAAAAGACGTGTGGCACTCGGAGACTGCCGCGGTAAAGCTATTGCATAGCATTCGGAGTGGGGGGTGTTAGGTTGTTTTCGTTACGGAATTTCTGGATTCGGTCTCCACGCTCAAGGCCCGCGATAGAAGTTATGCAATAGCTTAATAATTTATAAATAATAAATTATGAACCTATGTTTCTATATCGTGTGAGGAAAAATATAGAGCTTGTATAGAGTCATCCACTTGCCATCACTCTCAATAACAATTTGCGTGCATTGCGGCCGCTGTCAGCGGTCGAGTTAGACAGAACATATAAGACATAGGTACATATAAAATGATATATGAGCAAAACATACCGGAAAACTATTTGCTCTTTACTATTTATAGAGCAGGGACTGAGTCCAATGTAAATCTATAACGACTATTGCTTCAAAACTTTTTTGTACCTATGTATGTAAGTGTACTACTTTCCGCCTCGAGGCTTTGCTTAGAATTTCCAAGTCCCATGTGGGAGTATTGAATCATTTCCTACACATTATCGCGAGTACTTAATGGAATAGAGAAATATACAAGGTAAATACTATATGCCTCACGATTGTACGCCTTATAGTTCTGGAATATTCGTGATGACGTAACGTGAGTCAATGAATCAGTGACTCAGGAATAATACGCATACCAGCTAATAAAGTTAATACTTTCAAATTGGCAGTACCATATATAAACTCCTTGTAAGTACTCTACAACCATAAGACGTTAAAAAAATAAGCACAATTTGTTATCTACACCGCATTCAACCGCTGTTTTACATGCCATCTTGAAACTTTGCATTTTAAAGCGTACTACCGAGCTCTCGTTCACAAAGTAAATGTTACAAAGGATGAGGCGGATGATATGAAAAATGCATTGCAGTTTTATTCTCGACGTGGTCCCAGTTATTTCCTGTCCGTAAACAAACGGTTTGGCGCTTTCTCAGTGTGAACTGAGCCGTTAAGCTCCGCGTAAACGCAGAGTTATTCGAGAGCAGTTTTCGACACGCTTCAACTCGTTTTTCCACTATGCGATTTATAAGGACTCCACGATATTCGACTTCAAAACGTGGCGCGGAGAAAATTTTCCACGAGTTTAGACGAAAAGTTTGCAAAATCAAACTGATTTCCGACCGTTAATTGCGGCCGCGACTTTTTTACTTTTGCGTAGGTAGGTACCAACCCTTTGAAGCAGAATTCCCTATCTCATTACAAAAGTATTACGGCTTTTGCAAAGTTTTATGAAGTCTATGAATCGGAATACTATCTCGGAAAGCAAGACATATAAAAGATGCGAATAGTTGTCAGGAAAATACTTAAACCTTAAGTCTTGAATTACTAGAAGCTTTTGAGGTAAGTCGATTTGCGAGATTATCAGTATTTTTCACGTTGAATTTGAAATCTAATTATTTATATGCAATTTCTTGATGGCATATAATTAAAACGCTTATAACTGATTGTAAATATTATCAAAATAACAATTCCATGAATTGCCCACCAATAATATAATTATTTATAATTTATACTCTTAATAAAATCATTAAAATCAAATTAAATACATATTCTTAAACTTATTTATCCAAACATCTTTTTGATAAACGTGTATGATTAGTAATGTCTTAAAACCGTTAGGTTAGTCAAGACAGACGGTTCTCGATGATTTTAGTAGGTAAATCTATTGTTTTTTAATTATAACTATAAAGTTTTAAAAATAATGAGTGATACAAAAAACTGATAAACGATAATGAAATTCACCGAGTGGTTGTTGACATTGACTGGGCCACCGATCGATAGTTGGCAGGCTGTCAAGTGTGAGTCGTGCCCTTGCGCACCACTTGTGTGCCGACTCCCGCCGCCCTTGACGACACATTACTTAGGCGTTTTAGAATCGGGGACAAGCTGTCAAGGTAATGACTTCGTGTGAGCAGGGTTTATGTTATAATTTATAAAGGTTCTTAGAAAAAAATTGTTCATGGATCCTAATTAGTATCCTCGGCCTTGCCTTGAAAATTCTCTAATTTTAAGACAATATTTTGTGATTTTTTGTAAGGAGCTAAAATAGAGATGATGTTATTTATTTAGTATCTCTCATTGTACCTTTTGCTCAAAACGTAGCCGCACGCGCACTATATTTCTGTTATGACCTGGGAGACTGATAGATGATGCTAAATATAGAAATAATAATAATAATAATAGATTGTGCGAAACTATTAAATAAATAAGAGAATAGTGCAACTTGTAAAAATTTAAAATTTGGATATAGAATAAAAAAAGCACAGGAACGAACGTCAACCCGGGTGACTTCTTTCTGTTGTTAAAGGTAGCACACATTAAATGTAGGTACACTGAAAAAATACACAAAATATCAGACTTACATTAACTCTATGAGATCAAAGACTTTACCAAACGTCCTAAACCTCAGTCAGATACCTCCAAAAACCCTAACATCTTTCCGAATTTGTCATAAGCTCATCACGTCGGTGGCGCAAACACTGAAAGGGTACTCGTAAATCTCAATACTCCCAAAATGTATAGAGTTGAAATCTTGAAAGGACCTTTCTATACCGTCTTCGAGTACGATAAGCACGTAGGGGATGCGATATTTTCAGTAGACTCCCTCTCGTGTGTGACGAGAGATATCGCCCACTTTATTGACGCGTAATCCGCGTGCAGTAGATACGAATACGTGTCCCTAGGCTTAATGTAAGCACGGACCAGGAGAGCCCATATAAAAATGTTTTGCGTATGTAAATGTAAACATTCAATTGATATTTACGTCTATTTCAGACACTTTATTATTTGTTGCTAGACTTTCGTTGATGACAATAGGCCAGTCTGCAAGCGACGGCCTTGCTTCGAGTTTTTTTTTAAACAGAGTTCACATTCTAATATAACAATCTATTAGATTTTACTAAATTCAGTTTTAATACATTCGGTTTAAATGAAACAACAAATGAAGTTCTGTTTATAGATGAAAGAAGCGAAACTTTTTGGAGTGATGAATGAATTCAAAAGTCGAAACTTTGATTAAATTTTCATGCCAATTAAAGTAACGTTTAAGAAAAATATTTGCACTTGCTAAAGCTACTTTAGTAAACGACTAGGAAGATGAAAACTGTTTACAATCTTAATAAAGTTCATTAAAATTTGGCCATCTATTCGTAACAATTTCACCCTAAATTATTTGATTTCTTGCTTATATAATACTCATAAAATATTTATAGAGATCCCGTTTACTTAGGTTCTCTAAAACATCCAAAATTGTCTTATGCTCTGGAGTAAGTTCGTCTTCGAGCATTATTAAGTTTCCACGAATCCCGTCTGATGTTTCGTATTTCTTACGGGGGACGTAGTCAGTGAATTCATTTTGGATTTGATAAGTATTTAGAATTATTTAGACTCTGAATGAAGTATGGTTTTCTTTAAAGACGATCTATAACCAATGTATGTGAGCTAAGGGGGTATTGAGCTATATAGTTTGGTTAGCTTAGCTTCGCTCTAGCTCCGCTTGTTTCCAACGACTCCGTATTTTCGTACGCATTTGATTCTCGCTTTGAGAGTTTTGGTATCGAAAGCACTTGTGTTTCAAAGTGTCTTATTTAGTTACAAACAAATATTGACACCACCGTTTTCTAAGTAGACAGGAGACGGTTGAACTCAGTCTGAGAAGTTTCCAGTTACGAGATCGGATACTTTTTGGAGTTATTTATCCGAAAATAAGTAGTGTTATTTTGTACACATTCTCTCCTTGAGCTCCACCAATTTCTATCGTAGATTCAAAATGTTGATATCGGTACCGTATGCTACATATTAGTAGGTATATTATATTGTGAAACTTAAGTTTAGGGTGACTAAATGTTTGCCTAAACTTAAATTTATAAACGGCTATTGTTAATCATAATACTAAAAAGTTAAAGTAAAAAGAAAAAATAACTTGTTATACAAATTTCAAGCACAAAACAGGCCTTTCATACTTATTATTTTATGCATGATAATAGTTTTTACCTACTATATCGAATATACATAAAAAACTTGAAGGAAAACGATCTGATTCTCCAAACCGTATCACGTACAAGCATTACGAAGTTATCGGGAGATGTGTACGTTTCGATAATGTTATTTCTCAATCTATCATGTGAGTAGGTACGTTAGGTATTGTACCCAAATGGGGGTAAGCGGGAGGGCGGCCGCAGTGTCACCGGTGCTCGATGAGCGATGGATTATATAAGCAAGTTTTTTGGCGCCAACTATCGATACACAGTAATATGTATGCAGATGTAGAATGCTATAGAATAGCATTTTTTTTATGGGACCGAGTGTTGAGACGAGCAAGTCGTTCACCTGATGGTAAGCGCCGCGCCTGCCCATAACAATTGCAGGTCCACCCAGATCTTTTAATACCATAAATAGCTTTGCGTAGGACTGCATTGCGTTCATCACCCCGAGATATTAGATATTAAATCTCATTTGCCCAGTAATTTTGCTGGCTGCAATGCCCTTCAAACCAGAACACAGTAATGCTTGCGCACTACTGCTTGGCGGCAGAATAACTGGCAAAGCTATGGTATCTACCCAGAGGGCCTCTCGCATACATTAGTATAAATATAGTAAATATTTATATATATATATATATATAAATAGTAAGTAGAATAGTATATAATAAATAAATGATAGTAAAAGAAAAAACTGTTTATTTCAGGCAATATTAAAGTACAATAAAGTAAAATTAACAGAGGCCCATACAATATATACCTTACAGACTAACACATATACAAATACACAAAAAAATACTATATACAAAAAAATAACACAGAATTTAATAAACCATACAGTGTCCCAGCATCTCCGGTATACTACCCCTACAGTTATATAGTTGGTATAGATTTCGTTCTGTTTAGTGAGGAATTCCAAACTAGGCAATCGTTAATATACGTTAGAACTATTAGAAATAATCTGATATTTTAACTTGACTTAAAACCGTTTTGCTACAGTAAATACACCAATTCGAAAATCCAATAAAATCTCGTTTCTCCGTTTCCCATGGTTGATCCGACTACGGCTTGCGGATTAAGCTAGATTGTGTTAGAGGCTCACCGTCAAAACAGACGCTGGCGAAATATCGCTACCCGTTCTGGTTCTGACCCCGAAATTCTAGTGACGCTACCTGCCACAGTCTAATCATTTTACAAGCCGGCAGTAATATCTTTACTCGTTTACATGGGACAGCCGTGGGATAACTTATCCTACTGTAATTTCACTATTTACTTTTTTTTTGTACTTATTTTCAGTGATATGTTAATAAAAAGATAAAACAAAATAACGGTACTTAAACAAAAGAAATAACAAAAATATATAGAATCAATAGGCGGTCTTATCGCAATGATAGTAGTTGTAATGACGTTTTCGAAGAATCGCTGGTGATATAGAACACTATGGCTGCTTAGCACAGTTCAACCATTTTCAAAGGACAGTAATGCATTAAAATTTTCATTTCAGATGACACTTTTTTGTTCTTTCATTAGTACCTACATTAAAGGTTAAACGTCAATAAAACAGCTTGAAAGGAGTATTTTTTCAATACCTGTATTTTCTGTCCTTCCCCGTGTGATAATAATAGACGAGTATGGAGACTAGAGAGCGTTAAGATGCTTCTGAGATACTTCTGAGTAACCTATTGTCACTCGTGGTAGGTCTCTCGTGCGCGGGAGGCCGTCTGGGTAGATACCACCGCTTTGCCAGTTATTCTGCCGTCAAGCAGTAGTGCGCAAGCATTACTGTGTTCCGGTTTGAAGGGCATTGTAGCCAGTGAAATTCCTGGACATACGAGACTTAATATCTGACGTCTCGGGTTGATGAGCACAATGCAGTGTTACGCAGTGCTTTTAATGGTATTAAAAGTTCTGGGAAGCACAATTGTTATGGGCAGGCGTGGCGCTTACCATCAGGGGAACGACCTGCTTGTCTCGTCACTCAGTCAAATAAAAAAATATACGCAATTTATGACATTTTATAAGAATGACCCGTTTGTTATTGAACATGACATTTATTACGGTAGAAAATAGGACGGAATACAATAAATTATGTTCTAATTAGGGATGTAATTCAATTAGAAACTTGGTTTTAAAAAGTACAAAGATGTAAATAGACTTTCAAGATGAGGAACCCCATGCTTAAAGCCTTTTTAAAAAGCGGATGCACGCGGACCGCACAACTTCCTTCTTAGAGAAAAAACTTTGTCACAGAAAGGAAACATGAGAAAGTGCTTCCGTTCCGAGAAAACGTTAATTTCCTTTATATATACCCGTTTTTAACATGGTATGATACTATTCTATGCACACCATGTTAAAAACGGTTATCTACCTTACATTTTGCAGTTGTTTTATGATTTAAATGACGCTCGCCGTGCTTCCACATGTCGGTGAAATGTCGATGTACTTGCGACGTTTTGGCTCTGGTATACGAGGCCAACCTCTTTTCCAGGCGGGCCATATGCTTGCTTGCCATAAAAAATGAGCCTGTAAGTACAATGCCCGTTGCAAACGCAAAAACTGTGACTGTTTTTTATGAAGACGATCCGAATCGGTGGCACAACAAGAATGTGATTTCTAAATCTATAGTCCTACTATAATAATATTATAAACGCGAAAGTTTGTAAGAATGGATGTATGGATGTACCTTTATTACTTTTTCACGCAAAAACTACTGTATGGATTTTGATGAAATTTGGTGTGGAGAGCTTATACCCTGGATTAACACATAGGCTACTTTTTATCCCAGGAAACCGCGGGTGAAACCGCAGGGCGCAGCTGGTAAGTAATAAACCAAGAATCTACGGGTCATCGTGAACTTTCAAGCGTTTCACCACTAAACTCTAAACATTCCATTTACCGTTTACCCTGTGGCATGTGGCGACCACGTGCGGGTAGTCTACGGACATGGAACGTCCGGGGACGTGCAAACGGATGTGCATCTCAAGACGGTTGGCAGTAATGGAATATTCGAATTGAGAAAACGCTTTTGGTTAGGAAAGACGGTTTAGTAGAGTGTACGATGTAAAAATCCTACAAATATTATAAACGCGAAAGTTTGTAAGAATGTATGGATATATGCATGTATGTTTGTTACTTTTTCACGTAAAAACTACCGAACTGATTTTGATGAAATTTGGTATGTAGGTAGGTACTTTAGGACTTGGAATAGCACATAGGCTACTTTTTATCCCGGGAAACCGCGGGTGGAACCGCGGGGTGCAGCTAGTGTATGTAAGTATAGGTTGTTGGTAATATAATAAGTATTTTCTAGGTAATTTTTTTATTTTAATCATTGTAGGTTGGTACTTGTGGATTACGGGTGATGTATAACAATCATGTCAACTGTATTTGGTAAAACGTAACTCGGTCAAGGAAAGTGGTAGGTTCGATTTCCATAGTTGAATAACCGAGAGGATAAATGTTACTATAATTCTCTAGACAAGCCATGGAAGAAGAATTTAAGTTAGATATTTATGGCGTAGAGTATTAAATACTATAATGCTACGTCTGTTACTATTTGTCACATACTAACAGCTGAGCATGAAGCTTTCTTTTATGAAATACTAGTTGAGCTACGCGGTTTCATCAACGGTTTCCTAGGATAAAAAGTAGCCTACCTATATGAGACTCAACAGCTAATTGTATCAGGGCGACGAGCGCAATGCAGCGCCGCGCAGGATTTTCTGGGTCTGGAAGTTCTGGGTGGTGCTATTATTGTTATGGGCTGGCGTATTGCTTACCATCAGGCAAACGACTAGATCGTCTCGTCACTCAGTTACAAAAAAAAAAATATCCTTTTCCAGGACCTAAATTACCTACATACCAATTTCATTAAAATACGTTCAGTAGTTTTTGCGTTATTGAGTAACAAACATCCATCCATCCATCCATCCTCACAAATATTCGCACATCTAATAGCAGGTGGCAGATTTGTTCGCCTCCCCACTGTGGACTTCCACAGTTTTTTGGTTCTGCGTGGTTTACCAAACTACAAACATGTTATGATTTTCTGTACTAATGGATATGATAGTCCGAAATAAACAATTTTTATTTGATATTAGCTGCGCCCTCCGGTTTTACCCGCGGCTTCCTGGGATAAAAAGATAAAAAAAGGGATAAAAGATTTTTATGAGCTTATACCCTGGAATAACACATAGGCTACTTTTATCCCGGGAAGCCGCGGGTGGAACCGCGGGGTGCAGCTAGTGTATGTAAGTATAGGTTGTTGGTAATATAATAAGTAAATCCAGGGTATAAGCTCATACAAATCTTCATACTAAATGTCATCGCATTCCGTTAGCCGTTGCAGCGTGAAAGAGTAAAAAAGACCATACATACAAAATTTCGCGTTTATAATATTAGTAAGTATTTATTTATAATATTATTAGGATTACAATATTAGTAGGATAGGATTGTTTAACAATTTAAAATCGTTTTTAGGAGCCTATCGGAAATTTGGGCGTTAAAGGCCCAAAATGAAACATTAGGTAGGTACCTAAGTGGATGTCACTTGTTATCCGTTCATAATCATTTGCCAGTATCTTATAACAAACAGCGACCTTCATGATGTAACACTTAATTAATTTTGCCGTTGTTCCCAGTTCCGAATTAAAGGGTTTATTATCAGACTCAGGGAAAATGAATTTGTTGCCAACATATTTTTGCTTACGTGCGCTTCTGTAATTAGTTCGGTGGTGCAGTTTCCGCATATTTACCTAATCCTATAACTATTAGTAATATAAATACTGTAGCTATTTGACATACGTACAGTATTTATATTATAGAGCGAGTATGGCTCATGGGCGAGTGGGAGCATGTGCGACTTTCGATTCGGCGCAAGCGAGTTCGAATCTCGCTGACCTCGCACCACTGACTTTCCTAAGTTATGTGCGGATCGCTCTAAAAACGGTGAAGGAAAACATCGTGAGGGAACCGGCATGTCCAAGAATTAACCACAAAAATTCAAAGACATCCACCAACCCGCACTGGGCCAGCGTGGCAGATTATGGCACATACTCTCTCTGTAAGAGAAGACCTGTGTCCCCCAGCAGTGAGAACGTGATGGGCTGATGATGTTGATGATGATGATGAAGAATTAATAACATTTTATATAAGATTATTATGTTTATTTAGTTTGGTCGCCAGTAGTTTAGTTTTTATTTTATTTAGCTTACAGTGTGTATTTATAGAAGTTTTTATTTTAAATATTAAATAAATGCAGGATTTATATTTTGTACAAAAGCGCCATAATAAATAATAACATATTATATTTGACAAAAGGGTAGGTATACTGTACGCAGGCGTAGCGTAGGTTACCTACTACGAGTAACCACTAGCGTCTTTACATGATTTTGTCCAAACGTGTCATTTCTTAAATAAATAGTTTTGCACAACACAAACACTTAGTTTTGCAAATAAATGAATATGAATATGAAATATTACATATTAATATTAATAAATGAATATGAATATGACTTAATCTAAATTATTTATTGGTAAATAATTTATATGCAAAAAATAATAATATTGATTCACAATTATGTTATACAAGTTAAAAGCATAGTTACTGAAGTACTAAAACGTTGATACTGAAGTTTAAACAATATCGAAAGTTAAGTAACAGTCTATATTGTATAATTTTGCAATAATTGCGCATCTCTAGTTATTTATCCAACAGGCAGGAGGAGCTTGATGCTGATTGACTGTTTACCGTTTAATATTGTTTGTCTTTAACGGTCAGCCATTTGCGTTGCAGGACTGAATTCTCCTTTGTTGTTGTTAAGGGTTTGTATTTCTATCAAGAACGAAACAAGTAGATACGATAAAGATGCTAAATAATCAAAATATAAAGAAGGTAGGTAATAATTAAAATTTAAACACCCCCGACACCAGAATACGTATAAAAAGTAAAAAGTGTTTGAACCGATTTTGATAAAACGTTTAAGAACCATCGCTAGAAAACCTGCTTTCAAATAAAAAAAACTGCATCTAAATCGGTTCACCCGTTTAAGAGCCACGGTGCCTCAGACAGACACTGTGTGTTAGTGGTCAAACTTATCACACCCGTCCTTTTTGCGTCGGGGTTAACAAAGGTACTGCCGTGGTTTCTCAGCTGGTTTAGAGCGTTTCCTGTACTGAAGGAAACGGTCCCAAGTTCAAACCTCGGCTACGGCGAAATGTTTTGTACCTATCTATATCTAAAAAGTTTATTAAATAAATAAATGTCTCAATACAGAGTTTATACTCAGCACATGCACAAAATACCTTATAGTAAAAAAACTCAAACAAGGTTTTTCGGAAAGAAAAAATACGACCACCGGCTGGGACTTGAACCCGTATCTCAATCTCTTCCCTTAGCGCGGGAAGATCTCTATCAATTGAGCTACGGTGGTCACCAAAACGAGTTTTCTCAACGAGCAAGATCAAAGATGATGATGATTCGTTAATGCTTCATATAAATATAATAAGAATACCTATTAGTGGCAAGCCAAATCGTAAAGAGAGATCAAATACACTATACTCGTAAATATAAGTGATGTGATAAAAGCCTCAATGTCCTTAAATGAGTATTAGATAAACACAAGCTTCTTATAACACGATAAGAATTCTTACAAAAACCGTCGTCGTTTTGACTAGCCAAAGCCGGCAATCTCTTTATGAAAATCTCTTAGGTCGGACATGCCGCGCGTTTTTTCTTACCTTGATAGCTTGATACCTTACATTTCCGCTCTTTGCCTTCTATCCTGCATCCTCTTTGCATTGTATCTTGCCTATACATGTGGGCAAAGAATATTAACTATTACTGGTTGTAGGTTTTTCGTATGCGAGAGGCCGTCTGGGTGGGTACCACCGCTTTACCAGTTATTCTGCTACCAAGCAGTAGTGCACAAGCATTACTGTGTTCCGGTTTGAAGGGCATTGTAGTCAGCGAAATTACTGTGCATATGAGATTTAATATTTGATGTCTCGGGGCGATGAGCGCAATGCAGTGCCACGCAATGCTTTTATGATAGTGTAGTACAAGGATTACAATAAATATGCTTCTATAACACACTTACCTACATTATCTTTCAGTTCTTAACGGTAATGTGCAAAGACCAGAAATAGCTAAAACCACTTTAGATTGTCAAAAGAGATGTGGGTCAAATCGATGAAATTACAAACGAGAAGTCTATGTTTGGCCTCTCTCTCACGTAGATGGAGTACTATATCTAAAGGAAGACGGCAGTCTAGCGACTGCTCAGACAAAACTCCCTGGTGGCTCACTAAATAAAAAAAAAACATATGTAAAAAAAAATATCGTTTAATGAAATCGATATGATTCAGTCCAACCTCCTTGAAATCCTTTGACATGATATACCTTTGATGCGGACTCCTGCAATAAAAACTTAAAGCACCTGAAACATCAGCAAGCAGCAAAAACCTACCCTTATATAATTATAAGTGACATTGAAGTTAGTCTAAACTGTTCTGAGAATCCGTTAATAGTTTCCAAAGAAGCAATTAAAAGTTTTGATAGTCGTTTAAGTTAAACATGGCTGAGTAAATCGCTCCGAAGTAAACACCTGCGGAACCCGGCGCGGGACGTGGTTAGTTCCACATTAGATTGTAATTATTCGGAGACAGTCTGAGATTGCACGCGCGCATAGTTTGATGAGACTCGTTAGAGATGCATAGTAAGGTTGCTAATTATATTTTATTGCAACCGCTGAAAAGCTTCTTTAATAAATGAATTTATTTATTCATTATTTGAAATTAAAATGTTATAGTATTATTTCAGGCAATAATACAGTTAACAAATTAAAACTACCAGATGCCCATAAAATATATACCCTATAGACTAACTTATGTACCTATAATTTATAAAAACACTAAAGCTACGATGAAGGAATTAACTTCGGCTTCGCCTCCCTGTAGCGCCTCTTAAATTACGCAGACTTAGACTTCGAACGGGATTCGAACTCGTGACTTCCCGTCTTAAAGCCATGCGAGTTTATCAGGCGTTAAAGCCCCCACCAGGAACCTATACATGTATAATGTTATCTGTAGTATTTTCGAAAAAAACATCATTCTTCCAAATTATGTTAGTCCTTTCTGTACTTAGGTTTTCTGGAAGAGATCACTTTAAGCGATAAGACCGCCTATTGTTATGCTGATTACTGTGAAATGTACTTGTTTTTCATTTACTTATTTTTAAGGTTTTTAACAATAAAGTGTTTATCTATCTATCTATAGTTGGCGAGTTCGATGACTGTAATAAACTATATTATGCTTTTTTTTCAGTCTTTAACAGGCGCCAGTGCTAATCAAAGAAACTAAACACGCTTCTTTTTTCTACCGAACGAAATAACAAAGGTAATAGTCATATTAAGTAACAAAGAATCAATCACAAGTATTATTTTGAAGTACGAAAATATTTCCAAAAGTATAATGTATATAGTATCAAGAAATTCTACTTAGCTGCGTAACTGCAGAATACTACTTGGAAGTTCTGTTTATCTGTTTATAAATTTAATATAGTATATATATTTATATATATATATATATATATATATATATATATACATATATATTTAATTACTTCATTAATTATATGTACTTTGTTTTGGTACCTTTGTTCCTATATTACACTTATATTTAATTATACATTATTATGATTATGTAGTCTGTATATGGGTAATTATTATTATATTATACTGGTTAGTTTTCTTATACACAACACCACCGTCCCTTACAGTTTCTTTGAGTCCTCTACATCCAAAGGTAGTCTGGAAGAGATCGCTATAAGCGATAACACCGCCTATTGTAACACTTTAGCTTTAAGTATTGTTTGGTAATTATTTCATGTTGTTGTGTGACAAAAAAGCGTTATCTAATCTAATTTAACAGTAGTTTTTCCGATGCACATAGATACACTTTTAAAAAGGACAAATGTAATTTTTTTTTATTGTTATTTTTTGTGTTTTCTTTAAAGTGTAGTGTATACCTATAGGTATGACTACAGTGTTTCAAAATACCTAGGTAGGTATCTTATAAAAAACATAGGTATGGTTTTTTATTAGTCACATCACACTTAAATTAATAAATTCGAAAGATTATATGTTAGTGTGTAATTGTTCCCTTTACGCCGTAACGTCTAAACGGATTTGAAAGAAATTCGGAAAAGAGATAGCTTATACCCTGGATTAACACACAGGCTACATTTTATCCCGGGACTCCGCAGGTGAAGCCGCGGTGTGCAACTTGTATAGAATAAAGGAGTATAGGTACCTACTACTTGTCTACGGAACAATAGGTAGGTACGAGTACATTATCTATATTATTGGAGCATTCGCAACAAAGTTCTTCAATCACAAGCAGGTTATTGTTTACACTCCGGTTTCCGGATAAATATAAAGACATTTTCCTGACTCCGGAATTTTGGCCCGAAGGAATAGTATTCAGGCGATTTAGGGAGCCTATAGCGACGCTGTTTGATAAAGCTTGCACTTTATAAATATGTATAAACATGAGTATATTTTTTGTAAGTTAACTGAAAAAAAGACATTATTAAATTATTACTATTAATCTTATCCCATAAAAGGATATTGGAATCCCTAGAAACAACAATCCTATTTATTTAACAATCGTTCGATATATGATTAGTTTGTAAACGGATATAATATCTGTTTTGTTGTATCAATATGTTTATTGTATGAATTGTATCCTATGAATACCTATGTTTATATACCTAATATTTTTGTGAGCCGCGCTTTATCTATAAAGAATAGTGATTTCCCTAGCAAAAAAAGGTACAGAAATACATGCAATAACACATTAGACAAGTACTTTACCTACACATTGTGACTGTGTGTACATCACTACATATAAAACAAAGTCGCTTTCTCTGTCCCTATATCACTATGTATGCTTAAATTTTTAAAACTACGCAGCGGATTTTGTTGCGGTTTTTTTTAATAGATAGAGTGATTGAAGAGGAAGGTTTATATGTATAATAACCGTGCGAAGCCGGGCGGGTCGCTAGTAATTACATATATCACTGTTTCATAGGGTCAACCGCTGAAACTCCAAGATAATTTAAACTGAAAGTTGGTGCTGACATGAATGCATAGCAAAACCGGTAAAAATACATTTAATAAATATAGTAATCTATATATCTATAACTTAATTTAGCCGTTGATGTTTTGTTTGTTTGATGTTGAACTTTTGACTGGATTCCTGTAAAACTACTGACGCCCATTACGCTTCTGTTATATTGCTTTTACGCATTATTTCTCATAATAGGTGTTTCATTTTAGTATTTAGTTAAGCTTAAACGTTGATTATTCATTATCTCGTTAAATACCAACTTATTCCATATAGTGTCTTAATCTAATTGTAATAAATAATTAAACTTACTTATAAAACTAGATTAAATTTTCAAACACATTAAATTTTGTCAAAATTAACTTTCAAAGTGAGTACCATCTACACACTTAACAGTGCTCAATAACTCAACTTATTAGTGATACTCAATAAAAGCAAGAGTTATAATTAGTTTGTTAATCAGGACTATTGTGCTGTTTGTGCATTATGAAAATCAATTAGTTATAATTACAGTTAACTGGTAAGATTGTTAAGTGTAATTATTATCATGTTAAGTGTAAAATTAGTACCTATTTAGTTAGGTGTGTTAGTGTTTATGATGCGCCTGGTGTTGTCAAGCACAAACCTTTTATTAAGAATTTTCGTTTCCTTTAATTTCATAGACTTTTTTCGTAGACAGTGACGAGACGTCTGACGAGGGTTGTTCATTAAATACGCTTTAAATCCTCTGCAGTTTGTCACGATTATAACTCGTTTGTTTTCTAAAGTTTATTTTAATTTGGCATATTGTACGTAATAATATTTTTACCGTATTTTATGCAGTGGCGTGAATGCAACCGGCATTTCTCTCACTAGCAGTTTCAAATCATTTGCCGGTACGTTTATGGTGATGCTCTTAAGTTTAAATTACATTTCAAACTTTAAAATACTTATTAACACGTTTTGATATTAAACTCGGATGTATGAAAGACAAGGTCGCTACATATTTATTTGTGCGGTACAATTTTTTACAAGTTTATGGCATTTTATTTTTATGTTTTCACTATTTTATTTTAAACACGATTCACGATTAATTGTATTAAGCACTCATGCAAACAGTATTCAAATGACTCACCCAAAAAGACAGGCGATGATCATGACGACATTCATCAAGTCAACTTTGGATCCCATGTTTCGTGCTTATACAAACATTTGAGTTGTTTATACTTTGATCACTTTTGTTGCGCGTCTGTGGCGCCGCTGTCGGCGACGGAGGAGATTTCCAACGTTTGGAGATGAAAAACAAGCAGCTTCCTCTCGGGCCCAGCGCGCATGCGCCGCGGAAATTAAAGCCTCACGACCACCGCGGCTTTTGGAACTAGGCGGTGTTGTTTCGCGGTTTTGATGATTTGCCTTTTGGGACGTAGGTTAGATAATCGTTTTAAGTGGTTTGCAATAATTAGCATATATGCTGAGATTCAGCCAAGGCACCATTTTATATTTTTATAATTATTTGCCTAACGGCAGAGATGGTGCTGACGGAAGTATAACTTATAGATAGACATTTACGAAATATACGAGTATCTACAAACGAAGGCAGGCCTGCTAAGGGAAAACCTATCAAAGCCTTTTACTTTATTCACCTAGGTGTGTTATACTATGATGGTCTATAATGGGTAAGCACATACTATTATTATTTCAGGCATATTCCAAATCCCTTTACCATTACTTCACGACTCGTGAATGGGCCGTCCTGTTATTAAACTATAGAAAAGCCATCGTTGATGGTAACTGGGACGCAACGGGTTAAATAAAATGCTAAATATATACAAGACCAAAGTTTAAATGAAAAAAGCTTAGCATAGATAGATTGTTGCCAACTGATAATTTCTGAAGCCTGATTACTCTGCCGGCTGACATACATTTCAGTCAACATTATCCTCGGCTTGTAAACCTGCAGCAATTACAGCAAACACGCCGATTTGATTGATTGACTGTTAGGTGTGATTGCTAGCGGTTGCTAGAGGCTTTGAACAGTGTAGGTATGCTCTATGACTGTATGCCATATATAACTTAACTAATCACGGGCGCAAAACCCCGATAGGTTATGCAGTATTGTTTTAATTATTACCATACCAATTATTTCATTAGGGAGGATCCTAATTTGATTTTTACTTCTCATGCTCGTAAAGACTAAGGTGGAACTATTAGGCTCCAGGGCTTAAATTGAATTATTTTTTTTAGCAAATCTGTTATCATCCACATTATAAAAGAAATGTGAAAGAATGCTCACATGTTTCAGGTACAACATGTTTACACATTGCAGAACAATTCATAATGAACTACAGCGTATGTTCTTTGCACCAATTTGAAAAACAAAAGAAATGAGAAAATTATACACGCGCGTGTTACATTTTTTTTTACAATAATCATTAAACTAATTTTAATATTTTTTAATTCCTCACTATTCAACTGAAATTTAGTGTTTAACTTTGAGGTACACCTCGACTTACTATGCTCAATAATCTACTATTCTATTCTACGCGGGAAAAACTAATAGGGTATGAATATTTTACTGTAATTAATGGCTGTAAAATACAACTAACAAAAACTAAGCCCCGAGTTAGTGACGGATATGCTAATTGAATTACTTTTGTTTAGATCTGTTCTGATCATGTTGTAACCGATCCAAATTCAGTACGCAATATAGGGTTGTCACACGTCTTCCTTTATGTTATTTTCTATGACTCACATAGATTGGATTTATGAATCATACATTCATAACACATACAGGTTGGTACCCATATGGGTTGCAGACCCATGTTTCCCACAACAATGGGTTCTAAATGAGGTCCCAGAGGTTCGACTGATTGTTTCTCCGCTGGTCGCCACTTCCATTCCTATCTTGAGTATAATAAGACCTCTCAATCCAGTTGTAGGCTTAGAGCTGGCCTTGTTTTGACTAAGGTAGGTAACGTAAGTACTTTAGATAATTTTGATTAAAGAAATCATTGAAGAAAATAAATAACAATTATTTGATACAATATACACCAATTCTGTCGATTTGAGCTCTAATTAAAGCTTTTCGCGCTTGGGCAATCTGGATGGGATGGGAATCTCTTTTTCTGCATAGACTACGTTTTGATATGGCAGCAACCGATCTTGGTCCGTCAACTTCAATAATATTAATGTCATCAAAAAGCACACAATATCTTAGTCAACTTCGACGCTTAGCTCCCCACCTTTGACTGATGCCGGGCTATTAGGCAAATCCCCCAGCTCGATTGAATTGAAATACTTATTGGAAGCACGGAATGATGCCGATTTTCACGTATAATTGGTACGTTTATATGACTGGATCATAGAATCAATACGACATATGATTTAACTGTAAAATATGAGCCCAATAATTTATCACTTACGATTTGTCCAAATGTATATTTCAGCTGAATATTTTAATATCTGCGTCTAAAAATTCAAAGGTATTTAAAAAAGTACGACAGATGAATACTTTCCAACTTTTTCTACTTAATTTCATGTAACTTAATTTCAACTTTGCAAACTTTGATTGTTCCGAACAAGGGTGTTAAGCTTTTCAAAAGTTCTCAATGTTGATGAAAAAATATGATCCGTCAACTGCAATAATACAATCAATTTTATATGACTTGTGAAATGTTTTTGAAACAAAACCGGTTCCTTTGCAATTGTATTAATAAGGGTAATTGGTATTCATAATGTTACGTCTAAAATATTAATAGCTTTTCTTAACTTGTGCGATATCATTGAGAAAATTGCTAACATCTGCGAAACGAATCCGCGAAGTTCGTTATAACAGGGAATTACGTAGCAATCAACGCTACGCGTAGTAACAGCCTACGACGCTACGTGAATGCTACGTGGACATGCTACGACGTGCTACGTAAGAGAGTTCAAACCGGGTAAACTGACCATCCATTTCAATATTTCAAAATACACCGGGCTTGAAGTGTATTGTCATGGCATAATTACGATGCAATACAATACAAAACTTTTTATTGCATTCCAGTGAACAAAATATAGTGTAAAAATCTTTAATTACATGGGTATGGCATGGCAACACCATGGGCGGTCTCATCGCTTAGAGCGATCTCTTCCAGACATTTTTTGGATGAAAGTACAGACGGTGTTGGACAACCATTTCATATTAGGTACATGTTTTTTGGGAATTTTTTGACAAGATTATTATAATATGATTGTGAGTTTTTCGACTAATTTGCAAATACTAGCAAACTTACCTGCGTTTTACTAAGACACTCATATGCAAAATAGGTGCTTAACCATTCAGTAGCGACCACGTACGAAACCTGAACATTATAATCGTAAATAAGAAAAAATATCTTCAAATGGCGCCGACGCGTGCGGCGTGACCTCAAAGGCTCGAACTGGAACGCCGGCACCTCAGTGCGGTGATTTGAAATAGAATCCTACTCATCACCAAGTGTAATGTACGTTGGTCTACAACTGTGGCTATACAGCGTGTTACTGATGGAACTCGATCTTAGTACACATACAATAAAGAACCCTTAACTGTATACCATTTTACAAAAGAAAAAATAACATTCCAACAGCCTACAACTAATACTACACTACCACCTACCACTATAGATATATACACTATAATATAGTAATACAACTTACTATAACACACCTGGGCGGGTACCACCGTTTTGCCAGTTATTCTGCCGCCAAGCAGTAGTGCGCAAGTTACTGTTTTTCGGTTTGAAGGGCATTGTAGCCAGCGAAATTACTGGGCATATGAGACTTAATATCTGATCTGACGTCTCGGGGTGATGAGCGCAATGCAGTGCTACGCAGTTCTTTTTATGGTATTAAAAGTTCTGGGTGGCACTGCAATTGTTGTGGGCAGGCGTGGCGCTTACCATCAGGCGAACGACTGGCTCGTCTCATTACTCAGTTCCATAAAAAAATATTATTGGGATAAAAAAGTTACTTTGTTACACTCTGCCGGCCTACCCACAGGTACTTCAAGCGCTTGTGTGACCTATGGGTAAGCCTGCTATAAGTTCATGGAGACAACAACGAATAATCTAATATAGAACAAACGAATTTCAGTAAACTAAAATTTAATAATCCCTGACACAAGAAACCTATAAATAGTAAAAAACGGCTGAAGCGATTTTGATAAAATATGTCTAAGAACCACCGCTAGAAAACCTGCATTCAAATAAACTGCATCAAATCGGTTCATTCATTTAAGAGCTACGGTGCCACAGACAGACACACATAGTGTTCAAACTTATAACACCTCTACTTTTTTCGTCGGGGTCAAAGAGTCTTTAATGATAAAATACATTTAAGATATTCATTTCCTGCCAAATCACTACAGTATTCCGATATGTGATTCTTTTTTTTCAAAGATAAACTATACTTAATAAATTTTTATTTTCGTTAACAAAAAACAAACCACAAAGCTTTCCACTACAAAGTAATTGGCAGTTTCGACATTGTTCGATTTTTTATCGAATCGGCACGCGTCACTAGTTGAGCATACATGCAACAACCACGCCATTGTTTCAAAATTTCAATTTCGTATTCTATAAAAAAATAGGCAAATTTCAAAGTCTCGTCAAATATTAAATACAAACTATTACTACTACTGGGCAATAAAAACTGTTATTACTGGGCATATGAGATTAAATATCTGATATCTCGGGTTGATGAGCGTAATGCAGTGCTATGAAGTGCTTTTTAAAGTTTTAAAAGTTCTGGGCGGTACTGCAATTGTTATGGACAGGCGTGGCGCTTACCATCAGTCGAACGACCTGCTCGTCTCATCATTCAGTACCACAAAACAAAAACAAACAAAAATGTCCATTCAAGTGATATAGAAACCATATTTACAACAGAAGTATCTTTTTTCTGTTCACTAGCTCATGCACGCGATTTCATCCGTGTGGACAAAGGTTTATTGTTGTCTTAAGGAAATGTACCCTTTAACAGGATGAAAGGGTTACAATATGCTATACTAGAATATAATATAGCTCCATACCTCATTGGCATGAACGAAAACACAGTAGGGGTACAGAGATCTTCAACGAGTTATTTTAATAGTGTAAAAGTAAAGATGATATAGATACATAGTTTAGTATACACACATAGTATAGAATAGAAAGATGTGTGATGTGTGAAAAATATTCATAGCTAGCAGCGCCTCGCGTTTCCACCCGCGGTTTCCCGGGATAAAAAATTGGCCTATGTGCTATTCCAAGTCCTAAAGTACCTACATACCAAATTTCAATCAAAATAGGTTCGGTAATTTTTGCCTGAAAGAGTAACAAAGATCCATACATCCAAACATACAAACTTTTGCGTTTATAAAATTAGTAAGATAATACAATGGTCATTATTACAATGACTCTACTATTGTATTGACGTTCATAAGTGCGTCTGTGATGCCAAAATTGAAAAAGAACTTTTGAACTTTGATACCTATGGTATATAAACAATAGCTAGTGTAGATAGTTATGATAGTTCTCAATAGTAAGGGCGCCAGCGCTACGCGGTGACTGTACAAGGCACGTCTCTGTTAAATCGCAGCCATTACCTCGCAATCTCGAGGCTCAACAAACCGCTGCTATTTATACACCAAACATTTTTCAATCCCTCCAAATGGAACCTCTTTGGTATCTCTCAGAGGTTATCTTTTTGTGAATGGTAGGCTTTGTTGTATGATTCGGTAGCTTGTTTTTCTGTAGTGCAAGTTCAAACGATACTATGTGAATAATATGAAATTTAAAAGTAGACAAATAGAATTAAGACTCCGGCCAGTAGTGTTTAATTTAAATTGAAAACGTTTTTACTATATACCACTGAAACATCAAATTAATTTTGGTAACATCCTAAAAGTTTGAATAAAGTTCCATCATAGAACTAAAATGGAAATAACAATGGTAGATACTACATACTACTACATGCTACTGCGTATGGCCCACATTTTTACCAGTCTTTGTAACGCTTAATGTTTATAATAATTAATGTTTTTGACACGCTTATTTACGTGACTTTGATATTAAAACAAGTATATGTTTTATCAAACAAAAAAACCGACTTCACTGTATCTTCGAAGTCCAAGGTCAAATATCGATGAAATTTATATGGGACCACTTTGTAGTTATACTGAACCCAGCGCAAAGAATTTATCAAATCGGTTCATGAATGACGGAGTTCTGAGGTAACAAACATAATCAAATTAAAAAGTATAATCGAATCGAATCGAAGTAAAACAAATTAAAAAGTATAATCGAATAGAGAACCTTCTCCTTTCGAAGTCGGTTAAATTATATTTCCAAATTGTGCGTACTTTGTGTCATGTTAAAGTGATCAACAGAAAATATCCGTCCACTCAAAAGTTTAAAGTAGTAGTAGGTATTTAGAAAAAGTTACAGCAGTAGAAATGGGATTGGCAATCTCCGAAAACTTGACGAGCACCTTTGTACTATCTAAGAAGTCACTTCGTAGCACTTATTCTGATTGCAGGCAGAACCTGCAAAAACCGTTATGGGTTCATGTTTGAACCAGTTTTAATTAGACATCAAATGAATAATGCGTTGTTGATCATCTCATGTGATACTTTTCATGATTCCTAAAAATACAAATAATTAAAAAGATGTGTTGGTAAAAAAAATACTATTTATATAGGAAACTTGGCTATTTTCTGACCTCATAAATTCAGTAACTAGTCAAGAGCTTGTGTACATATAATCAACAATAATAACTAAATTTAAACAATAGATAGATATATATATAGATAACGTTTTATTGTTACACAACAACAAGAAATAATAAGTTATTATTTCTTGTTTATTATTAATAACAAAACAAAACTTAAAGCTAAAGTGACAATAATAAATGTATACAGGTAAGTGTGCTTGAAGTTTATTATATTATCTAGCCGTACTTTATATATACCTACTAGTCTATCTGAGGATTCAAAAACCTTTGAAATAATTATTTAGTCCTCTAAATTTTGGTGATGGCCTTGTTTTTTTGCCAATTATTGCTGCAATAATTGTAGAGCCATCGAATTGCCGACTAAATCTTGCAAATCAGTGCAACACATGACGCAATCATATTTATTAATATTTTGATTTTTTATGTTTTATAGATCTATGTTTGGCCACTATCTCGCCTGATGTGAAGCGATGATGTGGCCTAAGATGAAGCACATAGATCTAGAGAGAGACGACAGTTAAGCGGCTGCTCAGACTCGTCTCCCCGATGGTTCACCGAACAAAATTTCGCCGTCATATAGTTTTCCCGCCCGTGTACGGACTCTGACAAATCTCAGCAAGATGGCGGGCGTACAAGCCTTATACGAAATACAAATAAGTCCAAATCAACGCTGAAAACTAGCACATGTTGACACATCGGGTCACACGCCCACGTTGCATCGTGTTAATCGCGTGCGAGTGCGGCTGCAATCTTCCGCCGGCAAATAGCTTCCGCGGCACCTCCGCCCCATCCTGTGCCATTTTCCGCACTCTGCCGCGCACCGCACGTTAACATCCGGTAGAGATGGAGCTACGGAAGCTTTCTATTACCCTGGGGACGATTGCTACGTCATTGATGATATTACCTATAGTACCTAAGTTCTGACATGTCGTGTTGAATAGTTGTTTATTGCGCTTCCAACTGTAATGTGCCATCGGCACAAAATATCACCACCTCATCTCTCACTCTGTGAGTTGTTTATAGTCTGAGTTTGTTTATTATCGTTTATAATACAATATATTGTATGAAAAGTTATGACCCGGAGTAGAGCTCTCCTTCCGTTATATCCCTCCTTAATATTATAAACGCGAAAATGTGTATGTATGGATGTGTGGATGTTTGTTACTCTTTGACGCTGCAACGGCTAAACGGATTGGAATGAAATTTAGTATGGAGATAGCTTATACCCTGGATTAACACATAGACTACTTTTTATCCGGGATACCGCGGGCGAAATCGCAGGGCTCAGCTGGTTAGAAATATTTTTGGATGCTACCTCGTTTTTAAGCAGTAATAAGTATATGTATGTATACGCAGCGTACATAAATCTGTACGTATATCTAAATTACAGTTATTAATAATATGCACCTAGGTATTTTTACATTAGAAGATGCAATATATATTTTCTGTTTATCTTTTTTAACTTATTTAAATAATTTCACGAAATATTATCATTACTACAAACTTTGTTGATTCTGGTTAAATATACTAACTTAAGGTAGGTATAATAATTTCAAAAAAAAAATTATGAGCGAGGGCTCTTGTGACTTGCAAAGTAGCACTATTTTTAAGAAACATGTATAACCCCATGATTGTTCCTGAATCTTTGTAGAGAGAAATAAACAATTACCTACATTACTTACTGCACTGGCACCGCTTAAATTGTTTCTTGTTCGTCCTGGTAAAAAAATCTACCTGGCATTAAGTCCTTCACATGCAAACTGTTTCGTGCTAAACTATAAATGAATAGGGAAAAACTAATAGGGGTTTATATAACACGTTTTTTGATTAAAAACAACCGAAGCCCCTATACTGCCGACAGCTCGGCGCTTTCCAAATGTTCACCTAGCGCGTGCTTTGACATGCGGACAGAGTGCGACGCCACACGCCGACACATCATGAATGCCACGGCTTTGGCACGGCACTGCTGAAACCTGGCAATTTACGGTCACAGGATCTAGGTGAAGTTTACATGTCTTGTTGAAGAACAAAAAATATAGCGGCTCAGTTTTTGAAAAGATAGAAAGAAAAAAAAAACATTCTATTACCTAATAAACAGAAATTATACTTAGAAATACAAAACTTTTCTTAATTATAGAACTTTTGTTTACCTCTTATGTAAGGCATAGTTTCAATACCAGTGAAGGTCACAACCTTCAGGTGTAAGTAACTTTGATACAACTTTCCCCTATTTTCTCTTACGTAATGTCTGCTTTGTTTCACTTTACTTTTTCTTGTAACTTCACCTGCGCTCAGGATATTGTCGTGATGGGTCATTTACCTTATCCGCCTTTTTCTTTCAAGAAAGCCTTTATTACTTCTGCACTTCCCTACGAATCATCATCGAGCTAAAGGAAAAAGCTTTTATAGCATAGCGGTAAAGTTCATCTTGAACAATTTCCTGTTTTATCAATTAGCCGGAGTTCCGACCAAAAGGAAATCTCGATAAATGCAATATAAAAAGTACACGATGCCTCAGGCTGTGATGTTCATTCTGACATTGATTCGTGCAAAATTCTAAGAAGTACAAGTTGCTAAGTTGAGAACGCGCTAAGAGGCGCGTGCCGCGCGAGAAACGCGCGGTAAGCGCACGCGCGACGCCACTCCGCACGCCGCTGCCACCGCGGTCGCTCATGCCCATTCTATGAGGCTGCACTACAGATCGCGATCGCGATAACGAGCGGTATCCGATCGTAACTTTTAATGGTACTTTGAAAGTGTTAGGGCATGTGTTTAGTGCGGGAGATGTGGCGAGCGGCACGGGCAGAGAGGGCGCGGTGAGCGCGCGATGCCCCGCGTGCCGGGCCCGCCGCGCGATGAGCGCGCGTCGCACGCTTTGCTGTCTCCTGGACGCGCGCGTTCTTATGTTGCCGCTGGTCTTGACTCTAGCGAGAGCTCAGTAAGTTCACTAACTACCTACTTCTTAAGTTTCTTCTAACTTGCATGTTAAATGACAAATTGAAGACAACATTTGTAAAAAAAGTTATGTAATTTTGATTTTGTGACCACTGTTTTAGATAAACATTACAAATTATATTGCCGAGTTTATGAAATACTGTACGTAGCTAGAGATTGTCAATGACGACTGAACTCAATAATAACCTCGTATTTTTTAAACTCGTACTTAAATAAACATGTCAACGGTGTTAATAGTCTCAAATGTTGTCTCTAACTTACTGCGTACGATGTAGGTTGAAGATGTGGTGTATCTAATATTATAAACTGCTGGAATATTTTAGGACCTCCGCAAAGACATTCCGTCGGCTCATGTTGTATTCAGGAACGCTTTGCTATCTGAAACTTAGTAAATATTTCTAAGAAACTAGAAACGTACCTACTCTCATGTGTGTGAAGCTTATATATGATTATTTTAAGGTTATTGTTGATGTGGATTAGATACCTAGAATTCCCTTTTAAGTTCCTGTATTTAACATAAATAATTTCAATTTTTCTGATTTGAAGTTTTGCAATAAAAAAATGCAGCTTGTTTTTTGAGAAAGTTATGAATATTTTGCAGTAAATGATAAATAGTAGGTACTTACCTACTATATTTGGAAATCAAAATTATTAGTTTAATTGTTAGTTAGTTCTAGTTTAATAATATAATTAGCATACTCGTGCTCATTTCGTAACCCATTCATAGATGAAATGAGATAGCCGTAACGATAACGCCCTACGATCACATACAGAGATCCTGACACCTAACTGCAATTGCATTTGCAATTGCGAACGAGGACTACAACACCCAGACACGAAGCAAATACTTGCGTGCTTGTGTTTTTCTGTACACAAACATATGTCATGTAGCGGGAATCGAACCTGAAACCTTCCTGGTAATATAAGATTTTAAATGAACATATTTTTAGAGTCTTAAATATACGAAACAGCTATACACTCCCAAAATTAACATGCAATATAATATCTATAACTCAATATCCATTGGCCTATGGATCGAATTACTAATTCGAGTTGTTTTCATGGTGTAGGTCCGTTGTACCCGTAGGCCTTGTCCCTACTACGAGGACAACACGACGTCATTAAATTTTCGTACCATTGCCCCCGTTACGGAAATACAGCCACTAGGTTAGGTTATGTTATGTTAGAACTGTACCACACAGCGCGAGCCGTGCGAGGGAGCCGCGGTAGCGGCCGGCGATGCCACAGATGTTTACTATACCAACGGAAACAGAGTAAGGGGACTACGAGACATATTTTTAAATATTTTATTAAAGTACCGCTGTCCCCGTTTAAAGGGGACACGGCTTACGGGGACAACGGACCTACCCGTTTTCATCCTGTTGTTTCGTTGTGATCCTTCATAATTTGAATATATTTTTATTTGTTTCAAATTAGCTGAACACTATACCACAGAGGCAGTTAGTAGTTCTTTATATTGTTGCATTTATAATGTGATCCGACGGCGGCATACAGCTCAATTCAATTAGGAATGGTAAAAACCAAGCACTGAGCGTTCTATTTGAAACCCATCCATTTAATTTACCGGCAAATTGAGGATTTGAGGAATCCTGGCGTTAAGTGGCAATTTAGTCCTCGGCTTTCGTTTAAATTACATCAGTTTAGGCAAAGTTGAATACGAGCTTGCAGATTGGGCTGTAAGAGTTTAGATTACATATAAGGAATTTTACTCATACCTAATAGAGATAAAAGAAAATAAATGTTACATTTCCAAAATGTAGGTTACATAAGACATTTTTAGGGTTCCGTACCCAAAGGGTAAAACGGGACTCTATTTCTAAGACTCCGCTGTCCGTCTGTCTGTCAGTCCGTCTGTCACCAGGCTGTATATGTATGTATATGTATGTATGTACTCGTACATCATGAACCGTGATATTTAGACAGTTGAAATTTTCACAGCACAACAAAAATTAAAACACGAATAAAAGAAATATTTAAGTGGGTTCCCATACAACAGACATGTTTTTTTTTGCCGTTTTTTAATGGTATGGAAGCCTTCGTGCGCGAATCCGACGCGCACTTGGCCGGTTTTTTTTTAAACTTTTACAAAACATCGACCATCGCGCATCGATCAACGCTACACCTGCCATGGCTGATTTTCAGCTGAGACCCTTTTCGTTGCAACCTACGCACAGTGAATAATTTTATTTTGATGAAAGTATAATTATTTTGGGAAAAAAAAACAAAAGTTTCATCGCTTGGTTTTGTTCTACAAAAAGTTAGAGAAAAATCCAAGTTCTACAAAGGGTGATAAAGTCTGTCTCCTTGTACGAATTTAACGATAATGATGATTATCATCATTTTATTTTGATCACCATCATCATAATCACCTACAAGTTTTGTCAATGTTTTTGAAATGATAAAATACGATCAAGCGCCCATTTCTTTATTCCGTTATTGAAATGTTCCTTTGCGTTATAAATTTATATCCATCTTAGGAGTGACGATTGAAAACAGACACAACTTAGTGACCACCGTTGCTCAAAGCCATTCCCGCGCCTAGGGAATCTTGTGATGCAGGTTCAATTCCCAGATAGTGGTCGTATTTTTTATTTCAAAATACTTTGTGACAGTTGTTTTCTTTAAAATAAAAATACAATGTTTGTGTTAGAAACGAGCGCACTGCGGCGGCCGACCGGCTGGAGAACGTCACGCACACCGTATCACGGATACTGGACGGATACGACATCCGACTGCGGCCTAATTTTGGAGGTGAGCTCATCATCATCATCGCTATTATTGCCATCACCAATCTTATTTGTTAAGATAGCTTGTCGCTTTGTTTTAATTTCGGTTTAAATACAGAAAATTTTAACAATCGAGAAAACAATATAAAACTTTATGTTTAGTAGTATGGTTAGCCAAGTGTAGCTCGCCTAAGGAAAGTGTTAATTGAGACATTCTTAGATAGACTCTACAGCAGTTAAACTAAAATGTCTTATTAGTTTTTTAGACTAGATTGAAATTTTAATCGGAAGTCTTTTAGAGACACGTCATTAAAAAACTTTGGGCTAAACACCATATACATATATATAGTCACGAATAAAATATTTGCGCTTTTATACACATAAGGTAATATTTGTACCGAATACCGGGAATCGAGGTATCAATGGCTCACCCAAAATACTACAGATCCTGATATTGAGAGATGCGAAACGATTTCGCGATTGTTGAATATATTATCAAAAACCCTTCCAGAAGTAGCTAACCCCATTTTCGAAGGGTATGTATGTACATAATAATTATTTTGATGTATTTTTTAAGCTTATCTATAAGTTGAACTCAATGTATATGATGCGAAAACAATTTCTGCATAAATGCATCCAGCTAAATAAGTCCACGGTTGCTACGTCGGCAGAGCGTCAGGCGAACACATGCCTACAATAAACGGTATGCCTTCGATGATATTTGCCATCACGAAATGATATTTGCAATCGTTGCGCAACATGAACACGACTACGCTAACGTTCGTAATTCCTAGAGTTCTGCCGGGGAGACCTACGCTCCCTGCATATTATTACGAGCCGTGGACCATAAAGATTTGGAATATTAAATTCTCTCAGTAAATACGATTTGATTTGTCAGCGTTTCGTTTCCCACGGCACATGGATGCTTCGTTGCATAAAATGTTATTGCTTTCAGGCGATCCGCTGTACGTCGGCATGGATTTAACTATCGCTAGTTTTGATGCCATATCTGAAGTCAATATGGTGAGTTGGATTTTTGGCAGACGACATCTAGATGTCTGTGTACAAACCCTTAGCCTTTGTACATACAACCCCAACATTCAGTTTTATATAGGTCATTGAGGCCATCACCATAACACATTGATGTGTTTGGTCGTATGTGTGTAGCCTCTTTTTCCTTTGAAGCTACTTGCTTATCAGACCATGTCTTTGTCGCTCTACCTATTTCGTGAGTCAGAGAGGTATTTCTCCCGAATGATAGGGATGGAAACTCGTATAAGCCAGTGGTGTATTGACAGAGAATCTGACAAGATTGATTGATAATACCCAAAACTTGATCGTGTATTTGTCATTCGACTGTGGTAAGACGATACTTAACTTAATAGTTAAAGTAGTTTTCTAGTCTTGTGTGATGTCTGAAATGTATAGGACATTGCGGAATGAGTCCAAAATTCTTCCTGAAAGAATAATTTGACGGTTCGAAAAACGACCACGGCCTTGTATTTTAGCGTAATGATATCGGATCGCCTCAAAGGTGAGACACTGCTCGGAGCTTCTTGCCTTACTATTGTAAAATTTACCTCGCAATTTCTTGTAACTTGAGTTAAAGCGATAAACACAGCCTCGTGGGTTTTTAGTCTCAATGATTTTGGATCTTAAGGGCTTGGCTCTCGATCGGTTCATATTAATTCATTAATCTTTTAATAGCCCGGAAGGAGGGCAAGGCCGTCACTTGACACACATCGCGTGTGACCGAGGGGCGGCGTGCTGCGTCAGCCAATCGATGGGCGCCTTTACCGCCACTCGCGGTGGCTGACGCTGAGGTCACCGCCCACTCACCACTAGCTTATATAAAGAATTGTTGCTAGAATCCCTATGTGGAATACTTATATAGCTACTGTTACATAGGCAGCATACTGCTTTCAAAACTTGTCTATATGTAGCAGTTAACAGTTCGAAGCTTGGTCAGATAGATAAGTAAGTCGGATTTCCGAAATTCGATTTTTGACGTTTCAAACTATTTGTAAGATAATATAAGTAAATGCCCTTGAAGGCACTCGACCTTGATGAACGATGACGGGGTAAAAATATGCTTATGTTTCAGGATTACACGATAACACTTTACCTAAATCAATATTGGAAAGATGAGAGGTTGGGTTTCGGGTTGCCAGACGAGGTGCTGACATTGTCTGGGGATTTTGCGGATAAGATATGGGTACCAGATACGTTTTTTGCTAATGATAAGAATAGGTAAGTGTTCAAATCTCTACCATAATTCTCCTACAAATTAATTTCATAATTTGGATAGGCAATCGCCCTCAGTATATTTTGTTAAAGTTGATACATTTATTACGTTGATTCTGGTGTTATCTAGCTATGTTTGTTGTTGTGTTTCATAATTTATTTTTAGTTCAAAACATATGGTGGACAAGTTGAAACCACGGAACATTCCTTTTTTTGATATTCTACTACAGAGAGTTTTCTAGTTTTCTTTAGTATTATTACCACGTAGTAATATTTAGTTATCTTTGCTATTATCAAGACATCGAAAATTTCAGTTTCCTACACGACGTAACGGAACGGAACAAGCTCGTCCGGCTCGGAGGCGACGGTAGCATCACCTACGGCATGCGGTTCACAGCTACCCTCGCCTGCATGATGGACCTCCACTACTACCCTTTGGACAGCCAGAACTGCACCGTCGAGATTGAAAGCTGTGTGACTCCTACACTTGTAATAGATCACCGGCAGCTTGGACGTCATGCTTGGACATGATAGACACTTGGCATCATTCGTGCCTTTCATTATATAGAAAAAAGCTCGCCTATTGTTTGATCCATTGCAACTGTATTTTGATGATAACTAATTTTACGTAGATAGTTCTCTGCTAACTCATTGTGCCATGTTCATGATTAATTTGCTAATCCCTATTGCAAGCTCGGTATATATTTATGGGAACCTGCTTGCTATATGCTTGTACCTAGGTAATTGTAATCGGAATCCTTGATGGCATGTTGTCCCTTGCTTTACTTTCTTAAGGTTATTGAAGGTACAAAAAGATTATGATCGTTGTTGAAACTGCTCATGGCAACTTGTGAAATCTGATATCAGAATAAACTCTAAATTAAAAAAAATATCGAATTGTGAATAAAGACAAGTTTGTTTCCTAAACCTCCGTAAACATCGCATACATTCTGAGCTGAGAATATAGTGTAGAACAGATTGCTAACGTTATATTTCCGTTTTTAGATGGATACACAGTGTCAGATGTGGTGATGTACTGGAAAGAGACTCCCGTGCGAGGAGTGGAAGACGCCGAGCTTCCTCAGTTTACTATACTTGGACACGAGACCAATGATAGAAAGGTAAGCTTAACACACGGCAGGAAAATCATTAACGATAGCGATTTTTATCATGAAGTACCCTACCATGCTTTAGTGATATGGTCTAGAAAAAGACCTGATATTACACACGATCAATATAAATTCTTAAGTTCGCTGGAAATAAGGCGAGGACGGTATACATTGCAGGTTTTGTCTTTTGTTTTACCAAACTTTTGCGACGAAACACGTAATGTACACCAATCCCGGTACACCCACATTGTTTTCCTAGTGAGGAACTTGATCTTTCATTTGTTTAATGTTTGGGATACAATTATATGTTTTTGCCTTATTTTAACAACATAAACAAACCACGTCTCAAGGTCCATAGTCCCCGTCAACCCACGTTCCCGCAAATATACGTAGGTACCAAGCATCAAGGTAAAACTTTGCAAACTTTGCTAACCACTTGTAAATTCCTCGTGGAGGCACATTCCGCGAGCGGGTTTGATTCTTGCTACACATGACATATTTTTATAGTTTGTAAATGTTTTTTTCGTGATTCGACTTTCTATGAATCTCGGTATTTTTTGTACATGGCATGGAGTACAATTTTGTAGCGTTTGCACGATGGCATCTAGCATAAATAATACGTTGATAGGTGTTGTATTTTGTTTATCGGAAGTAATTTCTTCAAGCTGTGTTTTTGTTTGCTTGAACAATAACAATCAATATTATCATCATATACTCGTATGTAGGTACAAAAGTGTACGAGCTAACGAAGTGCATGGATCCTACACTTACCAACTTCTTTTATTTCATACATTCATAGTACCTATTCATCAGTTTTTTTGGATTCTTTTTCAACTTACCGCTTATAAACTTCCTCCAGTTAATTAAACTTTGCCCGAAGAAAAGTTATAAATGTAAGCTTACAATATTGTACATAATCTATTAATATTTTCAGGAAAAATTGGCGACAGGGGTATACCAGCGGTTATCGCTCAGCTTCAAGCTGCGGAGAAACATCGGATACTTCGTGTTCCAGACGTACCTACCAAGCATACTGATCGTGATGCTGTCCTGGGTCTCTTTCTGGATCAACCACGAGGCGACGTCAGCTAGAGTTGCACTAGGTAGGTAACAGAGAACACTGTGTCACAACTTCACCTTCTTTTACAGCCTCTGAGTAAAATACCTATACACGTTGGTGTATCCGTGTCTATATCTCGTTACGTGTCAGTTTTTGTGACCCTGTATCCGTTTCCGAGTCCGTATTAATTAATTGATTACCTAAAGGAATGGTTCCTTTTCATAAATTGGTGGTAAGAAGTGAATGAAATTCCAGATTCATCTACCAGTGGAGAAACTCAGTAGATGAATACGGAACAATGGATCCACTTCCACATGTCCGTATTTGTTATCATATTTCAAGTTACTTCTTTACCTGTTTACGGCACTCTTTATTAACGTCGACCGGTAAATCTTACTTCTATAAGTCAATAGCTACTGACGCAGAAAAAAAGACATCCCCGCAGAGTTTCTTGGTGCTATCTTCTCTAGCGGGCGTATTTCCGAAGCACTGGTAGAGTCAGTTTTCGCATTTCTTTTCAGCACTCAGACTTCAATTTGAGTATAGGAAAGAAATGGGTAAACATACTAACCTATTTTTCAAAGTCATGTTAACATAAGTTACAATTTTTAACACATTTTATTTGTATCATGTGTTTATGACCTTTAAAAGTGCACTTTTGTGCCTATTTAATAAATGATATTTGACTTGACTTTGACGCATATCCAACGTTCTTAGGTATCACCACGGTCCTCACTATGACGACTATCAGCACGGGCGTCCGCAGCAGCCTCCCCCGTATCTCCTACGTCAAAGCTATCGACATCTACCTAGTGATGTGCTTTGTGTTTGTCTTCGCTGCTCTGTTGGAGTATGCGGCGGTGAACTATACGTACTGGGGCGCTCGGGCCAGGAAGCGCGCCAAATTAAAGAACAGGGATCAGCTGTCGACGAGCACCAGTGTGGAGAAGGATCTTAAGTGCTCTGGTAAGACCATTTTATACAGTTTCAAACGGAAATTATTTATTATAGTGAGACTGCGGTGTCTGGGTATGACTGTTGTTTTCTTCAAAAGGTAACTCTGTCTTATAAATGCCACAAGCTTGTCGGCGGCATCTTCGCGGCTCTCTAAGAAATTCTTCTGTTACTACCACACTTTCTGCTTTTTATACTGAACCTAACGCAAAAATAATTTTCCCAATCGGTTTAAGAATTATGGAGTTCTGAGGTCTGAGGGTTCCCTTTTGTGGTTGGTTAAAATATCGTGTCGTGGAGAATTATAAAAGCGCCCATTGCGAAACAGGTTCCCGGTCCCCCGAAGAGATAATAGCGCTGCGCGAGTGCTCTACAGCGGCGGGGCGTGTGTCCCCGCTGCTCGGGCTTCGGTCCAAGCCCCTGGCGGCCGCCGCCGGAGCGCCTCCGTCCCTGCGGCTACAGCGCGACCACACGCAGCTGCGGTTCCGCACGCATGTGCACTCGAGGACACACTCCAGAAGTAAGACTTTTTTTTATATACCTCGCTTTCCTACATCCCCGTATTCTTCCCATACAGAGGTTCATGTCAATTTTGATATGTTGGTAAACATAAAGAAACAATGAAATGGGTCGTACGCGATATCGTAAAGAATTCGCACTTGCGATGCCTTGGTAAGGTTAATAGCAGAAGTGATCTTTTCCATAATGCTTAAAAACAAATTACAATTACAAATTTCTTTATTGCAAAAATATGTGTTAAAAAACGCTAAAAGGTTTTTGCTTAAAATAACTAAAGACCGAGTTCAAAACCACTAACATTTTAGTATACTCGTTAAGAAATTGCGCTTATCAAAATTTAGAAAGAGCACGATTTGATCAAACGAAACATTTAATAATTTTCTTAAATTACGAACGTTTAAAATTTTAACTTCTAATTTATACACAACACCATAATTACTGAATCATAGTTGCTTTTTACCTTCCAGATGGTTCTACCGGCAAGCCGAAGATGATGCACGCGCTCCGCCGCGGCGCCACCGTCATCAAGGCCTCGATGCCGAAGATCCGAGACGTCAACGTCATCGACACCTACTCCCGCGTCATCTTCCCCGTCTGCTTCATGCTGTTCAACGCTGTCTACTGGGTCTTCTATATATTTGACTAAGAATCTTTGAATATAAGGCTCGGGTCATGGCGATCGATTCCAAACATTGCGCTTGATCTGAATGCTTTTAATAAGTAGGGACCTACTCGATATCATCATCATCAGCCCATTACGCTCCACTGCTGGGATATGGCCCTTCTCTTATAGAGATAGTATGGGCCACAATCCGCCACGCTCTGACCCAGTGCGTGTTGGTGGATATCACATGTTCTTGAATTTTGTGATTCATTCTTGGGCATGTCGGTTTCCACACGATGTTTTTCTTGACCGTTTTTAGAGTAAGTGTTTTAATTCCCTACATAACAGTGGAGCGGGGCCAGCGGGATTTGAACTCGGGTGCGTTAGATTGAAAGTCGCACGTGATCCCACTGAGCCACACTCGCTCTACTCTACTCGATATGACTATGAATAATCAAAAATGAAATTGTAGTGATATACCTCTTCTGCAAGAGTTCGCCTTGGGATATATCACCCCTTTTTAAGAAATACAATCCGCAAGCAGTAGTGTTCAAACATTACTGTGTTTCGGTTTGAAGGGCACCGTTTCAAGCGAAATTGCTGGGCATTTTGAGCAACGATTGTCTGAGTATAGTGCAATATTTTTCAAAACGCGAAAGTTTGTAAGAATGTATGGATGTATGGATGTATGTTTGTTACTCTTTTAAGCAAAAACTACTTAATGGATTTTGATGAAATTTAGTATGAAGATAGCTTATAACCTTGATTAACACATATGCTACTTTTTATTCCGGGAAACCACGGGTGGAACCGTAGGGCGCAGCTAGTAAAGAATAAAATATTTTGAGACGTCGCGTCGTATGACGATTGCATACGAGTTTAAACGTCATGGACGGCACATACCTATTCAGTTTTGCTGTTACTAGAATTAATATTGATTGATATGATTCTAGAATATTATATGTTAAGTGATCAACCAACTTAGATTTAACGAAATGCCAAAAATGTATGATGAAAGTGTAGAGTTAAATCTAAAATTAGTATACCTGTGACCAAAGAAGGAAGATAAATGGTTTGTAAGAATGTTTTGAATGAGAATGATACTCAAATGTACCTACGGGTAGAAACAGTTGTTTTGGGACCTTATATATAAGTAGGTGTATCTATGTAGAAGTTTCGTTCGCTTAGAAAATTTTACATATTTTGTTGGTTACAAAAATCATTTTAGGTTGTCTTCACATCGGTTACCTGTTGCTTATATCATTATAAATACAGTTATTTAATATGCAAACTATTATTTATTAGTTATGGAATAAAAGTAACCACATGTTATTTTTAGGAAACGTGTAGATATTATTGGAATATCATATTTTGTCTAAAAAGTTGCAAATCTACCATTTTATAAATGTTTTAAACATAAAACCTAATTATGTTTGAACAGCGATAACATAAATTGTGTGTTTGAAAGAAAGTATTGATTAACGTATTTACGTTTCATTGTGCCAGGTTCAAAGTATTGAGTAGTTTTATACATATGTAAGTAGTTTAGTTTGTCACATACAAATTTAATAAAACTGCCAATATATAAGTTGAAACGAAATGTTAAGAGTAATAAGTGGAAAAAACTACTGGTGGTAGGTTTCTCGTATGCGAGAGGCCGTCTGGGTGGGTACCACCGCTTCGCTAGTTATTCAGCCGCCAAGCAGTAATGCGCAAGCATTACTGTGTTCCAGTTTGAAGGGCATTGTAGCCAGCGAAATTACTGGGCATTATGAGATTCAACAGCTAATTGTCTCAGGGTGACGAGCGCAGTACAGCGCCGCGCAGGATTTTACAAAACAAAGTTCTGGGTGGTGCTGTTATTGTTATGGGCTGGCGTATTGCTTACCATCAGGCAAATGACCAGCTCGTCTCGTCGTTCAATTACATTAAAAAAAAAACTAAATATATATTTTTGCTTTTATTAAATCGCTATCCTATTAAAATTTAAACCCATTCTCTTCGTCATTTAAGAATAACATTAATGTTAATAAAATAAGTCATCTAATAAAAATAATACTTGTTCCCGAATTTAATTCTTCGTATGTATGTATTTAGAATATGATAATTATGTAAAATAGATATTCTTGTTGTAAATAATAAATACCTATTTACATTCATAGGATGGATGTCGTGAAAATATGTATGTATTAGAGAATTTATCGATGTTTAATTTGTTAGAAATAGCAAGTTTATTTAAACATTTTTATGTTTAAGGGAAATACAATTTATTACTATAACGTTATTCGTTCGTTATTCTTTATTTTTCCTTAATCCCTAACAGTACCTATACATGATTAAATCTAAGGCCGAGGTAAATTCACGTCGCTATATAAGCAACTGTATTTAGCACTCAGATTGATCATAAATGTAATAATTTCAAAAGTTGTTCACAGAGTTTCGTAGACATTTAATAATTACAAATATTAAATTATATAAATATATGCCTTTCAAAAATGCAGAGTAGACGGCGACATTAGTTTTAATTTAAGTTAATTTTTTGCTACTGAGGTACTTTTTTTATGGAATTTAGTAATGAGACGAGCAAGTCGTTCGCCTGGTGGTAAGCGCCACACCTGTCCATAATAATTGCAGTACCATCTAGAACTTTTAATACCATAAAAGTACTGCGTATATAGCACTGCATTGCGCTCATAATATGCCCAGTGATTTCACTGGCTACAATGCCCTTCAAACCGGAACACAGTATGCTTGCGCACTACTACTTTTGTATTTGGCTGCTGGTAGAGCCGTCATACAAGTAGATATAACAATAGCATGGAAATCTATGTCAAGTTATTAATATAAGCTCCTTGATTATATTTATTAGTATAGCTTTCAGTTAACGGGACAAGATATGCCGGAGATTTCTTATCCACAAACTCGTTTGTAGAGTTGTTAAAATACGAGAATTAATATTATATTTGGTAGTAACTAGTATTAAGCCCATGGAGTTAAAAAAAACCTATCAATCAATCAAAAATTTATTTGCTTCAAAACATATAGAGAAATGCATGATTTTTGCTTATTAGGCGTATTGCGTGGCAAATATTAATTGCTTGTTTAAGAACATAATGTCAAAATAGTAGCTAATAAATAAATGTTTGAAATTACATATCAATGTCGTCAAAATTAATAAAATAAAAATAATACGAGTCCCAACTTTATGATGTAAGTCAATAATAAAAATTTACAAAAAATAAAATATCAATCCATTTTACAAATACTAGTACTTTTAGGCAGCACATGTAAAATTTCTAGACATAAATAGTAGTACCATTATCTGAGGAGCTTATTTTCAAAACTATACTAGGTATTCCACTTTCGATAAAACTGTTATTTTATTGGTTGGTGACATTCAACTTTACACCCCGCAGAAAATAAAATTGGGCCAAAACTTGATAATTACACCAGAAAAAAAAACGATTAAAAGGCATGTTTTCGTCAAAAATAGATTGTTCCACGTCAAAGCTGCATGTCTAAAAAACTATTTTCTTAGATTGTGAACAAACACAAAACGTGGAATAGTCAAGTTTTGAAAAGAATCTCCAAATTTAATGTAGACAGGCACTGATTCTGCCTGTGACAAAATCATGTAACAAACTTTTTTCTTTTACTGGTTATAATCTTGCGTTTGACACTATCTCACCTGATGGTAAGCGACGACGTGGTCTAAGATGTAACACGCTTACCTAGAAGATACCTGTTCACTCTCGATTTGAAGACCCCCAGGTCGTAGTAGTTACCTAAGTAGAGACATCTAACGACGGACGACTAATTTAGAAAAAACATTTACATGTTTACTCTACCCTGAGTAAGTTCACGAATCTCACAGGTTTTCATAAAAGATAAACCATAACTTTGCGAAAGAGGAAACCTTTGCACATTAATGCGCCTAAAATACACCAGATGGCGACACTTGTAGCCTCAGTAAAAGTATAGTCTGTTCCAGTTTGTTCATAAACAGATAGATAGAAAATTCTTTATTACATAAACAAATTACAGTCCGTCAAATCTAAGAAGTACCGTTTGACAGTTCTGACAATTGAATGATAGGGATGGGATGAAAAAATCGATTACTATAATATCCGAACTTTAAGAGATCGATTACTATAATATCCGAATTTTAAGAAATCAATTGTTATAATTAAATAAAAGAAATGTTTAGGATATTTTTTTATTCACTACTAGTACTAGTATCGTCGTCTTCGTCATCATCGTCATTTAAATTAATGACCAGTTGATTGTCCATTACATTATCAAAGTGTACGTCTCTTTCGAAGTCGTCCATTATTATTTTCTTTGTTTTTTGTACTACTTTACTCCAATCTTCCTGTGTAACTTGGGCACATGCTTCCTTTAATAAACCTTCCATTTTCTTGACACTGAAGGGTGGTTTTGTGTTGTGTCTTGCTGCATAACCTGTAAAACAATAATGTAACTATTTGATAGCAGACGAAAACCATTGTTTAAATTATAAATGTTAGAAGTACTCGTGTTATTATTATAATATTATAAAATATTACCTTTAACTTGGGCCCAAATCAGTTCAATGGCATTATATTGGCAATGGTACGGAGGAAGTCGTATGACTTTGTGCCCGTGCTCTTCGGCCAATTGGTCAATTACATATGTCGGTTTTGGTGGTTTATGCAATTTCACTAACTGTAATAATTCAGCTTTTAATAGTGACATGTCGGCATCCACTCCTTTTCTTTGCAGCCATGCCACCAAATCTGCTTTCTTATTGGCTGACGTAGGTGCTTTATCAATTTGCACAGAGTGGTATGGGGCATTATCCATTATAATTGTGCTGTTAGGAGGGATATTCTGTAATAAATTTAAGAACCACTCTCGGAACCTTACTGCGTCCATTTCTTCATGATACTCTTTAGTGCTTTTGGATTGGAAAGCTAATAAAGAGTTTTCCACGAAGCCTGTAGACGCTGACCCAGCATGGCATATTATGAGGCGTCCACCTTTTCCTATCGGCACCTTCGAGCACGAAGCTTCAGAATCATCAGTCCATGTTTTCGGCACAGAACGGTTGGAATTTAGCCAGGTTTCGTCCAAAAATATTACATTATCCCAGTTTATAATTTGTTTAACTTCGCGCAGGAATGTTAGTCGCTGCATAATTATGTCATGTCGCTCCAGAACAATTTTTCGTTTGTCAACTTTTTTGTATCTGAAGCCAATTCCTGTTATTACCGTTCTCAACGACTCTATGCTTCCCTTATACAGCCCGGCATCTTTTAAAGTTGCACATAACTTTGCCAATGTTGGAAATTCGCCTCTTGTAAAATACCCGTATATATGGTTTCTAATAGCATGACTATCGAATTCATCGATGCCTGTCACAGGTTTATTTCTTTTTCGTTTTTTCGGTGTGTGAAGTACGTTACTGTCACTCCCCGAAGGCCCATATTTTTCACTTAATATTTTGCCAACGGTGCGGCCAATACCGAGAGCTTCACCGACGCGATCCCGAACTTGTGTAACTGGCAGTAGAAGTCCACCATTTTGAGATTCACGCTCAAAATACTCGTGTAATTTCACCACCAATTCACGAGCCTGGCTGTTCAAAGTACGTCCTCTTTTCGACATTATTAATAAACACTTGCTTAGTTCGGAGTCCAGTATAAATATTGCCAAGGTAAACGGATAAAGAATGATCAGTCCAGAAAAGTAATAGCCAAGTCACAAATTGTAAAACACAAACGAGAAAGCAAGTACGCGCACAGTCAGCTTCCAAGATGGCGAGAGACTGCTGACGCCGAACCGACCGAGCGGACCGCGTGCGCTTGTAGTTGGCAGTGTTGCCAGAAAAAAAAAATTGTAGAGACTTGGACACCTGCGATTTTGCCTATTGACCTAAAAATAATTAAATTAATTTATTTTAGGGTATCTGTGTATTCAGTGCATTATGCGGTCGCGCAGTAACGTCGTTAATTTATAACATCAGGCAACAACATTTTTGTGAATGGGTTCTACATACCTTATTTTTATTAGTTTTAGACGTAGAAATAAGACTTAGAAGAAAAAATTGTAATTGTAAAATCAATGGATGTGCTTGTTAAAAATTTGTTTATTTCTCTGTAATATGCAAACCCATACTATCATACACAAAAATAAATGTAAAAAACACTATCCCTGACTCCATTTACTATTTCGACAGCGTTAGCGCGAGAAACCCCGACTTATTTGGGCGCGAAAATCAAAAATCGACAAATCGCTTTCGACAACTTTTTAAAGAAGCAAATATATTTGATTTATAAATACGTATTTTTGGTGAATGGGTTTTATCTCATATTTTACGATTACATAACTATTTAGTTATGTAATCGTAATATGTGAGATAAATCCCATTCACATGAAAAAATATTTGTTTGGTTGTCAAGTGTAATTTGTAAATAATACATTCGATTTTTCGTATATGTAAACGATTTTTTTGCATACAAGTGTATCCGAAGAGTCGCAACACTACGTGCAGTGACCTAACTACGTAACTTTGTAATGAGGTCAAGAATATAACTATTAGAAATTATTTACTGTGTAAATATGTGTTATTTTGCTTTGTTTGAAAGTTTTCAATTACATTTAGATATTAAGAATTGTACATTTTTAGATACAATAATGAAATCTTTCTAAATTCATGGTTTTATGAAAAAGGTTATCGAAACTGAATAATGTACGTATGAACAAAGTTGTTTCGGTTTGAAAAATATGAAACGTCAAACGGTACCTCTTAGATTTGATGGACTGTAGTAGGTACATAGGCGAACTTAATGCTAGTAAGCATTATCTTTTAGTTAACCTCGGTGTACTGTAGAATTGTATAAGATAGTGCAAACAAAATATAAAAGAAAATTTGGAAAAAGTTAAAGGTTATACAAAAATAATATGGGTAGGTATTCAAAACAAGAACATACTTAAAAAAATAATAATAGCAAGTTATAATAAACATACAAATCAACGCCAATATGTAAAAAAATAAACTCCTAAATTACATTTAATATATGTACATATACTATATAAATAGCAAGCTAAATAAATACAAATAACTACTAACAAAATAAAAATAGAGACTATATCGTTAACATTCATATATACATTTGTAAATTATAAACAGGTGCAGTGGAGGTATAAAACTCCATGTCCGCTGAAAAACTTGAGTCCAGAAAGTTTGATGTGTCTTGCGACGACAGATAGAGGACGCTACTAGGACCTTAGATTGGTATCATGAGTTTACCTAGAGATGCATATAGCTATGTAGATAGCTGTGTTTCTGTTTAAAGGACATTGTAGATATCAAAATTACTAAGCATTATGAGACTTAAATTGTCTCATGGAGTAACGAACGCGGAGCAAGGCTGCGCAGGATTTTGCTAAATATAGTTCTGAGTGGTGCTGCAGCTGTTATGGGTGTTGCTCAACGGAAGACCAGCGCTGGTCGCACGACCAGCACAACGTTGTGTTGAGGCCGATATAATAATAGTAATAACTAGCTAGTTTAATCAGTTTTTGATTTTCTAAGAACTTTCAGTTTGACTCTCGTACTCATTTTATTCAATTTAACTGACATCTCTACCAGAAATACGTTGAACTTCAGAAAATCTCTACATTTTATTTTTGTAAATGTAAAACATGTGCAGAGGCTTCTGTGGTGCAGTGGTAGAGTAGGTCAGGTTAAATATCATATACTGAGCAGATTGTTTTTTGAGCGAGTTCTATTCCTGCTACGGGACAAATGTTTGTGCAATTGTTTCGAGTCTTGGTGTTGTGGGACCATGGTTATCTTAACTCCTAGTTCCCTGTATATACCAGGCCTAGCGCACTCCGTACTGTAGGTACGAAGCTACAAGTACATAGTCGGACACCGACGCCGGGTCGCGCGTCATTAAACGTGCCGCGTCAGAAGAGATAAGAGCTATGCGATAGAAAGAGAGGCGCTCTGTAGGTTAATATGACTGGTAGGTATGCAGCGCTACGCGAACTGAATTGAATTTTATTGCGTCATAGCAAGAGTCGCTATTTGTTTAAATTTCTTTGCGGAATGATGCTTCTGTCCCTTAGTATTCTGTGGTCATACTAGAAAATCCTAGTTAAGGACCAGGATCTGTCTACCTACCTACCTATACTAACAAATAAAATACTCATATGTAACAAGACGTACATTTACGGAACACTTACAATGCATTATATACCTAACTAGCTGACCCGGCGAACTTCGTTCCTGCAATTGGATAGTTGGTGGCTTCATCTTCATTTGTTACACTATCAATTGATTTGAATGAATAATGAAATGATTCAGAATGAAACGATTGAACCAATCATTTCATTCTGAATTATGAAGTTTAAGTCATCCACATCTTTATTTTATGCTGCGAAAATTACTCGCTCACTCAACCTTTCGTAAGTTTTAACCGACTTTAAAAAGGAGGAGGTTTTCTGTTGGATTGTATTTTTTTGTTATTTTTTTTATCTTATTTTTATGTTTTTGACCTCAGAACTCCGTAATTTATGAACCGATTTGAAAAAATCTTTTTGCGTTGGGTTCAGTATAGCTACGAAGTGGTCCCATATAAATTTCATCGATATTTGACCTTGGACTTCAAAGATACATTAAAGTCGGTTTTTGTTTTTTTCTAAAAATTAGTTTTTGTGGTTAGCAATGATGTTTGGGAATACTTTGTTGATAAGTTCGTCTTTCGATGAGACAAAATTGCAGAAATTCGAAGGAAATGAAATCAATCCGCTCGATTCGAGAAAGATCATATTATCCTATTCCTGACTAAGAGAAATCCAAAAATCAAATATCATAAAAATTAGTCCAGCCGTTCTTGAGTTATGAATTGTGTAACTAACACGACTTTGTTTTACTAGAATAAAAGTAATGAGAATTAATCATGTTAAATACCTGATAATAAAAATAAATAAATAAAGTAACTAATAACAATTACTAGAATAAAAAATATAGGTCATTATTACAGACAAAACAAAAGAAAAAACAAACAAAAACGAAAAAAAAACCATAGACAATATGAAAAAAATAACAATCGAAAAACAAAACAAAATCCAAAAAATAAAACAAAACAAAATCCAAAAAAAAAAACAAAAATTAAAAATAAACACAAAACCAAAAAAAAACTAAAAAACAATATAAAAAACAAACCAATAAACCAAGAAAACAACATGAAAAAAACAAACAAAAACTAAAAGAGTTTATCACAAAAATTCAAGGACATCCACCAACCCGCACTGGGCCAGCGTGGTGGATTATGGCCCATACTCTCTCTATAAGAGAAAGCCCGTGTCCCTGAAGCGGGAACGTGATGGGCTGATGATGATGATGATGATGATTATAGATTTATAGATTTTATTATAGATAGGTATATTTAATTCGAGATGGATACAAAACCAGGTAAAGCTCAGAAAACCATAAACAACTTGCATGAATCTGAAATAAGCTTATGCTAAACTTGTTCCACTATATTTATATGCTATTCATCTATTTTCATCGAGCGTTATTCACAGTAGTAGGCAATATAATACGAATGTAGGAGAGATTTTATATAGAGGAAAGGTAAGGCACAGATTGTGTGATAGTTAGTGCGGTGGCTCCATTCATCCGCAGGTCCAGACTGCGCGGGCCTGCCGAGGCGCGGGAGGCAGGGCGAGGTTCCAGATCGCCTAGTACCCATCCTGACATCGCCACGGGAGCTGTGTACTTCCGTTGCACCTTATTATCGCCTTTAAACTGATAAAAAACTAAAATAAGAAGTGGAGTAAAGCATAAATCAAATGTAAACGTTTTCAGAAGTGATTGAACATTTGTGTGAAGTGATTGAAACGATTTTGCAGTCTTGTTTTGGTGTTTGAGAACTGATTTTGGAAATGTCTTGTGTTCGTTCTGGCTAAAGTAAGTTATCATTAAAATAATAATTTATTACAAAATGAAAAAATGCATGTTTATTTTTAGAACAATCGATAGATAATTTCAGGCTACAGAAAGCTATGGCGTGCAAAAGCTTTTCCGGAGAGTTCTGGCATATGTGAGTTGAGAATTATATGTGAGTTGTGTAAGAGTGCAGATAAAGCGATTCTCTAAGGTTCTAGCGTTTGACGTCGTATTTTAGTTCCATGGTCAGACCCGTGGGCGGATGGAGGTGTTGAGTTTCGGGCATTCAGAGGGCGTGGGGAGGTGAGGCAGGGGGTGCGGGCGCGGGCGTGGGCGCAAGCCGCCGCGCAATCCACCCTGTATTGATCGCTCAATTTTCATACACCGTACTTGCTAAATATTGTCACAATAAAACATCTATCGGGCGTTCAGGAAATTAAGAGAAACTAACGCGAGCCGTGTTTGCTAGTGCATACGTTGACACTGCCGTTATAGTTACTTGAACATCGATCGTATCAATATTTAGGACTCCCATCGTATTAGTGTTGTTTTGGTGGAAGTCAGATATCTTCTTTGACTGGGAGAAGGTAAGTTATGTACTAGCTTCGATGAATAATCAGAACGTAAGATCGTAATAGTTAGTGTTCTTTGGTAAGATCATTGAGAACTTTTTAATACCATTTCATATGATATTTTAACTTTTTTTTAAATATGTTCTTATGAAATAGAACTGCTCTTAATAAACATTGTATATATCTATATAGAATAGTTTCCATATTTATCCAGCATTTAATTTTGGTAGGTAGTAAGGAGACTCCAACACATATACGAATAATGTATTTACCTAGCAAATATCTTCTATAAAGATATTGAGCTGGTCGTGACGTGTAAGCTCAATATCGCTTAGGTAGATTTATTTCTGATTTTTTAATAGCTTTACTTCTATTTCTTATTATATTTATTATTATTACATTACTTGTAGTCCAGGATCAAATACATAAAGAGGTAATACTTAACTTTAGTGCAAAGTTTAGCAATGAATAAGTTATACGTACCTAAGTACTTATTTCTATGAATTCTATGGCTATATTCTTAATAGCTTCTTCAGTAAAATCTCTGCCAAAAAGCGGAAGTCAATTGACGTTCATGATTCCTAAACTTTTCATACAACAGACACTGCAAAGTCCAAAGCATTGTAGATGACCTAAGTGGGTACAGTAAGAGAGCAAACTCTTCGCTAGATATTGTTATTTATATAGGTATATGGATAGGTATATGTATGGAATACATGAAAGCTCAAAGAAGCTAGGACTAAATAAGCAATTCTACTGCGTATTGCGCGGCCCGCTGCGTCCTGAATGAAAAGCTGATCAACAAGTAGCTCGTAAGTTTGGCTTACGGTGGCGCATGCGCGAGAGCCTCCAATATGTCCGCCGCGAACTCAATACAGGGCTAGCAACGGAGTTTATTTTTAAAAACAGATTAACCCACTGAAACACCTAACAACATTTTTAATAATCTAATTTAGTATGTAAACGATATTCGATTTGTTTAGAAACATGAGCTCTAGCTTTAAGGGCGGGTATTCTCGAAACATTGCTGCCTTTACTGAGATCAACTGAGACATAGGTATTTAGGTTTTCTATATTTATTATCTTTATTCATTGTTGACCTGATGGTAAATTCCACGCCTGCCCATAACAATTGCAGTGCTACCCATAACTTTTAAATTCATAAAATGCACTCCGTAGCACTGCATTGCGTTCATCACCCCGACACATCAAATATTATACCCAGTAATTTCGCATTTATAATATTATAGTGTAATGTAATGAACTATTTTCTTGGCATGATCTTCTTCCATCTTGACATGGTTTATTCAGCCTCCGAAATAGGAATTGTCTTTCATTACAGCCTATTCATATGAATATGAATTATAATGGCGCAGTCGGTAGGATCACACACTACAATTTCTGTTTTTCTTCAGGCTACGAGTGCATCCAGATCAGAGAGCAGTACTGAGCCATGTTAAGGCGGATGTGGACAGGTAGCACGCAAGCGCCGTATGCGCTGGGCACCTAGTTCGGTGGGCTGATCGCAGGCGCAGGCGCAGCCGCGCGTCCGCCATGTGTTCTCCGATGTTCGTAGCCTCTATCGCCTTAATTCTGTTATGTGGTAAGTACCCAAGTTTATTTTTGGGTGTATATTTATAAGTAATTATAAGAGTTGGTAGATATGCACCATCAAAAATCTTCCCATAGCTTTAAATAGCGTTCTATAAGTAAAAATACTACATTCATCTATGCGTTCTTAGGCCGAGAGACGTCAGTTTTGATTATGACTTATCACGTCATCAATTTTAATAGTACTTTTGAAGCTCAGAGTAATGACGAAGGTTTCAATAGTTAGGTATACTATTTATTAATGTATTTTTTACTAATATGCAATCATTTCCTAAATTCTGTCTGGTTAATTCCGAGTTCTGAATAGGTACCAACCACAGCATTCAGATTGTAACCAACACTGCATTGGCATCTTATTTTCCTCATGATATCCTATAAATAGGTTGGCAATAGAGATCCCCTGCTCCGCCAGGGGTCAACGCAGGCACGATTTTACTCTCTCAAGTGGTTTGTGGAAAAGGGGACGCATAACAACATTTATAACGCCAATTTATTAATAGACCGGGAATAGAAACTGTTTATCTAATATAAGAGCCGTTATTCTACGAATGACAATAAACTCTTATACGAGTATAATCATCATCAGTAGCTATATCAGGCGTAAGTTTCGCTTACTTCTCACCAAGTAAGTACTACAGCTTGATAAAGTTGAAAATACCCGGAATTAGAAATTCAGACAAAACTATCAAATGTAACGTTTGATAATGGTTAATTGCCTTATCGTTTTCTTATAAACTTAAAACAAACGGAATGAGGAGGCATTGCATGACCTTTATGTGGAGGCATCGTGTATTGAAATTGAAAAATCGGCCTTAAGAGGAATTCTTGCACGATATGTTTACTAACTCATAATACAATGAGAGAATGATTGCAACAGTGACCGCGGGCGCGGACGAAGTCCCATCTTTGGGAGCTCCGCGTCCCACCAATGGCACAGCGGACTCAGCGGACCCCCGGTCACCGGTGGGTCGCGTGCCGCCTTACCAACCGCCGCCAGCGGCGCCTGGCATCGGGCCCATCCCGATGCAAGCGCCGGCCTTCTGGCCCCATAGCGTCTACACCCGCGTTGAAAGCTGGCACCGTGAGTATTAAACCAGATTTCAATCAGAAGTACAACATTAAAATTTGCAATCTAAACAACTAGCAACAGCTGCATAATTTTTAAAAACTGTGTCCTATAAAATGTTTATAAAGAAGAAATAGTGTGGATAGTGTAATTTACTATAGACATATATTTTATGAACAGACCACCCTGGATTCAAAAAGCAAGTCGAAACCGTGGTGATAGAAGGTGGCGAAATAGACGATAGCGACGACATGAACTGCCACCAACCCTGTCTCGTTCACGAGTTCTCATGCCAGGTCGGTACCTAATATCCACCAAAGGAGCTTTTATTTACTCTCAACACGACATATACATTTAATGTAACAATCAAAATATTCCAATCATGCTTCAAAAAGCTTGAATATAGTCTTCCATGTGTTGTCTTAATGTTTTAAAAATGGTATTTTAACTTTTCCCCCGAAATATACACCTCAGCCTCGTCCTATCTCTCAGAAGGAAAGACACGATTATAGTGTTTGAATCGCTTTTTTACAAGCTTTAATTTAACTTGCAATTTTTGGATTAAATCTTAATCAGAACCTCTCATCCTATGAAACTCTTATCCTATGGAGTTAAAATTTTGCATACTTGTCAAAGTTCGATCACAATGCAATATTATGGTGACAGCCAGCTGATTTGATGATGGAGTCCGTCTCCAGTTGGGCAATGGAACTCCTTGGCGAATAAAATCGTAAACTACTAGTGTTTGGGGTCATTTTAATCGGCTCGCGGTTCCGATTACGAATTTGTTCAAAGCTTGTCTTGAAAAAATCATTTTTACAACAAAAATCTTACTATCATAAGAACACATCTCTAAAGCTTTTCAATGTTCCAGATATCATGCACATGCATAGCCATGGAGAAGCGCTGCGACGGCATAACGGACTGTGCCGAAGGTGAAGACGAAGCCGGCTGCTCCCGCAGTGCTCCTTGCGACGAACAAAAGAATCGCACTATGTGTCACAGCACTAGTGTCTGCATTGCTATAGAGTGGCTGTGCGATAACGACAACGACTGCGGGGACTTTTCTGATGAGACCCATTGCGGTAAGTCCACAAAGACCACTTATCTGAAGAACACTAAAGTTTATAACACCAAAGCTATTCCACGAAGAGCACCGACCAATGTTTTAGCTACCGTTAGTGTAGTCGGCTACCTAAATATTCCACGAAGAGCTTCCCTGTGGAGAGGCTCCTAGCATTGGATTGTGATTCTTTCAAGGACTTCCTTTTAAAAACACAAAACAACGCAGTAAAAACACTATGAGACGTACTAAGTAGGTACTAAAAAGAGACATATAAAGCAAAGCTTATTCCTTATAAGTAGTTATACGAAAGTAGTCTATACATTTTAGTAAGTATGTAGTTAAATAATAGTCAATATACTTTTCTAAGTATTTAATAAGAAAGAGGTCAAAACATTTTGTAAGTATTTATATGAAAGTAGTCGAAACATTTTTATAAGTATTTATATAAAAGTAGTCGAAATATTTTTATAAGTATTTATATAAAAGTAGTCGAAATATTTTTGCAAGTATTTATATGAAAGTAGTCGAAACATTTTTGTAAGTATGTATATGTTTTATGTAACTGAATGATGAGACGAGCTGGTCGTTTGTCTGATGGTAAGCAATACGCCAGCCAATAACAATAACAACACCACCCAGAACTTTGTTTTGCAAAATCCTACGCGGGGCTGCATTGCGCTCGTCACCCTGAGACAATTAGCTGTTAAGTCTCATAATGCCCAGTAATTTCGCTGGCTACAATGCCCTTCAAATCGGAACAAAGTTCTGCTCGCGCCCTACTGCTTGGCGGCAGAATAACTGGCAAAGTGGTGGTACCTACCCAGACGGCCTCTCGCATACGAGAAACCTACCACCAGTAATAGTATATGAAAGTAGTCAAAACATTTTTGTAAGTATTTATATGAGGGTAGTCGATACATTTTTGTAAGTATTTATATGAAAGTAGTCGAAACATTTTTGTAAGTATTTATATGAAAGTAGTCGATACATTTTTGTAAGTATTTATATGAAAGTAGTCGAAACATTTTTGTAAGTATTTATAAGAAGAAGACGAAAAATTTTTGTAAGTATTTATTTATATGAAAGTAGTCGATACATTTTAGGTGGTGAAGTGAACTGCACGGCCGATCAATACCAGTGTACCAACGGACTATGCATCCACAAGCAGTGGGTGTGCGATGGGGACAACGACTGCCGCGACAACTCCGATGAAACCAACTGCACTAAGCGCAAGTTAGTATTGTTCATTAGTTTTTGTTAACCAAATTCAAGAAAAGAAGAATGTATTTTATTTTTTCCTGTTCAGTACGCCTTCATTTATAAACTGATTTGGTAAATTATTTTTGCGTTAAGTTCAGTATATTTTTTCGTTGGGTTCAATATAGCTTCAAGGTGGTCCTATATAAATTTCAACAATATTTTACCATGGACTTCGACGATACATCAGAATTGAAGTCGGTTTTTTTGTTATAAAATGAATAATTTGGTAAAGGGTTTATATTCTGAGAGGACGTTTTTTCCTGTCCCGGCGCTTTCAGGCCGGGCCCGCGAGCTAGGGTTCCTAACTTTATCAGGGGGTTTGCTTCCGGGTGGTCTGAAAGGACATTAAAAGTATTGAAAAGAAACTATTTTATGGTTTTATTATTATTTTCATAGTGTGACAAAAATCTGGATGATCTGAAGTGGTAGGCTTCGGCCGCGATTGTAATACAACCCACGGAACGAAAGCCATGCCGTCAAGCAACCTAAGCGAGATTCGGGATGATGTGCGGTGAGCCCAGATGTACAGACTAGACGTAGGCGAAGATAATTTAACGCGTCCATACAATATACGTGTAAAAGAACTACCTACAACACAAACGTTTGATCATTATTTTTAACCGACTTAAAAAAAAGAGAACGTTCTCTATTCGATTGTGTTTATTTTTAACCGACTTCAAAAAGGAGGAGGTTCTCTGTTCGATTGTTTTTTTTTTGTTTGTTACCTCAGAACTCCGTCATTTATGAACCGATTTGAAAAATTCTTTTTGCGTCGGGTTCAGTATAGCTACGAAGTGGTCCCACAGAAATTTCATCGATATGTGACCTTGGACTTCGAAGATACATTGAAGTCGGTTTTTGTTTTTTTCTAAAAATTAATTGTTTGTTATCTTAGAACTCCGTCATTTATGAACCGATTTGGAAAATTGTTTTAGCTTTAGGTTCAGTATAGCTACGAAGTGGTCCCATATAAAAATTCATAGATATTTGACCTTGGACTTCGAAGATACATTGAGGTCGGTTTTTTGTTTAATAAAACGTATACTTGTGTTATACCTAGTCGTATTATAAAAAACAACATTACACGAATGGCTAGATGTTAAAACTGAAAAAGTGAATTGATGACCTGGCAGAGATTGCTTCTTAGCGACGAGTTATTGAGTTAATTTCCTATTTTATCTGTTGTTACTGCGCTTATTGCATTATACTATACCATAGGTACAAAATAAGAGCTAGAACAACATTCTACCGTAGAACTCTCTCTCAAAGTCGAAATTGCGAAATCAGTATTCATCCAATTACACAATAACGCAGTGACTCAGATCACGGGGGGATTGCGACCCCATTTTAACCTACTAACCCCATGACTGAACCTATCGCACTGAACAAATTACTGAGTAAGCTCTTGGAACTAGGAACTTTATTTTTTTATACAAAATACAACTTGATAGAATTATAATATAACTTGATATACTGTGTGTGAGAGTGCTGGTAGTTATATGTATATGTTTATATATGTAATAGGGAAATTATAAAATCGTGTTGTTATTTTAACACCCTCCGTGATATGGTCAAATCACTTAGACAATTGACCAAATGTCTGTTTTTATCATATCCCTGCGACATATACGCCCCTTTTACGCAATAACGAAGTGGCACAGATGTAAATAGGATTGCAAGTATTGCAACCTTATTATAACTATATGACCACATTGACCTCAAAAGTTGAACCTACCGCACGTACGCAGGAATAAGCGTTTTCGAAGCAAGGAACACAGTGATTGATGAACGCAAAAATTGCTATATATCTGTACTATTTTCTTTGAGCGCTCATAGTAGGTGTTCCACGTAGTGATTATACATATGTATGTATAATCTGTTTTTACAATAATAATGAAGCGACACAAATGTCAAAAATATTGCAACTTATTACTACTGAATAATCATTCAAAGTTCAAAGTTCAAGTTCAAAAGTTCTATATTCAGTTTTCGCACAGACGCACTTATGAACGTCAATTATTACAATGACTAACACCGTATCGGAAAAAGAACCACTACTCAGAAGATACGGCAAGAAACTGAAGGGTATTTTTTTTTAACTTTTGTTATAATATTTTATGTTTGTTTTTGACAATATTGTTTCTTATGTGCCAGTTGGCTACTTGGCAGAAGCGGAATGTTCCATGCATATTTGTCTTCTATGTAATTACTAACTGTATAGTATGCTTTTTTCATTAGAATATTTTTTGCACACAATTTGAATCTATTTTCTGTGAGCTCCGTTATTCACTAACTAGCTGAACCTACCACACTATAAATTGAGTGGTTACTCTTAAAGATAGAAACTCTGTCATTGATGGGTATCTATTTCTATACCTTCTATATTTCCTTATGGCGCCGCTCACGTAGCGGAGAGCTGTTGTGTAAACAAGGCTACAAGTCTTTGGTATTCTCAGTAGTTATAGAATAGTTGTATAGGATATAAGATACTCACAGGAGCATCAGTAGTAGTAATGCGAAATACCTACGATTTGATCAGGGTTTGATCTAATCTCTCTTATGAATTGATTTTAATGCTTTTTGTTTTGTTTGGTAGATCATACTTCAGAGTTGGTCCCATATAAATTTTATCAAAATTGATGCAGTGATTTTTGAAATAATCAACAAAAAATAATTATACAGTCATATTCAGACAACGGCAACGTCATGTTTCATTACTTCTTCGATTCTGCACCGGATTTTTTAAGCATATACATATGTATACAATTACTTGTTGTAAACCACTTAACTCATCACAAGGTTTCAAATCATAAATGACGTCACGGAAATGCTATAACAATGAACTGCCTTTGGCATCCAATTACCTCCGTTTTTTGGGTCGCATTGTAAACCCCTTCAATGCAAAACTCAAACAACCAAACGTTGTAATTCTCCCCTTTCAAAATACAGACGCGTTTCTTTGCTGGCGACACTAAAACTCGTGCTTATTAAAATGTTTTACCTTAAATAACAACACGAATTGGAAGAAAATGTCTGCGATCTACCTTTGAACTAAACAAACTGTTATAAATGAGGCGACGTCACACGTATTTATTTATGGAATGTGTTTCGTTTTCATGATTGTATACATAACAGTAGATATACAAACATACTTCGATCTTCTAAATACAGATTTAATAACAGTCAGTGCATAAAACGGTTTGCAGGCTCTACTTTTATACCTTTACCTCAGAGCATTTAGGACGAACAAGAACGCGTATTTACCAGACCATCTCTGCTACTGCACTTTCAAAGCATTTTTGTTAATTCATAACAGATTGAATATAAACTTTTGAATGCTTTACAAAACTATTCGAAGTCATTGAGAATAAGTATGAATGCCTTGACCATGGTACACATTAGATAGTCAAAAATAATGTTTAATAATAAAAAGTAATTGTAAATTTTTAGAAATATCTGAACCTTTAAAAGAAGTAAGCACGTTTTCTATTTGCACCACTGAGATTCCAGGAATCATAATAATATTACAATTGGTTTAAAAATATGTCGTCCAGCGTAAGCAGACCTTTCTTTAGGCATGCGCAATAATGTAACGGTGCCATTTGCCTCTATGGACTCTTATTTAAAACCATACGTATTATTGTTTTAAGACAATCAATGTTAACACAATTAAAAACCGAACAGCTAAATGCAGCTTAGACATCTAGATCAATAGAGACGGGACGGTCACATTTCTGTGACTGTCCTGCACTTGCTGAACATTGTCGGACGCTCGATCAATACTAGTTCTCAGGGGTAGCGCGGGGTTGGCGCGGGGTGGGTGCGGAGAGGGCTGCCAGGTTACCATGACAACCCGCCTACGCGAAACCTGCGTTTCGCGAATTGCTCGAAATATCCGGCTTTCGTGGGCGACTAATTAAGGAAGTCAAATGTGACACATGAACTTGATGCGTAGGTATTACCTAATACGAAAGCAATCGCCTTCGTATTAACCTTTTAGACTTGGCTGGCACCGACTTCAAATATATGAGTGGGTAGCGCTTATGATAATTATATTAATTTATTTTTCACTTTTGAGTACCTATTTGTGGTTTTGAAGTCGGTTTAGTTTTTTTAAATATTTTATTTTACCCTTTTTAGTGAAAAACAAGTTTTAATTAAATTAATTTAAAAAGTTTTTAGAGACAAGCTTTTATGATCTAGCAGCCACATCATGACGAAGTTTAAAACGGGCTATCACAATTAAATGCATGTACAAAAAAAAATCATGTCTGTCCTATTCTCTGTTGAGGAGTTCCCTCGCCGGAAGTCAATCCTGGGTATCAGCCATGTCATGATGGAATTTAGAACAGGCTATAATTGTTAAATTCATTTGCAAAATGTTGTGTCTGTACTATTCACCGTTGAGGAGTTCCCTCGCCGGAAGTCAACCCTGGGTGAAGCAGGAGAAGCAGTCGAATACAAACCTCCACCTTTAGAATGTCAGTTACTAAAAAAACAAGAGCCGACTTGAAGATTAAACTTATATTTTTTGTTTTTGCTATTTTTTTCAAAAAGTACTGAATGAATTTAGATAGAATTTATATGGGACCACCTCTTAAGTATGACCTACAAATCAAAAAAAGAATCATCGAAATCAATGCATAATTGGCGGAGTAATCGCGTAACAAACACAAAAAAAAACTTATCATCGAATTGTAAGATACCACTGCTGAAAAGGGGCCTTCTTGCATACAAAACACACTGTACTTAGTTCGGGGATGATTCGATTTCTCCAACAAGCCTTTGTTCACAGATGCCAAAGCCACCAGTTCCAGTGCTCCACTGGTGAGTGCATTTCTAAGCACTGGAAGTGCGACAAGGAACCTGACTGCCCTGATAACTCCGATGAAACTGAATGCCGTGAGTATATTAAAAGAATGATGTATATTGTATACCTCTGAATGTGTACTGAATACCTCTTTCAACATGAATTGAAATTCAATTATTTATTTATTATTTGCTTCTTTAGGGAAAGAATTTTCCCTAATACCTCGATGCTTTGTTCTCCAACAGCTGTGGACCTGTTACGATGTGGCGAGACGGAAATGCAATGTAACAACAAGAAGTGTGTGAACAAGGAGTTCCAATGCGACGGTGACAACGACTGCGGCGACTGGAGTGACGAGGACACGTGTCCTATGATACCTGGGAGCTGTAGTGCTGGAGAGTTTAAGTAAGTTACATAAGAAGGTTTTAGGAAAGCAGGCAATATGATGATAAACAAAACCCACTTATGCATCTAATAATTTATCATTATCTCTTCAAACAGGTGCAACGATGGTAAATGCATTCCGGAGCGTTGGCGATGCGACACTCAGAGAGACTGTGCCGACGGTGGCGACGAACTTAACTGCGAACCCAATAAAATCCAGAACTGTAGCGCTGACGAGTACATGTGCGCCGATCACCGTTGCATTCTGGTAAGGATCCCATACAAAACCCTTTGAGATAAACATGGTAAAGCTGAGCTGTTTTACAATTTTGAATGGCTTTTACAGAAAACTTGGCTTTGCGATGGACTCCGCGATTGTTCAAACGGCGAAGACGAAATCAACTGCGAAGTTCACTGTGAGGAAGATCAATACACATGCAAGGCGCAGGAGCACCTCACAAGTAACGCGTTTAGAAACTGCGTGAGCAGGAAACATGTATGCGATGGTATGAAGGATTGCCCCAAAGGGGATGATGAAGAGAAATGCCCAGTGATGCGAAAGTGCACACTAGAAGACAAATGCGAGAAAAGATGCATAACCACTTTTGATAGTCAACCAGCATGCGCTTGTCCTTTGGGTTTCCTTTTAGCTGATGACAAATACAGGTAATTAAGATTCAAATTGATTACAATGCCTTATTTAAAAGAGCTATTTCAATTAAAGATTTTTTTCACAGTTGCCGAGACATAGACGAGTGTATGTATGAACAAGATCCGGTGTGTTCCCAAACATGTTCCAACACGGTTGGGAGTTTCCACTGCGGTTGTATGACCGGCTATATCTTGAGACCCGACGGCAGATCCTGTAAAGCTTCCGGCGAATCTCCATCTTTGCTGTTTTCAAATCGCGTTGGAGTAAGACAGGTAGGTTCACATTTTAATGATTGTCCATACAATCGCTTCAATACATAAAAGTCGCCTACCAAAATTATGTGCCTACCTATTTTTGCAGGTTTGGCTCACTGGAGACAACTATATCTCCGTAGTGAAAGGTCTTCACAACGCGCTTGCTTTAGATTACCATTACGAAAAGAAGCTTGTCTTTTGGTCTGAGAACAATTTAAGGGTTATAAGAGTTGCTCAGATAACCGAGAACAACATAACTGGTAAGATTATTGACATAATTTTCCGAACGAAGAATCAAATGCGTTATGGATTTTGGTGTTACCAGAATTATGTTTATTTGCAGATGTCATAAGGTGGGGTCTTGAAACACCTGGTGGAGTGGCAGTGGATTGGATTCACGATTTGCTTTTCTGGACTGATTCGGGAACTAGACGTGTAGAAGTGGCCACTCTTGATGGTGCTCAAAGAGCTGTTTTGGCAGCCAATGACCTCGACAAGCCAAGAGCTATTGCCGTTCATCCGGGAGATGCCTTGGTGTTCTGGACTGATTGGGGTAAATAATCATTCTTATATTATTTATCATTTTTAATCTTTCAGATTTTAGTAATGTATTAACGCTCTTTTTATTTCATAGGACCGAATCCAAAGATCGAGCGAGCGGACATGGACGGCACAAAACGCAAGAGCATTGTCGTCGATGAAATCTTTTGGCCTAATGGATTGACCATAGATTACACTGAATCCAAGATTTACTGGGCTGATGCTAAGCATCATGTAATTGAAAGTGCTATGTTTGATGGTCACGACCGGAAAAGGGTTAGTTATACAGCAATTGTTTTTCTATATCGGTACTTTTTAAGGTACATATTCAAAATGAATGATATATTCCAGATAACAAACAAAGGATTGCCTCACCCTTTTGCTTTAACGCTATTTGAAGATGCTATCTATTGGAGCGACTGGCATACGAAAAGCATATCAACGGTGAATAAGAAAACGGGAATGGGGATCCAAACTATACACGCTGGCAGTCATGTTCCTATGGATATTCACAGGTAAATATTACACTACTTATACAAGCTATAATGCTTAACTCTCTTTTCGGATTATTTCTTACATTTTATTGTATTCTAGCTACCACCCACTGCGACAAATTAGGACATACAAAAATCGCTGCGGTACCAACAACGGAGGATGCTCTCATTTCTGCCTGCCGAACAGTCATGATCGTAGTTGCAAATGTCCAGTAGGTTTTAACTTAAACCCTGATGGGTAAGTAATGAATACCTTTGTGCATACTTGAAAGCTTTAACTTAGAAACTTATTTTAATTATTTTTCTTATTGCAGTCGAAACTGCGATCAAGCGCCAGAAAAGCTACTACTGTATGCTCGGAAGAGGGATTTGAGGTTAAAACAGTTACACCCGAAGAAACAAACTGAATCCTTGGATATGGTAAGATTTTTAAGAGACCTTAAATGTGTAAATGTGCTGATCTTTTTGCGTTTAAAGCATACCTTATAGTGAAATGATCTAACTTAAACTCCTTTTTACAGGTAATTCCAGTAGATACCATAAAATCAGCTGTAGCTTTGGACTGGGATATCAACACAAACTCAATATTTTGGACTGATGTTGACAAGGACACGATCAACCGAGCTTACATCAACGGATCCGGCCAAACAATAATTGCTAAGTCTAATTTACGTTAGTATGATTACTATTTGATGTTAGTTCTATTACATAAGATAACATTGACAAATTTATAAAAATGTGTTATTGTTTTAGTGTGGCCAGCTGGAATAGCATACGATTGGTATACGAACAAGTTGTATTGGACTGATGCTGGAACCAACAGGATTGAGGTCGCTAATGCAGATGGTAGCATGAGGACTTTGCTGGTATGGGATAACATTGACAAACCTAGAGATATTGTTGTGGATCCTGCAGCTGGTTATATGTACTGGTCAGATTGGGGTGCGAACCCATGTATAGAGCGTGCTGATATGGATGGTGGAAACCGCAAGCGTCTCATCTACAACGACATGACCTGGCCTAACGGACTGGCTCTTGATTTTGTGCACAAACGCATTTACTGGACTGACGGAGGCAATCAAACTATTGAGTATGCTAACTTGGACGGCAGTGGACGGAGCGTTTTGATTAGTAAGAAATAATTATTTATTCTTTACATAATAATATTTTGTAATTTTTATTTTGAAAAGCGTATAAATATGTTTTGCTTTACTTCAGATGAACATTTGCCTCATCCATTCGGCTTAGAAATTTACAAAGATGAAGTGTTCTGGACTGATTGGGAAACCCAATCGATTCAGGCAGCTAACAAATACAATGGCAAGAAGAGGCGCACTTTAGGGGCTGGTCTACCAAATCTTATGGATGTCAGAGTCTTTCATAAAGACAGAACTGTTGGCAATAACAGGTATGTTGTAAATCATGATGATAATATAACAACATTTTGTCGTTTTACCCAATTGTTCTGCTTTTTCAGGTGTGCCAAGAATAATGGGGGCTGCTCACACCTTTGTCTGCTTAGACCTGGTATACCAGGAAGAACTTGCGCTTGTCCTGTAGGAGTAAAGATAACAGTAAGCTGTTTATCATTAATATTCTGTTAGTTTTTAGTAAAAACACATAGATATGAAACATTTTTAATATTATTTTACAGAGTGACGGCAAGACTTGTGCGAACGGCCCTCTTAACTATTTAATATTTGCTCATCGTTTGGATATACGCATAGTATCTTTGGATGTGCCATATCTAACAGACGTTGTGCTGCCGCTTCCGCCTTTGAAAAATGCCCTTGGCGTCGACGTGGATATCAAGACTGGTAAGAGAACTGGACAATATTGACTGAAGAGATGGCGAACAAGTGTTTTCCATGTCTTTAAAATCCATTAGTCTGACTTTGTGAAATCGGAGTCGCTGTTACTGCCGTTGCGAATTCAATCTCACGATGTCGACAAATTAATTAAGCATAGTCATGGTAATAAGTGACAAAATCGTTAAATGGCTCATTGAATAAGAAGTCTAAGACTAACGAGAATATATAACACTGACAAAAATCAAGTACATAATGTTAATAATATTTCAGGTTTTATCTACTGGACAGACACTGGCGAGAGAAAAATACAGAGAGCTACTCAAGGAGGAGAACAATTAGAAACTGTAATTGGTAAAGGTCTTCATACAGTCGATGGTATCGTTATAGATTCTGCTGGACGGAAGGTTCGTAATCTTGAGCTAAATACTATTATTGACATAGAACACCACTGATGACATTTAATTGCAACTTATAGTGTTTTTTTTATTGGACTATTTTTTTATATTTTGTGACGTGTATTGTTAATATAAATAAATTACTATGACTATGACTACTAAAAGACATGCAAACATAGATTATATTTAGTTCCTCAACAATACAGTAGAGTAATATGTAGTAGTAGATACAGTTGTAATATTAATAAATAAACTTAAACGTTACAGATATACTGGACAGACGGAGGACGCAACAGCATTGAAGTGGCTGAATTGGATGGTAGGAACCGAAAAGTTCTTGTTTGGACTGGACTAGGTAAGTTAACTGACAATTACCATCTCCCTATGTTCTCGAAATGGATAATTATAAACCTTCTGCGTTGTGTTTCAGATTCTCCTCGAGCTATAGCGTTGCATTACGAACACGGATACATGTTTTGGTCAGACTGGGGGACATCAGCTAAGATAGAACGAGCCGATATGGACGGCAAAAACAGGTATGTTACTAGATTATTTCTTAATGATCTTACCGAATTTAGCGATGAATAAAATACAATATAAAATAACTACATTTTATATACCGTATTCATAGATACAAAGCTTATGTAGAGTCTAGAGACTTAAGTAATTTATTTTTGTGCAGGCGTGTCATTGTGGAAAATAACATCAAGTGGCCCAACGGTCTAGCAATTGACAGAATCGAAGGGCGCCTGTACTGGAACGATGCTAAAGTCCTCTCGATCGAAAGCTCGGACTTTAATGGCAACGACCGTCGCATCGTCCGCAGAAACGTTCCGTACCCTTACGGAATCGTGATCGTCGGACCTCAGATTTACTGGACAGATTGGAAAACTCAGAGCCTCAATAGGGCCGACAAGGTTACTGGCAACGATTCTATCGAGATACGGAAGAATCTGGAGGGTCTGATGGATATTAGAGCTGTCCAGGTAGTAGTTGCTTTTTCGTGCTTTACTAACTTTATCAATTAAGCTTGACTGAATATTTTATATTAATATATATTTGTCGGTGACAGGGCGAACAAATCCTTCAAAACGCATGCGGCACAAACAACGGTGGATGTTCACATCTCTGCTTACGATCTCCCGAAGGGTTCTCATGTGTTTGCCCAACTGGCATTCAGTTTGAGAACGAAACAGAACCATTCCCTAAGATTTGCAAGAAACACCCTGACAACTTCCTAGTGTTCGCAACAAGAAGCAGTATATCATACATATCGTTAGATACGCCGGAGCAATGGGATGTCGCACTTCCGATCAAGGAAGTCCAAAATTCTATAGCAGTTGACTTTCACTGGGAGAAAAAACTGATATACTATACGGACCTCCACTATGATGCCATAAGGTATGGTCATTGCACAACAATGTCATTTCAATACACATATATATAGTGATTTTAAAGGTACATTTTTACACCTTTTAGAATGGTGTGGAATGCGAGTTATTCAGGAAAAGTCAGTAATTACTATTACATATAATACCTATATTACTATTACATATTTCAGGTCCATAAATATGAATAACTTCAGTGAAACCAAAGTGATAATCAAGGGTAGGTTGGACACTCCAAACGGTTTGGGCGTAGATTGGATTGCGAATAACATTTATTGGACTGACAACGAGTACAAGGTAAGTACCAAATTACCAATGGCCAATCTTAGAGTAAATAGTCATTTATTAGGAGTTCGCGATTGTTACACATGGCCACATAAACCAAATGTCAGGACATTACATAATTTAAAATATACCTACTTGATGATAGCTTATAGTCAGTTTTAGCGATGCGTTAGAAGAAAATATTTACCTACTAACTAATTTGTTACAGGTGATCGAAGTGGCTAGATTGGATGGCTCGTGCAGAAAAACTTTGCTTACTGGACTAGTTGAACCCAGAGCACTTGCACTCTTCCCAGCTAAGGGGTATGTAGATCTACAACTCAAAACAATTTTTTTGTTAAAAAATGTTTATTAAGACAAGTTTTTTAACAAATGCGTAATCGGAACCGCGAGCAGATTAAAATGAGCCCAAACACTAGTAGTTCACGATTCTCCGTCAAGGAGATCCATTGCCCACCTTCCGTCTCCATCATCAGACAAGCTGGCTGTCACCATAATACTGCATTGTCATCGAACTTTGACAAGTGTGCAAAATTTCAACTCCGTAGAATAAGAGGAAATGGTTCTGATTTAACTTACAAGATTTGACCCAAATAATAAACATAGCAAGTTAAATAAAAGCTTGTAAAAAAAAAATACTCGGTTATTTTTTTATTCAACTGAGCGACGAGACAAGTACTTCTTAATGACTTACAGTAGTTACAAGGTTCACATTAGTTTCTATTTTCTACGTGTCGTGTTTTCAGATGGCTCTACTGGAGTGATTGGGGTGAATATCCTAACATTCAAAGAGCATTCCTAGACGGTAGTAGCAAGCATATCATCGTCAACCAAGACCTGGGATTCCCTAATGGAATCACCATTGACTATAAGGAACGAAGATTGTATTGGACTGATGCTCTGAAGGACAGGATTGACACCTCTGACTTGGATGGACAGCACCGGGTTCAGTTGATACCAGAGGCTAAGAATCCTTTCGGAATGACACAGGTAACATCAACACAACACAACAATTTTTACGGGTAGTAACCCATGAACTAGCTAGCTAGAATATGAATGCCCGAAAAGCTTTACATATCTCTTGCATTATTGGCGATAAGGCCGCCCATTGTAACACTTTCTTTAATTGTTTTTGTGTAATGTCTTTAATTTAATGTTTGCAATAAAGCAATTATTATTAATTTGCAATTTATCTATCTATCTATTGGCACTACTTATGGTGGTTTAAAATTTCAGTATAACGACTACATCTACTGGACAGACTGGTACAAGAAGTCAGTGATGAGGGCCGACAAGCGAACTGGGAAAAACATCACAGCCATAAGGAACGACTTGGAAATGGCAATGGAGATCAAAGCTGTGACAGCGGAGAAGCAGCACGGCTGGAATCCTTGCAAGGAAAATAATGGAGGCTGTACTCATCTTTGCCTGTTCAGACAAGTCGACTATGTTTGTGAATGTCCAAATGTTAACGATACCGAGCATCCGTGCTCTACGGGTAAGACCTTCATTTTATCGTCATAAGTAGGTAATATGGTAGCTAACCGCTAACGTAGTAATTCAAAAGTTTGAATTATAAAAAGAAAATATCTTTTAGTTCTGCGAGATCCTTCTTTGCGTATTTATACTCTGGAAGACAAATTTCAAAACAGTCGTTGTTAATGGTAGCTTCGACAACTTTTCAGACTGCGTTTGCGATTTTTACCATTATTGACATCTATGCATGTTTCAGAACCAAAACAACTCGTCGACCGTAAGATGCCGTCGCATTATCCTAGCTACTACGACTACACAGATACGGAGAGCAGTCCTGGGAAGGAGCAACCACCTACCGTCGCTCCCGACAGCAACATCGGAATAATATTGACAGTTGTTGGCATCTTGGCGTTCGTGTTGTTGGCTATCGGCGTTATTGTCTGGATCTTCGGTCAGTATATGTAATTATATGAGTTTGTTATATTTCAGCTAAGGGGTGACTCGATGAAAGAAGTAGTACTACTCGTAGTAATTGACACTTTGCCCTTAACAATTGCATTGCCATCAGTGCCACATTGAATTTCAAAGCCGTACGCAGAACATGGCTAGCCATTATCTTTTTGATTTTAAGGATTTTTGAATAGACTCATCACCGTTGAGATAGTTTAGTAATTTCGCTGGCGACAGAGCTACTATACTGGAAAATGCTTACCAAGTCTTAGTACTTCTTGGGATTTTTGTAAGCAACCAGCGTCACCTATAGACATCTAGTAGGGGCGATTTTATGATGATGCGTTGCTAACCCTTAAAACTCTCCTAAATATCCTTTTTAAAGGACTCCGAGTAAATTTGTCTTTATTCACATTTCTCCTTCAGTGGGCCGTCTGAAATCCAATCGAAGAGTCGAGAGGAAGGAGGAGTATCGAGAGACGAGCGGACACATATCGTTTCACAATCCTAACTACAATGGAGCCACGGGCGTGGGGGCACCAGTGGACCCCCTAGAACGCAGAGCTAACCGATTTCAGAACATCTTCAAGTATGATAAGAGTCAGGTAAGAGTTTTTGATACAGAAAATATATCTGTTGCTAGAGATAATGCGAGAGACCGTCGTCCTGTCTTTCATCAATAAATTGTAAAGTGATCATTGGTATTTCAGTATTCAATTAGTTTACCAAAAGGTTAGCGACTGACTGAAAATATATTATTATATTATATTATATATCTATTTATTTTACTTAAACAAGATTTTTGTTGAATAATATATTTTTCAAGACAAGCTTTTAACAAATTCGTAATCGGAAACCGCGAGCAGATTCAATTGAGCCCAAACACTTGTAGTTAACGATTATCCGTCAAAGAGTTCCATTGCCCACCTTCCGTCTCCATCATCAAATCACCATAATATTGCATTCATCTGATTTTGACAAGCATACAAAATTCACCTCCGTAGGATAAGAAGTGGTTCTGATTCAACTTGTAATATTCGACCATAACATTGCAAGTTGATTATAAGCTTATAAGAAAGACACCGTTTATTTTTACCTGTTTTTAGAAATGGCTCGCAGCTCTTAATGAAGGCAACACGTCTACCTACCTACTTATATTTTTTCATTTTCCAAGGAACGGGTGACCAACGTGTACATCCCCGAGGGTACGAGCTTGCTGCCTCCCCCTCCACCCCCTCCACACCGCACCCGCCCCACGACACACGACGACTTCGAACCTGTCACTCTACACTCCTTCACTTGAATAACGGACACGACACGCGCAGACAAAAAACACGACGAACACAGTGTTTCTTATGGTCACTGAAGACTACAAAGTACAAGCAATACCCATTAACTACCGATTAGTGAGTGAACCATCAAGAAACACATACTTGTGTAAGGATACTGAAGTAGCTAGATGTAGCGATGAAAGACATTTAATGTGTAGTATGGCAATATACAGTGGTAAAATACTAGACATGACAACACAGACTACAGGTAGAGATTTGAATTTCTTTGCATATCGAGACTACCATTAGTATGAGTCACTTCCTCAACCTTTCTTAAATAATTTGTATGACGAAAGAAAGCTTACTTTAGCGAGGTTGAGGAATCGACTAGAAATACAATTGTAAATGTTTAGTGCAATTTGAAATACACCAATAAATGTCTGACAAAACAAAGAGCCTCGTTGTTCTTTGTTTTAATATCTCTACAGAGATCCCCGTTTTGAAGACTTAGCTTTTTATTAGGGTAGTTTTAGACCCGAAACACCCGAAATTTTAATATTAATAAAATATTTATTACATAAGTTACATCAAATATATTATTTGATAGTGTGTAACATCACTCATTTGTTATGTTTTAGATGAATACTGTATTAGTACTGAATTACTTTACATAAAAATATATATTATAAATAATGATTTATTAAATCCTATTAACCTAATATCCAAGATGATTGAAACAGCGTCAACGTTTGAATACACGATAATTATGCAGTTTTATAATCATCTAGAGATATTATTCAAGATTTAAGTTACTAAAGTATTGTAGCAAAATTGCTAAAACTATTATTATGTATTAATGTGAAGAGTAACAGGTCAATTTGACACCATTATACATATTAAAAATATGTAATGTAAATATGAATTTCTTCAACTTATTCCAAATTATTCCGTCAAGAAAATGATTCCGTTTTATTATAAATAGGACATAATCTTAATAAATACGAAGTATTCATTGTTATATATCTCCTAGTAAATAGGATTTTCTTAGTTACATAGAACTATGTGTACATAGGAATATCTAAATATATTTCTGGATTAAAAATAAAAACAAAAATAAACTTAGATAAATATTTTGTTGAAGGACGACACTACGATACCATGCTACGTGTAACTGTGTGTTGTTGACGAAAAATAAAATATTTTTTGTAAACAACTCACAAAAAAATTGATATCGTAACCTTTTTTACAACGACGAAGGATTTCGTTTCGAAATCTTTTTGATATGATCAAAAAAGACTACGTTGAAACAAAGCTGGAAGACTTCTTAGCGTGATATCGAAGTGGCAGTGGTAAGGATAATAATGAAATTGTTAAAATTACAATTTTATTTTTCTAAATGTCATGTCACGACTATCACCCTGTCTTGGCTCAGGGAGGGTTTTTACTCGTGACGAGTATATAAATATCTACGACGTATAATAACTAACCATTAAATTAAACCATTTGTACCTACCTAGTTTAGAAATGTCATAACGGTGTGGCCAGGGAACATGAAATTGTAAAGTGAAGCTGTAATTGATAAACTTTAAGATTATGTTATTCCTAAGAATGATTATGGATGTTTTGTATTAAAATAAATAAGATAATACTAAATACGGTTACTCTATAATTCACTACTCGACGTTTATAAGTATAAAATATTTATATACCCGTGTGTAGGCTTCAGTGGATGTTAGTAAGAGTTGTAGGCACTGAATAACCAAACAATAATTATGCCCACAATAAATGATGTTCTAAAATAATGTTCCATTTTCTGACATTGGATGTAACTCACCAGGCTAAATATGGTGACAATAAAAATATCAATGTATATAGTTACTTAGTTATAATTACGACTCTTTTGTCACGAAAACTACACTGTAAATAAATGTTTCTATTTATCTTTTCGTATGACTATAAGTTAACTTGTTTTTAATGCAATTGATATTATTATACTCCATGGGTTTTAGGAGTCGTCTGGTATAACGTATATAATCTCATATCAGAAATTATTCGTTTAGTACCTATTTAGAGTTAAATTAATATAAATGCTGTATGTATGCCTAATACTGTTCTTGACTTGAATTCTGACATGAACAATTTTAAGAAAATCAAACTCAAAATGCCTAATTTGTCGATAGAACGATTGTTTGTAGTCTTATAAGTTTGTCAAACTTCACAACGTTTCATTTGTTGTTTCCGACGTTGAAGTTTCGGGGGAATTACGTCAGAACACGTCGACAGGGTGTTTTAAACTAAGGTAGGGTTAGGACGGAAGTCACGGAAAATGAATCTGGTACTTACCTACGTATATATATTTTGTATGTTTTCTATTGTCAAAACTAAACATGAAATTTTTATGGAATGCGGATATGGAATGCAACGCCATGGGGAGAATAGATTTTGATTTCTTTAAATTAAAACGCTTATGGCCATGCCAACGAAAGTTCCTTTTCCGAATAACCATATTGCTTTAATCAAATATTTAAAAATTTATGTACATGCTCTTAGCACTGCGTTGTTTTTATAGTTTAAAATATATATTGTATTTTAAATATATTTAAATTGTATTGCACCAATCCACCGTTTAAAACTTTTGCACACATAATATAACACAATATTCATGTGTTAGCTGTAACTCAGTAATTATCACATATTTATATTCTGTTTTATATACATACATACGTCGTTTGGTTATAAATAAATAATGTGCTAGAACTCGTTAAACTACAATTGAATACACAACTGTAACATTGCTTCAGAAACCAAATAATTCCCGTTGCAAAATATCATTTGCCTATTTAATAGGAAGAAAACTCCACGTTATATAAAATCAGTAATACCAATATTTTTACAAAACATTATTAATAACTTAACTACGTAAATACTATCCGTATATGTGTAATCGGTATTACAACTACCCTCATATTTTGAGTGAAGATTCCTCTTCCTAAGGGTAAATAAAATATGATATGTATTGAATATGAATATGTATTTTGTATTGATTTGTTATATAGCTATAAGGGAGGAATATGTATGTGAGTGCTGTGATACAGAATGCTTTGGAAGGTAGTGAGTGGGAAATATAATTTTATATTATATTGTTTGGGTGGTACCGCGACGTTATTATTATATACTTGATCGATGACTGAACAACTTTTGAATATTTATATAAATATATACATATACAGGCTGTGGCAAAATTTTGCGACCTTCAAGGTAGGTAGCATTTCCCATGCAGTGAGGAAGTTATTTTTGCACAAAAATGGACGCGTTTCCTTCGCGTGCATTTTTGAGAAAATATAAAGATACATACCCTAAAGGTTCCAATTTTTTTGCCACACCTGTATATAACATATTCTTTACCTATTACACAACTAAATCACATGCATATAGATAAAACAATTATTTTGTTTAATTGCTATTTGTTAATGTTAAGAAGCTCCATAAAAATTGTCTCCATCAATTGCTTGCTATTGAAATTAAAAAAAAATTACAGGGACAAGTTTGTTAGTCATCATCAGTTATTGTAATCAACGTCGAGGTGTCACTTACTCTTATTAAAAACGAGACTCGAAGGTAAAAAAAAAATATTAGCGACTTTGTACTGTGACTTTGCTACCTTGAACATTTTTTAATAAAATTGTACGCTTCAATGTATCCATTTACCTTGAGTTTGTATTGAAAAGGCGCACACAAAGTAAAATACTTTAAATACTACATTTACAACGCACAAAGCGTAATTGATCATGATTATTGTTAAGACGCCAAATCATTTTTACAATGAATACGAAGCTGCAGTAAGCAGTAGTGCCAAAATTATGAAAACCCAGTAAGATATAAAATTATATTTTAAGGTTAAATAAAATTAGGTTATTGTAAACAGCTTTCACACCTTTGTCGCCTCCTGTGAAAAGAAGGTGTCAAAACTGTTGTCTGATTTATTATTATACTGAAATAATAAATAGAAATTATTCGATTAAATCGAGTTTTATTCGAAACCTTATTTTTATTTACATATACTTGAACGATTAAAAAAAGGCGGACGGAATCTCGCTATTTTTAGACATTTTGAAAGATTTAAAAAAGGAGACGTCCCCGCTGAGTTTCTTGGTGCTATCTTCTCTAGCGGGCGTATTTCCAAAGCATTGGTAAAGTCAATTTTCGCATTTCTTTTCTGGGCCCGGACTTCAATTTGAGTAGGTATGGGAAAGAAATGGATAGACATGCTTCCTTTTTTTAGTCACGATATTTAAAGTTACAATTTTTGACGTACATTTGCATTATGTGTATATATGACGTTAAAAAGTGCATTTTTTGCGCCTATTTAATAAATATCTTTTGACTATTGCTAAAATTGAATATTTCATGTTTAGGCGTTATGTTTGTTTGAGTAAACGGAGAGCCGATCTCAAGCTGATGTGACGGCCGATCGGCAAAGCATGATGTAAATGTGTGCGTGAGGCTTGTACGAACGAGCGTGAATGTGGCGACGAGGCGTCTGCTTTTTTTTCGTTCAAGTATATGTACCTAGTGAATTTTTTTGTGGGCGTGGAGAGACACTACTGGCAATAATACAAACTGTGTTTTTTATTTTGCAAGTCAATGTGTTCGATTCCTGGCTAGGAAAATAGGTTTTTCAAAAATCCAATGATGCAGTTTTAGTATTTATCAAAATAGGCACCGAGACTCCTTTGAGCATTTTTCGCTATTATGGTTTCGGATTTGGCCCTCCACGCCCACATGAAAAATTCACACTATATATTTTTTTTTCATACTATACCTTATGCCTTTGCCTTTGTGCTTAGGATTTTCAGTGTATTACAATAGTTCACCGAATCCAAAAAATACCGTCTTGATCTTAAAATATGGATCGTATTTATAAACTAAAATCAGAATTGAGAGTTTCAAGTCAAGTTTGGTTATCAAGTCTCCACTTGAAACTCTTCTTGATTCTAGGGTTAGTTGCGAATAGTGATCGCCGCGCCCGCGTCTAACATGTATGTAGGTAGGTGCATAGTTATAGAAAATGATTTAACGCAGGCGCCGCAGTCACTATTCGGAACGCAACTAGACAAGTTCTTTAAATCAGATGAGTTTAACTTGAATGAATAGAAATTTAAATCAGATGAGTTTGATTTGAATGTTGAACTTGATTAAAGACTCAGGTGAATTAAGTTCGTTTTCGATTTATAAAATAGACAAAGAATCAAAATAAGAATCAAAACGTAAGTCGAGATCAGGTGTTCGCAAATGAAACTTGAATGGAGTCAAGTTTATAAATACGACCCCATAATAGGGCCACATAATATGTAGGACCACCTAGTTCCGGGAAAGGGAATTCAGATAAATAATACTATTTTCATTATAAAATACATATTTATTTGTTTCTTACATTTAGAGTGTAGTCCAATACATCTGATGTACAAGTAACGGTAACACTTAGGCAACAACAGGAAGTTAACACTTACAAAGAGACCTCTACGAACATACTCGGTGTACCACAAAACTACTTGTGCAGTTTTTTAACTGAACAACATTTTTTAATTATTGTAGAATAAATAACGATATAGACGAAATAAATAAAGGTTTTCATAAAAATATTAATTTTAAATGCTTTCTATATTGGGATTTAATTTAAATTATGAGTTAACCAAGGTCACTTAAATATCCGATTTCAAGCTTCAAGTAATTTCACCGGCTATAACCGGTGAATAGTGTTTCGGTGTATAAACCGTATTTACCGTATTTAGAAATTGAAAGAAAGAATGATAAGAAATAAATAAATAAAAGAAAGAAAGAAACGCAAAAAGAAATAAAATGTTAAAACTGTTGTTCAGTATAGAAAACTGAGTCACGAGGTTTTATATATAAAGGTTGTTTACACCTAGCATTTGACAAATATCTACATCATAGACAATAATTTACACATTCAGTAAAAACAGTAGAAAATAATAATTATATAATATGAACATTTTAGATTTTTCATATCAATTGATTTGAATAGAACATCTTGAGCGCACAGTTTGTGCAATAAAGCGCTAAATACATTTAAATTTCTGTGTTTAATATATTAATTTTATCTTCATTTTTAAATAGACAATCTTTTAATTTTAATAAGTGTACATTTTGAATGGAAATAGTCAAAACGGCAAAAACTAAATGCGGAATCAGACGGTTCACTCAGAAGAAATTTCACTTGAGTGAACGTACGAGAAGGTATATTAATTTATTTCATCCTTTCACCCGCGGTTTTCCGGCATTTTTATGCCGATTATCTTATATGTCCATTTCCAGGATACCACTGTTTTTTAAATACTTTCAGTAGTTTTTCGTGATTGACTCGTGGCGTATTGTAACAAGTATCCATCCATCCATCCACTCAAACTTTCACATTTATAATATTAGTTGGACTAGTCAAAAAAAATAATTGCACCCCGCGGTTTTCCGTGATAAAAAGTATCCTGTGTCCTTTTTCAAGAGTTTAAGTACCTACATACTAAATTTTATCATAATCCGTGCAGTAGTTTTTGCGTGAATGAGTTACAAACATCCATCCATCGTCACAAACTTTGGCTATTTGGCTGTGTTCTATGTGATTAGACGTTTCACTGAGGTTTTCATTTATAATTATCAAAAATGATCCAAACTAAGACATAGCCTAAAGGACGTACGTATCGTACTCAAGCCAGTAAAAATTAAAAAAATACAAATGAAATAGGCAAAAAAGACAAATGAAAGTGAAACAACTAATCACTTGATCAAACATGCTTAGGCTGTTTAGAAAGTAACCAATACGTTATTAAATTAAGGAGCGGGTAAGGTATCTCAAATGGTGTGGGAAAAGGAATTCGTCACAACCACTCCCGCGTTTGTTGATCATTTTTTTTTAAGTTTGCCCGTTAGGGCAGGCTAAAGTCTCTAGGACCATACCGCCATGTCTTACGTAGTTTTAATTTGATAGTCTAATATTCCATTTATTATACGTTTGCTGAGACTGAAGGTCAACAGCAACAAGCCGAACCCTCTCCTAGTGTTTCAATAAAGTGGTGGAACTTTATTCAAGCTTTCCAAGGACTTTTTGGGAGAACAAAAAAAGCAATGATTTCTCTATTTTGTTTCATTTGCCTACACTCGTGCACGTGTACGAACACATAATGGTTAATATTCCACCGATATTACACAAGATCACTCGAAATAACATTTGTTTGGAAAATAAAACAAAATCAAACTGTATCACTTTTCACATCCCGCCAAAAAGTTCTCGATGTCATTCATAAAATGAAGATTTATGATTGAAAAGAGGTAAACATAGAGTTATTACTCTGTGGTTCTAAAAAAAATCCTCATTAAAAAGCATAATTATCTTTGCCTCAATTTTCCTATTTCCATTCAAGCTAATTTAATACAATAATTTATTTTTATTTCAATACAAATATACTATTTATTAATAATTTATACAGATTGTTTACATATAGTGTTATAAATATAGTCATTTGGTAAAAACGGTAGAAAACATACGAAACTCTTAGGTGATAGTGCAGAGGACAACAAATGCTCAGCTCAGTGCATATTTTCATTCACAGCCTAAGTAAAAATTCTACTGGAATAAATAATTAAAAAATAACTTACTAAGTAGATTACGTGAGGTAAAAAAGCCATACTCGTCACCCGTACTTCGGCTTGCGTATACGACGACAAAATAAAATGAACTGATTATGTCTCAATTGTCAAACATTTTTCATCCTACTGAAATTGACCGGGTTATGTTACGGTTAGGTTACTCATTTGACCACTTACCCGCTTATTTATAAAAAAAACATTTACTGTTAGCTTTTGTCTCTTTCTAACACATTTAGAACTAACATCGTTTTATTTCATTCATTGTTTATAAGTAAAGGTTTTGTGGCAATAAGAATTGCTAGTTATAGTGATAGAAATGTAGTAATATCTATATTGAACGCATGGTTCCATTTTTGTTGAACGTGTCGTTTGCATGTATAAAAAAACAACACATAATTAGAGCTCGACACTCCCAAAAAGCGCAAAAACTTTGTAATGCAAATAAAATAATACATTAAATAACGTGAAAAACCGACATTAATTCTGACGTATCTTCAAAGTCCAAAATCGAATATCGATTAAATTTATATGGAACCACCTTGAAGCTATACTTCAACCCAAGGCAAAAATGATTTTCCACATCATATTCATATAAATAATTACAATCGACTTCTTGAAAACCTCCTCCTTTTTTAAGTTGGCAATAATAGTTCAATGAATTTAATTTAGAATTAGGGGTATATAGGCTTATGATTTATCGTTGCGTCGTCAGCAAAAGCCACAAATAAACGATAATTCCTACAGATAACAAGCATTTTCAGAGCACAAACAACAACACTAAGAATGACATAACAGATTTTTCCCTAAATAAATATAGCACATAGGGATTCGAGAGTAGAGTTGTACCTTTATAAGAAATAGTTTATTCGAGTCAGGTACATAGGTACGTTATATTTTAATACTTGTCCTAGTTCCATTGTAATTTTGCCTGTACGGCATAGATACACAGTAAAACTATCTAAAAACAAATTGCATTACATATTACGTGGTTTACTAAGATTTTAAAAAGGATGGATGGAAGGAAGGAACAAAATAATATTGGAATGTAGAAAAGAGATATTTACTATGTATTTGTTTTATTTAAAAAAAAACTAATAGACGGTAAATATCCCGTTTTCAAATCAAATCTTACTGACCAAGACAATTAAAAACTTATAACAAAAATAGTTAAATTTTAATCTCAAGAACGTTCGATTCCTGGTTGGGAAAATAGGTTTTTCAAAAATCCAATGATGCAGTTTTAGTATTTATCAAAATAGGCCCCGAGACTCCTTTGAGCATTTTTCGCTATTATGGTTTCGGATTTGGCCCGGTAAATATCCCGTTTTCAAATTAAATCTTATCGACCAAGACAGTTTAAAAACTTATAGCTAAAATATTTCAATTTTAATCTCTAAAACGTATCGAAATTTTCATTTCATTTTGAATTTTGACAGGTCAAGAATTAAGAGGAATGATGTTTAATTTCAACAATTGCTTAAAATTCATTTTGAATTTTGACAGGTCAAGAATTAAGAGGAATGATGTTTAATTTCAACAATTGCTTAAAATTCACTTTATAACGCGTACGTATGTACATTACCTTGGTTCTCTCTATAAATAAGCGACTCAAGCTTTTGCGTCAACTAAATAAAATTCGTATCTTCAAACGAATTCAACTAACATTAAAATATATTAAGTGACTTCAATTCAAGCATGTCCATGCCCAAATACATATCACGCATTATTTGGCACACACGCTTTATAAAAATAACACTTACGCTTTCATTTGTATGACAATGAGATCAATGTATACTAAAGTACCACATATATGTCACAGCCAACTAGCTTAACTAGCCGTTCAATCAACAGCCTAGCCTCTTTACTAAACAGCGCCGTTCAACTAGCTTCCTAAAAGATATTCAGCCATAGCGTCTGTTACAACATTAAATAAACTGGCTGGCTAATGCTACGGCCATTCGTAAGATAAGATTTATCCTACGCGAGATTGTAAACTGTCGAAAGATTGTGAACCGTCGCATTATTTTTCGGTAGATCTATCGAAGTGATAGATTATAATCAACTTACAATGTATTATATCTAACAAAAATGTTCGCGGGGTTGGGGTAGCCCAAGGGCCACCCCCGCCGCACCCTAACCTACCGAGGGCTGCAGCTATATTCACATTTTTCTTGTCACGACACTCTTCCATTGTACTATTTTTCATTAAACTTTGGAAAACAGGCTTTATAAATGAACAGACGAGGCAAGTAATTAAACGTCATCGATCCAAGACATTTGCCTAGCTGTTTGATCAAATGGCTGAATATCATTCAGGAAGCTAGTTGAACGGCGCTGTTTAGTAAAGAGGCTAGGCTGTTGATTGAACGGGTGATTAAGCTAGTTGGCTGCGACATATACATCCTGAAGAATGCCTAAGGACCAGAGATGGGTGTAGATAGAATGATTTTTCGTACTTAGATCATGATGTCATAACATTGACATGCCTTTTTTCCGGAAAGATCCGATATTTACGGGGTTGAGTTAAATATTATTATTAAAGTAGTGATTTAGTATCTACTATATTTAAAATTTAAAGGAAGCGATTGTTAACAATCAGTTAATGATTGTTTAAGGTTAACCTTAAACGTTTTAAATTGATTTTTATTTATATGTAATTAGTTTCAGTTGTGCGTACAGAGTAAGATTAGGTGAGAAAAGTTTGCCGAGTTATAGGTGCCTATAACCTATTATTAAGTGTATCTATTACCGATATGATCCCGTTTATACTTTATTTATCTTTTCCTTCAAGACTTTTTGAACACCATAGTTTTTTGACTATAGAATACCGGTCTCCTGTTCCGTCCCTAGGGCGCTGAAAGCGTAAAGAAAAACAAAACTTTCTTTTATTGATACGTTTCTCACCTTACCTTATTACGTAATAATTTTGAAATCCCAGAATAAATGTTTTAACAATTTTAAAATGCAGGAATCCCGGAGGCATATCCATATATGCATGTAAGATCATAGGCCCCTAAATCATTCTACCTATGGCAGTATACTTTCTATTCTACTAATAGACTTAACATAAGTTTTAATACGTCAAATTCAGATCAATTATTTATATTTCCAGTAACAAAATAAAAATTCTATTAATATATTATTTAAGGGCCACCATAGAATAATTTAATAAAACTAAACCCATATTGGTATTCCTCTAAAATAGACATTGATAATATATAAATAAATACAGAGAAATTCATCAAAACACTTCTGAATCCCAAATCAAGAGAATTTCTTAAATACTATGTAATTATTTTTAAACGTTTTACATCAAATTCAAATCATCGGGAACTTACGTCAAAGATCCTATCCTATAAATATGTTTTTATAGCAATTTATTTATTTATTTGGATCTTCAACAGGTACATGTAGCTGTCATAGTCGCCGAATATTTTTTTTTAACATTCCCAAGCGGAATGTATTTTTCATCCCATCTATTCGAAAAGGACGACTTGGTTCGCTTGGTTTTATGTGCACCCAAAGGTGGTGTTTTCTATAAGAAACTTTTAGCGGGCAGTAATGAGTTTTTAATCCTCTTTATAAGTGCGCCGCAATTATCTTTGCCGCGCACTTTTTGAATTTGGAACATCTTAGTGTTCAGCACCAAAGAAATCGAACGCAAATATTGTTTGAATAAAGACTGGCTGGTACGACGGCCCATAACAATAAATTTTCATAATTGCGAAAATGTCTCAAATGTAATTATAAGTTTTTAGTTGTTTTAATAAAGGATACTATTTAATTTCAATTTAGTTGTTACTCTATGTTTTATTAAATAATAATATTACAATAAAATATGAGGCGCTTTTATTTTCTCATAGTGGGTGATGAAAAGTAGAGTGTATCACTCGGGCGCAAAATATATTTTTGGCTCGGGCGACGTACTTTGAATCCCTCACTTCGCTCTGGATTCAAAAAAGCGCCCTCGCCGTAATAATATTATTTTGCTCCCTTATGATACAATCTACTATTTTAACCCCTTTGCGCCTTAAATGAGGCTAATTTAATGCATAATATCGACGATGTTTGGCATAAGACCAAATATTGCCACGCAAATGTAGTCTCCTATAGTTTAAATAAATTATTTTGGCATAACGGAGGTATGATGAAAACATCCTTTTTTTAATACAGATAGTTTTGATGAATTTGGCTGTTTGTTATTCAATATTTGCACCCTCACTCAATATACGATTACAAAACAAATACAGATTAAAAATCAGATATGCATTTCACAGACATTAAAAGTAGGAATGTGCTGATTCCTAGTAACCTTATCTATTCTATAAGTCATTGGTAGATTCACAACATTATATAAACAGTATTGATAATTTGATAACTCAAATTCATATAACGCACACAATACACATCTATTTCAGCTAGACCACTTTGGCTATAGCATACATCTACCGTTAAAGATACGTGATTAATATACCTACTTACTTTAAAATATTAGTGATCATAGCCAAAATATTTTTTGAATATGGAACCAACCAAATAGTCCTTACGTGGCATAGCAATCTCGCGTCATGCAAACATGGCGACAAGACATGTAGCTGTATGCGTTAGTGTGTGTAAATCGATGAGACTAATTCTATATGTTGTCCATACTGTTTTAATGTTTATAGTAAGTAGTACACATTTGTTCCTGGCGCATAATTATATATTTATTTTAAATTCACACAGATAAGGCTACTAAGACTGGCCTTAAGTCAAAGTATAATTGAAAAAGGGAATGCCTCTCAAAGAGTATCAAAATATTATACCGATAGGTATTTTGGATAAGTATCCCTGTAAGTATATAAATAGCTTCGAAATTCTATTGTCATGGTCTTACCTTACATTTACTAATACTTGTTCACTGGTACCGTTTCAATTCTGGGAACACCTCCATTAGAACTAACTCGAAGAGATCCTGAAAAGAATAAAACGAGTTATAAGTGAGTATGCAACTGAATTGCACGATCAGACGTACGACATCCCTCTTGTTTTTGCACCAAGCGAAGGCGCTTCGACCTTTATAATACGAACGGCCAAGGGATGGAAGTCTCTGCCGGAATCTGTTCCCGGATAGCTACAATCTGAGAGTGTTTATGACTTAGAATGAACAGGTTCTTTTTAGGTGGACGCGCTACTTCGACCGCATTTTCACTTAACAACGGATGAGATAGCGGTCAAGCGCAAGCGTATAAACTAGTGAGGTCAATCGTTGGCCTAGACCATCCAGCGTAAAATACATGTCGCCCAAGTACCTACTTCGAAGTCTTTTAGCGTTTTTATTTCCTCTAAACTAATATTATTCAAAAGCTACCTCTGCAACCTATGACAGAAATAAAAAGATGTTCGTCATTGTTATCTTTCTCTTCTCTGTGTCTGACACGCATACTAAATGTTTGGCATACTCAGTTATATTAAACGTTAATTAAAAGTTAATTTTATAACTTTACAATTAATAAATAACAAAAGAACGGCGAAAAAAAAAGAATCAATGTCTCTAAAACTTCGGTGATTGGTTCATCATCTATCCGCAATAGCGTTAAACTTCTCTAATTACAATAAAGTACATAGTTTATGTAAAAAAGAACATTTTCACGGTACATAATGTGAATATTGGCACGACGATCCCGGCAGCACAGATTAGCAAACTGTTGCTAGGCATAGTTTAGTGAATAGTAACTGGGCAGTTGTCGCGTCTCCTCATTGATCACATTGTAAATGCGACAGTTTTAGCGCGGTGAAGGTGATTCTAGCATCTCTCAGACGGTAGGAGAGAAGCACTTGGGTAATCTAATTACGTTAGGAAAAACCAATATTGTTGTTCGACTGAAAATCAGTGCTAAGGTACCTACTTAAGATACCTTAGCGTATGCTGAGTCGGAACCTTTTCCTGACATCGCGCAACATTTCACTGTATTGTTTTAATTGTTTTTGTTTTGTCTTTATTTTAGTATGTTCAGTGTAATGTTGTGTGATGTCCGGAATAAATGTATTTTCTTTCTTTCTTCTTTTTCTTACAGTTTAGAACGCTCGATTTAGCGTCCATCATGTAGACGTAACTCAAATTAAATCACACTTCAGTTAGCCATTATTTTCTTGTGCTTAGATATTAATATTATTTTACTATATCGCATGATGAGCTCTAGGCACTCTAGTTAACTGTCCGTCGCATCGCATCGAATTGAAAAAAGTTACGTACGTTAGTAATAAAAGTGCACACAGACTCCCGTTCTATAGGGAAGTAAATATAGAACGAATCCCGCGATATCTGTTAGATTGTAAGATAGAGTGTGAAAACGCGCGGTTGTGTGGGCGCATACTTCTCCATCAGTTGCGGTTCATATTCCGGAATCGTAGTTTGATTTCAAGTATGTGTTTATTTAATCTCAATAAAATAATTACAAATATTCACGGAATCAGTTTTAGTTAATATTTTTAACGAATCGTAAAGTGAAGTGAAACTAGTAATATAAAATATATTCTTCGGTACAGATTAAAATAAATAAATAATGTGTAAAAACATGTGGTAATAAAGGAAGTAAACTGACGTCAAGAAATGCAGTGTTAAGAATTATTTTAGAAAGAACATAGTACATAAAAACACAAGATTTCGCTATACGAGAGATTCCTGGAAAAGTTTAGAACAGACAAAATTACGGAAGAAATTGAGAAGATCTTGAATTAAAGCATTTTAAATAGTTCAAAATGCCTATTCTATTCAGTGCAGTGGCTCAGAACCAAAACATAGTTTCGGAGTTCGCTTCTTGCGAGGGTAACTTCAAAGATATTATACAACAAGTTGTTTTAAAGATTCCTACGAGAGATGACAAGATGACATACCTTCATGGACCTTATTTAATACATTATGTTATGGAAAATCAGTATTTATATTTTTGCATCACAGATAAGGTAAGCGTAAAATTTTTAGCTAGCTGCGCCGCGCGGTTTCACTCGCGGTTTCCCGGAATAAAAGTATGTGCCTGTGAGTATGTGATAAGTACAGTCAATTTTTTTACTGCTTCTATAGCAAAAGGGGTTATCAGCTGAAAGTCAACGCCGAGTTGTGTAAAACTCTCGGCATTTTATACTGAGCTGAACCCTGAACCCTGAATATTTATTGTTTGTCGTTTTTGTGTGCCAAATAATTGGTTTTTCTTTCTTTCTTATTCCATCTATCTATCTCTATTCCAAGAAGAAGTAACAAACATACTTATATACAAACTTTTGCATTTTACTTCCTACTAATATTATAATCGCGAAAGTTTGTAAGAATGTATTGATGTATGTTTGTTACTCTTTCACGCAAAAACTACTAAATGGATGCTTATGAAATTTGGTATGTAGGTACTTTAGGACTTGGAATAGCACATACGCTACTTTTTATCCCGGGTAACCGCGGGTAGAACCGCGGGGCGCAGCTAGTTTATAATGCTAGCGTGATTGCAATGTAAAAAATATTTGGTACCTACCTAAATAAAAATATCATTTGAAAAATTTATGTGTATGTTATGTATTTCATATTTCAGATGTGCCAAAGATCAAGAGCATTCCTATTCTTGTAAATGAAATCCACAGAAGGTTTCTAGCAGAGGGTAAAGATGACTTCACTAAAGTATTGGCATCACAAATGTACACTTACAGCGAAGATTACAGCACGATTACTATAAGGAAAGGAGAAATAGAAGAGATAAATAGAATCGGGGTAGAAAGTAGTGGTGAGTAGTTAACCAAGAGATTATTTTTACAACAAACTGGTTTAGTGTTTGACCACGATCTCACCTAATGGTAAGGGACGATGCGGTCGATGATGTAGCACGATTGTCCAGTCCAGTTTCCTAATACTTGTTACCTCTTGATTTGAACACACCCAGGTTGTGTTTATGTGGAAACAGACAACGACAAGGCGTTTTACTTGACGTTTGCACTAAAAAAGTTGACTTGAAAGTTTAGGACTAAGAGGCGGAACTTGTGCCATGTCAGATGCCAGAGTCTTTCCCGATAGTTACAATCTGGGAATCTTTAAGTCTCGAGTGAACAAGTAATATCTTGGTAAGCGTGCTAGATCGTCGACCGCATCGTCGCTTACCATCAGGTGACATAGCAATAAAAAAAATGTAGAGGTGCCGTTATGCCTATCGTGGTATAGTGATGGGGGGAGCACAGTATCACTGGTGTATCTCCGACGTTCAAAAGCTAAAATACGTACCACAAAGGCAGATACCCTGTTTCGGAATACCGCAGTTTCATTACATTTATCTATTTATATTATATTATCTATGCAGTATTTAATTAAAGACACCAATTATAAAACATAACTCATGCTCATAATACTGTTTATTTTCAGAAACGATTCTCGGAGAGAAAGTGTTATTTGTAAATAATCCAGAGAACATTTCATATGCTGTAAGTTATTTTTAACTTTAGCTACACTATAGTACTTCGTCATTGCATAAATTTCCCAACTTCCTTGATTTGTTAGAAAAATGTGGAATGAAGTAACTTTGACAAGGTGCTTGAGCAGTTGAAATATTGAATTTTTATTTAACGTACCGCCAATAGTAGAACGACGTAAGAGCTTGAAAAAAAAAGCGTGACAGTTACGTCGTTTTTCTACCAGGATTTTTTTAGCTTTATTTATTTCTAACATTTATTTTTGCAGACTATATCAAACGTGGATACGTCTCCAGAGCAAGTATCGATATCCGTGGAGCAATCAAGGTTCTATGTCATCGTTATAGGATTACTAGTATTCATAATAGGAATGGTTTACGTTCTCAGTCCGATGTCTTGCGTAGTTGTTGTAGGCATCATTGGGTGTTCATTTGTTAAATCTTTTAGAAATCAGGAGGACAAATCGAACTGATAGAATAGATTCAACAATTTGTTTGTAAGGTTTGCGAGCACTTGGAAATATATATTTACGCACTTTTAGAAATATTCATTTTAATAATTTCATTAAATTTTGCCACTAGCAGACACATACTATTATTATACACCTATATAATATTATTATAACTCCTATAGAAGTTTGATTAAAAGGCTTTGAATGCAAATGCAGTGCAAATTCATGACTAGGAGGGTCAAGTATGATCAGAGTAAAGGGTTTGGAATACTAATGTATTTTTAATTTATTTCTTATCCTATGTATAGTTACGTAGAACAACTGCTCGTTGTGCTTTGTTTAAAAAACTTTGTGAGCACCGCACATCGCCATCCCAGCTCCCACCAGCGACGGTATCATCGATTATACACTTGCTCCGTCGTAATGTTGACGCATTGTGTACGAGTGTATACACTATACTAGTTTTGTTATGTATACTTACGTAGAACATCTGCTTGTTGTGCGTAATATTCTGCAGCGTGAAGAAGTTAGTGAGCACCGAGCGCCGGCGTCTCGCGAAGATAGTGTCGATTATACACTCGCTCCGCTGTAATGTTGTAGCATGGTTTACGAGTGTATACACTATACTAGTGCTACGTATACTCACGTAGAACAGCTGCTTGTTGTGCGTAGTATTCTGCAGCGTGTGGAACAGTTTGTGAGCGCCTCGTGCCGCCGTTTGCGCACCCACCAGCGATGATAGAGTGTCGATTATACACTCGCTCAGCTGTTGTAACGCTAGTGTTCTCGTGTGTTCTAGAACAAGAGGATAGACGTCGTAACAGCGTTCAAGCGAATGGGCTGAACCAAGATCAAGTCCAAAGTTCAGAAGTCCTTTATTCAATTTTGGCATCACAGACGCACTTATGAACGTCAATTATTTTAAAGACAGAACCAGACCTATTCGCCCGATTTGCCCGCGCTCTTCGGTATCGGCAAGCGGATATGCTTTCTCGCTCTAGCAAAGAATGTTTCTGAGTGACAGAAAGGGATAGACTTAGAATAGGTCTGGTTCAGTGCTAAGGGTATGATTAAGGACACGACCTCAGTACACAGAACGTAGCGATAAATGCAACAACATTGATTTCTATGTATTTCTAAGAAATCGGTGCGCGGGTGCAAGCGTCACCGGTGATTCATATGATGCCATACTTTAAGGTTTCTTTCAGCGATGACTTTTATTTAACTTCATTGACCAAATTATAACAGCGAACGTTCAATGTACTTTCAGAAGAAAATCTGGTCTGTGACTCATGTGAAAGAATCAGTATTTTTAATTTTATACTTGACAGCAGCTGTTAGCGGCATTGAAGTGACGTGAGGTATGTCCAACGAAGCGATAGTCATTTGTTTCGCTAATTAACGTCAATTTTCTTCTAGCAATAGCTCCGCTGATTAGAGAAAGTTTTATGTCAATTACTTTATTTAGGGAAAGCCTTCATTGAAACTGCCATGTGTTCATGTATCAATCCATTAATTATTTAATAAGACAAAAATAAGCTGTGAAAAATACACGAGTGTTCATTAATTACTTGCCCAACGCAGTGAACGGAAAGAAACATGGAGGCCTTTTTTCAAGGAAATTTAGAGCGCAACTGACACAAGATTGCATAAAAACTCACACATCGGAAAACCATCACTGATTAGCAAACAATTTATGAAATTCCGGACGCACAGTCAAAAGTCGACCTTATTTTCTGACAGTTTAGGTTAAATTATACGTATTCTAGCTGTTGCCCGCGACTTCGTACGCGTAATAAAGTAATCTAATCTGCAGCGTAAGTAAGGTTCTTACCGATCGATATATTTGACATTATAACGATAACGTCTTGTTTAAATGACGTTTCGGACAGCCAATTTTGTCGATTAAGGAAAAAATAAAATGAATGAAATGAACGAAATGAACGAAATGAACGAAATATACGGAATATACGTATATGTATATGACATTTCTCCTCAACCTGCTTTTGTGGCATTTTGGGGTACTAGAGAGTTTTTATGTTTCTTTTCACTCACTGGCCCAATGGTCACAGCATTGTAGCTGTTTTAAAATTGACCAATATTAGGAATTATTATTAGTGTAACGTTATTATAGGAGGAAAATGTCTAAGAGTTTATTTTTACATTTTTTTTTAACATGTAATGTTTGTTTGGGTCAAATCTTCCAAGCTGAATCAGAATCGCTTCCTCTTGTCCTACAGAGTTGAAATTTTACATACTTGTCAAAGTAACAAGACAATGCAATATTATGCAGCCAGCTAATCTGATGATGGAGACGGAAGGTGGGCAATGGAACTCCTTGACGGATAATTGTAAACTAGTGTTTGGGCTCATTTTAATCTGCTCGCGGTTCCATTTACGTATTTGTTAAAATCTTGTTTTGAAAAAAATATTTTTCAACAAAGATATTATATAAATTTTACTTACAATTATATAAGATACCAACACGTTTCTTGATAAAACCACAGGTAATTTGGATTATCGATACGTAAAAGCATGAATTAGAACTATAACTCGTTTTGATCAGTCAATGGTAAACTGGTAAGAACATTATTTAATTTTATTTATTGCAGCGTTATTAGTATATTGTGGCGATAATTTAGAGACGAGAATAAATAAATAAATACGCCTAACGAAGAAAATCCTGGCCCCTACACAGTTCCCTATATCTAGGGAACCAGGAACTACGAGAACCATGGTTCCTCAACACCCAGACAATAAACAAATGCTTGCGCTCTATTCTTCTGTGCACAAACATTTGCCTCGTCGCGGGAATCAAACCCGCTGCCGACAAACATCGCCGAGATGTTTGAGATTTGACCCAACCTGCCCAACCACTACACCACAGAGGCTGTCAGAGAAGTTACTAACCTTTGTCCTGGAAGTTCCTATTGGACGTGGTTTCCGACAGCACCCCTCCCGGCCACCACGACTTCAGCACCACACTGATGTAGTAATGCAGCATTTGTTCCGAAAACAACCATGATACTGTTTCCTTGATTTGCCTGGAAGTGAAGGTTTGTGGTTTTATATTTACTTTATTACAATCTAGGAATCTTCAAGTCTCGAGTGAACAGGTACTATCTTGGCAAGCGTGCTACGTATCGACCGCATCGTCGCTTACTGAAGCGGCCCTTTATAATTCCGCTGCGGGATGCGGTATGTGCCCTAAGGCTTATGGCGTCAATTAAATATATATATTATTTTAGTGGACTGTAATTGTTAATCGTTAGGTACACTAGTTACCTACATGGTATTTCGGCAGATCTACTTAGGTATGGAAATTGGACACCACGCACCTTCTTTCTCTTGTGTCGCTCCTGTGGGACGTCCCGATGATTGAAGTCCTGAGCGCGGTAGGCACGTTACGCACTTGCGGCAGTGCAGACGGCGGCTCACTTGCACTTCACAGTTGTGGTAATCAGTGTAATTGCACTTGGAATATTGTCTAACTTCCCAGATTTATATGACTGGTCGCGGATAAGGTAATTTGCTACTGACTGCGGTGACAAGATGCGTGGCGGGATATAGGTGAGGGACAAGGAAAGCAAATCACCTAATTACCATGTAAGAAAGGGAAAGCCTATCATATTGAAGTTGCATCAATGCAAACATGGCGGTAACATTTCCTCCCGGCCTTAAAGCGTTGCCTTTAAGAAACCAAATTATGTATAAGTCTATAAAAGGTGTAATACCTAAAAATAACTACACTATGGTAAATTATAATAATTTTATATAAGCGGTTAATTACATGCGGGAATATATAGTTATAATGAGCGGAAATAATATATGCGGTAATTATATAAGAGTGCTTAAACTAATTTAGTTACTAAACAAATTATTGATTGGGAAGGGGGCACAATTTAACTACCGGACGGATGTAGCTCCCCTTTGCAGTTTTTACGGTGACTACTCGAGTAGTGCCATCTTTGGACGGATGAACTCCCTCAACAACACCCAAAGGCCAAGCGAAGGGCGGTGCATTGTCCGTTTTGACAATCACTACGGTTCCTTCCTGTATAGAAACAGAAGGAACATTCCACTTAGCTCGCGATTGTAGCTGGTGCAAATATTCAACACGCCAGCGCTTCCAGAAAGATTGCACTATACTGTCCAATAGGTTATGTCTTTGTAGTAAGTCAGTCGGTTCAACTTCAGGCGCAGGAAGTGATGAAAGTGGCACAGTTTGCAAAAAGTGAGCCGGTGTAAGAGCTGAAGGCTCTGCGGGGTCACTACTCATAGCAATCAGCGGGCGCGAATTAATAAGGGCTTCCACTTGCGCGAGAACAGTGAGAAGCTCCTCGTATGATACGATTTGCTGTCCGATTACTTTAAACAAATGTCCTTTTATTATCTTCACCATGCTCTCCCAACAACCGCCCCAGTGAGGAGAAGCGGGAGGAATGAACTTCCAATCTACACGATTTTCGGAAAGTTCTTCTTCTAGGTGAGGGCGTAACTCATCCAAAAATTTATAGAGGTCGCGGAGATAAGAACGTGCACCGACGAAACATGTCCCATGATCCGAATACATACATTTAATAGGGCCGCGTCTAGATAGAAAGCGTTTAAACGCATTAAGGAAACTGACAGTACTCAGATCCGTTGCTATTTCTATGTGAGTGGCGCGGGTTGTAAGGCAAGTGAAGATGCATAGCCAGGCTTTACGGCTCTTCACCCCCCGGCCACGAACGGGCGTATACTGTAGAGGGCCTGCGTAATCGCATCCGACATGCGTAAAAGCTTTATCGACCCGATTGACGCGGTGACTGGGTAGATCAGCCATAAGCGGGTATAACGGACGGGGTTTCGACTTAAAGCATACGTTACATTTATGTATACGATGACGTATAATGCGTCTTGCAGACAAAATCCAAAACCGTTGCCGTAATAAAGACATCAGTAGCTCTGGACCAGCATGCAAGTGCTTGCGGTGATAGTGGTCAACTATTAAATCAACCACCTGATCATGGCGCGGTAGAACGCAAGGATGTTTATGTGTAAATTCCTCGGCGGAATTCAACAAGCGACCTCCGACACGTATAACACTGCTATCGTCGAGAAAAGGCCTAAGTTTATTTAATGCGGGTGAACAAGTTTCATTTTTAATTAACTTAGATTTATCTTGCGAGAAATGAACATCTTGCACTGCGAGAATTAATTTATTTTCTGCAAAATCTAAGTCTGCGGCTGATATAAAATTACCACGTGGTAATATTTTCATAAAGCGATAAATGTAAACAATGACGCGTAATAATTTAGAGTACGACGAAAGTCTTTGCGCGAGCGCGTATAGCGGGGCGTTCTCCGGGCTAGTCGTGAGAACGTGCACCTGACTCCGCTGTTCAGGGGCATTTGCGTATTCGTCCGTATCCATTTTATTTAAGGGCCATTCACTTGGGTCGCGTATCAACCAGAAAGGTCCAGTATACCATAAAGGGTGGTCTATTAATTTGGCTGGACTGGCGCCACGTGAAAGGCAATCCGCTGGATTTTCAGAGCCCGAAACATGAAAGAATCGGTTCGCGGAAATATTATCTGTCAATTTTACTACTCGATTGGCGACAAAGGTCTGCCAACGGTGCGGTGATGCGTTTATCCAGCAGAGTACAACCTTGGAATCACTAAATGCGAAAACATTACTAACGGGATAGCGCGGGGTTATAATATCTAAGACCTTGCGCAGTAACTGTGACAACAATAGCGCAGCGCAGAGTTCCAATCGTGCAACAGAAACAACCTTCACGGGCGAAACTTTGGACTTCGCGCATACGAGTTGTACAGTATACTCGCAGCCTACGCGGACGTGTAGGTATATTACACCACCATAGGCGCGTTCGCTCGCATCTGCGAAACCTACAACGTTGACATCACAATTCTGCATGATACCTAAATGTCGCGGAATGCAGAGCTTGTTGAGTAAGGGTAGTTCCACACAAAACTGCATCCAATTTTTTACAATGTGGCGGGGTGGTTCGGCATCCCAGTCACACTTTGACAGCCAAAGCTCCTTGATAAGAAGCTTGGCGTACAAAATGGCCGGAGCCACAAAGCCCATGATGTCCCATAACCGTGCTATTGCGGACAATATCGTGCGCTTAGTGCACTTATCGTCCGGTGCGGCAACCACAAAGCGAAAACAATCACTAGATTTATCCCAATATAGACCTAGGATTTTATGAGAAACAGACTCCTCAAACATTTTATTAATAGTCTCTTTGTGCGTATCTGGTATGTGGGCGAGTACATCGTCAGAATTGCTTGTCCACTTGACGAGATCAAATTGACCTTTTTTGAAAAGTTGTATTAACTCATCACTGAGCGTGATTGCTTGCGAGGTAGTCATAACTGAAAGAACTATATCGTCCATGTAAAGGAATGAAGAGGCAGCGGCGGCTGCAGCGGGAAACTTATCTCCTTCGTCTGCGATTAGCATTTTGACTACCCGAAGCGCGTGGCTTGGGCTGGATCGGACCCCAAAACAAACGCGGTTAAATTGAAATACAGTAACTGGATCGTCAGCATTGAACCTATATAAGATTCTTTGAAACCTGCGATCATCTTCGCGTACTACTATTTGAAGAAACATCTGACGGCAGTCAGCGGTAAGCGTTATTTCAAATAGGCGGAAATTTATGAGGATGCTAAACAAGTCTCCTTGTAAATTAGCACCTGCGTGAAGAAGATCATTAAGCGAATAACCTGACGGCCAGGTCTTACAGCTTGCGTCCAGAACGCAACGCAGCTTGGTCGAGGTTTTATCTTCTCGTACCACCCCATGATGTGGGATTATATATGATGGTCGGGTGACGTCATCATCATTTATATTAATAGGACTAAGGTAGCCTTTATTTATATAGTCGCGAATAACGTCATTATACGCGGCGCGGGTTTTGAGCGAAGCATCTAATTTTCGCTCTAAGCACTTAAGTCGTCTAAGCGCGGTAGCGTAAGAATCGTCTAATAGATACGGGTCATTACGAAAAGGCAATGCGACAACATATCTACCATTGTCTTCCCGAACGGTGGTAGCGCGGAAAAATTCTTCGCACTCTAAGTCATGAGAACTTTGAGCGGACGCGGGCGGCGCTGCTATCTCTTCAAGCTCCCAAAATCGCTTGAAGAGCGTGTCCATCGAGTCATGAACAACAGAGCAACATAAGGTTGATAGGTTATTGTTAACTATATGTAACGTAGGCGCGGAGCCCATAATTACAAATCCTAAAACAGTTTGAATCGCGGGTGGAATATTATCGTAACTGCTGCGCACTATTCCAGGTAGAATTAAATGCGAAAAAGTTGACGCACCAATTAAACAATCGATACTTCCGGGAGTCGCATAATCCATGTCAGCGAGTGGAATTGACTCGAGGTGTGTGAACGCAGCCTTATCAACTGCCGCCGATGGCAGTGAATCGCTTATGCGGTCGATCACTAGCGAGTCAAGATCAAAATTAATATTAGTATTAAATCTCGAGTGTAATTTAAAGCTAACCGAACCCTTAACATGCTTCTGGGAACCCCCGATTCCCTTGACCACCGTGTGCGACGGCCTTATATTGTGAAGCAATCCCATGCGGTTACAAAAATCATATGTTACAAAGTTGCTTTGTGAAGCACTATCCAGTAAACAGCGAATTAAATGCGGTCTATTAATAGAATCGTACACTATCACTTGGGCTGTAGCTAACAACACAGTAGAACGGTTACATTGCTGCTTGTCAATTAGCTGTGTATCAATGTGCGCGGGAAGCGAGGCGGCAATGGACGTCGTACAAAGCGATAGATCACTGCGCTGCATCGTTGGAGCGTGACACGGCTCGATCGTGGTAGGGGCGGGCGCTCGCGGCAGAGCGGCTAAATGCGCGGCCGACCTAGCGTTCGTGGGTTCTGAGTGCGGTTTATTATTATTAAAATGCAACATAGAATGATGTCGCTGATTACAAGTACGACATTTCAATTTAGATGTGCAATTAACTGTCTTGTGCGTACGACTTAGGCAGTTTACGCAAGCGTTATTATTTTTTATAAACTTAAATCGCTCATCAGGCGATAGTTTCTCGAACGCGGTACATTTATAGAAGTGATCATGATTTGCGTAACTACAAAGTGAGCACTTGTCAGAAGCGGTACATGTTACGTATGACTGTGGATTCGGCGGGCGCGTTATAGGTTTAGCGCGTGGCTTGAAACTAGACTTTAAACTGTCACTATTAGCCGCAGGTTGTACTGTCTCGTAAATACGACACTGACTTCTAATGAAGTTAATAAATATATCGAGTGTCGGCATTTTTATGTCACGAGAATACGTTTGAAACGCACGTATTGTTTCTGTATCAAACTTGTGCATAGCTATATGAAGTAACACGAAATCCAACAAATCATCTATTTGCAACGCTTTGAGCGAGTTGATACCTACAACAAATTTATCGATAAACAATTGGTAATTAGCTGCAGAAGGAGTACCGTTTAACTTAACGTTAAGTGCTTGTTCCAAATAGTTACCTCCTAATAGTTTGACATCTTGAAACCTGTCTAGAAGCGACTGGTATATAATATGGTAGTTTTGAGGACTTGGTATTGTTCCCGCAAATGTAGATTGCGCGTTTGTTGACAGCTTACCTAATAAATAGTATAGCTTGTCTGAGTCTGTCAGCGAAGGATTATTATGCACTGTGGCATTAAAACTGGCATAGAATAACGGCCAGTTACTTATGTTACCATCGAAGGACATGAGTTCAATTTGCGGCAGCCGAGGCTTAACCTTAGGTGCTGTTGAAGGCTCTGGTTTTGTAAGATTCGATTTGACCTGCCTGATATAACAATATAGGTCTTCGAACGAGGAGTAACTCTGATAAGAAACGGTGGCTTTGGGATTACTTTCAAGAAGTGTCTCATTGTAATCATCGAGAACCTTATGAAAACTCGAACGTAAATCCTCAATTGTTATGCAATTATTTAGAAATGTCTCTGTATTTTCTTCTGAGATATGAGCTACCTTAGCTTGATTATACACCACGTTTATCCGTTCAAAGATAGCATTTCGTTTTCCTTCTAACACCGTCAATCGAGGGGTACAGGGAGATGCCAGCTTGTTTTTGCCAGTCATAGTTATTGATTTTATTTTAACAAATACGAACAACTAACAAAGACGCGTAAATATCGCAAAAGCACCGGTAGGTACCTAGCAAGCGGTCTTTGTTTTACCAATAAAATGATGTCTATTTTTAGATTTTACTTTATCGGTCGCGTGAGTAGCTGTTTATATGAGTTAGACAAGTTATATGCGTAAAGTATATAATATAAAAGCGGAAATGTAAATATATTTATAATACTTATAAATAAATGTATATAAGTAGGTATGCCTAAAAGGCGGGAGCGTAGGTATAATAAATTCCTAAGGGCAACACCTATTTGCGGGGCGCGTATGTATATTATGTATATAATGTGCAAATGAGATCAAACACTTATTTATGTGCAAGATGAGTGCAAAATTAAGAGCGTACGGACATAGGCAACGTGACGACCACGTTGCGACAGAGGTTATTTTTTAAAGATGGTGGCCAAACTAGATGCCGAAATTGACTAATTTTATGGAATCCGGTTCGAAGGACCAAATTATGAAGCGGCCCTTTATAATTCCGCTGCGGGATGCGGTATGTGCCCTAAGGCTTATGGCGTCAATTAAATATATATATTATTTTAGTGGACTGTAATTGTTAATCGTTAGGTACACTAGTTACCTACATGGTATTTCGGCAGATCTACTTAGGTATGGAAATTGGACACCACGCACCTTCTTTCTCTTGTGTCGCTCCTGTGGGACGTCCCGATGATTGAAGTCCTGAGCGCGGTAGGCACGTTACGCACTTGCGGCAGTGCAGACGGCGGCTCACTTGCACTTCACAGTTGTGGTAATCAGTGTAATTGCACTTGGAATATTGTCTAACTTCCCAGATTTATATGACTGGTCGCGGATAAGGTAATTTGCTACTGACTGCGGTGACAAGATGCGTGGCGGGATATAGGTGAGGGACAAGGAAAGCAAATCACCTAATTACCATGTAAGAAAGGGAAAGCCTATCATATTGAAGTTGCATCAATGCAAACATGGCGGTAACACTTACCATCAGGTGACATAGTGCTCAAACGCAAGCCAATTCGCAATAAAAAAATTAAAAAAACGAATGGACGTGGGGAAAGAATTATTAATACTATTATATAATGGAACTGAGCCAATTCTGTACATTGAAGATATTTTTGAAAAACCAACTGGGGTCAACTATTTAGAGGGTACAGAATACGAAACCACGCTTTAAAAAATAAACTTAAATCCACGTTTTTATGCGCCTTTTGAGATTAAGACGGCATTGCATGCTAATAAATGGATTTAGAATGCTTTGTTATCGAGTTGTGAGCTACCCTGAAAGTTTCAACCGGATAGCTAATCGGGAAGTGCTCGAAATTTGAGTTGCAAGATTCCACCCGGAATGACACACAGACAGACAAACAAGAAAGTGACTTAATAAAAACATGGTAAAAATCAACACAAAAGGAGACATTCATACAAAATTTACCTATTAATAGTTCTGCCGTATGTGATTTGTACAAAAGTGACGAGCGTTTTCCTAAGCCATCGAAACACGCCTCGCATGTCGAACACTTCACTGAGTAAAGAGTACAGAGGTTCCGCTATGCTGTCTCGCTCTTCTGCGATGGCGCCAGCACCTATGGAAGAAGAGATTTGTGAAGAGTTAAATACTCATAATTTAGAAACATACTTAAAATAGGGGATCGGACAACTTTTCAGAAAGTGTTTTATATGAAGTACAATTAATATATATAGCCATGATAAATACTATTTTAATTAAATAACGCTCTATAAGTACCTAAAACTATGCTTAAATATTATGTTTCAAGTATTGCCGCGCATAAGGTCACCTCAAAATTTGTGACGTCATATGTAGGTCGAAAACGACAAACTCTTTGAAATAAAACTTGCAAAGAGATTTAAATACGTTTTGTGAAGTTTGGGGACGATATTGTAGTAATGGAAAGAAAAAATGAGCAAAAATATATTTTATGAAAAGCAAAAACGTAAAATAAACACAAGCTTGACTCACGGCATTTGCCTACAAATGACGTCATGCGCTGTGATTGTTGTTACGTTTGAGATGAAGAACAGATTAAAAACGTCAGAATAATTAGATTTTATTTATGGGTTTAAAAATATAAATCAATATGTTTTCACAAAAATATTGATTGAATGATCTTTCTGGTTCGACGAACATTCGTTCTAACTACATTTTAGTTTTTTTCTCGATTACTGTCCGATCCCCTATTAGATTTTGAAAGGTTTCTCAGTTCATAATTGATATATAGTCCATTTCGCACTCGAGTAAAGTGCTGGTGTTAATCTTATTGAAAGCCGGTTTCCATGATGATAAAATGCTCCTGGTCGGAGTAATTTCGACATTTAACGGTGAGTCTTAGCCATGATCTATCAATTATGCCTAAAATTGATCCAAAATTAATTTTTAGGTATCTTAACTGACACTAAAGATATTTAATGGTAAAAGTTGGTGGACTGTCCGCCCCTATCTAGCAAAGTCTTTCGTACGTGCCGCTATCACGTGACGTCACATTTAAAACATTCCTATTTCTTTCTGACTTCTCAATTTTAAAAGACAACTATTTTATTTTTCATGAAAATTTTGATTCTGTTTTCACATTTGACCATTATTTTATGTCTATTTTATATGTCTAATAATCTATTTAGATAAAAAATAGAGGTAATCTTACCTCGCATTGAGCTAGTCATACTCTTGCTGTTAGAATCTCCACCGTTCCCATCCAAATAGTTAGACATCTCGTCCTCATCAGCAGATAGATGCGTGAACGGTTCTTTTTCTTGCGAAGACCGCGTCGTCGCTTCACTACTCGTACTAAAGGAATACAATACAGAATGTAATAGTAGGCATACGAGTATTTGTTATTGTACGAGAATTTTTTATCCTAATATAACTCGCGTCAAACGTAATGGCGGCTGAGAGACGCACCACGTGACCTGCGCAGTAACAAAATCGCATACAAAATTGTATCTGCGCAGATCACGTGATGCGCCTGTCAGCCGCCATCAAGTTTCGAGTTATACTTTTTCTTTAATAAACGTCAGTTGAACTATTGCAAAATCAAAAACTATAGATACTGTATCAGAGACACTGCAAAACTTCTGGTCGAAGCAACACGTAACCAAAATGCTGGCCTATATTTTGGTCAAAGGATAAGCATTGCCATTTAACGTGGCAATGCTGCCAGTATTTTAGCAACGTTGCCCACTGGTAGTAGTTTATTAGGTTTGATTAGACACATTAGATAACGCTTTATTTTTCTAAGTTAATTGCGAGAATAAATTGCCGAATATAGAAAAAGTAGCTTATTATGAAAGTAGACAAAAAAGTACTTTACAGGTCAAAAAGCATAAGAAAATGGTAAACAATAGTAAAGCTAAAAATTAAATATTAAGAGAAATGTCCACTTTTTAATGACATTGAAATCACTTAATTTTTTATACTTGCCAGAACGCATATTTTTTCGTACGTACTGCACCTACCTAATTAATTGTACAACAAAATTGTGTCCATAAGATGTAAACTTCGACGAAGTTAAGGGGCCATGTCTTTTTGCAAAATCGATTTATAATTTATAACTTAAGAATGTCTAATGAAATTAATGTATTATAGAAAGTTGTGTAGGACTTACCTTTTAAATAATGTAGAAAATGAAAACTTATTTTTCTTTGGTAAGTCTCCCTGTTTTAAATATTCCGAAGTCGGATTGAGGAATGTGTATAAAGCCTCGCTTTGGTTCAGTCGATCGTCTTCTAAAACATACTGAAAATTCATCAAAATTCATAAAAAACATAATTAATACTTTCAAATTTAAACAGTATTCAAATAGGGACTTACTTCTAAATATTTCTGTATTAAAATCTTAGCTCTGTCTAATGAAGTTCTGTCGTTTTTACCGAAAAGGAATTTGAAAGAATTTGACGGTAGTTCTAAATTTTTCAAGTCCGAACACAAAGGCCTTAGTTTTCGATGCAAGTCCTGAAACAAAATTAATAAAGATATTAGTTTTATTAACCAAATTTATTTTAAACTAGTTGCGCCGCGCTGTTAGACCTGCGTAGTATTCGGTTTATAGTTACTTCAAGAGTTTAATAGTTAAAAAGTTCTTTATGCCTGTTCTGTTCCCTAAGAAAGTCACTAGCTTTCATGTTATAAATGGAACGAATTGTTCTTTTTTTGTAACACAAATATAGTTTGTAATTCCGCAGCTTTACCCATAGTAGGTACTATGGAAGTAACTGAAATATACTAATATTAACATTTAAGTCAAAATATGGTTTAAAACTTTCAGTGCCGCGCCACTTTACGTGCGCTTTTTGCGCATAAGAGGCGTATCTTCAATTATATCACGTTTTATAGTTAAAACGATAAGTACCTAGACATTTCATGAGTTATTTCTTTGATTTTCCGTCGTTGTTAAGTATCTTTCTTCTCAGATTTGCTAAATCGCCACGATCAAAGATTGGTCGATTACTACAGATCTGACATCCCTCCAAACCTCTATTAGTGCAGGTAGGTAGTATCTAAACTTTCATTAATTATTTCTCTGAGAGTATTCTCAGGGTTGCCATTTGACTTATCAATCACTCAATCAATCAAATGTTCTTTATTCAATTTTGGCATCATAGATGCACTTCTGGACGTCAATTATTACAATGACTCTACCACCGTATCGGAAAAAGAACCACTACTCAGAAGATACGGCAAGAAACAAAGAGGTTTTTTTTTTGAACTTTTGTTACAATATTTTGTTTGTTTTTGACAATATACATAATATTCTTCTGATGAGCAAATTGGCTACTTGGCAGAAGCGGAATGTTACATGAATCTTTGTCTTTTGTGTAACTAACTGTATAGTATGCTTTTATTATTAAAATATTTTTCACCTCACAAATTCCATAAGAGCGAGAGTGGCTCAGTGGGAGCTCGTGCGACTTTCGATCCGACGCACCCGAGTTCGAATCCCGCTGACCTCGCACCAATTACTTTCTTAAGCTATGTGCGGATTTAACACTCGCTCTAAAACGGTGAAGGAAAACATCGTGAGGAAACCGGCATGTCCAAGAATTTTTCACAAAAAGTCAAGGACATGTGACATTCACCAACCCGCACTGGGCCAGCGTGGTGGATTATGGCCCATTCTCTCTCTATGAGAGAAGGCCCGTGTCCCAGCAGTGGGAACGTGATGGATGATGATGATGAAATTCCAAAATCTGTGCATGGCTCTCGTAGTTCCTGGTTACCGGGTACGGGGAATCTTAGTCAAGTTCCAGGATCTTTGAATGTGATCGTTAGTTGTTTTTTAAAATAGTTATTTCAAAAAATTCTGCGAAAATTATAATGAAGTATTTACCTGAAATTCATTAAGATTCCTTAACAGCACCCATCCCGTAGTGATTTGTTCTGGTTTGTCGTCTTCACCCATTGTTTCTTGTTCAGCCATGTGAACGACTATCACAAACTGCGGCGGTTTGGATTCGTCAATAATCTGGAAATGTATCTTATCACTTAACTTTGCTATCCTTGATATGATCTTAAGATTCATGAAGATCTGCTGTTACAGAAATTATTCTATACAGACAAGAATGTATTCATTTATGAATTTTAATAATGTGCGCAGATTAATACATAAAAAGGCCTGGTTCACTCTTTTGTTTTAAATTCGAATATTTTGGAGTATCGCGAGCTAAACTGAGCCTTATTGCTGGGTGCGAGAGTAGCTATTTATATTGATTTATATTGGGATGCCTTGACGGTGACGTGTGAGCTAGATTGTGCCTTATCGCTGGGTGCGAGAGTAGCTTTTTATATTGATTTATATTCGGGTGCCTTGACGGTGACGTTTGAGCTAGATTGTGCCTTATCGCTGGGTGCGAGAGTAGCTTTTTATATTGATTTATATTGGGAGCCTTGACGGTGACGTGTGAGCTAGATTGTGCCTTATCGCTGGGTGCGAGAGTAGCTTTTTATATTGATTTATATTGGGGTGCCTTGACGGTGACGTTTGAGCTAGATTGTGCCTTATCGCTGGGTGCGAGAGTAGCTTTTTATATTGATTTATATTGGGGTGCCTTGACGGTGACGTGTGAGCTAGATTGTGCCTTATCGCTGGGTGCGAGAGTAGCTTTTTATATTGATTTATATTGGGGTGCCTTGACGGTGACGTTTGAGCTAGATTGTGCCTTATCGCTGGGTGCGAGAGTAGCTTTTTATATTGATTTATATTGGGGTGCCTTGACGGTGACGTGTGAGCTAGATTGTGCCTTATCGCTGGGTGCGAGAGTAGCTTTTTATATTGATTTATATTGGGGTGCCTTGACGGTGACGTTTGAGCTAGATTGTGCCTTATCGCTGGGTGCGAGAGTAGCTTTTTATATTGATTTATATTGGGGTGCCTTGACGGTGACGTTTGAGCTAGATTGTGCCTTATCGCTGGGTGCGAGAGTAGCTTTTTATATTGATTTATATTGGGGTGCCTTGACGGTGACGTGTGAGCTAGATTGTGCCTTATCGCTGGGTGCGAGAGTAGCTTTTTATATTGATTTATATTGGGGTGCCTTGACGGTGACGTTTGAGCTAGATTGTGCCTTATCGCTGGGTGCGAGAGTAGCTTTTTATATTGATTTATATTGGGGTGCCTTGACGGTGACGTGTGAGCTAGATTGTGCCTTATCGCTGGGTGCGAGAGTAGCTTTTTATATTGATTTATATTGGGGTGCCTTGACGGTGACGTTTGAGCTAGATTGTGCCTTATCGCTGGGTGCGAGAGTAGCTTTTTATATTGATTTATATTGGGGTGCCTTGACGGTGACGTGTGAGCTAGATTGTGCCTTATCGCTGGGTGCGAGAGTAGCTTTTTATATTGATTTATATTGGGGTGCCTTGACGGTGACGTTTGAGCTAGATTGTGCCTTATCGCTGGGTGCGAGAGTAGCTTTTTATATTGATTTATATTGGGGTGCCTTGACGGTGACGTGTGAGCTAGATTGTGCCTTATCGCTGGGTGCGAGAGTAGCTTTTTATTACTTTTATCTATTCTGTGACATGAGACTGACCTCAGCACTATGAACCGTGGCGCGCCACCGCCCCAGATGTTCCGCCCACGTGTCGGTTCTAGCCAAGTGCGCTTCCATCCGCATTTGCTCCCCCGCTAGTTTCTCCACTTCGTTCGCTAACATAGCGAGAGCGGGGGACTCGGGCTTTAGAGAGGCTCGGAGGGCTGCTAACGCCTGTAACAGGGAATATATGAGATTTGGAAAAAATCAGAAAAATATAAGATATATTTTTACTCGTATTTATTAGGTCTATTAAGTCTAAGTAATTTTGGTTGAAACAGTGCCCTTTAAACCTGAATATAGCAGTGTTTGCACACTACTGCTTGCTGAATACCTGGCAAAGGTGTGGTTCTCAAGGCACTACTTACTCAATACTTACATGATATTAAATTAATTGTCTTCCGTGACATGGGGATTTCAAACAACCTCATAGGGAGGTCTTCTGGGTAGGTACCACCGCTTTGCAGTAATTCTGCTGGCAAACAGGGGTGATGAACGCAATGCAGTGCTAGGCAGTGCTTTTTATCGTATTCAAAGTTCTGGGTGACACTGCAACTGTTATGGGCAGGCGAGGCGCTTACCATCAGGCGAACGACAAGCTCGTCTCATTATTCAGTTCTATAAAGAAAATGACTATTATATAAACATATACATATAAACGATTACTACTGTCATGTCACCTGAATCTTGTTGTTGTGCCGTTCCTGCAGCTGGTCGAGTTTCCTCCTGGCGTAGGTGGAGTGCTCGGTGAGGTGCCCGGCGCCGCCCACACTTTCCGCTGACGAAACTGACTCGTTAGACAGCTGCCGGTCTTCTATGGGCGATCTGTCCGAGCTTATATCTGAAACAAACAAGGAAATAGTCATATATTCATAAAACATATACGTATATAACGGCGCGTGGACAATTTACAATACAATACAATAATGCTTTATTGAATACCAAACACGGGAAAAACAATAGTTAACAAAGTTAATAAACAGTGGGTACAATGGGCGGCCTTATCGCTATGCGCAATTTCTTACAGGCAACCTTTGGATGGACAGGAATTTTAAAAGTAATATTGCGGTCAGTGTGGTGTACACTATAAAAAAAAACTCCAATTATACGTAAATATGATATACTACTATTAAAAAAAAATGAAATAAAACAAATATAAATATATACTAAAAATAAGTAACATAAAAATTAATATACATAAATAAAATAAATAAATATACATAAATACATAAATATAATTATACTTACAATGTCATTTAGCTGTTATTAGACAAGTAATGTTTCTTCACCATATTCTTAAAAATAGCAATGGACTTGGCATATCTAATTTCTATGGGCAATGCATTCCACAGATAGACGGACAGATTGTATGGTGAAAGATTTGTCGTAGAAAGTTGACGAATGGACAGGAGTTTTGAGCTGAAGGGTATCTGAAGAACGAAGGGAACGAGGATTGGAAAGATGGAGAAACTCAAAACGTTCTTTGAGATAAGGAGGGGTAGATGGAATAAATAGGACACTATACAGGAGAGAGAGAACATGAGCATCCCGGCGACGGCGGATAGGTAACCATTTGAGCTTGGTGCGAAATTCTGATATGTGGTCATACTTGCGCAAGCCAAATATGAACCGTATGCAAAAGTTTTGTATGCGCTCAAGCTTATTAAGCTGCTCTTCGGTTAGATCCAGATAGCAGGCGTCGGCGTAGTCAATTATTGGGAGAAGGAGGGATTGTGCTAACGCAATCTTGGTGGCAGTTGGAAGAAAGTTGCGTAGTCTCCGAAGCGATGCCGCAGACGCAAACACCTTTCGGCTGACTTCATTTAGTTGCGGTCCCCAAGATAGCTGTTTGTCCATGAGCACACCTAAGTTTTTCACAGTTTCACTGATTGGTATCGTAGTACCATCGAAAAGAACTTGTGGGAGGCGGAACCAGTCGATCTTCGATACCAATCTAGTACTGCCAATTACAATGACTTGTGTTTTGTCAGGATTAATTCGAAGACCAAACGATTTGCTCCAGTTAGATATGTGTTTCAAGTCATTATTAGTGGTATATATAGTATATATATATATAGTATATATATATATATATATATATATATATATATATAATAAATAATAAATATCGTCTGTGTTTCCTGACAACTACAACCTGGGGGGTCTTCAAATCGAGAGTGAACAGGTATCTTCTAGGTAAGCGTGTTACATCTTAGACCACATAAAATTAAGTAATAATATAAAATAAATAAATATATATAACATAAAATTAGGTAAAAATATAAAATAAATATATATAACATAAAATTAAGTAATAATATAAAATAAACATTGTAAAATTGTCATAAATTATTAAATACTTAATAATACAACAAAATGGATAAATAATACTTAATTTGTATGTAGGACATACTTAGTGAAGACTTATATAAAAGCGATGGTCACCTAGGTAAGTAATAATAGTAAGTAGTAGTAGTAATTGCGCATAGCGATAAGGCCGCCCATTGTACCCACTGTTTATTAACTTTATTAACTATTGTTTTTCAATGGTATATTATGGTAAAAACTGTTGTTGTTTGTTTGGAAAAAGATAACTTCGGCACCTGGACAGTGGTAACCGTACTGGTGAAAGCCATGTCTGTTTTTGAGATGCGGATTCGATTATCGTTGGTAGTCAACACGTTGGGAAAAGTTATATAATATTGGCCAGTTTCAAGAGCTGATTATCTTCGAATTTAATTGATGTGAGGAGCATATATTAGCTGCAATTATTAGCATAACCGAGAGAGATTTAAACGTTGGAGCGCATTCGCAAAATGTAGTAGCCTTCTAAAAATAGAGTTATTAAAAAGTTTCCTATGGAGATGCCCCCAAAGTTGGTGACTATACTGAACCAGTACCTTTATTAGCCTCTTCAGTAGCCAATTCGGCGACCAGAGCCGTGTAGTGATCGCTCATAAGGAACGACTGGTAGTATTTATCCTGTATCGTGTCCACTACAGTATCCTGCACTTCGTAAAATACTTCTGGTCCTTTGTCACCGAGTAGGAAAGATTCCATCCTTTTTCTTGTGTCCTGTAAAGCAGAAAAATAACACGATAAAACTACATGTAGGAGAACTTACCAAGTGTCTTCCTCATCTGAAACCTGGATTCAAGTCTCCCCACCTACCTTATCCACTTTGATCTCAGCGCTGGGCGACCTGATGTACGTGTAGAATATCTCGGCGCCGAGCTGGTGCCAGCTGCTCCGAGGGCTGTGGCGGAGCTCCTCAACTGCTGTCCAGAACCCGACAAGGCCCTGTGAGCACATCGTCTCCAGAAACATGGAGAGGTAACGCCGCCCGGTCACACTCTCCATCACTTTGTGGAGCGGGAGAGTCTGGGGGAAAAAGTTACGATTAACCCTCTCTCTATCTCTCTGATGATGCGTGTGGCTAATCTAGGCCTCATATCACGGACTAGGGTAAAAAAAATATTCCGTTTTTATCTATATTTTGTTTTTGAAAGTAGATAAAACAACTTCAGTCTGCCACTTCAGTGAATAGTTTTAAAAACAAATCGGACAAATTACTACGAACTAACAAGCAATCACTAATAAAAATACGAGAAAGTGAAGACTTTCAACACTGTTGATATAACCAGCACCCGTGCTGCTCGTCTATTAACAAATAAATAAACAGAGAATATTTTTTTGTCTCCAGTCGTTACAAAGGGCGCTGGCTGGTGTGGGACTTTTAGACCGTCCGCAACTCGCGATGTGGCTTAACGACTGTTGTCTGGAGACAACTCATTGGTGTACAGACTAGCTCCTTGGAATAACTATCATTTATGAGAAAGATGAAAACATCGTGAGGAATTACGCGTGTCCAAGCGGCACGGCACTCCGTGGTGGATTACGGATTACTTTTTCTCTTAGACTTCTCTCGAGGTCCTGTGTCTAAGGAATGGGAACGTGGCGTGTAATGATTTGTGATGATGAAAGGTTTGTACTTATTAATGTCCGACAAACTATTCGATCTATTCGAACCAACGTTAACTAAATTTCTCATCTAGAAGTCAAGCACTCACTAACACAAATAAGAATAGAGTACACATTATTCAATAGTTCACCTTGTTATCTGACTCCACGGTAGGAAACGCTCCATCCCATCCCAGTTTCCTCAACGCCGTTTCGCATTCAGCCTTAGCAATTGTCAACTGGTTGATATATCTCTTCAATTTCTTGGCGTCAGCTACTTGTTGCCTGCCGATGTTGTGCGGAGGTCCATTACTTTCTATGACATCAATATCGATACCTTTAGCCCGTTTCACGTTTTGAAGCGTTGTGGCTTGCATTATTTGGGTTACTATGTCGTATCTGTAAAATAACAACTTGGTATTGTAAATAGCCGGCGTGAAAATATTTAACAAGCCGTGACGATTTTAGTTTTTTTTACGCTTAATGGATCCATGTTTGGCCACTATCTCGCCTGACGTGAAGCGATGATGTGGCCTAAGAAGTAATGATGTGGTCTTGAATGTAAATTGCGGACCGAATCGTTTTTTTATATGGAACTGAGTTATGAGACGAGCAAGTCGTTCGCCTAACGGTAAGCGCCACGCCTGCCTTAAAAATTGCAGTGCCACCCAGAGCTTTGAACACCAAAAAAACTACCGAGTATAACTGCATTGCGCTCATCACCCCGAGACATCAGATATTAAATCTCATTATGCCTAGTAATTGCCCTGGCTGTAACGCCCTTCAAACCGAAACACAGTAATGCTTGCGCACTACTGCTTGGCGGCAGAATAACTGGCAAAGCGGTGGTACCCAGCCAGACTTTCTTCCGCATACGAGAGATCTACCACGAGTTTATCGTAATATGCTTTACTGACGCTAAAGATGTTTTCGGTCAATTTCAAAGTAAAATTTGCGTCTACCATGTGTGTAGGTAAAACATTTTACTTTGATTTCACTATCTACTTCTTTTCTAGAAAACTAGTTCTAGCTGGTCAAGGCACAGTAGCCTAATTACCTACTAGTCGAGCAAAAAACTAATTTGCATTTGGAGGTCGTCGAAAGTTATAGAATATCTCCGAATAAAATACTAGGCATTTACAATTCGCGTTCTTTGAATGAAATATATAATCCCACCCCGGAAGACGGAGCGGGTCACTAGTAGCCTATAAACCTAATCATTTTATTAAAATATTTCCGGGTCAATACCCCTAAACAACCTAAAGATATAACTTAACGATAACCGTCATTCAAACTATGAACGCATTGAATAAAAACAATATGATAAGACATGACCAATAGAAAAAAAACACTTTTTTTATTATTTATAGGCTTGCGTTTGACCACCATCTCACCTGTTAGCGGTCGAAGATATAGGACGCTCGCCTAGAGGAAACCTGTTCACTCTTATCTTAAAGACACCCAGATTATAGCTTACACAGATGCCGGCAGAGAGTTCCACTCTTTGGCCGTAACTTTCAGTTTTTACTGAATTTCTCAATTTTCTGGACATCTATTCCAATAATTCTTTTCATAGTAAACTAATTCAGACTATTACGAATACTTAAAATAAAAATATACTCCAATCAGTCCAGCCATTCTTAAGTGATGCGCTTACCGGCAAACAGCAATTAATAATTATTTATTTATAGAAGATTTCCGAGAGTCAATACCCCTAAAATAACCTGCGGATAAACCTTAACGATAACCTATCATTTACACTATCAACGCAATGTATAAAAACAATATGATAATACATGACCCAGTGAGCCAAACATTGTAAGCGGCTAGCGAAAGTGTTATCAATGTGCACGTACCGTAGCCGCTTCAGTGTGTCGACATTATTACAGCTGTTGATTAACCTGCGAAAATAATGGAATGTTAGCAGGGCTAGCACACTCGGCACTGTAGGTACGAAGCTACAAGTACATAGCCGGACACCGACGGCGGGTCGCGCGTCGTTACGCGTGCCGCGTCAGAAGAGATAAGAGCCATGCGATAGAAAGAGAGGCGCTCTGTAGGTTAATATGACTGGTATGCAGAGCTGCGCGAGCTGAATACATATCAATTAAAATACGTCTTTTTTATGTAATTGAATGACGAGACGAGCTGGTCGTTTGCCTGATGGTAAGCAATACGCCAGCCCATAATAATAACAGCACCACCCATAACTTTGTTTTGCAAAATCCGCGGCGCAGCACCGCGCTCCTCACCCTGAGATGTTGAGTCTCACAATGCCCTGTAATTTGACTGGCTACAATGCCATTCAAACCGGAACAAAGTAATGCTTGCGCACTACTGCTTGGCGGCCGAATAACTCGCAAAGCAGTGGTACCCACCCAGACGGCCTCTCGCATACGAGAAACCTACCACGAGTAAAACGTATACCTGCAGGGCGATCATGTATTTTTTATTTCAATCAATTTCAATAAGAGCCATATTACACAGTAAAATTGAATAGATTGGGCGTATACATAACGATTTGTAGCATAATCTCGCTTTGTAAATTTGTTGGGTAACTGGTTTCTTATTGAAATTGATTGAAATAAAATATACATGATCGCCCTGCAGTACACGTTAAAAATTGTAACATAAAATATCATGACTTTGAAAAAAAATGTAAGCATGTCTACCCATTTCTTTCCCATACCCAAATTGAACTAGTCAGTAGTTTCAATTAGTACTAGCATCGCCACAGGGCTTCAGCCGCGTCGCAAATCTTCCGGGATAAAAAGTATCCCATGATCTAAAATAGTTATATTTTAATTTTATTGTATGTATTATGATTATTTTGCAAAAATGATTTATTTATTTTTTGAGATAATAAAAACCACTGTCCATTATTTTTGCGTAATTCCTCTCCCCGCACGGTTGTCTGGAAGAGATCGTTTTAAGCGATAAGACGCGCCATTTGTTACACTTTTGTTACGTTGTTTTTATTATTAATAATTTTATGTGTGTTTCAATAAAGAGTTATTTCATTTGTTATTTCATAATCCGTTCAATAGTTATTGTTTGATTGAGTAACAAACATGCATTCTAGCAAAACTATTTCGTCATCAGCTCATCAAGTTCCTACTGCTGGGACATAGGCCTTCTCTCATGGAGAGAGTATGGGCCATTGGGCCATAACCCGCCACGCTCGCCCAGTGCGGGTTGGAGGTTTTTTCACGTCGTTTTGAAAGCGAATGTTAAATCGTGTTAAATCCGCACATAAATTAAGAAAAATCATTGGTGCGAGGTCAGCGGGATTCGAACTCCGGTGTGTCGGATCATAAGTCACACGAGTTCCCGCTGAGTCGCACTCGCTCTACTTCACTTCGCACTTGCAAACTATTTGCAAATAATAAAATAAATGAATTCAAAATTTGTATATTTTTTGTACATGATGTATATTGTATATTGTTTTTTTTTTGTATATATTATTTTACGTCTACAAAGTTTTTTTGGTATATTAAAAAGTGAGTAAATGGCGTGAGGGAGAGGAAGTCTATATCCAGCAGTGAGTGGACACGGGCTGAGATGATAAAAATGTTGATGTTAAACATTTTGTAGTCAATTCAAAGAAAAAATGTGTCTGTCTGTCCAAGAAGTATTAAATATGTTAACTTAGATGTTACTTACCTTATGTAGTCCTCAAAGGTTTTAGCATATTCGTGGGTCCTTACATGCATTGCATTCACTTCCTTCTGAGCCTCTAGGTAGTGGATGATTTTTTGGTTTATATAGTCTGGTTCTGTTACTAAGTCTATTGCTGGTTGAAGTACTAAAAAATAAAAAGACTAAAGTAGATAGTTGCTAGTTTTCATGCTGATAAAATATTAAAAGGAAAAATTTGTATCTATGAAAGGGGAAACAATTTAAAACATGACAAAAGCAGTCATTGAGAAAAATATAACATCACATATTTATTTAATTACTAGCTTCGCACGGCGGTTTCATCCGCGCGTGAAAGCACTGTCAGTTTTTCTAGATTTCCCCAATTTTTTCTGGCAACTATTCCTTTTTTTTTATAAAAACCTAATTGAGATTATTACGAACATTAAATAAATTGGTGCTTACCAACAAACAGCATTTAATTTTTATTTGTGGTTCTATAGAAAAATTCTACACATACCTTTGCAAGCCAATATCTCCCTCAACAGATGAGAACCAGGCAGTAAGGAGTAACATCTTGGCATTAGAAACATTACTATCATTTCGCTGACTTGCCGTAGATAATGCAGCTCAGTTTCAGGGCTCATTAGATGAGAAGATAGTGCAAATACTGGTGAAACATTTAGTTCCAACCTGTAATATTAATACTTTTATAAGTAGGTGGACAACATCCTAGGTTGTATGCACATATGGGGCAGGTATGGTCATGACAACTTAAAGCTTGTACAAATCAGCAAGGGTTCTGTACCAAATAGGTAAAAAAATTTGACTATACATTAAGCTAAATAATTATTTTAAACCATTGCAAATTAAGTATTTTGAAACATATTTTACCTAGATTTAAAAGGCCAATGAGACAGATCAGCACAATTGTAATGGGAAATTATTGACAAGAGGGAGGCCAACTTACGCGCAATCTTTAGCAATTCTAATTCTTTCAAAGTGCTGTGTTATTTTCGAGACCATATCACTTGCTAGCAACTTTTCTGCATCCACTCTCTGTAGCCTCTCATATAAGTTCTGTATTCCGCTCCATATGTGTTCCTTAAACTTATCTACTACTGTTTCAGGTTTGTGTGCGAGCTCCTTTAACCAGCGAGCAACAAAATCACGCAGGAGGTAGTCTATTAGTAACTGCAGTTGGCTGTCCACTGTTCTTCCAAATATGATAGGTGGGTGAGTTTTTTTAGTCGCCTGTGGCCAGTTCGTAGATTCTTCCTAAAATGTATAAGTTTTGACTGAATACATAAGTAAATAAATTACTGTCTAGGTCTATTTTAATTAAATTATTCTAAACGGTTTTCTGTATTTTACGTACCTTTAGATACTCTTCCAGTTGTCGCACTTCTTTTTCAACAGTGTCCAATAAAAATAGAGGGGTTTGATAAGGCGACGACAGAGCGATATGTCCCCAAAGGGTGAATGAAAAGACCACAACTAGGACACAAATCGTAAGTATCAGGAGATGGGTAAGGCCCCATAGAAACGGGAAATTCCATGATATAACCAAAAGCACAGGAGCTGAACCAATTAGTAACCACTTGTTCATGTTTCTTTAGGCCTTCATTATCCACACTAACCAGTTATAGAAAATGACACTCCATGTAATCTATTCACTGTAGGTATTCCTTTTATAACATAAATACTTTTATTTTAAACCGTTTCATATAATTTTATATCTTTATTTTGCAAAACAATGTTAACAATCCAATCGGAAATTCAATTCCGTTCGCATTCCGCGAAAATCTCATACGAATATAAACAAGACCCGCCCATTTTCAAAGTTTTTTGTAGTTTAGCGTAACAAAGGATAGCAATATGTACAGTTTTCATTAGACTAAGCGTGATAGAATACAACCTATAACAAAATTATATGCTTATTTGACAGATTCCCCTGATATTTTTTGACAGTAAAAAGTAAGGTAAGGCACCCTGGCTTTAACACCTTTCTAATATTAAAATGCTACAAAATTGTAGAAATACTTCATTTAAACTGCGTGTGTGATAGTAAATGTGATACAAACAAAAGTTTTTATTAAATTAGACTGTGTTTTGTAGTGAAACTTGCAATTTGTGTAAGTTTATAAAACTTGATAAGGAGGTTAGTCGATATATGTAAATGTTACCCTTTGTTGTCGTTCTCATTGGGGTGTGAGGCTAGCGGCTGTAGCAATTTAAATATTTATTATTAGGTAAATACAATAACTGTGGTGTTGTAATATCTCAAGTTCCGGAAGAAACCTTGATAGCTATGGCTAACATAGACGCAACATACTTAGTAATAGGTGGCGGAATTGCTGGAGTGACCTGTGTTGAATCATTGGCGATATTGCATCCCGAAGCAAGTCTTGTGATAGTGACGGCATCATCGTTGGTGAAAAATGTGAGCAACGTTAGTTTTTTTGGCAAAACTATTGTAAAGTTCGATGTACATGAAACAGAAGCAAGTTCTTTACAAAGAATACATCCAAATCTTCAAATTGTGTATGACTCATTGAAACATGTCGATACGGAAAATCAGATTGCAATCACGGAACGTGATGTACGCATACTATATAACGTGATTTGTATATGCACTGGTGGAATACCAAGACTGATTTCAGATGCAAATAAGAGTAAAAGAATTCTTGGAATCAGGGACACGGAGTCCGTTAAAACATTTCAAGAAAGACTTAGAGATGGTCGTAAGATGGTGATTGTGGGCAATGGAGGTATTGCGTCAGAAATTGTGCATGCCACATCCGGAATACAAAAAGTGTGGGTTATAAGAGATGATTACATATCCGCAACATTTATAGATCCAGGTGCAGCTCAATTCTTTCAAAATAATTTAAAAAATAAAGCCCTACCTGGCCATCCAGTTAAAACAATATTAAGAAGACATGTTTTCGGTGAAGAGGATACACTAGTTTCGTTGAACAAAAACTTAAAATCGGCGGCGCTAGGCCCTGATTGGTACAGAAAATTAGAAGGTATGAAAAATGAAGCTGGTGAACAAGAACTTGAGATAATATACCAAGTCGAAGTTAAATCAGTAACAGAAATAAACAGTGACTTTCCTCTAAAGGTAGAACTTACCAATGGTAAAGTAATTTATTGTGATTTCCTTGTATCTGCGACAGGGGTAGAGCCTGCAGTAAACTTCAGTTGGAATAAAGGACCTATCTCAGCTCCTGATGGAGGTCTGGCTGTAAATGAATTTCAAGAGACAAGTATAACTAATGTATTTGCCGTTGGTGACGTTGCATCTGCTGCTTGGGAACATGCTCCTCATTGGTTCCAGTTAAGACTATGGACGCAAGCAAGGCAGATGGCGGGAATGGCGGCCAAATCAATGCATGGAAGAATAATTAAAGAAAAAGTGTTACAGGACTTCTGTTTTGAACTCTTCACACACTGCACTACTTTGTTTGGATATAGAGTGGTATTACTGGGAAAGTACAATGGACAAGGCTTGGGCAATGATTATGAAATTTTGCTTCGAACGACTCCTAATCTTGAATACATTAAATTTGTGCTAAAGAATGGAAGGTTGCAAGGTGCCATATTGATTGGAGAAACTGATTTAGAAGAGATGTGTGAGAATTTAATTCTTGATCAGATAGATATAAGCCCACTTGGGGATGATATTTTAAATCCCGATATAGACATTGATGATTATTTCGACTAAAAGTTATTTATCACCTGAATGTTATAAACGTGTCATAATTTTAAAATAAGTTATCAGGACAGTAAAAAAATTATGAATGAAACCACAAATATTTATTATGCCCCAAACATGGAATATAAACACTCCTCCTATTTCCATAATTTATTTATTTATTTTATTTGGGAGACTTACAGCTCAATTACAAAAATATGAGTACAAGTAGCTAACAAAGAGGCAATTACAAGTCTCCACAGATAGTAATAAAGTAAGTTAAAAACGATAACGTACAAATAGTGTCTTAATAGTAAATTTCTTAGTGATTAACATGCATAGCCACTACAACTCGTAGGCGGTGGTATGCTTTTTGAACATTATTGTATTTGCTGACGCTATACTACTAGTCCATGCTACTAGTAAACAGATCTATACTGGAGAGTTCAGACTTCATGATGCTGTTAAAAGCTATAGATGATCGAAGAATATAAGAATTTTGACGGTAAATAGTGCGTGAAAATGGAACATGGAGCCGGTTTCGAACACGACAATGCCTAATAATCAACACTTAAGAGAGATGTGACCTTTTAATAATAACTCAGGTTTGATATAACTATAAAAATACTAATAATAATCCTTTAATGAACACCAAAACAGAAAACAAAAGTTTACAGTTACATTTAATAGTGGTAGAACAATGGGCGGCCTTATCGCCATGAGCAATTTCTTACAGGCGTAAACGTAATCTTTATACTCTCTATAAATCACTCCCTGAGCAGTTACTCAGCTGCCGTCTTCCTTTAGATGTATGTATTCCATCTTCGGCCACTTCATCTTTTAAAATAGTGGTATAGATAGTGGCCTTACATTCGACAACAACATAAAAAATTTTTTGCTCCACTCCCAAGGGTCCACCTTTCCTTAAAACACGCTTTAGTTAAAAACCATAGAAATAGTTTTAACTGGTGGTAGGTTTCTCGTATGCGAGAGGCCGTCTGGGTGGGTACCACCGCTTTGCCAGTTATTCAGCCGCCAAGCAGTAGTGCGCAAGCTTTACCGTGTTCCGGTTTGAAGGGCATTGTAGCCAGCGAAGTTACTGGGCATTATGAGACTCGACAGCTTATTGTCTCAGGGTGACGAGCGCAGTGCAGCGCCGTGCAGGATTTTGCAAAACAAAGTTCTGGATGGTGCTGTTATTGTTATGGGTAGGCGTATTGCTTACCATCAGGCAAACGACCAGCTCGTCTCGTCATCCAGTTACATAAAAAAAAATGGGAATGACAACTATTTATTATTATATTTATCATATTAAGCTCCTTGTAAAAAAGCTTTTATAGTGGCCAATATTAGATTAGCAATTATATTCTATAGAGAAGCGGCCAACATTATTTATAGATATTAGGCTATGCTCGACCCATAATTTGACATTGATATAAAACCCAAACTTCACTGTCAGTGTCACTAATGTGTGCCTTTGCAGTTGACGCTTGACGTTTTGACGTGCGTTTTCGTCACGTCGCGTTCTCGGATTTCTCGGTGATAATTGATAAAGTTAGGTCGGACTCGGTAAAGCGTATTGCTTTTGTGCTTTCATTCGAGAGAAATCATATATTCTACACGAATTTCAATCGACAGAACAAGTCAGAAAGTTATACAATTATTGATAGAAAATTGCAGTGGGACTACGTTTGATATTGTCCGAACAATAAAATTTTCTTTGTTTGCGTGATTCACCAAGTTAGATAAAATGCCTATTTTGTTCAGTGTTGTGGCTCGAGGCACTGTTGTGCTCGCTAAATACGCAACATGTGCCGGGAACTTCACCGAGGTCACGGAGCAGATCCTCTCAAAGATACCGCCCCACGACAACAAATTAACGTACTCTCATGGAAATTATCTGTTCCATTACATTGCGGAAAACAAATTGGTTTATTTCTGCATCACCGACGATGTGAGTATACCCGAATTCACATAGATAAACCTCCTTAAAACTCTATAAGTCCTCATTTGATTGTTTTAAAGTGTAGTGCCTATGATAAGTTTAACTCATTTTCCTTGTAGAAATTCCAACGTTCGAGAGCATTCCTATTCCTAAACGAGATAAAACGAAGGTTCGTGACAGCTTTTGGGGACACTGCCCAGACAGCCATTCCTTATGCCATGAACGGAGAGTTTGCCCGTGTCCTGGCCACAGAGATGAAACATTACAGTGACTCCAAAGACCTGGACACAATATCCAGAGTTCATGGTGAACTAGATGAACTGAAGAATATCATGGTGATGAATATAGGTGAGTGGTATATGTATATGTTGATTTCAATTCATCTAATTAGATTATGTATGTAGTTTTTATTTATATCGGCATTTATAAATAAAAACTACATACATAATCTAATAAATCTTTTGCTTAAAGAAAAGCTTAAACAAGTAAGAATAAGAAAATGCAACTACTAACTGAGACTAACTTTTATCACTATTCCCTAAGCAAAAGAATTTGAAATGGTGTTTATTGGTTCTCTCTGAAAACATTAATTTCAACAGTATCTCAACTGCCATATTGTCGATTTACATCAGGTTGGATAGTGGTAAAATGTAAATGTACAAGTCATAAAGAGATATAATTTTTAGTTTCAACATTATTTAAGTGTCTTATGTGGGAACTGTCTTATTATAATAATATGCCTTTTCGCATATATAAACAAAAGTTGGGTTACTTCACTTAATTTATAACTTGTAAGACAATTTTGCTTAGTGAATTGAAGGTGCCTTAAAAGAGGTTGAATAGGCCATGAGGAATGAAGACATGTACATATCCTCAATTAGTACATATTTGTGTCTTAATTTTTTTATGCAGTTTTTGTTTTGGCTAAAGTATGTCTTCTATTTAACTCATTGTTTTTGTGTACTTGTATTGTTAGAAAGAAATTATAATGAATCATTGAAACTACAAACAAAGGAATATTTATTTTTCATTGGGTTTGGATTTTAGTCATTATTTTAGCAATGTTCACTATTATTACATCACTTGATAACATTAACTTACCTATTGTTAATTTCCCAATTACTAAAAGCTAACAATTAACAATAATGAGGGCATATTAATTAGCATTACATGCGGGTATATGAATAAAATGTGTACAATTTTCCCTAACACTGTTTCAGCATTTATGTAGGTTTCAATTCTGATTTTGCATCCAATATGTGTTGTTTGTAAACATGTTATTGGAAGTACTTATTCATAATCGAAACAACACTATCCATCCACTCAACTGTCAAAAAGTCTCTAACTACTTATAATTAATTCCTATGATTTAATTAAAATACATTTTCTTTTTATGTAACTGTATGACGAGACGAGCTGGTCGTTTACCTGATGGTAAGCAATACGCCAGCCCATAACAATGACAGCACCACTCAGAACTTTGTTTTGCAAAATCCTGCGCGGCGCTGCACTGCGCTCGTTACCCTGAGACTATTAGGTGTTAAGTCTCATAATGCCCAGTAATTTCGCTGGCTACAATGCCCTTCAAGCCGGAACACAGTAATGCTTGCGCACTACTGCTTGGCGTCTGAATAACTGGCAAAGCGGTGGTACCCACCCAGATGGCCTCTCGCATACGAGAATCCTACCACCAGTACATACCAATACATGCTTTTCACTCTATAAAGATAAATACAATATTCCCCAAGGGTATTTTCCTTAAAGCAATGATGAACGTTTACTATTTAACATATGCATATGTGTACAAACACCTAATTGCCCTTCTGGTTTTGATAGTAGTATGCATAAATAAACATGAATATAACATGGCATATCTAGAGTCTTATCAATAGCGCATATATGTCAATAGGTACTTTTGAATACGAGAAAGTTACAATGACACTGAGCTACCTTTACATGTGTGCTTACACTAGTAATGATGTCACGCACACTCCTGTCTTTACCTGTGGGCATATTCATGACACTGAGCTCTAATGAATGTGTGTCATTACTATAAGTACCTACATATTTGTTTTGTATTCATTAACATATCAGTTCCACAAAAAAACAGAGGAATGAATCAAGCATAGAATTTTACTTTACACTTACTAGATTTTTCATATATTGGCGATTTTCGGTTTCTACAAAAGTTCCTGCAGTTGGTCTTGTAAATCTTTGACTAATAATAATAAATTCATTTATTTCAGGCAATAATACAGTTAACAAATTAAAAGTACCAGAGGCCCATTAAATATATACCTAACAGACTAGCATGAATACAATTTATAAACACTAAAGCTATGATTAGGGAATTAACTTCGGCTGCACCTCCCTGTAGCGCCGGAATACTATGCTTTCGGGCCAAAACTCAAGAGCCAGGAACGTCTCCTTATACTTCGCTAATGTTTTACCTGTTGATAAATGCCTGTGTCTGATTACAGCTCTAGTTTGCAGGTATATTTTAAAGTAACATTCCACTGTTCCGTGACTCTTCTCTAAGGTAGTCTACAAAGCCGTAACAGTATCCTTCCTGGTTTGCGCTCTACATATAGGAATAACAGTTACATTCAAATAGCTTCCCAGTAATATGAACAGTTGACCTTGGCTGAAGTTATGATCAGTGGGCCTACCCACTGGTCTCTCAAGTGCCAATTGTATAAAGTGTAGAGCTCTTGTGATGACATGTCGTCCCATGAAAGTTGTTATCTCAAATAGTAGTAATCGTATTTTTGTGTACTTAAATGAATGAAAATAATTTGATTTCTTGCCTGAATCGACATTAATAAGACCATATCTCATTAATTGCAGTGAAACTAATAATTTTAGCTCAATACGAGTGACCATTGGGTACGCCGCCAGGTTATATTAAGTTTTTATTCATAGTCATAGCCTTTATAGATTTTAAATATGAATTGCAAATAACTTTTTTTATATAAGAAACTGGTTTTTAAGTGATATACTTACAATGATAATACAAATGTGGTGGGTTCTGTTTCGTTATAAAATGCAATTTTAAATGAACAGAACAATATGTTTTACTTGCTTACATTTTTGGGTCCCACATTGGCAATCAAAGTGTGTGTGTGTTTCAAATTCAAATAACAGACGTAGTACCTAGGTAATACAGTTTATTATCACTTAGCTTCAGTAACGACGACGCAGTCGTAGTCGTGGGTATCGGTAGTATCTAATTTATAATATATATTATGTTTTTAATAATTAACAATAACTCGAGAGTTATCTGTATTTCAAAAACAAATGTTTATACGCATATATCTTTAGTAGGTATGTTATTATGCTTATCAGTACCTATAATGATCTAAACTCGTACCAAAGTGTTAATGGTTGGTTGTACCATAATCTATACTAGATAGATAACTCTACATTGCACTTAAAAAAGAAAACAGAATTAGTTAGTGATACATAATTTCCAATAAGTACAATAGGCGGTCTTATCGCTAATCAGCGATCTCTTACAGACAACCATAGGGTAAGGATAACAACATTTTAAAGACGATAGTGTGCAGTAATAAGTAGGAAGAATTTAAATTATTATACACCTAAATGATTAAAATAATATATAAATAATAATTATAAGTACATAAATACATTTATATTGCCTATATATAATATATAACATATACATAATTGTGATATATGGTATATATAAAAGTGTGTATTATTATATAAAATAAAATAGTATATTGTATATTTATACTATAAACATAGAATATTTTATATAATATTATAAAGAGGTAAAGAAGCATGTATGTTTATAGGAGGTAATCTCTTAAAACAACTGATCCGATTAAAAAAAATCTTTCACTGATAGAAAGCTAAACTATCGCCGAGTGACATAGGCTATATATTATTGTGTCGAATGAAGTCGCGGGTGTTTGCTAGTGTTTAATAAATAACGACCTAAACGACCTTTCTTTATAATATCTAGGAGTCCTCTCTCTAGGGAAGAAGCAACTACGAGGACGTTGGTCCCACAGCACCAGACTTAACAAATTCGAAACAAATAATATAGTTTTTTTTCTTGTGTGCCCAAACAACATTATAAACATTATTATTTTAGCTCTCTAGCATTAAGTCCTCCATGTACAGACTGTTTTGTGGTAAAGTATAAATAAATAAAACAATTCCGTCATCATCATCAGCCCAGTCTTTCCTTGATAGTCACATGTCATAGAGAGAGTATGGTCCATAATCCGCCACGCTGGCCTAGTGCGTGTTGGTGGTTGTCACATGTCCTTGAAATTTTGTTACTAATTCTTGGACTAACCGGTGTCCTCACGATGTTTCGTTCACCGTTTTTAGAGCGAGTGTTAAATGCGCACATAACTTAAAAAAGTCACAGCCTGCGGTATTCGAACTTGGGTGCGTCGGATCGAAAGTCATACATGCTCCCACTGAGCCTCGCTCTGTCTATAATTGCCCCTTAGCAGAAATCTTAAGTAAATTGCGATAATTGCGAAAGTAGCTGTCTGTCTATTTGTTATATTTACACAACTAAACGGCTGAACCGATCTTCATGAATTTTGGCACTGAGATGGCCTGTAGCCCGAAACAGGACATATAATAATTTTCATCCCAATTACTTGCCATTACTATTACATGTTATTTAAGTATACATATAACAGTCATATTATTTTTTGTGTTACAGATAGCATGACGAAACGTGGTGAAAAATTGGAAAAATTAGTGACCAAAGCTGACAACTTACAAACGAATGTAAGTACATACTACCATATTTACAAAGTGCTTTTTATATGTAGTTATAGGTAAACATATTTCAATACTCATTTCATAAAAAAAAAAACTATATTACGTATACGTTCCATAATAATCGTAATCGTTTTATACTATACAGTGTACATTTGTGACTGAATTATCACACAAAACATAAATATAATACTAGGTAGGTGATGTAATTACCGATATCCATTTATGGCATTAGGTAACTATAGATTTATATTCGCGTATCGGCAGGCCTAGCGCACTCCGCACTGTAGATATGAAGTTACAAGTACATAGCCGGACACCGACGGCGGGTCGTTACACGTGCCGCGTCTGAAGAGATAAGAGCTATGCGATGGAAAGAGAGGCGCTCTGTCGGTTAATATGACTGATAGGTATGCAGCGCTATACGAGCTGAATTGAATTTTATTGCGTCATAGCAAGAGTCGCTATTTGTTTAATTTCTTTGCGGAGTGATGCTTCTGTCCCTTAATTCCCCCATCCCTGTTTCATCATTGGACTACAAGACTTACGGCAACACGACACCTTTTCATAGAGGACATTCCTCCTACGCGCTCTAAGCGCTTCGCTTTCACTTTCATTATGCTCACTGCTAACGAGTGGAACTCCCTGCCAGAGTCAGTCTTTCCCGATACCTACAATCGAGGAAACTTCAAGTTATGAGTTAACAGGTCTTGGCAAGCGTGCTACATCGTCGACCGCATCGTCGCTTACCATCAGTTGACATAGTGGTCAAAGGCAAGCCAATCACTTCATAGTATAAAACAAAGTCGCTTTATCTGTCCCTATATCCCTATGTATGCTTAAATCTTTAAAACTACGCAACGGATTTTGATGCGGTTTTTTTTAAATAGATAGAGTGATTGAAGAGGAAGGTTTATATGTATAATAACCGTGCGAAGCCGGGGCGGGTCGCTAGTTAACGATGAAACATAACAAGTATACGTTTTATCAAAGAAAAAACCGACTTCAATGTATCTTCGAAGTCCAATGTCAAATATCGATGAAATTTATGGGACCACTTCGTAGCTATACTGAACCCAATGCAAAAAATTTCCAATTCGGTTCATAAATGACGGAGTTCTGAGGTAACAAAATTAAAAAAAAAACAATCGAATAGAGAACCTCCTCCTTTTGAAGTCGTTTAAAAATAATAAGTTGATGATACACGAGTAAACTAAAAAACTAACAAACCATCCATAATCAAACAAGCACATGTAATCCCATACAAGGTTATATTAGGTAGTTATTATTACCTAGTTAAAAAAAGGATGTTATTACCTTATTATCTACTTCAAGGCTGATTATTGTGCAGGCGCTTTATTCTTTCTCATTATGTTGAATACCACATTAAAAACGGCTGTAGATTCTTTAAATCTGAAACTTGTAATGAGCTTGCTTGTTAGTTTTAGGGGTCCGAACCTCAAAAGGAAAAACGGAACCTTTGTATTCATTCGCTTGTCCTACGGACAGTAGATTGGAAACAACGAATTATATTTCTTATGTCATAAAAAATTGAACGCGCGGAATATAGGGATCACTTTGTTCTCCATCTGCTAAGACACTCTCCCAAACCTACTTAGGTACCAATATTTCTAGAATACTTCTAATATTATAAATGCGATAGATTGTGAGGATGGATATATAGATGGATGGATGTTTGTTACTCAATCACGCAAAAACAACTGAACGGATTTTGATGGAATTTCGTATGTAGGTACTTTAGGTCCTGGAAAAGGACATGACTACGTTTTATCCCGGGAAACCGCGGGTGAAAACGCGGGGCGCAGCTAGTTTTAGATAAAAGTTCCTTTGTTATGTAACCACCTTACTATATTGGTTTAGATAAAAACTTTACCTTAAAGATAGAAATTAAACAAGTTAAGTTGGCATCTCATGGGCATGCGTGTTCCATCTTAGGCCGCATCTTCGCTTTCCATCAGGCGAGATATCGTCAAACGTATGCCCATTGACCAATAAAAAAAAGAAGTTCAATGTTTAGGACGGGCGGTCTATGAATTTTTTAATGATTATTAGGTGCATAAACTTGCATATAATTTTTTAAGTCCTCTATTTAGCGGCTTCTGTATTATAATATCATAACAAAGAATAAATTGCAACCTCATACATATTCGGAAGTTATACTCAACTCTGACAGCCGAAGTCTAGAAGGTCAAAACGTCTCGCTTTGAGGAACTAAACATGACCTATTGGACTTTACCAATACAATTTTTTACTCTTGTTGATCAATCAAATTGGCTACATTTTTTATTGGCTAAATAAATATAGGTAACGTAGGCATATAAAGAACTACCAAATAAATAGTTCTACTAGTTTCTAACTAACTACGACTTTCTGAAATCAATAGAAAGAAAGAGAGAAGAAGAAAGAAAATACATTTATTCCGGACATCACACAACATTACACTGAATATATACATACTAAAATAAAGACAAAACAAAAACAATACAGTGAAATGTTGCGCGATGTCAGGAAAAGGTTCCGACTCAGCATACGCTAAGGTATCTTAAGTAGGTACCTTAGCACTGATTTTCAGTCGGAACCCTTCCCATGACATCACGAACAGGTATCGTTGATTAACTCCGGTTTCTAAGTCTTGAAAAATAGGTGTAATTAATGATTCGCTGACAGCATCTGCAATATAGGTAATTGCTGTTTAATACGAGTAAAACGTTTAGAAACTGTACATATGAATCGATTTGTTTATTATTACTATGTCATTGGCTGAGTTGATAAAACTACCACCAGACCAGTGGTAGTTTTAAATTGATATTCTTTTGTAACTACTAGGTGTAAGTCCATCAAACTGTTTACAATGTATTTTAAGTTTCAATTAATCAACGATAAAAGTCAACCGTCTGTACTACTAATTTTAGAGTTGTGCTAAAATTGTTTTTTCTTACTTACAGTCCGTGTCCTACCGAGCAACGTCGAGGACCCTCCAACGGTCGCTGTTCTGGAAAAACATTAAAATGTACGTGATCATGGCAGTAGTGGCCATCCTAGCAGTATATTTGATCGGCGCGATGGCGTGTGGCGGTCTCAAATGGAGCTCTTGTGTTGGTTAAGTTTCTTGTGTGGTTACTACGTATGTTAAGTTTAGTAAGGTCTGTCTCGAGAATTCGTATGGTAAAACTGTAATGCCAAGATCTTGTCTTTAAATGCGTCTTTAGAGGCGCATCTGCAGTGGCAGTCCCGCTGCTATGCGACCTCTGAATAGTATAAGGCGCCGACACACGGCAAGTTTTGAGTTCTCACTGTAACTATGCGACGCTAGTTAGTGCTCCATTATTCTATTCTGTGGCAACGCCTTGAACTGCCACGAGAGCTCCAGAACTCGAAAACTCTTACTGTGGGATCGGCGCCTAAAACTCTGTACCTTTGTATGCCTATATACGCTGTGGAATCTGAGTACATGTATACATTTCGGAAAAATATCGAATTCAATTCCGCGGAATATATCTCCGAACCGCGACTACAAATAAAAAAAATGTTAGAAAAATGACTAATGTTTGCAATAAAGCGTTGAAAAAAATCAATGACCTAAACTCGGTATCCGCGTTTGTTTGGTTCTTCTTAGTACTTCTTGATTTGATGGATTTTGATACACCTACAGGTTTCATCATCATATAGAGAATTTCTTGAGGAAGGTTTAAGTTTATAATGCTTTCATATTCGTCACGTGCGAAGCCGGGGTAGTTGCTAGATCCATATAGAACATGGTTAGTAGGTAGTATATGGATCCATATGGGTTCATATGCAGCCGCTGTCGGTTCGCCGTGGATTTTTATAAGGCTCTAAGTATTCGGTATTAAAAGCTTGAACTAACCCGTCGTCAACTATGAAAGTATAAGAATAAATTAGTATTTAGAAGATGAGACAAGGTCCAGGGGGCCTCCGAGTTTCTATCGTTCGTTCGTTCGAGACACTCTTATGCCTGTTGCATAGCGCTGTCCCTTTCATCCGACGGAACGAAGATCGTAATTACGAATCAGAGTAAGGCCCCTGATGCCACTTGCTTATAATAAACGAGACATTTAAGATTACGATGATGCCTCATATCAAAGTATCGCTAATGCTCTATATTTACATTTGAAAATGGTCCATTCAGACGCGATACTGCCTATTCGTTAATTAAATATATTGCCGTCCTTATCTCTTTGTATGTTGTTGGTCGAGACAGCAATACATTTAATCAATGATTAACTATAACCAGGCTTTCTGATATAAAAATTAATTCGTAATCCGTCGGACAGACGATAAGATCAACAGATTATAATCAAAACAAATGTATTCTAAATTTACACAAGATCTTAATTATGTAATACTATCTACGCCGCGTGGTTTCACCCGTGGTTTCCCGGGATTAAAAGTATCCTATCTCATAATCCAGCGTATAAACTATCTGCATTCTAAATTTCATCAAAATCCGTTCAGCTATTGCGGCGTGAAGAGGTAACAAGCACACTTACACACTATCATACAAACTTTCACATTTATAATAATATAGTGTGATAACCGTAAAACCGTTTTAAATTGAAAAACTTCTAATGCAGATTAAACTATTTATAATTATGCAGTTATATTGCCTAGTATACGATCGCGTTGAAACAGACCTTGTTAATAGATTATAAAGACTATAAATACATGTTAATTTTTACATTTAATCACATATACGACAATATCAATTTATCAATATTGTTAACCCTTTGATCGCCAAGGTCGGCTATACTCGACAAGCAAATAAGTGCTCCTTACGCCAAGCTCGCCTTGAGCCGACTAAAACGTATGAAAATTGCGAAGCTTGGCTTTGAGGGCACGGCGTTGCTTAGAGCGGCGCTCAAAAGGTTAAGTACTGTTTTCCGATAAGATTAATAAGGCCAGTTTCTGAAAGAGTATTATTCATCATCATCATCAGCCCATCACGTTCCAACTGCTGGGACACGGGTCTTCCCTCATATAGAGAGTATGGGGCCTTAATCCACCACGCTGGCCCAATGCGGGTTGGTGGATGTCACATGTCATTAATTGTAAGGGGTATTATTAATAATAAAAAACTTTTTCAATAAATACGCCCAAAGATCACATACATAGATCCCGGCCCCTAACTAGGATTCCCAGTATCTAGGGAACCAGGTAATATGAGGACCACGGTCCCACAACACCTAGACACGAAACAAAGGCTTGTGCTTTATTTTCTGTTCAAAAAAATTCAAATGGAATCGAACCCGCAATCGCAGGGGTGTATGAGATTTGAGCCAAGCTGCCCAACCACTACACCATAGAGGCTGTCAAATTTTATAAATAGTATGATTCTGCTTACATTAAGACGACGCTATGTCAGCACTCCAATTACGATATCACAAAATGACTATTTTACCGTTCAATTAGACCGGAGTGTACTATATCGGTCCCACGTCATTAGAACAAACCCCTAGAACAAATTAAGACCAATCCGTGACATCTAAGATTATGGCTCTTTTTAATAAATGGTAAATAAATTTATGTTTAATATGTTTTGTCACTGTACAACTTACGTTGAAACCCTCCCTTCCTGGATGTCCATGAGGATTTCCCCCGTCTAGACAAAAAAAACTTACATTGAAACGAATGTGTCAGAAAGAGACAAAATATTTAAACATTAAATTAGGTTACAAACAGCGTTTATTAATAAGGGCCTAAGAGTATACTCTTATAAAAGTTCAGATTTTAGCATTCATGCTAAATTTGTTCATTATTATACCCCTTCAGAATTTGGCAAAATAATTACCTATATTCAAAGCGTGAGTGTAAGAATAGTATGAATGTGCTACATTTTTTTTTATAATCCTGCTTGACTGCATGCCAATGATGTCAGACTATAAATAACTGGTTTTTTTTACGCTTAATATATCTATGTTTGGCCACTATCTCGCCTGATGTGAAGCTAAGATGGAGCACATAGATCTAGAGAGAGACGGCAGTTAAGCAGCTGCTCAGACCCGTCTCCCCGATGGTTACATGTATTTAAAGTTACGGCGAAGAATTATAACTGTTACATCATATAAATAAACATTTCACAATAACTGAGGGTGTGGCCAACCCTGGTGTCGGAGTTCTAAGTTCTAGAACCCGAAGGCCTCCGACATGGCCTAACGACTGTTGTCCTTAGACTACAACCGGGACCGACAGTTAACTTGCACGGTAGCGCTCAGACGTAAATACCACAAAAACGGTCACCCATCCAAGTGGTGACCGCAGCGATGTTGCTTAACCTAGCAGCTTTGTTACAAACGGCTAGACCATTAACCATTAAGTTTGAATATTACTAGCAACAGACTAACGTTCAATATAATGACATGTAATGAATGCTGATCGATTCGCGCGTAATTTTTTATTATAATTCTTTATTTTATTACCAAAAAGAACTCTTGACAATGTTCTATTTTCACCTACAAAAATGAGTTACAAAATTTGATTGTGTGCAATTATGTAATTAAATATTATTATTAAAATTTAATTTGAATTGAACATTATATGTATTTACTATATACAAGGTGTTTTTAAGCAGATACATAGGGTAGAAAAAAAAGTTTCTTAATAACATTTTCGAGAAAAACGATGAAACAGTTCCATGCAACATGAAACATGAAGCAAAATAATTTCGATCCCTTAAGCGCCAATCGTATATAGACGATGAGTTCAAATTAACGTATAGCTTCACTGATGCAACTGCAACTAATGAGATGCGGTCTAGTTATTGTCAATTCAGGCAAGTAATTAAATTATTCTCATTAATTTACACCAAAATGCTATAACTACAAGTTGAGATAAACTTCATGGCAGAATGATATACGGCATCGCATCACAAGACAATGTCACTATGTATCTACACCTTAATCAGGGCCCCAATTCACTATGACAACATGGCGATTCCTTGCTTCGAAATCACGTCGATTCCTTCATTAATAAACGACATCTCTATGATGCATTCATATATTCACATATATGACGCGTCATCGTCATAGAGAATACAAATTTCGCAGATGTCGATTATTAATTAAGGAATCGACGTTTCCTCGAAGCGAGGAATCGCCAAGTTGTCATAGTGAATTAGGGCCCTGAGCTCAACACGATTGGCGCTTGAGGAATCAGTGGGTACGGAGGCTGATTTGCAGCACATACCTCTCTCCAAATATTTGTATCTACTAAAAAAACACCTTGTATATTAGCATTAAGCTGGGCTACATCAGTCATGCTATTGTCGTGGATTCTTCGGAAAATGTCTGATATTTTAATAGATTTGCCCAACTACATATTTATAGTCGTCTGTAATCGTCCATCGTGTCTCATTTAATAGAAGAGCAATAAGGTATTCGAACGGTAATATTAAATGTAAGATTAAATATCCCAAATAATATTATTATTTTATTATGAAAGTTTTCGTGGGTTGATTCATTATATAAAATAGTACCTCAACGACCGAGCTTTATTCGGTATTTTTTAACCGACTTCAAAAAAGGAGGAGGTTCTCTGTTCGATTGTTTTTTTTTTTTTACGTTTGTTGCCTCAGAACTCCGTCATTTATGAACCGATTTGAAAAATTCTTTTTGCGTCGGGTTCAGTATAGCTACAAAGTGGTCCCATATAAATTTCATCGATATGTGACCTTGGACTTCGAAGATACATTGAAGTCGGTTTTTGTTTTTTTCTAAAAATGTATTATTTTAAGAACGTTTTCTAAAAATTTAACCTAGCTAGATCGATTTGCCCCTGAAACCCCCTGCATACTAAATTTCATGAAAATCGTTGAAGCCGTTTCCGAGATTGATTGTATATAATATATAATACAAGAAGTTCTCGTTTAAAGGTATAAGATTTAATATAACGGGTAGGACGAGTTAGTCTACCTAGGTTTCTAGCATGTAAACTCGTTCTGATGAAGATCGGACATGCTTGAAACCTAGGTCGGCTAATTTGACAAACTTTGTGAGTCCTAGCCGTTTCATATCTTTATTATTATTCATATATTATAATGTATTCATCCTGTCCCTGCTCTTATTATTCTTGCTACTAATAATTTAATTTTACTAGTACAACATTACGATTTCTTGTTCCACCTTCAATTTTATAATTGCTACTTCATAAACATCTATATTATACTAATATGATATAGAAATAACATAGTTTGTATGTATGTTTGTAGGGGGTAGTCTCTGGAGCTACTGATTCCATTTTGAAAATTCTTTCACTGTAAGAAAGCTACACTACTCCCTGAGTAACATAGACGATATTTTATTATGTCGACGCGAACGAAGTCGCGGGCGGTTGCTAGATTTATATAAAAAACAAGATTTAAATCTTCCTTTTAAAATGAAACATAGATAAGATTTTAATCTCAAATTAATCTTAAATCTTAAATAATTCTTATTATTTTTCTTTAAATATTGCTTAATTTTATTTTTTAATATTATGATATACCTATCTTTATTAAAAACGTGTCAAATACCTTATTGCCTAAATATATTTAGACTATATTGAGGCAACTGATGATTCTAATTAATATATGTTCGCATGTTTGTATTGAATATAATTATTTTCTAAATAATAGATTTGCACGGCTGTCTCACATATCGATTTTGTATGTTAATTGAGTTTATAATAAAGACTAAAAGTATTGTGATATTCAGTGTTATAATCGATTACGTATTAGTATAGTGCCACTAATCCATTGCTGTTCTCGCTACGTACGATACTACATTTTGATACAACGCGAAGCAATTGCGTAGCTGCGTATCCTGCGCAGCAATGGGATAGTAGCTTTGTATTTGTTTCATTTGTATAAAGATATGTTATAAACTTTTAGGTTAATCATATAAGTGTTTTATTTTGACTCAAATAAACCTATAAGTCCGTCCTCATAGTTTTGTAACGCAAGTTTGTGATAAGTAAGCGTAGTAAGTAACTAGATGATTTCCTTGCGCGTAGTACTAGTACTTAGTAGATTGCTATGGGCTGCGTGGTCCTCACCATCAGGTGAACGACTTGATAGTCTAATAAAAAAAAGTACATACATAAGTGGTATAGTTGAGAGAGAGTCAGTGGAATATGCGTGACAGCGAAACGTCACTCAACCAATCAAGACGCAGATAATTAGCTCGAATCGAGACTACTAACGCCATCTCTCTGCTCGATGGTTGCAACTCGTTTGAATCCTTCAATGAATGAGCGTTGCACAAATACTCAAGTTTTCTTGTAAGATATTTAAAGTGTGTTCAAAACAAACGAAAATTAATTCGGGGGTATGAATATTATATAAATATCTATTTGAATTTTAAAGAAGCAATGTTGTATCTCCAGTTACTATTACTTGTAAGTAATCTATATTATCCTGGATTGATGTAACTTGACTTACGTTAAAATACTTTTTTATTTAACATATTCACTGCCCTGCGTAATTTTAAACGCACAAACGCGTCCTATGCGTTCATCGTGTTATTTCTACGCATGAAAAGAAAAGGCATTCAGTACCTTTTTTTTTAAACTTGTAACTTAACTAGACATCGAAGTATGTATAGCTACATCCAAATGTTTTTATTCCTACACGGAAGTACAAGGTTAAAAGCGCCTGCAGCAAACATAACAGCAATAGCTAATACATCAAAACAAAAACCGATAGTGAAGTGTGAACAATTTAAACTCGCAAAGGACCGCCCGGGTGTCCGTGTCACCTCGACGATAACCCAGAAGCTCCTCCCGCCCTATTCTAATCCGTCCGGTTGGTACTTGTGTCAATGGCACTGTATCCCGAATATCTGACTGCCGATTGTCGGGACGCGACACAGATGAAGCAATAACCAACAGTATTGACAGCTTATCAAGTCTGTAGAAACGGCTTGATCGGAATCACGCACACAGGCATATTGTTCAGATCTCTTTAGCGTGATATGTAGTCACCCAAAATTTCAGTTTATTAAAGTTTGTACGTACCCTGCAAATTGACTTTAGGCAACATAATTTCCAGTTGAGCGTAGATAGGAGCTACCTAATGTTCCTTGATTGTCATTTGTCACACCAGCTGCCATACTGTCTGCTAGTATTCTACGTCTACGCTGACAGTTACTACGAGTACGCTACCGGGTTGGATTGATCCCGGATTCCCCGTTCCCGCGTCCGAGGGTGCATCCCCCGCCCTTCCCGCGCTTCGCCGGCTGCGTTCCCGCGGCAATCGCGCGCCAACCTCCGCCGCGAGAGGGCGTCGCGCGTCGCAGTCCAGTATTTAAACGTCGCGGTAAGCGTAAAACACGCACGTGCTGCACACATCGAACCCCCTACCTCTGTGTGAGTGACCGCCTGAATTATTTCGTGTCAATACGCCGATGCGTGGCTAGCATAGGAATCGCGCGAGTCGTGTGCGAATGAATATGTTTGTTCATGGGCATTGTTGTTGATGCTCCCTAAGGACCGGCGGCGATTGATATCGAGGATGCGGTATAAATTATAATTTTATCGTGGCTTATCAATATCTTTCTCACATAACAATGTACCCGCATAATTTGTTAGTTTTTCCAACAAACTTAAGGATGGTATGAAGTCGCCCTAAGCTTTTAATCCAATTAGAATCTGTAAACTTTGTTTCTAAATTAAATTCTGTCTCTTTGATTTGTGACTTACAAGCTGAAAGGATAGCAATCCTTTATTAACATTAATAATAGTATCTTGAGGAGCCAGTCTATAGGGCCTCTGTTCATTTGGCTACGTCCAAATTGAGGGTCCAGATGTATTACCGTCATACATATTCATTACTTGTGGTTCATTGAATACAAAGCAATGTTGGGTTGATTGATCACAGCGTTAAGAAACTGTTGCTGTTTGCTGTATAAATTTGACCCACACATACCCGTACCTAGGTACCTACTAGTTACTTTCTTGTTAGCCAATTCGGGTTGCGCTTTGGATAATTTATGTTCACCTAATGTTTTGGCGCCCATTAAAGTTGCGTGCACGACCTTCTTGTTATAAAATACACGTGCGCTAGTGTGCGTGGGCTCGCGGTCGCCTAATCCCCAGTCGACAGGAAGCGTGGAATCGGTGTCGATTTTAGGGAAAGGTTACATTAGGAACGGTTCACAGGTCATTGTTCTTTCACGTCGAACCGCTCTTTTTGTTCCGCGACAAGATAAATGACCATTGTTTGTGTTTGGACGCCTTTCTGTTGCGTCATAAATATGAGGCGAGCCTATATTAGATAAAATTGAACACAGCCGTTAAAATGAATGATAGCTTTGAGCTTTGGAACTCCCTCTACCATTGTCTAGAATTCATTGTTTTTGGAAGTAAATTAATTGCGAAATATTACATTGAACGGAACAGTATTCTTTTCTTGGAAGTCTAATTTCAAGGTAACACAATTTTGTTTTTTAAGCGAAAGTCTCCGTTTCTGTCGTCTAAGACTTTTCAGAGTTTGCTTCATCTGTTTTTTACCTACTTAGATATAGTAAGGTGGAAGTCATCAATTCACCCTTAAAACATTATGAAGTTAGCTCTATACAGGCTCTACTTTAGAAATTTACGAGCTTACACTCCGAGCAACTTTGTCCGCTAAGAAATTAATACCACTCCGGTCCATTATACAGTTTGCAGTGCCACCCAGAATTTAGAATTGCAAAAGCTTACACATTAGGTATCTACATACTATGAGACCAGCTATCAAGTGCGTAAGTCTTAAGAGGAAATACAAGGGCCGTTTTTCCATACAAACTTAGTCCCCTGTTTCCTCCCTGGATAATGCCAGTAGATCAATATATTTTTTTTTTTATATCCATGGCTACTATTGGCAGGTCCCTATGTTTTCCTTTTTCTCATAAATGTATTATTAAAAGAGATATAAATATTCAAAAACCTAAAAAATTGGCATGATTTTCCGCTGTTTTCAAACATTCAGAAAACAAATTTGACTAAATTATATAAAAAATAGAAAACATAGGAACACGGCAAAAGTCTTTCTTTATTTTTTAATGAAAAAAGCAGTTAAATCGGTTTAGTTTTGGAGAAGAAATCAGGGGACTACGAATCATTGATTTTGTGTACTTTTAATTGGTATTTTCGGTCAAAGCTGCAGTTGTCTCTATCGCGCTCTGCGGGGGGAGGCTTGAGGTTGGGGAGGCGCGGACTACGTACACGCTTGAGACGTGACACGTAGTCGATAATTGTATCGATATTTTAGTGTTGTTCATTGATATCGATATTTCTAGTTATAATATTTTGCGTGAAGTGCTTTTAATAGATTATTGTGTTGTTCGATTGTTGGAAAATATTAAGTAACTGATAAACTTTTTGATACATATTTCTTTATTAAAATACTATAATCACAAAAACATCAAAAAATTTACGGTAAACGTAAAGTTAGGTGTAAAAAATAACTATTCAGTGGCTAATCCTTTTCGCTCTCTTACTGGTAAATTTCGTGGGATACGACCGTCGATTATTTCTGGCAACAGACATTCCATGTAAAAAGTTTCTAATAACGGTTCCATTTTCTGCCAAAATACATCGTCTCTTTTAATTTTTTCGTAAAGCATGCCTTTAGGACTCCACAAAATAAAATAGCAGAATTTTCGGCCAGTTATGTGTAATTGCCCTTGAACTTGGTAGTAGTAATTATGATTTTTCTTTAACTCCAGCGTATCGTTTTTAAGTACGCAGAAGTCTATTTTCTTTTGTTCTATTCCTTCTTTAGGTGATAAATCAACAATTTTATAAGGACATTTAACTTCCACTATTGCATCCTCTTCAACAAGACCATCAGGACTCGCTGCCAAAAACGTTTTATGTTTGTCGACGAATAATCCACATTTTGATACCGGTAGTCCCGTTTCTTCTGTGAATTCTTCTATTGCTTCATCTTCTTTTTCTTTACCGTAGTTTGTGGCAAGAGTGCCCTTAAATTGAGAATACAGGAAATATTTTAAAAGTCCTGTTACTGAAGTTGTTTTACGTAGTTTACAAATTCGACCGAAGTTAGATGCTGTAAGGCGTTTACGTCTTTCAACTGCCCACAACTTATTCTCGCTCTGGCCTAAAGTGTTCCGTTGAAGCTTATCAATTTCGGTGTTATTTAACTCCAAAATAAATTCATTTTTCTTTTGCTCAAATATCTCAGGTGGCATATCTGGTTCTAAATCTAACTGACCATAATTCTCGTCAGGTCCAGTAACTTTTCTTCTTTTGCTTGGTACATCTTCGCCGAACGCAATTTTTCTCTTTCGACACTTTTCTGTATTTATTTTGGAGCGCCGTTTCCTCTCTATAAACTGTTTAGTGTATTTGCCAGGGCTACAATCTTGAATTTTTTTTGAAAGGCGTGAGTGGATACCCGTTTCACTGTTCCACGACGTTACTGCACCAAAACACCGTGCCTGGTATGAACCTCTTGTAGTGTAGTTCACCCTTTTGCCACCAATAAATTTCGCAATGACATTATTAAATTGTTCCACTGTGTTGTTTGTAACATCTAGAATTAGGCTTTCTGCATTAGATAACAACAATAAGAGGTACTGCTGAATATCCGTCCATATTCCACAAGATTGGAGATCGGGTACCAAATTTGTGTCATTAATATATTTTTCCGGCTTACAATAATAAGACGCACAATTTTTGTGGTCTCCGAATACATGATTAGCGACATTCTTTATGTCCATTTTAAGATTTCTTATTTTATCGCCTTGATTAGTATTACCTTCTTCTTTTCTATAGTTTATAGCTCCAACCACTGCTTTCCTCATGCGCAATACGTTTGATACAACTTTTTTTCTCAGATCGACAGGTACAAAACCTTTGTGGTTGTTTGTTTTTTTCCCTAATGCTTTGATTTTATTACAAAAGTTGCGGAGCAAATGGTTTTTGCACTCAATTTTAGTTATAGTGAAATTGGGCCCATATGGCTTGTTCAATATCAATTTTTTCATTAAACTAGAGTCGCCATCTCCGATAAGTCTATTATATTTTACTCCATGCATCTCCATACTTTTTGCAAACCCTTCTGCTATTATATCCGCTTCCATGGCATTAGCGCTGTCATTCCAGTTTTTAAAGCACCTATGTTCAGGGACATCTATATTTAATTTTGCACTTCTAGCACATATACAGCAGTAAGAGTTCCGAACTCCAAGAAATAACACCTTTTTGGTCTGCAGTCCAACTATGCACCCAGCACCAGATGCCGAGCTAAATCCGCTTTTGTAGGACCGTTTAGCCCAAGATCCATCTGCAACCACTGATATTAGAGGACAACCATCTTTGTCTACATCACCATTCAAGATAGCTAGCCTTTTTTCTTCTTGGCCTGCTGCGATCATCTCGTCTAGGGCACATTCTTCAATTTTTGGTGCCAGACTTCGTTCAATCTTCGTGTATGTTTGATTACTCATATTTGGCATATTTAACACACTACATATTTCATTTAATTGTGCATACCCATTTCCTGAACAGACTATTCCTTCTACAACAGCGTCATTTACAGATAGTTTCAATTTAGGATCTTCACTGTACACCATTTCAGTTTTTTTACACATTTTGCATTCAAATGTATATTTGCTAATAAATCCATTTCGCTGTTCTCCTAGGAACTTTAAATCAGCAAACGTGCAGTCTGTGTGTTCGTGCTTGATATTTGAAAGCTCGGTAAACAAATATTTTATATCTACGATTCTGCGACCTACTAATTGTTCATCTTGAACGACTTCGCCACAGTTGTTATCATCAGCATTACAAACTGTTTTATCAAAATCAGAAAGAGTAGACTCTGAGGATGAGCTCGCATTTTCTTCGAATACTTCACGATTCTCGTTTAAAGTTTCACGCATTCGTGATGAAGGACCTGGGTTTTCCTTGTTATTATCACTGTAAAAATAAAAGAAAAGGCATTCATTATTTTATTAAAGTCAGGCCCAGCGTAAATAGTAGGTACACTTACTATTACAATGTAGTACGTTACGCAAGTAGTAATTTTCTTTCCATCGTTCGTAAAATTATCATTGATACTTAATTAGCGCTTAGACCCTTTCGGACTCTCAAACATGATGCCCATCAACAAATTACAGAACGAAACGAATCAAAGGCTCAAATAATGGGTTAACCCAAAGACTCTGAAAACTTCTCAAACATTAAGTGAGGGATGCAAGAATAGTGCCGTCATCATGGACGACTCTTCACCGGATCTGTCGCTGAAGCTGCGACGAGGGTCCAGTGATTCCCGGGAGTCGTTTTACATGGACTTCGCGCAAGGCATCGACTCCGATATTGAAGAGGTGACGACGATAGAACGCGTGATCCCGGAGCACCCTGGTGGAAGGGCGGAGGGTGATGCTGACACGCTCGCGACACCTTCAGGGCTTGATGAGAATAAGGAGCTGGTGCCGTCGTGGTGAGTGGGTTTTTATATTATTGGTTTCATCTTGTTTGGCTACGTCACGTTGATTGCACTCATAAAAGCTGCGTCTTTAACATTTTGATGTTTACGTTTTTTTTACATCTATTCTGTAACCACACATAATAAGTAAAAAAGTGAAACTCTGAGCTAAAACAGTTAGGATACGGACTTGGCAATACTCATTTTCAGGCTCGCTTAATGTTGAATTAAATACTTATTTACGATACCTATTTAATACGATACGATTACGATTACGAAAACAACTCTACTAACTAATATTTACATCGGTATACTAAGTATATCTACCACCTAAATATATAAATCCAAATACGAGTTAGTTATATGTGTAAGCAGGTATAGTCACAGAAATTAGCAATACCAATTTTCAGGCTCGCTTAATATTGAATGTAATACCTATTTACGATAAAAACAACTCTACTAACTAGTATTTAGTTATACTATATCTACTACCTAAATATGTAAATCCAAATACGAGCTAGTTATATGTGTAAGCAGGTATAGTCACAGAATACTTAGCAATACCAATTTTCAGGCTTGCTTAATTTTTTTTTTTTTTATGTAACTTAATGACGAGACGAGCTGCTCATTTGCCTGTTGGTAAGCAATACGCCAGCCCATAACAATAACAGCACCACCCAGAACTTTGTTTTGCAAAATCCTGCGCGGCGCTGTACTGCGCTCGTCACTCTGAGACAATTAGCTGTTGAGTCTCATAATGCCCAGTAATTTCGCTGGCTACAATGCCCTTCAAGCCGGAACACAGTAATGCTTGCGCACTACCGCTTGGCGGCTGAATAACTGGCAAATCTGCTGCTGAAACTGGCAATATGTGTAAGCAGGTATAGTCACACATATAGTATGTACTTAGCAATACAAATACAAAAATAATTTGGTGCCCTGGTTAAATATCTGTAATACTTCCGCAATTGGCGGAAAGCGTGTGCTTATGGATAATAAGACCAAAACTGCCAAGTGAAAGCAATGCACTTTGTATCTAAATTGATACGCCTAGACTCTAGACAAAGGACGGAATTCTGTTACGTAGATAGAACATTTAATACGAAAACCTATCTCTGCCGGCCGCCTTATGTCTCTATCTAGAGCTTTAGTTACAGTCACGTCAATTACGTTTTTATCCTATTTCTATGTAATTACTATAGCATGTATCCGCGACTCCATCCGCGAAGAAATCGGCGTAGAAGTGTTCGTTTTTTCAGGATAAAAAGGCCGCCTATGATTTCCAGGACTTGAAAGAACCAAATTTCATCAAATTCCTACTTTAGCTAGCTTTAGATAATTAGCCTACGATACGGATATGGTGTGTGATGTGCCATAGTAGTTGCGATGCCACTTATTATAACTTTGAACCGTAAAGTCCTGCTCGTCACTGCACTTTGCCTAGGTTAATCTGCATCATGGCCTGGGCCCTTATCCTCTCAATTTTAACTAATTTAATATATTGGTAGGTACCTCCATAAATAGGTAGCTATGCTTAGTTAGACGTTTACATCCGAAAAGGCCGCTAATTAAATATGTGCAGCAATGAATTAATAAATTCAGCGTACGGCAGCACTCGTAGCTCAGTTTAATTGGATTTGACGTAGTTAATCACGTTCGGATGGACGCGTAACCCGCAGGCTGTTAGTGCAGAAACAACTTAATTTTCATTACACATGTAGGTACAAACTGGCAAACATGTAGGTACCTACTTACCTATACCAAACTTATATATATATATATATAACACCGAACTTATACATGGGCTTTTGTTGCGCGAAATTAGGCGCAATCTGACTACCTCTATTACCCAAAAATAGTAGGTAGGTATATACTAAATACCTATTGCCGCTGCGTCCTGCATAGTGCTACCAAGAGTTTGCTGAATGAACATGAATCATGCATTTTCTTTGAAGCGCCGTCAACGTCGACACTTGTGATAGCCAATAAAAAGGATAGGTGGGTCGTGTTCATTTAAATTCTTATCGTATATAGATATCTACCAAGGCAATGTATCCTGCATGGTACTATCTGCTGTAGCTTTCTTTCATACCTCACTCTAACTTCGACATTGTGTCCGGCTAAAACATATTATTCCATGTCCTTTTTCGGGACTAACATTTTTTAATCTTATTTCTTATAGTAACTGGTTATTGCGGCACATGTGGATAAAATGTGATGGTGCTATATTTTTAGTTTTATTTTCTGAGAAGTAGGTACCTACCTAATCCTGCATCATACCTTCACTAAACACCAACTTTAGCAACAACGTTTATGTAGGTATAGGTGAAGTGCCAAAAAAGGGTAAGTTAATGCTGATCGTGCAGAACGTGCCCCAAACCCATCATCCGTCACCCCACAGTTTGAAATTCTTTAGTTCACGGGAATGTCAAAATTATGATATAAAGGGTGGAAATTGATGATTGTGCGCAACGTGCTCCAATACTCAAATATCTACTTAAGTTCAAGTATTTTTATATATATTCTGATGGTAAGATTCGCACTCCTGCTAACTGCATAACAGTTGTAATGATACCTAGCACTTTGAAAGTCTTGCGTGGCACTGCACTGCACTGATGTGCTTAGAACTTAATATATGCCGTGTTTATCCACATACATTTCATATTATAGCTTTCTTTGCCTGCGGAATATATAGCTGCAGTAGGTAATATCACATAATACTAAGGGACAGAAGCATCACTCCGCAAAGAAATTTAAACAAATAGCGACTCTTGCTATGACGCAATAAAATTCAATTCAGCTCCTGTAGCGCTGCATACCTACCAGTCATATTAACCTACAGAGCGCCTCTCTTTCTATCGCATAGCTCTTATCTCTTCTGACGCGGCACGTATAACTACGCGCGACCCACCGTCGGTGTCCGGCTATGTACTTGTAGCTTCGTACTTACAGTGCGGAGTGCGCTAGGCCTGGTAATATTTTAATCCAGACGAGCTCCTGTAAAAAACTCTCACAACTTTTATAAAACAAAAGACTAGTTTGAGATGTTGGCATATATCGTGTGAATATTCATGGCCTGTTACACTTGACACTTGAGATGGCTGCAGCGAAACCATTGCTCATGTATTATTGCACTTTGGTCGTGTCTGGCGAACCCATATCCATATCGGCCACTAACACAGGCATAAGCTAACACTGACGTCTCATGAATCATCCTTACCATAGAAAAATAGCTATGATGATGCCCGTAATAAATCAAGCTAGACACTCCATCCCAGTAGCCATGCTAAGAGACCATGCCAACACATGTCAAAGAATAAATTTGACATTGGCCGACCGCACACCATGTGGTCTGTTACCTGACCCCAGGGAGCTATGGAGAGAAAGCCTAAGATCCGATTTACAACCCGTCGGACGGGTCCCGCTGACACAGATTTGTCGTACTCTAGCGATCTGATATTTGTGCTTTATTAGCTATTGTGTGGAGCTGTAAAGAAAGTAACACGTGCGGTGGTTATAGCTTAATTGAAATGTGATTATACTCACAGTTTATGTGGTCAGGTAATTCTAAACCCACAAATTTACCGTTAACTTCATTTGCTAACGTTGACTATGGATAGGTACAATGCAATTCCATCGATATATATGTACTACGTACCATATGTCAGTGTGCAATTCTGCATAGGTTTTTTTTAGAGTAGAATAATCTACCTTTTTAATCTCTTGTGGTTTAAGCACACTTTTCATTCACAAAATTGTATTTTCTTTTCTTTTGTCAGTTTTTTATGGTACTCAGTGACGAGACGAGCAACTTGTTCGCCTGATGGTAAGCGCCACGCTTGCCCATAACAATTGCAGAGCCACCCATAACTTTAATACCATAAAAAGCACTGCGTAGCACTGCATTGCGCTCATAACCCCGAGTCATATGCTCAGTAATTTCCTTTCGAGGTCTTTCGCATACGAGAGACCTACCACAACTAAGATTACTAAGACACCTACCTATTCATAAAAAAATAATATTTAGGCTTGTCTCGATAACGACAAAAAGTTACTAATACATAACTACATATTTATATGAAGGTAATTATTATAAAACAGAACAACGGCGTCTGTCCCCTTCCCTTAACAAATAATTTTATCGCTGACTAATAGAAATAAAAGAATTCTCGCAACGCAAGAGGAAGTGTGACTAACGTGACTAGATTTTCGTTACCAAAATATTTCAATGAATCAAAAAGCACCGACAAGTTTGCCTGAACGCATTTATAGAGCGAACGGAAATCGTAAAAACAAGGCGTAACCCCAATACTGATTGGGACGACAGAACGGAAAAAGTGTTGAACTCTCTTGTACCTACCTAATTAAACCGACGACAATCGCGTTCTGAACCCCTTGTGTTCCAATCACAGTACCCAATTTCTCTCTTTAACTTTTTTATTGGAGACATAAAAGTCTAACGTACTACGATCCTATTATGTTTAGGTCTGACATAATGTGAACAAACGCGTCGACTTGCTCACGGCCTACATACATTTAAATGGCCGTCCGAATTGTTTTCGATCCAGTTTATCTAACGCAGTAGGAACGGGCAATGTCAATTTGTTGAAATAATATTGAGCTTTTCCATCGACCCTTATTTTTTTATCAAATTGTCACAGATTATATCAATAAGAGAATAACTTCTGCATCTAAAATAACTATACTGGTTTTAAAATTACAAGGCGTGAAAACGAGGTATTTTAATTTTAAAAAGTTTTTAACGTCCTTTCAACTAAACGATTTTGACGCCTCTCCCCTATCATACGGGATTTTATTACAGAACCGTTTCGTTTTTATTTCAGTGTGGTTTATGTTCCTTTCACCCAGCTTTAGTTCCTTATTTTAAAGTTGGGAAATACTTAATTCTGGCGGGTCATAACTTTCATCTGATTTTACGTAAGTTTGTGATGGGCTGATGACGCATGAAGATTTGCCATTTAGGTTCGTCATCATCATCATGTCTCATTGTTATTACCATAGAGATCAGTGTGGTTATTACCATGCCCAGCCCAGATTAAAGCCATCACAAGTTCTGATCGAGAGGCTTAATTTTCATTTTATTCTCTGACGAAATGAGAACACCAAAGGTGTTGTTATTTTCATTCTATTTGAGTGTGCTTTAGGGAAATTTCTCGTGCTATTTAGAAAAAGTTGGAAAGATATCTATAAAGTCAAATAAGTTTCCACTATGTAAGTACGATCACCGATACAGACTTCTATACTTCCACAACAGATGTTTTGCTGAGAGTGAAAGTTTGCCTTCTTTCTTGTATGTAGATTGAAATAATTTGGAACATTTAATGGATTGTATAGTCAGCATCGATAATAAATATAAATTTTAGTCCATGTCGCTATAATGATTTCATTATCAAGGTATTTAAAGAAACAAAACGGCCCATCCGATACAGAGTTAACTCATAACTTTTAAATTACACAAAATAAATAATAGTAATACTACGTAACAGCTTGTTAAATTTTCATGAATTACAGTTAAGAACCATCCCAATTAAACTAGAAAAAACAGCGGAACGATAACGGACGGCCGTTTGGGAGCCCCGAAGCCACAAACAGACACACACACAGACATAAGTCGTTGAGCCATTGGCATGCCATAGGCGTCAAACATACGGCCCCTCTTATGCGTCGAGTGTAAAAATAATTATTATACGTACCGTGGTACTAAAATGTACTTGTTCGCGTTACTTATTAGTAGTGCCTATTGTACCTACCGTATTTCGATTACCATTTATAAAGTTTTACCGTCTATTGAAAAATCTTTAACGCGAAAACCTTTAACCAAGCGCTGAATCAATCATATTTATACAGATTCTTACGGAAAACGACCCTGAATGGATTCGGGCTAGGAACGATTCCAAACCAATTGTGGATGAATAGATGGTTCCAAATCAACGATACAATTCTTAACCCTTTGACCACCGAGGTCGGCTATACTCGACAAACGAAAAATAAATAAATATGCTCAACAATCACAAAGGTACATAGATCCTGGCCTCTGACTAAGAATCCCTGTATCTAGAGAACCAGGAACTACGAGTATCATGGTCCCACAACATCCAGACACGAAACAAATGATTGCGCTCTTTTCTCAATCATTTGTTCCGTCGCGAGAATCGAACCCGCAGTGTGTGAGATTTGAGGCAATCTGCCCATCCCTCCAATACGCCACAGAGGCTGACAAAAGTGCTCTCTACGCCGAGATAAGCTTGAGCCGACTAAAACGTGTGTAAAATTACGTAGCTTGGCGTGGAGGGCTCAGTTTTGCTTCTATAGCGCGGCGCTCAAAAGGTTAAGTATCACAGTTACCTGCCATTCTATCAGCCCGTCTATTTCGGATGCACCATTTACGGTCCTCCCAGTCATCATGATTCACGCCTATATTAGACGGAGGGTGATTTAACCACGGTTCGTCCCATAAATCAAAATCGTAACACCGACGGCCGTATCATGCCGTATTTAAAGCAGAGAAATGTCCGTACAGTCATTATGACACCGCAAAATGTGTTATCGCTGGCGGTATAATATGACTGTATAGAGCTTAAAAGTTATGTAGAAGTAAACCTTGTAGTTTTCTGCAAATTTTTGTTTTATCTTCCTAAGCAAGTTTGAAGCTAAGAAAAGATAAATATTTCAATCAATTATTCAATAAAATCTGGTAAACTAAATGGTAATCTGGTATCTGGTGGAATATATACTCTCTGCCGAGTCGTGAGTATCGGCTATCGGTTAGTACTTCGATTAGACAGCCAAAACTTTATCTGAGGGTTAGTATTATTACTATAGCCTTAAAAATTAAAGGCTTACGAGAAGTAATGTAATATTTAGCTGCGCCGCCGCGCGGATTCACCCTCGTAAATTTCGGTTCATAATAAATTGGAACTGTTCGTTTTTCCAGGATATCAGTAGTATCCTATCTCCTATTCCAGAACCTATAGTACCTATCAATACTATATAACAAATTTTATAAATATCCGTTAATGGAGTTAATTGGTAACAAATTCAAACACACGCAGATTTTCGCTTTAATAATATATTTTTATTTAACGGGCAAATGCCTTTATTAATGAAAAATGTCTACATTCTACTGACTTAAACTAAACTAACTACTTACAAGGACAAAAAATTGGACAACCCATTGACCATTAAAGGCCTATAGAAATGCTCCAGCCCACTACAGTTCGCAGCGTACCCAAGATGCTGGGAGTATTGCCCCGTTGGATTGCAACAATATAAATATTAACAATATTAGTAGGATAAATAGGAATAATATCTAAGGTTCATTCATCGTTCGACTGACACTTCCATAAATCCCATCAGACATTATCTTCCGCATGACTCCCCCTACCTACATGAGTTTTAAACATAGCGTTTTTCCACAAACCGCCGCTTCTGCCGCGTCTATGGCGATATTTCCAGTCATTGACTCCGCGTACATTGTTTGGGCTTCGCACGCGGTCGCTCGTCAGTTGTCGGAAACTATGTTATATTCAGATTCACTTCCATGTCAACTCGGCTTGGTGCTTGTCATGGACAGGCTTAAAGCCTAGTACATGTTTGTAGAGAGGTAGATATGTAATTATAGAGAGTTACTAGCCGATACCCGACTTCGTCCGCGTAGGATTCGAAATTCAGATTCCCTAAGGCACTGTTCGTTCGTTTTTACGAACCGAAAGTCATCAAATTTCATCAAAAACTGTTTAGTATTTTTTGCGTGGTTGAGCAACAAAAATCCTTCCATCCATCCTCCCAAACCATCGCATTTCATTATAGTGTCATCCATGCCGATTTCGGCTTGGGCGACTTCTGCGATTTAATTTATTAGTTGAGCCATGAGCTTTGATGATATGCTCTTGTGGCTAATGTAGTCAATTATGGCAGTGAATGTGCGTGAAAATTGAATACACGTAAGGATGCCATTCACAAAGTTGCTTAGATAATAGAATAGTAGAGTAGGATAGGATTAGGAGAAAGAAGGATAGTAGGATCAAGACTTAGCGAATGCGTTTATATAGGAAGAAAGTAGAGCAACTTGGGACTCACCCATGCATCTGTATGGGTAAGTCCCAACTAGGGAACCAAGAACTATGAAGAGCATGGTCCCACAACACCCAGACACGAAACAAATGCTTGCGCTTTTTTCTCTGCGCTCAAACATTTGTCCCGTCGCGGGAATCGAACCGGCAACCTCAGTTGTGTATGAGGTTTGGGCCAACCTGCCCAACCACTACACCACAGAGGCTGTCGGCGACGCTATAAAGCACCTAGGTAGCGTATCTATGTGTACTGTATCAAATCTTTAGAAAGCTCTCAGATCAATAAATAATCCCAACTATTCCCCACCATTAAAACTAACAAAGTTATTATGGTATTTTAAATTTCCCACCTTTTTATAATAAAATACGATTTTTTTTTTATGTAACTTAATGACGAGACGAGCTGGTCGTTTGCCTGATGGTAAGCAATACGTCAGCCCATAACAATAACAGCACCACCCAGAACTTTGTTTTGCAAAATCCTGCGCGGCGCTGTACTGCGCTCGTCACTCTGAGACAATTAGCTGTTGAGTCTCATAATGCCCAGTAATTTCGCTGGCTACAATGCCCTTCAAGCCGGAACACAGTAATACTTGCGCACTACCGCTTGGCGGCTGAATAACTGGCAAAGCGGTGGTACCCACCCAGACGGCCTCTCGCATACGAGAAACCTACCACCAGTACCACCTACTGATATTGTATTACTAATACTTTTTAAAGACACTGAATACTTGTATATCCCAACGTCTTAGAAAATGTGGAGAGATACTATTACTGTCAGCCATAAACTTGCACGATTTAATTATTTTTGATAGCTTTACTGCGTCGCTAACATCGAATTTAATTAAGAAGTGCGATGAAATTCTAAACTGGATCTTAGAGCTTGATTATAATGAAGATGTCGTGGTTATACAGGGTGTCCCGAAAAATATGGATAAAAAATTAAATAATAACCTGAGGGGAAGGTATATCGATATCGCTTATCGATAATTTAACAGTTATTTACGAATAACGTTTTTCAGTTAACTCTACATTTCATAACAAAAAATGTACAACATAAAATGACTTACTAAAACATTAACATTCCAGAACTTACTGGGCATTATGAGACTTGAGCTGTTGTCTTAGAGGCACAAGTGCTATGGTTTTTTTGTATAAGTAGACAAATGGCATTCTTATTATCATTATTTTTACAGATCCGCACATATTATCGGGGTTGTGTATTTAAAATTAGACCACATTATATATCCAAACGGGTCTAACGAAAACCCCGACACAATAAAACATGTCTAAGAACCACCGCTAGAAAACCTGCTTTCAAATAAATAAAAAACTGCATCCAAATCGGTTCACCTGTTTAAGAGTTACGGTGCCACAGACAGACACAAGTTTATAACAACCGTCCTTTTAGCGTCGGGGGTTTAAAATGATAGGTATGACCCTTTTTACCTGAGACACTCTGTATATGGTTTGATGAGACCATATTAATAAGATTGTGACATCGTTAACGCATATAATCACTTCACAACGAAGATCAATGTAACTTTTTATCGTAGACATTAAACTACATATAAATAAAGTTACTTATCATTTTCATAAGCTTTCATTTAAGTTAATTGCTTTATATCTTAATTGCTTTTATTTGACTTCTTCAAATCATTTCCCAGACCAATTAAATTAGAATGAATGAATCAAGAATGTCGCAAAGAGACATTGCGTGTTCCATTAAATCATTTTTATAGGCTTTGTGTCGTCTACGCTAGAATTTTAGTCCCCTATCCTCTGTTGATAAAGAATGATGCTCAATTGGAAAGCTCTAGTTGAATTTCAAAGAACAAACGGTAAGGTTAGTTGCCATACTTGACATTCAGATCCCTATAAAAAGACACACCCCGTACTTCACAGATTTAGCCCGTACCACTTATACGGATTTAATAACTCATTATGACGAATTTATTGGTTAATATATATGTATATTAATGTATATGTATACTCTCTCTATGAGAGAAGGCCCGTGTCTCAGCAGTAGGAACATGATGGGCTGATGATGATTTGATCCAGGCTGGTATTTTGTGAGGTTTTAGTCCATACATGTTGGGGTTTAGTCCATATATTTTGTTCTTCAAGCTATTTTTGCCATCAACAAGTGAGGTTTCAAATACTCAGTACGATGATTTTAGCAGACTCGCTCTGAATGTGATATCACCTGGGAATTTTCAGGTTGGTCTCCGGTTTTACAGTTCTGGAGCATTTTCTCGCTTTTATATCTTTTTACCCAAAAAATCCAAAAGTTAGTCTAGTCTTATGAATATGCAAATGCGCTAGTTAGCCCGCCGGAGGGCGTGGGTGCTCGCAGACTCACCGACTGCACCAAGAATAAATTTTAAACGCAGATTAGTTAGTGCTTCTTTAGTTGGGTAAGTTGTACTGTAGCCAATTAGTCATTCTGCGGCCACAAGGTGCAGATGGTGCGTATTTTAACTGTTGTTTCTATTTCTTGTACGAAAACTCAATAAAAATACTGGTTGAACTCAAACAAGTTACCGATTCCGACTAAGGTACTAATAAAATTCTTATTAATTCATATTTACATGATAACTTTATTTAGGCATCTCTACAAAACACAGACATTTGAAAACGTCACTACGCTTTTATCAACGGTTTTAATAGAGAAGGTATTCTTAAAACTTATATAATTTCAGAAAGCCGTTCCATAAACCAATATAATTTAATTAAACGTAACAAAATAAAATATACATTTACACGCAATCAAAACACTAAATTATTCCAGCCACCGTCCAACCTCACTAATTAAACATAATGTTCAGCGCTAATGGCGTCAGAAGTGCCTACTCGTATGTATCAAATGCAGGAGCCTGAAGTGTAAGCCGGTGGAGATATCTGGACAGAAGCTAATCTCGCGCCATCATATATGATAGTCTGTATTGGTTCCCATCGGCATTTAAAATTATTAAAATACTTGCATATTTTGGTAATTTACCTTGCATATACATATAGCCGTCATCCGACCCCGCTAAACATTATCTTCTGCGCTACTGGCATCTGCGCCTACTACAGCTTCCTAAGATACCTTAGGACGGTGAAGTCATTTATACGGAGTTGCTGAAGATGAGAAACAGGTACCAAGCAAGTTGCAACTGCCAGTTTTTTAGTTTTTGTATTACAATTGTCTACGTAGTAAATTAAACCTTAGGCTTAAAAGTTGTTGTGTAAAACTTCATCACTGATTGAAGCTGTGCTGCTGTGATTTAGGGTGCACTCTACGAGGCGACTGCCGTGAAATTAGCGGCGCACTGCGTTCAAGTGCTTGCACATAGCAAGTACGCAACAGTCAGAGTAGGCAGTGTTACTACACCCTTTGGAGTTTACTTCAAATGTGTTCATGTTTTGGTGACTTTGCTATGTCATAAACGGTTAAAGAAGGCTCGAAAGAGTTCCAGGACAACGTAAAACATTAATTTAAGCTCAAACTGACGAATCTTTCGTAAAACCAAAGACAAGATATACCACTGTACAAAGATAAAGTATTAGCCAATGTAGGTATAGCTATGGTTAGGTATCGTTCGAATTTCAAGCTAGAACACCGAGAATTCCCTTACGAAGTCTCACGTCGAACATTTGTAATTTATATCCTAAATTGCAAGAAATTGCTCGTTTCGTCGGCGTCGTTTTTCTAGGATACTGAAATCTTATCTTCTCTCCGATAATTGTGATATCTATGTAATGTAGGTACTATTTTCGTACAATAATTTTATTTTAGAAATTTCCATCGTGTCGAAAATTTGGTATGTAAAGTAGAATTAATGAAAAAACATCGCTCGCTACGTAGGTACAAGTTGCTGTTCGCAGTTTTCCGTTATAAAATATCCAATGTCCTCTCCCAGGGTCCAAGATATATACACACCTACGTTCTTATGTCTGCACACTATCGTCTATAAATTTTAATATTGTCTATAGCATACGGTTGTACGCCTATTATACTTATCATAAGAAAGTATGTTTAAAATGTAATTCCTTCTTTAGTGCAATAGAGTGTTTTCTATTCTATTCTATTCTATTCTACCTAGATACCAAATTTCATCATAATCCGTTCAGTAGTTTTTTTGTCAGTGAGTAACAAACATCCATCCATCTATTCATCCTCACAAACTTTCGCATTTATAATATTAGGAAGACTACTAATAGGTATACGTTCTCTTAAGCGGCTATGTATGCCTTTAAGCTCCATCACTATTGTACTTATATCCTTTAAACATTATATTCCTGTGTAAGTAAATACAAATTCCTGTCGGGGTTGTTACCGCGAATGCCGGTATAGTTGTTTTGTTCAGAACTTCAGGAACAAAGTTACGTCTGTGGGCACCAATTACCAGCTATGGTTTTACACCCACAACAAATAAAACGTCTGCGTAAAGTTTTCTGAATCAGCATATAAATGGAGAAATTTATACTTTGAGGTGCTATTTTTCATGGTCGTTTGGTACGAACAAACTCCATTTTGTTTGCAATTGAACATCGTAGAGTACAAAAAGATATTATCAGAGAAGATTTACATTTTGAATATACTATATATTCCAATAGTAGTACAGTCTGTATACAATGCTAAGACGGCATTATACCCAGTGTTTATGATGTATCTTGGAGTTTGTTATGAAGAAAACATTTGTTGTTGTTTGCGCAATAAAAGCCAACAAATCCGAAAGTATTCGCATGCGAATGTTTAATTGCAGTCCAAGGCAACAACTGTAGTTTCCTTATTCCAATTGCCTTTGTTTACGGCATGCCAAGGAAACTGCAAGGAATGGGTAACTAAGGGGGAAAACGGCAAGCAGATAACAAAGGTAAACCCGGCTTTGTAGGTGTTTTATTATCGCGGTCCAGCGTTTATTATGCGAGACCCTTAAACTTTTTCCCGCAGGATTTTTTCAATATCTTTCCTATCCTGAAGTTATTTCGGAAGATAAAAGGGGAGCATTGGTTGAAATGTTTGCTGAGAGATTGTTGCGGAAATTAATCTGTTGAATGTAAGGGGATATAGAAACGGAAACATCGGTAATACATTACGTATTATATTGGATACAATACTACCTTAACATTTTTGTGTATTAACCTGAATAGTATGAAACAACTTTTAGATCATATTTTTTTACTATTTATAGGTTTGCGTTTGACCACTATCTGACCAGGGCCCCAATTCACTATGACAACTTGGCGATTCCTTGCTTCGAAATCACGTCGATTCCTTCATTAATAAATAACATCATATACGAGTATATGAATATATGAACGCGTCATAGAGAATACAGATTTCGCAGATGTCATTTATTAATGCAAGAATCGACGTGATTTCAAAGCATGGAATCTGGCGATTTAAGTTGTCATAGTAAATTAGGGCCCTGATGGTAAGCGATAATTTGGTCTATGATGTAACACGCTTGCCTAGAAGATAACTGTTCAATCTCTATTTGAAGACTCCTAGGTTGTATGACTATTAATGACTGCCAAACTCCGACAACGGCAACTAAGCGAAATGCTACAAGGAATAGACTGATCTAGGCGACTAATTTAGTCAAATAGTCGAATAGAAAAGTATGCTACCACTTCTACGTATAAATTAACGGTCGCCGTCGCAAGCTAGAATTTAGAAGAACCCCCTAATATTCTTTAACGTTTTACCTGAGTTAGGCCAGTTAACACCGTTATCATAATTTCCCCATTTACCAAATCCTTTTCGTCGGTAATTCCGGTCAGCACCCCCCTCGGGAAATCGCTATTAACCACAGGTACTATGCATATTTATGTAGTTATTTGCGTTCCACACCCGTCAAAGTAGACTGCTCAAATTGCACGAATAGCGCCAGCCGACGCTGAATTAGCATAAAATGAGCCTTTAGCGGCATGCTAGGCTGAAACCAGGCACACCAGATGTTCGGCTTCCGAGGAGACATTTCAATATGATGAGGATCTGTAGCTGTCAGCATAAAACCTCATTACAAAACATGTCACCCTCTTTCCGTAAGCCATTCTTTCGTATTATTTAGGTAGGTTTTACTGCCATGACAATCGATGTCATGGGCCAATCTTTATATACTCCCCTACTGTATGATTATTCCTTATCAAAATACCGCTGACTCTACAATGATACTGAGTACAGTATTAAAGGTATAACAAAGGCTTTATAATCGAAGCTCAAAAACTAAACTACTTAGAAAAGAACACGCTTTGTACTTTTTATTCCGTTTTTCAGAGTACTACAAATTGTTTTTAACTGCGAGGCAAAACAAAAAATTTCACCGACACTTCTCAAATGAGAGAAACACATTTGCATGCCAAGTTTCTCAAGTTTTTACCATCTTCCCTTGCCTCTTGTCCGTTCAAGTGGTGTAAAAGTTAGCGACCCTACCTCGTCTCGCAGGGTAAAGTGCAGATGGTGGGCTACGTTACCGGGATTATACGTATTTTGGATATATATTTCCTATGGAAAGGTAGAATATTATAATCGTAATGCTCTGTTAACAACCCCGAGGCACAGATTAAGAAAAAGTGTCTATGCAACCCGAAGCATTCAACCGAAAGTCGCTGTAACAGATGCTAAGAAATGTATTAAAAATGGTTATGTTATGGATATGGTACTATGTTTGAAGTGTGGGGAGTTTTGCTTCTGACATTTATTTTCCTCTACCTCGAGTTACACCGACGCGTATGTACCTTACCTACATTTTGATATTACCAGATTTACCACACATCAAGCTTACGTACCAGAAAAATCCGCAAACGATAAAACAGGTTTGAGGAGATTTTTCTCTAATAATATTTATTATCCCACATACAATAAATTGTTTAAACAATAAGCTTATTAGGTAATGCAATGGAATCAGGCTTGACGTTGCGGAAATTCATCTCAAAACTGTAACGCAATGAAAATATATAGTGTAATCCCGCTGAATATTATGTAGGTTGTTGTTAGAATAATATAATATGTATGGGGTTGACAGTAAATGTAAAATGAATTTAAATTGAAAAATATATATATAAATAATCCCTCCGCTTTTTTTTAAATATATATGTATATTTAATAATAAATATGGTAATGAGTTTAATATTATATATAAGGAAAAAGATAAATATGTGTTAATTTAGGAAATAATAAATAATGTTGTATAAAGAAAGCCCTAACAACAACCCTCTTTGTACGACACGTGTTTCGCCGTCTGCACGAGGCATCATCAGGTGTCGACTCGCCGAACGCTGGAACGAGAGAACTCTCGTTTCTTCTCGGCTTTCTTTATTCAACATTATTTATTATTTCCTAAATTAACACATATTTATCTTTTTTCTTATATATAATATTAAACTCATTACCATATTTATTATTAAATATATATAATATATTTAAAAAAAGCGGAGGGAATATTTATATATATATATATTTTAATTTAAATTCATTTTACATTTACTATCAACCCCATACATATTATATTATTCTAACAACAACCTACATAATATTCAGCGGGATTACACTATATATTTTCATTGCGTTTCACTCGCTCGAAGGCTTCCGAAATGGCCTAACGATTGTCGTCCTAAGGCAACTACCGGGACCGACGGCTTAATGTGCCCTCTGAAGCTCGGTAGCGCTCAAATATAAATACTACACATGCGGTCACCCATCTAAGTTGTGATTGCCGCGAATGTTGTTAAACTAGAAGATCTGTTACGTAGCGGTTCGTAACAGATCTTCTAGTTTAACAACATTGCGAGCTACGCTACGAGCGCAACGGTCTGAATTAATGTTTGCCGGTTTTCTATTAACAAATCGACGTACCCTACTGTTTTATATGTAAATTATCCCTAAAACTTGCCCACCGCCACCACTACCACTTACTAATCCCATTAAAGATTAGTGTTATTTCAGTTACCCACACAAATTACTACAACAGCACCCGCCCACCGCCTTTCATAACATTTTCAGTATCACGCACCGTAAATCAAACATTGTAATGCAAGTAACTACTACTTAATCTGTGGTTTTGGTCATAGTAACTAGTAATTGATCTGTGGTCCCTTGTAAAGTGGGGAAGCCGTCTATTTATACAGAGTGACTGGGTAAAACTGTCTCTGAATGAAACGTCAGTGACTTAAGCACTGTGGTTTTAAATGTTGTCACGATTTTACAAATATTGTTATCTGGCTGCGCGTTGCGGTTTTGCCTGCGCGAAAAAGCATTTTTAGTTTTCCCGAATTTTCAAGATTTTCTAACTACTTTTCCTATTTTTCTTTCCATAAAAATCTTATTTAAACTATTACAAATCTTTTTCCTTACAGATCTCGTTATTTTGGGGTCGGGTCTCCTTATTTTTCTGCGCCAAGTTAATCTGTCTCGGGTTTTCGGTTCTGGCAATTGGGCTTGCTTGAGGTCACTTTTTTTTAATTTGACCAACAGGTCGATGGTGGTATGAAAGCAATTTGCACTGTTATGTTAACAATTATTAATATAAAAAAACAATTGTCAAATCGGTCCAGCCGTTCTCAAGTGATGCGCTTAATAATGATAACATTTAATTTTTATTTCTATAGATTGTAGGGTACTTGGTTCGTTATAAAGGAAAATGGCTACGATGGGCCAGGGGGTAAAACCGTAAAATCAATATGAAGAAAGGCTGTAGCAGTGTGCAGTTTTCCGGTAGTATTTGAAATAAAACTTTTATTTTTTCTAAATGAATAGCTTTGTATTTTTATAAGTACTAGGTACTTTGTTGAAGTTATAGCACAATAGTATGTGCTGCAATAGTCGTTTAAACATCTGTATTGCTGTCAATATATGGTTTTTTAAGAACACTTGCAGTCATTAACCGACTTTAAAAAGGAGGAGGTTTACAATTCGACGGTATGTTTTTTTTGTGTGTTTGTTACGCGATTACTCCGCCAATTATGAATTGATTTTGATGATTCTTTTTTTGATTGGTAGGTCATGCTTCAGAGGTGGTCCCATATTAATTTTATCGAAATTCATTCAGCACTTTTTGAATAAAATAGCAAAAACAAAAAATATAAGTTTAATCTTCAAGTCGGTTCTTGTTTTTTTTTTGTAACCGACTTTCTAAAGGTGGAGGTTTGTATTCGACTGCTTCACCTGCTTCACCCAGGGTTGACTTCCTATAGTACAGACACAACATTTTGTAAATGGATTTAACCATAATAGTTTGTTCTAAATTCCATCATGACATGGCTGATACACCCAGGATTGACTTCCGGCGAGGAAACTCCTCAACAGAGAATAGGATAGACATGAAATTTTTTCGTACATGCATTTAATTGTGATAGCCCGTTTTAAACTTCGTCATGATGTGGCTGCTAGATCATAAAAGCTTGTCTTTAAAAACTTTTTAAGTTAATTTAATTAAAACTTGTTTTGCACTAAAAAGGGTAAAATAAATTATTTTTCAAAAAAACTAAACCGACTTCAAAACCACAATTAGGCACTCAAAAGTGAAAAATAAATTAATTATCATAAGCGCTACCCACTCATATATTTGAAGTCGGTGCCAGCCAAGTCTAGTCGCTTTAGTTTTTTTTGAAAAATAATTTATTTTTGATATCAAGTTCAGAATATAATGTAGATTGAAAAATGTATCTATAAGGCACGTTTTGATGCGCCTTTAAAAGAATAAATGGATAAAGAATGCATTGTCATAGAGTTGTGAGCTACCCTGAAAGTTTCAGCCGGATAGCTAATAGGGAAGTGCTCGAAATTTGAGTTGCAAGATTCCACTCGGAACGACAGACAGACAAACAAGAAAGTGACTTAATAAAAACGTGGTAAAAAGGGGGTAGTGTTTTTGACCCATGAACTAGTAAATTAAGCTTAGGTACTTACAAGGCTTTTTTTCTTTTTACAAATTCTAACTACGAGGTTTTTCTAGAATGTTACTATCACTTTCGTTGTAGTTATTAGTATAGACAATATATAGCCCAATAATTATTGTGTCCCATCCCACGAGATACCGGTTTATGAACGACAAATATTTTGTGACAGCTATAAAAATGTTTACGAGAGTTTTATTAAAGGAAATGTTTTGTTGCTTCATTCAGAAGCTTATGGACATACAGGTTACGCGTATATTTACATTACTTTGAAAGGTACACACGATTACTAGGGATACAATTGGAAAACCAATTGAAAATATTCGTACCAATAATATTTTGTCTTTCGCGCTGATTCCGAGTCTTCAACCTCAAAATTGCGACTTGCATAATACGCGACTTGTATGATTAACTTGTATAACTGTGAATCGCCGTAGAATCTTAGTACCCATATAGTCAGGCACATCTTACAAAATTGGAGTTCCCGCACCACTCATTTCACTCGTTCTTTCTTTCCTCACACTTGTAAGATATTGTAGAATGACCTACCTTCGTCTGTATTTTCTTTGAGCTACAACATGATAAGAGTCCTGGGTCGGCAACGCATCATCAACACCTCTGGTGTTGCAGATGTCTATAGGCGAAGGTGACCGCTTAAAAATAAAATAATCTTAATGCATACCTAAGATTTGAAATAATTCGGAAGAAGAAAACAAGATATTGCTCGGACAGGGATCGTACCTGCGTCTTTTGAATACCCTCCGGACGCGACGCCTTGGCCACTGCATTCAATATCAGAAATTAGCTATACCAAAATTCACTCAATATATCATTACTTATGTACTTAGTAAGTGATGTTTATTTATCGTGCACTTACAGAAACAGTAATTTGATTTCATTCCCATTTGGATCGATACTCAAATGTAAAAGGTTTTAGAAGGAAAATGTTTGACGTTAAATATTTTCCTTCTAAATGGATTTTAAGCGCTTCCTTCTATAAGCAGCAAACGAGATGTCTCTGACTGAACTCATTTCCGTAGTCTTTAAAAGCTTATTAACATTTGGGGACTATTTTTAGACTAATATTTTCGATTACTGCCGGTTTTCAGGATCTTGAAAACCGGCGAATAGTGTCTGAAAACAGGTCTTGGACTTTTAATATGATTTTTAGATACCTACCATAAAAGGAAAAAATACTTGGCTACTGGTATTCAGGTAAACTTACTGCCAAAAAATAAAGCCCACGAGCCCAAATTATTAGCCAAATTATTTACCAATTTATTTACCGAGCCCATTTTTTTATATATTATTTTTAGCCCAATGTCCTCATCTTCAACTTCAATGCAGTGAAATATATTCAACTTTATATGAGACTAAGTGATACCATCACTGTTACAATTTTACGATTGGTACGCTGTTATGAATTAATTTTGTACTAGTCCCAAAACTGTAAGTCAGATAAGTCAAGTCAGATATCTTTAAGTAGATTCCAGATGATTCTGTGTTACCAAAATTTTCAACCATCTTTTGACCAAATCTGCCTAAACTTACTAACAATAAACCTAGTACAAATACCTTGTCCTTCCACTAGACGGAACTACTCCAGTCACATTTCCTATCACAATTGTTAGCTAGCGGATCGATGCTGGCGCCCTCTCTCAGAGTTTATGTACCGGAAACTGACTCGCCCTCGACTGCCACATTGTTTTGCCACGAAAATACCAAAACGACACACTACAATAATTATATTCCGAAGAAACTTAACATTTTAGCCCATTTTCAACCGTAAAATAAAGTCATAACGTTCAATCTAGCTCGTAAAAAGCTCGTAAGCTGACCACAATCTTTGCGGGGAACGAGACTTGTCTATTTGGTTAGGGCGCTGAAAGAAAATGAAGACGGTTCGATTTTATATCTGGACGTAAAAACCTATTATTCGACAGTAAATGTTATTCTAGAAGAGTGTTCTATATATTTTTTATATTGTCGTGTTTTGTACTTACTTATTTTATTACAACCTACATTTCTTATCATTTATTGATAACTTTTAATTTTACTTTAATTGCGAAGAGATCGACCGCTTGTTTTTTCAATCGTTCGTCGAACACTAGCCGATCGCAGCTTAATACTGGCTCGACCAATAGCTGTATGATGTTAAACTGCGATCCGAACGCGATGAGATCTAAAAATAGCTCTGCGAAATCTATTGCCACTTAAATAAATCATTTCCTATTTCAGTCTCACTTTTAAGTGACATCTCCCCAAAATTCTTTAAAACACAAGACAATAAATTGTCGCCATAAATACATCAAACCGCAACTTGGAGGGTTGTCTACCCTTCAGTCTCAAAGTCTCAACCTTTACGACTTTCGACAAATTGCTTCCTGCCAACCCTGCGCCTTTCAATACCTATCCACCTATCTATTGATATGAGTCAATATTGAGTCAATTTCTTATCTTTCACCTGAGCGTTTCAAATCGATTTGTCTGCATCGAACCTTAAGGGTATTTTGGGCTTTGTGCTTTTTATTGTCGTAAAATAACGAGCTCTACCTTTCAACTTTACTAAGGCGGTAAAGTATGGGTTTATGGATATTCCATATTAAAGAATAAACTTTTTAAATTAATCTAGTCTAATTAGACAAATAAATAATATTAGTTTAACGTAAACTGCTATTTTTATTTTGTGTAAAAGTAATGTGTCCATTAACACTTTTCTTATTGTCTCTATTACGGAAAAAATCATATTATTATTTATTTCGGTTTTTAATGGAATATTCTCTAGCGTTCGATCGTAGTGTGATAAAAGTTTTTGTAGTTGATAGTACCTACATCTAAGAAAATTAGTCTAGAGAAAATTAGTAGAGGTTCGTTCTACGAGCAATTTATTTAATTTAGCTTGATGTTGAAGTTCTAATACCCATAGAGTTATCCTCAAAGCTTCACTTAATCAACGTATATATCTTAGTTACGTATGCATAAATTCTTATTTCTAGATGGCTTACTAAAGTAGATCGGTATTTGAGTCCTGTAATATAACGAAGGTCCTCAGACAAAGAATTTCATTAAGCGATCGGATCCTGTCTCCTTAATGATTCTGAATTACATTTCCTATAAGAATCTGCTATATTTCTGATTTATTGCTTCAATATCGGATGTTAGTATTATTTGCTTTTAGCAATTTTTTTGCGGATTCAATTTACTACAGCTAAATTCGGAAACGGTCTCGTCTAACATCGAGAGGAATTTCCAAATTTAAAATTGCAAGCGATCGGGATTGGTGTTCGCGTTACACGATTCCCCTGCTTATGTTTTGTGCGGTTTGCAGTTGCTTTATGTTCGTGAAGGCAAATAGTTGTTAATTATAACTAGGTTTGGAAACTATCGTGACTCGAAATATTCATTATAAATATAAACAGCTACACTCTCGTTATGATTGTGCTGGAATAACTCGGACTAGGTTTCGGACAATTAAGATGTCCTTCTTCCGGGAGTTTACGCTTTGGATTCGCAAAGCACACTGTGCGCCTCCGCTCGTTCCTGTCGCCGCGAGGGGTTAAAGAACATAAAAGAATATCCTAATTGTCCGAAACCTGGTCGGAGTTATTCCGACACAATCATAACGTGAGTGTAGCCGCTTATATTTATAATGAATTATAACTAGGTTAAAAATTACCCGCGTAAATTTTGCTCTCGGTTCATACTGGCTATGAAATAAAGGTTTCCGTGTTCGCAGCCCGGAATCTGCGTAATTAACATCCCTGGGGTTTATAAATGTTTGCACTTTTCGCTTTTCCCCATATTTAACCTCTGTGGCTGTTTCACTTGTTAACCACTGAATATAAAGGACTCTTTATACCGGCAGGTTATTTTATAACCACCTATAAAGGAATAAATTAAAACAAGAGTCTGCTTCCCTTGGCACAGGTACCAGTGTTTTTTTACTGCTACACAATGAGTTTTAGGTTATGACTACATTATGTAACAAAATGGTTTGATTAAAGCTTTAAAAGGTTTCGTAAAAGTTTACCTACCTGCCAAAGCTTGCAATGCAATAACCGTTTTGAATTGAGTTTGAAGGTAGGTCAACATAAGGTTTAATTTAATGAACAACTTTTCTTAAAGTAATCATTGAAATGAATCAAAATGTGAGCGCTTTAAATAATAATTTAATTATGATAATAACGTCCAACGATCACACACATAGATCCTGGCCCATAACTAAGATTCGCGGTATCTAGGGAACCAGGAACTATGAGGACTATGGTCCCACAACACCCAGACACGAAACAAATATTGCTGTCAAATGATTCTGATTACTTTGTCGAACATGATACGATAATTTGAAACACTTACTCAGCACTTAAATCTTTCCCCTGGGGTAAAATAACACACTCCTTATAATGTGAAAGTCCCAAGTTCCCATTCTCACATCTACGAACTAAATTCTAAGAACAGTTCAGCCAGCTGTTGCAGGCTGTAGGCCATTTATTTTGTTTTGGAGAACGCTTTAATGCTTTGTTTTTACATGAGTGGTCTAATTTAAACGAACAATGAAGGTACGCGTCGACTGCCACACAGCGCAACGCACGCACGGTCGGAAGTCAGGCGGCATGAATAGTGGACGCAGTGGTGTTACAGTGGGGCGAGCACAAAAATTTAGTTTTTGACTGTGCGTAATTAAACATATTAAACGTATCGAGAACATTATTAGATCAATAAGACGATTTAAGATCTAGGACTACTTTGTCACAACTGAACATCAAAGTGAACGCAATCAATTTGTGACAATGGAGTGCCGTAACTTAAAACTTTAGTGATTATAAATATTATCTTTGAAAATTGCTATCGTTTACATTCTCGCAAAATTGGTTTGTGCTTAACTTAACCCATTGGAATTCATGTAAGGCAAACCAAAATCCTTTTCGCGCCGTGCGTGCGTTTCGGCGGCGGCGCGGCGGCTGCGGGCAGTGGACGCGTACCATTAGTCCACTGATAAAAACAAGTGGTGACACTCCACAGGGTTGTGCGAAACGGGGGTGTGTAGGTGTAAATTGAACCCCTATCTGTTTTGGATGCTCTCCACCGTTTCATTTGGCCATTAAAACACAATTTTCTCTTAATAAGGGTTTAATTGTTTTGGAAAACGTGCGGCATGGCTTTTTGCACGTGGCTAGAAGGTTTGTTTGGAATTTAATTTGGAATCCATAATCAGTCTGTGAGAAGTTGTGAGGCCTATACTTTGCTGCGGTTTTTGTGTCAATTATCCTAATCCTATCCGCCTTATATTATAAGTGCTAAAGTTAGTGAGGGTGGATATTTGTTACTCAGTCCCGCAGAATGTACAGAACCGATTTTGATGAATTGACAATACTTTCTTTCCCGGAAAATTGTCTATGGGCAGAAACCGTGGGACAAAATTAAAAAAATATTTAGGGGTGCAGCTAGTACTTACATAAAAACTGCAATACTTACTTTATCGGGTTATCTTTTTTTTATTGTTCTGAGTAAAAAGGAGAGCAAGTCGATTGCCACATGGTAAGCGTCAAGCCTGCCTATAACAATTGCAATGCCACCCAGAACTTTTAATACCATAAAAAGCACTGTATTGCGCTCATCACCCCGAGACATCAGATATTAAGTCTCATATGCCCAGCAATTTCGCTGGCTACAATGCCCTTCAAACCGGAACACAATAAAGCTTGCGCACTACTGTTTGGCGCCAGAATAACTGGCAAAGCTGTGGTACCTACTCAGACCTCCTGCATACGAGAGCCCTACCATGAGTACTTATTATAACAGTTATAAATACTGCTGTCATCGTACTTATGCAAAACGACTTGTAAATCAGTCGCACGCTTACTACATCAATATTTTGGATTTCAAAGGAGAAATAAATTGTTGTTTTGTTTACTGTTTTTTTTAATATACGTGTTTACGTAGGTGTAGGTACGAGTAGGTAGGAGTGTGTACTCCTAACTACTAACCCACCATTCTTAAAAGTATATCAGGAAGTTTAAGCAACCAAGAGATTCTCTTTTCGAAATACAGCTTACTATTGTAGCTAATTGACATTTAGATTGGGGTAGTCTCACTATCACATGTGGTATCACTTAGCCGTGTCTTGTGATAAATTAGACGCATGTGTGCGTACACTTGGGCTATTAGTCTTGTCCTGTCACGTGACGTGAGAAAATAGGACAGGATCTCAGCTGAGAAGTGTTGCTAATGGAGTGGGTACTTTAATGCTTTATGGTGGTTTTATTCGTTATTTGTCAGATGCTTAAAATCAACATAAAATCTTATTTTTATCTTAGGTCTTTATAACACCACAACAAAGCTACAATTCACTTTACCTGCGACTGCCTCAACATTTTCACCTGCTCTCGCAAAATCTATACTACCGAAATATTACCTTACATTTTGTATGTCTCTTATAGAGTACTATAAGAGACTAAATACTAAGCTGTGAATCTAAGATAAAAACTAAATAACCACTGCATTTGATGTGCGCCAAATAACTAAAGGCGTAAGATAGTTATAACTTTTTCTCTAACACCACAAAACAGGAAAATTTATAGTAATAATATACAAAATTAATTTAGCCAAATTGTCACACTAAGGTCTTATTTTCTCAAAGCAAAGTTCTTCATAAAATTGGGCATTAAGAAGAATTAAATAACATGAATACAAGCTTTATACTTTTTAGCAGGTAAGTACCTACCTAAGTATTTATTTCAGTTTAAAAAGCTTGTAATACAAAATACAATCAATAAAATAATGTATTTTAGTGGTTTAGGGTTTTAGTTATGATTATATTGTTTGTAGATAAAAGATAGCTAGAAGATATTGCTCAAAACTATTGCAACTTAATTCTTTCGTATAGACGAGACATGTGATTTATGACGACGGTATTACCCTTCGAAATTAAATTTACTATTTCTTAATTAAAATGTGAAGAATTTATTACTTTAATCTTCCACTCGTCAAGAAAATTTATTTGCCAGTAATGTTCCCAGTTTCTCCACAAATCAGCCCGCGTTAATTAGAGACATAGCAGAAAAACGACAGGTAATTACACTGGATGTTCTTAGAAAGTCATTAGGTGAGGTGTCTGTCTATACTACCAGGGACTGAGCATCGGGGACTAGAAACCCATTAAGAGTACACGAGTACGTACTTAAAATAAAGTATAATTATACATATTTTGCTGCAGCGGGATTAAAGTCAAAAGTTTGTTATTTAATTTAGAGAAAGAAGTTTTGCAAAGTCGTGCAGTGCAACTTTGGCTGTGCAGTCAAAACCCTGCTTTTAGAGTAGGAACAAAATGCTGGGAGTAGCAAAAATATTTATTTTCTAAACATCGACGTAAGTTTGGCGCAAGATTCGACCGAAGACTTGGGTTGTCCGTAACATAGTAGTTATCGTATCCACCGGCTAAAGGTTCGGATCCCTTTCTAAATCGTACTGTATATATCTACCCTATTGTTCTTCCTTATCAATTTAGTGTTAAGTAGCTATTGTTACGTGTTCTACGAAAAACAAACATTAACAATAATTTAATAGCACCTTTGATATAGACAGCTCCAAAAAACTAATAGTCGATTATAAAGCTAAAATCAACAAACTGTTCCAAACCTAATTTCGCTAGGTATGAAATAGTTTTATTAAAATAAACAAACTGTGTCGATATTTCTAGGTATTGTTCTTGATTTTTGTTCACTTGCTGAAACTAGTACTTAATTAATTATTTTTTTCTACTTTGCTCCTACATTTTGAATGTCGTTAAATCTTAGCTATATAATAACAAGCACCTTCCATATAATCTAAGCAACGAATTAATGTGAAAACCGTGGTGTGGAGGACCTGGTGACCTGTAACACAGGTTTTTATAAACCTACTTCAGGCACCAGTCCCTCACAATACAGGCTTACATTTTTGTAGTATCTACCTATAATTAATAAGTAAGACAACCTATTAAGAAGTGAAAATAAATAAATAAGTAATTATTATCAAATTATTAATTATAATTAATAAGTTCGCGTAAACGACAGAATAAATCCATATTTGTATTTTCCATGACCATCTTATCCAGACCTCCCCAGTATACGAGAGCGCGTACTACGAAGAGGCCAAGCTGTATCTTCGTATTCAACCAACCGATATTTATGTAACTTACCTTATAATCTAAGTTAGGACTAATACTATCAAACGCTGACACAAACATACAAACAGACAAAAATTCTAAAAATTGGGTATTCGTTTGACCGTCTAAATAATGTAAATGGTCGATCCCTGTTGCTTTTTCAAAAGTATCTTCAATGTTTGGCTTTGTTCCATTTTCATAATAGTATAGAAAAAGATACCGAAGATAGCCAGTATCAGTATGGCTAGCCAGTATTGTGCACAAGCTTTTACACTAGTCTGGAGAGCCACTACACGTGAGACGACTTAGGTAGGTACTACCCGTACGTGTCGCGGTGAAGAGGATGTAAAAATGCCTTGTCGTGTTGGAGCCAAAATTCTACTCCCTACTAATATTAGAAACGCGAAAGTTTGTAAGAATGTATGGACGTATGTTTGTTACTCTTTCACGGAAAGACTACGGAACCGATTTTGATGAAATTTGGGATGTAGGTACTTTAGGAGTTGGAATAGCACATAGGCTACTTTTTATCAAGGGCAACCGCGGGTGGAACCGCGGGTGGAACTGCGGGGCGCAGCTAGAGCTAAATTAAACTGCCTAGTTTTAAGTAGCATCCTAAACTAAAATATAATAAAATACATGTTATTGCATATAAACTGTGTGAGAGTGAGTGTGGCTCAGTAGGAACATGTGCGACTTTCGATCTTTCGATCTGACGCACCCGAGTTCGAATTCCGCTGGCCCCGCACCACTAACTTTCTTAAGTTATGTGCGGATTTAACACTCGCTCTAAACCGGTGAAGGAAAACATCGTGAAAAAGCCGGTAAGTCCAAGAATTAATCACAAAAATTCAAGGAAATGTGACTTCTACAAACAGTCCAACACGCACTGGGCTAGCGTGGTGGATTATGACCCACCTACTCTCTATGATAGAAGGCCTGTGAGCAGTGGGAACGTGATGGGTCGATGATGAAACTGTGTATAAAGATAAAATATATATATGATGAAGAATCAACAGTTTGTAGGTAATATATAATTATAGTAAGTAATAGTTGGTACCTAGGCAGTTTTACTTAGCCTGCCTACACACTGGTATGATCACAGATATTAAAAGGGAGCTCCTCTATGGGTGTGATAGAGGGCGAGAATCGCAATTCTAATCACGAAAGTTTGTTTTGTTTTTCAATTACACCTAAACATATACCTAAATTACAGATCCAATTTTATAAAATGTACATAGAAACGGAACTCCAGGTCCTAATAGAATTGTCCAGGAACACATGATCAATTCCTTCGGGAACCGCTATAACCATAGACGCGGGTATTAACTAGATTTCTATACTATTAATAAACTTTAACTGAGCCAATTCTGTACCTCTAACTACATAGAAGATATTTTGAAAAAGCAACTGGGATCGATTATTTAGAGGGTACTGAACATGAAACTACGGTTTTTAGAATGTTTGTCTGTTTGATTGTTTGTTTGCATGTTTATCTAATATATAAAATTCTCGTGTCACAGTTTTCGTTGCCATACTCCTCCGAAACGGCTTGACCGATTTTGATGAATTTTTTGTGCTTATCCGGTATCTATGAGAATCGGCCAACATCTATTTGTCATCCCCCTAAGTGATTTTTTTTTAATTTATATGGCAAAACAACGTTAGCCGGGTCAGCTAGTAATCTATAAACTCGAAAACTGCTGAACGGATTATTATGTAGTTTTCAGGGTTTGGTAGCCTATGTCCCAACTCAATTTCGATTTATAGGATATGTCACATCAAAATCAGTTGAGTAACTAGGAAGATGCAGCTTCACTTCTTCGTAGAAACGCTCTCATATTCTGGGGAGGTCAGACGATGAGAAAAGACGACTATGTGCTTCCGCTGATGTCTAGTATATTGTAAAAACAAATATTAACTGACTCATTAATCAATGCAGAGCCAAAACTACTGAAACTAAAATAATAAACGTTGCGTTATAACAAAGGCACCCACTACTAAAAACTACGCATTTTGCCCTCGTCTGTACACACCTATTGATTGGGGACTTCCACACGTGCTGGGAAGCTGGGACCATGGTCCTTTGTGAGGCGCTTGAATGCAGGTATTGTGTCCAAAGTGGGATTATGTGAGCACGTTTTCTCTATTAGTGTGCTGAAAAAAAACTGTCTTGTAATTTTTAATGGGGAAGAGTTTGCTGAGAAGGTACAAAGTAAGTTCCCATTTAATAATGATGACACACCAAAAGAAATGCACAGCTTTGACCTTGGTATGTAGTGCTTATTAACCGACTTCAAAAAGGAGGAGGTTCTCAATTCGACGGTATGTTTTTTTTTGTGTTTGTTACGCTATTACTCCGCTAATTATGAATTGATATTAATGATTATTTTTTTGTTTGGTAGGTTATACTTTAGAGGTTGTCCCATATAAATTTTATCGAAATTGATTTAGCACTTTTTGAAAAAATTAACAAAAACAAAATATGTAGTTCTTGTTTTTTTTAAACAAAATATTATTATGGTATTAAGTATTCCGGGTGGCACTGCAATTGTTACGGGCAGGCGTAGTGCTTACCATCAGGCGAACAATTTGTTCGTATCATCACTCAGTTCCATAAAATAAATGTATATTGATGTCATTGCTGATTATCCTATTTTCATTGCTAGCAGAGATATCTTTTAAACGAAAGCTTATAAGTAGGTTGAAGCTCAAATCTAATATATAAAATTCTCGTGTCATAGTTTTCGTTGCCATACTCCTCCGAAACGGCTTGACCGATTTTGATGAATTTTTTTGTGCTTATCCGGTATCTATGAGAATCGGCCAACATCTATTCTTTATCTATTTTTTTTAATTTATATGGCAAAACAACGTTTGCCGGGTCAGCTAGTATACTATAAAATTATCCACTTATTCAGCTGAAACTCTTTTATTTTATTCTGTACACTCTTTCAAAAGTTTTGTAACCAAATGTACCACTACACTACAACTACTGTACTAAGTAGACTTTAACTCACTCACGCGTTTGTTTCTTCGAATTCATTCACATTATTTTTATTAATGAAAAGTGTGCGTAACGTTCCAAAGGGACCGCTTCTGATTTTTAATATAAACCTATAAAAAGGAGCATTTGGTATTCCACAACGAAGGGTCAATAAAAACCTCAAGTACCACAGACAGGAAAGCAAAAGACAGGCGACGCAACGCAAGGAAGTGGATTTAACAGGATGAATTATGTAAACAGACGTTTAACATTCGTAACGAATGTATCCTTCTCTAGCGCGCATTAAACGGAGCGATTTATGTCAAACTTGCGAAATTATAACCTGAACATCTAGCCGTAGTAAATTGAACCCTGTTGCTCACATTTTAGGTAGGTTTATGGACGGTCTGTGTTTGAAGAGGTTATGGGACCAAGCGAGACTGCTCGTCGCCTCTTGGTTGATTTTCTTCAATATTGAATTAGTTGTCCGTGTTGCGGGTTGTACCTATACATGTCTTTGTATTGGGCATTCATTAGTAACGGGGAAATTGAAAGCTTCAAAAGGTTTACTCGATATCATTCCCGATATCGGCATGAGGTGGGGTATCAAAAAGGAATTGCTCATGCAAAAAGGCAATTAGCAGAAATTGCAAGGAATTTAAGGAAGAGATCGTCTCTAAATTTTTTTTTTCTCCAAGGAAACTTATTCTTTGCCAGGAATTTGTAATAAATTTATAACTTTTTCTCATTAATCAATAATTAATGCTTTGTGGTAAGCCAAAATTTTTCAATTTAAATTTTTTCAATATTTGAAGTCAGCGGCCTCTGGAAAATTAAAAATTGTACAAAGTTACTCAATATAATATTATTGTTCGTCTATGAGGTGTAACCCAGAATAAAGTAAATAGTTTAGAGTATACATAACAGTAATACAACGTAATAATCTAGGTCAATAGGTATTACAACAGACATTGTTTATAGGGTTGGTACTTTTTTTATGTGACTCAGTGTTGAGAAGATCAGGTCGTTCGCCTGATGGTAAGCGCCACGCCTGCCTGTAACAATTGCAATGCCACTTTTAACACCATAAAAAGCACTGCGTAGCACTGCATTGCGGACATCACCCCGAGATCAGATATTAAGTTTCATATGCCCAGTAATTTCACTGGCTACAATGCCCTTCAAACCGGAACACTAATGCTTGCGCACTATTTCTTTGCGGCAGAATAACTGGCAAATGCTGTAGTACCTTTCCAGACGGCCTCCCGCATACGAGAGACCTACCACGAGCAAAGCTAAAAAAATAATGTAATTGAACACAACATTAACTTACTAGATATGTAACTACAGAAAGATAATTATGGATTCTTACTGTAAGTCTCAGTATCTAAGTGTATTTGATATCATCATCATCATCATCAGCACATTACGTTCCCTCTGCTGGGACTCGGGCCTTCCCTCGTAGAGAGAGTAGGGGCCATAATCCACCACGCTGACCCAGTGCGGGTTGGTGGATGTCACATGTCCCTGAGTTTTTGTGATCAATTCTTGGACATGCCGGCTTCCTCACGATGTTTTCCTTCACTGTTTTAGAGCGAGTGTTAAATCCGCATATAGCTTAAGAAAGTCAGTGGTGCGGGGCCAGCGGGATTCGAACTCGGGTGTGTCGGATCGAAAGTCGCACGTGCTTGCACTCAGCCACACTCGCTCTTTTACTTAATATACTATATGTTTCATATACCTACTTTGTCGCCCATGCTCCTCTTTGACCCATCAAAGTGTCCTGCTGGCATGTTCTGACAGTTTACATACAATTATCCACTTGTCTAATTGTAAACTCCGGCGCACGTGAGAACCAACTGGCGGCGACACTGTGGTGCAGGATGCATTGCTAGAGGAATATAAAGCATGTATTGACATTAGGAGTGACTATTCACGTGATAATGTAAGTGCGTGAGTTAGGACATGGGAATTTTTCGATATTCTATGAGTTCGATACTTGTGATGGGGCTCTCGTATGCGGAAGGCCGTCTGGGTAGGTAGTGTAGGTACCACACCTTTACCAGTTATTCTGCCACCAAGCAGTAGTGCGCAAGCATTACTGTGTTCCGGTTTGAAGGGCATTGTAGCCAGCGAAATTACTGGGCATATATGAGACTTAATATCTGATGTCTCGGGGTGATGAGCGCGATGCAGTCCTACACAGTGCTTTTTATGGTATTAAAAGTTCTGGGTGGCACTGCAATTCATAATTGTTATGGGCAGGCGTGGCGCTTACCGTCAGGCAAACAACTTGTTCGTCTCATCACTCAGTTTCATAAAAAAACTTACATGCGTTCAGGGTTCCTTTATTTCTTTGCGAAAAAGTCAGCGGCATTCAGTTTCAGTTTCCAAATATCTTTATTGCTCAGAATATTTATAAAATTGTACAAATACTAGTGTAGGCTTAACCTAGTAGTAGTACAGTCAGCGACAGAAGTAGCTGAACATTTGTGAATCTTTGATTGACTACAACTACAATATTTTGTCTAATTTCTCTGAATGTTGCATTTAAAAAGTCTGTTAATATCCTTTGCGAATAGGGAAATTGCAAAAAGTGTCATGTAAGTTTCGGTTGTAATTTTCGGTATTGACAATTGAAAGATTGTAAAAGTTCAGTTACTAATGTTGCTGACTGTACAAAGCAATATAATAAAATTATTGTTTTGCCGGCGATTTGCTTAATAAAATTGAAACACATGGGCATTTAACTATTAAAACATGAATAATATTTACACTGACAAGATTTAGAACAAATAATTATAAAATTAAGTAAGTTTTAGATAGAGCATTAATTACATTTCAGCGGCACTGGGAAGGCGGTAATGATGGGTATTGTAGGTATTCTTTTTTTCCTGATTTTTATGATGTGGGTTGTCTCGTCCCCTTCCAATCAATTCTTTCCGGTCCAGCGCCAATTGAAAAGTACGCTGGGTGCAATGACACTGAGATAAGTTCGCTAAATTGACACTCCCGGCCGCAAGTTTTAACTTTTACTATATACCTTCATCATCATCATCAGTCCATTACGTTCCCATTGCTAGGACTCGGGCCTTCCCTCGTAGAAAAAGTGTGGGCCATAATCCACGACGCTGGCACAGTGCGGGTTGGTGGATGTCATGTATATATCCTTGAATTTTTGTAATGAATTCTTGGACATGCCGGTTTCCTCACGATGTTTTCTTTCACCGTTTTTGGAGCGAGTATTAAATCCGCACATAACTTAAGAAAGTCAGTGGTTCGGGGCCAGCGGGATTCAAACTCGGGTGCGTCAGATCGAAAGTCGCACTTGTTCCCACTAGGCCACACTTGGTCAATAGTACTAAAGACCTTGCTCAACTTAAACTGGGCACGATATAATTAATTTTCTACTCTATCTGCAACAATGATTGTAAGATATACAGCCACATACCTACATGTATGTATACGCATGAAGACAAGGATGTGCCACATAATAACTGTTCAAATTGTCGTGCAATTCTCTCTCCTCCGGAGAGGAGATCTTGAATCGACAGGGCCACAATGAACCATGCAATGACAGACTGCTATTGTCGTACAGTCCATTCAAGACTGCTTTATGTGGCACCCCTGTTAAACGAAGAAGGGACTGTTCTGATTGTACTCATTTCTCTTGTATAGGTACAGGTTGTAACAAAATTTTTGGGATAAGTTTTATTGAGTTTCTTCAAAACCTTACGATTTGATTTGATAGGTTGGGGAAAATAATCATGGTGGAAAGTAAAATAGATTAAGCTAATTTTTTTGAGTGATTAGTGTTTTGATGTTATGTTATTAGTATGTTTAAAAAATACAGAAATGCTGTTTTTATTGTCTCCGAAATTCACTGATGTTTTCGTGTGAATTTTGGTCATTAAAGCTCACGGTCAGTTCGCGTATCTTCCCTTACTTATCTTTCATCATTGACGTACCCTAAAGAACCCAAAATTGTTGACCCCCTTTATAAACATATAAGTCGAAATGTTGATTGGAAAATAGGCTTTAATTAATACGGTGACCTCAATATGATGGTGATACTAGTTTAGATAAAGTGCAAATAATAAACAATAAAGGGAACGGTAGATAGCTCTCCGTAGTAGAATATGTTTGTATGGGCGCATTGTTTTGACGTCTCGTCGACACCAAATATACGCCTGAATAGAATCGCCACTTTTTTCAAACATTACTTTTATGGGTTTTAACAATAAAGCTCCAATATCTTTCTATCTGCGGCGCGTGCGTAACACTACGATTTTATTCCACAATTATTTGTGGATGATTTACCAAAACAAAATATTGGTAGGTATCTCTTGTTTAGTTGCTGTTCCTGGAATAACTTTGGTGTTAAGAGCGTATATTCCGAAAAAGGCGTTAACATGGGTTTTCTCAACGCAGATTGGTTTTGTTTTATGGAACTGAGTAACGAGACTCGCTTTAAAAGGTTTGCCTGATGGTAAGTGTTATGTTTGCCTATAGCAATTGTAGTGCCACCCAGAACTTTTAATACCATATCATATCTCATATGCCCCAAAATTTCGCTGGCTACAATGCCCTTCAAATCAGAGCCCTTCAAATGCTTGCGCACTACTGCTTGGCGGCAGAGTAACTGGCGAAGCGGTGGTACCCACCCCGGCAGCCTCCCATATAGGAGATGATGCTGATAAAACCAGTACTGTTTGTGGAATACGTTTCGGCACGAAGTTGTACAAGTCCATAAGACTAAAGTTAGTCTAGAGCTGAAACTTCAATAATTACGAACCTTGACCGATATGTCTATTATTAATAGGAACTTCCCTATGGAAGTTGCAAATGTTCCATACCTAATTTATTAGCTAGGTAGGTACTTTGTAATGCATGCATCTCAATTACCCGTCAGTCTCGATCAGGGTCGTGGATTGCTGCCGGCGGCTGCGGCGGCAATCGCTGACATCCTCTCTTCATCCTCGGGACCCCCTACGTCCTTTGTCAGACTATAAGTACCTACTTACTGATACACGTGAATAGTGCTATTTAGTATGATTAAGAAAGCTTTGTCACTTTTATAATTTTCAGCTAAGAGCGAGAGGTAGGTACTTACATAGAAATTGAAGCCGAGTATTTTCTGATAACACTCAATATCGCATCCTGGCGCCACCCCGGACATTCACTCCGGACATGTTACTATAGCTTGGCTTGTCATTAGGTAATGGTTCTTAATCAAATCACACATCACATGCACAGAAAAAAGCGTAATTTTATTATGAGTGGGTGTTCTGGACCATGGTCCCCCCGTATATAGCTAGTACTATTATTTATTCTGTGATAAAGCTTCTGGTTTATAGATATAATGAATCACCTGTCTATAGTATGCCCAACTCCCCAAGAGTTGGGCGAAAATCGAAATACGAATTGTTCGCAGAAGTTATTGTATATTCTATGTATTGTTATTTTGTATACCTACTTTAGTCATGTAAATACTGTGTTATTGCCTGAAATAAATGACTCATCTTTACTGTAAAAAAACTGAAACTCTGAGTCTGAGTGTACATTGAAGATATCTTTGAAAAACCAACTGGGATCGACTATTTACAGGGTACAGAGCTCGAATCCACGGTTTTTGGATTTTTTGTCTGTTTGTTTGTATGTAAGAAACATACAAAGTGAATAGATTTTTGTCTGTTTGTTTGTATGTAAGAAACATACAAACAAACAGACAAAAATCTATTCACTAGGAAACTGCTAATGTGGTTTACAGAGTTAGGCAATATTAGCACAAAGTATTTTGTGATATTAGTCTCAACTTAGATTAAAGGGTATATCACATCAAAAACGGCTGCGTGACTACGAAGATACAGCTTGACCTCTTTGTAGTACGCGCTCTCATATACTGGGGAGATCTTGGAAAAAATACGAATATGGGATTTCTGTCGTTCACGCGGATGAAGTCGCGGGAAAAAGCTAGTTATTATTATAAAAGTTTTTTTCATATAGCACTTAATACAGTACAATCTATAAAGCTGTATCTATAGTTAAGACTAGACTCAGACGGACTTTAAAACTCTCTATTTGCAAAGGTAACTTAGTTTATCTTGTGACTTATTTAACTCCGTATCCAAGAAGGTACTTGGGTTTTAAGAATTAGCTTCAGCTTTAACAAATTGCGTAAATTATATAATAAATATTATATACAGCTAAGGTTGTACAAGATTCAATAGACCACTTAATTTCTTTTATCAGAAATCTTGACCTAAGTATGTTCATTTCATTTCATGTGTAGTAACTATAAATGAATGAATTATATTAATTACGGTAGATATAGCTCCATGTCAATTGAATATTAAATTACCATCACGTAAATGGATATTGTAGTGGTCTATTATTACCTAGTCATTTCGTACACCAAATTCTGTAAGTTTTTTTGATCGCGTAGTTGATAAAGCTTTCATATACGAGTAGCATGGCTACAGCTAAAGCAACAGGCAAAGTTTCCATTTATATTGTATGTAACTAAACAAAAAATAATTTGTATTTTGATAAATCAGCCGTTAAATTGTAAATAGTTTCCTGAAGTTTGTATCTATTTTTCTTCGTTTAACGCTCAATACATAAATCCTGGCCCCTATAAGTAGGAATCTGTATCTAGGGGACCAGGAACTATACCACAACACCTAGACATGAAACAAATGCATCCCTGTGCACAAACATTTGATATTCGTCACAGGAATCGAACACACAACCTCATGATGAATGAGATTAGAGTCAACGTGCCCAACCACTACACCACAGAGGCTGTAAGGCGGTGATAATAAATCCAAAAGCTTTTGACACATTTGTATCCCGCCGTTTCCATCGGCTGCGTTTGATAGTTGATAGTTGCTACCACTTATGGTCTATTAACAATTCGCTGGAGAGCTCGTCTCCTGTCCCGCCCCCATGCAATAATAGTACGAAATTGCAGCAATCCAGAGTATCATCCAGTTAGATCAGTTAATACCCTGGGGTCGGACGATGCTAACTCAGTGTCTGCATTGCTCCCGCCGCGGTTAAGTGCTACTATATCAAACCCTTTATGGCTTTGCGAAGACAGCCATAAGTGTGGTAACACTTCGTTCAGTGTCTTGAAACAACTTGTAACGTCTCCTCTAGTGTCTAGCTTGGAAGTTTAGTGTATATTGCTGTACTATAGACGAAATTCAGTGTCGTTTGACTTTGATTATACATGAGTCTTGCTTTTGTATTCTGTCGAGTCAGCGTCTACCTGATTCTAACAAGAGTTTCAAAACCTTAGACGATATTTTTATAGGTTTGTGCAAAAAATCGAGTTAGCAAATCAAGATAGTGTTGTGATGGTACTTTAAAAGTTTTCAAGATGAAAATTACAGAGGATAAAGTGGACGGAAGTGAGAATAGGAATGAAAATGAGCATCAAAATGAAACTGCACAAGAAAGGCAAGTTAATAAACAAATCGGGTTGAACAGCCAGTGTCAATCAGCGGATATGTCTATAGGAGCGGATAAACGATCGTATATCAACGAAAACTTGCCTGAGCTTCTCGAATAATAATAAACATTGCCCTAAGTTTCCACTTGATCAAGATACTCAAATACAAACCGCATAATCCATTTCAATCCTTCACTTCAACGTCACTTTTTACGGTAAACATTATCAACCATCAATCCAAACACTTGTTGCCACCCTCTGTTGGATCGTCATCAACACAACCGCGTACCTACAACACCTCGACACGGCTTCTCGTACAACGTAATTACAAAATTGAAGCAAATCCAATGACGGACACCCCTCGGCCTACTTCCTCGGATGTTCGTAAACGTCCTAAATATCCGGGGTCAACGACCGCTGCCGCACTGTGGGACGGTAAGGGTGGTAACCTGTGGACGATTAATTTTAAAATGCAATGGTATGTGGACGCCACACGCGATGGTTGCATGTGATAATTGTTTGTGACCAGGATAGGGTTGGGGGCAGTCAACTTTGTGACACTTTAAGTTTTAGTAGTTGATATTATCAACACGCCCTTCATTTCGGGTCAATTTCATTAGCATAACAAATAATATAAGAGAAAGTTAGAAACATTTAAATGAATTTGTTAGATAACGAGCAAGTAGGAGGTATGTACTCACACTTGTTTTCTTTCGTCCAAATATCACGAATATTTTTGTTGAGTTGTTTTTATTACAGTTGTATTCATAACAAAACTAGCAGATATTACTGTCTGTAATACAAATATAGCGATAAAGTTTGCTGTGACTCTGATTGAAGAATACACACGTTAATTGTGTCATTAAGTGACACTCTATATATTGTGCAATATGTTGCAGTACGCTCGCTGGAGAGCGAGTGTAGCTCAGTGGGAGTACGTGCGACTTTCGATCCGACGCAACCGAGTTCGAATCCCACTTGCCCCGTACCACTGACGTTCTTAATTTATGTGCAGATTTAAGACTCGCTCTAAAAGCGGTGAAGAAAAACATCGTGAGGAAACCGGCATGTCCAAGAATTTATCACAAAAATTCAAGGATATGTGAGATCCACCAACCCGCACTGGGCCAGCGTGGTGGATTATGGCCCATACTCTCACTCTATGAGGTCAGGTCTGAGTCCCAGAAGTGGGAACGTAATGGGCTAATGATAATGTTGATGATGATGATGACGCTGTATAAAGTACATATTGAGTATAGAAGTTGATTGCACCATGTGGTTTACTAGTGGTAGGTTTCTCGTATGCGAGAGGCCGTCTGGGTGGGTACCACCGCTTTGCCAGTTATTCAGCCGCCAAGCGGTAGTGCGCAAGAATTACTGTGTTCCGGCTTGAAGGGCATTGTAGCCAGCGAAATTACTGGGCAATATGAGACTCAACAGCTAATTGTCTCAGAGCAGTCGCCGCGCAGGATTTTGAAAAACAAAGTTCTGGATGGTGCTGTTATTGTTATGGGCTGGCGTATTGCTTACCATCAGGCAAACGACAAGCTCGTCTCGTCATTCAGTTACAAAAAAAAAATGTGATTAATAAATAATTTATAATTTGTTTACTATTACTTTATATTTTGTTTGCACTACCTTATAAAATCTCCACAGTACACCGAGGTTAACTGGAAGATAATGCTCACTAGCATTAAGTTCGCCTATGTACTTACAAATTTGTTTGTGCAATAAAGAATTTTCTATCTATCTATCTATTAATAAAATTGCACAATACAATAATCACACATCATTGGTGGAGGAGTAGGGACTGCCTCAACCGGTCTGAAGAATCCAAACGCTTCTAAAACTAAAATAGAATATTAAGTATTACTAAACCGAACCTTTTTCGTCTCTATGTCCTTTGCAAGCTGTTAAAGGCTTAAAGTGTTTGCAAAATCTTTGGGAGAGCCCTTTCCCAACGTTTAAATATTCATAAGGCGTGCTCTCGCACCTGAGTGTAAGAGGAACTTGCGATTTTCCTATAAAAATATTATAAGAGAGTCCTTTATGCAAGCTAGCGCTTGATTTTGCATAAAAGGTACATATTTTACAAAAATATGCATGTCGGGGAGAGCTGAATAGCTTGCGAATTAAAGTGACCCCCGGGGTCCTAAAAGTCGTGTAATTAATTCAAGTAGGTGGGACTCCTGGTTTTATGCGAAAAAAATATTTTTTTCTTCACCACACAAAAATGTATAAAAGCAAAGTAAGCTTTGCTTTTATTCTATAAGGATATTTCGCTTTTAATTTGCTACATATAAAACTATGTATCTAACGATGTATAGGTATGTCAATACGTATTTATAGGTACGCTAAAATAAATAATAAATAATAATCGTGACGGGCAAGATCGAAGGCAAAAGACCAAGAGGCCGGAGTCCGAAACGTTGGTCCGACCAGGTGTCGCAGCATTTAGAAATGCCAGTCAACAAGGCACTCCACGAAGCTGAAGATCGAAGGAGGTGGAGAGAAGCAATACGTACCCTGCATGGAGGGAGTCACGATCCTCAACATTGAGGGAACGACTGAGGAGAGAAAATAAATAAAAACTGTTCTTTTTTCAAACTCTGACATATCTGGCACAGTAAATAAAATAAGTGTAAATGCTGTTTCTCACTTAAATAAACACATCAAATTGAATTGCATCAAAATCGGTTTAGCCATTTCGAAGATGGGAACAGAAACGTGCGCAACCCACAAACTTACCCTAAACCTATACCTTCCCGTTCCCTCGTGGGTATAAGTCCCAGATTACTATCATTTCTCTACCTAACTCTGATATGAAACCGCACAAAGAACTCGGAGTACATTTTCTTTTGCACTCCGTTTTCTCATTGTTGCGTCTCGGAATAAACAAGACGCGGCTTTGCTTATTTTAAAGACAAAACTTTGCGGAATGTCTGAAAACAACTGGAACGTTGGAAAATGTGTGAAACATCGCCGTCGGAAGCGACAAATTTTTTACTTTTTATTCTGCATATGAATAGTGCGATGCCAGACGCCCGAGCTTGTACTTGTGTGCTAACAATATAGGACTCTTGTATGTCGTTAGCAGAATATTTTGTCAGCAGCTTCGTTGGTTGTCGGGATTTTTGAGACGTGTTTTGGCGGTGAATTTCAGTCGGTGCCTGTGTATGCCGCTGCTTGTCAACGTCGCGTCGTCTCTGTGTAGTGGAAAAAATCTGTTATGGTTTTTTACCGTTCTCTTTTCGATTAACGGTGAAATACGAAATGAAGTTGGGAGGAAAAATAGACCGGACGGCGAAGTTTTCTATTTTTAAGCAACTCTTAAAAAGTGTGCACTTAAATATTAATCTGAAAATAAAGCTACGCCCTACATTCTGTACATATATTCTAGAGACAACTTCATCTGAAATGATCACCAACTTTTATGAATGAACATCATCACAAACTTTACGCTAGGGTATAAAAGCAAAACAGTGTTCTGAAATTAAGTTTCGCGTGAAAGTAGTCTGGTTGTAGACGCCCATTGATCACAGGGCGGGCGGCGGCCGGCGGTGGCATGCCAACGAAAGCGAACGCTACGAGTGCTACGAGTGCTACGATACGTTTGTAGAATAGGTAGTACTTAATAGCATTTGCTACGGGCCATAACTAACAAAAGCTTGTTACCCGAAATCGCAACCTAAAACTGTTGCCTTAAGTTACATTTTCTATTGTTAGTAGAATGTTGTTCAAGATTTTTTGGTTCAATGAGTGGATAGCGTACAAACATCTACTATCGCTTCGTGATCAAAGATTAAAAAGCTTTCTTTTATTAAGATTTATCGCTGTGCTACGTGAATTAGAGATGAGCTTGTGTGCTGCCTATTTTATCGTGTTTACTTTTTTACTTGGCGTTTTTTTTCGGTAGTTGGTTTTTATTTTGCTTTCTCATAAATTCATTACAAAAGAGTCGTTTGTGATTACAATTTCATTTAATATGAAAATGCGTATCAAGTTGTAGCAATTATTTATTTTTATTTTCTTTTGTTTTAAAATAACTTTTCATTCCACGAAGTGAAGCCCGAAACAATTAAACTTTTTTAATTACAGGTTTTTCTTTCCTCCGTTTCCAAGTATCTAGTTGTTAATTAGTTGAAGATCTTGATAATTGCTGTATGAGAAATTGTTTAAATTTGAAAACTTAAATTAGGCGTCACTATTTAATTAGGATTGTGAACTTTAAAATTAATGAAAGTTTAATAATAAATTACTAATCAAACTGCAACATGATTTATGCAAACATAGGGTCTTCTTCACACCCTTTCGAATGTTTTAATATTGCTCTAGAGACGTGTTCACGAAGGGAAATTAACTAATGTTTATCTTTCAACTTGTTTATATTCCAAAGTTTAGGAAACCAAGTGCGTTCGTAACATCCTTATGAGCGCTATGTTGAGCGCAAAAGTTGCTGAGCTTGAAAGGGATTCGGCAATCGAAAAGTTTAGGTACGGCAAGGTTGTTGTGGACTTTAATTTTACTGGCTTTGACTTTCAGCTTCTTGGCTTCAGAGATTTTAATCAGGAGAAGTGTGATGCGATTGGTTTGCTCTCAAATATGTGTGGAATTTCGGTTTGTTGTAATTTAATATTGGCGTCTACTTAGTTTTAGGACGCGAAGCTCTAACACTGTACCATATTTCACTTCAGTAGTAGAGGTTTTAGTATAATACTCACTGAAACACTTTGTAATGAGATATTAGAAATATTTATTCACAACGCAACCTTTCGAGTCGGTGTCCAGCAAACGAATGGCCAACTGAGTCACGTTGTCCTACGATCACACTTTAGTAATACAACTACTTATCGACGAAGCAGTATTAATTAATGATAATATATATAAAATAAGTCAATTGAACATTACTAAATACGGGAATGGATAAACATAGGTACTTGCACGTTAACAGTAATAACATAAAATAGTATATAAATAATCCAAAACATTATTTTTTTGTGGACCATGGCAATTTTTCACTGTGCACTTGCATCTGTCAATTTGTATGTTTTAAAAACATAATTCAGTTATTACACTCAAATGCAGACAGACTGCCATTCATTTTGATTTAAAACAACAATGCTCGGAACACATGCCCCGCAGGGGAATCCTCTAACTAGAACATCGATCCCGATCGTTTTCAAGTATGTCTTGTGAATATTGTGATCGCTATTAGTCTGTGGAATTGTCTTACTTTTCTACTCAAAGTCCGTGTCCCAATTTCTATACCAAACACGATTGCTAACAAGCAGGTACACGTTTTATCAAACAAAAAACCGACTTCAATGTATCTTCGAAGTCCAAGGTCAAATATCGATGAAATTTATATAGGATCACTTCGTTGCTGTACTGAACCCAACGCAAAAAGAATTCAAAATCGGTTCATGAATGACGGAGTTCTGAGGGAACAAACATAAAAAAAAATACAATCAAAAAGAGAACCTTTTCCTTTTTTTAAGTCGGTTAAAATGATCAATATTCCAGTTTGAAAGATGCAAACGCCTTCCAAATTTGAAACTGAAAGCGATCGGTATCGGTATTGGAGTTACACGATTCCCCTGCTGGTAAAATCCGGTGGTATCTGCAGGGCACTGCAATTGGTCTGATTAAAATAAATGCTGCATGTAATCCGTAAACCATTTAAGCTGGTGATCCATTGGCGAGAAAGCTCGTGGTATTTGCTTGCTGGTGCTTCTCGTTGAACGATCTGAAAATGCAACCGTGACAATTTTAACGAGATTCAGCTAGATATGTAATGATACACGAAGACGCCATAGAGACAGATACGAGAGGTTTTAGACCGAGATTCGTCTTTATCTTCAAGAGTTGGTTTTTACTCTTCAGTTCTTAATAGCAAAACTTCATCGTAAAGCTTATTTATTCATATTAATAAGGTTCCTGAACTGGTTTAGACCAGAAATGTCTACTAAGGTATTTCTACTGGAGAACCACTGGTAGAGATTTTCACATTATGTCCATTACCTAAACATGAACGGCTATGGTTGAAGCTCTAGTCGGGATATGTGCTCAAACATTTATCAATTGATTAGTAAGAATAAGAAACGTTTATTTGCAATAAATAATACAAACTGTGAAAGTGTGACATTATGTAGTATAAATATAAGTATAAAAAATATGTAGTATAAGTAAAAATAATAAGCATAGGTTATATAAAGTAGAGCTTTTTTTTGGTGCCATTGGCGTAATGTTTGGTGGTAAACGTCACGCCTGTCCATAAAAATTGCAGTGCCACGCAGAGCTTGTAATAACCATAAAAAGCAATGCGTAGGACTGCATTGCGCTCATCACCTCGAGACTTTAGATATTAAGTCTTATATAAGCCCAGTAATTTCGCTGGCCACAATGCCTTCAAACAAGAACATAATAAACAAGTATACATTTTATTAAAAAAATCCGACTTCAATGTATCTTCGAAGTCCAAGGTCAAATATCGACGAAATATATATGGGATCACTTCGTAGCTATACTGAACCCAGTGCAAAAATAATTTTCCAAATCGGTTCATAAATGACGGAGTTCTGAGGTAACAAACATTAAAAAATTAAATTAAAAACATACAATCGAATAGAGACCCTTCTCCTTTTTTGAAGTCGGTTAAAAGAACAACAGGGTTTGTTGCAAACCGGCCTCAACTCAGCGTTGTGGTGTTCAACCGAACCGAACAGTTAGCGGACAACCGAACTATCTCATAAAACATACAAGAGCAATTCGCTAGCCTACTTGGCCATGAATCAGGGAGTTTAACGGTTTACAGGAGACGGTGCCGGAAATCGAACGCGGCCATATTGGAAGCGGAAATGATGCTGCCAGGCGAATCCGTCATTTGATTTGCACCGTCTCTGCTCCATAAACGGCACTCCGGATTGTAATAATGAATTTAGAGACATCTTTCATCGAAAAAGTCTAATAAAGTGTATAGATCCGTAGGCGTATATCTAATACTCTATAAATGTATCTATACACAAATAAAGTTGTTGGAAGTATGTTTGTTTGTAGGTAGTATCTCTGGAACTATAAGTATAACTATATCTACTGATATTCTGAAAATTCTTTCACTGATAATAGTAATAACAAATAAAAAGTACGCCCATCGATCACATACATAGATCCTGGCCCCTAACTAGGATTCCCTGTATCTAGGGAACCAGGAACTACGAAAACCATGGTCCCACAGCACCCAAACACGTAACAAATGCTTGCCTTTTTTTTCACATTTGTCGCGTCGCGGGAATCAAACCCGTAACCTCAGTGGTATAGAAGATTTGAGCCAACCTGCTCAACCACTACACCACAGAGGCTGTCAACAAAGGCTGTCACTGATAGAATACTCTATCCTCAAGTGGCATAGGTAGTGGTTATTCATTGGTTCAACGTGAACGAAGCCGCGGGTGGTAGCTATTATACACGTTGTACGTAGATTCATGTTTGTGTTCTAGAAATCTTCAAGTCTCGAGTGAACAGGTACTATCTTGGTAAGCGTGCTAGATCTTCGACCGCATCGCCGCTTACCATCAGATGACATAGTCGCCAAACGCAAGCAAATTCCAAAAAAAAATAAAAAAAATATGGTTGGTACTTTGTATTTAGTAAATTGATTTAGTAGTACCGTACGCAACAGAAATTTCTCCGTGCGGTAGTTTCAGACCACTCCCGATGTACCCCTGCTAGAAAGCCACACAATTTTTAAACAAAAAAGCTTATTTGATTTAGGAACTGTTCCTTGTTTCTGGATATAATATGTCACTCTCCGGTTCTCTAACTGCAAAATCGCGTCGACCCGTTACTCTGTCTTGACGTAAAAGATGGACAAAAAATTAACACACTTTCGTACTTAGGACTAGGAAATACAAAAGACTTTAATTTAGGAACTGTTCATTGTTTCTTGATATAATATGTCACTCTCCGGATCTTTAACTGCAAAATCACGTCGATCCGTTACTCTGTCTTCACGTGAAAGATGGACAATAAATGAACACACTTTCTTCACAAAAGACTATACAATATACCTATATTAATAACTAGCTGCTCCCCGCGGTTTGACCCGCAGTTTTCCGGAATGGAAAGTAGGCTATGTCTTCTTCCAGGACTACATACTAAATTTATAATTAACAAATTTCATTAAAATCTAGTAGTTTTTCGCACATATTTAAAATCAAAATAACATTTTGACTAACCTCGACCATTCGATCAAGCTGCATTGACCGTGGTCACAAGAAGACTGGAGAAAAAAAATCATTAAAATCATAAAAAAAATCATTAAAATCTCTAGTAGTTTTTGCGTGATTGAGTAACAAACATCCATCCATGCTCACAAACTTTCACATTTATAATTATAGTAGGATAGAATATTAATATCCGTTGAGCGTCAATTCACACTGACGATGTTGTTGCTCGTGCCGTGTATGCGGCATCCGCAAGGCTCTAATTTAAACATCAGCCGAACGATCGATACTGACGTTGTTTTGTTTCGTGTCGCGCTTAGTTCCGCGTTCATTTCCGCATAAACCTCTGCTTCAAATTCAAAACAATTCTACCAACGGACAATAAGACGTTCGAAAGCTCGGCATCCGTTTATGGTTGACATTCCCCTATCAGAACAAAGCGTTTCACTTCGACTTTTATAAAGCAAACAGTTAAGGAATGGAACACCTTACCAGCGTCTTTGTTTCCCGATTCTTATAATCTAGGTGTCTTCTAGTCCAGAGTAAATCTGTATCTTGAGCAAGCATGATCCATCTTCGACCTCGTCGTCACTTTCCATTAGCTGAGACTGCGGTCAAATGCTTGCCTATCAGGTAATAAAAAAATGTGTTACTATGGGCAGTAAAATAAGTGTTGATGGACATATTTTTAGTTAATACTCTACTTAGCAAATCAAAGATTGTTATTAAATAGGTTGATAACAATAGGAGCTTACGTCATTAATTAAAAGTTCTGGTTCTCGGTGGGTTTGGATCATGGTTCTGATTTAAATTATTCTCTAAACACAGACTAATCTTCAGGACCTACGACAGTCTTCCATCATTTATTTAAATTAACTTACGGAAATTGAATATTTCTGATAATCTTACATAGACATAACAGAAATAAAGATAGAAAAGTTTGATAATAACCTACGTGACATCATAGCTACTTACTCTCTCAGAAGTTAGATGCTCAGCTATTACCATTCCGCGCGAACTGTCATCGAACTTATAAACGAAGTATCTATAACTATTAACTCCAGAGTTCGCCAGATCAACATTCTCATCACGTCGTTCTGTAAAAGTTTATGCCAACACTAATTGCAGTAGTTATCAGGATTTTATTCTGAAACCAGCATTATTACAAAATAGCATAACATTTAAAGAAACACATGTTAAATAAAATAACCTCATTCAGCCCCACCACAAATTATATTGATTAGGTAAGTATATTCTACAAAGAGTTTCATTTGAGACACATTTATATTTTACTAGTAATTATATAAGTGTAAGTAGTAAACATTAATAAAATCATCTCATCGATAAGAAGACAAAGATGCATGGAACATTCCGCGTCATGAACAAACATAAAATATTGTAACAAAAGTTCTAAAAAAGTGCCCTTCAGTTTCTTGCCGAATCTTCTGAATAATGGTTATTTTTCCGGTTGAACTTGAACTTGGTTTACGAAGTTTCATGCAATAAAAATATCATATATTTTACTCATCCGCCAAAATCATTTTAATGAAGTTATCAACTAAAACTGCCGTCGCGTGATTCAATCATGACAAAAAGTGCCCTCGTGTGTATCAATTAGGTATGACAAAAAATGCTCTCCTGTTTCCCGGTAAATAATGACCACCAGAGCTTTCATTTAAGCGGATTAAGCTTTTATCTGAACGGAAGCGAGAAATGCAGTTTGTGGAAAATAGGCCCACGGCTCACAAAACGTTGTGGAGGGGAAGCCATTTTAATTTATAGAGTCCGGTGATTGGGAACTTAATTAAAAGTTTACGCGTAGAACTTTGATTTATACTGCTATTGTAATAAGGTGCTATGAGTTTGGAGCTCTGAAACATTATTGATACAATTCACTCAGCAGATTATCCATTACACCGCTATAGCCACAGTGGTAAAAACTTAATTTGATTTCGAATATCAATAAGTATAATTCGATCAATCACTGTGCATTACGTACGAGATCATTTATATTTAATTTTTTGCAGGAACATTTTAAGAGCACTTAAGTTTTAATGAATTAGTTGTCGATTGTACAGGTAGGGGAGAGGAATGGAAATTTGGCACTTACCCAAAATACTTTTGGAGGAGAATTTTATCTGATCATCCGATTTTGCGAATATTCTCTTGACAGTTTCTTTAAAATTTATCGCGTACCAATCTTGTAGTCAGCATGATTCGACGTGAAGTTAAGTGGCGGGTGCTATCAATTTTGCCGCACTCACCCGAATCTTGTCGGGAGTTTGTTGGAACTCATCGAATCATAACGGATCTTCACGGATAAATTTGCGATATTACCTATATCTCGATTATGCGAATTTCTCTAAATATTTTTACTACATTAATTTAGTTCCCGTAAGACGATATAAGAAGGACAGAAGAAATTTGATCGCTCGATTAGTTGGCTCGGTGGCGAAAGTGGTGAATGCTGCTAAATGGTGTTTAGATAATATTTTTTTGTGGAATTTGGATGTTTATCACTGTATGTTTTCCGAAGGTAAAAAAAATTAAATAAATAAAAAAACGCAGGTATCAAACCTGCCAGAGCAATATCACTTTTCTCCTTCGTAATTCTTTAAAATCTTAATTTAGTGTGATTTATTATTATGTTATTAATTTACATTGAAATATGACTGTTCAGCTATGTAGGTACGAATACCCACCTCCGCTAAATCTAATGATAAAAAAATAATGTGCATATCACAAAATTGAATTTTCTTATTTAAGAATCTATACGTATCTGTATCTATGCGTTTAATCTTTAAGTTTCAATTTCAGTCCTTGAAACGTAAGACGAAAATCGTTTAAAAATGCTTTAGACACAGAATCAGATAGAAACTTTATCACGGAGAGACGAGAGAAGTTATGTTGATTTTAATTAGTAGAAGAGACGAGTCTTTTAATTAAAACGGGAGGTATATTATTATATTATCAACGATATACTATTTCTTACTTCTATTAGGTATACTACTACAAAATTGTTAAGAGGGTCGGTTTTCATTTACTTAATAGTTTTGCACAAAAATGGTACCTACATGGAATGACTTAATGCTATTTAGCAACTATAACTTTATGTAGGCACCTTGCATAAAACTCACCCTTTTATATAAACGTATATATGAACAGATAGATTTAGACAGATAGATTTTTTTTTTCCTTAGTATAGTTTTATAGTCAATATGATCCCCATTTTTATTACAATCTAGCCAATTGATGAGGCTAATAAGTAATTTACATTTAATTTAAACTCGTAGATAAACTAATATTAAGAATGTGTCCATTAACACTTTTCTTATTGTCTCTATGAAGGCGAAGACACTTTGTTCTTGTGTTCTGTATGGGTAGCACTCGTACTACATTACACTAATTCACTCTCACTAGACACTACACTAACTCAAACGGTTTTGTTCTTTTAAGTCTTACTATATCCGTTCCGCCTTTCGCGACTTGTGATCTTATTTGTTACAAAAGCACAAACAATTGATTATTGGGTGACTTCAGCTTTTTTCTAACAATATTTGTTAAGTATTATTTTTTAAATCTATCATGTCTATCATATATGAAGTAGTCTATGTTTATTGTTTAGTTCGTGATTGAACTCCATATTGTGGAATACTCGTTTAATCTCATAATCCGAGTTTGTTCTAGCCTAAGCCCGTTCTCAGACAGGACTTTGTTATTATTTTCTTAATGGTTTTCTGGGAAAACTTAACCAACGAAACAGAGTGATTGTTGATACATAGGTAGGTAGTTATTACTTGGTTTATTATTTAGATAGTGCTAGTTTGCTACAGTTATTTTTGAAGTCGTAAATTATTCGAAGATCGGCAGAGCGGTTAAGATATCAGCTATTACCCATCGGCATTGCGAGTGCAAACAATAATGCGTATGGCACATAATTCGATAGGTCTTTTTCTTCTCTCGTTTAGGTGTGTGGCCAACACTGGCTTAGGAGTTTTTAGACCGCCCGAAGGCTAATAGGTTAAGTAGGCGCAATGGGGAAATACATTTGATTTACGAAAATAATAAGTATGTAGGTACTTACATACTGAAAATCAGTGCTCAGGTACTTAAAAATACCTTAGCGTATGCTAACCTTTACTTGACATCGCGCAACATTTCACTGGTTGTATTTATTGCTTTTGTTTTGTCCTTATTCTAGTATGTTCAGTGTAATGTCCTGATAAATGTATTATCTTTCTCTTCTTTCTTTCTTTTTACCAAAGTGACTATTTATGTTAATGAAAAATGTTTCTATTGTTGCAGTTGCTACTCCATTCCTGCAAACAACATGTCTGGAGGCTCACACGTTTCTCGAACCACTTTCGGCGGGGCGGAGTCCGAGATATCTGCAGGCAGCGCTCCGCCACTGCCGAGCCCGGCGTCCGCGGGGGCTGCGCTCGTGTCTCCGGAGACCCTCAGCCGGCACAGCAGCCCCCCTCCCCTTCCACCGCACCCTACTAATCATCCTGCTCCTTCGTGTTCGTCACATATGGTTCATATGGAGTCACCGCTGAGGTGAGAATTGTTTACCGTTTGCCTACTGTAAGTCCCAGGTGAGTCATTTATCAGTTTTATTGGAAATACGCTTAGGATAATTAAAAACAATCGCGTAAGATAAATAGATAAATGCTTCATTGTAAACATCAAGTCACAAGCATTAAAAAAATTATAGGTTCGTGTTACAATTGGCGGTCTAATCGCTAAAAGCGATTCCAGGCAACTTTTGGATGGAGAGGAATTATGGAAAATGTATGTAAAGTCTACAAGAATAAAATCACTAACAGATGGACAGACAGGAGATGTACTTGTAACTATGGAGTTTATTAAATTCCATATAAGTCTTGGCTAGGTATCTCTGCCCTGCAGTTGCACAATCGCGGCCGAAAATAATAAAAGATAAATATAATAAATATCATCATCAGCCCATCACGTTCCCACTGCTCAGGCTTAGGCCCTGGGACTCAGGTCCTCCTAGAGAGAGTATGGGCCATAATCCACCACGCTGACCCAATGCGGGTTGGTGGATATCACATGTCCTTGAATTTTTGAGATAAATTCATGGACATGCCGGTTTCCTCACGATGTATTCCTTCACCGTTTTTAGAGCAAGTGTTAAAATTCGCACATAACTTAAGAAAGTCAGTGGTGCGAGGCCAGCGGGATTCAAATTGGGGTGCGTCGGATCGAAAGTCGCACGTGCTTCCATTGCACCACACTCGCTCTATAAAATAATAAATATAATAATTGGCAAATACTTAAGTAACAGAGTAGGTATATCTAGGCGTTTAGCTTCACTGAAATCCACCTTGATTTGGGTCATGCATCTATGTCCGCATGTCAGTTACGCTTTTAACTATTACAGGATGAATAAGCTATAACCGAATACAAACTAAAACATTATCGAATAGCGGAACTCTGTCTAGTCTCATTTGGACTGACACTTTACTCAGAACACTCGTAAAAACCGAACATTCAACTATATTTAGAAGTGACCAATAATACTATTGGCTATTAGTCGGCCCGCCTCGTGGCTTCGCCTGCGGGTTCCCCTTTTCCCGGGGCAATTTCTAAAAATCCTTTCTTAGTGTACATCTACATTTCATATTTTTGTTGTATGTCAGCCGTGGAACTGTTTTATAATTATAGATGTATTAGATGACTGTGAGCAGTCAAAATTGGCTGCTAAATTAATAATTACATATTAATTTAGTCAAAAATCACTTTCAAACTTCAAGAAAGTATAACATCTACACATTTAACAGTGCTTAATAACCCAACTTATTAGTGTAACGGATTTAAAACAAAAGATATAATTTTTTTTTTATGTACCTGAATGACGAGACGAGCTGGTCGTTTGCCTGATGGTAAGCAATACGCCAGCCCATAACAATAACAGCACCACCCAGAACTTTGTTTTGCAAAATCCTGCGCGGCGCTGTACTGCGCTCGTCACTCTGAGACAATTATCTGTTGAGTCTCATAATGCCCAGTAATTTCGCTGGCTACAATGCCCTTCAAGCCGGAACACAGTAATGCTTGCGCACTACCGCTTGGCAGCTGAATAACTGGCAAAGCGGTGGTACCCACCCAGACGGCCTCTCGCATACGAGAAACCTACCACCAGGAAGACATAATTACATACTTCATTGTTGTTTTTTTTTATTTATATATAGGTATATATATATATATATTTAGTGTATTTAATTGATGATTAATTGTTCTTTTTCTTTGCTCTGTAAATTGATAATTGTATGTATGGGTCGTAAGAAACCCGAAATAAATGCATTTTAATTCTAATTAAATTGTTTACTGTGGATATTGTGTTGTTTGTGCATTACCAAAATCAATTAATTATACATATTACATATATCAGTTAACTGGTGAGTTTGTTATGTACAATGATTACCTATCACGTTAAATGTAAAATTAGGACTAGATAGCAGTGGACTGTTGCTGGTGAGTTTGTTATGTATAAAATTATTATCATGTTCAATGTAAAATTAGTACCAATATAGTTAAGTGTGTTAGAGTTGCGCGCGATGTTGTCGAGCACAAACTTTTTATTAACTATAAATTTTCATATTCTTATTTTCTTTATTGTACACTATTTTAATATTTACATCGATGATATATAAAATATATGTACAAAGGCGAGCTTAACCCAAAAAAGAGTTCTCTTCCAGCAAACCCTCTATTTTTTTTATGTAACTTAATGACGAGACGCGCTGGTCGTTTGCCTGATGGTAAGCAATACGCCAGCCCATAACAATAACAGCACCACCCATAACTTTGTTTTGCAAAATCCTGCGCGGCGCTGTACTGCGCTCGTCACTCTAAGATAACACTCTATTCCTCTATTTTTCTCTTCTTTTTTTTCTTTTTTTTCTATTTTCATTTCATTTCATTTTAGTTTTTGCATGTAACTGCATTTTAGTGTTTAATGCATAGTGTTCCTGTGATATAAAATATGAATCCGCGACGCATGCTTCCGAGTCTGCAGCAGCGTTATCACGTACACTACATTTATTACGATCCTCCTAACTACAATATTTATAAAGAGAATGATTTAGGTATAAGTAGGATTTGCTCTATTGAATTCTTTAGTGTTTAGTGACGTCAGAGTGATTATGTAAGAGGTCTTTTAACTACTATTAAAACTAGTAATTTTGTGTAATGTCTACTTTGCAATTATTTTTTTAGAACACACAAGCCGTTTAAAAAAAAAATGCTAAATAAAAAAAACTGTGTTTGTCGTATAAGAATGGTGATGGTCAGTGATAAAGGTTGCCACTATATAGGTAGTATAGGTATTGTTTTAGAACTATAACAACGCTCGTGTATAGGTAAGAAGGTTCTTTCGAATGAAAATAACTATGAACTTTTACTCACATTTATTTTGAGTTTACAAACGGGATACAAGAGAAAATCGAAGCAACCAAGATTTATTGTCTCCTACCTATATAATGAAAGAAAGAATCAAATCAAATCAAAAGTTCTTTATTCAATTTTGTCGTCACAGACGCACTTATGAACGTCAATTATTACAATGACTCTACCACCGTATCGGAAAAAGAACCACTACTCAGAAGATACGGCAAGAAACTGAGAGGCATATTTTTTAGAACTTTTGTTACAATATTTTATGTTTGTTTTTGACAATATTATTTTTTTTATGTGCCAGTTGGCTACTTGGCAGAAGCGGAATGTTCCATGCATCTTTGTCTTCTATGTAATTACTAACTTTATAGTATGCTTTTTTTATTAGAATATTTTTCACCCTAAATTTGAATCTACTTTCTAATGTATAACGGAGCTCCCGTTATACATTTTGGAATTTTATTGTAAAAAGAAAGAAAGAAAGAAATTATTTATTGCTAAACTGTACACATAGAGTTTAAATTAGAACACAATATATTTATTAGCACAAAAATACAAAAAACAGCAGCAATAGGGGTAAGCTCAGCACTGAGCTGCGTATGCCTAGCAGCTCACGTAAGGCTGATTTTCAGCATACCCTTTTATTCGACAGATGGTCGTCGATATTGAGTCATGCGGGTACCAACATAAATAAATTAATTTGCATTAAACACATTACAAGAACAGAAGTAAAATAAATAAATAAATAAAACAGTGTGATGCTTGTATTTGAGGGTGAGGGTGTGTGCGTGCGTGTGTTAGGGTCTGTGTGTATGTGAAGGTGTGTATGTGTGTGTATGAGAGCGAGTGTGTGTGTGTAGTTACAATATTTTGAAGGTTGCCTTAAAGTAATTTTTTATTTGGTTCAGTAGTAGCAGCTTGTATTTTACTTTAAAAATAACGTTACTCAATTAATAATATACCTATATAAAATAATTAGGTAGGTTGTGAACTAAGATGGCGTAAGCGACTCAAATCTTGCCTCCAGTAAAAAGAGTTTCCACTTCAGTACGACTTGCGCTACCTCCTGCCAGTCATCGATGCTCAAATCCCTTTCAACCTCAGCCTTGTCTCCTAAGGCAGGGTAAATAAAATTAACGAAAATAAACCGTGTTAATATCAACATATCCGAATGTTCATGCCCCCCTGCCTTCCCGACACTAAACAGAAATGTCGAAATCCCTCCCTCATTTTGAAGATTGCACCATTGTCAAACTAATGATGATAATATTTGCAAGCTTTTACCAACAATAGCCGTAGAAAAGGGGAGACATGAAAGCGAAGACGTCAAGCAACTGCCTTCGGAGTTGTCAAATAGTCTCATTATTTTGATAAACAGAGTCTCGAATTTACTAACTCACTCACTAAAGTCAGTACTTATATGTATGCTCTATTTTAATCACATTAGGGTTCAAACAGCACCGTAAGTTACAATATAAATCCTTACTAATATTATAAACGCGAAAGTTTGTTTGGATGTATGGATCTTTGCTTCGATCATATATACCCATCATATATAGGGTATATATATATATATTTTTTTTTTTTTACGCCTTATAGATTTATGTTTGGCCACTATCTCGCCTGATGTGAAGCGATGATGTGGCCTAAGATGGAGCACATAGATCTAGAGAGAGACGGCAGTTGAGCGGCTGCTCAGACCCGTCTCCCCGATGGTTCACCGAACATCATCCCGAAACACGACTAGGTCGCTTGACGGCATGGCTTTGTTCGGTGGGTGGTATTACAACCATGGCCAGAGCCTACCACTCCAAAGCGCGTAAGCGGGTTTCATCACGATGTTTTCCTTCACCGTTTTAGAGCGAGCGTGCAAAATGATCGAAGGATCTCTGTTACTCTTTCACGAAAAAACTACTGAACCAATTTTTATGAAATTTGGTATGTAGGTGCATTAGAACTTGGAATAGCACATAGGTTAATTTTTATCTCGGGAAACCGCGAGTGGAACCGCGGGGCGCAGCTAGAACTGTAATGAAGTTCTTCAATCAGGGCTTTAGAAAATATCATTGGGATCCATGAACCTGCTTGTTGAATGAAAAGTCGTGATTAGAAAATGGAAAACAATGAAGCAACTAATTGTAACATTGTAATGTACTTAGAAAATGTTTCGACGGAGTTAGCTATATCATTACATTTCATGTAGGTATCCAATAAGAAGGTATAAAACTAAAATTAATAATATAAAAGGTCCCAGTCTGATCTTTCTTCGTAAGCCGTTCTTTCCGCGACTTAAAAAGTTGCTCAGATGTCGGATTTATGGACGTCGCCCGATATATCTTATATTTTATGGTACAGGTCTGTATTTTCCTTGTTTCATGTAATACTTTTTTTATTATAGGCTTACCTGTTTATAATATACTGAAGATATACAGATAGAAACCCTTATATTAGAGAGAGCCGTCTTAAGCTCAGGTTTTCCGTAATTTCAGTTAACTTAAAAAGAAATGTTTTTAGAGTTTCGTTTCTTATCAACTATTTTACTGCAACCACTTTATGAAACGGGTAAAATCTCTATGAAGATATAAAACGCAGTAGTAAGAAATATTGCGATACGATGAGTCAACAGGTGTCATTTACAATGCCAGATGGTATCATACGACAGATGTGCTTCCGTATAAAAATTATTCTATCCTAATATAGACATGAAGCTTTTAGTGCCTGGCACGAAACTTGAGCGAGCAGCTTTCTTCACTGTAGCTTCATAGAGTGGTGGGGATTCAGTGAAAAAAAACACTAGGAAATACTAGGAATTTCTGAGAGAAACCAAAATAATTATAGCCAAGTTCTTGGCCACTTTCTTAGACATGGTTTGTGCAATTATCTAGCTTGAGTAAAATAAAAATAATAACACTGGTCAACAAAAAAACAATTTTTGCATGTAACATGAAAACTTTTGTCGAGTCAAGTTTAGGACAAGGATAAGGATACTAGAAATAAAATTAAAATTCTTCAAATACGAATAGATTTTTTGTAATACCATTTTTAACATTTCAGAAATTTTGAATTTTTATGAACAAAAAGAAGTTATTTGGATTTATTGCTACATTAATATGAATTTACTCTCATGATTTTCGTTTGTATTTTGCTTCAGGAACATCTCGTTTTAATGTCCAACAGTAATCTGCTAACATACGTGGGCTCCACTTGCCCTGATATCGTTTTTCTATGGTAGAAATGTCTTGATGGAATCTTTCACCGTGTTCATCGCTGACGGCGCCCAAATTTTCAGGAAAGAAGTCCAAATGTGAATGGAGAAAATGTATTTTCAATGACATATTACAGCCCAAAGCCTTATAAGTGGATAAAAGCTCCACGATAATACATTTATAGTCACTTGATCGGTAATTTCCTAGAAAATTGGTAGTTACTTTCATGAAAGATTCCCAAGCTAACTTTTCTAAATTACTAAGCTTTCCTTTGAATATATCATCTTTCATCAATTGCCTGATTTGGGGGCCAACAAATATGCCTTCTTTAATTTTTGCTTCACTCAGCTTAGGAAATTTTTCTTTTAAATATAAAAAGCCGTCACCACTCCTGTCCATAGCTTTTACGAAGTTCTTCATAAGCCCAAGCTTGATGTGTAAAGGTGGTAAAAATACATTCTCAGGCTGCACCAATGGAAGGTTTTTGATATTTTTTTGTCCTGGAGTAAGAGATTGTCTTTTGGGCCAGTCTTGCCTAACATAATGATTTTTTCGGTCTCTACTATCCCACTCACAAATAAAACAACAGTATTTTGTATACCCAAGTTGTAATCCTAAAATTAGGGCAATCACCTTCAAATCTCCACAAATTTTCCAGTTGTGTTCATTATACTGAATTTTTTCCAAGATAAATTTAATCGTTTCATAAGACTCTTTCATGTTAGAAGCCTCACCTAATGGGATAGAGGGAAGTTTATTGCCGATATGTAAAAGAACAGCCTTTAGACTTACTTTTGAGCCATCAATAAATAAACGCCACTCTTCTGCTTTATATTCTATACCCAAGACAGTCATTACACCATAGACATTATTACAAAATACAAGCTGATCATCTTGTGAAAAGAAACCTTTTAGCTCTCCATCTCGATTGCGAAAGTAACATACTTTTGTTCTAGGTTGTAATAAATTCCATCCCTTTAATCGAGAGCCCAAAAGTTCTGCCTGTTGTTTGGACAAATTTAAGTCACGTACCAAGTCATTGAGATCTCCTTGTGATAGAAGATGTGGCTCATTAGATGTGAATGAGGAAGCTTCTTGGAAGTCAGGATCCAATGTCTCTTTTTCGACTTCTGGCGTAAGGGACAGATCGCTAGTTTGAGGTGGTTCTGGTACCGGTAGATCTTCACTATGAGAAATCGGTCTTTTAGCTGATGGCAGGTCAGGATACTTGATTTTACTTTTTGTTTTAATTGTAATACCTTTTGTATCAGTAAGACAAAAATAACAATCAGATGAGTGGTTCGTTGGTTCTGTCCAAATCATAGGGATTGCAAAAGGCATAGATCGAGATCTTTTCGCCCATCCAGTGAGAAGACCCACACATGTAACACAACAGATGTGTGGAACCCACGCTTTGTCTTGTTGGCCGATGGCAAAACCAAAATACTGTTCATATAACTTAGTTACTAATGGTGTCAAATTCCTTCGCTGAGTTTTGAAAGTAATGTCACCACAAATGTAACAGAACTTGTTAGAATCATTTTTACACTTTCTTGACATTGTTTAAGAATCACTTCACTCTAAAAACAGAACAAACCACTGCGCTCTTCAAATAAACAAATTCTCTAAATGCGAAAGTCGAACAAAAACGGTTAATTTTTAATTTTGTGGGTAGTAGCTGTAACACGAAAACTAGATCTGATGGAATCGAAATAAATACGATTATAAAATGAGGGTATGTGGGAAATTTAGAATTAGCCAGCACCTTTCTTGTTACAAAACTTTGTTGACCAGTGTAATTTAATGTTGACCATTGATTACATCTAAGGTTCTACTGGAGCAAAAAGGTCTATCTTCTTTTATAGATCATCAAATATTTACATTTTTTTTACCTATGCATAATAATATGCAAACCATATACAAACCCATTGCAAACCTCATCTTACAGGGCTATTATAGTTTGTCAAATTTTTTTTTTACAATATTCGTCATGTTTTATTGAACACTCATCACCGTTCAACTTTGTTGCTGTTTGCCGCTAGAATACAAACGTCTATATTCGTCATTCCCAGGAACGGCATTCGAACAAATCATGTTACTAATTGTAGAAAAGGGCTTAGTTCGGCTTAACCGAGAATGTGTGGGGTCGGGCTGTGGGATTTATACACTCGAGAGCAATGAATCCGGGGCACTTAAAGAATGTTAAAAATCTCGGAAACTAAAAATGATAGGTGATGATAGGATGCAATAAATTGTATTTAATAGACAATGTAATACTCCTTAAATGAAAGTAAAAAAAATATGAGTCACCATACATTTTATTAACACAAAATTACATAAAGAAAAAAACTGCTGATCTCTCCTTAAAACAAAAATAGGAAACATGAAATTTTTGAACTTTATTACGATTTTCTTGAATTTTAATACTTCGTATTGCCTCCTCGTGCTTCCATTACTGCGTTTACGCGGTTTGGCATGCTGTACACCAAGTTCCTTATACGATTTTGGGGAATATTCTCCCATTCCTCTGTGAGAGCAATTTTGAGCTCACGAAGCGTGATTGGGGGAGGGTTTCGTTGTTTTACGCAGCTGCCTAGCTCGTCCTAAGCATGCTCGATCGGGTTGATATCCGGGCTGCGCGCTGGCCACTCCATACGAGTAATGTTCATCTCTTGAAGGTAGTCATTCACAATCCTACCTGTATGAGGTCGGGCATTGTCATGCATAAATATAGCATCCTCACCTAAATTGACCATAAATGGACCAACGTGATCATTGAGGATTTCTTCCACATATCTTACGCTAGTTAAAGAGCCGTTTTCTATGATCACCAGCTCTGTGCGACTTTCAGAAGAAATTCCGGCCCACACAAGTACAGACCCACCACCGTAGGCTACTTTTTCTTCGATGCATGCTTGCTTGAATCTTTCCCCTGGTCTTCGATACACTCTGTGTCTTCCATCGTGCTTGTAGAGCATAAATTTTGATTCGTCGGAGAACATAACTTTTGACCAATCTTCAATACTCCAATTTACGTGGCTCTGGGCATATCTTAGTCTCGAAATACGTTGCCCACGCTCCAGTTTAGGGCCGTTTGCAGGTCTAAGGGGTTTTAAGTTAGATTCAGCAAGCCGACGTCTTACTGTCCATGCACTTGGGTTACTTCCTCCGAGGCGTCGAAACTGATTGGTGAGTTCAGTTCCTGTGAGAAAGCGATTTCGAAGCATGGTGTTCACCAAGTATCGGTCTTCTCGTGCTGTGGTACACCTGGTTCTGCCCGTTCCTGGTCTGCGTAGGTTAGAACCAGTTTCTTCGTAACGTCGGAGAACTCTTTGTACTGTTGACAGCGACACACCGACAGTCCTGGCTGTATCGCGCTGACTCCGGCCGGTTTCCAGCATTGTAAGTATTCTGGTGCATTCTTCAGGCGTAAGCGACATAATTTCAGCTTGAATAATGAATATAGAGCACTATCAACATGGTTTATGTACCCACATAAATGACAGATTACAAACAAAAGCAAAACCAAATGCTGTAATTTCGTAGTTCCATCTTCGAAAGTGGCCCTTTTTCAAATTTGATTTTTTTATGATATAACTTTACAATAACTAAGAAGTTTTAATACCTTCATTTAAGGAGTATTACATTGTCTATTAAATACAATTTATTGCATTAACCTAGCATTTTTAGTTTCCGAGATTTTTAGGATTCTTTAAGTGACCCGGATTCATTGCTCTCGAGTGTATTTGGGATAATTATTATGTCACGTTAATTGGGATGACCCTTTCACTTTGACATCGATTTAGAATCATAATTGGATACCCCCTAGCGGTGTTTTTGATCATAAGCTTGAAAACGTACGGATATGTAGGAGGTGCAAGACATTTTCACTGATGATAGTAATTATCGCTGTTTTCAGCCGCTTTCAGAATTTAATGCTCAAATCTCAGGACTGTTCTTTACTTATGAATCTTTTTAGTATAATTTTTGAAACTTTTGTTTTACCAGAGATATAGATAGATAGATAGAAAACAATTTATTGCACTTAAAAAAAAGAACTACAGTTGGTAATATATAATTTCCTTTAAGTACAATAGGTGGTCTTATCACTAAGCAGCGATCTCTTCCAGACATCCATAGGGTAAGGAAAACAACATTTTAAAGACGATAGTGTGCAGCATTTAGTAAGACGAATGTAAATTATTATACACTGAAATGATTAAAATAAAATTAATATTTTTTTTACGTCAATCTGCCAACGTTCAACCACGATCTCACCTGGTGGGAAACGACGATGTGGTCGAAGATGAAGCACGCTTATATAAGAAGACTAGCTGCACCCTGCGGTTTCACCCGTGGTTTCCCGGGATAAAAAGTAGCCTATGTGTTAAACCAGGGTATAAGCTATCTCCATACCAAATTTGATCAACATCCATTCAGTAGTTTTTGCGTGAAAGAGTAACAAAGGTACATCCATACATCAATTCTTACAAACTTTCGCGTTTATAATATTAGTAGGATAGTAAGGATCTGGTTTTTTATTTATGCGTGCTTCATCCGAAGCGCGCATATACAAAGAACTAGACCATAAAGAGAAGCTGATTTATTTTAACGTAAACACAACTTACACGGCACGGCTTACACCTTTGTCTTTAAGTTTAATTTACAAAAATGATTTGTCCACAGAATATCAAGCCCTCCTTCAATGAACCTCGGCGGGTCGCTGTCCTTGCAGCCTGTGATGTATGGCCAGCCTGGAGGCCCCCCATCGCACGCGCCTCTACCGCCTACCAGAAGATCTTCCCGACCGTCCGCTCTGCAGCACGTGCATGTTATCAGCGCGTAAGTACACACTTTACCCCTATAGTTACGGTAGTAAACAAAGCAAAGGAGTGGAATTCTCTACCAGAATACTTATTTCCTTCCAATTACAACCTGGGTATCTTTAAGACAAGAGTGAATAGGCACCTCATGGGCAAACGTGCTCCACCTTAGACCGCAACTACGCTTACCATCAGATGAGTTGTTGTCAAACGTGAGCCCATTTAATCATAAAAAAAATAGTAGAGTTAGTATGAAGCTACTCCTCCTGGGGTAGCAGTAGCCAAGCATTGGGCTAAAATTATTTAAAAATTAAACATATGGACCATCGACACGAAGAAGATCATAAAAAAGTAACTATTTATTAATCTGTGCCCATATAGCCTTAGTAATTTTGGTCCGTTGTCCCCGTTAGTCGTGTCCCCTTTAAACGGGACAGCGGTAGGTACTTTAATAAAATATTCAAAAATACATCTCGTTGCCCCTTACTCTGTTTCCGTTGATATAGTAAAGTAAACTTTATATGGGAAAAACTACTTTCTGGCGTGTGGTCACAGTTCTAACATAACCTAACCTAATGGCTGTGTCTCCGTAAAGGGGACAATGGTAAGAAAATTTAATGATGTCCTGTTGTCCCCGTAATGGGGACAAGGCCTACGGGGACAACGGACCTACACTGTAATTTTGTACTTATTGAAGTTGTATCTACCCTATAAAATGTCTTTGAAGTTTTTCACGCGTTAGTTACGCGCTAGTTATTGTATGTGTTTCTGTTTAGCCATCATCTGGTCTAGACGCTATCGGCTAGGTCATCAAAATTTTGAATGCGGATTGCGGGCATTAGGCAACATTTATTTCGATCCCAATCTGCGATTTTGATTATATTTGAATAAAAGTATAGGCATAGAATACTTAATAGTTCAGTTTAATATCTTTCATAACAAAATAAAATGTTTTCCTCTGATAACCCGACGGTATAGTATCACATCTGTTCAGGACATTATCAAGTCTCATAAACGCCACACAGGACCAAATAAGCTTGTTATATTTCACCTGCCACGCACAGACATTACTGATAAAAATACCGCATGAACGTACCTACATTTACATTTCCACACATTGTCACAGAGCAGAAAATTTGACGTCAAGATACTGCATTGAGCCCATTGCAGAAAAAGTGCACACTAGTTACACTGAATCAAATTTAAAAAATATATATATTTGATAGCAAAAAATACCGACTCTGACCGATTCTGATGTACCTTCGAACTCCAAGGTCGATATCGATGAAATTTATATGAGACCATGTACTGCATACTCAACCCAACGCAAACGAATTTTCCAAATCAGTTCATTAATGACGAAGATCTGAGGTAACAAATATAAAAAAAAATAAGTTCAGAACCTCCTCTAAGTGAAGTCAGATACTAGGTCCAATGGAGTCCATATTCCAAAGAGACGCGTCTCAGTTCTCTATGCGTTTTTCTGTTAGAATCTATTTTCTGAAAGTTTCTGCCTTCTTTTCACTTCACTGAATTTACGGAACTTGCACCCTTATTCGAGTTGCTACATTTTGCTTATGGAGGCAATAATACGACATATCGTACGGGATCTGTCGTAAAAGTTTATGTTTGGGAATTTTATTTCTTCAGTTGCCTGCTTATTACAGGTTCAGAGTGCGCCCGTGCTCTTGACATTAACGCATGGAAACATAATTTAATTCACCAATGTACCTACATACACACAAACGTGGATTCTAGGTTCAAGGTACTTATAGCTTCTTATACTTATTTATGCATCCTCTTAAGAAGCTGCCTTTTACAATAAGTAGGTACAGCTAGCTTGTTCTAAAAGTACAAAGGTTCTTTGCCCAGGCCCGCTTTCCCCCACTTTGATCTCACATCCACCGCATTTAAGTTAATAAATGGCCCTTGAATGAAGAACGTATAAGAAACGTGCTCAAGCCAATCACTAGTCGGGTGAAATTGCCAGTGTGAAAAATGTTAGTGCGACGCTATAATAAATTACGAGAATACGTAGAAGCTATGTCTGAAGAGCGTCTCCCCTCGTGGCTAAGGCTGGTCATGTATTCGCGAAATGGATTCGACAATTTTTTATGGAAATTTTAGGATAGTCATTGTATTTTATGAAGGTCTTATTTCTAATATGATGATGCTGCTTGAATGGGTTGGTAAAATATTCCGGTCAACATTTTCATGCATTTGTAAGATGGTTTGCGGTCCATATGTTAAATTGGCCAATAACAGAAGTGATATTACGAATATTCGACTGTGAATATTCATAATGTTAGAACAGCTATCAGATGAATTTATCGTAGCTCTTAGTCAAGACGATTTTCTATAACCTATTTTTTTGAGAGTCGGAAAAGTAATAATTTAAATAAATAACCTTTAAAATAGCTCGGTTATCTAGTGGTGGATTCCAACGAATCCCAAAAATTCAACACCCCTACAAATTTTCTTCACTACTATACTCCTTCGGTCCATGAATTCATTTGTTAAACAAATGAATTGCTAACATTTCACTTTGCTAAAGACAAGATCAAGTCGCCATAACAAATGATATCGATATATCAACTCACCTAATCCCCTCCCTAGAACTTACGCGCTAGGGAAATTGCATTTTCCCCAGTGAATGTGCACTCTAATGAAAAGCCCTCGGTGACACATTGTGCCTTAGTGCAAACCTTGGAATTAACAGGCATGGTTGGGGGTCTTGAGCTATCTATGTTTGCTTGAGGGTTATGAAGTTTGTATGGTAGGTATGACAGAGATACTTTCCTACTACTGATTAGGCACTTCAGCACTTTTGAATCACTATGCATTGAGCTTCGGTTTCATAAATAGTTCAATTCGCTTACGTTCTTATTGAAAGGAAAGAAGTTTTCCCAAAGTACTGTCATAAGTACGTATTTGAATAAATAAAATAATTTTATTATCAAATCACGAAACAATTCAGTTATTTCGTATTAGTTTTCCTTTCCGTCATGGTCTTAAACGGTCATCTAAGTTCAAGTTATATAGAGCACAACTTAATATTATTAATTTTAAATATTATACATTAGAACCTTGTTATTAGGTACTGTTAGAGGTGTTCAGAAATGAGACATAATAATAATTTAACGAATATAATAAATAACAATTTGGAGTCAACGGCACGTGCGCTGTCGATCGTCGGTGTACGTCAAGTGACGTGGCCGCCGCGTCGCCTAAGCGAGCTGCATGCTTGCTGCGTCACCCGCGCCCCTCCTTAGCACCTCCGTTGTCTGCCATTGCGTTGACCTCCTTATAGTACCTAGTTTTGCTTCTCTCGTATAGATACTCGTCATACCTACATTCTGCGACCAAACAAAGAGAACTAGAACGCAATCCACATGCTGCGGTGTATACGGACTGCAAACTCCCGTAGAAAATAACTAATGCCCAACAAAGAGCCGCAAGCTTTTTGCGAACTCGCGGACTAATGGGAACTCTGTGTTTATTCAACGTAAAGTACTGAAAATAATGGCGTGGATTTCTATATTCGTGGTTTTCGTATCGTTTACAAGCTATTAGACGTTCAGCTTGGTTATAATGGGCCCTTGTGAATGGATAATGAACCTTCGTAAAATGGTTTGTAGGTATATAAATGCGTTTTAGGTTAAATAATTGAAATTATTTTTACTAATTATATGATGATTGTTCGATCCCTGCCCATGCAATATATTTCTTTTTCTTTCTAATTACACTCGAGAGCAATGAATCCGGGTCACTTAAAGAATGTTAAAAATCTCGGAAACTAAAAATGATAGGTTAATGCAATAAATTGTATTTAATAGACAATGTAATACTCCTTAAATGAAAGTAAAAAAAATATGAGTCACCATACATTTTATTAACACAAAATTACATAAAGAAAAAAACTGCTGATCTCTCCTTAAAACAAAAATAGGAAACATGAAATTGTTGAACTTTATTACGATTTTCTTGAATTTTAATACTTCGTATTGCCTCCTCGTGCTTCCATTACTGCGTTTACGCGGTTTGGCATGCTGTACACCAAGTTCCTTATACGATTTTGGGGAATATTCTCCCATTCCTCTGTGAGAGCAATTTTGAGCTCACGAAGCGTGATTGGGGGAGGGTTTCGTTGTTTTACGCATCTGCCTAGCTCGTCCCAAGCATGCTCGATCGGGTTGATATCCGGGCTGCGCGCTGGCCACTCCATACGAGTAATGTTCATCTCTTGAAGGTAGTCATTCACAATCCTACCTGTATGAGGTCGGGCATTGTCATGCATAAATATAGCATCCTCACCTAAATTGACCATAAATGGACCAACGTGATCATTGAGGATTTCTTCCACATATCTTACGCTAGTTAAAGAGCCGTTTTCTATGATCACCAGCTCTGTGCGACTTTCAGAAGAAATTCCGGCCCACACAAGTACAGACCCACCACCGTAGGCTACTTTTTCTTCGATGCATGCTTGCTTGAATCTTTCCCCTGGTCTTCGATACACTCTGTGTCTTCCATCGTGCTTGTAGAGCATAAATTTTGATTCGTCGGAGAACATAACTTTTGACCAATCTTCAATACTCCAATTTACGTGGCTCTGGGCATATCTTAGTCTCGAAATACGATGCCCACGCTCCAGTTTAGGGCCGTTTGCAGGTCTAAGGGGTTTTAAGTTAGATTCAGCAAGCCGACGTCTTACTGTCCATGCACTTGGGTTACTTCCTCCGAGGCGTCGAAACTGATTGGTGAGTTCAGTTCCTGTGAGAAAGCGATTTCGAAGCATGGTGTTCACCAAGTATCGGTCTTCTTGTGCTGTGGTACACCTGGTTCTGCCCGTTCCTGGTCTGCGTAGGTTAGAACCAGTTTCTTCGTAACGTCGGAGAACTCTTTGTACTGTTGACAGCGACACACCGACAGTCCTGGCTGTATCGCGCTGACTCCGGCCGGTTTCCAGCATTGTAAGTATTCTGGTGCATTCTTCAGGCGTAAGCGACATAATTTCAGCTTGAATAATGAATATAGAGCACTATCAACAAGGTTTATGTACCCACATAAATGACAGATTACAAACAAAAGCAAAACCAAATGCTGTAATTTCGTAGTTCCATCTTCGAAAGTGGCCCTTTTTCAAATTTGATTTTTTTATGATATAACTTTACAATAACTAAGAAGTTTTAATACCTTCATTTAAGGAGTATTACATTGTCTATTAAATACAATTTATTGCATTAACCTAGCATTTTTAGTTTCCGAGATTTTTAGGATTCTTTAAGTGACCCGGATTCATTGCTCTCGAGTGTATTTAAAATCTTGAAATTATATCGTCTTATTGAAAACAACCCTTATTTTTTTTTTCGGTGTCATGTTATTAATACCAAACAAGGTTTTTCGGAAAAAAAAAATTCGACCACCGGATGGGACTTGAACCCGTATCTCATTCTTTCCTCAGCGCGGGAAGTGCTCTGCTCAATTGAGCTACGGTGATCACCAAGTCGGGTGTCGAATTTTTTCTTCCTTTATTTAAGGGTGACGTGTACGCCATCTATTGAGATAGGAGTGAACCTTTTTCTCAACGAGCAAGATCAATGTGGCAATTCAAATTGGGCAGAGTATATTTTCCAGAGCTGAGGAAAGATTGAGATGCGGGTTGAAGTCCCATCCGGTGGTCGAATTTTTTCTTGTCGAAGAACCTAGTTTGAGCTTTTTGCGTGGCATTCGTTAATGCTTTATATAAATATAATAAAAATGTTATTCAATTCAATTCAATTCAATTTTTTTTTTCAATTCAATTTATTTAAGCAGAAAAAAATGCAATACAATATAATATCTTAATTGTAGTATTGTATAAAAATAGCTCGTACATAATTCTGACACATAAAATAAATATAAGATAATCACCAGCATTCGTTATTGTATGAGTGTAATTTAAAACAACAACTACCTCTAACAATTATCTCTATTTTTAACCGACTTTAAAAAAGGAGGAGGTTCTCTGTTCGATGGTATTTTTGTTTATGTTTGTTACCTCCTTCAATTATGTACCGATTTGGAAAATTCTTTTGCGTTGGTTCAGTATAGCTACGAAGTGGTCCCATATAAATTTCATCGATATGTGACCTTGGACTTCGAAGATACATTGAAGTCGGTTTTTGTTTTTTTCTAAAAATTAATTATGTAAAAGTTTATTTCTTAAATTATTTACTAGCTAAAAATGACAACCCTTAAAAAGATGAGGAAATTCTAAGGCACCGCTTCTAATTAAAATTAATAATTTATTTTATTGTCAAGTCTCACTCGTTGCTAATTAACCGACTCCTGACATCTCTATAAATAATTAGTGTAAGATGTAACAAAGATAATTGCTCCAGATTTGAAAGACAAAGGGGCTGTCGGAGCATTGTTCAGTGGGTTGCTAGTTGCGACCGCACAATCTTCGGGCGTGGGGCGTCCAAAGTTTGACAATTATGTGCTTGTGTTTCTGACTTCCGAGCAACTTAGATGACAGTTTGGCAACTATTCTGGTTTACATTATAACGCTATATTTAGTCAACGATGAATTTCTACTCTAAAATTAGCTGCCAGCTGTAGGAATTTCGAAATTCCATGTTCGTCTTTTATATAATTTTGATTAAATATAATTATTTTTATTGCATAAATAAATTGATTATGAGTACCTACACATATTATATATAGTTTTGAAATCCAATGTCTAGGTATAACAACAAGCAAAATAACCTAACTTTATAATCTGGTATAATTTTTATTTTATTTTATTTTACAATTTTAGAAAAACTTATATCTAGGTCTAATAACTAGGATACTTAAATATTGTACTAAAGGACATTCACAAGTTTCCACATATAGGCGACAGATTATTTACAACATGGACGGAAAACAAAAAAGCATGCAAGTAAAGATAAACAGAAATATAACAAAACTAGCGACCCGCCCCGGCTTTGCACGGTTATTATACCTACATATAAACCTTTCTCTTCAATCACTCTATCTATTAAAAAAACCGCATCAAAATCCGTTGCGTAGTTTTAAAGATTAGGGATTAGGGTTATAGGGACAGAGAAAGCGACTTTGTTTTATACTATGTAGTGATGACATAAAATAACTATTATACAATCTGTGGTCCACTTACCAATTACTTTACCAAGATAAAATCCGTAAAACCGAGAGTAAAGAGCGCATGGTGCCTAGTTAGCTGGTAGGTGCGTATGGTACACGTATTTGTAGTAATAAATACATGTATTATCCACGCAACATATTTCCAAATGAGGTTCCGTCCCCATATCCTCATTGACTACCCCTCAAGAGTTCAACGTCATTGAAACTGTGACGTCATAATTCGAGATGCTTTAAACACGGTGTCATTGTCGGGGACGGAACTCTACAATATCTTAGCGGTGTGCAACTGTGTATAGTGCTGCGGAGTAAACTGTGCTCAAGTAACTTTTTTACAATGTATGTAAACTTGTAAGTTCAGAGTTTTGTAGTTCGAAGTCTGCATTATATGTTCTGTAGTAGCGCACAACCTAGAAATATAATGAATACGATTGCAAGACGAGAATATCGCCAACGACTTACGTTGGTAAAATATAAATAAGTACCTAGTTTGTATTCGTCGAGGTCAACTCTGAAGGGGTGGTTAGAGCTGGCGCAGGAAACAGAAACTTCGGGGAGGCTTTTGCCCAGTAACTGGACAACATAGGCTTGTTTAAAAGTATGGTTAAGTTATGTATGCCTGATTGGTAGGTAAGTCAATAATTCGGTGATAGAAGACAAAGAAACTTGACTAAGTCCAGAGTTTGTGTTGTCGCGCTGACAGCAAAATCGGTGTAGGGAGCCAATAACACGCCGTTGTCATGGCAACAGTGCGTGCCCAAGAGGGGACCCTCGCCTCCCTCCGTATCTCTTTCCCCTCTTACGGACCAGTAAACTTTGACATATCTAACTCAACATTATTCCTCAAATTCTTTACCTGATCACTCACTTTACAGAGATCTTGGTAAAATGGTCCAGTACCTCAGTACATTCTTCTCCGGAACTTCTTGTAATTTATGTTCGTACTGTAGTTTACCTATGTCCTAACGTGATAGACGAGACTTTACCGGTAGCTTTAGGGTGATTTGGAAGGTCTATGCTAGCCTATAGTGACTACTTGTATGATTTAGGACGGCTTTCAATTTAAACTATGTTGTTAAACACTGTAGCCAAAATAGGAATAAATTTAACACTTAGACGTCTTGTTTCTACGAAGTTTCTATGGCCGGTTTGTGTGCATTGAATATAAGATTATGGATTATGGAACTCGTTTTCTGGAATTAACTTTTTACTTCATGTACGTTTGAGTCCTTTTCTCTTTTAACCGACTTCAAAAAAGGAGGAGGTTCTCTATTCGATTGTATTATTTTTTTATGTTTGTTTCCTCAGAACTCCGTCATTCATGACCCGATTTGGAAAATTATTTATGCATTGGATTCAGTAGGTATAGCTATGAAGTACTTAGTCCTATTTAAATTTTATCGATATTTGACCTTGTACTTCGAAGATACATTGAAGTCGGTTTTTTGTTTGATAAAACGTTTACTTGTCAAATATACGTACCTTCTATAAAACATTAATGAAGTACCTAAAGTATCAATAAGTATGAGATTGCATGTATAGATATGCCCTATATAAATATATGTGTTTTCCTTCAACTTTTGACTTATCTACCTTTATCCACCCTTATCCAGATTTTGAACAGATTTTGCTACCAACCGCTTAGCAAACAGCCGACTCGGGATATGTGGAGTTTCCTCTACAATTAATTGTTTGTTAATAATCATTGTTTGAGTTACTTTAAGCTCGAAATATATTATTAGAATCTTATTATTGTTCCAGTAGCGTTCAATTTTGAATAAAATTCTGACTAAATATTAATAAATTTTTGTTTGTAACGAAATAAACTGATAACATCATTATATTTTACCAGCTACGTCTCGTGGTTTGTGTTATTTAAAGACCTAGACTCTAGGTGATACTCTAGGTCCTAGAGTATCACTATAGATTAGATAACTCTATAGTTAGATAACTCTTTAATGGCACAGCCGCGGCCAGCGAGCACTAGGTATTTGAATAATGGTTTACGGTCTCGCAGAAAATGCGTAAATTAAATTAAATAAATTAACTAAATAATAATAAAAATTTAACTAAATTCGTATCAACTTCAGATTTTTGTTAATATTAACGTTTCGGGAGAAAACGTTTCTTCTACATTAAACCTCAACCAAATTTGGTAATTTTGGTCTCAATTTCTTAATTGGAGAATAAACTAGGGTTGTAGGTTTTCTTTTTTTTATGTTTATGTCTATTTTAAAAGTTAACAGCTTCCTAACTTCAAAAAAAAAATCGAGTAAATATCGAGATTTTTGGGTCCATTTATTCAAATTCTATAGGAATTATCGAAAAATAAAAACCTACAAACCTCAATAATGTTAAAATCTCTTACATGTCCAAGTTTCATCGAATTTGGTTAATGTTTAGGGGTAGAAAAACGTTTTCTCTTTTTGTATGAAAATTTCAGCGTACCGTTCCCTCTTAAAATCATAACAACAAAAGGAAAAATAACAAACTTAAGAACTAAAGTTTTATAATGGGCGGTCTTATCGTTCAAAACGATCTCTTCCAGACAATTTTTGGATGGATAGGACTTTAAGAAACTGTTAGAGACGGGGGTGTCAACATAAATAAGATAATTATGACGTGTACAAAGAGTACAAACTATAATATCATATACCATGTACTTACATATACATCTATACTAAACATATACATACATATATACCGTTCAGCAGTTGCGGCTTGAAAAGAGAATAAACAAAATTACAACTAGCGACCCGCCCCGGCTTTACACGGATGTGATTAACAACGCCTAAACCCTACACCAAACTTAAACTGTCTCAAATTATTCTTCAACTACGAGTACGTGAGTAGATAATGTTCCCTAAATGTAGGTAATTTGTGTTGTGAAACCCAGTCTATTTTGAGTGGTATTATTTGGTTCTAAGTTATGCTCTCTATTTTTGAAAATTATTTAAGTACGTGTGTGAAAGTTTATGGTTTAACATTAAAGCTACTATTAGTAAGTTTGAAATATTTTATTTATTTATTAATCTTTAAAAATTATTATATATATTCAATCTAATGAATTATTTTTCGAATTCATTTACTCGTTTACAAAAATAAAGGATTACACAAAATATAAATATAAATATTTTCCATCTCAATTTTGAAATTTTTTTTTAATTCGTCGTTTTTGTCAGGCTGAAGTCTCTAGGACCATACCGCCTTGTCTGACGTAGTTTTTATTTGATATTTTGTAAAAATTACAACAATTTCTTTCGTACATTGACATTTATTATATATATTCTACCGATAGACAAGCGCATTCATGAAAACTATTTGTTCAAATGCTGGTGAGTTAGACCTAAAGTTCGCTGCAGTGCTAATGTCGTCTAACCAAACTATTAAAATATGCAGCGCTTGATCACTTGTAGAGTTTAGTTTACTTGCGGCAAAAAGGTCGTTAACGCCATAAGATTTCGTTGCGCTTACGCGTTTTGTTCAAGATAGTGTAACAACATGGCGTCCGTATAGATTTTTACACCTCAGAAGAGTGACGCTGAGCGTGAGCTTTTGTACCTACAAAACTTCATTAGAATTCATACTCCATTTCAAAATTTATTTATTAAGTAAATAAATGAATTATATTTATAGTATTGTATGTAAAGTAGAAAAGTAAAGAAAATTAATTGTTATGCGTTTATTTAAATAAAGTAATTAATGAATACCTATCTTATTTTATATGTATGATATTATATATTAAACAGAAAGAACATAAAGTAAATATTAAAATCTATAACACTTTTTAAAAACACCACATCAAGTCTGTGTTCAATCACATATTTTTACCTACAACCGTTTTAGTAATGGAACATCTGCATATTTTAGTCTATGATTTTAGATGACGTGGCATTTGAATGAATAATTGTCTGTTTTATTGTGGTATTACGAATACGAATACGATTCCTCTTTATTCACTTGAACAACAAATACTTATGTTTAATTACTTGACTACTGAATGATTATTGTTGTCCATGTTCACAATTTGAATCGAATTTACTTGTTATTAGCGCTGCTCCGTACGCGCCCACACTGTTTGAATGACGAAGCCACACTAACGTAAGGTGAATGGATTTCAGTACAATTCCGTCTAACACATTGAGTGTTCGGATCGCGCAATCTAGTAGTATTTAAATGAATGAAATGCTTTCGTATATCGTCGTATGAGGGTCATCAGCAACAAGCCGGACCCTCTCCTAGTGCTTCAATTAAGTGTTGGTACTTTATTCAAGCTTTCCATGGACTTTTTGGGAGAACATTCAAAGCAATGTTTTTCCCTATTTTGTATCATTTGCCTGCACTCGTGCACGTTTACTTGCACGTTGCACGGTTAATATTCCACCGATATTACACATGTTCACTCGAAATAACACTTGTTTCGAAAATAAAACAAAATCGTATTGTATCACTTTTCACTTCCCGCTAAAAATTCTTTTGATGTATGATCAATATGATATATATAATAAGATATGACCATGTTTTAAAATGAGAACATTTATACAGTAAACCTTTAAAACACCGTTATAAATAGTTTTATAACGATTGCCGAACCAATAGACAGAGAAAATGAAAAGCTAAATGTGAATTAAAAAGTTATTTTTTTTTTGTAAAAAGAATCGTGCCGAACAATAAATTATTAATTTGATGTTCCCTCCAAGTTTGCAATTCAAATAAAACTGTTTCAATAAAACAACAATGGTTTGAAAAGAGAGGGAGTTTTATATTTATTTTGGTTGTTTAACGCTCATTCAATGGTTAAATCAACCATATAACAAATAGCAAATCAGTGAACCTTACCTTTTTTAATAATGATTAAAGACACATTCATTAATTACTTCTTTGAAAAAAATGCCTCGCATAATAATAATAACGCGCAAATTAACTCACGCGTAATTTATATTTAGTTTTATTTTTGCGCTATTTCAATAAACAGCATGCCTAAAACTTGAGTGATGTTAGCATTAAATAATTAACTTAGGTGTATTATCACAGAATACTAAGGGACAGAAGCATCACACCGCAAGGAAATTTAAACAAATAGCGACTCTTGCCATGACGCATTAAAATTTAATTCAGCTCGCGTAGCGCTGCACACCTACCAGTAATATTAACCTACAGAGCGCGTCTCTTTCTATCGCGTAGCTCTTATCTCTTCTGACGCGGCACGTGTAAAGACGCGCGACCCGCCGTTGGTGTCCGGCTATGTAATTGTAGCTTCGTACCTACAGTGCGGAGTGCGGTAGGCCTGGTATTATATCTAAATCCTTAAGTAATAAAAAATTAAACACAAAAAGAAAAAATAAATAAATAAACAGTATACAGAAACTACAGTTTAAACTTTTATATAAAAATATATTCGTTTTCTGGAAAGCAAAAAGTGTTCAAACGACTATCGTAGAACTAATTGTTTAACTAGGTAACTGACTCATAGATGTATGAACCTTTTTGCACCATTGAAGTCCCGGTATCAGCCTGGAGTTTTTTTTTCGCTTAATAGATCTATGTTTGGGCGCTATCTCGCCTGATGTGAAGCGATGATGTGGCCTAAGATGGGGCACATAGATCTAGAAAGAGACGGCAGTTGAGCGGCTGCTCAGACCCGTCTCCCCGATGGATCGCCGAACATCATCCCGAAACACGACTAGGTCGCTTGACGGCATAGCTTTGTTCGGTGGGTGGTATTACAACCACGGCCAGAGCCTACCACTCCAAAGCGCGTAAGCGGGTTTCATCACGATGTTTTCCTTCACCGTTTTAGAGCGAGCGTGCAAAATCTGCATTTAACTATAAGTCATTGGTGCAGGGCCGAGTCGGGATTCGAACCCAGGTGCGTCGGATCGAAAGGCGCGTGTCCGGCTATGTAATTGTAGCTTCGTACCTACAGTGCGGAGTGCGGTAGGCCTGGTATTATATCTAAATCCTTAAGTAATAAAAAATTAAACACAAAAAGAAAAAATAAATAAATAAACAGTATACAGAAACTACAGTTTAAACTTTTATATAAAAATATATTCGTTTTCTGGAAAGCAAAAAGTGTTCAAACGACTATCGTAGAACTAATTGTTTAACTAGGTAACTGACTCATAGATGTATGAACCTTTTTGCACCATTGAAGTCCCGGTATCAGCCTGGAGTTTTTTTTTCGCTTAATAGATCTATGTTTGGGCGCTATCTCGCCTGATGTGAAGCGATGATGTGGCCTAAGATGGGGCACATAGATCTAGAAAGAGACGGCAGTTGAGCGGCTGCTCAGACCCGTCTCCCCGATGGATCGCCGAACATCATCCCGAAACACGACTAGGTCGCTTGACGGCATGGCTTTGTTCGGTGGGTGGTATTACATCCACGGCCAGAGCCTACCACTCCAAAGCGCGTAAGCGGGTTTCATCACGATGTTTTCCTTCACCGTTTTAGAGCGAGCGTGCAAAATATGCATTTAACTATAAGTCATTGGTGCAGGGCCGAGTCGGGATTCGAACCCAGGTGCGTCGGATCGAAAGGCGCGTGTCCGGCTATGTAATTGTAGCTTCGTACCTACAGTGCGGAGTGCGGTAGGCCTGGTATTACATATATCTAAATCCTTAAGTAATAAAAAATTAAACACAAAAAGAAAAAATAAATAAATAAACAGTATACAGAAACTACAGTTTAAACTTTTATATAAAAATATATTCGTTTTCTGGAAAGCAAAAAGTGTTCAAACGACTATCGTAGAACTAATTGTTTAACTAGGTAACTGACTCATAGATGTATGAACCTTTTTGCACCATTGAAGTCCCGGTATCAGCCTGGAGTTTTTTTTTCGCTTAATAGATCTATGTTTGGGCGCTATCTCGCCTGATGTGAAGCGATGATGTGGCCTAAGATGGGGCACATAGATCTAGAAAAAGACGGCAGTTGAGCGGCTGCTCAGACCCGTCTCCCCGATGGATCGCCGAACATCATCCCGAAACACGACTAGGTCGCTTGACGGCATGGCTTTGTTCGGTGGGTGGTATTACATCCACGGCCAGAGCCTACCACTCCAAAGCGCGTAAGCGGGTTTCATCACGATGTTTTCCTTCACCGTTTTAGAGCGAGCGTGCAAAATATGCATTTAACTATAAGTCATTGGTACAGGGCCGAGTCGGGATTCGAACCCAGGTGCGTCGGATCGAAAGGCGCACGAGTTCCCGCTAAGCCACACTTGCTCTAAAAACCCACACTCGTTCTGAGTCTCGGCAAATCTTACCATAATTTGAAACAATCCTACTCAATATTTGAAATTCAAAATTTAATGAGGATGTACATACATATGTCTGTTACTCAATCACGAAAAAACTACAGAAGGAATTTAGATCCAGGAATGAGATGGGATTGGTATTTTTTATTTTATATCCCGGAGAATTGACCACGTGGAAACCGCGGGGTGCAGCTAGTTTTAAAGTATTAAATTATGCACCTACGATAAAAAATTGCTAACGAATTCCAAAATGCCGGCGACGTTAAGCTTTCATTAAAGTTAAGTGTGAATAATCACCGGCTGGTAATGACTGCTGAAAATTGTACGGGATGACTTAATTATACAGGTTTTGACGTAATATACCGGTATTTTGCAGTAATTGCGGCTGGTCGGTTTTCGTATGTTTCTCTATATTAATTAATGAAAAAAATTGCAGATTTCAGCAGAATATGCATTTCAGTGACAACTAAGAGTTATCGGCATTTGTGTTTTTTTATGCAATTGAGTGACAAAACGAGCAGGTTGTTCACCTGATGGTAAGTAACACAAAATCCTACACGGCACGGCACTGCACTGCGCTCGTCATCCTGAGACAATCAGGTACCTCTTAGGTCTCGTAATACCCAGTAATCTCGCTGGCAATGCCCTTCAAACCGAAACACAGTATTTATCATATATCACAGTTTGTATGTAGGTATCTATGTTTGTGACCGATATCTTTCGAACGTTGTCCGGCTCTGGCAATAGAATAAAATAAAAATAAAAACAATGAAAAGAATAACAATTTCATTTCCAAGTTTGAAGATGAGCTAAATTGGTGCGGTGGATGTTGAGATTTCGAGGATATAAGCAGGCCTAGCGCACTCCGCACTGTAAGTACGAAGCTACAAGTACATAGCCGGACACCGACAGCGGGTCGCGCGTCGTTACACGTGCCGCGTCAGAAGAGATAAGAGCTATGTGATAGAAAGAGAGGCGATTTGTAGGTTAATATGACTGGTAGGTAAGCAGCGCTACGCGAGCTGAATTGAATTTTATTGCGTCATAGCAAGAGTCGCTATTTGTTTAAATTTCTTTGCGGAGTCATGCTTCTGTCCCTTAGTATTCTGTGATATCAGTCAGTTCGGAGTGGACAACTATAGCTTGTAGAAAGAAAGTTCAAAAGTCTTACTGTAGAAGTAAATCTTATCAACGTTTCCCAACTCGCAAAGCCATCTACGTATTACCATTTCCGCTACCAGTAAAAATAACACAAAATGTTCTCTCGCTGTGGTGGAGTAATAAAAACAAATTACTGCCCACGATTGTGACAAAGGACAACTCAAAAACAGTGCTATCCCGTTAGGGGTGGCACGTTGTTGTTAATGGTTGTTGAAATTGTTGTTGATGTTGAATTATTACTATTTATATCTATAATAAATATGGTATTTTGTAAACTTTGTCGTTTAACCCTTTGACGCAACGTCCTTGAGGATACAAAGCCTCGACATTATAACTCGTAGAACAACATATTTACTATTTACTCAACTATAAAATCATTAGTAAGCTTATATTGTATTTTAATACTACAGGAAAATAAAGAACGTACTTTTATAGGCAACCCTAACCTAAGCCTCCCTAGGGATTAAAGCAATCCCACTGACACCGTCTCCCGGCCCGTCATCCATATTTATGCAGTGCCCTAGTATTTAACCGGATTTAGCCGGATCCCATACTATTTACACCTAGATATAGTGTCTGACCCTTTGACTATTGATGGATTTAGACATAGATTGTGTTGATTGATGTTTGTCTTTTTTGTATTCGGTATGTACTATAAAGCTTATCGATCTGATTTGTATATTACTTAATACAGCTCTATCTCTTATCACTCTACCACTAACGAATGACATGAAAATGCTAAGTTCTCGGACCTTTGGTTTCGATCTACCAATAAATGGCGCTCCAATATTTATGCTCCCATTGGAGCCAGGGCTACCTGCACCGTGCAGTACTTTATAGGCCGGCAGTTTATTCCTTTTACGGTTGGGGTCTGTTCCTCAAAGCACCTTTTTACAGGTCTTGTGTGCAACTAACCTGGAGTGATTAACATGCTATAACAAAATATAAATAAATGCTAATAGTAACACGAGCTACTAGATATTCTACGTGCAAAAACTGCAACACTCAAGGCATTACAAATGCGTTGCTCACAAGGTCCATTTTACCCTTTCATTTAAAGTACCCCATATTATAGCTTCGGGGAAATACATCAGGCTTATTCTAAATTCTGCAAGTGTGCGGCAAGAATAATTTAGATAATCTGACAGGGATATCTCAGATCAAAAGTGTGCGTTCCTAGTTCCTTCCAATGCAGTGGTGCTACACAGAACGGCAATCCGGACACCCGGGTTTGCAATTCTTATTGTCCTATAACTTTTTTAATCAAACTAAACAGAACAGAACCGTCAGGGTCTTCGTTCTTGTAAGTTTCGTGTAACCCTCCCCGGTAGTATTTATTCCCGAAAGTCTATTGCGACCGGTGGCCGCTCGTAAAACAAATGAGAAATGTCTTCGAACCTTCGGATGTATTGTTCTGAGGATATTTATTGTGGTTCGGAATCCGATATCGCATTCGCTTATTGCTTGAACGTTTGAAATTATTCCTAGACGTGAATACTGGCTAGGCTGCTAGACGAAGCTAGGTATATATAGGTATAGGTATAAATTAGGTGGCTGCGTTGAATTTAACCGTTGTTTCGCTACTAAGACTTTAGACAGTCTCGGTGGTGTAGTGTTTGGACAGGTTGGCTTAAATCACATACACCATTAAGGTTACGGGTTCGATTTCCGCGAGGAGACAAATGTTTGTGCACAGAAAAAAATACCGCAAGCATTTGTTTCGTGTCTGGGTGTTGTGGGGTCCTCGTAGTTACCTACTAGTTCCCCAGATATCCCTAGTCAGTGGCGAGGACCAATGTTTGTGATCGTTAGTATTTATTTAAGATGCCGTTTTAAACTACCGGTTAAATATATGGAGACGTTACCGGTTCCCTATTTTTGATAGAGTCATTGTGATAATTTGACGTTCATAAGTGCGTCTGTGATGCCTAAATGATTAAAGAGATTTTGATTTTGATTTTGATCCGCAAGAAATATGGTCCGGCGGCGGGGCTTGAGAATGGCAAAACCGACACTAATTTAACCAAAGTTTTTGTCTTATATCCTGCCTGTATTATAAATGTGAAAGTTTGTAAGGATGGATGGATAGATGTTTATTACTCAATCACGCAAAAAGTACTGAATGGATTTTGATGTAATTTTGTATGTAAGTATTTAAGGCTCAGGAAAAGGATAAAAGCTACTTTTGATCCTTGGAAATCGCGGGTGAAACCGCAGGGCGTGGCTTGTATTAACTTAATATTTAGGTTTGTATAGGATATTCTGTATTTAAAAACAATAAATAAATAATCCTAACGATCTCATATAGATCCTGGCTAATTAAAGGCCAGGATTCCCTGTATTTAGAGAACCAGAAACTACGAGGACCATGGTCCCACAACGCCCAGGCACGAAGACTAACAAATACTAACAAATCCTAACAAATGCTTGCGCGTTTTTTCTATGCAAACATTTGTCCCGTCGCGGGAATCGAACCCGCAACCTCCATTAATGATTATCAACATCGTTTCTCCATTGTCCAACAGGAGTGACGCCCTAGCCACTACCCTCTCGGCGTTGTACGGGAAGCTGCTGGTCGTGATGGGGGTGGCCTTCCCCATGGCTGAGGTCATCTCCACCTACATTCCACCCTCGTTTTATGAGGTAAGAACAACATAAAGGTGATTAATGATACATGAGGGAAGTAAGTGTCTCTAATTTTGAAAGTCAGTTGTTTCTAATGCGGTCGCTAAAAGGAGGGAAAATAGGGAGTAAAATCAAAAGCAACGGTTTCTTGGTTATTGCCCTATATTATAATAGATAATAAAAATAAATACATATAATAAAACAATAATTAAATAGTTGAAACATAATTAAATAATTAGTTATAATTAAAAATATTTATTATTTATGAAAACTTTATGAGGCTATTATATATATATGTATTTTTACTATACTACATCATATCATATATATAAAATTCTCGTGTCACAATGTTAGTTACCTTACTCCTCCGAAACGGCTTTACTGATTTTTACCAAATTTTATATGCATATTCAGTAGGTCTGAGAATTGGCTACTATCTATTTTTCATACCCCTAAGTGATAAGGGTTGTTCACCCATAAATTTTTTTTTTAAATTTATATGGCAAAACAACGTTTGCCGGGTCAGCTAGTATTATATACATATAAGTTTTCATAAAATATAATGAATATTATAAATGCAAAAGTGTGTTAGGTTGGATGGATTTTGTTATCCAATAACGCAAATATTACTAAACGGATATTGATGAAATTTGGTATGTGGGTTCTTTAGGTCCTGGAAAAGGACATACTAGGCTACTTTTTATCCCGGGAAACCGCGGGTGAAACCAACTTTCATCAAAATCCGTTCAGTAGTTTTTTTGATTGAGCAACAAACATCCATCCATCCATCGTCAGAAACTTTTGCATTTATAATATTAGTTGGATATTCATACGAAGGTAGAGAGTTGTACCTCTAGACGTAGGGTCTTGCACTTCCCATAGCACGTACTGGTAGCTATAGTGACCTATATATAGCTATAGCAACGGAAGACCAGCGCTGGTCGCACGACCAGCACAACACTGAGTTGAGGCCGGTTTGCAACAATTACCTATTTTATTTATTTACTCTGTCAGACTTAATGTTTTTTTTTTTTCTGTTTGTTTTTCATGTCATATGTTCATAGTTTATAAGTTGTTGCAAATAAACGTTTCTTTCTTTCTTTCTTTCTAGTGTTCACTATATCACTTTAATGTATCTAACTCTCTGAAATAAACACATTAAAGTGATGTAGTGTACACTCCAAGTGCTTCGTTTATACACTGATACACTATGGGGTAGTAATATTTAGTTTTCTTTGCTATGGGGTTGAATTGAGAATAGCGCGTCATAGTTTATTTTTATGTTTGGTGCAGAACATATTTTTTAGATCTGTTTTTTTTTTAATTATACTGAGTTATGAGACGAGCAAGTCTTTCGAATGATGGTAAGCGCCACTCCTGCCCGTAACAATTGCAATGCCTATCAAAACTTTAAATACCATAAAAAGTACTGCGTAGCACCCCGAGACATCAGATATTAAGTCATATATGCCCATATGTGAGCGAGTGTGGCTCAGCGGGAACTCGTGCGCCTTTCAATCCGACGCACCTGGGTTCAAATCCCGAGTCGGTCCTGCACCAATGACTTATAGTTAAGTGCAGATTTTGCACAAGCCATGCCGTCAAGCGACCTAGTCGTGTTTCGGGATGATGTTCGGTGAACCATCGGGGAGACGGGTCTGAGCAGCCGCTCAACTGCCGTCTCTCTCTAAATCTATGTGCTCCATCTTAGGCCACATCATCGCTTCACATCAGGCGAGATAGTGAACAAACATAGATCTATTAAGTGTAAAAAAAAAGTAATTTCACTGGCTACAATGCCATTCAAACCGGAACACAGTAATGCTTGCGCACTACTGTTTGGCGGAAGAATAACTGGCAATGCACCTACCCAGACGGCCTCCCGCATACTAGAGATCTACCTCGAATGATCTATTACCCAAAGCGCCAAATTGCAGTTATTATAGTATATTATATGCGTCGGATTGAAAGTCGCACATTCTCCTACTGAGCCACACTCGCTCTTTTTTATATATATACTCTATATGCTCGTATATTTTGTGACGTCACCAGGGCTTCTACCTCTACCTCTACATCGGGAGCATGGTGTTCCTTCTCTACATGTATGCAGCCCTCGTCAGGGATCGGTCGAGATCCTCTGCAGACACTGCTGTCGTTGCCAGTAAGTACTCTCTTTCTATGATGTAATGGGTTTACGTTTGACAACAACTCATCTGATGGTAAGCGTAGTTGTGGTCTAAGGTGGAGCACGTTTGCCGATGAGGTGCCTATTCACTCTTGTCCTAAAGAGATCCTGGTTGTAATTGGAAGGAAATAAGGATTCCGGTAGAGAATTACACTCCATTGCGCTGCTTGTAGAGCACGTATAATTAAAGAGCCAGCGAAGCGCTTTTTGCGGACTGGTATTATGTGGTATGTGTACCTATTATAGTTATTGTTAAGGTTCCGTATCCAAAGGTTTTACCCTTTGGGTACGGAACCCTATTACTAAGACTCCGCTGTCCGTGCGTCTGTCTGTCTATCCGTCTGTCGCAAATTACTATTTTAAAAATAGATTAGAAAATATTTAAGATAAAGATTAAAGGGGAAGAGAACCATTTGTTGACACAAGATTAATTTAGGAGATAGGAAAAACAATTGCCCGTCGACGCTTCTCATCATAAAATATTTTCCGTCTTCTATTGCAACACGTCGCACGACCCTTGCTTAAAACACACAATATAAAAGCTAACATATATCTTTCATAATACCTACTTCGTCATTAAAATGTACATATAAGCTTTTATAAAGATAAAACTACTTAGCAAGTAAATAATTTAATATTATTTTTTGCAGAATTTATGCCAAGTCATAGAATAAATGATAGCCAAGGATAAGTATCTACGCTCAAATTGCGCCTTTTAAAACCAACTATGATTTTTCTTTTTAGAGTTCTTCATTTGAGACATGAAAACGGAATCATTATAATTTCGGCTTGGTGTAAAAATGTTAGTCTTCGCGACTTCATCATGTTCTGTGGCGACGTCGATAAATCGACAAAAGCTATATCGATCGAAATAAATGAAATTTTACCAATTCCATCAGTGACGTTGTTGTAACCTACTTAAGTAATAATAAAATAAATAAATGGAATAGAAGAACTAGGTAACAGTGAAATAAGCATTCAAATCATTGACAACAATTGACTTGAAAAGTAAATGATAAATAAAAATATTTTATTACTAAAACAACAACTGACTTTGAAATGACAATAATTGCGTCCTTTTCTGTGCCCGGCGGGGTCCATATAAGACTTTGTACGTTTTCCAAATTACACCTTGTACTACCTATGGAAACAATAAAGAATCTGAATCTAAATCTAAATCTTCACACAGTTGGCGGGGTCCCTTCTTCTTTTGGGTCCTACAGCTACAGCTACCTACAGCTTGTACTATTAATTATTCTGTGCCTTTCAGTAAGACCAAATTGCATCATTTTTCACTGAGATTTTGCCACTTTGGTACGCCTAAGAAAGTCAAGTGAATATTTAATGTCGGCAGGCGGGCAGCTATTTCTTTGAAATGAGATTTTTTGTTGTTGTCAACGCGGACTTTTAATGCTCGAAACTTTAATTTTCTTTCGTGCAATTATGGGGAAAAAGTTTTCGTTGTGTTTCTGACGCTACTGGGGAAAGAAAGTTCTCGATTAAAGTTATTCTTGATCTGTTCTTTTTTGTGTCCGTATTTCCTTTAATACCAGGGTTTTCCAATATTTACTAATAGTTGGTACTTGTTCCGCCCAACTATTCCAATAAGAAATATGCATGTATTTTTTTTTAATGCATGAACCGATCGATTGTTGAATACCTACTATTACTGAAATAAAATGTTTAAAAATTTTACGGCATCATTTGTCAATAAAATAACTGAATAAAAATTTGAATCAATTTATATCAACATAAACGCGCCATTTGCGTGTGACGTCACAAAGTGGGGACCTAGGATCTCCTTATTGGTCCATCTATGCTAAATGTGTATGTATGTCAATAATTTACCAATAGGGCGGGCTCTATGTCAAAAATTGATTAATAAACAGCGAGGCGCGTGACGTCAGATAGTGGTTGCACGTACTCAAGCGTTTTGCGATTACGTTTCATTTCTCCAAAAATAAGAAAAATAAGCATTGAAATACAAATAAACTACGCAATTAATAATAATTATTATATCATTACTAAATGTTTACATGAGTAATCTATCGTAAAAATTAATTTCCAGAATTTTCGACAACACATGCATATTCCCTAATAAGTTGGGTAGGTACGAGTATAATAGATATCTACGGCAGATTACTGCCTTCTCTGTCTTTCACGCCGACGAAGTCGCGGGAAAAGCTAGTTACATATATGCCCATTATTATCATTAAACGATGGTGACCGCACCCAATGTGTCTTGTTTGAAACATTTTTATATAAAAAATATTATTAAAGAGTCAGGTACACTAATTAGTACAATCACTGCTCAGGTATTTCGCACGTAAGTACCAATACTTAATAAAAAGAAATAAACCATTTATCCAAATAGTACACAAAACAAATATCCAGGAAAGTAATCTCCTCCATAAAAAACATTTCCCGGCTCCCAGCGAGCAACTACGCGAAATAAAAACCCGATTTCGGCCGAGCTTATCCTCAAAGTAAAGGTTTGACACGTGACATCACAAGGATTTTACCCTGTTTCTCGCATACTTTATCCGTGTTCTTCACCCGAGTTTATGCTTACTTTGCTTACATTGGGAAATCAGGCGCCTATTTACTTATAGAGACTGATATTTATAATATCAACCGTCCATTTTTACAAGCTTTTTACAACCTTTTATTTAACTTGCAATGTTTGGGTCATCTCTTGCAAGTTGAATCATAACCACTTCCTCTTATTGTTGAACGACGAAGCTGAAATTTTGCATACTTGTCCGATGACAATGCAATAATAAGGTGCCAGCCAGCTGATCTGATGATGGAGACGGAAGGTGGGCAATATAGCTCCTCGACGGATAATCGTAAACTACCAGTTTTTACTCATTTTAATCTGCTTGTGGTTCCGATTGCGAATTGATAAAAGCGTGTTTTGAAAAATATATTTTTTAACAAAAATCTTGTTTACTATTAAATTAAACGAAAAAGAAAGACGTGGTATACAGCAGGTGGATTACGGCGCACGCCGTTACTATTCACCTATGATTTGCTCGCCATTTTAGGCCATTGACGGCAGTTGCAAGATGGACGACTATTAGGTATGGTAAAATAGAATAGTAGAAAAGGATCTGTATTATATATTCTGTATTGCCAAAATATGAACTAATCAGAAGTTAGTAGTTTGGATCATTACTCTGTTCCGGCAGGCTGTGGTACACTGTTTAATACTATTTCAAGCAAAATTACTGCGAAATAAAACAAATTCGTCACTTATTTGTGCTCACTAGGCATGGACAAAATGGACAGGCAGCCACAACAAAATTGCCATATTTTACCAAGAAGTAGAATATTTTCTCTACGTAAGCACCCTTACGGTAAAAATGCTAAAACATAGTGGCAGCGATTTTTCTTGAGGCGCCTATGTCTTAAATTTGTTATTTAAATGACGCGGAAAGCCCGGAGGGCAAACAAACCGACTACAGTTGGAATTGGTAACAGTTTTCACTTTCGACCATGTTTAATAAATGTCTATATTGAAATATTGATCCCTGACCCCGATGGATAGAGAGCGTACTTCATTTGATGGAAAATTGATTTATATTGAATATTGAAGCCTTCAAACTAGTAACACATTTTATAAATTTTATTAGAAACTGAGTCATTGGTTTTGCAGGTTATTAAACACGTGATTTGAAACCTAGGTAGGTAGGTTTTATAAATGAGAAAATGAGTTTGGTTATTACTTTGTCTTTCATTTCTTCGAGACGCAACTGCACTAATTGTAGCACAAAGCTGGAAAAACAGAGAAGTACGTAGCATACATTTATTTCAAGAAAACTCATCATGGAAATAGGATAAACCGACTAAAAACCAGTTGTAAAATAGAACAAAATAAATCGTTTCATGAACTTAGCAAAGAATTATTTTTCTTCAGAGATATAGAGTGTAGAGTAATTTTATCCCCAAATATCAAAATTAGAACTAACGAAAAACAGAACAAAAGAAACACAAATATCATCATCATTGAAATATGTTTCAAGTGGTGTTGAGAGTCATAGGCTCCATGCCAGACCCTCCATATTGCCCTCTCTAATGGTTCAGTTAAGTGGTAAAATTTTACATGAAGCTTCCTATTGACTTCTTGTATGAGAACGTGAAAAGAAAGTAATCGAAGAAACACTTTTTTTGGAAAATAAAATGAAATCAAATTCAACTTTTAACTTCCAAAAAGTCATTTATACATAATTCCCAATATTACTGAGAAATCCAAAGATAAATATATCACTATGTTTGAATCAATCCAGATTTCTACCTTTAGCTAAGTATATTGTTTTCAGAATCGGAATCTAGCTCGTCTCCATCAGAATCAGACTCCTGTTCTTCCCGGACAGAACGAAGTACGTCGACCACATCTCACATACCACCAAACTTGGCAGCCAAGCGTCTTTCATTGGGATTCGCGCTCGCTACGAGGACTCATCACTATGGAAGCTTCTATCTCAGAATGGGAGCAGTCGGTAAGGAATTAACTTTTTTTTTATAACTAAAGTACAGTATAGTTTTTTTGTGATATATTTATTTATTTAATCATATCATATGACCTTATGAATAAAAAAATACAAAACGATAAGTCAAACACGCCGTGTAGATCGTAACCGTGCGGCAGGGTTCCCAGAATACTAGTGGTGCGGCGTTGACCTTTTATACTAAAATGCTTAATTATTGGGCAAAGTACGCGTCAGCTCTGAGATCCCCCGAAGCGAGGACCAGTCTTGTCGAAATATTTTTGATTTTTCTTTTGTATCGGTAGACCACTTGCCTAAAGTTTCCATAACCAGCGCTACAAATTCATAGTGCGTGCTGAACGGTGTAAAGTTTAGTGTGTGTTACATAAAAGGCGTAGCTATCTATATTTCTGTTGGGGCCGACAAATAGTATTTGATCAGAAAGGTCCTAAAGTGAAGCTTGTGAAGTTATTGAAAAAGTCGGAAAAGCTGCAAAGTTTTGTACTTGTGCGAAAATTTTCATATTTCCGGAATCTGTCATTGATTTACAATGTAAGTACAAGGCTTTCATACAGGTGAGAGGATATAAATAAGTAGGTACCAACATATAGCCTGTGACCTTTCTAAAACTGATGGGAGGGTTATGTAAACGAAACTTTTCGTACAAAGACTTCCATAACATCGCTTCGCCATTAGCGTGGGATGATGAATTACCTCCACAGCGTTAGAGTACACCTACTTACTACAGGGTTAATATGTGTTGTTTATCTATTTTATTGTATGAATCTTTTTTATAATGCCACATTTGGCGGCTTAAATGTGAAAGCATTAAGTTGTAGGCTTATGAACACCCAACAAATATTTAGCGACGCATTGAGCTTATCGCATGTAATTTTGACAGCCCCTGTGGTGTAGTGGTTGGGCAGGTTTTCTCAAATCTCATACACCACTGAGGTTGCGGGTTCGATTCCCGCGACGGGACAAATGTATGTGCACAAAAAAAAGCGCAATCATTTGTTTCGTGTCTGGGTGTTGTGGAACCATAGTCCTCATAGTTCCTGGTTCCCTAGATACAGGGATTCCTAGTTCAAGGATCTATGTATGTGATCGGTGGGCGTTATTTATATTATTTATTTATTTAATAGTTTTTTTTAATTAATGTGATGTGTAAGAAAACGAGCATAATCGTAGTAGCTCGCGTCCTTCATTAGCGTAGTAACTATTTATTAATCTGTGCCCAAAGTCTCTCACTCTTAACCCTAAAGTCCTTACCTAATCATTAACTTACAGAGTTCCTTAAACTGTGAAATCTTTGATAATTCTATTCACAAACTTCGCATTAAAGGCAGTGTAGACTTGGTTTCGAACAAACTTTGCTGGTTCCTGTAATTTAGTTTCCTTCCAGTTTCGTATTAGATCCCAAGTCTCTTTGATATTACGGTATTGGCGTTGACACCAATCAGGCTTAGTTTGTATTGTTGAAGATTAAGCCGGGTATGAAGTAAGTAAAGTTTGTCTATAAGGTGGTAAATTTTGGAAAGTGGGAAGTTTGAAGAGAGAAAGACTGACCCAAATCAATAATTATGTAATTAAGTAGTGACTGTAGTTTGTTCATTTGATGGTTAGTAATATGCCACCCAAAACTTTGTTTTTCAACACTGCGCTGCGTCCCTCAGAAAATGGCTCCTAAGTTTCATAAGTTCTTGAGTGGAGACCGCAAGCAATCGGCAAGCGTAGTGTAAGACTGGCTAGATGAAGCGACGACCTGCGAAAGGCGGCCGGAAGAAACTGGTTGAAAAGAGCCGAAGACTGGGCTCAGTGGCGTTCATTAGGAGATGCCTATGTCCAGAAGTGGATGACTACAGGCTGATGATAATGTTTAAGAAGTCTCATAATGGCCAGTAATTTCACTTGAAACTGTGCTCTTCAAACCCGAACACAGTACCCGAACACAGTACCCGAACACATGTTTGCACCGCTTGGCGGTTAAATATCTGGGAAAGATGGGGTAATTTCCAAGGCTAACCTTTGCAAAAGCGGCCTGCTACTACAATTTTATTTATTTACGCTAGAACAAATCAAACTACCATTTCTTCCAGCTTTCGGCATCGGCTCTATGATCTACTCCGGGCTAGAGTTCGGCCAGTACTGGGAACTGGAGCGGAACACCAACTGCCACAACGTCCTTCTGGCTCTAACTCCCGCGACCAGGATGGCTTTTATATTCATACAGATGTACTTCATCTTCTTGAATAATGAGGTAAGTTATGGAGTAGGTTATATCTATTTATTAGGTTGGGCAAGTGCTAACATTTTGACCTGACGAAATTATGGAATGTCTTATTTTTAGTGCCGGTTGTACTTTTTTATTATAATTTTATTTTTTATTTTCTTTAGTTATTTCACAGAAAACTTAATAGTATTAGGTTATACCTAGCTAGTTCTTTTACCTACTTAGTATTCCATGTGTCAATGATGTAATTTTCCCAACACCTTTGATAACTTCAAATGTCGCGGATGTGACTGGAATTTATACGCACTTAACTTGTGAGAATCTCCATAATCAGCAGTCCTTTACATTCCCACTGTTGGGACACAAGCCTTCTCTCATAAGGAGACAATATGAGCCATGACCTACTACGCTGCCTCGAAGTGGATTGGTGCATGTCTTTACATTTTGTGATTATTAAACATACCGGTTTCCTCACGATGTTTTTTTAAGGAGATTTAAATCCTACTAATCTTCCTTATATATAATATAATATATATATATATATATATATCATATATATAAAATTCTCGTGTCACAATGTTAGTCACCTTACTCCTCCGAAACGGCTTTTTTTTTTACCAAATTTTATATGCATATTCAGTGGGTCTGAGAATCGGCTACTATCTATTTTTCATACACCTAAGTGATAAGGGTTGTTCACCCTTAACATTTTTTTTTAATTTATATGGCAAAACAACGTTTGCCGGGTCAGATAGTATTATAATATTATAAACGCGAAAGTTTGTAAGAATGGATGTATGGATGTACCTTTGTTACTCTTTCACGCAAAAACTACTGAATGGATTTTGATGAAATTTGGTATGGAGATAGCTTATCCCCTGGGTTAACATATAGGCTACTTTTTATCCCAGGAAACCGCGGTTGAAACCGCACGGCGCAGCTAGTCCGCACATAATTTATAGTTCTTGCTAAGCCACACTCTCGATATGTCTAGAATTTTACTGTAACACGTTTGAAAATAACATTCCAGATGAAAGTTTACAAGCACAAGATAGTGGCTCGCTTTGGTCTGATGCACATGGTGGGTACTAACCTCAGCGTGTGGCTCAACGTCCTAGTCCAGGAGACAAAACACGAGATCCTCACCTTCTACGACCCTGAGAACAAGACCATCGGACTCTCGCACAGGCTTGGTAAGTTAGGTCAGTAGAACTTTTAGTTGATTTAGATGCACTGTAGTTTTTGTATACTTTTGCGAAAGACATGCATAGTTCTTTACTGTATGCTTTTCAAAAGTATCAAACTTATATAGATGCACTGTTATTGAATGCTTTTGCAAAATTAGGCGCTAATATTGTTTCAATAGCTTCCAACGGAATCCAAAAAATAACCCCACTTCTTGAAAAATCTCAACCAATTCTAGAACGCTACTCCCAACGGAACTCTATTACATAACATGGATTGTACCTTCATCGCGACAAGTGCTTTAAACTCGATATTGCGAACATGCGCTTTTTTGTATTAAAACTTTAGACGTTCTTTTGTTTTTCACGTAATTTTGCAATAGAGGCTCTTTTTAACCGACTTCAAAAAAGGAGGAGTTTTACAATTCGACGGTATGTTTTTTTTTTTATTTTATTTTTTATTTATTTTTGTGTGTTTGTTACGCGATTACTCCGCCAATTATGAATGGATTTCGATGATTCTTTTTTTGATTGGTAGGTCATACTTCAGAGGTGGTCCCATATAAATTTTATCGAAATTCATTCAGCACTTTTTGAAAAAAATAGCGAAAACAAAAAAAAAATATAAGTTTAATCTTCAAGTCGGTTCTTGTTTTTGTTGTAACCGACTTTCTAAAGGTGGAGGTTTGTATTCGACTGCTTCACATGCTTAACCCAGGGTTGACTTCCGGCGAGGGAACTCCTCAACGGTGAATAGTACAGACACAAAATTTTGTAAATGGATTTAACCATAATAGCCTGTTTTAAATTCCACCATGACATGGCTGATACACCCAGGAATGACTTCCGGCGAGGGAACTCCTCAACAGAGAATAGGAGAGTCATGAATTTTTTTTGTACATAAATTTAATTATGATAGCCCGTTTTAAACTTCGTCACGATGTGGCTGCTAGATCATAAATGCTTGTCTTTAAAAACTTTTTAAATTAATTTAATTAAAACTTGTTTTGCACTAAAAAGGTTAAAATAAATTATTTTTCAAAAAAAACTTAAACCGACTTCAAAACCACAAATAGGCACTCAAAAGTGAAAAATAAATTAATATAATTATCATAAGCGCTGCCCACTCATATACTTGAAGTCGGTGCCAGCCAAGTCTAAAAGGTAGTAGATAGATACTACCTACAAGTAGTACAATACAATACAGTACAATACAGTAGTACAATAGTTACTATATACATAGTATTTATCTGCTACCTAATAGACTTGGCTGGCACCGACTTCAAGTATATGAGTGGGCAGCGCTTATGATAATTATATTAATTTATTTTTCACTTTTGAGTGCCTATTTGTGGTTTTGAAGTCGGTTTAAGTTTTTTTTGAAAAATAATTTATATTCTTATGCTTTTGCAAACTCACACGCAATGTTTTATTCCATACATATCTAATAGCACTTTATTACATGGGCGTTCATAAGAATCTCTGTTTATTTTTTAAGTAATATTGAAAATTTAGATTATTAGCATTATTGTTTTATACGAGTTTTTACATTACAATGTTAAGAATATTTTTAATATTAATCTTGTCAAGAAAGTAATTAGAAGCTGATGGGTATAATTTAATTTCATTACTAAACTTTCTTGTAGCTACTTATCCAGTTCACTCTAACTTGTTCTTTGACCAATCAAATTTAGGTCACCGCAATCGACGACGACACAATAGGGTACCTATACCTAGCTATGTAAATGTGAGGTAGCTTTAGAGAAAGGTCTAACAAGATTCATTATTCCCTATTGATTGCTGCGGTCGCCCTTTGTTACGTTTGGTTTTAATGATTATGGGTTGGTTGAGAATTGAAATGTGGGTTATGGTAGTTGATAGACCATTTTTTAATCTTGGTTTAGTTAGTTTTATACATTATTCTTAAAATCCATAAACATGAATTTTAGCGTGAAATGACAAACGCAATGGTTAGTATAAAAACATAAGATTTATAGGTTATTTAAATTATTACTGATTATTAGGACCTATTAAAATAATCCCAATCACACATCATTTATTATATGTTATGTTAAAAGAATACCTACTTACGTACTTATTTATGTAACTCCATATTACAAAAGTAAGTCTTCTTTTATTTTTGTCGTAGCACAAAATTTTGCTTGTTCCTGGGTTGGTTACATATTTTAACATCCGATATTACTTCAAAAGCCATTTTGAAAATGATCCTCTAAGGAGCTCCTCCCTCTTTTTTTACGCCCTTTGTTACCCTAGCGGCATAATTTGTTGCCTACAGCCCTTGGTCATTTATCCTTGTTTAACCCCTTTCATTCTTTTCAACACGTGTGTTATGGTTACCCGATGAATGTCTGTAAATATTTTGCGCGAAGCTCTCCGTAATTGTAGTGTTTTGGACATGATCCATCGTCTTCCAGTTTTTTAACTAGATTACGAAATGACAAACTACAGAAATGATAATATTTGTTTTGGAGATTATCATACTCATTGCAGTAAATCATCAACTGAACTATGACAAAATCAAGTGAATCGATGCAAATATAAAATTTAAATCGAGTCGTCTCTATTAAATAGTACACTAAATGCCAGCAGATTCAATTAAAATAAGGAGAGCCCTCGTTCCGTTCGATGGCCGGCAGACGTCGCTAAGTTATGCGAATGACTTTCCGATCTAACGTCGACCCCGGAAGGCATTCTGACCTAAATTCCCGAGTGGCGTGCCACCAATTGATCAAAGATTAAACCGTATTCAATTATTAAGCTTAAACGTTCTCAAATATTAATGAAGAATTCATATCGTTTCAGCGTTCCAGAAAGCATTCGCTTCGTTAGCGACAGAAGTTCCACCGTCACATCCGTCTGCTGCACATCTGAGAGTGCCTCGAGGATTAAAAGGACCTCATCACATCTTCGAATGTCGACGAACGAATATTATGGGCTCGCTCGTCCAAGATGCCTCACCGTTCCTCTTTCCATGTACGATTGAATATTCTCTTATATGCGCAGCCATACTTTACGTCATGTGGAAAAATATTTCGAAGTATCCATCGAAAGACGTTGCGGCAGCAATCGCAAAAGCTCGCCTCCTAGAAGGCCTAGCTTACAAGAAGTCTCCACATTTGTATAGCGTTGACTGTGCGCGAGCTCATAAAGGCCTATTTTTCGGAATTCTCGTACTAGTGCTCACAATCATCTCTCTCATTCTTTTCTTCGTTCTTGTTTCTAAGAAAGACTATGCCACATTAGCAGTAGTAGAAGTAAACATATGTGAATTGGCACTGTACGCTATGACAACATTTGCTAGCTTAGCGGGGATGGTATGCGTGAGAAAGCTTAAATACGACGGCCATAGGAACTTGGAATTGGATAATATTCTCCTTGTTGGAGCTCAGACTGGCATGTTTATCTATGGAACCTTCACGATCATTGGCGGACATTTCACGATAGAGAAAAATACTATCTTGATTTTGATAACCGCTCTTTCATCGTTGATTCAGACGACATGTCAGACGATGTTTATATTGGACGCGAGCCGAAGATCTGCGAAGACTCCGGAGCAATTACGAAAGAAACCCGGAAGGGAGATAGTGACTTTCCTTCTAGTGACTAATTTGGCGATGTGGGCTATAAATACTTTGGAGAAGTCTCGAGCAGAGTCACATCCGATTCAGCTGCACTTCTATGGTCTGTGGGCTTGGACGATCATTACACACGTGTCCATGCCACTGGCGATATTCTACAGGTTCCATTCGACCGTATGCTTGTGCGAGATTTGGAAGCGCGCCTACAAGATGAAGCCTGCTTACATGTAGCGATGGGTCCGGAGGTATTAACCGTAAAACAAATTGTGGTACTCTTGTAGAATGTGCCGTAGTTGGGTGTTAGTGCCATAGATTCAGAATCATCCCCATCGTAAACATAATTCATGTAACTAGTTTATAGCTATTTTTGAAATCAGATGTACTATTAACGGCATAATCGTGATATTATTTTCTCGCTCCGGTGTGTTAGTTTGAAAGTTGACTGCTACGTTAAGTTATTGTATTTTAAATATTTTAATGTGTTATTTATTTGTAGCTTTATTGATCGCTTGTATAATAGTATAGGAACTGATACGTTGGTTATATTTAATACAGTATTCATAAAAGACGGGTCAGATATTGATTTTAGCGCTTTATATTTTGACGTTACTTTTTTCAATGGTAGTGTTATTAATTGTATTGTTAATGTATAGTGACCCTATCGACGTAAGTTGTGTTCATATTTAGTTTTATAGTTCTAGTTTGATTAAGACAAATAATATCGTAGGAATAAACATCACAATCCACATTCCAATTTTCATGAATTTTTCATCAGCTATCGAAACATATTTCACGCACTCAGATTTAACAAAATGTCTTCCATTAGGTTATGTTATACAATTTTGTTACAACATTTTACTGCTATATTGATGAGAATATTTGCATACCTAGATGACAGTGGGAGCAATAAATGTATCGACCTAATTGTATTTTTTTGATGAATTTTGATCATGGGTACTCTAAAATTCTATGGTTTTGGACGATAAAATGTTCTACTATTAGAGGTGTAATACATAGTCTGAACGAAAAATATTAGAGTTTTGTAGCGGTATTTTTGCGATGAGAACGTAGCCTCAGTATTTTGGATACATTTTAAATTGTAGGAATATTCGATACCGAGGACCCAGTAGTTAGGCAAAAGTTACACCAAAGTTTTATATGGAGTAGGAAGTTTATGGGAGCTTATTATCTATTAGAGATTCATAAATGTACGGTTATAAATGTGGATAGAGCATTATATTGATGATTTGGAATAACTAAACACCAAAAACTTATGATTGTCGATAGACTTAGCTATTTCGTCCAAGTATGTACATTTAAAAAATGCATATTATTTTTAACTGCAAGCATTATTTGATGACAGTGTTTCCAACGTTTTGTAATAATGATTTTAGTATTATACCAAAAACTGTAAAATATTTTAAAGCTATGTAATGTAGTTGTGATGGCTACTATTTATTCGAATCTGTAGATATTAAATCTGATAGAAGTCAAAATATTATTTAAACAACAAATTTTACAAAAATATGTCTATAAAATTATCTGCAGATATTTTGCCGCTGATATGCTAATATATCTTATGTAAATATTCTGTGATTAAACAATACTCTTAGCCGTAGTGTTCAACTCTTGCTCAAAAACTTGGCATTAAAGTGATATTATTCACTGCTTTTCAATAGCAATAAATTATAATCAATTTCAAATACAGCGTTTTAAATACAATAATTATATATGTACTAATAATTATATACGTATCTAGTTTATAAAGATTTCTTAAAGATAATTTCGATTAAGGTTTGAGTCACCATCTGTTCAGTAGAATCCTGCATTATTGATGTATGAGTTTTATTAAGAATGTAAATGAACTAAGAATTGTATGCAACTATTATTTTTATTGTTTTGTAACTGGTATGCAATAAAGAGTTTTGTAATTGTAATGAACAAAATTTAAATAGGAGCACGTTTCTCTCAATATTATTGGTCTCGACACCAATACTAAAGGCCTATAAAAAAGTCCATTTAGACAATGCCAGTTTCTTGCTAAATAGGCCTTTAGATGCACTAAGAAAAGGCAACGTAAGTGAATAGGTGAAAATAGAGTATCTTGAAAAACTCCTCATCAATGAAACTTGGTTCATACCGTGTTGTGTTTATTGACTTTTCAGGTTTCTTATATTTAAAATAGTACAAATTATTTTACATGATCACTGGTCTTAAATTAATTTATATAATATATTTAGTATTACTTTACGATGTGGCTACCATTTTGAGAATTAGAGAGTATCTGTCTGACCACAGATTATAAAATACAGATAAAAATAACATTAAACAATCCGCGACATAGAGATGTCTAATGTCCAGTCAGAAGGAATCTTCATCTTATGATTTTATATACCAATAAAATGTTTCAAGCTTTAATCGATGCGTTGAGCATGTGACAACAACATTGTATTTACTTTATTAAGAAACTTCGTAATATTATCATTGTCCTAAACACCAAAACAATAATAAATCGAGTGAGCATTTACACATGTGCTGTAGTTTTGGCTGTCGCCAAGGGCCGCAATATAATGAAATTAATAAAAAAATAATTAATAAATATTAAATAACGCCCAACGATACATACATAGTTCCTGGTCCCTAACTTGAATTCTCCGTATCTAGGGAACCAGGAACTACCGAGGACCGTAGTCTCACTCAGACACGAAAAAAATGTGTTTGTTTTTTTTTATGTTCGTCCCGTTGCGTTGCTGGAATCGAACCCGCAACCTCAGTATATGAGATTTGAGCCAAACTGCCTAAGCACTACACCACAGGGGCTGTCTCTCATTATCAATAAGTTATCAATATTTCTATAATTATTATCTTTAAAATGTAGGTAAGGTTTTAGCAATTGTTTTGTACAAAGTAAGCATTAACTCCTATATGAATGTTGCTGTTTAAATTATTTTGCTTCCGCGCGTTTGAAGATTTCGAAAAATATTTAATTCTATATTAATATTAAGTTGTATAAGTGAATGGAGCTAGCTGGTACTTGATGGAAGGTGTTTAAAATATTTGATTAACTCTAATAATAAGAAGAGCTTTAGTCTATATAATACTCTAACGTGACAATTTAGCTTTAATGTTTTGGAGGAATTTGTAGCCACGTTTATAGGTATCTAGGTATTACGTTTAATGAACTTCTTAACCCTCATTTTAAAATTATCACATAATATGAAATTCTTAATGGTTTTGGTTTATTCGGAACTTAACCTGAAACGCTGCGGTAGCGGCTTAGGTTAGCAATAGCATGAATAAATTATAATTTTTTGCCATTTCGAACCTAACCCCATTCCTAACCTGCCTCCCGATTCAGAACCTCTCGATAAGGAATACCGAATCGATTGGACTAGATCCCCTGTTGTAGGTTCCTTTTTGAGCTATTCCGCTCCGAAAATTCGATACGGCTTTGTTTACAATATCGGTATCGATTACATGTTGCATTAACGGAATTTGTTTGTGTGATATCAAATTGGTCGACAACGAGTTATCGTGAGGTTCTGAATGGGCCTGACCCGATTCGGCTTCTACATAAGGACTTCGCTACTACGTCGATCTATATACCTATTTATTTAAAAGATTTATGGTTTTGTGATTGATTTGTTTGTGGTTAAATCTGTTCATTCATATAAATAGGTATAGATTGAGAATATGTAGGTATGTGAATTTGTCGCCCACTATTTGTTAGCAAATTTTTTCAAAAAAGAAAAAAAAGTTTTCTTGACAGATTGAATTGCAGAAAAAACAGAATTGCAGCTGAAACTTAATTATTATTTCGCTGCAATTCCGTTAATTTTGTTTTTGCTATAGTAACATTTTAGACTCGCGATTTAATTACAGTTTCTTATATAGATATTAAAACGGGAATCAAACGCTTTAAAAAAATGTTTTTACGCATTTCATCCTTCTTATCAAATTATTATTAAAATCCAATATAATTTTCTTTTCCCAAATTTTTTTCTAGAAAACACGGCCATATTAAGGTTTATAACTTCTGCGTGTCTTAATAATTACTGGCATAGGTACACATTTTGGGTTGTTCTTGATGACCTTGGTATTCTTCCTGATGAACACACCAGGAACAACACCTTATTTTCATATTAAAAAATAATAATTTGACAGCAGAAACATTAATTGATGATAAAAATTTATCATCAATTAATTTATTTAAGTAATTTTAGAAAGTCACATGCATACCTATTAATTAGGAAAATGTTTTGTCTCGTTACAATATCACAAACTATCTTTGTAATTTATAACAAATCCTATTTTAGGTTTTAGGAATTGATTACACCAAATATTGTTTATTTATTGTAATTTCACGTTGTAATACTCCTACATTTTTGATATTATAATGCATTTTGTAAAAATAGTGATACTAGATTAATGTTTTTAATTATATATTTGTGAACTATTTATTTGTTTAGGAGAAACTGTGAATAGGATAGCACTAAGATTGTCTCCTGGATGTTTAACGTTAACATGCAAAATAAACTTTTCTTGGAATCGTCTGAATTACTAGTTTCATTTCAAGTAAGTACCTAAGAGTAGATATGTTTCATGATATTTATGATATAATTAAATTCAGCTGAGCTGCCCCGTTTCATAGATCACTTAGATACTGTTATTGTAGTGCAATAATATCGATAAATGATTCTACCATGCAGCACCATTCCGCAGGTTCCAAAATTACTTACCTATTACTTACATTACTTACTTCAGTCGTGGGAGGTCTCTCGTATATGGGAGGCCGTCTGGGTAGGTACCACCGCTTTGCCTTTATTAAATATATGAGAATTAATATCTGAAGTCTCGGGGTGATGAGCGCAATGCAGCGCTACACAGTTCTTTTTACGATTAAGTTCTGAGTCGCACTGAAATTGCAATGGGCAGGCATGGCGCTTACCATCAGGCGAATAAATAAAATAAAATAAAAACCTAAATTGATTGGTCCACAGATTAATTAATATTGGTCTTAAAATAGACACAACATTCTAGTAACCTTTATATAAGTAGTAGGTAGGCACATATACTACATAATATCTGTTTTGTGATAACATCATCAAAAAAATGTGAAGTAGGTATACCTATGTATATCCATCTGTGGAGCCTGATTCAACGTCGGAGAGGGAAATCGGGACAGTCGTTTGTAGACGTTAACGCTCCAATTTCTTCTGTAACCATGACCTCAGCTTAAGTACCTACCTTATGTAGTAAAGAACGACCGAGTTAAATGAATATGGACCATTACGTACAGTCCCCTGTTCTCTTTACATCCAAAGGTTCCGTTGTAATAGGCTGCATACATGAATAATGCAGGGAATCAATTGACAGCCCAGACGGATTCCTCAGCACTTTAGGCACAAAAGCGTGCGTGCGCGCCTGAATAGTCCCATAATGCATTTCTATTTGTCATTCAGCGCAGCTCTTTATCTGTGCCAGTGTGGACCTTGGCTTACATGGACGATGGATGGTTATTGACATGGTGATTGATTTCTTTAGTGGGAATTTATCAATGAGGCCCATTGGAAGATTTTACAATGTTGGTGCTCTTTGTTCTTATTTATTTTATAGTAGCATTTGATAAAGATTGTTTTCAGAATACACGTCACATAGATGAACGCTTTATTGCAAACATTAAATTACAGACATAACATAAAAACAACTATATATATTTGTATATAGGTAGAAGGTTGGTAGATCCTTCATTATTTTTTACTAGCTGCGCCCCGCGGTTCCACCCGCGGTTTTCCGGGATAAAAAGTAGCCTATGTGCTATTCCAAGCCCTAAAGTACCTACATACCAAATTTCATCAAAATCGGTTTGGTAGTTTTTGCGAGTAACAAACTTACATCCATACATCTATACATTCTTACAAACTTTCGCGCTTATCATATTAGTAGGATTATTTTACAGCCTGTGTAGTGGTTGGGCAGGTTGTCTCAAATCTCATACACCACCGAAGTTACGGATCCGATTCCGGCGACAATAGGACAAATGTTTGTGTAGGTACAGAAAAAAGCGCAAGCATTTATATCGTGTCTGGGTGTCGTGGGACCATGGTTGTCGGGTAAAAACGGGTAAAAAGGTATTTATTTTCAAACCATATTTTTCCATAATGAACCTACAAATAAACAAAACACGCACTGGCAGCATTCCCCGCCATATGTCCAAGGGAAAAGGGTTTGAGAGCCAATAATTTGTCGGCTTACCTTATACGCCGCAGATAAGTGCTACTTTTCCTTATAAAGATGGGCGACTCTCACCATTGAATGGTATCTGATGAATGCTCTGGAAGTAGAGCTCACGTGGCTAGGTTTTTGCTTGTTGTTTGTTGTGCTTGAGATCTGGATACATTTTTAATGAGACTAGCAACCGTCCGCGTTTCGTTCGCGTCGACTTAAGAAAATATAGCCTATGTTACTCAGGGATAGTGTGATTATGTGATGATGTGTGTAATACTGCACTGGGTCAGCGGCAGCGTGTTCGATAATGGTCTATACACTCTTTCTGTGAGAATAGACCCACGTCCCAGCAGTGGGAGCGTAATGAGCTTAGATTATATAACGCTTTATTGTCACACAATAACATGAAATAATTACAAAACAATACTTAAAGCTAAAGTGTTACAATGGGCGTTCTTATCGCGATCTCTTCCATACAACCTTTGGATGGAGAGAACTCTAAGAAACTGGCTAAGGTATGTGATGATGTGTGTAGCCTGTGTAGAGGCAACAAAACAACAACAACTAAATCTATTCGTTAACTAAGCACTCTCTATAAAATTGATGTATACTTACTTGTTAAAATAATACTTATCTAAGAATTGCTATTATCATCACTATCATCATCATCAGGCTGTGGTCGTCCACAGCTGGACGTAGACCTCTGCTAATGATCGTCACTAACTCCGGTCTTTGGCTCATCTCATCCAGTTTCTTCCAGCCGCCTTTCGCAGGTCGTCGCTCCATCTAGCCGGTGGTATATATAATAGCTATAAAAACTCAATAAAGTTTTGTCTAGTGTACGTAGGTAATTAATATCTACAACTATTGGACCGAAGCGAAACGCAGCAAATGAAATACTCAGCCAACTATGTCAGTGTCAAACAAATCTAGCAAACAATAAGAGAGATATATACAAAAAGTCTGACAAAGCTAAGTACGTGATGCATAAGTAATTATGGTTCCGTTGCAGCTCTTTTTATCCCGGGAAACGTCGGGTGAAGCCGCGGGGTGCAGCTAGTAGTATATAATATCTTTGATTTTGCTTATTGTTTTACTGACTGAGAAATTAAGTTATCTGGTTGTGTTTTTGACAAAAAATTGTAGCAGAATTCCGGATATTTTTAATTTCGATACTTCTTCCAAAGAAAACTAAATACTACATATTTCTACTAGGTATGATGTAACGCTGATTTTATCCCCTATCTTTTATCAATTAATACCATACTGGAAGTTTATTGAAATTACATTTTTTGAAGCTGACGAAATTTGATTCAAAAACCAAAGATGCAATTTTTTTTTTTAATTCACCTTATGTTACCTAAGATTAAGTTTTCTTACTGCAAAGGAGGAAAAAAATACCTACCATACCATACGTACCTACCATATTATACAAATACCATATAATGTTATTACCATTTTGGCTACGGAATGCTAATTCTAAGATTTAACGCAAAATTTATTAATTTTCTGCAATATTATAAAGCTTGCAGCATGAATACAGAATAAGAATAATAAACTTAATACCACAATCTTAAACCAAAAATACAATATCGCTAGCCTTGAACTTAATGCCCGGATAGGTACTTAGGTACCTAAAGTATGAATCTAGATATGTACAACAAAGTAGTTTGAATCGAATGAGAACGTGCTTCAGTTTGAAATAATATGATGAAATTGTAAATAGGATTCAATTGGTGTTTTATAAAATGTTTATTCAACTTAAGCTTGGTAAATGGAGTCTTTGAGCCCGTGTAAGTTTTAAACTATCCGGTAATCCACACAGATCATCATGACACACACATCATCGCTTCACATCAGGCGAGATCGTGGCCAAACAGATCTATTAAGGGTTAAAAAAAACAGATGATATCCTTAACACCTAGCCTAAACCATTGATATGTATGTACTATGTCAATGGCCTAAACCGAATAAACTTTAATAATATGGAGCAATCTTGCGATAAATTTATTTTAATGTAATTTTATTTATCAGAAAGCATAAATTAATAAGTCAAGTATGAGATGAACTTGAACAGCATTAAAGTTGTTTTAATATTTCCCAAGAGCTCACTAATTTTCATTAAATCGGCACTTAATACGGAAGTTATAATATCACAATTAAGTATGATGATAATTATCATGTACCTAGGTATAATTATACCAACTCGTATGTTTTATAAGCTCTCTAATTATTTACTCTCATCGGCTTGGAGGAAATGAATCAAATTTTTATTTGAGAAAATAGATTTATTATCCAATCACAGACGAAAGAAAATAATAAATCTCTAACTAATCTAATCGGTAAGAGGTAATTCAGTATAGTTAGTAAGTTTAAAATTATTTATGTATTATACCCATACACTAGGTAATTAGGTATATATGTATGTATAATTACAATTATTACACATAATAATACCTACGCTATTTTTGTGTAAGAAACACTACAACACCCGAAGTTAGTTTATCGTTTCATTTTGTTTTATTTTTCTATGAAAAACAAAAGATGTATACACATTCTGTATAATATATACGGCTTTGACGGCTTCTTATTTATAGATTTATTAATCTATGAATAAACAATCATAAGCTTCAACTATGTAAGTACTATTAGGTATTCTGTGTACCAAAATAAAGTCATAAGTAGATACAAGTTATTGAATGAATGAATGAACTCTAAAGTCTGACAAATTGCCAACTTAGAACAAAGGAGCGCTATTCAAAGTGACTATAGATACAAACCTGACTATTTATTGGTTTCATCATCATCAGCCCATGACGTTCCCATTGCTGAGAGGAGGATTGTCTCACAGCCAGAGTATTGGCCATAATCACAGTTTCGCAGTTGCGTCACACGTCGCCGACAAAACGTGTCATATAAATAAATATTTTAATATAAATTATATGCATGTTAGTTCTAAGGTTGGTTCTAAGGTACATTTATATGGGCCGTAGAATAAGTAAATAACATCCGTATTTTTTTAATGTTGCCTGAAATAATGATTAAATAAATAAATAAATAATCCATCACGCCGCCGCCGGCCCAGTGCGGGCTAGTGGATGTCACAGGTCCTTGAATTTTGTGGTTCTTGAACATGTTGGATTCCTAATTCGTAGTGATATTTCCTTTCATCGTTTTTAGAGCGAGCTAGCGGGATTCAAAATCCGGTGCGTAAGATCGAAAGTCACTCGAGTTTCCCCTGAGTCACAATCGCTCTTGAGCCACACTCACTCTATATTTAATAGACTTTGGAACTCGAAAAACATGTCCCCTTCAATGCTTACCTATCTCGTAGAAATTCAATCCTCCGGTAGAAGTAGTGAACACCCCTCGATATACCTACATAGAGTGGATCGATGAACACTCGGTGTACGAAGTGCAGCGACAGTTTGCATCGCGAGTACCTAATGTATTAGAGATAGGAATCTTGGAGAGGGTAAATATCGATAGTACTTAAGATTTATACGGTAAGTTCCTACTTACCGTATCTTAGTGTCGTCTTAGCTCGTCTTTTTGAAAGAACATCAGTGTCAGTTATTCTATCGTGAAATATCATGTCACCAGTAAAAATAACAGGGCGTTGGCCATTCTAGACGAGAAGGTAATAAATATCACGTGAGTTAATGGCGAGAGTAAGCTATAAAAAAAAATTACGAATGGCTCATGCTCCGCTCGGGTGCGATTCACATTAAATATGAATATATTATGAACACAAAATAGATACATTATGCACCGAAATGCAATTATGGAAACCTTCCTGATCTTCCTAAATTATTGTTATAATCGCATAAAAATCAAGTACCCAGTAACACTATATATTATATTTACTGTACTTTATTGTTATGTATTATTTTGTTATAAATATTTAATAAAACGGCTAGGACTCACGTAGTTTGTCGAATTAGTCGACCTAGGTTTCGAGCATGTCCGATGCTCTTCATCAGGGGCGAGTTTACGCTGCGAGATCGCGGCGACCACTGGCGGTGTCGAGGCGAGATGCGCGGGCGGCCGCCCGCTCCGCACGACGCGAGGGGGGAGGCGGCGTCGGCGGCGCCTGCGGGGAGCGCCACGCGCCTCTCGCGCGCTGTCGTGTTGCCGACGACGACCGCACTAATGTCGGCACGAGTTCTTCATCATCGCTGACAACGTCGTCGCCAAAAGTTCCGTCACACACTGTGCTGACTGTGTCACACTCTAGACTACCTACCACATTCTGTGTCGAGGTAGCATTAAGAAGTGGTTTCCACGCTGCAGACAACAACCATCCACGGTCCCGGTTGAAGTTAGGACATCGAGAGATCTCTATAGCCTCACGCACTTTTCGAGCACTTTCACCATCCTGCGCATTTATCTTCGGTGCCAAGATCGCTGATCAATCGAGCGCTTAAGTTGTGTGACCCTCAATACGTAGAAAGCGAGCTTGAGCACGTAAGAGGTGTATTGGAGAGTAATGGTTACAATTGGCGTCAGTGTTCTCGGTGGTTGAATCCAAGTGAGCTAAAGCGGCCACCCAGGGTGGAACGGTCTCCGGTTTATTTGCCGTTTGTAAGAGGAGTAACGGACAAAGTTGGATATCTCTTGCGACGTAAGTACAACATTAAGGCGTTCTTCCGTCCTCCGGGTCAACTAAGACAGCTGCTACGCTCACCGAAGGATAGTGATCCATTGAACGTGCCAGGAGTCTACAGTATACCGTGCGACTGTGGCAAGTGTTACATAGGCGAAACGCGACGCAATATTGCAACTAGACTTACCGAACACATAAGGAGCATTAAGAATGTGGACACAACAAAATCGGCTCTGGCAGAGCATGCACATCTCGCGGACGTCAAACATTACATCAGGTTTGACAAAGCCTCCGTACTGTCCAGAGAGAAGTTCTTCGTACCTCGAAAAGTGCGTGAGGCTATAGAGATCTCTCGATGTCCTAACTTCAACCGGGACCGTGGATGGTTGTTGTCTGCAGCGTGGAAACCACTTCTTAATGCTACCTCGACACAGAATGTGGTAGGTAGTCTAGAGTGTGACACAGTCAGCACAGTGTGTGACGGAACTTTCGGCGACGACGTTGTCAGCGATGATGAAGAACTCGTGCCGACATTAGTGCGGTCGTCGTCGGCAACACGACAGCGCGCGAGAGGCGCGTGGCGCTCCCCGCAGGCGCCGCCGACGCCGCCTCCCCCCTCGCGTCGTGCGGAGCGGGCGGCCGCCCGCGCATCTCGCCGCGACACCGCCAGTGGTCGCCGCGATCTCGCAGCGTAAACTCGCCCCTGATGAAGAGCATCGGACATGCTCGAAACCTAGGTCGACTAATTCGACAAACTACGTGAGTCCTAGCCGTTTTATTAAATATTTATAATGAATCAAACTCACGAAAACTTTCATATTATTTTGTTTGTATTTATTCATCATCATCATCATCATCATCAGCCCATCACGTTCCCACTGCTGGGACTCGGGCCTTCTCTCATAGAGAGAGTATTTATTATTATCTATGGTATACTATTTTTGAAGTTTTTTATTTACTTCATTATATTTTTAAATAAATTACTTCGTAAACCAACTGGCCGCAATTTTTTACCTCTTTATTCTTTTCCATCCAAAGGTTGCCTATAAGAAATTGCACATAGCGATAAGGCCGCCCATTGTTCTATCACTATTTTATGTAACTGTAAACTTTTGTTTCCTGTTTTGGTGTTCAATAAAGTATAATTGTATTGTATTGTATTGTACCCATAGGTAGTTAAGAAGCACTAGGATAATAACCATCGTACAGACGCTGATAGAATTATACGAGAGATATATGTAATAGAGATGATGTGCTGTGTGAATTTCAAAAGCCGTATCCAATCTATCGATATATTTACTAGTCATGGGTCCACGTACCTCCATCCCAACCCCTCCACGTTTTGATCTCAAACCCTCTCACTGCTCAACACAGCACGCGCTGCAACTAATGTCTCTGCTTAACTATCCATTGGCAACTTTCACTGACTTCGATGACTAGCTCCTGTTTTGGAATGGTAATAAAAGTTCCTGCAAGTTATTCTGCTTGTGCCGCCATAAAAGTTCTTGTGATAGAAGCAAAAACCACAAGTCAGACCAGTGTACGTTCTCGATTCTAAAACAGAACAAATTGACCAGCGACCGCGATCGTCTGCACAAGTAGGTATATACAATGTACATACTATGTATCATCGACATGTTTAATCGGTACAATAACTATTAGATGTTAAACGTCACTGATTAATTATTTTGCCTCTTTTGATGTTTACTATTGATTTTAGAGTTTCAGAAACTTGCATTTAATCTGGTCAAGCAGTAAAACTCTAAGCACACATTTATAAAAATAGTCATCAGTCTGACTCTGAGCAGTTGCTTAACGGCCGTCCTTCTTTAGTTCACTGCCCCATCAGGCGACTATCACTACTATACTCTACTATGACTATACTAACTCATTTGTAGATCTATATGAGGTTAAAAAGTTAACGTCAAATCGTAAATGCAGATAATATATCGACATAATTCTTCAATAATATAATCGGTGCTTTCAGAGCAGACTCTACTTGTATAAAACTATTCCCTAGTTATTTTAACACCCCTACTAACGCAACCAACTATGGGTGGGTTGGGAAGTACCTAATGATCGCCATCCACTAGTTCTTAAGCTTTCACTCGCTCGGATCAAGATTGACGACTTTCTATGGCAAAGTGACTGGCAATTCAATCAAATGGATCAAAACAAATTAGATCATGTACTTGGTAAGGTACGCAAGATTCCGTTGCAAACGAGTTTGGTGGCATCGCTTCCATTGGACTTGTTGTTGTCGTCGGATCAAAAACAAAAGCAGATTTGTGTATATTGCATTTTATGTGTAGATGGAATATTCTAACTCTAAATATTTATTAAAACGGTTAGGACTCACGTAGTTTGTCGAATTAATCGATATTTATAATTAATCAAACTGACGAAAACTTTCATACGAATATTCAAACTCTTTCCGAGGTTTTAAAACATTGGCATTTTATAAAAACTACTCTTTGATCAAATTGATTATATGTGCCTGTTTTATTATTTAGGAAAAAGGGATTTTTTATATATTGGGAGTGGAAAAATAAATAAAAAAAACCTCTTATAAAACTCTGAAAATCATTTTTCTGTTTTATTGGGGTTTACCCTTCTGTTCATAAATAGATTTAACAATGAATAGCCATTGTCAAAGTCTTTCGTTCTGGTTATAAATAGATAAGCACAAGCACCGTCTTATTAGGAACATCAGGGTGCTTGAACTTACATACAATAGTCAATACAAAAAATTTAACGTTTTCTTGCAATTCAGCTAAGTTATTCTATTTAGAACTTTGGTTCTTAAAATATGCTTTAAAATTATAGGTAAGGTACCTACGAGTTCGTAGCCGCCTGCAGACAGCAGCAGCAGACGATGTGTCGCTGCGATACTACTAGTTTCTATGTATTACTATGAATTACCTTCCGCAGCTAGCGACACGTCGCCCGACCACACGTCGCACCATCGCAGACGACGCGACGTGTCGCCCGACCGCAGATCAGTAGAGCCACCGACGCTAGAGCCATATATACAATTTTTATCTAGGGCTAGAGCGACAACACGTTGAGTCTTTCCAACATACAGAGTTTAAAAATACTGTTTGCTGTCTGCTGCAGCCATCTGCAGTTTGGGTTGCATCTACATGACGCTGCGACGTGTCGCGACGATACGTCGTCTGCTGCTGCTGTCAGCAGTCTGCTACGAACTCGTACCTTAACGATGGTCATTCTTCATCAGATATCAAACATTTATAAAATTCTATGTTCGATATCTGATGCAAGAGTTTCTCAACAGACTATGACGGCAAGCCTTTTCCTGACAAAGCGCAACATTTCATTGTACTTATATACATTATCATCATCTTACTTACATTATCATCATCATAATTACGTTCCCACTGCTGGGACAGGAGTCTTCTCTTATAGTGAAAGATTGTATTACCTTATTATCCAGAAACCATTAAAGATATGCCTATCGGTATGTTTAAGAAAACACTACGTGAATGGTTGATTGAAAAATGTTTTTATTCTATAAATGATTATTTGACGGCAAAATTGTGATTTCATTGACATTTATTCAGATTTAGATTGTGTAAATATTATCTGACATGCATTATATTAGTTATCTGACATATTATACTTATTATCTGACATATTATATTGACTTGTACCCACTACTCACATTAAATTAACATCTGACATTCTTATTTTAATATGTAATAACTTAATAATATTAATGATAATTATGTAATGACTTAATAATTTTAAGTTCTATTTCGTATCAATTTTGTCGTGTTAAAAAAAAAAATAAGGTTTAGTATTAAATTTGCATGCCAATGACGGTGATGTGTAGGACAAATTATTTATACTGTACCATCTTGTAATGACCACATCAAAGCAAATAAATTTCATTTCATTTCATTTCGTTTCGTTTCGTTTTGTTTCGTTTCGTTTCGTTTCGTTTCGTTTCGTTTCGTTTCGTTTCGTTTCGTTTCGTTTCGTTTCGTTTCGTTTCGTTTCATTTCATTTCATTTCATTTATCTTTATGTGTTTTATACCATAATTATTTTGAAAAGAACTTAAACTATATGCGATTTTAGGACGTACAGAAACAAACATAGCTAGTCCCAACTGAACTAGCTTAATTTGAACTAGTGACGTTGTTTAGGATCCTAGTTAAGACTATTTAAAGAAAGAAGAACTGTAGTGTATCAAGTGTAACATTATCTACTCGACCCCTATTTAAAAAGAAAACTCACTCTTCATCTTATTTCTCAACTTTTTAACCGTAACCATAGACTATTATTTAGATTGAGCTAATAGTGATCTGAACTAAAAACTAATAATAACGAGTCAATGACATTAACACTTTCGAAATCGCATCGGCCTCTAGGTCGGGTTCTAATTAGATAGCTGTATATTTAGCTTACACTAACTTTAGCCTGCGTATTTACTTCTGCTTGAACTAAGAAAATGCCATCAAAATTGGTCTAGGTTATCATAATAACCGTCGATATTTTTAGAAGTATGTCGTCACGTAACCATTAATAATATATGGTAATAATATATATATATATATATATATATATATATATATATATATATGTATGTAAAGAGGCTAGGCTGTTGATTGAACGGCGAATTAAGCTAGTTGGCTGCGACTTATATAACATACTCAAAGATTTTAAAATACCTTCAGATTTTTTACCTTACGTAGGTACTTACAGACAAACCTCTGTAACAATTCTTGTATCATCTTTGAAATATGTAGGTCTGCTTTCGTATGATAATACCAGTCTTCGATAACGGGACTCCTATTGTTGGGATATCTGTGCAAATGCACAAGTCGTATAAATAAAAGATTTATGGAGATATTAGGTGTATTTCTTCATTAAAAAGGAGAAGGTTCTCTATTAGATTTTTTTCATTTTTGTTGCCTCAGAACTCCGTCATACATGAACCGATTTGGTAAATTATTTTTGCTTTGGGTTCAGTATAGCTACGAAGTAGTTCCACATAAATTTCATCGATATTTGACCTTGGACTTCGAAGATATATTGAAGTCAGATTTTTTGTTTGAAAAAAAAAATAGTTAAACATATACTTGTTATAGTAATAAATATTCAACATATTTAGCAGTTAGTATTACTTTATTTATTAATGCATACCAGCTGCTTCGCTGTTAATATATTTTAAAACAGTCATTAATTCACTAGTAATCAATTTTATGGATTCAATTCCCTTTCATTGGTAACCTACGCGTGTCCGCCTACTTCCAACATGGTAAAATTCAACCTACGTGCATCCCACTGGTAAACAAACTTGTGACAAAATTATCGAAATAAAATGCAACTTGTTATTTGTATAGTAGGCGTTTTACAATATGCAAAGTTTTTAAATTCGATCGCAGTATCTCTTACTAGTCTGTGATTCGATCTAAAAACTTTGCGTAGAACGTCTGTTTTTTTTTAATTTCATGTTTGGCCAAACTCGGCGGGGTGGTGAGGGTGGCAAACACACAAATCTATAGGTTCAAATAGCTAACAGGAGGGTTCCCTGTCTGGCAACGATGGTGTGAGTACAATAGACCCCGTGGTTTGCAGCTATGGCGGGCGGTGCGGCGGACGGCGGCATTCGCAATGAGTTGCCGCCGAGCTTCGGAGTAGATCGCGCGTTTGCATTTATATTTCGAACGCATTTGAATTTTATTTTGCTTCTGAAAGTCATAGACAATCTATTATTACAAGTTCGAATTTCGATTTTGGCGCGTGATATCGATTTACTTTTTAAAACACGAACAAGTTTGAAAGTGTGCAGAAACTGTTTGGAATTGCATTTTTCTTTTTTTGGAAGTGGCAAAGGCAGTGCACACGCACAACAGATGCTGAATCGACACAATGGGACATCTCAGCGAGTAATTTTCGTCAGTAGAAAATGAAAGCGTAAGCATTGTGTTTTGTTTACTTTGTTTCGTTTGGGATGCGGTGACAGCGTTTTAGACTTAACTGTGACAGTTAACTGACGGCTGTAGACAAGGATGTTTTTTTATGGTATGCCAAGGTAGGTGTGTGTATGGTATCCCTAGGTAGGAATGTAGTAGGTACCACAGATCATATATTGTAGTCAAGTGTACTATACTTCCTTTCCAACGAAATAAAAGAAAATGCTAGCTTCATTAAAATCAACGCCGGTACGTACTTAGGTATATATATTCAGTTAGGCCGTACCTACGTAGTAGCTACCTGCGCCATTAAAATATTGGTTAAGTAGCAGAATCCAAGTAAAAATGCTCTTTACAATACCTAGGAACTTAACGCCAGTGTATTAGCATTCACTGCAAGTTAATGAGACCCAAGCGTCACAAAAAAGCGTCTGCCTCACACAATAGCAACCTCGAGCGCAGGCGCGGCAGTATAGTAGTCCAAGAGACAATTAAAAATAACAATTTGTTTTACTCTCATGTTTTAATGGAGTAGATTATAAAAGTGTGAGTAAAACGTAGCCTGGGTACCTCACTTGTATTATTCAGTATTTCAATATTATATGTTTGCTAGAGCTAACATTGCTAAAGTTAAAAAAAACAAATTGTATAAGAGCCTGTTGATCAATCATTTTTGTTTATTTGAATTTGCTTGAGTGGTAAAAAATTTGGCTTATTAATAGGTATTAATTTTTTTTAGACGTCGCAACCATAATAAGACCTTATGATAAGACACAAAAACTACTTATAAGTACTTATTTTTTTTAATGCGCCATTGGTCTTAACTTAACGTTATACCTAAACATGCCTACTTTGATCAGCTGGACTAATTGTAGACATAAAAAAACATACAGACGAACATAGAACCTCCTTCTTTTTGGAAGTCGGATAAAACACGTTTTATTTCAAGACACCAAGTTTCATAAATGAACAGCATAATAAAAATAAAATAAAATTAACTAAAACTTACACACTCATTGGCCACTGCTGATAGCAATATGGCGGTCACAGTAGTTTATACATACGTATAGTACTATATTTTATAGAATATTAAATTAAATAAATTAAAGGAATTAGAAGTAAGTCGTCATAATATCCAAAGTAGACAAGATGTAGAGTACCGTTCATAATGCCAGGCCTAGCGCACTCCGCGCTGTAGGTACGAAGCTACAAGTACATAGCCGGACACCGGCGGCGGGTCGCGCGTCGTTACACGTGCCGCGTCAGAAGAGATAAGAGCTATGCGATAGATAGAGAGGCGCTCTGTAGGTTAATATGACTGGTAGGTATGCAGCGCTACGCGAGCTGAATTGAATTTTATTGCGTCATAGCAAGAGTCACTATTTGTTTAAATTTCTTTGCGGAGTGATGCTTCTGTCCCTTAGTATTCTGTGATAATGCCTAGGTAAGTATTATTGATTGCATCATTCAATCTAATTGTAGGTAGGTAGTTTTGTAAACTATGCAGGTCATTATAGACTACGGGCTACCGACATATTCAGATTCGTACAGTGACTCTCATTTTCTAAACCATATATGTATAAGTAGGTTGGTATTTGGTATAAACAGTAAGTGTCTGTCAAGATATTGAATAGACGTGTTCAAGGCTCGTGTTGCGTGGTTTGTGTAGGAACAATCGAGTTCAAAGCATGTCATAACACTTCAGAACTTTATCACAATTAGAAACGTACACGTTCCTTAACATTATATTAGCGACTTTTGTACCTACATTCATTTTGACAAGGCGTTAAGGTTGAAACTTGTTTGCAGATACAATTGTTGTGAGTATGCTTGAGGTAGATTAAGTTTGTTATATTATAATGCGATAAGTCATCTAATTTTTTTTAAAACACTCTCAATCGTGTACCAGCTTGAACAAAGTCGCACGAAGAGAGCGTTTTTAAAACCAACAAATATTAACAAAAGCTCTAAAAAATGTCTGTTTCTCGCCATTTTTTCTGAGTAGTGATTTTTGCCGTACGGTGTTAGAGTTCCTTTCATAAATTGACCGACACAACAAACGTATAAAAAGTAAAAAGCGGCTGAACCGATTTTGACAAAACATCTCTAAGAACCACCGCTAGAAAACCTGCTATCAAATAAAAAAACCGCATCCAAATCGGTTCACCCGTTTAAGAGCTACGGTGCCTCAGACAGACACACGTAGTGATCAAACTTATAATACCCCTTTTTGCGTCAATAAAGATTTGGGTTAATAAAGAACATTTGAATTTATAATTATTAACTTTTTTTTTTGTGCGCGTTCACCAATTCTGCAAACGCGCAATAAAACGTATCACCAAGTTAATTAATAAAGTTATTTGGGCAAAGAATAAAACACATAGAGCTACAACAAAAACAGAATTGACAATATTATCGTGCTTTGATTAAAAGCAATTAAGTTGCCTATTATTTTCCTACTCGTGTCTGTTATTGACAGTCAATTTAATCAAACGACCGACAAGGCCGCTCTCTCATCAGTGTTTGTTTGTCTTGGTGCTACTCTATACCAGAATATACAGCATGTAGCCAAGTTAAGCAAAGTATTAACAAGTATTAAATAGATAAATCAAATCGGTAGAGATAATAAAACATATAACGTACGGTAAGATCTCATACCTGTTCTATCCATCCAAAGGTCGTCTGGAAGAATTCGCTCTAAGCGATAAAACCGCCCATTGTGCATTAAAACTACGACATATTTTGTGACTTTTATTTTATTTTTCTAATTGTGTCTATGTTAGTTGGTGTGCAATAAAGTGTTATTGCGTTGTAGTGTATTGTATTGAAAGTATGAATTTTAAAAACTACGTTATGCTTAATTATTATTTTTCACAAAAATAATAAATAATAGTAATTTAAGTTTATTTCTCCAAAAAAAATGCGTCTAGGTATTATTTAACAAGTACTCTACCTACTATCTAAATAAAATTTGTTACCTACCTAGTTGGAATTAATTTAATCAATTAAAATATAGCCCCACCGAGTATCCTATAACATATTTATTTTTTATTTATTTATTGTGAAACGCCAACAGTGTACATATTACTATAATATATAAGGCATTCTAGAGTGGAGACCACGAATTGGCAAACGTAGTGTAGGACGCCCTCAGGCTAGGTGGAGCGATGATCTTCGCAGGGTGGCTGCTGGATGAGAGTAGCCGGGGATAATGCTCAATGGCGTGCAATTGGAGTGGCCTATGTCCAGCAGTGGACTGCGATAGGCTGATGATGATGATGATGATGATGATGATAAGGCATTCTAAGGTTGTATTGTGATGATATGTACACCTATTACAGGCGAATACATCATTCACCATGAAGCAGTGGTAAAGACAATACGAATTATTTGAAATAATTATAGTACTTACTTGCCAGAAATAAAACCAAGTAGGTAGTACATATAAAAAAAGCATTCGTAGTTTTAAGGCATTTGATAACTCATAAGAGTTATCAAAGAGTTATCATCATAAAAACGAAAGAAAAAGTAAAGCACTGTGTGATGAAAGCTTTGAGTTAGTACTTATTATAAAACGATTCGCAAAAGTTCAAAAACTATTGAGCTGTATCATTCAACATTATTTTATAGGTAGGTGTTAACTATATGTTCATCGAATAAACATTCATATATATTTATTTATATATTTTATGATATAGATATATTTATTTATTTTTTACTCTATTATGATATGTACTTTTTTTTTGGTACCTTTGTACCTATATTACACTTATATTTAATTATATATTATTATGATTATGTAGTCTGTATATAATATTATTATTTTATACTGGTTAGTTTTTTATACACAACACCACCGTCCCTCACAGTTTCTTTGAGTCCTCTCCATCCAAAGGTTGTCTGGAAGAGATCGTTATAAGCGATAAGACCGCCCATTGTAACACTTTAGCTTTAAGTATTGTTTTGTAATTATTTCATGTTGTTGTGTGACAATAAAGCGTTATCTAATCTAATCTAATCCAATCACCATGTATCAACGCATAAAAATGAAGCACACGTCAGATTAGTATAGGTACTTTGCAGATGTGTGCTAAATGAGACTGATACCTGAGATTCTTTCTTTCTTTCTTGCGTTGGTTTGTGGCCAACCCTATGTCGGAGTTGATAGACCGCCCGAAGGCCTTCGACATGGCGTAACAACTATTGTCCGACAACAACCGACACCGTACCCTTCAAATCATGGTAGCATTTCAGATATAAATACCAATAATCAGATATAAATAAAAATTAATAATTAAATAAATAATATAATAATCTACTACTACTAATCAGCCCGTATCCACCCACTGCTGGGTATAGGCCTCCTCTCGTTCACGCCACTCTTTCTGGTCCTGCTAGCCTCATCCATTGCAATCCGACGTGCTTCACGATAATAATAAAAATTAATTAAAATAAATAAATAAAAATAAATAAATATAAATAAACTCCACACAAAAGACAGAGCGCTACCTGAGATCAAGTATTTAGATTAAAAATCATAACTTTATTGTCTTGATGTAATGCATGACATCTTTATGCCATTCATGTTAAAATTGCATGTCGTCTGTATTTTAGCTAATGGACACAAGGCATTTAATGGGCTGTCCTAATGAGTTATGCCTATTTCATTTATCTGACAGCTTGCGTAATAGCCGCTCTTAATGGTTTGGCTGAAGTGTGGTGTCATAGTTATGACTTCTTATGAGTGTCATGCTTATGTCTGTCGTGTCCTAGAATGCTTATTGCTTATAGACAGCGGATGGCAGTCATAAATTGGATTGGAAGACATTCCTAAATTTAATAATTTAATTTTATAACAAAATGAAAACCGTCTTTAAATAAAAATGGGGCAAGTATAAAAAAGAAAAAAATATTTGTCCTAATTGCTTTATAAATAACAGAGCTCTGAGGGAACAAAAATAAAAAGAAACAATCGAATTGAGAAGCTCCTCCTTATTTATAAGTCCGTTAAAAATAGGAGTAGGGCGTAAGACAGGTGCCATACAAATATTTTGAAGTCTATTTACATATATGTAAATTTTGTTTTCACACATTAATGTTTTCTTTAAAATCCAATGTATGAACTAAGTTCTGAAAAAAGAGCAATAAAAAGTTGAATGCCCGGTGCTCACAAAGGTATAATATTTTATTATTAAGTAATACTTGTAAAAATAAGAGAGAAGGTTCCATTGTTTTAATTTTTTACAGTGCCCATTTTCCGCCTTCAAACAATCAGTTCTTCAAACCATTTATGTTGGAGATAAAATATCCACCTTAAATGCTCAATTTCAGACTTTAATCGTTTTTGTCCGAAAACGCGGACCATTGAATGGAGTTGGGCCTTCAATTATTCGTCTGGTTGTCAAGGTCTCGATTTGGCCACAGTATAATATACACGCAGTGAATTAACTTTAGCGCTTGGTATTAATTTTAATAAATAATAATTCAGTGAACAAGTTAATAATGGTTGAAATTTGTATGAAAAACGTACCGTAACGTACCACCTTACGCAACGTTTGCAACACACTGTCCCATAACAGTTGCAGCGCCATGCGCAATTGCGCACGCCCAGAACGTTTTTTTTTAATCTTGGGCGCCACCCTGAGACAATACCTACTTAATATTAATTGGCTCTCGGCTCTAAGGTGTCATAATGTCCAGTAATTTCACGTGTATTTAAGTATCAAAGTTCAAAAGTTCTTTATTTCAGTTTTGTCGTCATCTGAGCATTAGCCAATTTCTGAGCCGAGATATCGACAATATCAACCTCATTTCTATAAATTTTAAAATTTCAACGTAAGTGATATAACGAGCTTGCTCTCTTTGACGACAAACTTTGTGGTTTGAAACTAGTGAGGTATATTCAAAGCCAAAGTAGAAAAATAAAGACAAGAAGCTGTTTATCCCGTACACTGCGCCTCTGTAATCTCGATTGTCAACAGCTATATTCCCACAGCAAATACCTACTTGATACCGTTACTTGTGGAACGGCTCATCTCGCCGTCTGAGTAGCGTTACTGATAAATATTTATTCGGTCAGGTTTTGAAGACATGCTTTACGGGATGGGAAAGTTTGATGGTGGTTTTATTATCATTCAATTTTAACAGCTCTGTTTTTGCAGTGAATCCAAAAGCGAATTTATATCGTAAATATCCATTTGTAATTTTATAACATGAGTACTATTTTTTAGGTATGTACCTACTTATTTGTATATTTATAATTATTTTTAGCTTCTCCATTAGCTCTTTTCATTCAAGGAGTTGCTGAAAGAGATTCGTTTTTAAAGACAAGTCCGCCCGTTGTACAATTATACTCGTAGTTTAGTAAGAGTATTTTTGCTACCTTATGAATATTTGTTTTGGTACAATTTTTTTTTTCTGTTGTGCCTACTTTACAAGTCAAAAACATACACATATATTGACGTGGTGGCCAGTACATTGGTCAGTAACACGAATAAAAACTCTTCTAATCATCGACAACTCGCCATAAAAAGAAGTAACTAAAATTATACATAATCAAATGTTACAAGTTCTCCAAAGTTTAAAGATAAAACGCAATTAAAATCTGTTCTTGCCTGCTCGCAAATCGCAATAAACTTCAAGCAAAGTTAATTACTGTCCGGCAAATTCGCCAGCAAACATGATTATTATTCAGATAAAATCAAGTTTGTAAGCAGTAACCGAGTTCAAGGCTCTGATGACATAATGATTGCCATCCGTTGTAGCTAATTGGTAACTGCAACCAAGAATCATGTTGTGGTTAGTAATCTTGGCTTCAACTGTTTTTACGAAACAAATTCACGAAGTCATGAGCCTAATGCGAGTGTGGCTCAGCGGAACCTCGTGCGACTTACGATCCGACGCACTGGAGTTCAAATCCCGCTGGTACCGCACCAATAACGTTCTCTCAAAATGGTTTAGGAAACATCGTGAGGAAACCAGCATGTTCAAGAACTAATCACAAAAAATTCAAGGTTATGGTGACATCCTTAACCCACACTGGGTCAGCGTGGCCGATTATGAAAGGCCCGTGTCCCAGAAGTGGGAAGGTTATGGGCTGATGATGATAATGATGGTGATGATGAAGAGCCTAATAGGAAGGGATATGCATGCCTAGCTCCTTTTTATGCTAGTAATAATATAGAAGAAGACGGCAGTTGAGTGACTGGTCAGAACGTTCCTGCTATTAGGGATAGCAAGTAATAGTTAGTATTATTTGCTAATAGTTCATCGAGCATCGTCCAGAAATACAACTAAGTCGCTCGGCTTTGTTCTGTGGGTGGTATTACAACTACTATATTCATATAGATAGTAGTTGGAATTCCACCAGAACATATTATTGCAATTGTAATTGCTGCAATCGCTCTTGACCTGACACAATTTCAAACGTCCAATAATTTCACTGGCGCCAGTGTCGTCTAAACAGTAACAATAATGTATGCAAAATACTATCTTGCGACAATAGGGGATCGGACAGTAATCGAGAAAAAATCTTAAATCCAGAAGCTAAGAAGAACCAGAAAGATCATGCAATCAATATTTTTGTGAAATAATAATGATTTATATTTTTAAATCAATAAATAATTCTGACATTTTTAATCTGTTCTACATCTCAAACGAAACAACAATCACAGCGCATGACGTCATTTGTAGGCAAATGCCGTAAGTCAACCTTGTGTTTTTTTACGTTTTTGCTTTTCATAAAATGTATTTTTGCTATTTTTTCGTTCCATTACTACAATATAGTCCCCAAACTTCACAAAACGTATTAGAATTTCTTTGCTAGTTTTATTTCGAAGAGTTTGTCGTTTTCTACCTACATATGACGTCACAAGTTTTGAGGTGACCTTTTGCGCGGCAATATTTGAGACATAATATTTAAACATATATTTAGGTACTTTTAGAGCGTTTTTTTAATTAATATAGTATTTTTCATGGCTATATATATTCGTTGTAGTTAATTTAAAACACTTTCTGAAAAGTTGTCCGATCCCCTATTACCTACTTACACTGTGCTGGTACTTCCAGCTGGACAAGCTCTGTGGATGGCTGAGTGAGTTAGCTCGTATTCCATACACCTTGGAGGGTGTGAGTTCGATTCCCTCTACGGAACAAGTTTTTGTGCACAAAAAAACACTAGTATTTGTTTAGTGTTTGGATGTTGTGAGACCATACTTCTTGTTCCTGGTTCCCTAGGTACAGGGAATCCTAATTAGGGGCTGGGCTCTATGTTTACAGTTGAGTTTAAGTATGTCTTTAAAAAAATAGTTTTTCAAAAGTTAACTTCAATAGAATAAAAGCCTAGTTTATACTCTGAGTGCAGCGGATGACACTATGATAGTTTGTAGTTCATAACTACACAGTAAGGTAACTTCATCCTCGCATAACTTTGCGGTCAGTGTGTAATCTTGGCCTCATCTGCGTTTCAGGTTTGCTATTCTCGCAATTGCAATGGAGATCGCTCGCTAATGAGGTTTCGTCTGATAAAGTTACCGTGTTCTTTAGCAATTCTTTAGCATTATTCTTTAGAATTATTTGAGTTCAGCATCTTTTTTCCATGCGACTACAAAAAGCGGCGGTGAAGATACTTTTACGAGATTCTCTATGAATGCACGCCTGATTGATGCTATTAAATTTACCTTCAAAGCAAATAAGGTAAAGGTTACATAATCATCATAAACGGCTACATAATCTTCTAAAAAAAGAAATTCAAATCAACTAATATATACTCGTACATGTACGTTCTTACTAACCCGTCAAAGTAAGCATACATATTAAACAAAGGGTCCTTCCCCTTTCCCTTCTATCTACAAAGTGCATCGTCAATCGGAGCAGGCTAATTAATCTGGATCACGCATGCTAGTGGGGTGTTACGTTCTCAAGAGAACTATAACTACTGGTGTTTTTTTGCTGTGTAGGAAGCAAAGTTTGTTCAGTGTTTTGATTTTTGTTGGAAGCCACATCTCGTTTTGTTTGTTTCGTGGCTCCTTCTCATGGACTTTCAGTGAAAAATACTCATTAGATTTATTGCAGCGCCTTATTGATTTATTTTAACATTTTAACTATTTTATACAGCTCAAGAACTTTAAAAAAAAAGTCACGGAAGTGCCTAGTAGCAGGAAATTATATACTTACCGACCTACTCTATGTGTCCTGGTTCTCTAAATAAATGTAATCTTAGTTAGGGGTAAGATCATGTATGTAATGCATATTGTAGGGGAGGCAAATGAAGAATCCAAAAGTAAAGATATTTTCGAATATTGTCGCGAACGAGGAGAGTGTATGTGCGCACTGACATAAGGTTATCGACGACTGCCCGCGGATTGGCTCGCGTCGCGCGCCCGCGCTCACTGCCCCGCGCCTATCCCCTTCAACCCCCCGCACTCTTAAAAACTTCTCGTTCGTACCATTCCCTTTGTTTATTTAATAAAAATATTTAAATAATAAAAAAGGTTTAAAAACAGTATTAGATGCGTGTCGCTAACACATATTTTAATTGTTATCATTACATTATCTTTCCTTCCTCTAATACATGTATACTAAAATGGTCTTGCCGTAGATTTGCATCAGAAAGTATACTTACCTACCTATTATTAATAGTAAGAATAATCCCGGGAATATTATAATTACGTGGATCAGGTCCATGGCTTAAAACACTTTAGTTAGCTTGACTTACATATCTTTCTACTTAACGTAAGGTTTCTTTTCCAAAACGTAAGGTGTTATTCAATGAATTGTAAGAAATCCTTGAAGTTCCGGTGCGAAGAATGATAGTTTCTTCAAAGTTCCGCTCATTAAAGTTTTGGAGCGACTAGTTTGGAGTCTTGTAGAGTACTGTAAAGCTTAGACTTGGTCTGTTTACGTCGTAAAAGTTTTTGCTCTGAGTTTAAGGATATTTTTTAATAAGGAAGTTCATTAGCTGGCACTGCGCCAATGGGCGGTGGTTTACCTGTAAGCAAGATATGAATCCAATAGCTTGTAGGTTTCATATAAGTAATGAGCTTTAACTCCTAAATCAATAGAGTAATACAATTGTTCTAAAGTTATTGAACTCATTTCAGAATATGAATAAGGTACTGTAACGAGTTGATTTATTACTAACTCAGTGTCAAAACAAGCGTGGATCATAATATCCCCATACATGAGGGGTGTGTCATTTATAACGTACACTAATTACAATGCCAATGTCAAAAAATTATTATTCAAATTAACCCCTCGAGTGGTTCAACTGCAAAGGCTCACGACTCACTTTAGAGCAAGCTTATATATGTATATATCCCTGCAATGAGGACGTCAAGGGAGAATAATGACCAGTGCCAGTGGTCAGAAGTGGTCATTGTGTTTGTGTTATGGTTTAAAATCGCTTGGAAATTCATGGTTCTACTATGGTACGAAGAAGCTCATAGCTTTCGGCCATTCTTCATCCTCTTTATGTCGATGACATATGGTTCAAAGTTGGCTAAAGCGAGGAGCTCCACTATGGTACAGAGAAGCTCATTACTGATGGGTATCGATCGTGGCCAGTGGCGGGCCACAGGTGGTGCGTGGGCCTTTGTTTTGGTGCGTTCATCGACCCCTACCACCCCTTGCAAGGGCGGATCGCCGTCTGCCGCACCCTCATGCACGAGCCAAGATAATGTTGGAATATTAATGTGCATTGCCGTGCAGAGTTAAAGATATGCGCATTTCGGAGGATAAACAACCGACCAAGCCAGGTATCAAGTTGCCAGGACAGCCTCAAGGGGAAATTTGAAGGGTGAAGAAAAGGTACCTAACAATTCAATATTAAAATGCAATCAGGCTTGATGGTGGAGCCGAAAGTTACGTTAATTGGCGAACAGTAGACCCACGTTTGTTAAAAAAACATCTTACTTGACAACTTCTAGCCATATGCTGGGTCATAGTAAAACGTTTGGATAGATGAAGAAATAATAGTAGGTATCGGCTATATTATATGAATTTATTATTAGTAACTCGAACTAACTTGTGCAATTTACGCGTTTACTCTTTACGCTTAATAGATATATGTTTGGCCACTATCTCGCCTGATGAAAAGCGATGATGTAAGATGGATAGATGTACTCTACCTAGGGTAGAAATGAACTTGGGCAAAGCTTACACGCGTTTACACTTGAATTTGATACATTTCGTTTAAGCGATATGTAAAAGTATCAAGCCCATAATAACAGGAAAATGTATAACAGGAATGTCCCCCTAAGAAGAAAGAGCCCTTAGAGCCTAGCCCTAAGAAAGGGCCCCTGTATAACAGGAATGACTTAAAAAGTCAATGACTTAACAAGAATCAGATCACATTTTAAGCGGGAATTTAAGGCTACAATACAAGCGTGAAACTCCGATCCAATCTTCCTAAATTGCCAGAAGCTTTCTGAGAAGCACAATCAGTCTAATCATCTGGCTACTGTTTTCTACATCATATTACGGTAATTTGATCATAGCCACAGGCGATATCTAATTTAAACGCGGATACAATGGAATGCCATTACGTAACAAGCAGCTAATTTAGGTTTAGTTATTATAGGCGGCGCTACATTGTAATTTGTTTCGACGGGTGTGTACAGAATAGAACAAGAAAATATATTTATGCCTGAATAGTACTGCATACGTGTTATTATGGTCTTTAAAGTTCTGTTTAAGAAGTAACAGGAAGTACTTAAGTGATTTAAGTTAACTTATGTTATTAGAAAGTAGCACGTGCAATGACTAAGTACAACAAAACGTCTTGGAAGTTGAAACGATAAATAAAAAATGGTAAAAAAGTGGTAATCAAATTGCACTAATATTACCTTAATGTACATGGATTAGCAGGTTAAGAGTATCTAACTTTAAAAACATAAAGGATTATTAATTATAATAGCTTTCATAAAAATCTAAAATAGGTATCGATGCTTGTTCAAATAATCTGGGGCCTACTCAGAGTTGGTTACGTTTTAGTTCGGTCGTGCGTACTAAAAAAGACACTTTTATGCCTGTTTCATAGCGCTGTCCCTTTTTCATCCGACGGAAGGAAAACTCGAAATTGCGAATCAGTGTAAGGCCCCTGGGCTAGTATATCACTTCATGTTTCTATCAGAGGTTTGAGAAACCTAACAAATCATAAGCAACAGTAAAGAAAAAACAAATCATAAGTATCCGTGAGATTTAAGCTAAAAATCATTTGTATTACGTATATGAAAGAGCCCTTGACCTAAGCTAAGTACAATCACGACCGGCGTACGAGCAGACAGGTGAATGCTATTGTTTCTAGCTGGCTGGTTCCCGCCAGCTGATTGTGATAGTCAGCGAAAAGGTTTATGACTCACTGTTTAATTGAATCAAATGGCGCTGACGATATACAAATCAAAGCGTTTTGCAAGGATATTGATTTCGCTAATACCGAGTAATTACATCATGTCAAGTTTGGTAGACTTGACATGATGTAATTACTCTATTTCTACGCTTGAATCAACGTCTCAAGGGAATTAAATTATTCGATTATGAGAACCAAGATCTTAAATAGTTTATAGTAAGAGAAACGGCATTAACCATACGTTCGTTTCGATCCCGAATTCAAACAAATGGAGATTATGGGCACAAATTCACAATTGAATTGTAAAAAAAAATGTTTTAGCTATGTATAGGTAGGTATGTCCTAACACCTATAGATGGAGCATTACAAGCTGCCTGCCCACGTCAAATAATTCCACCAATTCTTTGTCGGTGTTAATAAAACATACAGCGTTTGATATTGCAACGCGCACGTTCTACAAAAAGTCAGCGGTTGGTGGAGGCATTAGACAGACTTTTTGTAGGTCCGGTAGTTGGTCCGTTTTTTTTCATTTGTCACCTGTTTTGTGACCAACTTTTTGTAAGATGTATGCCTTGCAATATGAAACTCCGTATGATGCATTTTCACTGACAAAAAAACCGGTGACCGGTTGTCTGACGGCAGCCTAAGAAACGTGATTTCAGGCTTTCGGTATAAGGCCACGCAGGCCCAGTGCGACTTGGCGATTGTGCAAGTCATTGAGTTTTGTGATTCTTGGACATATTCCTCATGATACTTTAAATACTCTTACAGTGACTGTTAAATCAGCTGACAAGTTCAATTATTTGAAAATCATTAGTGCGATGCGGGATCAAGCCGTTATTTGAACTACGGCACCTTGACTAAAGTCCGACCACCTACACCGCTGAGCCACACTCCCTCAATCAAATTACACTAATGTTATTGGGTATACGAGTGGACAGGTGAATGCGGATCGTTTCCATCTGGCTGGGCAATGCGACTGGCCGCTGACTGTGATAGTCAGCATAAAGCTCTGTGACTCACCGGCCGTTTAATCGAATTAAATGTTGCTCATTTCTGTACAACAAATTGCAACGCTTTTGCCAGTCGATGTTAGTATAAATAAAAGCATTCGGATAGGACCAACAACACATATTATACTAGCTGCGACCCGTGGTTTCACCTGCGGTTTTCCGGGATAAAAATAAGCCTATATCCTTTTCCATGACCTAAGACGATTCAGGCGACGGCAGCAAGCGTCACTGTTGACTCCGCAAGCTGACACCGCGCAGTTGCGTCACACGTCGCCGACAAAACGTGTCACATAAATATTTTAAAATAAATTATATGTATGTTAGTTCTGAGGTATATATTTATATGGGACGTAGAATAAGTAAATAACATCTGTAACTTATTTTAATAGTGCCTGAAATAAAGATTAAATAATAATAATAATAATAAAAGTTAAATAAATTATGTAAAATAAATAAAAAAATAAATAAATAAAATTAAATAAATTATGTATAATAATAATAAAGTACCTACAAACTAAAATAATTTTATTAAAATCCATTCTGTAGTTTTTGTCTGAAGGAGTAACAAACATCCATCCTTTCTTAAAAACTTTAACATTTATAATATTAGTAGGAGTAGGAAGGATAAGTAGGATATTAGTAGGATACTGCAGTATTGCGGTTCATGACTACTTTACGCAGTGTTTTTTAACATTAGGCTTATAAGATGCTTATAAGATTTTTCAGACCGTTATAAAATAATGCAAAAATATAATTTTGTGTTAGATTTGATGGGTGGCCATGCAGTCTTATTTCACTAACCCACTTAAAACAACAGCCAAACAATACCACCTACACCCACTGTGCTCATTTCCCTTCGCTCTTCAAAGGGAACAAAACGTCTTTCCTCCGAAGGGCCGCGGCCGCCGAGCGCTTTCATTATGCAACGCATTTTAGAATAGCTACCTACAGTCCACATCAATAATAATTATACCTTTTTAAGAAATATAAGGAGGAGGTCAACTTTATTGTTATTTCTATGTTACCTCAGAAATCCGTCGGAAAATTCGTCGATATTAGAAAAAAATATTTATTAAATAGAAAATAGAAAAATTTATTGGTACCAAAACTGTACACATATAACATAGTTTTATTTGATCTTCAGTAAGCTAAGCTTGTAGTGTATGACATTAATTGGTGCGCAGAACCTACACTATTATAAATATATATATATTCGACCATGGGCTTCGAAGATACATCGGAATTTAAGTCGTTTTTTGTTATAAAATGTATTTTATTTTTGAGTAAGCCTTTATTTCTAAAAAATACTGCACCCTATTTACAATCTATTACAGAATACTAAGGGACAGAAGCATCACTCCGCAAAGAAATTTAAACAAATAGCGACTCTTGCTATGACGCAATAAAATTCAATTCAGCTCGCGTAGCGCTGCATACCTACCATTCATATTAACCTACAGAGCGCCTCTCTTTCTATCGCATAGCTCTTATCTCTTCTGACGCGGCCCGTGTAACGACGCGCGACCCGCCGTCGGTGTCCGGCTATGTACTTGTAGCTTCGTACCTACAGTGCGGAGTGCGCTAGGCCTGGTTCTAGTCAGTGTAGTATTTTAACACTCTTCTAAGGGTCTGAAAGGTTTGTGGGGTAAAGGTGTTGTTATAAAAATATATAATTCCAATTTTACCTATTCTAGTAGTCTTATCTGTTTGAAACAGCAAATGTATTTATTTCCCATGACAATGCAATAATTCAGCACCATCGAGTTGGTTGAATGTTGGAGCTGGAACGTGCAAATTACTTTTTAATGTAACTGAGTGATTAGACTGGCAAGATTTTCGCCTGATAGTAAGCGCTACGCCTGCCCATAACAATTGCAGTGCCACCCAGAACTTTTAATACCATAAAAAGCATTCCGTAGAAATTGCATTGCGTTCATCACCCCGAGACATAAGAAGTCTCATATGCCCAGTAAACATACCGAGTTTGGGCTCATTCTTTGCGCTCGATGATGAAAAGGTGTGTTTTTTTTAGCTACAAGTATGTATAATTAAAGGCATTCGAATTTATAAGTACCTTATATATAAGTACGATGTCACAATAATTGTTTAAATACCAAGATAATTGAGTGATAATGTCTAACGGAGCGAGTGTGGCTCAGCGGGAACTTGTGCTACTTTCGATCCGACGGCCCCGGAGTCTGAATTCCGCTGCAGCCAATAATGACTTTCTTAATGTTATGTGTGAATTTTACACACGTTAAAGGAAACCATCGCGAGGAGATTGTTTTTCCCAAGAATCACAAATTCCAATTTGTTTTATTTCTTTGAGAGAAAGCTCCTGCTCCAGCAGTGGGAATGGAATAATAATGATGAAATGTCTTTTCTTTTAATGTAACTGAATGACGAGACGAGCTGGTCGTTTGCCTGATGGTAAGCAATACGCCTGCCCATAACAATAACAGTACCACCCAGAACTTTGTTTTGAAAAATACTGCGCGGCGCTGCACTGCGCTCGTCACCCTGAGACAATTAGCTGTTGTGCTCATAATGTCCAGTAATTTCGGTGGCTACAATGCCCTTCAAACCGGAACACAGTAATGCTTGCGCACTACTGCTTGGCGGCTGAATAATTGGCAAAGCGGTGGTAACCACCCAGACGCCCATAGTAATTATTATAAGATACTAAAATGTAGGTATTCTTTTATTGGCACTGACTGTACTTACCTCCGAGGCTACAACACACCCACGCCGGATATTACTTGGCAACAGGACGCCCACCGTCACATTCTGATATGGTGTGTTTATTTCATATATGTACTTACCAACATTTATAGCCTGGAGACAGGTCGTTTGCTACGCGCATTTGTGAACTCAAGTTTGTAAGTTTAGAAGCACATTGGGTTATAAGAACTAGGAATTGTTCAGAGATTATTTTAAACAATATATTACTAATTTTGAACGACTTGACGTTTTTTTTAAATAACTGTGCTCCAAAACCATTATATTCGTCAAGCCTGGTGATGACTTTTGACAGTAATGACTTGAAACGAAGTCGTGTTTTTACTACAACTTGGGCGTCACTTCGTCATTCAGAATTAAAAATCACGCCAGAATTTCCATTGGTTTAAAAAAATCTAGAGTTGTTCATCAGCCTACCTTAATAATTTGATCCTGAAAAGTTATAACGGCATAAAAGTTCAATCGGTGCTCTCGAATCGAAGAGCCTAGTGTGAATATCCTACCAATATTATAAAGAATAACTTTTAACCGTTCATCAAAACAACTGATTGTGCACCAAATTTGGTCCGTTTTTAGCACTCAAACGCATAAGGGGCAGCCTTTGGCCCTTGGGCCACCCCAACGGTATAAGGGGCAGCCCTCGGTAGGTTAGGTTGCGGCGGTAGTGGCCCTTGGGCCACCCCAACGCCGCGAACATGTAATATTCAAAATTCAAATAGGTGCTCATTATGAAATATTTTAATGAATATTTTGGTGCACAATCAGTTTTTTGGGGGAAAAACGGGAATAAATTGAGGTACAGTTAAATACGATCCTATTATAAATGCGACAGTTTGTGAGGATGGATGGATGGACAGATGTTTGTTACTCAATCACGCAAAAACTACTAGACGGATTATGATGAAATATGGTATGTAGTTTTTTTAAGTCCTGGAAAAGAACATACGGTACTTTTTATACCGGGAACTGCGGGGTACAGCTAGTGATTAATAAAGACAACGTTATGATGGGTCACGTTTCTGTCTAGACAACATCTTGAGCTAGTCTAGGGCTCTTATGATCAGTGGCGTAGCTACCGGAGGGCTAGACGGGGCCCCTCGGACTCTGACTTATAAACTATAAATTGAACTAGTGAAAATTTCTCCCACATTCGGAATATAAATAAACCAGATGTCGGAACGCGACGAATACGAAACAAACGATTTTAAATAGTTAAGTTGGGGCCCTAGTTTATTTTTTGCCCCAGGGCCTTTGGTTACCTAGCTCCGCCACTGCTTATGATGCAATGAGATAAACTGGAAACTGGTCAGCTTCCTCAGAATATTAGTATGGAATCCCATCGCGGCCCTTTCTACGGTCTTCTAATCTAATACAATGCTCACTCGAGTGAATAATGAAGAAACACCGCATTCTAAAAGGTTCTTTTGGGCAAAAGGGTATTCGGGTGATGGTCGGGGTTGTTTAGAATTAGGAAGTAAAATGGTAGAATGTTAAATACTTATGGTGATGATAGTATATAGTGTATATACAGGAATGAAATTTTCAAGTGGGCGTGGAGGTCCAAATCTGTAAATAAAAGGCGAAAAATGTTCGGAGGAGTCTCGGGGCCGATTATGATAAAAAATATAACTGTATCATTAGTTTTTAGAAAATCTATTTTCCTGGCTGGGAATAGAACTCGTTGATTTTGAAATAAGAGACTGACCTGTCTTAAGACCAAAAACTCGACTTTACTATTTCAATAAATAAATAATAAATATGCCCAACGATTACATACATAGATCCTGGTCGCCTAACTGAGATTCCCTGTATTTAGGGAAACTACGAGGACCATGGTCCCACAACACCTACCAAATGCAAACACGTAACAAATGCTTGCGCTATTTTTTCCTAAAAAATATATTTGTTGATGCACAGACATTTGTCCCATTTGTGGGACAAATCGGACGTTTGTCCCATTTGTGGGACAAATCCGACGTTTGTCCCATTTGTGGGACAAATGTCCAGTGGTGTATGAGATTTGAACCAACCTGCCCAACCACTATACCACAGAGGATGAATATATGGATAACATTTGATTACAGATAACGGCGCGATTTAAACATGACCATCACAATTTTAGACCATATCTGGACCAGACTGGTAGATAATGGGGCATTATCTTACTCTCCGCGAGAAGGTCCAATACCAACTGGTTGATTTGACGAAATTTAATAATATAGAACTACATCGCAGTTATATAAAATCGAGTCAAAAATAAACACACGATGCGGGTGTATAATTACTTGAGAATACATAATTCATTATGAAGATAGACAAATTTATCAGCTCCACAGACTGTATAATGATTACATTAAACGTGCAGTGAACTCGTTTCCGGAACCTCGCGTGAAGTTAAGACTATTTGTGTTATTTTAGTATCAAGTGGCTTTGGGAATCTACTAAATAAGTTTATTAGAACAAAAAAAATGATGTAACATTGTTATATTAAAATAAGTACAGGAGGGTAAGTGTGTTCGCATTTTTTATGGCCCTGACAGATGAGACTGGAAAACATGAGGTGAATTTAAAATAAATTACTGCTTATTCCACATCAGGAATGTTTCCCATAGTAACCCATCAAATCAAATCTTAAGTTATTGAGAGAATACAAAAATAATTTTCGGAACAACTATACACCTAATACTACGCGGACGTACGAAGTCGCGGGTATCGGCAAGTATCCTTCCTACTAATATAATAAATGCGACAGTTTGTGAGGATGGATGGATGGATGGATGTATGGATGGATGGATTGATGAACGTTTTTTACTCAATCACGAAAAAACTGATGAAATTTGATATGTAGGTTCTTTAGGTTCTGGAAAAAGACAATCCCGGAAAACGCGGGTGTAACCGCGGGATGCAGCTTGTTAGAGATAAATTTAAATCCTACCAATAAAATGTGGAAGTTTGTTAGGGTGGATGGATGGATGCTTCTTACTCAATCACGCTAAAACTACTGAACAAATTTTGATGAAATTTGGTATATAGGTTTTTTAGATTCTGGAAGTCTGGAAGGACATAGGCTACTTTTTATCTCGAGAAGATGCGGGTGAAACCGCGGGGTGCAGCTAGTTAGAGATAAATTCCAAATCGTCATAAAGCAGGTAGCTGTTATGACAGCTGGATATCACGTAAACACATCCGAAGCGTGCGCACGCGCAAGATCATGTTTACAAAGGTTCGTGTTTGTTTGTATCTACCGACAACGGGTTTGATTACGGGCAATTCTCAGAGAATGTGGGAGGTTGTGGGGCAACACAATCTGCGCGGTGTTAAAAAACCTAAAGTTTATTAGGAGGTGACATAAAGTTATTAGTAAACATCTTTATCTTTTATCTTTTATTATGCTTTTTCTTTTTTATCTTTTTATTTACGAGTTTTTTTGTCTTGGACATTAACTGTACGGCCATCAATTTAAACTTCTTTTAATAAGTTAATTTTAAGGAAAATTTAGAAGCAAGATTAAAAAAAAATGATTAACTAATTACCAATTTTTATTATACATTAATAGACAAGGACGGGGCTGTCTACCAGTTTCTAAATACATGCCACTATAAAGTATTAAAAATAAGCCACTTAGAAACAAAACACGTGGCGAAACTGAATCACGAATTAAAGTAGGCCAGATTTATATGACTAACATCGTAAAACCAACACCATGAATGGACCGAGCGGAAAGAGACGATATAACAAACCGACTCATCTATTTTTATTTATAGCGGTATGGTGTGAAATGCCACAAACGTATGGGACATTGGGACCCCATCATAATAACACCCCCATGTGTTATAAGTACGTGGACTGTTATGTAATCTGTGAGGCCATTCAACGTCTTGTGCGTGAGAATAATGTGGATATGACGAAGTACGTCTATAATCAGTTTATTTATGAAATAACTAGTCGTTTTGTGTAAAATATTTATTACGTTTTTTTATGTAATTGAGTGATGAGACTAGCAGGTCATTTTCCTGGTTGTAAACAACACTCCTGACAGTAACAGTTATTGTATTTCCCGTAACTTTGCTTTGAAAAAATTTGCCCGGCACTGCAGTGTGGTCGTCACCTTGAGTTTTGTTAGCTTTTAAGTCTAATTCAGTGCCTTTCAAACTGGAACACAGTAATGGTTTCACACTACTGCTTGGCAATTGAATATCTGGCAAAGGCAGACTTCCTAAGGTCGACTCTTCCAGAGAGGCTTACCACTAGAAAAGTTTATTGTTTTTACAAAATGGCACTACCGTTTTACATTCTTTCAATGCATTGAGACAAGGTTGAGAGGTTTTGCAAACATAGTAAAATTTAACATTAGATTGTCAATATTTTTTCTGGGACGGGACTCTATTCTATTTTCCACTAAAACATACCAATTTCAAGGATTCTGGTCGTTTAAAAATTAATTAGATTTTTTAACAGATGCACTCATTTTACAATTTTTTATTAAGTCACTTTCTTGTTTGTTTGTCTGTCTGTCTGTCTTTCTGTCGTCCCGGGTGGAATCTTGCTACTCAAATTTCGAGCACTTCCCGATTATCTATCCGGCTGAAACTTTCAGGGTAGCTCACTACTCGATGACAATGCATAATCTACTACGGATTCTTGTATACTATATCATTACAAGTTCGCAAATCCCCTAAGTTATAACGTGGGTATGTATTTATGAAAAGAGATTTACACACAATAGGACTATGGGTAATCATAATTGCGGATTTGTGCGGCTTATATTTGATGTGTCTAAGCCGTGGGTTTGTTTTATATTGAATGATTTGAATATAATTAACAGCAAACAAAAAAATCATTGCCTTTTCGTGGAGCTTAAATTAAAATGAACTGAAAAGCTTAATAATAATATCTTAAATCTCTTACTGAATTTTCGTAATTTTGCCAAATTTTGTATATCGTGGCTGAATTACTATTAAGCTACATTGTGCACTGCAAACCTACATTTCAAGTAGGTATTACAAAAGATGTGTATGTGTATTGAGGTATTTATTTATTTACGTGTACGTATATCATACTCACTCTGAAAGCAAAAGAGAAAATTTTCAAAAACTTTCCTTATTCTAATAAGCTCTACGTTGTCTACTAAAATGCTTATATTTTATAGTCTTTGTAATTCTCACCCCAGTCCAGCATGGGTCCATAATAGGACCAACAATAGGACCATTTATAGGGTGTTTAGCTCTGACTCTTTCGTGCATGTTATTGTCCGAACAAAATGTTTAATGTCGGGTAATTTTGTTCTTTGTTATGGCAATTGCAGGTTTTAAGTACATTTATGAAGCTGACATGCAATGGACAACATTACGAAATTATTGTACGACATTTTATAACAAGTGACTGCATATTACATGAACTTCATGCATTTTAATATTGCTACATATTTTTCCTAAAATCTTCTATGAAACATTTTGCCGGACGATTTTTTTCACCTTGCCTTTGTAAAATAAATATACTTATCATAATTAATATTAAAGTACTGTTAAGTAGAGTGTAGAGTTGTTTTCAGTAAAAAAGGCATTCACCCGTTAAAAAAAAGGAATGTTAGAATTTTTTTTCGTAAATATAAATATTGTTATAACATATCAAAAACAACAAAACAACATAAAAAACAACCCTCTTTAAAATAATCATATCCACACTAAACTTTCTTTTGAACTCAACAGGCGCCTTACGGAACCTGCCGAAGTTAGCCGAAAGCTTATGGTGTTTTTTGCTCCGTCTCTTTCACTCCCATAACAGGGAAGAGTCTGAGGAGCTAACCGAGCTAAGCTCATAGCCTTGTCCATTTCCAACCGTAGTGTACGCGGACGGACTATTACCTCGGGCATAATATATTCCCAGTTTGTTTATGTTATTACTTACCGACAATGTTGCGATATATTTATTTATATATTAACGTGCTGTTGATATAAATTGAACACTTTTGGTGCGTGTGCGTTAGAATATTAATAAGTGGTGGAAATAGCTCGTGAGTGGAGGCCGGTGTTTATCAAGATGTATGTATGGATTTTATACTAGTTTTAATGCCTTGGTAAAGGGATTGGTAAAGTCATTGATAGTAAGAAGTTCATGAATATCTTTTTTGAAAAAAGTGCATGAGAAATTGCTGTGTTTAAACTATTCGGTAGACCTCAGGTAACCCGCATTGCAGTACAATTAAATTGATTATATTAGATGGTGCATCGATAAGTAAATAAAGTGTATATATACATAACTATACAACAATACAATACAATAATACTTTATTGATCACCAAAACAGGAAACAGAAGTTAATAGTTACAAATAATAGTGGTAGAACAATGGGCGGCCTTATCGCTATGTGCAATTTCTTACAGGAAACCTTTGGCAACGATAGTAATATACAATACAAGAAGTATTAGAAATTAGGAACTATCCTTAAAAGTTTTGTTATTGTTTGAATATGATGGTTTACAACCTTCATAGTTTTTAAAACTTTTCGAATGACCATTAATACAAATAGTAAAAGAGAAGAAAGCAATGATTAAACCCAAAACATCTTTACTGAATTTTTCAATTATGTAGGTAAGAACAAAACTTTTCTTTTAAATGTTAACTTTAGTTTCTGCATTGGGTTTTTGTTCTTATGATTAAAAAATATCATATTATCTTCTTACAAGAATAATTTTACTAACGATTAAGCAAAATCACCATTCTCTACCACATCACATAAACATTAAAAATGCGAAAGTTTGTGTGTAAGTGTGATCTTTACCTCTTCACGCTGCAACAGTTAAACTACAGAATAATTTGGCTAAACTAATTTGGATGAAATACATACATATACCATGGATACATAGGCTACTTTTAACTCGACGCAGCTAGTCACTATCACTACATAGTATAAAACAAAGTCGCTTTCTCTGTCCCTATATCCCTATGTATGCTTAAATCTTTAAAACTACGCAACGGATTTTGATGCGGTTTTTTTTAATAGATAAAGTGATTGAAGTGGAAGGTTTATATGTATAATAACCTTGCGAAGCCGGGGCGGGTCGCTAGTACTATATAAACGTCTTTAAAACAATTTAGTAGAGTAAAGTAGTACCAGATAACAAAGGATGTAGATATAATAGGTTAAAGTTCTCCGATAAATTCTGGTCTCTGAAAACTTTGCTCTATTAAAATAGTTTTATGAGGCGATATGACTGCATTACCATAGCTCTACATCTGGCTCTACCGTGAAGTTTCATTCTACAGTAATAAGCGGAACTAATTAAAACGACAAGCGCCTAGAAAACTATTCATTTATCTGACAAAATCATAACGTCAGTTTTGCCGTTTTATATTTCTCTTGCAATATTAATGTTATTTTATCAAAAGGATTTTTTATGTAAGTTTATATATTTTGCTTGCGCAACTATAAAGTCTTGGAATATCTCTATTTATAAAAATGTAACATTTTCTAGAGAAAGATAAATATATACGCTTTCGATATATTTCGATGTATATACCTATTATTTTTGATTTGTAAATAAACTTCAAACATTTGGTATTTCCGATATCTATCTTAACTGTGGTCAAAATATTTAAAATTTAAATGATTGAAAGTAAGTACAGAATTTTTTATAAGAGACAACTTCATCCAAAAATTGACTGTGTAGAGATCGCTTTTAGCGATAGGTCCGCCCATACTTTAGTTTGTAAGTTGTTTTCATGTACCTATGAATTATTTTTGTTTGGCATATAAAGCATTAAGTATTTGTATTTGTAATACTATGTGAATCGTCTGATTGAGTAGTGAATTTATACTACAAACCACTATTTTATTAGCAGACTAGGAAATAAGCATGATTTAGAACCAGCCAGCTACATTGCGCTCGTGACTATAATAAAATATCTACTTCTCTGTATTTCGATCCGACGCAAACTCACATTCAGCGGAGATTCAACCCCCGTGCGAGCGGAAAGTTCTCTCATTTTATTTTTCCCACGAGAATGTGCCACTAAAATTAGTTTTACTCGCAGAAAATTGCTATGTTATTGCAAGTGTTTCTTGTTATGGTAGGCCTCTACAAAAAGCCGCCTTGTGAAGTACCTTTGCCAGATATTCAACCGCCAAACAGTAGTGCGCATGCATTGCTGTTTTTTTTTTGTTTTATCTTTATAGATCTATGTTTGGCCACTGTTTTGCCTGACGTGAAGCGATGAAGTGGCCCAAGATGGAGCACATAGATCTAGAGAGAGACGACACTTGAGCGGCTGCTCAGACCCGTCTCCCCGATGGTTCACCGAACATCATCCCGGAACGCGACTAGGTCGCTTGACGGCGTGGCTTTGTTCGGTGGGTGGTATTACAACCACGGCCAGAGCCTACCACTCCAAAGTGCGTAAGCGGGTTTCATCACGATGTTTTCCTTCACCGTTTTAGAGCACGCGTGTTCCCGTTTGAAGGGTGTTGTAGGCAACGAAGTTACTGGGCAGAGATAAATCTCTTAGGGTGACGAGCGCAGTGAAGTGCCGCGCAGAGTTTTGCAAGACAAAGTTCTTTGGTGGTGCTGCAACTGTTATGGGGAAGCATTTTGCTTGAGTATGGGCCATAACCCACCACTGGTCTTCGCCGTTTTCAGAACGAGTCTTAAATTCGCATTTAACTTAAGAAAGTCAGTGGTGCGGGGTCATCGGGATTCGAACTAGGGTGATTTGGATCGAAAATCGCACGTGCTCCTTAACCCACACTCCCTCGCATAATGATACTTCCTTCATCCCATCCACCCTAAAGGAAAAAAATCCCTCATTATATTTTCCGTATATTCTCTTGCAATTTTTTATCTCATTAAAATTAATTGTAGTATATTAAAGACTACTTACCTTAATGCATTTGATGTTAAAAAAAACATCGTGAGGAAACCGGCATGTCTAAGTATCACCTAATCACAAAAATTCATGTACATGTGACATCCACCAACCCGCACAGGGCCAGCGTGGTAGATTATGGCCCATGCTCTCTCTGTAAGAGAAGGTCCGTGCCCCAGCAGTGAGAACGTGATTTTAATTTAAGCTTTAGATTTTTAATTTTATATTAGTTTTTTATATGGAATAGTTATTTTACTTTCTGACGAACGAGATGACTTATGTATTTGGTTATAATAGGTGTAATTATTTTTTTATGTGGTCTTTTTCTATGCTTGTGTGTTTATTTTCATTTCATTAAAAAAATCCTTCATTTCTATTTAATTATTTGCGGAGGCTTTTAATTGGATTTTCTTATATTAATTTGTCAAACTATTTTGTAATAACAGCTGTTAGCCCCCAAACAAAATAAAATAAATAAATTTCTGAGCTAAATTTTTTATCATAAAATTTCTTAGATAAAATGTTTGCTGTTTACTCGAAGGAAAATTTGAATTGTTTTCTTGACCTGCCTTGTGTAACTTAGTAATTTTTAAACTTTCGCGATTGGAACACATAGTTTATGATAATTTGTGCAACGTACTTTTTTACATGGCCAATAAAATTTTGATTCTAATGGTCTGATCATGATGATCATGACCAATAATGACTACGAAAACAAAATCACCTGCCTATGCAATGTTGGTGCAAAGGACATCTCTATGCTAATATATTTTGGTTGCAAGCCAAACCAGGGACGAGAAAAGCCACTTAATAACACGTATAGGTACTAGTAGGTAATACAAATAGTTTGGCATTATACCAGACCCTAACCGTCCTAATTTGGACAACATGTCTTTATGTTGCCTATTAACCTGGGTTTGCGGTATGCGATAGTTGAATTCTTCTTCAATTGTTTTAATTAACTGCCGTCTAATTGAGGTTAAGAAAGAGGTTTGCTTTGATGACTGCCTACTTACTATGGGTGGCACGAAAAAAAAACTAATAAAAAAATACACTTAACGATAAACATACATAGATCCTGGCCCCTACCTAGGATTCCCTGTATCTAGGGAATCAGGAACTACGAGGACCACGGTCCCACAACACCCACACACGTAATAAATGCTTGTGCTTTTTTTTCTGTTCAGAAACATTTGTCAAGTCGCGGGAATCGAACCCGCAACCTCAGTGGTGTATGAGATTTGAGCCAACCTGCCCAACCACTAGGCTGTCATAATAATTGAATAATTGTTTTATGACAAACAAACGTAAAGTTTTGGTTAATTAGAACCTAATTTCAAGATACCTCTTTTACGTACTTCGTATACATACCACCGGTACATAGATATTTGGATTTTATGAGGAACAATAATATAAAGATGAAAGTAACTTTAAGTCGATAAACTTTAAGGGCCTATACCTACCTATTATAATCATAACGCACGCACAAGTTCACGTAAAAATAGTTATATACTTATCTCTACCACGGATATTACGAGTAGGTATCTCTAACGTTCCTTAATTGCTAATTTACCAAAACATATACCTAAAAGAGCGCAAAATGGTCAACAGTTTCCTTATCAACAAACTTAACTATAAATCCACTTCTGGACTTATCTCCCTTGTTCATACGTCTTGACTAGCTTTATACAGATTCAACGACATTTTATCATTATGCTGTGGTTTAACATATTATTCTGTTGAACATCCATGCTTATAAGAAGTCATTAGAATACTGTCATAGTGTTTGTTTATTTGCTGAACTCTAACTATGTCAGTGGACGAACCCACATCGTGTGCATGTCCGTAATATGTTTGCCTGGACGTTATGTCCTGTAGTATATAGATATGTTTCCCTGGAGTAAGTAAACGCATTAGCGTGCAATGGGGCCACGCAGCGACGGTTCTCGGAACCCCATTGTGTGTCGATCGACATTTGTGATCGACTCCGCCAACATGTTGATTGTTTATTCGTGTCGACGCCACACCGCCCTTTTACACGTTCTTTAAATAACTTGCACGCGGTTTGATAGAAACGGTATTGGTAACGAGTGCTGTAGGCTGTGTTTGAAAACTGCAAAATAATAGTCAGTTGCACTATTTTACACGTTTCGGAATATGTTGCAGAAGTTCATAATCTACCGCAAAATTAGGTCCCGAAAAGAGCGCTTATCCCGTCCCGTAGCAGTCAGACCGAGTGGCGCGTAGCACCTGCAATTGTGTAACGAGCGGTATTAAACCGCCTTTTCGCGAGTGAAGCGAAGTTGTCCGCACTCATGAGTGGAGCGTGAAGCCGCTCACGGCTTCGGTCCAGTGTTCGCTGAAAGGCGCGCGCTTGAATAGCGGCCCAGCCCTCGCGTCGACCGCCCGCTATTTGCAGAACAATGCAGGCTTGATGTGCGCACGCCGCCGCCGGGAAAGCGAGGAGGGAAAACGCGCGAAGTCGGCAGTCTCGGCCCGCGAGCGCGACCAGCCGCGCGCGGCGCGCCGAAGCACGCACGCGACGCCTGCGCCCTGGCGCTCGCCGCTACCGGCCGCGCTCGCCGCGGCGTTACGTTTTCCGAATCGACCGCGGACGGCAACACTGCTGCCGTGACAGAGATTCAGTGTCAAAAGGTTGGTGACCCGCCTGTAGTGCAACCAAAAACCCACCTAAATGCAGCACCCTTACGATCGACTTCACAACCCCCTTATCACGTGACTTGACGGGAAACGTGTAGTAATTTCCTCGTGCGCCGCAAATGTCAAACGTACTCGATTAGCTGAGAGACGGAGTTATTGGTTATTGGTTATTGGAACAATTTCCCTATTACTGAGTTCCGTGGTTTACTATTTCTGTCTACCTGTTTGAGATTTCAAAACTTTGGTTTTGATGAATCTTTGGATACAAATAGCGTCTTTCGAGTAGGTAAGTAAGATTAGGGAAGTAAACTTTCAAGGATGCCCTTAATTTACGTTTCATCCCTAAATCTAATTACCCATCCACAAGAAACAGATTTCTGTTCAACAGGTTTTTTATATGGTTTCCTATCGTAATGGTTTCCTATCGTAATGGTTTGACTTCCTTATATATTCAAAGTCTATTGCTGAAAAATCAAGGCTCATAGTTACAAAATCTCTAGAAGGTTGGCAGACACAGCCTCCTCTCATTATCGCCCTACAAGAGCACCTCCAAATAGGTCAAGGCCTTCGCCAACTTTTTACGATGGGGGCTGAAGGCTGTTTAGATTTTACTTAGCTACCTTATAGATGTACACCTTACTTCATTTATTTAATATATATACCTAGCAATAATAAATTAGGGTAGTTTTGACGATGTTTTATTGTTTTCTGTGATTTAATGTTGTGCTCAAGATAACTGAAATTCAGAAACTAACATTGCTTCAAAATAGGTTATACATTTTATAAATAAATCGAACTTTTTACATCACACGTTTCCTACAATTTATTTTGAAATGTGCATACTGTAAGAGATTTTTCAGACAATTAATTACGACAATTTTATTTAAATATATACTATAGTGATAATGAATAGACTTATTTACAACAAAATTAAAAAGTTTTAAATAATTTAATTATAAATCTATCCGAGTTAATCAATTGTTTTGCTTCAACTGTTCCACCACTTAATAAATCCAGAGAATAGCATAAACAGATAGTGACCCACTACTGAAATTAGAATAGTGTAATGTGAGTATAAACTGTGCCGTCCCAATTATACCAAGGGATATGTCATGCCCCAAAAATAATACGCATTCAGAACTAGAGTAGGATCGAGGTATCAACAGTTCGGTGATGTCATACTGTGCATGACATCAACACTTTCTTGAGATGCAAATCACATAATGAGTGAGGGAACAACAAAAAGGGAGTAAATATAAGTATGTGTAATATCCACTTACGTATTGTAATACTAAAGTGTCACATGTATCTGCATGTCCAAGAATTAATTAATCAAATAATTCATTTCATAACAAAAAAACAGACTTCAATTCTGATGTATCTTCCAAGGTCGAATTACGTTGAAATTGAAATGGAACCACCTTGTAGCTATACTAAACCCAACGCAAACATAATTTTCCAAACCGGTTTATAAATTACTGAGTTCTGAGGTAACAAACACACAAAAGACAATCGAATTGAGAGCCTCCTCCTTTTTTGACGTCGGTTAAACAATTGAAGGACATGTGTCGTCCACCAACCCGCATTGGGCCAGCGTGGTGGATTTTGGCCCATACTCTCTCTATAGAAGAAGGTCCGTGTCCCAGCAGTGGGGAACGATGACGAATAAATATACCTATACCTGTACATAGCTTTCGTATTGTTAATAAATAATAATAATAGAAACTATGACCACTTTTAAAGGTCACATATAAAATTTAGAGATAGTGATAGTGTGATTTTGAGATAGTGGCCAAACATCTATTAAGTGTAAAAAAAATAAAAAAAAAATAACAAAACAATAAAAATTCTCATCAAGTTTCAACAAATCATTAAAACACGCATTTCTTAAGAGGAAAGCACTGAGGCATCCGTCTAATCGAGCTGCAATTAAGCTTCCAAGCAATAAAATGTCAGGAAAACTGTTGCCACATTCTTACATGACGGCTTCTTTTTTGCTAAACAGCTTCCTGTGTCAAGTTCTAAGGAAAGACTTTCACGGTCTACTATTTGATAATTACATTCACTTTTTCAATACTCAATTGTTTATTGCAATCATAGATGTATTATGAAGAGGTCTTATGAAAGGGTTAGTTAACATATATGACCCTCACACGGTATGGTATAATCATGGGTCCATGGTATAATGTAAGTAATAGGAGTAAGCGACCCAATAAAGATCAAAATCCGTTGCGTAGTTTTAAAGATTTAAGCATACATAGAGATATAGGGACAGAGAAAGCGACTTTGTTTTATATTATATAGTGATAGTGATAAAGGAATTAATTATTAATATATTGATTCAAAATATCTATTTACTTGTGATTGAGAAATTGGCCTAAGTTATCGTAGCATTTGTTAATTAGGTTGTTTCGCAATGCATCGCAAAATTCAAGGAAATGTATGACGTATTTACTGGGCATAGACGTAAGAACCATTGTTTCTGGGTGACGAAGACATTGTTGTCATACCTACCATATATCATTTTGTAAAATTATGGATGGCGCTGCAATTGTTATGGTCAGGCGTGTTGCTTACCATCAGGTGAACGACATGCTCGTCTCGGCACTCGGTTGTATAAAAAAAGTATTATTTGTCAACCCGTACCCCATGTTTTTCAGAGAACCCGTGTTCTACAACTGGGATTGTTGATCATTGGACTTAAAAGACTACCGATGATTTACAATGACGATGGTATCGCTACGACTAGGTACCTAAATAAAAAATCTTTTACATACATAATGTATAAAAATATAGTTCGAAAATGTCAAAGCGTGAATGAAGACCGAACTTATATTGTAGAAAATCTTTTTGAAATGTATTAGCGCAGGAAAAGTTAATTAAATTTAGCTCTAGGATAAGCTTTTTGCCGATTATATACCGACTATACCAATATAGTAAATCAAATAAACATACATTATGGTGATTTTATCAAAAGAATTTGTATGAATTCAGAAAGGAATTCATTAGTTTCCTGAATAGTAAGAGCCAACGAATCAGTTATTCAAAAGTGCAAAAGTAATTTTCTCTCTCTAGAATGAGAAATAAATAAAAAGTAAATAAAATAGTAACTGTGAAGGCATGAAAGCGGATTCAACTCCGACAAAAGGTATGCGTTTTCAGAATTTCATTATTAAACTCTGCGTCTGCATAATCTCAGTTTAAACTCTAAAGCTCATTAATAAGGTTCAAGATTGTGTAATCTTAGACTTGAAAAGAGGATCAACAGGCAATGAGAAATGGAGGTGAAAAAGCGGAAAATCTATACGTTTTCGACAAAATTCGTTTATTTGAACGAAATGTATGTTACCTAAAGTCTGACTCAAGTGGTGCAATTCAATCGAAAAGCTTTTAGTTTTAATTATAGTTTTACCTAAACGTGACCAAAAGCTAAGCACAAAATGTATGTATCTAGTTTATATTTTATTATAAATAAAACTAAAAATGTTAAAAATTAATCAAGTTTTTATGATATGAGTTACACTACTCTATATACGTATCTATCTATACGTAAGTAAGCACATAAAGCTAGTCGAGTTCATTAAACATCTTTCTTTGAAGTAACTTCGCTTGAAGGAGCAATCTCAAGAGTTATAGCCTGCGCCTATCACATTTCTTACAGCTGTTTTTAAAGGCTATAAATCTGTCTCTTTGATACCTTCCCAGGCCAGAAAGCACGAGAAAATTCAATTAACAGATTGTATAAAGATAACATAATTGACATTAGACAGCTGGGTTTTATCGGTTCCTGTATTACTGCTGTAATTCAAGACATACTTAAGCATTTTTATAAATCTAGAAGTATAATAACAGCTATTAACTTTCGCTATATTTAAGCATAAGTTTCATAGTAAACGCCAGCATAGCTTTGCCCTCACATTTTTCATGTTTAACTGTTGTAATTGTAGGTACCTCATAGTATTAGTAGTGTTGTAGTATCATATGAAAAGTCATGGCTCAGCAGAGATTAGAACTCAGGTCCATCAGATCGAAAGTCGCAATCATGCCTGCTAAGCCACTCGCTTCTCAAAATGGAAATAGAGTTCTAATTTTTTATAATTTACGGGCTCACATTAGGCCAGGAAACCGGGAATGGATCATAAACAAATAAGCTGACAGACGCACCAGGGCTGGTAAATTTGTACTGGAAATGTAGAACGTTTCCGGTCTTATTTTTAATTTCTTTATGATATGGAGAGAACTGGAGCGCTAATTTATGATATTTGTGTTTGAAATGGTGTAAGCGGACTTGACCGATTTATTGTTGTTTACAAGATAAATGTATAAACTGCTGTTACCTGATTTATTTATACTCTTGGTAGAACCATTAGAACTTCATTGGTGATTCAAAGATATAAGTGTTGTGTTTACTACGTCATATACAAATTGAATTTTGTTGGCTTATCATTGTTTTGTTGTTTTGGGTCGTTTAAATTTAGCATCGTATTCTGTGTCTATTATGACAACACATTGCAGTTGCACTTAATGGGTTATGTTAATCAACAAGGTCTTGCAATATTATCGCATAGATCTAGACAGAATCATAGAAATTATCTAAATCTGTGCTTAATCAATTATCTCATTCATCCTTGAATTTTGAATGATGACATTTTATTTTATTTACGACCGTTTTGCGCACTATATCAACTGTGTATGAACAATCCGGTCTTGCAATATTATCGCATAGATCTAGACAGAGTCATAGAAATTATCTAAATCTGTACAAAGACGTACTTAATCAATTATCTCATTCTACTTGAATTTGGAGTGATGACAATGTACGACCGTTCTGCGAACTATATCAATTGTGTGTGAACAATCCAGTCTTGCAATATTATCGCATAGATCTAGACCGAATCATAGAAATTATCAAAATCTGTGCTGAGACGTACCAACTCAATTATCATATTCATCATTGAATATGGAATGACGGCATTTATTTACGACCGTTCCGTGAACTATATCAATTGTGTACAACTACATATATAGCTATAAAATTTGATTCGATCATTGCGAATTATGACTTGTTTGGTTCGATCTATCTGGAGTTTAGCATAAATAATTTTATTCGAGACTAACAGCTGTGCCGAATGCTGTTCCGTTGCCAAGGAGAACTACTGTTAATGAATGCACTTCACTAGTAGTATTAGATCACTGTTATAAATACAAATGGGCGTCGTAAGGCGTAGTACGTTAAATGTTGACTATTGCACACTTCATGTTTATATGGCATGCATCTAGGTTGGATTGTCTTTACCTCCGGCATTGTTGTGAGAGACATGTCTCTGTACCCATGCCGAAGAGAAGGTACTAATTATAATTTGAATTTTGATTGTAATTTTGATTTTCTAATTTTGATTTTAATTTTGATTTTAATTTTGATTTTAATTTTGATTTTATTTTTAATTTTAAGCTATTTTAAGTATTGACATTTATCTAATATTTTATTGTAATATTTTGTAATTTTATTTAATTATTTATTGTGCATAATATGGGTCATGACATGCCTGAAATAAATGAAATTTGATTTGATTTATATCGAAAAATAATGAATACCTAAGCTAATAATTGACCAGAATAATCTTTGATGAATATTTTCTTATGACAATAGTTTTCCCACTTTTAATGTTACTTTTAAATTGATTAATTGCAAATTCGAGTAGGTAATGTAAGTTTAGGCGTTTTTAAATATATTACAAAAGTATTTTATAGGTTTTCTTTAATTCCATAGCGAGTGGCCTCTTTTTATATAGAGAGTCAATGTTATGACTTTAATTTTCATATAGGTATATACTTACTGCTGCAGCATAGAAGAATACCAAGACTACATTCTATGCTACATTGGACAGACAAAAGGCCTGTATGGAGTAGGGTTCCTAATAAAGAAAACATTGAAAGACAAAATAATAAACTTTACTGGTATCTCAGAAAGAGTAGCATTACTACAACTAAAATTTGAAGAGGTAAATATTTCAATAATACAGGCATATGCACCAACAGAAAGCTCCACTGAATCAGAAATACAAGAATTTTATACCAATCTTAAAAAAGCACACACTCTAGCTGACGATAAAGTACTAGTATTAGGGGACTTCAATGCAAAAATAGGACAACCCAAAAAGGAAGAAAATCTTGTAATGGGCAAGTATGGATTTGGAAAAAGAAATGAAAGAGGGGAACGCCTAATAAACTATGCATATGAATACAAACTTTCTATAATTAATACTTACTATAAAAAAAGGCATAGCAAAAAATGGACTTGGAAATCACCAGACCAAAATACAAAGAATGAAATTGATTTTATAATGACGAATACCCCAAAACTAATAACCAACTATGAAGTCCTAAACAATGTAAAGTTTCCATCAGATCACAGACTACTACGCACAACAGTCCTTCTAACCCTTCCGAAGAAGAGCAGGAAAACCTTTAAATCTCAACCAAGGATACCAAAAACAGAGAATGAAATAAAACAATATACAGATTGCCTTAAATCTCACATTGAAGACAAATCTCCAGAAATCACATGCGTCCAAACATACTATGACATATTAGAAGAAGCTATAACACACAGCCTAACAAAAAAGAGTGACACCAACAAGAAAAAAGGACATAAAATATTCAGTGAGGAGACACTAACGCTAATAAAAGAACGCACCGACTTAGTACACAAGCATAACAAAGACAAAGACGCGAAGAAAAAACTAAGTAAATTATATAAAGAAACTAGCAAATCAATAAAAAAGGATTATAGCAAACATAGACAAAACATAATAACAACAAACTTGAACAAATTTAGAAGTACAAAGAGAGCATTCAAGGAGTTAAACCTTAGCAAAACATGGATACAAAAACTGAAAAATAAATCAAAAGAAACTAAAACAAGAAGAGATATAATGGACCAAGCAACAGCCTTTTACCAAGAACTGTACAAAAGAAGAGGAGAGCAAAGCAAATTAGATGAAGATACATATCACAACATACCCACAAAATCAGGCAGGTCAATAGATGAAAAAGAAGTATATGAACACATAAAACAGCTGAAATCAGAAAGAAGTCCAGGCCCTGATGGAATAACCAACGAAGCCCTAAAACTAGGTGCACCCATTCTAGTTAGACACCTAACACATCTATTTAATATGATACTTGACACAGAAACTGTCCCAAAACAATGGTGTACATCGGATATAATACTACTATATAAAAAGGGCAACCCACTTGACATTGGAAATTATAGGCCAATAAGCTTGTTGGCAAGCGTATATAAACTCTTTGCATCAATTATATTGAAACATATAACAAACGAAATTGACAAGGCACAACCAATTGAGCAGGCAGGCTTTCGCTCAGGCTTTAGTACAACTGATCACATACAAGCACTGGAACAGGTCATCGAAAAATACAAAGAATACAATAAGCCTCTATATTTAGCTTTCATTGATTACAGCAAAGCATTCGACAGCATAAGCCACAGTTCAATCTGGAATGCATTAAAATCAATCAATATAGACCAAAAATACATAAACATCATAAAAAACATATACACCAACAGCACAAGTAAGGTGAAACTCGAAGCAAGAGGAGAAGAAATAAGAATAGAAAGAGGTGTCCGGCAAGGTGACCCTATATCACCAAAATTATTTATTGCTGTGTTAGAAAATATATTTAATAATGTAAACTGGCATAACAAAGGGATAAAAATTAATGACAGCTACTTAAACCATCTCAGATTCGCAGATGACATTGTCATACTGGCTGAAACTTCAAATGAGTTAGAACAAATGATATGCTCATTGGATCAGGAAAGCACCAAAATAGGCCTAGAGATGAATGCAACAAAAACCAAAATATTGACCAACAGCTCTAAAACACCTATTACAGCAAGAGGAAATAAAATAGAATATGTAGACAACTACATCTACCTGGGCAAACAGGTCTCATTTAGCAAACTTTGCAATGAAGAAGAAATAGAACGGAGGATAAATATAACTTGCAAGAAATTTTGGTCACTTAAAGAAATACTAAAAGGAGATTACTCAATAAACATGAAAAAAATTGTATTTGACACCTGCCTCTTGCCTTGTTTACTTTATGGTTGCCAAACGTGGGTTTTCACAACGAAAGCTAAACAAAGGATACAAACAACACAAAGGGCTATGGAGAGAAGCACATTGAAAATAAGAAAAATACATAAGATAAAAAGTAAAGTAATAAGACAAAAAACCAAGGTAACTGATGCCCTCATACAAGCTCTCAAACTCAAATGGCAATGGGCCGGTCACATAGCACGTTACACAGACAACCGGTGGACTATACAAACCACACGATGGAAGGGACCAGTAGGAAAAAGAAAGGCAGGCAGACCAAAAAGACGGTGGGCTGATGATATCACAGACAGAGCAGGGAAAGACTGGATGACCCTAGGCAGCGACAGAAAGACATGGAAGGAAATGGAGGAGGCCTTTACCCAAAGAGGGGTCCATATTCCAAATGTAAATAATATAACTAACCATACTAACAACTAGTCAGTAAGTAAATCAACTAACATTACCTACTAACAACATCTATGTAAATAGGGATGTGGAAATAAAAGGCTTTTTTATTTTATTTTTTTATTTTTATTTTATTTATATACTTACTACAATCTGAAACTATTAACCTTATTACATAGCACTTATCACAGAGTAATTTGAAATATTTAGGCACCTCAAGTAATTAAAAATAACAACTTTCACATTCATTACATTAAATTAAAATATTTCCGTGCTTTCTCGAAACTAACAATGGAAATATTATAGGAATTACCAGGTTGGAAAGTAAAATTAGCATAAACCTCTCACGCAAACGTAAATAAACAAAACCCTTTGTTTATAAATTCCAAGCAAAATTGCGTAAGAGAACAATGCACATTTGTTTTCGTTTTTTTTCCGCGATCGGCTTAGCCGTAATCTGAAGTGTGGATGAGATGGAGTGTCGTCCAGTGATTTTATCTTCCCTGCTATAGGTCTGAGTTGTATTTGTGCTAGGTCTCTCGTATGCAGAAGGCCGTCTGGGTTGGCACCACAACTTTGCCAGTTATTCTGCCGCCAAACAGTACTGCGCAAGCATTACTGTGTTTCGGGTTTGAAGGGCATTGTAGCCAGTGGGCCACTGGGTATATGAGAATTCATATCTGATGTGTCGGGGTGATGAGCGCAAAGCAGTGCTTTTCATTGCTTTTTAAGGTTTTAAAAGTTTTGGGCGGCAATGCAATTGTTATAGTCAGGCGTGGCACTTACCGTCAGGCGAACGACCTGCTTGTCTCATCACTCAGTACAATAAAAAAAGAGTTGTGGTGCTTCTTCAGGCTTTTCTTTTGGTGTGTACCACCTGTCAATTTTATAGTGACGCTGGTTTGCTGACATGTCTTTCAAGTCTATTTGAGTACTTGTTGCTGCATTTGCGGATTTATTCCTATACATTTTATTGTACTTATGTAGTTTACCCTGTGTATGACGAATGCCACCCTGAGCTTACAACGCATCGTACTGTTGTTGTTTTCATGAAAATCCAAGGAGATAAGATAAAAAATATTGGAATTAATTAAACTATCAATGATATCTATCAAAGCTATTTATACAGAGCAACCGAAGCGAAGATATTACAACAATACAATCTACAATTGTAGAATTAGAACCGCTTTTAGCGATAAGTTTGTCCATTGTACCACAGTGATTGCACTAAGTTTGTAAGTTTCCTGTATCAACTGTTTCTTACTGTTTGATGTATTTAATAAAAGTTGTACCGTACGTGCAAACGCTCGCATTGTAAAGGATCCCAGGAAAAGGACTTCTAAAATGTCTGAAACCTGGTTGGAGTAATTTCGACGTTTAACCGTGAGTCTTATTCGTTTTATATCAATTAAGCATTTAGGTATTGTATTGTAGGTTAGCTTTTGTTTTTTGCAATGCTATTGATTTGGTTTTTTTTTAACTGCAATCTGCTCGCAGCTTCGGTATACGACCTTGACAAAAAGCAAATTTCAGAAGAGCTGAGACACTAAATTTCTATTATTAGGGTTCTAAGTTCTAAAATAAAATGTTAAAACGGCTTCGTTTGGTCATTAGTCACGTTTTGCATCATGCCCAAATAATCTCAATAGAGATTTAAACTACAGCTGTTGATGTATTGGCCATGCTATTTAGTTAATTCTCTTTATTATGCAAGCAAACAGAAGGCTCTTCACGAGCCTCTAAATGGCAGAGATCGTAATCAATTTCGACAGCTGTTTCCAAGCCTCATTTCTTTTTGGTCTTTTGAAAATGGTTAAGCTGTTAATTAAACCTGTGAAGCCTGGCTTCAATGCTTTCATAATTAGCTAATTACTGAGCAATATTTTTATTTTTTTTCAAAGATTGTCGCAATTTTATAAAATGTTAATTAGTGGCATATTTATCTGTATCTATACCTACTCATATCATAAAATTTACTTAATTAATAATTCTAAAATGTTGACATAATGACATCATTTCTTTACGTAGGTTCGACTCTATTGCGAAAAAAGCATTAAAGTCAGTAAAATGATAAAAGCATTTTTTTCTTAACAAAATAATTATGTAAATATTTATAAAACGGCTAGGACTCACATAGTTTGTCAAATTTGTTGACCTAGGTTTTGAGTATGTCCGAAGCTCTTCATCAGGAGCGAGTTTACGCTGCAAGATTGCGGCGACCATTGACAAATAATTTTATTTTATATATTTTCAATATAGTAGAGTTCACCCCGTTTAAACTCAAACAATTTTCTTTTGCGGCCATATAGTCTACGGCGGCGGCCCAGGCGTATGCGCAGTGTGAAAAAATATTTGCGGTGGACTGCTTGATTTTGGCACCATGATAATTACGTTAACTGTGCTTTGTTGGGCAAAAGTTTTATAGCTAACTATAGAGTTGTATAAAAATGCACTTACCTAACTAGGTATCAAAATATAACCACCACCAGAGTTATTCACCAGTTTCATAAACCATTAATATTACAGCTTATTCTTAAACTTAACTGGCTGCGGTTTTATCCGCAGTTTCCTGGGATTAAAAGTAGGCGATATGTTAATCTAGATATAAGCTATCTCCATTCCGAACTTCACTCAAATCCATTGAGCCTTTACAGCAACAAACACACTAACATACAAAAACACTTATATACAAACTTTGGACTTATGTTATTAATGTGATTACGAAGGAAAAATGCGATCATGGGTAACATAAGAAGCACCTGGCAGTATTGAATTCCCTGTATAGCCTTCCGTTGTAACATAAAAATAATAATATAGGTAGGTTACCTATATTATATATACGAATCTAATTGAGCTTCTAAACGGGAGTAGGTTTCTCATACGTGGTTGCTTGTCGGTAACTTAATTGTTTCTCTACAAACCATATCTAACACAGTTAACGGAATTGAGTGGTTTGTAGGAAAAGCTTTTGAAACAGATATACCTACTTACTTTAAACTGAAACGCGGTGAAAATATGTAGTGTTATTCTGCCAAATATTATTTTATTTGAGGGACTTACAGCTATCAATTACAAAATATGAGTACAAGTAGCTGACAAAGAGCCAATTACAAGTCTCCACAGATAGTAATAAACTAAGTTAAAAAAGAAAACGCACAAAATAGTGTTTTAATAGTAAATTTCTGAGTATTTAACATGCATAGCCACTACGATTCGTAGGCAGCTGTATACATTTTGAACATTATTGCATTTGCTGACGCTATACTAGTAGTAAACAGATCTATACTGGACAGTTCAGACTTCATGATGCCGTTAAAAGCTATAGAAGATCCAATGAATATAAGAATTTTGACGGTAAATAGTGCGTGCAAATGGAACAGAAAGCAGGTTTCGAACACGACAATGCCTTAAAGGTACATTTAAGGACAATGTAGGTATGTTATACTGTTACTGTACAAAAATATGTGTGTTACGGGTCTGAGCAGCCGCTCAACTGCCGTCTCTCTCTAGATCTATGTGCTTCATCTTAGGCCACATCATCGCTTCACATCAGGCGAGATAGTGGCCAAACACGGATTTATTAAGCGTAAAAAAAAAGACGTGTGGCACTCGGACACTGCCGCGGTAAAGCTATTGCATAGCATTTTTTATCAACTTATGCAATTATACTTACGCAGTAACGCCGATACAACCAATGCCAGCTAGAGGCGAGTTGCTGAACTAAAGAGACAAGCGTGATATTTCAAAAAGTCATTAAAAGTTTTGCTATTCATCGATAGATGGCAAAACTAAAAAGTATCACCGCTGTGCCGGTCGGAGTGGGGGGTGTTAGGTTATTTTCGTTACGGAATTTCTGGATTCGGTCTCCACGCTCAAGGCCCGCGATAGAAGCTATGCAATAGCTTAAAAATATGTAGTGTAATTTCGCAAAATATTATGATACATAATATTCAGCGGAATTACACTACACATTTTCATTACGTTTCAGTTTTGAGATGAATTTCCGCATCGTCACGTCTGATTCCATTACATTTTAAGCTATTGCATAGCTTCTATCGCGGGCCTTGAGCGTGGAGACCGAATCCAGAAATTCCGTAACGAAAATAACCTAACACCCCCCCACTCCGAATGCTATGCAATAGCTTTACCGCGGCAATCTCCGAGTGCCACACGTCTTTTTTTTACTTACTTTACTTATACGTATACAGCTTATTTTAATGAACTTGGTATGTTATGTTATGTATGTATGCCACTTGTTATCTTGGCGAATTTGATCTCACGATGCCCATGAATTAGAGCGCCTCTCTTTCTATCGCATTGCTCTTATCTTTTCTGCCTACTTATATCTGATGTCTCGGGGTGATGAGCGCAATCCAGGGCTACGCAGTGCATTTTATGATATTAAAAGTTCTAGGCACTGCAGTTGCTATAGGCAGGCGTGGCACTTACCATCAAGCAAAGGACTTTCTCGTCTTATTCTTCTTCAGTTTCATAAAAAGGCGGAAAAAATAAAGCAACATTTTGTGCATATCATTTCTTCCGTAATCGAGCTCCAAAATGAAATCCTGTATCTATGTGTTATTAGTAACTCAATTCTACCATTACTTTCCAAACCGTAACACATTTACAAGATTGGGAGCAGCGGAGGCCTCATTGAAAGGTTGTGAAGCTGAAACGACGGTAATTTTCTCATACGGGGTTCTGCTATTGCGACATACGCGAGTGTATGGACGTAACTAGGTGTTACTTTCAGGGGTAGTGCCCCCCCCCCCCCTGGTTCGGGAAGATTGTCAAAGAAACAAATGCTACTTATATTTTTTTTATGAAACAATAACGAGACGAGCTGCTCTTTTGCCTGATGGTCAGCAAGACGCCTATCCATAACAGTTACAGCACCACAAAGAACTTTGTTTTGCAAAATCCTGCGCGGCTCTGCACTGCGCTCGTCACCCTGAGACAATAATAGTGCCCAGTAATTACTCTGGCTGCAATGCCCTTTAAAACGGAACACAGCAATGCTTGCGCAATACGGCTTGGCAGCAGAATAACTGGCAAAACCGCTGGTACCCATCCAGATGGCCTCTCGCATACGAGAAACCTACCACCGCCAGTAAAGCCCTGACACATGATCTTCATGACCTTCTCCTTCTAGGTCATGTCAATCAGCTAGATGAATTTCTTCGGCTATTAATTTATGAGCTTGTAATTTATTTGTCTGCATTCACGTTAAATACTTAACATAAAAAAATATATATGAATATATAGTACATAAGTGCGTCATCGTGGTGGATTATCGCCCATACTCTCTCTATGAGAGAAGGGCCGTGTCCCAGCAGTAGGAAATAAAGTAAATGTATCGAATGAAAATTTATAAATCACGTTTTTTTCTTGACAACGGAGAGTTAAAGGTGTCAAAAAACATACTTGTAAATTTCACATCGATCGTGTTGATCACGTGGTTGGCCTGGCATATCTTCGGGAAAATCACTTAACTGCATGAAGTAAGCTCTTAATGGACTGATGATGATATGTGCGCTAGAGGCAAATAACTTAAAGCGTTGTAAATTTCATTGAAGCAAACAAATTCATTATTTATTAAGTAAAACAAAATAATTAGGTGTTTTTTATGTAACTGAATGACTAGACGAGCTGGTCGTTTGCCTGATGGTAAGCAATACGCCAGCCCTTAACTATAACAGCACCACCCAGAACTTTGTTTTGCAAAATCCTGTGCGGCGCTGCACTGCGCTCGTCACCCTGAGACAATAAGCTATTGACTCTCATAATTCCCAGTAATTTCGCTGGCTACACAGTAATGCTTGTGCACTACTGCTTGGCGGCTGAGTAACTGGAAAAGCGGTGGTACCTGACGGCCTCACGCATACGAGAAACCTACCACCAGTAGGAAAAGCGATGGTACCCACAACTTGTTACTTGGTTTGTCTTATGATTCATTAACAAGCCCCAGAACCCCCTACCTGGTTACGCTCTTACGCGATTCAATCCAACTTCCAAGTCCAACCTACATTCAGTTCCGTTAGCACTATTTGCGTGCGATCAGATGAAAAGCTTTTGTTAGTTCGTACTTATACAGTTTATGTGGAACTTTATGGCCACTAACGCCACATGGCAGAGGTATGCCAGATATAGTCTCTTACGGCATTAAGAAATACCTAATGACCTAGTTACATTCTTCACGTTGTGAATAGTAAAAACAATTCTAAATCCTTCATTCTAAAAATGTCGTATTTTTACCTATTACTTTGCTATTTTTTATAAATGTTTCAGCCACAAAAAATATTGAGTGTATGAAATTAAAAAATAATGTTGAGAGCGAGTGTGACTCAGTGGAAGGACGTGCGACTTATGATCCGACGCACCCGAATTCGAATACCGCTGGCGTAAGTTTGTGAGGATGGATGGATGGGGATGGATATTTGATAGTCAATCATGCAAAAACTACTTCTTAAATAGATTTTGACGGAATTTGGTGTGTAGGTACTTTAGATTCAGGAAAAGGACATAGGCTAATTTTTATCCCGGGAAATTGTGGGTGAAACCGCGGGGCGCAGCTAGTAAAAACATTTATTAGTAGGTATTCTGTATTCTTGAAAAAAACCGCGTGAATCTTCTGACGCGGTCCTTTTTAAGCACAGTTTATTTTTAATATTTGTTTATTATTTTGCCATGGCTATTACAACATGGTAAGTAGGTATACGATACATTTACGACGCGGTCAGTAGGTATAAAGGTTCGTTAAACATTGTTTCCACGGTTAACCTACTTTTAAAAGTGTATTTTTACACACCTACTTTAATCAGAGCTTTGTTCGCGTGATACGCGTTAAAAATAAAAATATTTCAAGGCGTCCTATGGATTATTGTACCACTTGTTGATTTTTGGTTGATTATTTTCTTTAGTTAAATGAATGTTTAGAATATTTGGTAAAATGTTCGGATTCCTAATTTTTGTCTCATAATTAAAAACATATATGTCAGATAACAAGGCTCGACATTTTTAAAATACGCAAAACCGTTGACCTGACCTTTGACCTCGTTGTCATCGGTTTTACAGCTGTTATTACATACCTACCTTATCTAGTGATTGATAAATTGACCTGATAGCTAACGGGAATGCACTTTTGAGGTCAGGAATCTAACTTCAAATATAAATCACTATTTCATTAACAATTTACATATAAACGTACAGAGGCACGCGCGAGTCAAAAACTTAATAAGGAGTCCACCGCGATCGACCCCGCTGCTAAAAGTGCCCATCAAACTGGCGGCATTTCCCGCTGAATATTAAGAATTTCATGCAATTTTATGCAATCAAAACTCATAATATAACTGTGTTTATGCTTATTATGAATATATACATTTGTTTATAGTTATATTAACATTTATTTATTAGGATTTATATTTAAATAAGTATCTAAAGGTTTAATAGTATTATTTATTTATTAATTATTGTACACCACCGTCTACTTCTATTCTTCCAAAACTGTCCATCCAAAAGTTGTCTGGAAGAGATCGCTCTAAGCGATAAGACCGCCCATTGTACTACCCTAGTCATAAGGTTTATCTGTAACCATATTTTCATGTTATTGGTATATAATAAAGAGTATTTGTATAACATTAAATTAATGGTTATCTTTTTCGGTACTTTTAACAGTTGTAGAAGTTCGTTAGCATCTACGCCGATATATATAATTCAACTAGCTGATATCCGCGACTCCGTCTTTGTAAAATACAGTTTACCTACATAATTATAGTTGCTCCCTTATAGTACGTAAGTAATAGTTATAGTATTCTTTGCTAATAGTGTGTTAATAGGGTTTTATTAAAATGTTTCGACGCACACATTATCAATGTAGGTACACTAGGTACTTAAATGTTAAGTAGATTTTATTATTACTTTTTTATTAGTTTGTTTATATTATCATAATCTTCAGATTCTGCACAATTCAGCCTCTGTAGTGTAGTGGTTGGGCAGGTTGGCTCAAATCTCATACACCAAATGTTTGTGCACAAAAAAAAAACGCAAGAATTTCTTTCATGTCTGGGTGTTGTGGGACCATGGTTGTCATAGTTCCTGGTTCCCTAGATACAGAGAATCCTAGTTAGAGGTCAAGACCTTATGTAATCGTTGGGCGTTATTCATTATATATTTATGTATTACAGTACTAGGTAAGTAAGTACCTACCTACTGCATGGGTTAAAGATGCCTTGTGAGAATGTAGGAGCGTGGGAACTTTTGTTCGTCTCAATTAATTAATCGTTCAACGGATGGTCCAATCTGATAGAAAGATTCCGGCCCATGCGTCTTTGTTACTGGACCTTTCTCATTTTTTTTCTATTTATTGACCAAATTCGATGAGAAATGAAAAATAGGCTTTATAATGTCGCGTGTGTATCATGTTATATTTGTACTTCACTTTAGTTGTAAATGAGTTATAATAGTACTTCGTAACGCTAATGTTTAAAGCAATCTGAGATTTATTATCTCTTTTCTAATCTCTTCTCTATCTCTATACAGTAGTCACTCGGTTTTATGTACCTATTTGCTTATACTTCTATACAACTTGATGGAATTTGATGCGGATTCATCATTATATGTGTAAAAAAATTACGAAGTGTATAGAGCGTGCATATTTGATGGAAATTACATGCGTGCGAAGCCAGGCGATACTAAAAAATATAATTTATTTAAAAAAAAAAACAAAAACCGACTTCAATGTATCTTCGAAGTCCAAGGTCACATATCGATGAAATTTATATGGGACCACTTCGTAGCTATACTGAACCCGACGCAAAAAGAATTTTTCAAATCGGTTCATAAATGACGGAGTTCTGAGGTAACAAACATAAAAAAAATACAATCGAACAGAGAACCTCCTCCTTTTTTGAAGTCGGTTAATGAAGCACGGTAAATGAGTAAAGCCTCTTGTTTATGGAACTGAGTAATGAGACTAGCAAGTCGTTCGCCTGATGGTTAGCGCCACACCTGCCCATAACAATTGCAGTGCAATCCATAACTTTTAATACCATAAAAGTACGGCGTAGCACTGCATTGCGCTCATCACTCCGAGACATCAGATATTAAGTCTCATATGCCCAGTATTTTCACTGGCTACAATGCCCTTCAAACCGGCACACTGTAATACTTGCGCACTACTGCTTGGCGGCAGAATAACTGGCAAAGTGGTGGTACCTAACCAGATGGCCATACGAGATACGCATACGAGAGACGTACCAAGTGGCCTCTCCCAGACTGGTGCGTTATTATCGGTCTATATTATAGTATCGCATGCGTTATTGCGATATCTTTTTTTTTGTAGTACATTTCGTTAGGACGCATGCGATCTTACACACTGCAGCGATAATAACGACGCGATAAAAGTAGGACGTTTTGCGTTTGCGTGTGAGCTTTTATATCGACCGTTATTATCGCTCCTGTGCAGTTGAGCATTTATATCACTATACTAGCTGCGCCTCGCGGTTTCACCCGCGGTTTTCCGGGATAAAAAGTAGCCTATGTCCTTTTCCAGGGCCTAGAGTACCTACCTACAAATTTCATCAAAATCCGTTTAGTAGTTTTTGCGTGATTGCGTTTTAAACATCCATCCATCCATCCATCCAACGATCCATCCATCCTCACAAACTATCGCATTTATAATATTAATAGGATTGAATTTTATTATCTTGTCAACAATGAAACAGATTTTTACTTTACAGTTTTTCTCGTTAGCTTTTAAATTATTAACAACGTCAGAAGCTTCTATGTAGCAGCTCACTAAAAAAGCAACACGCCCATCGTTATGCCGTTCTCACTTCGCAAACCGCAAACACTAGAGCCCTAGTCTAAGAAAGGCTTGTCTTTCAAAAGCTAGACTTACAAAAAGAGACTGGCAAAGGTCGTCTCAAGTGTTTCTAGTGACAACAACGGTTTAGACTTTTCCGCTCCTCTCAGAACTTTTATTTTATAGCTTAACTTGCTGACTATGAAGTTTATGAATGTGGTTTATAAAGTCTCATGAAGTGAAGTGGAAAAAATGTACTGGCTTTTGTTTAAATAAATAATAAGAAAAATGCTTGTGGAGCGATTTGTGGAGTGTAGTGGCAAAACCCTGCAAAACGGTGGACAGTTTGGCGCTAAATAGGTCCATAGATTAATTTATCTCTTTATGTAACTGAGTGATGAGACGAACAAGTTGTTCGCCTGATGGTAAGCGCCATACCCGACCATAACAATTACAGTGCCACGCAGAATTATTAATACCATAAAAATACTACGTAGCACTGCATTGCGCTCATCACCCCGAGACATCAGATTTTATGACTTCAAACCGAAACACAGTAATGCTTGCGCACTACTGCTTAGCGGTAGAATAATTGGCAAAGCTCTGGTACCTACCCAAACGGCCTCCCGCATACGAGAGGCCTACCACGAGTAATTTATTTATCTTAGTAACTATTAACCTAAAAACCGTTCATTATAAAAATCTACCAATTTGTTCACATTCTCATTAAGTGTTTGGCGTGTTTGGATTGTTCGTAACTTTACTAATCATGGAAGTGTAGATGCGTTACAGTTACTCCCACTATAAACAATGAATATGTACCTACGTACGTACTAACGTTGGGGTTCTCGCGCATTGTTTACCTCGATCATTCATAAAATGCATTTTTATCAATGAAACATGTGCGTAAAGCGCGTGAGGGATAATACATAGAAGTATTGTTAAATATAAGTATAACCGTTACCTAGCTTCACTATGTTTGTTTGCTCTTTAGCCGACTTCAAAAAAAGAAGGAGGTTCTCAATTAGATTGTATTGTTTTTACGATTTTTATCCCAAACCTCCTCTCATTTTAAAAACTGATTTGGAATATTGTTTTTGCGTTGGGTTTAGTATAGCTTGGTACTACGAGTATAAAGTATTCTGTAGTATAGCAACGAAGTGGTCCCATATATATCGTGATGAAACCCGCTTACGCGCTTTGGAGTGGTAGGCTCTGGCCGTGTTTGTAATACCACCCACCGAACAAAGCCATGCCGTCAAGCGACCTAGTCGTGTTTCGGGATGATGCTCGGTGAACCATCGGGGAGACAGGTCTGAGCAGCCGCTCAACTGCCGTCTCTCTCTAGATCTATGTGCTCCATCTTAGGCCACATCATCGCTTCACATCAGGCGAGATAGTGGCCAAACATAGATCTATTAACTGCAAAAAAAAAAAAACATTTCATTGATATTTGAACTTGGGTTTCGCAGATACATTGAAGTCGGTAATTTTTTTGATAAAATGTATACTTGTTTTCATTCTACACCTTTTATGTATGTATGTATATAATCAGGAAGCTAGTTGAACGGCGCTGTTTAGTAAAGAGGCTAGGCTGTTGATTGAACGGCTGATTAAGCTAGTTGGCTGAAACATATACATCCATTAGATACATACCTATAAGGTACAAAGTTGTTAGTGCGAATACAACTATCGTATTTCATGCGAGGACGACGACCTATTGGCCTCATTTTGGATCGATTGCAGTGTCCTTTGAGTTACGGATAAACATTGTATTGTGTGGTGTTATGTGGAGTAAGGCAGTTAGTGCTAGTAGAGTAGCTTCCGGTTTTAATTAGGTATGATATTGTGTCATTTCTTAATTATGACAAGGTATGTATAAAGAAATAAATACGCCCAACGATCACATACGTAGATCCTGGCCCCTAACTAGGATTCAATGGAAAATAAAATAAAAAAATGAAATGAATGAATGATTTTTTTCCGTATCTAGGGAACCAGGAAATATGAGGTCCATGGTCTCACAATATCTAGACATGATACACATACTTACACATTTTCCTGTGTTCAAACATGTGTCCCGTCGCGAATATCAAAATCGCAACCTCTTATATAAATAACAAAAATTAAGATTTAGGAGTTTGTGAAACTCAATCGTAATTGTAGCAACACCAGCTATGATAAAATAAAAAATAAGATAATACGAAATAAACGATAAGAAGTTTGTGGCGCTGACGAATAATATTCCGCACAAATGTGAATGTCTACTAAACAATATTTAGCTTAAATCTCAGTTAACAAGAAAGCTTTTTTTCTCTTTATTTAAGGAGTATTTTGACAAGACGAATGAGTCGCTCCGTATGGCAACGCTCCGTATGGCAACAATGAACACCAGTAATAGTGAACTAGAAACTAGAAACAATAGCTTACCTCACCTTTTTGTACTTACATTTTTAATAAATACATTTTTCGTACCAACATTTTAAATGAATGAAATCTTTTAATTTTTTTAACCGAAGTTTTACTGAGATCTTTTAATTTTTGTAAACGAAGTTTTGCAAGTTTTTCTGACAATAATGGAAAAGTTAAATAAGTATTACGTGAACCAATGAAACTGTCACCAAATAGTAGTCACCTAGACCCTTCATTTCGAACACATTCCATTAAAATATGGTTTGTACTCGTATCTTCTTCTCATGCAACATAACGGCGAACTTACTTTGCGCAAGAAAGCTTAATTAAGTGATTGTTTGGTTGAGAAGTTAATAAGATTATGACTGTATACCTACTCTAATATTATTATGAAAGTCATCTAAGTACTTGGAAAAGCCTTTGCGATGGCATGTTATCTTTAATTGGATAATGATTCTGTCACTTGGCAGTTACATGCTTTTTGTTTCGATAATGTTTTTTTTTATTAGTCATATAATTCACTCACACATTCACTTTTTAATATTGTAACGTGAAAGTGTTTATTGGTCCTTTTTTCCCTTCAAAAACGGAGCAACGAATTCGTAATTTTTTGCACAGAGATCCGGTTGAAGAGCCATCTAAACCCCCTGCCGGATAACAAATAATTCTCATAATCTGTCATCTCGTGAAAGAAGTACATCGAAATAGGTCAAGCAGTTTCATAGCTGCTAATAAAGGAATTGCATTTAGTAAACATAGGTACCTACCCTTTTTTATGTAACTGAGTGACGAGACGACCTGGTCGTTCGCCTGCACCACCCAGAACTTCATTTAGCAAAATCCTGCGCGGCGCTGCACAGCGCTCATCATCCTGAGACAATTATTTGTTAAGTCTCATAATGCCTAGTAGTTTGTAACTACTATCTTATGTAAATTCAGTGGGAAATCAACTCTTTACAAATTTTTAATAAAGAAAATATTAAACAGGAAGAGAAGAAGAGCTATAATTTATAAGTTTTCCAACTTATAAATTAAAGCTCTTTATAACCTTTATAATCAAACCAATCATAACTCATCTAAATCTGTAAAGACGTTATGGTGTAATAGGTTCCTAAGAAATGGGAAAGGCCAAGTGCTAACAGATATATATTTCCTCATTAAACAAGGTTTCGAACTGCTCCTTTTCGTTTCCTGAACGTTATCTATTTCGTTCATCGCCTGAGTTTTATTTTATGTGTACTCTTTTACTCTCGTCTGTCGCGACGTGATTTATCCAGTTATGGTCAAACTGGTCTAGTGCCACCCACACTGCGGCAAAGCTCTAGAGTAAACCACATTTAACAGCAGCTTATCCAATTGATCCTTTATTACAGTTGGATAGGGCTGACTTTTATTCGCAGCGACGTTATTTTATCGGTACATGATAAAATCTCTATGTAATTGTACGTCAGTGATTAAATTTTACACTTACTAAACTTTGAAGTGCATTATCAATGCATGAATTCATGATGATTTGTCAATGTGTCATCATCGAAAAGACACTATTTAATCACTACATAGTATAAAACATAGTCGCTTTCTCTGTCCCTATATCCCTATGTATGCTTAAATCTTTAAAACTACGCAACGGATTTAGATGCGGTTTTTTTTAATAGATATGGTGATTGAATAGGAAGGTTTATATGTATAATAACCGTGCGAAGCCGGGGCGGGTCGCTAGTAATAATAATAAATTCATTTAATATAAGGTTAACAAATTAAAAAGTACCAGATGCCCATAAAATATGAACTGACTAGCATATAAACAAATTATAAAACACTAACACTAGGATAAGGGACATTTCGGCTTAGCCTCTCTGTAGCGCCGGAACACTATTCCCTCGGGCAAGAATCGGGAACCAGGAACATCTCCTTTCATTTTAAGGGAAGTCGGAGCACGTAAGACTTAAAACTCGTCGTCCTCGTTGACTTCAGCCTCGACATGTTAAGGTCCTGGGGACCCTTCCTCCGCACCTCTCCTTGATATACTTAATGACAGAATGCATATCATAAAGCAACGATCTTTAAGACTGCTTCCTTTAATCTAGAATTAACTTCGATAAAATTAATCTTTAGAATAAACCGTTAAGTTAATGGTTAGTGTAATGGTAGATACTTTCTTAATGCTAGCGTACAGCACCACCGGACGGTCAATCAATTAGTGCAAATGGCGCCTAAGTGGCTAGTAGGTTCACCGAGAAGATCCCACCGTGAAGGTCTAATGAACACTTCTCTACTTAACACGCTTAGTCTAGGCAATCCGCTAGCACGTCAAAGCTTCTTTAATAAACTTGGCTTCGTTTACAGTAACTTTACGGTAGTATTAAGTTTACAGTAACTTTTGCAAGAGCTCGCATAACAGCAGACAAGCTCCAATTAGTTGCACATAATTACTGTGACACAATCAAGCTGACCAAGCAGAATAGAAGCCCACTCCTCTGCATTACTCGTGGTAGGGCTCTCGTATGCGGGAGGCCATCTTGGTAGGTACCACCGCTTTGTCAGTTATTGTGCCGTCAAGCAGTAGTGCAAGCATTACTGTGTTCCGGTTTCAAGGGTAGTCAGCCAGCGAAATTACTGGGCATATGAGACTTAACCCCTATCCTATATATACTTCCGTCTGGGTAGATACCACAGCTTTGCCAGTTATTCTGCCGCCAAGTAATATTGCGCCAGCATAACTGTGTTCCGATTTAAAGGATGTTGTAGCAGTGAAATTACTGGGCATATGAGACTTAATATCTGATGTCTCGGGGTAATCAGCGCAATGCAGTGCTACGCAGTACTTTTTATGGCATTAAAAGTTCTGGGTGGCACTGCAATTGTTATGGACAGGCGTAGCCTTAGAGTATACATTACCTAGTTATATATACTCTAAGGTCGTAGCGCTTATCATCAGGCGAACGACATGCTCGTCTCATCACTCGGTTAAATAAAAGAAATAACTTTCTTCCATTATTTACAAACTCCTCATCGTCATCCTATCTCCTATCTCATCGCCGGTATTGAAAGCTTCATCACTGATTCCCAGTCACACTGACAAGCGTTTCACTCAACAAAAAACGCTCTACATCCAGCTTTCCTCAGGCGCTGGCAAGCTGTATTAATTCCCTAATGCAATTCGCAGCGGCCCGGTAAGTGTCGTTAACCTTAATTTACAGTTTTACAGCCTCTTGTTTTCAGTTATTGCGAGTATTATTTTACTTGACTTTATTACGCTCATATATGTTTCTTGAGAATCTTATAATAATAAAGTTCTTGTTAGTTGTATAAATATTTTGTGAAGCGGTTGGATTCGTTCGAAACATGCTATTTATTTTAGTAATAAGGTGCCGATTTGGTGTATTTTAATTGCGGTTGTTGCTCTGTTAATAAATACACAGTTACAAAAAAGAATTCTAGATATTTCTTTTGGTAGAGCCGTATAAGGAATAACAAAATAAAATGTATTTAGTTAAATTTATGTTAAAAGAGATATTAAAATCTCTACATTTTTTCAACACAATATTTAAGATTGTTGACGATTGTCAAAGTTGGTTACATCCACTAATTAGGTGATATATTTATTTATAATGTTTGTCGTGGATGTTGGTAGGGTAGTAGTTGGACGTATTATTTGGCTAGACGGGATGACGGAAGGTGAACCAGAGCAGTCAGAGTCGTGGCCAGAAGGTTCAGATCTAGGTGTAGACCGCCAGCCAGACTGTTGCAAAGCAGTGGTGAGGTGGAGACGAGAATGGCACCAGACAGATTGGAGTGGGATGATGGAGAGAAGACCTATACTCGAGAGATGATATAGGATGAAACAGAATAAAAGAAGAATGTGTGCAAATTAAAAAACTTACTAATGAGAAACAACCCCTTCTTTACCTACGATACAATTATAAATAACCAAGAAGGTATAACAAGAAGAGTAACAACTAAGTATTCATTTAAAAGCCGTCCAACCTTCCCAAACAGGAGGTTCCCAGAAGCGATGACGGATGCGGACGTCATTCACATGTCATTCTATAAAGCCACTGTTCGCTCACTTCTAACTACCTTCGAGAGTCATTGTTCCCAAATGAACAATCATTTGTTTGCTGTACCTCCACATTTTGTATGGAATCGGCTGTTGACATTGTATGGAGCAGGTATGTAGGTCAGATGAAAATGCCAATGATGATGTAGATAGGTATTCAGGTATGTACTTTGGGTTGTAGGATTTGCTAATGTAGATACCATATTAATTTATATCAACTGCACTACTTTATTAAAAAGTCGCAAATTTTCGGTTCGTTGTAGGTTAACATGATCAACGTTTGTAAGTAGTAGCTACAAATTAGAAAAAAAGAAGAAAGACCATCATTTACGTTTATTTTAAAAAGTTTTTACTAAGTATTACTAGATATCTAAGTATATGTACCTATCTAATTTATTTTATGTACAATCAACGTTTTAAATGAATAGGTACATATAAATTTCCATGGCACACAAAATCACATCAAAGAAGACTATCAAACGTGTTAAAATTTAGAAGGGTAACAAACATAATAATTAAGTACGTTGGTAATTGCTAAACCAGACTTAATATTCGACTCATGGTTTCTCCTGTAAAAGATACCTACCAATTCATCGAGCGTGAGGATTATCACATAAATATGGCTTGAGCCAAGTCTTGCGGGATAGCGTATGAAGTCCATTTCCGAGTACCCAACAAGTGGTCTGTCAAGGACCTTTTTCATATCCGCCGCACGTGCCCAGCTTTATGTAATACTAAGAAGAGGTATCCACATGAAGTACTCTCGAAGAAAGCTTTAAGATTGTACGAAATTGTTTCGTAAAAGCTTAAAAATGATGACGTGCTAAACGCAATGCAGTGCTTAATAAAGTTGTTGGTGAACCAAATGGTACTTTTAATAGAAACTTTCATAATAGCTCTTAGGAATATGTACACCCAATGTTTACCAGCGCAAAGCGGCTCGCTTCCTTGTCAATTTTAAGCGATCAGCGAAGAAATTAGATTTCCTGATAGCGTCTGCGTTTATCGAACGGTATAATCTAATTGTAGCTACATTAAAATTATGATGTTGTGGTTGCATTGCAGCAAGGATGCTTAACTTTGATGTTTGTGTAAAGAGCACTAGGCTGCACTTTATACACTAGATAACAAGGTACAGTAAAGAGTAACAGAAGAAAGCTTACATAATTATATAAGATTCCTGTTCTAGTATGCTAATTAGCATACTAGGTTTTTTGGGTGATCTCATCATTTTATAACCATCTCAAAACAAGTCTCAATACTTAGGTACCTATATATACTTAGGTACTTGTATAACAATACCAAGGTACTTCATTGCACACCAAATGAACTAAAAACACGAGACAAAAGGTTTTACAATGGTTTACTTCCCGCGGTGACAAAGTCAATGGCTGCACTGATCATTGGAAATTGTTCTGAGTGTTAAATGCTATCTGACGAAACAGCAATTATTATACGCAAGCTGATTTGTTATTTCATATCAAAGTGTAAGAGACCATGGAGGGGTGGGAGTAGTGGATAGGTAAATAGGTTAGGTATAGGTCTCCACTGTGGAAGCGCCTCCATGTAATAGGGAAGATCTTCCAACCGAGACAGGTGTTATCGGCCCGGGGACAGCTGTCCGACAGAACCTACTTGGAACTGTATAGGTCTTATCTGTCGTGCGAATTTCGTTTGCGCGATACAGGATTTGTATAGAAATTTGCGACTTTGTATGGGCGTTTATGCTACTTTATGTCAGGGTCATCTGTGAGAATGTCGTTGATATATGTATGTGGCAGCTGAGGTTGCCACAATACTTTAAAAAAAATATATAAGACTACATCATCATTACTAGTTGCAGTCGTATTTAGCATTCATGAATACTTTTATGAAGAACGTGGACGATGGACGTGACTTAAACTTCTTTATCTTTGTCTCCAGGTGCGCGTCCGCGAGTTCTACATCGCGATGCAGCGTTGCCCCTACATCCACGAGATGAAGGAGCGATTGCTGGGCGCTGCAGACGGCGATCAGCCTCCCCCGCCGCCGCCGGCACCGCCTCGCGAGGACCCGCAGGTCGGGACCATCGTCAAAGTGAGATGTCGTTTCATTGTCATTATAATTATTTTACTCCATTTTGACTCTTAACTGACGGAGAATAGACGGACAGTTTGATGCAGACGAATTCAAAAAATTCTCTTTTTTCGGGTCTAAAAGAAGTGAAGATCGCGCTGGATGTCCGACTATTCCAAAACATGTTTAAGGCTAAGAAAACCTACACAAATGCCCAATCAAATTGTACAAACCACTTGCATCTGCTACAGCCTTCCATCTATTCCCAGTCTTGGTTTCTATTTTAAATTGTAGCAAGTCAGTTTTATTCTCGATATAGAATTGAAACAGTAATGTACATGTAGCAGATATCTAGACACGAGAAAACCTCTTTACTTCTTTTCAAAGGTACTTACTACCAGTGACTGTAAAAACCAAATTGGTTCGGTAAGTTGGGATAAAAACACGTAGACTATTGTTAGCCTCCAATTTCGTGACATTCATGCCTTTCTGGCGCAGTCAGCTTTTTTGTACCTTCAATCAACTCATCAAACATAGGGTATCTAAATTGTTTTTTGATAGGAATCTTATCTCTACTTATTCAATTTTGATTGCAGTTTCATTAAACATCTTAGATAGCTTCATGTCTAATAGCACATTTAATAGAAGTAGCCTGCACTTTACGATTGAACTTTATCATTTTCTGTCAAAATGAGCTATTTTTCACGGCCCAGCCCACTTAGCACGGACCGGAGACAAAAAATATATCCCCTGGGTTTATCCGCTATTTGTTTGTCGAAAGTGGATAAAACATAAATTGTTTTGTCTCGGGTCCGTGCTAAGGGGGCAGGCTAGACCCCGGTCTAGCCCGACACTCCGGAGTGAATCCCATCACTTCATCGATGTTTCTCACTAGTCTCACTTCCTATCTCTATATATTTATTAGAAGATTTCGAGGTTCAATTAGATGTCTGTCATTTTTAGATACCCATCAGCATGCTTACCGGCAATAAGTTCGGCCATATTTAGAGGATAAATTAAATAAAAAAAATTAGAATATTTCCATTTGTTGCTTTATTTATTATATTTATTTATTATTATTTTATTTCTATTTGTTGCTATATAATCTTTAAATTCTACATTATACCCATTATTTTTAATTTTCAGCTGAATTCAGACGGGTACGGGTCGCATACATCTCCGGCAAGGGCGCCGCTCGTCCAAGACGAGTGCGAAGCCCTGCCGGAGGAAATCGAAGCCCTATCTCCCACGGACGCTATACTTAGGTATCGGGCCTGCTGTCAGCCTGATACCACACCTAAGAATGCCAAGTGAGTACCATAATTTCCGTATTTGTTAAGCTGCCCATGTGCAAAGAATTAGGTTTCTCCTGTTCATCTGTTCTGCAGATTAGGTAATTTTTCCATGTCGGCTCGCATTAAACTTACTGGGAAACCATCTTTGAATTAGGACCTATCTTCAGTGAGTTGCTGATTGCTGAAGGATGGACGTTGCGCGCTAGCGATGCTTATTTATCGGTGGGTTGGTAGAAGACTACAAAAAATAAATGCCGTTCACTTGGGTAGGTATGTCTTAAAAATGTGTCACAGTGCAACGATAATTGATGTGATAACAATCGCATGCAAGATTCATTTCTGCTGGTCTAATCGCGTGAATGAAGTACAAGGCAACATTGTCTTCGAAAACAGTAAGTAGGTAATAGCCACAGGAAGTGTTAATTCGACTATTACAACGTAACAGCACGACGGGACCAAGGGCTATTCCTCATAGAACTGAATCAATATTTTTTGTGAACCCCGCTTAATTCATCAATAGATGTTGCAAAGTCCATTGATTGAATAAGTCTAGAGTGAATGTAACAAAGCCTGGATGATTGAATAAGTTTATCACACGCTCCAAAGCTTTTTGTTCCTCATCGTTTTATTCAATAACTCATATAAATTCATAGAGAATGAATGCTTGGAAGTTTTTTCACCGGTACAATGTTATTGATAGCTTAAGACTTCCAAGTCATAGCGGCTTCGTGCGCCTGCTCATGAATAATGTAGTTCCTAGCCTATTTAATCTGTCTGTGAGATCCGTCAATGAATTTTTATATTGCTTTTACTCAGGTTAGAATCTGGACAAGGATATCTAAAAAATATTTTCTTAGAAGTTTGCTGTACATACTTTCAGCTGGAATTTCTGTAAACTTACATTTTCAAAAGTATCGTGAGCATTAAGATCTTCCAAAATGTCCGTAACCTGATCGGAGTAATTAGGTACAATGATTTCCGTGAGTCAAACGTTTATATAATAACAGCTGTCCTCTATCTTTTAAACATAATTAGAAAAGGATCATATCTGCAGGTGCATCATAAAAATTCAATACACGGACCCCTAATATCTTAGTATGAAGTTTTTCGTGAGCTTGATAAATATTTTATAAACAGCTAGGACTCATGTATTTTATCGAATTAGTCGAGCTAAGTTTCGAGCATGTCCGATGCTCTTCATCAGGGCGAGTTACGTCGTCCAGATCGCGGCGAGTCCTAGCTGTTTTATAAAATAACCTAATATCATTAATTTTTCTTGTTGAAACAAGAGATTTTTTTGCTAGCCGTCGAAAACCTAATATCTCCTCTTTTCTATGGTTGTGCTGCACTGACCTGCACCTACAGCCATGGAAAGAACATCACTTATTCATCCAATAAAACTACGCAACAGGAACAGACACAAAAAGCCTGAACAGACAATTTAAAAATAAATAAAGGGGAGGAAGCTGTAATCAAAGCACTTCCACATAGCATGGATGGACAATCGATTAAATACCTCCTCCCAACGAGCCACACATAACTATATTCCAAAGGATACGTGGAAGTATAATAAAAGGTAATTTCAACTTTATGGCCTTGTGATAAAGAACAAAATCACAGTATATCTCTCACTAACGCATTTGAGTGTGGACAGAGGCGTTCTGCCGTTAGTGCCTTTGCGTTGATGTTGGAAAGGCCGTAACCGTAAAAGTAAAACCTTAGGGTGGAAGACTTAACTATTAATAAATTAAATATGCTTGTAGAGGCCAAAATTCTTTACCGGGAAGTTAAAGTTTAAGCCCTATGATTTACTCGCTGCGTCCCGCGGTTTCACCTGCAATTTCGCGGTATAAACATCCATCCATCCCCACAAACTTTCGTATTTATAATATTAGTAGAAACTAGGATTACTACGATAGGTAGTAGGATTGTGAATTAGATTTAGACAAACCTAGACACGAGTCCCACTGTTTTTGCAGGCCTAGCGCACTCCGCACTGTAGGTACAAAGCCCGACACCGACGGCGGGTCGCGCGTCGTTACACGTGCCGCGTCAGAAGAGATAAGAGCTATGCGATAGAAAGAGAGGCGCTCTGTAGGTTAATATGACTGATAGGTATGCAGCGCTACGCGAGCTGAATTGCATTTTATTGCGTCGTAGCAAGAGTCGCTATTTGTTTAAATTTCTTTGCGGAGTGATGCTTCTGTCCCTTAATATAATGTGGTTTTGGTTAACTAACTTAAAAAAAGGAGGAGGATCTCAATTTGATAGTATTTATTGTTTTAATGTTTGTTACCTCAGAACTCCGTCATTTATAAACCGATATGGAAAATTTTGCGTTAGGTTCAGTATAGCTACAAGATGGTCCCATATAAATTTCAACGATATTCGACCTTGGACCTCGAAGATACATCAGAATTAAATTTGATTTTTTTTTGTTATAGAATAAAATTTTGAGTTAAAAATTCAGTCTAAATAATGCCTGCCAAGCGTGTAAAACTCAACCGCTGAGAGTTTGGTGAATTACAAACAGTGAAAATACTGTTGTGTGTGGGGCCATAATATATTTACTTAAATGTAAAAAGAGCAGTGGAAAAAACGAAAGGACGCCTTTGCCCATCAGTGGGATAGTTCAGGTTATATATACACAACAACACAACACTACAAATATGTAAAATGTACAAATACTCCAGGGTATACTAAATTTAATTGGACATCGAAAATCAGTTTTCGAGAGCGAGTGTGGCTCAGTAGAGCAAGTGTGGCTCAGAGAGCGAGTGTGGCTTAGTGGGAGCACGTGCGACTTTCAATCCAACGCACCCGAGCTCGAATCCCGTTGGCCACGCACCACTGACTTTCTTAAGTTATGTGCGGATTTAACACTCGCTCTAAAAACGGTGAAGGAAAACATCGTGAGGAAACCGGCACGTCCAAGAATTTATCAAAAAATTCAAGGACGTGTGACATCCACCAACCCGCACTGGGCCAGCGTGGTGGATTATGGCCCATTCTCTCTCTAAGAGAGAAGGCCCGTGTCCCAGCAGTGGGAACATGATGGGTTGATGATGATGATGATGATGAAATCAGTTTTCGCAGTTTTGGCGCATCAGTTTAAGGTTGCTTAGGACCAGACGGCCATAACATTATGTAAGTGTGCATTGTTTGCGAGTACAAGGTCGTCGGCTTTAGTGTTCTCACCGATGACTTCATAATCAAGCGATTACAATGTTATAATAGGATTAAATGACGCAGCGGCGACCACTTTGGCAGATGATTAACCCATTGAATTTGATGACCTAACCTTAACCTTTGATCTGGAAGAGAACCTACCTTATATACTTACCTAGTTATGTGTACTGTCAACGTAAGATGTCACTGTAAAGCTATCCACGTCAGAGAATCGGCCACTGATTTTTTGGCCTCATAAATGATTCGGAGTCTCATATACCAACGTCCTACAAAAAGTCGGTAACAAAATAGATGACAAATGTGAAACTTTATAATATATTATAATTAATAAATTATATAAAAATATAAATTATATATAAAATTTTATAATAATTGTAAAGCTCTAAAAAAAATATATGATGTCAAATCTTTACCAAAGATATAGAATTTTTAATTCTATATCGCAGTGCAGCGCCACGCAGGATTTTGCAAAACAAAGTTCTGGGTGGTGCTGTTATTGTTAAGGGCTGGCGTATTGCTTACCTTCAGGCAAACGACCAGGCATTCAGTTCACTCATCTAGTCATTCATTTTAAAAAATAAATTACATGTCATTTTAAGACTTGAGTCGTCTCAAATATCTTAAAGTACCTATCTGCACTCTGCAGTAAGGCATAAGACAAGGCCGTCTTGTGCGTTAATCATTGATGAGTTCAGCTCGCGATTACAGGGTATGACAGCATCGACATAAAGACATTTAATCGACCACTTAATGGAGTGTTTACTTGACAGTTCAAACACTCCATTCAGCCTGTTGACCTGTCTTACTGGATAAGTGTAATGACAAGTAGGTAGGAGTTTATAATAATAATAAAAATCATTTATTCAATAAGGTTGTTAAACTTATTTGGCTAGTTGACAAATTTATAATATTGGGGTATCTGCTGCCGAACTAGGCTCATCGCCCGTGTTTCAGCGTACAGTGCCCTCCCCTAGGGTTATACAAATATAAAGGCTAGCCTGTAATAATTTTGCTTAAATACAATGACAAAAGAAATAGTTATATCTTTTACGAATCATTTTAGGAACAATTTTTTTGCACATGAATCAACTCAGTAGGTAGGTTGGTACGTATTTTGCTTGACCTTGTCAACTTCTCGGTATACCCGGATCTGATTATTTTTTCCTGTTATTTTAATATTAAGTAATTATTATTTTAATATCTTCTCAAAACTTGGTTTTGTCACGAATGTGTTACTAAGTGAAATAATGTAAAAGTATTGTTGAGAGAAGGCACTGGCACCCAAAACACAGTTTCTAACTAGTTTGGGATCCTATGGATTCAAAAATTATTTGTGAACCTTTTATGCAAATAAACTCATAAATTTTATTTATTTAAATTGAAATTACTGGGCTATATATATACATATGAGACTCAACAGCTAATTGTCTCAGGGTGACGAGCGCAGTGCAGCACCGCGCAGGATTTTGCAAAACAAAGTTCTGGATGGTGATGTTATTGTTATGGGTTAGCGTATTGCTTACCATCAGGCTAACGACCAGCTCGTCTCGTCATCCAGTAACATAAAAAACAAATTATATAGGTGTACTGAGTAGAAAAAAATCAGCAACTTTTCTGAATCTATACCTACCATATACTTATCTTGCTGATGCTTTTAAACATCATAAAATACTTAGTTTAAATTTATAAAAATACTCATATACATTTGAATTGTTAAACAATATTTGTTACTAAACATAAAAAAACAGGAATGGAACACGTTGCCAGCGTCTTTGTTTCCCGATTCTTATGATCTTGGTATTTTCAAGTCTCGAAAGAGTATTGGTATTTTCCTGGCAAGTATGATCCATCGTCGACTGCGCCGTCACTTTCCATCACGTGAGACTGCGGTCAATTCGGTAATTAAAAAAGGACAGACAGATAGACATAAATTCCGTTTTATAAACACGTAAAAATGGGTCATTTCTTCTAATCTAAGCAGCACTGTCAACTCAGGAATTCAAAAGAATATAATCCCAAAAAATCACAAAAGGTGACTACAACAAAGCGTCTCCTTACAAACTAGAAAGGGCTGCATTTAACAAAGACAGAGATAATGTATACCTACCTACGTATTTAAAAGGAGGCCGTTGCAAAATGGACTATTACGCAATACCTCTGCTTAGGATGCAAATGGTGATTTTAGCATGACTTGGCTAGTGTTCTAATTGCAGGTGACACAATACCTATTTAGATGTTAGCGGTCACTGTTGCAAGACCCAACTCGCAGGTGTTTATAATAGTTTGCTTATCGATGACTTCATAATCTGCAGTAGCTCATAAATACAACTCATTTGTAGTAAATTCCTGCTTAGTAGTTTGCTTCATAAGCCGTGATTGGTGTTGCAAAGCAATTGCAGGCTTACATTAAGTACTGTTATTAGGTGCGTGTAAAACGTGAGTGCCTTATTTATTAGGTCTACATGATTGCTTATATTAATTACAGGCTACTTCATAATATGTGTACGTAAGCGTATAGGTAGGTATAGAGATGAACTTTAGGTACCTATGTATCTATTTATTAAAAGTATAAGCAAAGAATACTTACTGTATAACAAGCATAATAAAAATCATCATCATCGTCATCAGCCCATTACGTTCCCACTGCTGGGACTCGGGTCTTCCCTGGTAATGAGAGTATGGGCCATAATCCACCACGCTGGCTCATTGGGGGTTAGTGGATGTCACATATCCTTGAATTTGTATAATAAATTCTTAGACTGTCGGTTCCCTCACGATGTTTTCCTTCACCGTTTTAGAGCGAGTGTTACGTACCACACATATCTTAAGAAAGTTAGTGGTAGCTAGCGGGACTCGAAATCGGGTGCGTCAGATCGAAAGTCCCACGTGCTCCCACTGAGCCACACTCGCTCTAAAAGTTATTTAATGTAATTTTACAATCATGTAATTTGGTACAAGTAAACTATTATGTAGGTACCATTAATGTAAACAATTATATATATCAAGGGAAACTATGTAGGTGAGTTAGTGTAGGTAAACATTTGTCGCTTGAGTGTGGGGTCAGTTAAATCTATGACCAATCTTATAGTTTGGTTGCATGGTTGTTGAAACCCAGAAAAGGTTTCATTAATGATCCTCCAAATTTGGCTCCATGCCCTATTACATACAGAAACTTTATTCATAGAAACTTTGAATGACACTTGGCATCAAATAATTAAAATACTGTCTACCACCGCCCTATAGCGTACTACTTCAATCTAAACTTGTCTCAGTTCATCGACCCCGCACACGGAAGGCCAAACGCCCATTGAATGGCATCTTTCATCCTTTCATTACCAGACTCCTTTTTCTGAGATATTGCGTCTTTAGACACGTGCATGTGCAATAGGGTTGGCACAAAGGAAGGCGGTTGGTCGCCAGGGGTGTGTGAGGCCCGGGTCAGTGGGTCGCTCGCGCAGCCTCCCAAAGCTCTCCCAGAGACGCGCCTCTATCGACCGCGTGCCGCCAGTTTCGGATAGGGTTGCCAAAAATACGACAATAAAATCAGGATTTTCAATGAATAATTTGAACCCTTGCATGAAATTCCAGCTATTCGATTGTTTGATGTTTCGATTGATTCACTAAACGTCCTATCCATTTATCAATAAATGTATCGCAGTAGATCGAGGATCTGCATCGGCTCAGTTAAAGGCTAAGTTATTTGCATAATAATGAACCACGTTGTATGCTCAAGTACCTAATTTATATGCAGACATTATTGTCTATTTCGTTTTGCTTCAATTGACTGGTAATCTTTGATTATTACGCAGTGACATAAACTGTAAGTAGACAGGAATAAAGAGGTAACAAAGGTATCTACACTTAACATGCCTATAAGCAAAGCTTACTGCAAATAAAAACATCACCTAACCCCAATGCATTTCCTCCCCCAATACCAAACGTAATCGCAGCACCGTAGAAAAATTACGACCCTCTTTTATGGGGTCCGTACTCCGAGGGAGTGCCGCCCCTAGCAAATCGCGCAGCATCCATTTCTGCGCAAGTCTCCAGCGGAGAGGCAGCCGCGACCGCACCTTCGCACTTCCGGGCCTCCGCTGCGGCCGTGTCCTGCCCCCGTTCTAATCTCTTCACAAAAAGTCAACGGCATACTATGAGTGGTTAAAAGTTTAACGTGAAAGGTCCTTGAAGCTTGCAACAATGGGTAAAGATAAGCATCCGCCCGCTGATTCTGAAATGAAAGTGGCCACGGTCGAGTTGGAGTCGGTAGACAACATGGCGACTTTGCCGGTCGGCCAGCATCGGCAGCAGGGCAGCGACATCGCCATTGCTGAGAAACACAACACTGTGAATAAGGAGATGGAGTTAAAATGTGTGCAGCCCAAGCCGTCGAAAAAGTAGGTGTAGATTTCGTACTTAGTTACATGATTTCCTTTGTTCCGCGAATCCCGGTTTTTAGGTCAATTAGGTGGTTCAAAGAGTTGAAAGTTAAAGCATTAATTTAATTGGTTCAGGATTGTTTAAGCTTTTTATTTTGTTTATGGCGCATTTTTTTTTGTTTCGGTTGCTTACTCTTTCGTCCACAATTTTAATACAACTTCACTTACACCAATATATTTTAAATCAAATTAGTGACAAATGCTTAATGCACCTTCAATTTCATTGTCAATGCACTCAGTTAACGGTTGAAATGAATAAGAATAATAAAAATAAGAATAAGAATCAATTATTTCCAGATATATAAGTACACAGTTCAAGATACATATAAAGTGATCATAGAACAGTAGGTACATCGAAATATTTGCAGCGGGTCCCAAATTAGGCAGAGCCTGTATCTTGGTGACCCATAAACCTTCTGTGTACAATAAAGTTGGGTCTGCTCGAAGTGACTATATATATTCTTTATTGTTATTAGGATATCACAAAATTATGAACTATAAAAATAACATACAAATAAATAATAAATCAATACAACCAATATTAAAAATTCATGCAAAACAAGCTAATCTTTTCATTGCATTCAGACATTTAAATAAAATTAATACTAATTTAAAATCATAATCATAATCAAATAATACAACATAACAATCTATGCATAATCGATCTAAAACGTAAACGTAATCACTAAAATTTGTAATATATACCCATATATACCCATATGGATAGTAATATATTAAAAATAGAATTAAACGGACATTATTACCAAAGTATACTAACTGTTACTTTGCTGTTATTTGCCTGCGAGTGTGAGGGATGATGAGTGAGGTGTGTGTGTGCGGTTGTGTGTTCCTTATCTGTGGTTGTGAGAGGAATTATTTTTGTGTTCATGAGTGGTGATCGAGTGTGTGTGAAAGAGATGGAGGGTCTTTGCAAGCGACGTGACGTTCTTTTGTTGGAGATCTAAAAATCATCATGTTTTAACAAGTCTTTCTGTTTGCTCGTGGGAGAGGGATATCAACCTTTTTTTTTGTTTTGTTCATCACTTGGGCGAAGTTCATGTTTTTAACATCGATCGCTATACACACTGAGTTGTATGTGTGAATGTGAACGAATTTACGAAGGCGGCTGGCGAAGGTGGTATTCACTCGTGGTAGCGGTTGTCGTAATGGACGTCTCCTTTTGGTGGGTTGGCAATGAGTGGCACGAGAGTGTACCTTTCCTATTGCCCGCATGACGAAGAGCTGACGTTCTCTTAAAACCGATGCTTCTTCATATAGCTTGTCCGTAGAGTAACGACGAGGTTTGCCTAGCATTACTTTAAGAACTGCCCTTTGGGCTTGTTCTAGTTCAATCATACGGGTTTTTGCGGCACCTCCCCATGCTCCAATGCAGTATTGAAGAAGCGATTGACATAAAGGTTGAAAAGATCTTCAAGTCTATGTGTTGGTAATTAAATATTCCCGCCGTTTCTTGACGCCATATTGTGTATTGGTAAATCTACCCATCAGAGGGTAGGCATACAATTATTTTTGAGAAAGCGAATAATGAGTTCCGGCAATTTGCTCTTAGACTCTTTGATTGCTCTTTAATTTTAACTAATGGTTGAGAGATAAACATATATTATCTACTTACCGTACGTAGGTAGGTACATAAGAAAAGCGTTAAAAAAGGAAAAGGAAGAACCGTATGAAAGAGAATTATCACTGTGATCAACTGTAATAAACAAAATAAAATATTGTATTGTTTTCCATCTAACATCTAAATAGCCGCCTGCATAGTTGGTTATGTCGGTTTGGCGGTGATGTGGGAAAAAATGTTTTCAGATAGTACCTTTTTACCTAAATTATATTTTATTCATAATATTCATACTACTACAACGTTGTAGTCCTACTATCCCACTTCCTACTAATATTATAAACGCGAAAGTTTGTAAGAATGTATGGATGTATGTTTGTTACTTTTTCACTCAAAAACTACTAAATGGATTTTGATGATATCGATCGCTATACACACTGAGTTGTATGTGTGAATGTGAACGAATTTACGCTTATACCCTGGATTAACACATAGGTTACTTTTTATCCCAGGAAACCGTGTGTCAAACCGCAGGGCGCAGCTAGTACCTAATAAAGTTATCACTTGAATCCGTTTCAAGTTCTTACCAATTCGCACTATGAGCTAGCTGAATCGATCCTGAAATATTGTAAAATTAATTTCTCCAATATAAGATCAACTTGAACCCCTTCTATGATAATTATATGTATTTCCCTCAACTCACATGTCCATAATTAGGATCTAAATCTATTTTTTATCTATTCCAGAACTTCTCTATTCATCATATCCAGTTTCATCTACGCAAAACTCCTGGTGGTTGTGTGCATCGCGTACGTCGTCAGCGATGTCATCACCCACAACCTACCCCTCTACTACTATGAAGGATTCTTCACGTACCTCTATGGCATGAGCATATTATTCTTGCTGTACGTCTTCTGCTTCCTTCTTCAAGGTAAAAACAACTTCTTTTATCTTCTAAATAACGTCTCATTTTATTATAAGAAAACACATTTCAAAGAAATCATCTACATTACACAGAGAGTGCCTGCTGCAGCGGAAGTCCGCCAAAACCTAAGCCCCCGCCAAAAGAAAAGAAGCCGAAGAAAGAAAAAGAAAAGAAAACCAAAGACAAAGAAGCGAAAGAAGCTAAAGATGGCAAGGATGGCAAAGATGGGAAGAAAGATGGAAAGAAAGACGGGAAGTCCAAGGACAAAGGAAAAGAAGATAAGGAAAAAGCAACCAAAGAATCCAAGAAGCAAAGTCAATTTCAGGTGAGAACATAATATTGTTGCATAATCATACACAGCACATCCATTATTCTTGTTTTAACATTTTATACACATTTTCTTCTTGCTTCGCGTGTCGTCCTGTGTTAGTTAACAACACAATTTGTTTTAATTTTAAGTAATATAAAATTTTAACTTTTCTGAGTATCGCACTATTTATTGTTTATAATTTCAAAGTTTTCGTTAGCTTCGTCAACCAGGCGCATGTTCCCTTTTTGTTTACGCTGCCTACTTTTTGTTTTTTCCATATCATTTGGGCAGGAGGTGTATCCACGTAAGATGCGCGATAAAGTTCGACAACAGCAATTACAATTGCAAATGGCTCAATTGTATGCGCAAGAACAGGTGAGGTCCTTGACGCATCCCGCTTAGATTCATGTGTATCATATCGTCGTATCATTGCAGAGAGCTTTGGATGTGCTGTTATAGTTGCAGTTAGTGCTTGTGTTATATTCGCTGCTGTACCATTTGCTTCCTCAGACCAGGCTTCGTGTGTTGACAGATTTACATTTACAGCTCGTATAAAAAAAAAATAGCATCCATTTGAATAAGGAAGTCATTAACAATAATTGAGTAGTTTTGAGTTCTTACTAATTTGTATTATGAGAATCGATCCTGAAATATTGTAAAATTAATTTCTCCAATATAAGATCAGCTTGAACCCCTTCTATGATAATTATATGTATTTCTATCAAACCTGTATCTTGAAATAAGCCAGTTGCTGTGAGCAAATGGTTGCATTTGAGACTGAGAGTGCATTAAAGTTACTATGGAAAATCTATCTGACCAGTAATTTTAATATCGTTTTATTTTTATGACAGCAACAAGATATCGTGGAGATGGAAGCCGGACCTGTTGCGAGACCAGTACGCAGGCGCAAGACTTCTCAGAATGATCACAGCCATGGTAGCTTCTTCTTGAGGATTGGAGCAATTGGTAAGTCTTTGTAATTTCTTAAAACGGATACAGGACGACCATACCTACACCAAAACAAAATTTTAAATTCAACATGATTTTCTCTAAACCTTGCAGCTTTCGGCCTGGGAACTATGATCTACAACGGCTTGGAGTTTGGAACCTTCTTCGAATTGCCCTTGGATTCTCCATGCTATCTTATCCTGAAAGGAGTTAACCCTGTACTCCAAATGGTATTCACTTTCATGCAGATGTATTTTATCTTCATGAACTCACGGGTATGTATTTTCACCATATATATACTTATAAAACTTGGTTTAGAGTTTTTAAAATTAAGAGAGTCAATTTGTGTTTTATGTTCTAGTTAAACATCCATCGATTCAAAGTTATTGCCCGATTTGGCCTGATGCACGTCGTTGCAACGAACATCTGCGTGTGGATACGAACATTAGTTCTGGAGTCGCTGAAGGAGATCACTGATTACCACGTCAAAAATCCTCAGGGTGTACCTGGTGAGGGCGTCCTTGGAAGTAAGATATTCATCCATGCTGCTATCAACTTCTACTTTAATTGAGAAATCATCTTTTTTTCTAACTATTATCAGTTATCCTTAGTTTCCTGTTCATCAAATTATCCTTCTTCATCTGTAAAACATCTAACTGCAAAACCATTAAACACGTCCTAAATTTCGATGTTGAGTGTTGGCACATACTCATAACTTTCAAAAATCACTAAAGAATTTATTGTTTCATGATCACCAGAAGTCATCCGCAAGCACACCCTGAGGCATTCCGGCAAAGTTTTTGGTGCTGCAACCACAGCTGCCACAACCATTGCATCTACAGCAATAACCTCTGCCAAAACTGCTGGTGAACAGCTGCTGAATGTCATTACCTCCACCAGCACTGCTGCACCTACCACCCTATCTACCACAACAAGTCAGTATGAGCTCCCTTTGTTTCAGTGTATCCCCTTTGAAATGTTTTCATTTGTGCATGCATGAATGTCAATAATGTGTTCTAAATTAATTTCAGCGACCACTCCAACACCATATCATAGCATGGGTGGTGGTTATCCTAAATCTAAGCTCATCGATACCATAAAAAGCACTATAGGCTATGACAACGGGAATTACGGTCGCGAGTACAAGGAGTGGCCTAATGATAACCCATTCACAACCACTTCTTTTGCACCACTAACAACGGACACCGACAAACCGATGACTCAAACACAGACGGCTATGCTGGAAGTATTCCAGTATCTTCATACTACGACTGTGAAACCGATTATTAACGCTTTATCCACTTGGTTCCCGTCGTCGTCTTCGGTGTCCTTCGTGACCGATAAAGACGAATGGGGCAATAATGTCGAAACTTATCGCGTAGACGAACCGCCGCATTTGCCAGGTTTGTCGCTGGAGTGTCGTAAAGTCTTCACGTTTTGTACGCCGTTGCACTTTTTATTTGCGGACATGATTTAGTTCCTTTATGTTTTATCCCATTTGGTTTAGGCGTTAAGTTGCACATCATCACTCGTCTGTTTTTAAGGTTTTGGTTCGTTGTGTCCTTGCATGATAGTCTTCGTTTTGTATTTTTTTTTACACTTGCAGTTATTGGTTTCTACTTTTTAAGCAAAGCTTTAATAAGTTTGTTTGTGATTTCAGATAACCGATCTGCTGAGATCTTCGAGTCTTTTGACGCCCTGAACCCGGCGGCATTGATCGCTAACATTGATAACACCACCGTATGCGGTCGAAACCCTATTATGGGCACGATTGTCACCGACTCAGCCCCGTACCTTTATCCGTTCATTATCGAATACTCGTTGATTGGCGCTGCTGTCATCTATGTTATGTGGAAGCATATTGGTCGCTATCCCAGGTAAGACAGACTTTTTGTAGTTTCATAAACACCGATATAGTAAAATATTTGCAAACACTTTCCTATTATATTAATATCCACATAATATTTAGTACACTAATTTAGAAGTAGATTGTCACAATAATAATAACAGCGAAAGTAGTTTAATCAAGTATATCCTTGTCATATACATAGTTATCTTCAAATAGTCACTTACCATAAAACTAAGTAAGTAGAACTTAATGTAGTCCATGGGTTCGACCGCACCATAATTAGAAATAGCCATAGTAACAGAATGCCCCTAACCGCATGAACTATAAATTAGTTCTATTATTTACCTGCTGTGGCGACGAGAATTGAAGTAAGCGCCCGCCTTTCGTTGCAGCGTGGCCAACGACGAAGATCTGGAAAGACGTCTGGAGGCTGTTCTCTCCCGCAGGGCGGCAGCACTGGCAGCAGCACAGCGGGGAAACAGGGTCGACTGCGCTGGCGCATCCAAAGGCCTTTTCTGCGGACTTCTCCTACTGGTCGCTTCATTAATCTGCCTGATTCTCTTCTTCGTCCTGATTAGACACCAAGAGTTGAAGCGCCTCTCAATTTACCTGGCCGATGTTTCCCACTGCGCTTTGATGGTTTTATCTATACTGGCCATTTTAATTGGATTTATACGGTAAGATATCAAATGAAAATAAATTTTGCTTTTCTTACGTCTAAAATGATTAGTATTTAAAAGTTAATGTTTGATTTAGTTCATCTTATTCTGTTGCCACGTTTACTCACAACTTGAAAATAGGTATGATTTATTTTAGTTTGTTTTTCTTTTTCATTAATTTAGTTTGTTTTTTGTTCTTTCCTATTCCTCCTTATCGAATCCTTGAACCCCTTTATCCTCTGTATGATTTGCTCCAAATGTTTTGTTTGCACTCGTGCACGTCCCATTATTTTTACGTGATTTTCTTCACTCACATTTTTTACTGTTTCTTTTTCGTTGTTTGTTTTGCTAACTATTCCCTATGTTTACCATATTTGGTTTCCTAATCCCGACCAGTGGTCGAGTATTGAAATGGAGCTCATCTCCCCCATCCTGTACCGAGCCTCTTCGCAGGGTGCAATCGCTGAAGTTCCGTTCTGAAGAACAATCGGATCTAAATGACATCTTGCTGCGTGTGTCTGCGTTCGGCCTCTTCGTATATGCGGTATTCAGCGTCATCGCCGGGGGAATGGGCGCTTTCACTCACGAACCGAACTTGTTGGTGATGATTACTGGATGCTTGAGTGTGCTGCAGGTTAGTAAAATACCTTCAGGGCTCAGAGTCTAACAAAATACTTACACGGTTTAACGACATCATTTATGTGTTGCAATTGTTTGAATTATAATCAGTTATCTGTTCGTATTTGTACTTCAGGCTATTATCGCCCTATCCTACCCTAAATTATAGTTTACTCCTAAAGTTTAGGTGAGTTACAAGCAAACGCTTAAACGATGATAATTACTGGCAACTAGCTAATTATACCTCTCAAATATTCCAGGTGGTCCTCCAACTACTTTTCATTGCCGATGTCTCCCGTCGCCGGGTCCACCTTCCGGAGCAAGAGCGCAGCAAGCCAGCGCGCCAAGCTGTTACCTTCCTCCTGATATGCAACGTTACCATGTGGCTCATCTACACCTTCGAGGCGCAGAAGGTGTTGGCTAACCCGGTAAGTTCTACCATTGTTTACTTTATACTCACTTCATTTAGTTCACACAATAAACAAGACGTAGGTAATTATTACGTTTTTAGTCACATTCTAAAAGTAAGTTCACACAATCGATCACGATCAATAATTTTAAAGACCCTCGCTAGTGCTTTTTGCATATAAAATGTGTCTCGTCTGTATAAGAAACGAAATACGTTCACCAAATTTGTCTTGTCTATTAATAGTCACTAAATAAAAATAAAATTGTTAAATTCCAGGTGCAACTCGACTTCTACGGCTTCGTGGCCTGGTCCCTCGTCCAGCGGTTCACTCTCCCGCTTTGCATTTTCCATCGCTTCCACTCGGCCGTCACCCTTGCTGAAATCTGGAAGACCAGCTACAAAGCGCGCCTCGAGTGAATACAACAGGCTTCAAAGGCCACAGTCCAATCATTGAGACATCCTAGCAAGAACTAGGATAGACACAACCGATTTCGTCCTATCCGGGACAGCAATTTTATAGTTAGAGAGAATCAATTTGCTGATAGTTTCGATGTCATCTCGATAATCATAAAGTGTTAGTTTAGAGTCGTGACGAATTAGTACGGTAACATATAGGAGTCGTAATATAATGTCCTCCCGGATTTGGAAACAATTTAATACAGAAGGACACGGTAGAAATATATCGCACTAAATATACCCCGCAGCTCATCGTTCAAATTATGTTGGTTTACTATTTTTCTCTTTGGCTGTTCTTTTTTCTTTCACATTCCATACTTTTACAGTTTCAATAAAAATTAGGTTTCTTGAAAGACTGACTGTGGAGACTTTGATGTGACCAAACATATTTTTCAGCTCATTTTCTTTAATACGTAAGCAGATTGCTCATATTTCGGATTTCTATTCTTGTGACTTTCTTTATCTTTTGATGAGAAATATTTTACAAAATGATAATGTCTTTAAATGAATTAACATATTACCCAGTTGTGAAGCGTTCCCTCCTTTGTTAGGTATAATTTGTGTGCCATGATTTTAGTAACTATAAGATCAATAAAATTCGACAATATTATTTCAAGATAAAGAAATTGATCGTTTGAGAAAGCGAAGTATATATTTGAGATTTCATAAAGCGTTTAGACTCAAATGAGAGAATGACGACTTTTCAACGTCACATAAATTGTTTATCAAAAAAGGTAATGTCTTGCAACTTTAGTCTACAAAATTTTCAAAATTTATTAAATTGATTGCAATACTTATTAAAGTTTCAGAAAATTTATTAGCCAATACTGTAACTAGCCAACATAATTATACTATTGGAGATAAGTGAGTAGAATTATATAAAAGTTTAACATTGATAGTAATAGTAAGTGGAGGTAGTAATGTGTCTACAATTATATCTGACTAAACGTACTTAAATTTAGAGATCATAAAGAGTAAGAGAGGTAGGAGATCCGCTTTCAATATTCAGAAAGCTTGGTACAGATTTGGACGTGTTTGATTGAGTTCAGGACATCTTTGCAACGGGGCCATAAAGCGAAAATTTTTGTATCACAAACAATGCATTTTTATAACGCTGTTAGCAGGATTAAACATTTGTGGTAATTCTAGAATTATATAAACTTATAAATACGGTTAAAATTTTGAATGTTGTGCTAACATTTTGAACTAGATTTACTGAGGTTAAGGGTTCGATTTCAATTTATCAAAGCTATGAAACTAGGTTTCATTGCGATCAAAGTAATTTATCCTTGGCAAAATATTTTCGTAGGTATATTTATTTACTTATGTATGTGCAATCTATTTTTATAAGCTGGCTTTATATCAGTCGGCAACGGAGAGGTTTTGACGCGTGATATCATTTCGATGTTATGGATTTTGTATAAATAGCTCATAATCGATTAATGGATTATTTATGATACATAATTGTAATTTATTGATATTTTTTTTGTAAATTAACTTTAAGGTAACTTATTGCTCTAGAGTCTGAGAGTTAGGTGTGCTTACAACGTGAGAATTTGAGTGATTGTAGTTAGTCCTGATCGGTTTATATTTTGATAATTTAGTGATTTATAATCCCTTCACGCGCACATAATGATATCACAATAGATATTTGAGATCACATCAGATATATACGCGTGTGAGGGGGTCATACAATTTAGAGTTCATTGTATTCATTTCTGGTAAAAGTAATCGATAAGAGAAAAAGTTTTGATGTCTTAATGTTACATTTATAGTGAACCAATCAGCGAGTTTGGCTTGTTTATCACTGCCGATAATTTTAACAATAGTGAAAAAATAGTAAGTCCTTTGATATATAACATTATACTATTTCTAACATGTTCAATTTTGTAGGTGATATACTCTTTACGGCGTATATATAAATGTTTCGAACAAAATATATACTATGTCTAACTAATTGATTGTATTTAATCAACACATAAGTGGATACCTACTCGATCAGTGTTATTAGAGATACCAAAAATTAAAATTTGGAGATTCTACTTTAAAATTATATCTATATAATAATTAATATATTATGTAAATGTCTATTTGAATAAATTAATTAAATAATTACACGTGATTGTTGGTTTCATTTCCAAACATAAGAGCCGACTACCTTTGCAGGCATACATATAAGTATATATACGTACGCAGATAGTTTAAATAATAATAATATTTTTGTGAAAAAAAAAAACATGAAGCGACTTCAAGACTAAACTTATATTTTTTGTTTTTGTTAATTTTTTCATTAAGTGCTGAATCAATTTCGATAAAATTTATATGGGACCACCTCTGAAGTATGGACCTACCAAACAAACAAAAAATCATCAAAATCAATTCATAATTGTCGTATTAGCGTAACAAACATACAAAAAAAATATATTAAAAAAAACGTATGGTCGAATTGAGAACCTCCTCCTTTTAAAGTCGGTTAAAAAGGAGTATAGGTACCTCGTAGGCCTCGTAGCATAAAATATACCTAATCACGTGTGTGTGTAAACGTGTTTGTTCTCTCTTCACGTTGCAACGGCTGAACAGATTTGGATGAAATTTGGAAGGTATAGGTACCTAATGATGTTTTAGGACTCTAGGTCCTAGAATATAATACTATATAATACTTTTCAACGTACTTAACTAACAGACAGACGATACGAAACCACTTTTTGATTTGATGGGTTATTTTGGGGGAAACATTCCTGGTGGGAAATAGGGTCGATTCAGAACTTGTTTATTTCGGGAAATATTATATTTCTCCCTAATTGTAGGGTACCTACCTTTTTTTCAGAAATCCAAAAACGCAGTGATTATTTTTCAAAAATGCATTCGATGTTTCCTCAGCACAAAATGTCCTCACTGCAAAGGAAGAGGTCTGAAGGTCCCAAAATTTTGCCACTACCTGTATATTCCCTACATAGAATATGTGTTTTGCTCTACCAAAGAGTATCCTCAAGAGTTGTCAATTATAATTATCAGGTAAAATGAAGAGCACTAATTGATACATGGTACCTACCTACCTATTTAGTAAGCCTGAAGGTTCGGGTTATAGGTAGGTACCGTCCGGCGTCCAGATCTACCTACCATCAAGTGGGATCATGCACAATGAATGGAATTCGTCGTGACAAATTTAATGAGCCGACACTCAGTGGGAATACGAATAGCCATGAAAGAGTTCCGTCACCCGTTTTTCAGCTCCATCATCTGACCTTTATCATCACGCCATGAGTACCTAGGTAATGAATAGGTTTCGTCATGACAAATTTATTGAGCCCAAAGTAAAAGTTACTATCGCATTGTAATTTAGTGTGGAATTGTGGATTAACATTGGGTTTTATTGTAGAAAATAACAACATCGACAAAGTCTCAAACATTTTTCTATAATAAGCAAAGACGTAGAATCATATGTCTGATAGTAAGTCAATGTTCTAGCCTAGCCCCTACAAGCCCCTAGCGGCCCCTAGTTGCAGTAGGGATTTTCCCCAAAGATAAGTAAGTACCTAAAGTACCTGGCGTAGGTCCTAGAGTATATTTTACCTTTGTTTATTTTTAATGTTGGACTAATTAGCATTCGCAGCAATAATAATAATCAAATTAATTGTACTCACTTAGGCCGCGTTCAGAAATCACCCAGTTAATGTAATTATTACCCTAACGCCGTTCAGAAATGACTCAGGTGAACTTTGACATTTACCCTGAGCCGTTCAGAAAACCAATTGGGGAGAGTAAAAGTTCATCTGACAGGTGAAAATATTCACCGATAAAAAAGCGGGTTACGATTCTCACCTGTCAGGTAATAGTTGTCAGTTGTCATTTTCCTTTACATTTTGCAATATTTTTGCATTGATTTTTTGTACATACAAATAAAATAAGCGATTCCTGTATTTGAAGCAAAATATAAGGTAAAATTCCGATATTAGCCAAATTAACGCAGTTAAATCTGATAAACAAAAGCGCGGGAAATCTCGGTCTTGAAAATGATTGGTTTTGATTGGCTGGCTTATTGTATTACTCGATGCCCGTTCAGAAAGGCGTTAGTTAATTTTTAACTTGACATATCACTGAGATTAACTGACAAGTATTCACTCGTGAGCATTTACCCATTTCTGAACGCGGCCCTAGTAGTAAAATTCGATTAATGCTAAAGTTCATCGCTTAGCACGCGAAGTACCATTCTTCCGTTATCGTACATCACTAACGTCAAATGTCAATGTCAAGTTAACGTCATCATCATCACTCATCCTTCGATCAAATCGATCAATCGTACTCGTTGTTCATCATTGCAACATCGCGAAAGCAAAATCGTAATTTGCTCGTACTTGTTTATGAGCAATAATAGTGAACTAATCTTTTGTTTTCCCGTAAAAATATGATAAAGACTCACTTGTGTATCTCAGAATAAGTTTCTTCCGTTTCCAAAGTTTTTCTCTTACTGAAAAACTATGTTATTACGTTGTGGGTTGTTGCTTGCGATTCTGAGTTGTGTACGGACTTGGGACGATTACCATCGTGATGGGCTAATCGAAGGTCTTCACAGTGAATTCAACAGGAGGTTTTCACTATGGCCGTCGGTTCACAACGCTGCGACACTGCTGAGAATTCGACGTGAAATCCAGGCTGGTAAGAGCCAGGTGGACGACAAACAAGCGCCTTCTACTGGAGTCTTAGGACCTAGTGAGGGCGACCCGAAAAAGCCAGCTGCAGAAGCCACTCAGCCTCCAGCGCCTACCGAGCACAACGCGGTTACTGTGCCACTACCGCAAAAAGTCGAGCACAAAGATGCCCCAAAGGAAATCCTACCACTCGAGCCCCATAAGGCTAAGAATTCATCAAACTTATCAAATGAAACTCCTAAAGGTAAGCTGTCAAATTGATATTTTTTAAATCAAAGCTGTAGTATAATAAATTATTTTTCAAAAAAAACTAAACCGACTTCAAAACCACAAATGGCACTCAAAAGTAAAAAATAAATTAATATAATTATCATAAGCGCTACCCACTCATATATTTGAAGTCGGTGCCAGCCAAGTCTAATAGGTAGCAGATAAATATGTATATAGTAAGTACTACTTGTAGGTAGTATCTATCTACTACCTTTTAGACTTGGCTGGCACCGAAAAAAAAAAAAAAAAACATACCCTCGAATTGTAAACCTCCTCCTTTTTGAAGTCGGTTAAAAATGTGAAACTTAGAAGAATAGGAAGGCTTTTGCCCTGCAATGAGACAATTTAGTCTTTATATAATAACTATCGACCCGCTCCAGCTTTGAATGGATGCAATTTACTAAGGTGGTGTACTTTTTTGTTAACTTGATTTAAAACCATTGAATTTTCTCTATTATACAAAAAAAATATTACAATATATTGTACATATTACCTAAAACAATCTCTAAATGACAGTGAAAACTGTATCAAAATCAAAGTTTGGAAACTATCGTGAGTCGAAATATTCATTATAAATATAAACGGCTACTAGCCGTAGTAGCCGTTTATATTTATAATGTATCAAAATCCGCTGCGTGGTTTAAGAAGTAGGAAACAGAAATGAGGATGCCGGTAGCAACTTTGTTTTATACTGTTTAGAAATTTAATACTTTGTTTCATATTATTTAGATATGTGACTAGTGTTGCATGTTTTCAAACATGTGCTGGTGTCACATACCAATATTTCATCACTTATTTGCTATTAATTTCTTTATCTTTAATAAAGAAATTTAACTGTACACTTGTGATTGCATCATTCTGCTATTGTGTAAACAAAAATGGTTAGATATTACACATGTCGACTTGACTGATATACAATTATACATGCTTGAACTTAAATCTGGGAATGTATGGTTACATGGAAGCTGGTTTACCTAGGGCTTAGTATGACGTATGTGTACTGTATACATACCTGATAAATATGTCTTATAAATAAGCCATAGACTTAAGCTTAGACACAATTTTCTTTACGCAGACCTTAGCCATACAGAACACTGGAAATATGTGCCGATATGTGTGATCTTAACACATTCCTCATTACTTATCCTGTATTACTCTACTTAGCAGTTTAAGTTAAATTCAAATTACTTATTAGCCTTAAATAATAAACATGGTAAATATCCCGTTAATAATATATACAATACTATTATTATAATTTATTACAGTTACACAAAAATGGGAATTTCACGTTGCAAATTTTTTTCGATGTTTTTCCTTATAGCTGCTGTTCCATGTGTTTTCCTTAAATGACATAAGTATATTTCTGTTAAAATATAAAATAATAATAATAGTTATAAATCATTGTATAGCTCCTATTATGAGTAATAACTTGTTGCTAAGGCATGTGCACAAGAGTTCTTCTGTTGTAACTATATGGCCAATAAATAACATAGGACCAAAACATAAACCCAGCTAGTCAAACATTTAGGTTCTTAAGAGTCCATTCCAGATTTGTATTTTAGGTCTATTTACATATCAATTTTTGTTCTAATATGTGACCAGTGGTGTAATTCAGGACCTTATAGTTCTGTTCAGGTGACTGCAATTGTTACCTGGTTACCTAGTTGCAAGAGTTACCTGGTTAAATACTACTAGATTATAGCACATGGCTGCATGGCATGGCTGCGGATCCAGCTTTAAAGTCAGGGGGGGGGGGTCACATAGTCAAGGTCTAGTCAGGGCAGTCTCAGTAGACTCTTTATATGAAAAAAGTATATTCTATTATTAGTAGGAATGATTGAAGTTTGCGGCACATTGCGGCGTGCAATTATCACTAGTCGACCTAGACCCAGCCGGGGGAGGGGAGGGGAGGGGGGTCATGACTCCAATCAGGCCCCCCTGAATCCGTCCTTGCTGCAGTTAAATCTAATATATTTAACATCTATCTTTCAGACAAACCACCAGGGGTGTCTCAGCCGACAATAATAGCTCCCACTCCCACCGCTGTGACGGTAAAAAATGACGGCACAAATGCAGAGAAAGCAACAAAAAATTGGGAACTGAATAACCCTGAGGCTACAAAGAGAGGCCTTATCGTGTTCGGGGGATTTGCTCTGTTAGCCATGGCTTATTTTATATTCTATAGGTAAGTTAATTTTCAGGAATTCACTGCCCCTCGATAAATTTAAATTTGAAAAAAGTGGAGAGCCTTAATTGTGACCTGTGTGGCGTTATGGAGGATGTACATATATCATTTTTTGCTAGAGTGTGTTTGGAGTGTGTCTATTAGAGATAATTTGTATACATAACAATCAATTTGCCAGTCTGATGTGGGTCTTATTATTAAAATAATCTTCTTATTAATTGGTCTTATTATTAATTGATGTGGGTCTATTCCAGAGCATCCTATCTGCACCAACTTCGGATGCGGTTAGGATGATCTAACAGTCCACATACAGGCTGGTTAAAAACAGTACCTAAGTATAAATAGAGATCAATATGGAACTGACATAGTCGTTGGACGACTCAAAGTCCCTAAATTAAAGCAGATTAAAAAAAAAAGGAATTCACTGATAATCTCAATAACCAATGAGTTTATCCTTACAAATGACTTAGTTCGGCACCTAATTAATACCTACTAGAAATTATTGTATACTTGCTGCGCCCCCGGTTTTACTCGCGGTTTCTCGGGATAAAAGTAGCCTGTGTCCTTTTCCAGGACCTAAAAAACCTAGCAAATTTGATCAAAATCTGTTTAGTAGATTTTGCGTGATGAGTAACAAACATCCATCCATCCATACATCCTCACAGACCTTCGCATTTATAATATTATATTAGAAGGATTACATACATATACCTAACTACCTATTGTACCTACATCCGAAATGGATAGGCTGTTTTGACGTAGGTACTAAAGTAAATGTACATAGTTTCATACAATATATTTTATTTCTATTATTTATATTTTTATGCAAATAATGCCCACTGTGAGCAGCCGCTCAACTGCCGTCTCTCTCTAGATCTATGTGTTCCATCTTAGGCCACAACATCGCTTCACATCAGGCGAGATAGTGGCCAAACATAGATCTATTAAGTGTAAAAAAAAAAACTGTAAAAATACCAATAGATTTTAATGAGTGTTTCTTTATTATTAAATTATAAAGAACTAGCTGCGCCCTGCGGTTTCACCCGCGGTTTCCCGGGATAAAAAGTAGCCTATGTGTTAATCCAGGGTATAAGCTATCTCCATACCAAATTTCATCGAAATCCATTCAGTAGTTTTTGCGTGAAAGAGTAACAAAGATACATCCATCAAAGATACATCCATTGTTACAAACTTTCGCGTTTATAATATTTGTAGGATAACAATCACGATACTTCAAAATCTATTTTAAAAGAGCCTAAAATATTATTCGGTTCGAGTTTTTAATCTAGCACCTTTAATGCATTTAGAATTAATGACTTCGGATAACTAAAACCGCCACACGTTTTCCATGCGGCAGCTAGAGATGACGTCACAGTGCTTGGACCGGTTTGACGACAAATAGGACCTCTGTAGATTTCCACCAAAAAGTTTGCCATGTCAGCTAACTAACGACTTTATTTATACTCGTAACTAGCTTTTTCCCGCGACTTCGTCCGTGTGCCTCATTCAAGCCCATATGTATTTGTATTTTATCCGAGACTTAGCAAGACCTCCCCAGTATATGAGAGCGCGTACTACAAAGAGGTCAAGCTGTATTTTCGTAATCACCCAACCGATTTTAATGTAATATACCCTATAATCTAAGTTGGGACTAATCTTACCAAACCCTGAAAACCACAATGAAATACGTTCAGCAGTTCTCGGGTCTATAGATAACAAAAATACAAACAAACAAACAGACAAAAAACCGTAGATTCGTGTTCAGTACTCTCTAAATAGTCGATCTCAGTAAGTTTTTCAAAAATATCTTCAATGTACAGAATTGGCTCAGTTCAGGCTCAGTGTTTCTAATTTACTACAATGAATATATACATATAGCCATGAAAAATACTATTTTAATTAAATAACGATCTAAAAGTACCTAAAACTATATTTAAATATTATGTTTCAAATATTGCCGCGCAAAAGGTCACCTCAAAACTTGTGATGTCATATGTAGGTAGAAAATGACAGTCTTCGAAATAAAACTTGCAAAGAGATTCTAATACGTTTTGTGAAGTTTGGGAGTATATTGTAGTAATGGAATGAAAAAATTAGCAAAAATACATTTTATGAAAAGCAAAAACGTAAAATAAACACAAGCTTGACTCACGGCATTTGCCTATAAATGACGCAATGCGCTGTGATTGTTGTTTCGTTTGAGATGAAGAACAGATTAAAAATGTCAGAATTATTTATTGATTTAAAAATAGAAATCATAATTAAATTTTGATTGAATGATCTTTCTGTTTCGACGAACAGTCGTTCTAACTACATTTTAGATTTTTTCTCGACTACTGTCCGATCCCCTATTGTATGACCCAATCATTACTATCCTTCTAGATCTAGGTATTCATTTGTTTCCCTCCATTAAGTTAATAATATTAGTTCTAGTTGTGTCTCTGCATTATGTGGTACGTAATCATATGAGTAAGTGACGTCGCCTAGGGCCTATTCATTGGTGTATCTATTTTGAAATTAATCTCTTAAAAACTGATAAAGATAAGATCTTTGACGTAAATCGGCCCCGTAAGAAGATATAAGAAGGATAAAATAAACTAAGTTGCTCGAGAAGTTGGCTCGGTTGCCCAGTGGTTAAGGCGTCGGGACGGTATTCCGAATACGCAAGTTCGATCCCTGCCTGTTCGGTAGGTTGAGCAATGTGAACATTGATGACAGATGACGTAGAATCGTCCCCGCAAGACGATATAAGAAGGATAGAAGAAATTTGGTTGCTCGAGCTGTTGGCTCGGTTGCCTAGTGGTTAAGGCGTCGGGGTGGTATACCGAAGGCGCAGATTCGTTCCCTGGCCGAGCAGTATAATTTTTCATCCTAATTATTTAAAATCTAATGATTTTCGCCTAGATTTCATCAAATGCATTAGCGTATGCTAGCTAATGCATTCAATAGTAGTATTTACTTAGTTAATAGGTAGTTATGTAGTTATTTTTCGAGTCCTTGTACTGTTATTTCGATAACCTTGTTTAATCAAACCCTCTAACCATTTTTCAGGACGAAAAGCAAGTTCAATGACACCAACAACTCAAATGGGATGGGTGAATCCAATCAATTCCGGTATGGCGTCCTGCAGTCTGACGACAGAAAGGACAACCTTGAGCTCTCCCGCGTTCCTCTTACCATGGAATCCGATGAAGATGAAGACGAGGACTTGGAAATATTTGATTTGGAACAGAAGAAGAAATCGCTTTCATACGTAAACCTACAGGGTAACGACGAAGAAATAGTTATGAGCCCTAGAAGCAGGGATGAACTACGTGACGATCTCCTACTCGACATTGAAGACGGTAACTCTGACATATTGATAAACTGGAGCAATAACGGAAGCAAATCAATATTATAAGGCCATTACTTTGAACTAGTTTTACGTTGTTGATAACTTTGCGTCTTGAAGGAATGCATTTCATTTTTGTAAAGAAGAATCTTTATTTTTATACTGAAATACTAGTATTTTCTTGATAAGTATGTGATTTTTGAGACTATTTTTGTATGGGAGCTAGTTTAACGATTTGGTTATGTATGTACTTATCTTAAATCTGTTAGGGGTAGTCCATATTTGTCGACGCGAAATCTGCAGCCAGCTCATAAATTTGCGTCTCAGAATGTTCGTGTGACACTGAAATTATTTTGATTGCTTACTTTTAGCCGATCTGTGATCAGCCCCCGATTCACAACCTTACGATAACGAATACCGAATCGATTCGACTGGATATCGATCTCGTGTCGTAGGTTCCTTTTTAACCTATTCTGCCCCAAGAATTCGATACAGTTTCGGCTACAATATGGGTATCGATTACATGTTGCATTAACGGAATAGGGAATATGCAAGTGTTGTAGAAGATTCCGGAAAATACTTTTTTATGAAAGATTACTCCTGTAAACATTTGAAAGAAAAAAGAAAGAAAGAAACGTTTATTTGCAACACTTATAAACTATGAACATATGACATGAAAAACAAACAGATAAAAAAAAATTAAGTTTGACAGAGTAAATAAATAAAATAGGTAATTGTTGCAAACCGGCCTCAACTCAGCGTTGTGCTGGTCGTGCGACCAGCGCTGGTCTTCCGTTGAGGCCGTTTGAGTGACTGACATTAAAACTAAAAACAAATCGCCAACAAAAACATTAAATAACAGTGACTATTTTTTTAACAGTGACATTTAGTAGTGATGTAATGATTATTATTAATTGCGTAGTGTATTTCAATGTTTATTTTTCGTATTGTTGCAAAACGCTTGACTACGTGCAACCACACGATGTCACGCGGCTCGCTGCTTATTAGTCAGGATCCCCACATTTTGACGTCACACGCAAATGGCGCGTTTATGTTGATTTAAATTTTCATTTAATGATTTTAATGACAAATGATAGCGCAATATTCTGAAACATATTATTATATTAATAGTCGTCAATAATGAATGGATACATGCATTCCGTATTTGTTTTGTGTGCAATATTTTTAATTGTACGATATCAAACCGAATCGGTCGACAACGAATTATCGTGAGGATCTGAATCGGTCAGCTGAGTTGTGTCAATCGGCAAATGTGGACGGACCTTTATGCAAGTAAGCATTACTTGCCTTTGAGAGCGGGAATGAAATTGACCTTTCAATTAGGCTTGTTAAATGCTGTAAACAAGTTAGCGTTACGAGTATATTCTACAATTTGGCTTCTACCGCTTTGCTGGCACTAAATTAGAAGCGTTTAGAGCCATTCGGGCGAGCAATGTACGTAAATGCGGAAATGTACACAAGTCATTATAGCAATTTGTACTGGCCTTCATGCGAGATAGTGTTATCTACCTATCGTTTTACGTGTAAACAGATACGATCTCTGACATCGGTTATTCCCTATTCCATATATCTAAGCATTTATTTTAGCATTTGTTGAGTCGCGTATCACTAACGTAGCGTAACCACTATTGAAAACGTTAAGGCTGGATTCAGACGAGCGCAAGTTACGCGGCGTGATACAAGTCGCGCACTTTGCATTACCTCTTACCCAATTACTAGCTACTAGCTGCGCCCCGCGGTTTCCCGGGATAAAAAGTAGCATATGTGCTATTTCAAGTCCTAAAGTACCTACATACCAAATTTCATCAAAATCGGTTCGATAGTTTTTACGTAAAAGAGTAAAAAAACATACATCCATACATTCTTACAAACTTTCGCGTTTATAATATTACTAGGGTGTGTTTTGAAACACGCTGCAACACAGCAGTGGAAGTATTCTATTTAGCACTGCGTTAATTACGCTCGTCTGAGTCCATGAACATGAAAAAATTGGAAAATATAATTATTTACTTCACCAATATTTTATTAACTGTGGAATTATTATTTATCTTAGTATCTATATATAAATATAAATTAGTACGTTCTTTTTCCGATACGGTGGTAGTGTCATTGTAATTATTGACGTTCATAAGTGCATCTGTGACGACAAAATTGAATAAAGAACTTTTGATTGATTGATTGATTACGCAATGTAGGTAACTATTGCGAATACTTATTAACTTCTGAATATAAAATAGTATATATATAATAGGTATATTGCGTATTTCTGAATGCTCCATCAATGTTAAACGATGACAAAATAAAGGAAAAATCCAAATCTGCCCCCGTACCAAGTGCTCCCTCAAACGCCAATCTTATATCGTGTTGAGCTTATTCTGTGGTTGAGCCCAGATTAAGGTATAGATTGTGACTAAAGTCCTGTGATGCCGTGTATTGTCCCATAAAAGTTTATCTTTACTTGTACTTATCGGATTTTGGTGTAAATTAACGAGATTAATTCGATTTCTTGCCTGAATCGACAATAACCGCATCTTATTTATCGCAGTGAAGCTATACCTTAATTTAAGCTGAACATGATATACGATTGGCGCTTGACGGACCAGTGGCTACAAGGGCTAACTCTATGAGTTGGTTCATCATCATCATCATCAGCCCATCACGTTCCCACTGCTGGGACACGGGCCTTCTCTTAGAGAGAGAATGGGCCATAGTCCACCACGCTGGCCCAGTGCGGGTTGGTGGATGTCACATGTCCTTGACTTTTTGTGAAAAATTCTTGGACACGCCGGTTTCCTCACGATGTTTTCTTCACCGTTTTTAAAGCGAGTGTTAAATCCGCACATAACTTAAGAGAGTCAGTGTTGCGGGGCCAGCAGGATTCGAACTCGGGTGCTTCGGATCGTAAGTCGCACGTGCTCCCACTGAGCTACACTCGCTCTTGCGCATGAGTTGGTTATTGATGTTAAATAAACAATAAATACTGATGAAGCTTTCAGATATCGTTCTATACAAGGAACCCAGTGAAATTCGCACACATATTCGTATGATTTCTTAAAAAAGGTAAAATAAAAAAGAATATGTCAAGCCTTAGTCTATGAATATTTTTATCTTTCACATTAGATTACATTGAAATAGTTTATCAATACCAAACACTAAATAGAAGCGTTCAAAAATAACGTAATATTGCTTTCAACAGTTTCTTTTTTAATTTCAAATTGTTTAAGCCAGTAGTCTAAAATACAATATTATAAAATTGTAGTTAAAGTTTTTGTGCTCCCACATTACTGGCAAGATTATCTGTAAAAGAAAAAACAAGAAACTGCATCAATCAGTACTTAGGACTTTTTGGCGGGAAGTGAAAAGTGATACAGTTCGATTTTGTTTTATTTTCCAAACAAGTTTTATTTCGAGTGATCATGTGTAATATCGGTGGATTATTAACCATTATGTGTTCGTAAACGTGCACGAGTGTAGGCAAATGAAACAAAATAGGGAAAACATTTTTATGTTCTCCCAAAAAGTCCATGGAAAGCTTGAGTAAAGTTCCACCACTTTATTGAAGCACTAGGAGAGGGTCCGGCTTGTTGCTGTTGACCCGCATTCTCAACAAAAGTATAATAAATGGAATATTAAACTATCAAATAAAAACTACGTAAGACATGGCGGTATGGTCCTAGACACTTAAGCCTGCCCAAACGGGCGAACTTAAAAAATACAATCAGTACTTACGTACGTTTATAAGTTTATACGTTTGTTATTAATTGGGGAGAACTTTTAAATGCCATTGTTTTTCGAGTCAAAATTATATTTGTCCTACATAGTATTGAATTATGACTAAGTTATTTTTAACATACTACTTAATTTAAATGATAAAAACGTAAGAAGTTCACGTATTGAGTATCTATAGCTACACTTATTGTTAATTTAAAATAATTTCGTTATTTTTTATTTTTTTATATTTATATTGGCTATGACTACATCAGCTATACAAATTTTAAAAAGTTGTGGACGAACAGTTTAGTCTTAAGCCAGTTTTATTCAACCCTTTGACCGCTAAAGACGGCTAAACTCGACACGAAAAACTGCTCTTTACGCCGAGGTCGGCTGGAGCCGGCTAAAACGTATGAAAATTGAGCCATAGTTATTTATACTAAATAGGGGTGCCCCTCTGAACTTTGACAGTTCTTTATTTCGATACGGCATGCGACACTTCGAAAAAATATAGTTCGACAAGTCTTTGTTTCGACTAGTTTTAGTTTCTAGTTTAGTTGTCGAAGTATTTTCTGTCGAACTAATAATTGTCGAATTTTGTTATCAATCGAAACAATGACTTGTCGAAGTATATTTTTTCGAAGTGTCGTGTCGAAATAAAAACCTGTCGAAGTTCAAAGGGACACCGACTACATGCGTGACAGCATACATTTTCGAGTTGTTACTTTATGTAAGGCATTAGAAACTTCACTTATTTTTGTAAGCATTTTCTAATAAATGTAGAAGTAATTTGTGTTATCACAATATAAAAGCTTTTGGACTGTGATAATAGAGAGAGATAGCATAAATTAAACATTTTAAAATATCATTTCTGGTTGAATACCAGTGTGTACGTATAATCTAAGAGGCTTCTAATTTCGATTGCACATTAATAATTTATAAATTCAATGACATGCGTTGGTATTTTTATTAAGATTATCATCGTAGCTTAATTGGCTAGACCATTGCGGCACGTAATAAATTGTAGGTTCGGGTTTAAGCCCCGACGGAAAAAATACTTAATTTCTTTTTTGAAATTTTGGTCTAATACATATATAAAATATTCTAGACAACCTTTAGAAGGTTGTCTAAAATATTTTATGTAAGACGTTCTTGCCATATATCATCACCATATTATTATTCCAGTAGGTACATAGCCAAAGGATACATTAATACATTTTTTGGCCGATAAAATATGACAAGACGGGGATTGAACCCAGGACCTCTTGCTTAGAGCCGGCAATTTTTAATAACTTTTAACTGCCAATAGTAGTGTTTTTCTTTATGTTTATTATTACCAAGTTACATTATATCTCATTCCTATTCTATTCATCCAAAGGTTGTCTGGAAAAAATCGCTCTGAGCGGTAAGGCCACCCTTTGTATCTCAAATTGATGTATTTCATTATTATTTTATTTTTATATTGTGTCTTTATATGGTGTGCAATAAAATGTTATTGTATTGTATTATCTGTCGTAACTTTTATTAGTAATTCTGTACAAGACCAATTTACTAGTTTGCCGATTGTGATACACAATGATGATAAGGCTCTCTTTCTCTTTCATATCTGTTATAACGTTGGTACGAATAGAAAGAGCGAGTGTTAGAGCTGTCATTGGCGTTAACTAGATGGCGCTAAACAAAATACACAGTTCCCATATCTAGCAATGTTTAAGGGACCCACGGTCAGTGAACGGCGTCAGTGCCGGTACCGTAAGGTGACTTGTACTGTTTACTCAGAGTCAGTCCAAGTCAGTCGGCGCTGTACTGACTTGTAGACCAATCAGTATCAAATGAGCGCTTACGTGTCTTGATTTTGAAGTCAGTCGCTGACTGCGTGTAAATTGCCTTAACGATTATGGGTTGGTAGTGTTGATACCACCGTTTTGCCAGTCGTTCTGCCGCCAAGCTGTAGTGCGCAAGCATTATGTTCCAGTGGTATTTCAGCCAGTGAAATTACTGGGCATTATGAGACTTAAGAGCTATTTGTCTCAGGGTGACGAGCGCAGTGCAGTGCCGCGGAGGATTTTGCATAACAATGTTTTGGGTCAATCAACTGTTTAGGCAGGTGTGTTGCTGAACGAACAGTTTTGCACTCACTTACATAACAAAAAATCCTAACCATAAAAAATTCTAATTCTGAAAATTGTGTCACTACAGATTTGAAGAATGAATTTGGATCAATTAATTTTCGATAAAATACCTAGATCCTACAATAACATAGCTACAATAAGGTAGCTAGAGATATTTTATTATAGCAAACATAACATGAAGGTTTGAAAATATTGCTGAGGAAAATCGATGTTATAAAATATCGATTTAACATAATTTAGCGCCATCTAGTTCATGGCAAAGAGCACCTACCAAGGCTCAGTAGTTGTATGTTGCTAACATTAAAGTGAGGTTGTTTAAAATTTAATAAAGAATATATCCTATTTTAATACATTTTATTATTTTTAAAGCCCTTTTACGATAATATATAGGCCTGAACCTTCTTGAGTCTTGACCTCTTTGAGTGTTTGACCAAAGACCCAGATTTAGGGGCCTCCGAAGCGCGCGCGTTAGGGCTGTTTCAGCTGCTCAGATGTAGGGTAAGGTTGCTTAAGTCGTACCACAGCCTAAGTCGTACCCCGGCAATATCTCGTCTGATACTTATAAATAGCGCCATTTAGTATTGTCAACATGAACTTTTCAGTCGAGTGAGCAAACGTAAACAAATAGACCGCTGGCTATCTTCGTGAAGTAAAAATATTTAAAAAGTAAGATTTTTATATAGGTTTCAATAAAAAAATTGATTCATTTGTAAGCTTTTTATGGCAGGATTGTGATATTGATCTTTTTTATTTATTTACATCAATTTGTAACACTTATTTGGCAATCGTTTAGGCGTACTCAAATGGTCGAACTTTTTCAGGTTATGTCAGTGTTTTAGTTTTAAACTTACAAGTCCCCGTTGCCTAAGTCGTACCTGTACAAAATTCCTTAGTCGTACCTACCTAAACTACTACTACTCTCGTATATACTACTCGTACATAACCTGTACCCTGTACAAAATGTAAAGGTTGGGTACATGGCCTATGTGCTGGCGTTGAAAGCAAAATAAAAAATATATTTGTGATATCTGTGTTTTTAAGAAATTTCATAATTTGACCTTTTTTATTTTCTGTTATAATTTAGTATTTTTAGCTTCGATTTTATACCTAACATAAAAAAAATGATCTCAGACTAAATTGTTTGTAGTTTTTAGTTGTTCATGTGATCTCTGATTATAAAGTATTTTTCTTTATAGTTTTTAATATATTTACTAACATTTGTTTTCTAAGTACGACTAAGGCTATAGGTGGTACGAATTAGGCGACTAGGTGCCTTAATCGTACCGAAGGTATATTTTTGAAAAACGTTAGAATACCTATTTTCATTAAAGATATTCAAGTTTCTATGATTGTTAATTAATGGCCAATTAAATAAAGATTCAGTAGATGTAAAAGATTTTGTTTTATTTCAAATGCAGTGAATATTACAGTGGAATTTCCTTAGGGGGTACGACTTAAGCAACCTTACCCTAAATACGCCACAATGGTCAACCATCCAAGTGGTGAACATAGCGAACGTTGCTTAACCGATCTGTTACGAACTGCTAGGTGAGGTTTGCTACGAGCGCTACGCTGGTGATTTAAAATACGAGTGAGAACGAAGTCGTAATTTCATTGTTACCTGTTCAATCACATCCTGGGGTACGTCTCTGGTGACGTACCTCAGAGTGTATCCTAGGGTACGTCTCTGGAGATTTCACGTGTTTTAAATTGTCTGTAGTTGAAAATAATTTTAAATGTAGCGAAAATCGAACCCACACCTTTTTTTTTATGTAACTTATTGACGACACGAGCTGGTCGTTTGCCTGATGGTAAGCAATACGCCAGCCCATAACAATAACAGCACCACCCATAACTTTGTTTTGCAAAATCCTGCGCGGCGCTGTACTGCGCTCGTCACTCTGAGACAATTAGCTGTTGAGTCTCATAATGCCCAGTAACTTCGCTGGCTACAATGCCCTTCAAGCCGGAACACAGTAATGCTTGCGCACTACCGCTTGGCGGCTGAATAACTGGCAAAGCGGTGGTACAAACCCAGACGGCCTCTCGCATACGAGAAACCTACCACCAACCTTCACGGCGTATGAAATGAAAGCCGACCTGTCCAACCAATACACCACAGGAAATCAAGTAAGTAATAATCAGTCGTAGCTTTAAAATAATTTGGATGTTGCCATATTTCCTATCTTACTTAAAGCTTCTGATTTAAATAAAAAAAATATTATGCGTGCATTGGTCCTTCTCAAGGGCCATGGGCAAATGTAATCTGTCTGAATCTAACTAAATCCCATGAAAATCTATTTTATGTTAGTATTTATGTAGGTACCTATCTAAGCTCCTTGATAAATCCGCTACTTATTTCTCGTTAAAGAAACTGACGATTATGAATTTTTAATTTTATTTTTTATGTAGGTAATTTATTGACGAGACGAGCTGGTCTTTCGCCTGATAGTAAGCAAGTTTAGTCTCATATTGCCCAGTAATTTTGCTGGCTACAATGCCCTTCAAACCTGAAAATAAAAATAGTTATGCTAGCGCACTACTGCTAGGCAGCAGAATAACTGGCAAAGCGGTGATACCCACCCAGACGGCCTCTCGCATACGAGAAATCTACTATCAGTGAAAAATAAATAATAGTGAAAAATATGACGATGTTAACCATTTAAGTAGTTACCTAAGTAGGTAGGTACCTACAAGAATAACAAGAGATAAAATTCAGCGACTTTTATGGCTGGCTGTAACGTTTACCTGTTTACGTAGTGATTTGACATACAAATTGTACCTATCCTAGAAATTTCCTTGCAACGATAACTTCAACAGTATAGGAGGTACCTATTGGAAACGTTCAAAATCCTTGGTATTGGCAGGCACGCATCCAATGTGTCGGTTCGTTTGTCTCAATATAGTGCGCGAGGACGTGCGCTGGGTTCGGAAAATGTTAAGAAAATGCGAAGCCGCTCACTTTTTGTAGGTAAATTGAAATTATTAGGCCTTATGTGACTTGGGAGGCATTATGATTGTCTCCGAGTGGCGAGCCCAGTGCCGCGCCGCAAGATTTTCCGAAACAAAGCTGGTTATGATGTTTGCTGGGCCTACGTTTGAGGTATTTTCCGCCAAAAGATAATAAAGATAAGATACATACATAGGTACGTACCGACATATACCAAAAGAGCCTGGGCACTATTAACTAGGACTTGTACCTACCTATCTAGGGAACCAGTAACTACGAGGGACTGGGCCCGACAACACAGACACGAAACAAATAGGACTTGGGTTATTTTATGTGCAAACCTTTGTCCCGTACCGGGAGTCGAATCGGCAATCTCGGCTGTGTAGATGTATTACCTATCTATATGAAATCCTATATATAACCTAGGAATAAAAGACTTTCTTCGGAGACACAACGTTCGAATCATTATAAATAAGGTACCTACATACACTTGTAGCTATTGGTAGGTAGCCTGTGTAGTACGCACCCAATGTGTCGGTTCGTTTATCTCAATATCGCGGGTACCGCGTATACCTACGTATGTAGGTAGGTAGGTACCTACGTGCACGGCGTACGAGAAATGCATCGCGGTTGTTGAAAAGAGAATTGATGCGCTGTGTTTTTTGTTAGTTAGAAACAATTGAAATATAGGCGTGGATTTTTTTTTTACAACAGACTGGGTCAGGTCATAATGATTGAAAGCAGAAAAACATAAATGTAAATATTACTCTACCGGATCGAGCTTAACTGTGACAGCAAAACTGCTTGTGCCACATACCTAGAGGTACATACCTACCCAAGTACTTAGTTGTGTTACGGCACAGAATAATTAATAGTAGTTACAGGAAAAAAAATGGCAAGAGGTGTGCCACATATAATGTAGTAGCATGTATATTTGGTCCATGGTAGTAGATGCTTGAGCTTGTTTTTAGGATCGATCAAGGGTAGATGTATCAATGCCCAAAGTTTCAACGCACATTTAAACGTTGGTTTTGGGAGGCACTTTCGTCTTTAATCCGACGCATCAACCGACGTACCTACAGCCACGGAACAGCAGTGAATATCAGAAAACTCAGATGATCTGTCAACTGTGGTCATACAGTAAAACCACAAACAGCTTGCACCTAGAGATATTTAGATCTTTATCTAGAGATAAACTAAACTGCAGTTAAACATATTTGGATGAGCAAAGCCGCTTCGTTATATGATTATTTTTGAAATAGAGTTCCGGAAAATTATCAAAACATGCCCACACTTAACCGTATTTACGAAATAACTGGGCGTACACTCGGTACGATAATTAACAAAACATTCATAAGGACCTAAAGCCTTATTAAAATATTATTTCAGTCCATTCCACGGGTCCATAGCTCTGCAGTCAGCGTCGCTGTGTGTTGGGGGTGGTGCAAGTTATAAGAGGTTAGCATTAAGTAATCATTTTGCAAGATAAGCTTGTTGATCAGAGAGAGGTGTTCAAAAGTAGGAGGTATATCATCTAAAGGAAGTACTTTTTTTACGTTAGCTACTAACGCACGATGGGGTTCAATATTTCTTGATGCAGAACTACATGAAACATTTTGTTAATATCGTGTTCTCTTTTAAAATGTGATTGCTTAGAAGCGACCGTACCTGACTAATAAAACAGCATCATTACGGGTAGGTTTTTTACCACATAGTGGTAAAACTAATTAACCTAATTATTTATCTATTAATCATCTGATTTTATTCTACCTTCTCTACCTTCTCTACCTCCTCCAGTAAACTCGGTACAATGCTAAAAGATATAATATAAACTTCAGAATCGTTACCTACTATTATGTTTGCCTATACCTACCTACCTAGGTCAATATATTATATTGACCTAGGTGTGCCTGACCATTCCGCTAAGATCTCTTCACGTAGCACCTCACCTTAGGGGCGCATGGGTCCCAAAGCCCGAGGGCTCGGCCGGACCGAGCGGAAATGAAAAATAAACACGTCCGACATGGCGTGGCGCCGGCCGTGGAAAATGAAGCGTCGCGAGTCGAACTAGGTACTACTGAAAAATACACAGTGTTGCGTGTGCTACTCCAAAATTTACTTACTGTTAAAAATACATGTAGGTACATATATTGTATAGTAGATAAGATACCTTAGCGCCAGCTGCGGGAAATAAAGTGCCGGGACTCAACACTAGGTATACCTAGGTGAACGAGGTACACGGTGTACCTATTACTTACCCTAGAGGCGCGCCGGCCGCTAGTATTTTTCAGAGTTATATAAAATTGGTAGGTAGATACACGTAGAAAAACAAAAAATAGTGCCATATCTATAACGTTGAATTATGTCTTGTGCCACATTGCATTGTGCCCGTGATTCTAAGGCATCCAACTGCAAGTTCCAAATGATTGATTTTTAATTTAATTTTGCATGTTTTATCAAAGTTTTGGGGCTGCTGTAGTTCGTTGCCTATGCCAATAAAGGATAGCCACACTAATATTATAAATGCGAAAGTTTGTATGTTATATAGTGCTTAAGTATGTGTGTTACTTCTTCGCGCTGTAACGACTGGATTACACATAGGCTATTTTTTATCCCGAGAAACAGTGGGTGAAACGCAGAGCGCAGCCAGTTTGCTATAGGAGAGTTATTCGAACAGCGTAGGCAACATAATATTGTATGTTATTCTGGAATGGGACAACAGTCCCTGTAATTCAAGAAAACTTCAACTGGTCATTTACATTGCATATAGGTAGATTTTAGCCCAATTTCGTCTCTCGCTTGTTAAGTCGAAACTCTTCCAGTTTAAACTAGGCTTTAGGTTCGTAAACCTCTATTGACCCTTTGCACCGATACCAAGAAGGCAAACAATGCGGCCGTTAATCAAATAGAACATTAATGGGCGTACAGGCGAGTGATTAATTCAATATCAGTTACACGCCGCGTCTCTAATCAATCGTGTAATCATAGTAATTAATTGAGTTAAATACTATGCGGCGCACCTGAACGATGGATTGGTAGTTGGTCAGTTTCGGAGCTACGTGAAGTCAAACCGTTTGCCTGCACCCTATTCATTCTTATAAGGTCCATTTGTGCCAACTTGGAATCGTGGCTAACTTGATTTTTTGTATGAACTTTTTTTTTAAACTTAATGGATCTATGTATGGCCACCATCTCGCCTGATGTGAAGAAATAATGTGGCCTAAGATGGAGCACATAGATGTCATTAAATCAAACTTTAACGTACAACACTTTGGCTTTGGCTAGCGTCCGTAGTATTACTTGCCTAGCCTTTCATAACAGATCTGCTATAGGTTAAACAACTCGGTGACGTCACCACTTGGATGGGAGACTGTGTGGCATTACCGTGCTTCGGAGGACACGATAAGACGTCGATCAAGGTTGTTGCCTTAGGACAACAGTCGTTAGGCCATGTCGAAGGCCTTCGGTTGGTTTTACTACACGAGAGAAAGAGAGAGACTTTAGCGTAGAAGGGCTTAAGTAGCATAAAATAAATTCACTCAGCCGCGTCCTTATTCCTTGAATATTAAAACTGTTAAAGGAAATCAAACTAAAAGACTCTCGGGCGCACTCCTAAAGCACTTGATAGAATATGATGTGGTTTCGCATTTGGATAATTTCTTGAAGGAGGTTTGGCCTCCCTTCATATATTCATTTCTTACTCTAGTCCACCTTTTCAGATTACTATCGGCCTACATGAGGCCCGTGGTGTAGGTAGATATCGTATCTTTTTTAAGGAACTGAGTGATGAGACGAGCAAGTCATTCTGCCTGATGTCTGTCTGCCTCATAGTTGCCTGATGGTAAGCGACACGCCTGCCGCACTGCGTAGCACAGCATTGCGCTCATCACACCGAGACATCAGATAGTAAGTCTCATATGCCCAGTAATTTCGCTGGCTACTTAGATCTCTATAGGAAGACGGCAGTTGAGTAACTGCTCAGACCTGTCTTCCTGATGGTTCACGAAAATCATCCCGAAATAGGATTACAGGTCGCTTGAACGCATGGTTTTGTTCAGTGAGTAGTATTAAAACCGTGGCCGTAGCCTTTATACCTGTCACTCCAATGACTAACTTCAACTTAAAGCCACGAACTTTCCATTGCGTTAAAAGCTTGGAAATGGATGGAATTAAACATCGAATTTCAACGTCCAGTGTCTAGGTATAGGTACATATTGCTATTAAAGCTATAGCAATCTCGGTATATATCCAGTCTCCACTTCTCCAGGCTTCATGCCTAAGTTATACGACTGAAGCCCGGGCTCAGCTCAGCTCAGGTAATGTTTGCAGAAGGTGTGCGCCCGAGAGTATTTTAGTTTGTTTTTCCTTTAACTTTGATTGAAACTCTCTTTATTCTGGCAAATTGGCAAAACTTTCCCAATTGCTTTTCTTTCGCGGTTATGTAATGTAAACCGGTATACACCGGTATATTGGAGTATTCTACCTGTTGTTTAGATTCGCGCGTATGAGAACTCGCAACAATGTTGTTTGAGCCATTGAGTTCGTAACTTACTTAATTAAATGTTTTGTGTTCTTTCAATGCCTACATAAATAAACTGGGTACGAATTTAATTCGCCTTTCGAAATTTCACGTTGGATTCTGCAAGTAGATAAGTGAACCTAAATTTTTTTTACACTATCAAAAATAAACCTTAAAGAAAAAAGTATGTACCTACTACCTACGTAACTTTAATCTTTTGACCGCCAAAGCCATATACTGGACATATGAAAAAGTGTTCGCCAAGTAAAATTGGCAAAGGTCGACTATGACTAGGTTAATATGTTTTACATGTGTAGTGGGAACATTTTATGTGTTGAATTTTTCGTTTTAAACAATCTTAGATGTTTGTGACTTGGCATGGGGGGCGCGGTTTGGTTCTATAGGGAAGCGGATTCAAAAAATTGAATAAAAAAATTTTGGTAAGTAATTGAAAACAAACACTACGAAAGTTTAAACATAGAATACATTATGTATGTACCGAGAACAAACCGTTTGAATCTGGCGATGCGGAGTCTAGGCTTTAGTACCTACCTAAACGAGTAGCGTGACTAATAAACTGGAGTGTCTATTAATTGACCTAGGACTAAAGTAGTGCAGTTTTATATTTTTATTGTTAATCCCATAAGAGATAGTGCACGTGCATCGTGGTACAGTCAGCGGCATAAGTAGCAGAACATTTATACATTTTTGTTTGACTACAACTTCAGTGTTTGGCTGTTTACTCTGTTGCATTTAAAAAGCGTGTTAACATCCTATATGAATAGGGAAATAGTGAAAAATTGCATGTAATTAGAATATTATCGGTGTTATTATTAATTGAAAGATACCAAATGTTCAGCAACTTATGTCGCTGACTGAACCTATGTAGAATAAATTTAAAACCCAATAGGTACACAACTGAATAATACTGTACTATGTAATATTTACCTTCTTAAGCACCTTAATGTCACACTGAAAACTCCTTCGAATAGCAGTACCTTCTATAATGGTTCTTTCACTGTTGAAGCCGTACGCCTGTGGAACTCTCTACCGGTATCAATAAGGCGTGCGCAAACTCTTAACAAATTTAAAAATAGCATCAAAAAGCTTTATTCAGCTACGTAACTGCAGCCTGCTACTCGGAAGTTCTGTTTATCTGCTTAACACTGTTTATTATCTCACTTATAGACTTAATATAGTATATATATATATGTATATATATATATAAATATAAATAAGTATATATATATATATATATATATATATATTTATACTTTTTTATCTATTTTATTATGATATGTACTTTTTCTTTTTTTTTTCTGGTACTGGTAATAGGTACCTATATTATAATTATACTTATATATTATTATATTATTACGATTATATACTGTATATGATATTATTATTTTATGATCATACTGGTTTGTTTGTTTATACACAACACCACCGTCCCTTACAGTTTCTTTGGGTCCTCTCCATCTAAAGGTTGTGTGGAAGAGATCGCTATAAGCGATAAAACCGCCCATTGTAACACTTTAGCTTTAAGTATTGTTTTGTAATTTATTTCTTGTTGTTGTGTAACAATAAAGCGTTATCTAATCTAATCTAATCTTAAGTTACAGTAGAATATTGTCTATTTTACAATGTAATGTTTACAACCTAATGTAACCGAAATTTGTGTGTTTTACGTCACTTTTTACCGAATTCTATTCAAGTTTACACTAGAATACAGTTACATACACTCAAATTCTAAATCTTAAATATTTTGAACGCATTTAGCTCACTGGTGCTAAAACAATAGTATATAATTATCCAACCGTTTCAATCATGCGCTCGCTCTTTTTCTCAGTCGTGATAGTCGCATAGATGTGCCTTAAGTTTCACGTATGCATTTCATTAAACAATGCTTTCTCTGCATTTTTTGCTCTCACTCGCTTTCCTCGCAAGTATTTTAATCTGACGATATATGAGAAAATATGAGTAAAAAGCACTTTGAATGTGGATATAAAACCTATATAGTCGGAGAGAAGGTTTTAGCGTAATTTAGAGAAAAAAAATGCAGATTGCGCTAATTTGCAATCAAGTAGATAGGTGGGTGTACTTATAAGTGCGTAGGTTTTGAAGGTCAGTCTTAGGACTAAAAAGGACAAGAAACCAAAGACTTGTTTACGGACCAGATAGGTCTGGTCCAACAAATTTGGAAAAAATTTAGCTTCTATCCGGGATTTAAACCCTCATCAAAGTATTCCCTAGGTTAAAGACTTTTCTTACAATTAATAATCAGATAATCAGATAATCATTTATTCGTACTAAAAATACACGTCAAACAATAATTTCGATAACAGGTAGGTACATAATTAGTACGACTGTCGACAAAACATTAATAATATTAAAAAAAACATTATTACATTGAGTTAATATGAAATACAACAAATCAGATGATAATAATTATATAATTAATCTATATTATATTATGATGATAATAATAATAAAACATTTTAGTGGTAAATTCAATAACAATATTTAAAATTGTTTTGTGCAAGTGAATTCTTCATACGAGTAAAAGGCCTGGTCGATAAGCCAGCGCTTCAATCTACATTTGAAGCTGTTCACATTCGGTGCGTCTGTAACGCTAGCTGGTAACCGGTTATATACTGCCGGGCCCATGACATGGTTAAGGTTTGGACACTACCGTGAGTCGAAATATTCATTATAAACGGCTACACTCACGTTATGATTACTTTCTTTACACTCGTTAGGGGGTTTACACTTGTATCACTATTCTCCCAATACTCAAATGAGCTATGTTACCAAGTCGAGAGCTGATTTTTTTCTTCCGTAACGTCGGGGTGATGTTTCGATGTTGTCCTGAGTTTAATTATTTATTTTATACCTACATTACATTTCATTGTTATTCAGAATTTTGTCTATTAACATTACACAACATACAAAGCCATAGTAAGTAATTTCCATGTACCTATTTATTATTTGGTGTACAATAAAGCATTTTTGTATTGTATTGTAAAGCCTAACACTGAGCAGCAAAGAAATCAACAGATTATTTCAGCTGAAATATCAGAGGTTTTCCTAAGGGATTACATTTCAGTAACAAGCGTTCGATAGCAATTTATTTACAGTTTTCTGGTTCGCCCGGCTGGCTAAATGGCAGAATGATTACTCATTTGCACTGGGATTACTAACGTGATGGGAAAAATATTTGCAAGGAATTTTCTCCTCATAAGCTGTGTTACAGATTATTATTTGAGCATGAGCTGCTTACTTTGGGAAATATTAACCGTTAGGTAGTTACTTGTAGTTTACAAATTGTAGGGAAATCAAGCAAATTGCAGAGACCTAAGGGAGAGTAAAGAGGTATTGTTTCATGTCATTGATTGTTAGGTATTTTTATAAAATATAAAATATATTTGAGACTAATCAATTTGTCTCTATACATTGTAACTATAATTATTTAATTTATTATTGAGTCTACGCCGCGAATCCAAATCGTAAACTCCCGGAAGAAGGACATCCTAATTGTCCGAAACCTGGTCGGAGTTATTCCGACACAATCATAACGTGAGTGTAGCCGTTTATATTTATAATGAATATTTCGACTCACGATAGTTTCCAAACTTTAATTATTTAATTAAATTAAATAACAAGTAATTAAAGTTTCATTATCTGCTGACATGCAGTCGCTTTAGCCTCCCTAGTACAGCTGAGCTGATTCCGGCCTCTGAGCAATTATCTAAAGGATCGCATCGGTGCTACCTCGAACTCAGCTATTATATTTACTATTTGCTCCCTGCGGTGTCGCCTGTGGTTTTGCGGGATAAAAATATTGAACCTATTTGGTGTGTTCCTAGGTACTTTAGCTGCTGGAATAGGACATAGGATACTTTCATTACGAAAAAACTAAGTTTTTTATGGAACAACTATAAACCGAATTCTACTGACGGATTCACGCTAGTATAGAATCATTGAATCTGGTTAGTATTTATTTATTAGGGATATACTTATCCGTAGTTTCGTTTCGGTGACATTTCTTTCTCCAAATCAAATAATATATATAAACATTTTCAATTCCAAAGCCGTACAGAGTATATCATGCGATGCGATCGCCTGCGGTCTGCAGTTCCTTTATGCCACTAGTTGTCTACTTTTTGCTCAGGACCGATATGTTAGCAGTTCAATTGTAGGGAAGTAAGTGCTTCGATATCTGCCGTCTCAGCTTTTATGACGGCGAAATAAAATCACATGGAAGAGTCGATTAGAATTTATTTTTGCAGTCTTCTCTCTCTTATGCCTTCTCTAGTCTGTAAATAGTTTATAAAAAAGCCGTTCGTTCTCATTTGCCTGCATATTCGCATATAATTTACTTACATCACAGTTTATTATTACTTAAATCTCTCGCTCCAAAACAAATTTAAAATCAGATCCCACTTTTTGAAAATTGATAACGAATTCCAAAACACTACGCAAGTCCCAATTATTTTATGGATTGCACCTTCGTCGGCACTAGTGCTTACAATTTCTTACAAGATAGTAAAAATAAATACGTAAATATAAACCTTATATTTAGTCCTTTCTGTTCAATGGACTGGACTGGAAGTGATGGCTTTGAGCGATAAGATAGCCTATTGTTATGCTGATTACTGTGACATATACTTGGTTTTCATGTACCTATTTTGAAAGTTTTTAACAATAAAGTGTTTATCTATCTATCTATAAAGTATTTTAATGAAAGTCACGCAGATATCACTCAGATATATAAAAAATGTCTGACAAGCAATTTTAACATCAAAAATACTAAAAATCTTGTCAAACACCGCTATTTTCACCCACAAACTTTTGCCAAACTTGGCGTCGCGTTTGTCCAGACGCTAAACGGGATAAAGACAGCCCCGTCAATGAGATTGCCGGCATATTGTCCGGCCGCGAACTTCTGCTATTATAACCGGGCAAAGATAGTTGGACAAGTGGGCAAAGTTGGCAAAGTTGGCTAACAGCTCTCGTTATTGCCTTAGTTGGGCAATATTTTTGTTGACAACGATGGGAAAACCGTGTAAGAAACTGTTGTATCGATGATTGGCTATAATATTGAGCGCCAATTGCTTTATTTCTTTAGCTTTCAGAGCGTTATATTTAGCTTATTTTTTATGATAGAACCAACATAGATTCCAAGAATATTTCACGCGTATTTAGAAGTCGATGAACGAAAGTCCGGGACGTCCGAAAAAGCGTTATGGGACTTACGCATTACGACTGGGGTTGGGCGGCACCTGGCCAGGTGGAGTGACGACAGGTGGAGTAAGGTACTCACTGAAAGGTGGCCAAGACTGGGCAAGCGTAGCATTGGACGTCGGGAAGCAAGATGTGTCGACGATGTTGTAAAAGTCGTGGGTCGTACCTGGATGCAGAATGGCGCAGAGTCAAAACAAATGACATGATATGAGAGAGACCTATACCAAGCAGTGGGATTTAAAGGGCTGTGGATGTTGATGATGATATTGATTTAGATGTTGTTGTTTATCTACCAAGAAAAGGGGCACATTCTTCTCACATATTTCGTCCTTTTTCTCTAGATTCAATTCGAAAGCGAGCTAAATCGAAGCCTTATCGGATCCATTACGCACAACGCGTTCCATACAATTTATTTTTTGTATGAAAACCTTCCGAGGGCCGGTAATAGAGAAAGTTTTTCCTTTCCGTAATTGTGAGGGCCGATGCAAGGTAATAAATAACCGCAGCTCCACAGGCCCCAGCCTCCCCTCAGATTGAACTTACTAATGAATGAAGGATAAGAAATTCGGAAATCGAAACGTTCAGGTTTCATTACAGGAGGGGAACGGATTTACTCTGAAAAATGAGCTAAGTTTCAACGTTACGATTCGGCGAGGTTAAAGGGCTTAGTTAAGTTATACTAAATTAGACGACTGTTTCAACTTTCCTGGTTTACTTTTTCAATATCCTTCTTTTTACTTATTACCCTTCTTTTTAGTAACCGATAAAAGTTACGTATTAGAAATTTTGCGTTTTATCTTTTTCTAGTTTTTGCTGTAAATCGACAAAGGTATATATTATAGTATAGAATAAAATAGAAAACACTTTACTGCACTTAAGAAGGAACATTTTGAACATACTTTCTTATGATAAGAACAATAGGCGATCTTATCGCTAAGCAGCAATCTCTTCTAGACAACCATATGCTATAAAGAGACAATATTAAAATTTATAGAAGTGAGATAGTGTGCAGACATAAGAACGTAGGTATGTATATTCTAACAACATACTTAAACTAAAGTTATATAAAATATATGAAAAACAAATGAAATATATAAATAATCATATATATATATAATAATCATATATATGATTATTATATATTATATAATAATCATATATATATATATATCATATATATCATATATATATATATATATATATATATATATATATATATATATATATATATATGTGTATATATACAACGATAATATGATAACAATAGCAGATTTTATGATGACAAATAAAAGTATACCTTGCTTGCTGCACGACTTGGTTAAAACTATGTGCAGCAAGAATCTGAACTGAAATAAATAAATACCTAATTATAAATAAAATGATTGTGATTAAGGAAATGCGTTTTCATTTCATTACATACTTAGATATAAACTATTTATTGCGATATTTACATTTATTACACAGGAAGTTTGTAATACCTTTACACTCTAATATCTAAAGCCTTCTCTTGTTAACCTTTTGTCTAAAGTCGGTTAAAAATAACAAGAAAAAGAGCTTCCATTAAATTTAATAACAGGATAATTACCAAGTTTTGATTTATTTTGAGACCTTGATATTTCTGAATCGACTATTGTCAATATTTAATTAAAACAATCCCAATTTCTATTGCAAATATTTTATAAATGTATGGTTAAAAAATCAACACACGTTGAACAAGTGTGAACGAACCGAAAGGATCCAATTCCCAAACCCGGAAATGCATATATCAGGAAAAGTCAAAGGACTGAAATCTATCTCCGATCGGGGTAAATCTATCAATAATTCCATTCAAGATATGCATTAAAAAGCGGCTGCGCCGTCAAAGGGCGGCGTGTTTTCTTAACAAAGTGAGTTCGTGATCTGAGAACGAATGAGCCGATCTGAGACAACCCTTGTTTTTATTTAAAACAACTCTCTTTCAGATAGTGACCGAGCGGGCTGCAGGGGATTCCGGCTTGCTGACTTATAGAATCTTCTTATGGGACTTTACTGTTTTCAGAAGAGCTAACTCATAGAGACGTAGGTATTTTATGCATATCACATTGGACACAAAAGTGAGTTTTATTATGAACTTACAGTTGTAGCCAGCGAAATGGACATATGAAACTTTATATAGCATGTGTCTTGAGAGTGATGAATGCAATGCAGTTTCTACGCAGTGCTATAATGATACATATATTAAAAGTTCGGGTGGCACTGCTCTTGTTATGGTCAGGCGTAGCACTTACCATCAGGCGGTCTCAAAAACTCTTTTTATACAAATGAGTGACGAGATGAGCAGGTCGTTCGCCTGATGGTAAGCAACACGTCTACCCATAACAGTTGCAGCGTCACTCAAAGCGATACTCAGTAAGTACCTAAAGCAAACATACTAATACTTGCACACTACTGCTTGGCGGTTGAATATATGGTAACGGTGTGTCTTCTTCTCTCTTACCTGGCCTACCCCAACTTGTGTTCCAGTTGGTAATTGATAAGTTTAGAAGGTTGCATAGGTAGTTATATTACTTATACTACCTATACATAGGTATACCTATACCTATAGGTATATATTTTATGGGCCTCTGGTACTTTTAATTTGTTAACTATATTATTGCCTGAAATAAATGAATTTATTTATTTATTTATACTTTGATTTTGTAGACGGTTCTCTTACTATAATATATGTTCCTCATATGTTATAATATATTACACATATATATGTTCCTCTACCACTACATTTACCAATGCATTTCAAAAAATTTACTTGCCTGCATAACCAAAAACATTATCAACTTAACCCTAAAATACTTCTGTTTCAACTCACCGTCTAAATCCCATTAGAGTCTCAAATAGACCATAAAATATTGTGAATTTCAATTAGTCCGGAATAACCCCTTGCGGGTCACATAATATCAGAAAAGGACAACGGCGATGGCCCTTGTTCCGTGCGCGGCCAATTAAATGTTGGACCTGACTCTCTACAGTGGTGACAAAACACGGTTTAAAGCCAGTATTAAGATTTTTTTTTAAATAAGTTGTTGTTAGCAGCATAACAATTTAAATCGTACACAGTCGGATAATCAAACAATCAAAAAAAATAATCGTGTATTATGCCAATTAAATATTTATGAATTATAGCAAGCTTAGCAATGTATGTAGGTACGAATCTACAAGTACATAGCCGGAGACCGACGGCGGGTCGCGCGTCGTTACACGTGGCGCGTCAGAAGGGATAAGAGCTATGCGATAGAAAGAGAGGCGCTCTGTAGGTTAATATGACTGGTAGGGTATGCAGCGCTACGCGAACTGAATTAAATTTAATTGCGTCATTGCAAGAGTCACTGTTTGTTTAAATTTCTTTGCGGAGTTATGCTTCTGTCCCTTAGTATTCTGTGATTATACTTTGTTGAGAGCGAGTGTGGCTCAGTGGGAGCTCGTGCGACTTTCGATCCGACGCACCCGAGTTCGTATCCCGCTGACCCCGCACCACTGACTTTCTTAAGCTATGTGCGGATTTAACACTCGCTCTAAAACGGTGAAGGAAAACATCGTGAGGAAACCGGCATGTCTAAGAATTTTTCACAAAAAGTCAAGGACATGTGACATTCACCAACCCGCACTGGGCCAGCGTGGTGGATTATGGCCTATTCTCTCTCTATGAGAGAAGGCCCGTGTCCCAGCAGTGGGAACGTGATGGGCTGATGATGATGATGATGATGATGATACTTTGTTATTTTTTACTAGCTGCGCCCCGCGATTCCGAGTTTTCCGAGACAAAAAGTAGCCTATGTGCTATTCCAAGTCCTAAACTACCTACATACCAAATTTCATCAAAATCGGTTCGGCAGTTTTTGCGTGAAGGAGTAACAAAGTTCCATCCATACATACAAACTTTCGCGTTTATAATATTATTAAGGATAAGGATTTCAGCAAACGTAAATAAGATATGTTATTAAAGACTTTTGCTTAATATATTACTTGGAATAAGGAAGTAAAACGAAAATTTCAGAATTTGTAACAAAAAAATTAATTTGGTTAATTAAGAAAGAAACAAGAACCTGATTTCGAAATAAATAAAAATATCTCACATTAGTGTAAGCTCTTAGAATATATTTACAAGTTTTTATTTATTTTGCAATGTTTATTTATTTACTTGTTTGGGTCAAATCTTGCAAGTTGAACCAAGACAATTTTGCATTCTTGTCAAAGTCCGATGACAATACAGCCAGCTGATCTGATGATGGAGACGGGAGGTGGGCAATGGAACTCCATGACGGATAATCGTAAACTACTAGAGTTTGCGCTCATTTTAATCTGCTCATGGTTCCTAATTTGTTAAAAGCTTGTCTTGAAAAATATATTTTTCAACAAAAATTTTGTGGATATACATATATATCATATTTCAACCATTTAAGTTTAAAATCATTTTCTACTTATTATCTACTGCACACTATCCTCTTTTAAGTGTTGTTTTCCTTACCCTATGGTTGTCTGGAAGAGATCGCTGCTTAGCGATAAGACCGCCTATTGTGCTTATTGATTATGTGTTACCAACTGTAATTCTGTTTTCTTTTTTAAGTGCAATAAAGTGTTATCTATCTATCTATCTATTCTAACAGCTGACGGCTGTAGAGTCCAACTGCAATACTAATATCACCTAATGTCGTATTTAGTGCAATAAATAAAATATCAATATTAATTCCTAACGTGTCCACTAGTACAGCACCCAAAGCGACTAGATCAAATTGCATCGGATTAATTCGCGTACCTGTTCGACCCTGCCTCTGACAGCCTTTGTACAATATGCGGACTTCATTACTAGGGTACTTGTCCATAGGAGCTTGGCGACGCGGAGCGAATCCAAGCTAGGAAAGGAAATCCGAAAGCGATTAAACAATTATTTTTTACATTATATTGTATTCTACTTTTGACCACCTCTTGATAATCTAAGTGGCTAAAATTTATTGTGACGGTGCGATGTTGTCAAAGATAGAAGCACGTACATCTAGAAGATACTAGTGATTTTATAAGTATCTTGAACCGCAAGAGCGATTACTATAATACTGTTGATACTCGACTCACCTTGAAGAAAGTCACCAAACATCATCTCGAAACGCTACTAGGTGCTTCATGACATGTCTAGATTATTATTCTTATTATTTTTTACTAGCCTTTAATGTCCCACTGCTGGCAAGCCTCCCCAATTTCTTCCACCTGTCTCGCTCCAGCGCCACCTCATACCAATTTTCTTGGTGTGCGTCTACAAAGTCTAGATTATTATTTTGTTTTTTAATAATTTTTAAAAATTTCTTTATAAACTAGCTACGTAAATTATGTTCAATATAATTCAGCTAGTTTATAAAGGAAAATATATTTAAGAGAGAAAATAAATTCTTTGTTGCTATAAACAACAGGTACACAGAGCTTCGTCAAGTACTTAGTATGTACTTATTCACTATACCTACATAAGCAATGTACCTAATCTTAGTGCAAAAGGAGTAAATTCTGCAAAAAAAGGCTGTGGTCACATTCATATCGTAAATGTGAACGAAGCGCTGTTTTTTGATTTACAACTATGCTCGAACTGTTTTCCGTCGAGATTATTGTAGTTATAGAAGGTTACATTTAAAACCGGATTATCAGTGTCACTGTAGTCCGCCTGTACGCATCATATATGATGCACATAGGCATGAGATGTGAAAATGACATTTATTCGCTTCACTCAGCACAGCTTCGGTGGACAGGCACCATAAATCCCGCACCCGCGCCCCGCGCCAAGTGAAAATTTTAATCCCGGGTTATGGTCTGCGTCCCATCACTTTTTACTTTTATTAGGTCTTCGCTAGATAATGAAGAATGGTCCTGTTAATTATCTTTGAGGAGTGCCTTCGAGAGCGTCATTATGAGTCTTTAACGGATTTTACGTCAATTTCTAATTGTCTACTTCTAGTCGTGATATTATGCTTTGATTTATATGTTTACTAGCTGCGCCCCGCGGTATCATCCGCGTTTCCCGGGATAAAAAGTAGCCATGTGCTATTCCAAGTCCTAAGGTAAGTAGTTTTTGCGTGAAAGAGTAACAAACATACATCCGAGTTTTCATCTGAGTTTTTAGTGCCTCCTCCGATGTCAGACTTTTTGTAGGTCCAATAATCGCACCGATTTTTTTCACCGTCATTTGTCAACTATTTTGTGACCGACTTTTTGTAGGACGTGTGCGTTGCAATATGAAACTTAGTTTCATTTACACTTACAAAAAAATCGGTGACCGACTGTGTGACGTGGGCGGGCAACTTTAGTTGTACGAGTAGTATGTGTGGGGTATGGTCCTTGTTTCCTAGAGGTATTAAAATGAAAATCTCTTCGATTTTGGAAATGTTGCACAGGCGGCAGCAGAACGAGGTGCGTTGGCGTATTTTTCCTTGTCCGAGCTGTCAGACAGAACCGATTTCAGGTTACCTCAATTTCCCCCGCACCGCGCCCGGCCTTCGCCCGCGCCATCGCTTTAATGTTGCCATTATAAGCCTTATAAAAATGAACTATTACAATCGGCATCGTGCACAGTATGCCCCTTCTGCAAGAGTCTGTTTTTTAAGCAGATATGTTGTTTTACATCATGTGAATGATTTGCTCGTCTCATCACTCAGTTGTATATAAAAAATGTGGCTAAATTGAAATGAAACCTTCTCGAAAACGGATACCGACATCTAAACTACAATCTCCTTTACTCGTGGTAGGTCTCTCGTATGCGGGAGGCCTTCTGGGTAGGTACCACAGCTTTGACATTTATTCTGCCACCAAGCAGTAATGCGCAGGCAGTATTGTGTTCCGGTTTGAAGGGCATTGTAGCCAGCGAAATGGGCATAAGAGACTAAATATCTGATATCTTGGATGATGAGGGCAATGCAGAGCTTCGCAGTGCTTTTTATGGTATTGAAGGGACTATCTAAGGAATAACTAAAACTCTCGATGACCAAATATATTCTGCCTTTAATTCTCTTAACTTAGTTTGTATATTATCTTATTATTACCTGTGTGTGCATTGTGCAATCCAACTTACATGTGTCTTATTGTAATTTAAACAATACGTTATTGTATCCCACATTATTCCCCCCTTTTAAAAGAAAAAAACATAGGAACTTAGAATTTACAAAACAAACAAAAATATATATTAACCTTAAACAAGAAAATAAAACCTGATAACTGACTACTAAATTCACAATGCAAATCGCACCACGCGCGCGGCACGAGCCGGTCTCATTGTCTTCATGTTCGCTGACACCGTGTGATCCTTTGACTCAGCATTCGGTGGATCATTGCCCTCGCTGCTGACGTCTTGTAATTGGAACGCTGGCTTGAGTCGGTCGATTGAGATTACAGCTGTTCGATTGTGTAATTGGACTTTGAAATATTTTTCATGTTTTTCTAATATCTTGAATGGTCCCTCATATGGTGCTGTCAATGGTTTTTTTTACTGAATCTGTTCGTACAAAAACGTATTCACACTTTGCCATACTTTTATGAATGAACGGCTTTTCTGACGAGTGTGCTGTTGCTGGCACGGGACGTAATGTTTCCATGGATTCACTTAATTGACGCACGAACTCATTTGGCGAATTTTGTTGCGTTTTCTGCTCCAAAAATTCTCCAGGGAGTCGCAAACTCATTCCATATAACATTTGAGCTGGACTAACGTTACTATCGCTCCTCATGGCAGTTCTTAAACCAAGTAACACGATTGGCAACTCTGATGACCAGTCTTTGGTATTACCCCGTGCTATGAGCGCTGTTTTCAGTGTGCGATGCCATCTTTCTACCATGCCATTTGATTGTGGATGGTAACTTGTTGTTCGAATTTTTTGGATACCCATAATTTTAGCTAAAGCTGAAAATAAATTAGATTCGAATTGTCTTCCTTGATCTGTAGTTATCCTTAAAGGGCAACCAAACCTTGAGATCCAATTATTAAAAAATTCTTTTGCAACGCTATTGGCGGTAATTTCTGGCACTGCTATCGCTTCTGGCCATCTTGTAGATCTGTCTATCATAGTAACAATGTATCTTTTACTGTCTGAAATGGGTAATGGCCCCACAATGTCTAAGTGCACGTGTTGAAATCTTGTTGACTCAGGGAATTCCACCAGTGGCGTCTTGTTATGTTTGATTACTTTGCTTCGTTGACAGGAAACGCACTTTTTAGCCCATTCGCCTGCATCTCTGTTCATACTTGGCCAGAAATATGTCGCAGTTAACAATTTCCTAGTTGTTCTGATCCCTGGGTGTGTCACGTTATGCATAGTGTCGAACACTCTTTTGCGAAGTGATATCGGCACATATGGACGTTGTTTACCCGTTGAACTCTCACACCATAATACTGTTTGGCCAATGTCTACTTTCTTCCATTTCCTATTTGAGCTGTTCAATAGATTACCTAGTTCTAAATCCTGTTCTTGCTGGCGCGCCATCTCTTCCCAATCTACTGTAGATGGACAATTGATCTCTTCTATTCTAGATAGCGCATCTGCCACCGGATTCCGCGATCCAGCTAGATGTCGAATATTCGTCGTAAACTGAGATATGTAATTTAGATGTCTTAATCTTCTAGGCGATATTTTTTCTTTCGTTGTCGTCTTATTGCTATGAAATGCGTAACATAATGGTTTATGGTCGGTGTACACAATCAATTCTCTTCCTTCAATTTCATCTTGAAAATATGTGATTGCCATGTATATCGCTAGAAGTTCCCGGTCGTATGTACTGTAGTTTCTCTGGGTACTGCTCAAGGTTTTTGAAAAAAATGCTAAAGGTTTCCATGTTTCATTTTGTAGTTGTTGTAAAACAGCCCCGACACTAGTTTGTGAGGCATCTGTCATCAAAGCTAATTGACACTCAGGCGAAGGCGGACTCAATGTAACGGCGTTTTTTAAACTAGCTTTACATTGATTGAACGCTTCTATCGCTGTTTCTGTCCATTCTATTTTAGAACTATCTTTTACATTTCCACATAAATACTTATTTAATTCAGCTTGATGCGTTGCAGCTTGTGGGATGTTTTTCCTATAAAAATTTATCATTCCGAGAAATCTTCGCAATTCTTTTAACGTTCTTGGTCTAGGAAATTCGTCAATTGCTCTAACTTTTTCTGGTAACGGACGAACTCCATTATTGGATACTGAATGGCCCAAAAATTCAACTTCTTGCTTGCCAAAATCACATTTGTCTAAATTTATAGTTATGCCGTTTTGATCTAGTTTTTCAAATAGTTTCTTCAGATGTTCTCTGTGCTCCGTGTCTGATGATGATACAACAAGAATATCGTCAACGTAACTGAAGACAAAATCGAGATCTGACAATACTGAATTTAGAAATCTCATGAAAGTTTGACCTGCATTTCGTAATCCAAAAGGCATTCTAGGGAACTCAAAATGACCAAATGGAGTGCACACGGCCGTTTTTTCTGGATCTTCGACAGGAATTTGATTATAGGCTCTCTTGAGATCTATCCTAGAAAATATGGTTTTTCCTGGTAGTAAATGGACAAAGTCAAGCAATCTTGGTAAAGGGTAACGGTCTGGTTTCGTAATTGCATTCAATTTACGATAATCTCCACATAAGCGTATGTCACCATTTTTCTTTGTTGTTACATGCAATGGACTTGACCAAGCACTTTTTGATGGTCTGCAAATTCCTGCGGTCAGCATACTTTGTATCTCGTGCTTAACTTTATTGTATTTATCTGCTGACAATGGACGGCATTTTGAATGCACTGGATGACCTTCGGTTACAATTTGATGAGTTACGTTATGTTTCGGAGCAAACTTCGCTGATACTGGTCTAGTAATATCGGGATACATCTCTATAATGTCTGCGTATGGAGACCGTATGTCCACTGTTCTGACTGTAGGTACATCAGTTCGCGTGATTGAACCTGTAGTCCGTAATCCGGTAACTCCGTCAATTAGTCTTTTATTGCGCAAGTCGATCAACATATTGTGGTATTCTAGAAAGTCAGCTCCTAATATCGGTTGCTTGACTCCCGCAACTATAAAAGTCCATCGGTATGCTCGTCGCATTTGAAAGTCTAACTCCATTGTCTTTTCGCCGTACGTAGTAATTGGAGTGCCGTTTGCTGCGAATAATTTGTATTTAGTATCCTGAGGTATCGAATTTTTCATTTTGGGTAAAACTGAGATATTGGCGCCAGTGTCCACTAAGAAACGTAACCGACTTTTGCAGTCGATAACGCACAGGCGGTTTGATGGAAGGATAGTGCTGACATCCGCCCTTGACAACACTCGTTCTAGTTTTCCGATGGTTGTTTCCAAGCACATGGTTGCACACAATTTCTCGCAAACTTTCCATATTTGTAATGGATCCAGCACAGCCAGTCCGGATCGTTTGGAGTCCGCGGTCCTCGTGATCTTGACTTTGAACGATTTTGATATCGGTTATATTGTGGACTTCGAAACGTTTGATGACTCTGACGGTAATTATTTATCTGATTTTTGCGTAGTTCAGCTACTTCCAAAGATAATTGGTTAATACTTGCCAATAACTCGGGTATTAAAAAGTTGTTGCCTGCAGAACTCGCGCTCGTGACATGGGCTACCTCACCAGAGGCGAAGTTCTCGATAATCTTACCCGCTACTGTCGCCACTTCACCAGTAGGGTTGTCGCTAGGCGGAGAACCTGGTGTCACTATGACTTGTATCTTGCCGTCACTTGTCTGCGTAGACTGGCTAGCCGCGTTGGACACATTACTGGTCAGGGGTGCAAGCAATGGTTGGTTGGATGAAAACATATTGGTATCGACGCGAAACTTCTTTCGTATTAACTTTTCGTAGTTTGTTGTTTGATTCCTATAGTTGCAATATCGCCGTTATGTGCGCCTTCTCAATCTGTCTGGTGAGACCCGCTTGTGGGAGGCCAAACAGACCGATTCGCTAACGTCGTATATTGTCAACTTTTGACTTGCGTGTTCACTGTCCGGGGTCACCAATGAAGGGACTATCTAAGGAATAACTAAAACTCTCGATGACCAAATATATTCTGCCTTTAATTCTCTTAACTTAGTTTGTATATTATCTTATTATTACCTGTGTGTGCATTGTGCAATCCAACTTACATGTGTCTTATTGTAATTTAAACAATACGTTATTGTATCCCACAGTATTAAAACTTCTGGGTGGCACTAAAATTGTTATAGGCAGGCGTGGTGCTTACCAGGTTACCAGGCTTACAGGTGAACGACTTGCTCGTCTCATCACTAAGTAAAACAGTCGTAAGTGTTAATTAATTACTCAGCTTTATATTCGAAACTAGCTGCGCCCCGCGGGTTTCCATGCTAAAAAGTAGCTTACGTTTTATCCAGGCAACTGCATTTCATTTCTTTATTTTTAAAATTCCAAAAAAAATTTACTCAAATCCGTGAAGCCGATACAGCGTGAAGAAGTAACAAACACACAACAAACTTTCGCATATTCAATATTCGAAATGATAAACAGAATCACACTTTATATTCAAAATCTCAACATGACTCGTCATATTTCTAGTCGTTAAACTGAAAGGCATTGTAAGAAACGAATTTTATTAAATCCCAATGCGAAGGTGAGAGGCAAGGATTGTCGGCGCACCTGCGAACTGAATTACGACTTACGTGCCCGAGTGTACCCGGTAAATCTGCTACATAAGGTGACATTATGTGCTCTAACTCTTACGCTATAGTATTAACAGTAGTTTTACTAGTGTAGTATTATAAGATTTATGTGCTGTATGCTTTTGTTTTAAGTTCCTTTTGTTACTTAAGCTTTAAAAAGCTTTGAATAGTAATAATACAAATACACATGACTCCTCTCGTGTGGCCAAACCCTGGTGTCGGAGTTTTTAGACCGCCCGTTGGCTCCAACATGGCCTAAAAACCGGAACGGTTTAACGTGCTCTCCGAAGCACGGTAGCGCTCAGATGTTAATACCATATAAACGGTCACCCATCCAAGTTGTGACTGCTGCTAACGTTGCTTAACCTAGGGTATCTGTTACGAACGGCTAGGCGAGCTACGCTACGAGCGCTACACACACATGACTGAAAAAAAGATGTCATAGTAACTCCTATGCACTAGAAATGGGAGTAACTTCTAGGCACATATCTAGGATGAGCGTAAATCCTACGCTGGCATTCTTCAACGTCTACGAAAGGCTACGAGCTGCGGCTACGGTTATCGTAGCGACTGCTACGGTCTACAAGCTTTGTCAAATAGAGACACTGACATATAACTGCTCGTATAGCTGCATGCTTGGCTTAGCTTTGACTTCAACCGCAGAATAGATAATAGTCAAAAGAAGGTAGGGGTGTCCAATTAAAAAATATATCGATATTTATATTCGATGTAAAACATCGACGGAGCAAAAAGAGTGAGAGTGAGTGAAAGCGAATAAAATGAACCCACAGAATCCACAGACTACATCGAGAGTGAACTGTCGATCGATAGGTCGTGATAGATATATTAACTGCTCACTTACAGATGTCACTATCTGTTAATGACATTTATTTTAAATTGATAACATCAAGTAGTGTTAAAATTTACTTGTTCTTATTATAATGATTAATATAATATAATATAATGATTATTATAATTACTGGGCATTATGAGACTCATAGCTATTGTCTCAGGGTGACGAGCGCAGTACAGCGCCGCGCAGGGTTTTGCAAAACCAATTTCTGGGTGGTGCTGTTATTGTTATGGGGTGGTGTACTGCTTACCATCAGTTACATAAAATTCTTTCGTATAACAGATTCAATAAAAAAGACGTGTGGCACTCGGAGACTGCCGCGATAAAGCTATTGCATAGCATTCGGAGTGGGGGGTGTTAGGTTATTTTCGTTACGGAATTTCTACACGCCAAGGCACGCGATAGAAGCTATGCAATAGCTTAAAATTAAAAAAAAATATCGATGTTTCTATAAATAATCGAATAGAATAAATATTTGTCAAAACATCGAATCAATCCGATATATCGTATGGCAAACATCGAGTAAATTCGATGTATCCTTACAAGAAAGTAGGTCAACAAAGACACGAAATGTTTATTTATAAATGAAACTAACATCAAGTAAAATTAGCTTACGCATTACGCCAAGGTCTCGAAGGCGCATCAAGTCCGGAGGCCACCTGCTGAAAACATTATTATCTCATTAGAGGAGCCCTTTCCGTTTCCTCAATTTGGCGTAAACAAACGGAATTTTAATATTATCCGGCAGCGCCTGGTCTTTGTAATGCGAAACAATTTTAGTTATTAATTCATAAGGAAATATACAGACGTAGCGATATGAGAATATTTGATTTTAACATCATTACTACGCATTTGGTTAAATCCGTGTTTAAAAAATGCATTTACACCTATAAAAATAGGCGGAAGGAATCTTGCTACAACAACTGAAGCATTTAATAAATAACGGTATGTTTGTTTGAGTGGACGGAGAGCTGATGTGACGACCGATCGGCATACCGTGATATAAATGTTGGCGTGAGGCTTGTGTATGAACGAGTGGACTGGCATAGCTTGAGTGCTTCTCTTTTGAATTTGGCGACGAGGCGTCCGCCTTTTTTTATGCGTTCAAGATTAATCCGTACTTTCTGTGATTTTTTTTAAATGTCCTGTAGTCTCTCATATTTACAATTTATTTTTCTATAGTATTAAAAATTAACATTTTGTTTCAATGACATGCTTCTTCCCTTTCTACAGACTCACGAATAAAAGACAAAGTTTGTGCACTGCGAGCAATATATTTAACCCACATTTGATTTCATTTGGTTATCACAACACCGGGAGCAATGATACGAAAACTTGTGATAATTAAAGCACTCCAGCTCCAGCCCTTCTCTGTATAAACAGGCGCAGTCGTTCTGGCAGCAAATGGTACGTCCCATATTCCTACTTATTTACATTTCATTTGCGAGAATGTGCATAGATGGAGAATACGGGACGACGCTTTATACTGGGGTTAAAGTTGCTGGATTAGCCACGAATAGAATTGACAAAGTACCTACTAAGCTTACTCGTTTATAACTACGCTTTACTGCACCGTGAATTGTTAGTTACTTTTAAATTTTTTATAGAGAAACAAAAACCGTGTCCTATCCGTCAAAAGCAGTATCGATGTTGGATCCCAAATATTTTTTTATTTTTTTCCACTTAATAGATCTATTTTTGGCTACTATCTCGCCTGATGTGAAGCGATGATGTGGCCTAAGATGGAGCACAGAGATCTAGAGAGAAACGAAATAGAAATTTGTTTGAACATTTGTTTTGTGGAATCCATAATGTCACATTTATTATAATTTAGGAACATTGAGAAAAATTATGTCGCTACATTTACAAAATTCCGATTGTCCTTGGCTAATCTGGACAGCGCCGGTGCAATATTATAAACGCAAAAGTCTTTTTGTCTGTCTCTCTTTGTGTGTGTGTTTGTTACATTTAACTCCATAACGACTGAACGGATTTTGATGAAATTTGGTACGTAGGTAACTGGAATAAGGCATAAAATATAATTATCCTGAAAAATGAACAGTTTCAAACTAATTCTAAGTGGATGGAGTCACGGGCATCGGTTAGTTTTTATCAAAAAACATTAGATGTTATTTTCACTTGTTTATTTTACCGTAAATACCATACAATATAAACGTATACTCATCTAGAGCTTAAAGTTATATCTTTGTGCTCACGCGAGAAATTATTTTCCAGATTTTACTGTCCCACATTTCACGAAGCGCGGGCCTCGACAAAAATGCAAAAATAGGTTTTACCTACGCATCCTCACATTTCATACACACTACAAATGGTGTGCGATATTAATTTATTGTGCCACAATTTATTATTTTATTTATGTACTGTGTATGTGGTTCAAACCACATTTATACTATTCGTTATTATAGCACTCCACTCATTTGTTTTAAAATCGCAATTTCTATTCGAGTCAGTAATGCTTACGTGGCTACACTTGAATATTGTACACCATAATTTTTAGAAAAATAACAAGAACCGACTTCAAGACTAAACTTATATATTTTGTTTTTGCTATTTAAAAAAAAGTGCTATATCAATTTCGATAAAATTTATATGGGACCACTTCTGAAGCCTACCAAACAAAAAAGAATTATCAAAATCAATTCACACTTGGCGAAGTAATCGCGTAACAAATATACAAAACAAAATTTAAAAAATAAACATACCGTCAAATTTAAAACCTCCTCCTTTTTTGAAGGCAGTTGAAAAACGAGACGTAATCTAAAAAAGACTTGGAGTGTCTAATCTAAAACGTGTCCGAGCAATGATTTTGGAGTTTAAAATAACGTTGTACACATTATTTCGATAATAAACAACAAAATGTTACAATCATATCGTAATCTTTGTCGTCTTTAATGTAGCCCTACCTGCAAATTCATAGAAAGTTATCGTCACGATAGTTTAATTTTATCACTTTCTGACACATTCATTTTGACGTAAATTTAAGGGGGACAAACGATTTTTAACAACGTTTTAAACTTATCGTCCGTGTATGAATAGGGAATCTACTGTTTGTCATAAATACAGTCACAGTCGCTAGTCCATCACTTCGTCAAATAACTAGCACAGTCTCTATATTGTTGCTAACAAAAACAAGCTTCAGGTAATAAACTTAGCGAGCCTGTTTTATAGACAGATCGAATTACGTACGTACCGTTGTTGTTTACCCTAATAAACGTCAAATGTAGTGCGGACACGGGTCCAGCTCGGGTTTCACACCTACCGTCATTTTGTATTAGAACCTGTAATGTGACTCTACCGGTATTGCTCTACCTTGCTTTTATTGAGGTCCAGCCAGACGTGGGTAAGTTTTTTGAAAGCAATTGTGTAAAGAACAGATGTTGTAAGCGTTACTGCATTTTACTAACGAGTTTATTAATATCCATTTAATAAGTATTCCAGCGTCCACCTGCCATAGATACAGTAAAACCGTAATAAATTAAAAAAATAATATAAAGCCAACGTTTTTAAGATTTAGAATTCATTGTAATCGAGTTGTGAGTTACCCTGAAAGTTTCGAATAGCTATTCGGAAAGTGCTTAAAGTTTGAGTTGCAAGATTCCGCTCGGAACAACAGCCAGAAAAACAAGAAAGTGACTTAATAAAAACGTGGTTAAATCGGAACTTAAATCGGTAAACAGACTTTCACATTTTTAATATTAGTTCGAATATTAGGATAGGATTTGTAGGAGGTACGATGGTAATCTAAGCCAAAATTGAGGCACTGCAAATGGACATAGATATATAGATAGATTCTGATTGATTTTCGAATCACAGACGCACTTAGGAACGTAAATTATTACAATGACTCTACCACCGTATGGGAAAAAGAACCACTACTCAGAAGATACGGCAAGAAACTGAGGGACATTTTTTTAGAGCTTTTGTTATTGTGACAGTATTATGTTTCTTATGTGCCAGTTGGCTACTTGGCAGATGCAGAATGTTCCATGCATCTTTGTTTTCTATATAATTACTAACTGTATAGTATGCTTTTCCATTAGAATATTTTTTACACGCAATTTGAATCTACTTTCTGTGAACTAGAACTCTTGGAAACTAGAAACATATTTTAATGAACTGTTTTGTTTTGAATGGCGCTAACTATTGAGGTAGCAAGTTGAACTGACTACATTCCACCTTTTTGGCTATATCACGTGAAAAGAGCGAGTGTGGCTCAGTGGGACACACATGCGTGCGGCTTTCGATCCGACACACCCGAGTTCAAATGTCGCTAGCCACTGACCACTGACTTCCTTAAGTTATGTGTGTTATAATACTCGCTCTAAAACGGCGAAGGACAAAATTGTGAGGAAACCGGCATGTCCAAGAATTAATCTCAAAAATTCATCTGCATATATATGAGTATCTCAATCACAAGTGTTCTGAAATGTGTACCTATTATACATATATAGGTATATGCAAAATAATAATATTCGTAATATGTTATCTTTACCCTATGTACAGGCGTCTTAATGAGTAATATTCATTATGTATTTATTTAATAGTTTCGCACAAAAATGGTACAAAGAATGACTTAATGCTATTTATCATTATCTACCAGTCTTCCAGGTCGTGAAAGAAATATAGTGGGTGTGCAGCTACGTTATGAGCAAAAGTACGTTGAGATACTAAATAAATTACATCAAAATAAATATAATATAACAATATATATCATCATCATCATCAGCCCATCACGTTCCCACTGCTGGGACACGGGCCTCTCTCATAGAGAGATATATATAATACATATATATAATTATAAAGTGATAGGATCACATGTAGGTTTATAGGTTAGAAAAGGCGGAGTGAACTTATCAAAACAGCAGTATTGAAGATAATGTTAGTCATTAGGGTAAACTTGCTTAATAAAATGTTCATGGACGAGACGCTTAAAAATTTCTTTACTATTACTTCTTTGGATATTATCTGGTAACGCATTCCACAGCCTTACTGCCACGATGTAAGTATAATTAAGATAATAAATATATTATATTCTATTCTATTTTATAATAACCCGTACTGGGCCAGCGTGGTAGATCACGACAACCTATGAGAGAAGGTCCGCGTCTCAGCAGTGTAAATGTGATGGGCTGGTGATGATGACAAATAAAAGAACAATACAAAACTTCAAGATAGAAAACAGGCGTGTTGAACCGTTACTCACTCAATTTCGTCTATTCCTGGTGTAAATTGCATTGTTATCCCATCCGCTGTCCACTCCGACTGAATTCTTATCTGGATGCAAGTAAATCTCAATGGGAAGGCTAGTGAAATATTGCCCAGGGAATTGGTTTGGATCTGAAGTGGGACGAAAGAAGCCAAGTTTACGTGGAAGGAATGTTCAATTGTATATAACGTTTAACTTTTTATAGATGTGTCTTACGGCTTAACAGATTATCTAGTTGCATTTTTTTACTAACATTGTTTATAACCGATGGGCTAGTACTTAAAAAAACAGATCTTTTAGGTTTCAGCAACGTTTGTTGCGGTCACAACTTGGATGGGTGACCGTTTGTGTGATATTTACATATGAGCGCTACTGCTTCGGAGGGCACGTTAAGCCATCATTTACGGTTATTGTCTTAAGACAACAGTCATTAGGCCATGTCAAAGGCGGTGGTCTAAACCACCAGGGTTGGCTCACACACGAGAAAAGAAAAAAAATACTAAAAAACCACGTTTTTATGGAATCAAAATGCATTGTCTTCGAGTTGTGAGCTAACCTTAAAGTTTCAGCCGGATAGCTAATCAGGAAGTGCTCGTTTGAGTTACAAGATTCCACCTGAAACGAACGACAGACAGACAAACAGGAAAGTGACTTAATAAAAACGTGGCAATAATAAAAAACGTGGTAAAAAAACTAGCCCGTCACTCTGTCCGCCTTACTATCATGCATAATGTCACAGAATCTAAACAAAATCACACACAAGGCAACCAATACCCTGTACCATCAAAATCCTATGCTATAAATATTTCAAAACGTCGACCGGGGCGACTCGACTCCACACCCTTGGGCAAATAGCCTTGGACGTGACTGCATCAGACGCAGATGGTCAATGCGTAAGGAAATATAAAATTCAGCTGGTTCATAGTACTTGTGAATTCATGTGATATAAGCAGGCTGACATACGTAGTGAAATAATTATAGAATATTACTTACTACTGTATTCTATAGTTTGATAATTCGAGCATTGAAACAACAATGCTCGTCCAGTCACTTGTTTAAAAAGTATTATTGAAATACGTTTAAAATATTAGTGCGGCGTTAGGGTAGTAATCCCACTGCCCGCAGATAGTAGTCTTCAGGGGTGAGTAAAAGACACAGCTTAGTACCACATCTTTACTGTCCATAAGGTCACATAGCCGCACAATATCTGTATCCACAATGATGATAACGGTGGTAGCACTGAGCACTGGCCTGAACACTCGCAAGCGGGTACGTCGCGTACGTCGAGGCAGCTGCTATCCATCCGTTAGGTGTTGAGGTGTGGCGCAGCGGTGGCGGTTCGATTCCGCGGCAGGTACTCGCGCGGCAGCGTATGGATTCAGCTCCAGTGTTCAAGTAGTAGCAGTAGTTATAGTCCAGTAGAAGAATCCCTAGAGGGATTCCAGACACTATATAGTTCGTGACGATTATTTTTATTTAATTTAAATCACTGCAGTACATCCGTGCTTCGAGGCTGCAAAATGCGTTCTGTCCAAGCGCCGGCTCGACTGAGCTCCTCGCGAGTGCCACAGAGTCGTGCGAAGTAACTAACCGGTCTTAGCTGTCCAAGCGTTCCGTATCGCGCGTTGAAAACCTTTTAGAGCGTATGTAGTAAATATTGTTAATATTATTTTTAAAAAAAATGTAGTTTTGATTATTTTCTGAGGTTAAATTATTAAAATTATTAAAATGTTAAGTAAAACTAAGGCTTCAGCTAGTTTTGGCGCAATAAGGTAACGGCGCTAGACGCAACGTTACATTAGTATTGCGCAATATTAGGTCGTTTAGAGAGAGAGAGAAACATAGTTTTTTTTAAGACTTGGTTATAAAAATGTATGAACAAATTACTAAATTTTAGCTCTACTTTTTATTATTAGTGTGGCGACAAAGCCCTTTAAATAAATGACAAAAAAAAAGATGATTAAATAATTTTTAGCTTTTCTGTACCACAAACGTGGAAACATTTAGAGTGACAAGATCTTTATGCAATAGGGAATATGCAAGTATTTTTGTTAATGCATGAATAATAGTATTTATTATTGAATACTATCAATGAAAAAAGTCCACAAAATGAAAGTTGCTCAGCGAGCTATGGAAAGAGCTATGCTCGGTATTACTCTAAGGGATCGAATCTGAAACGAAATTATTCGCCAGAGAACAAAAGTTATCGACATAGCTCAGCGGATTAGCAAGCTGAAGTGGCAGTAGGCTGGTTATATTTGCCGCAGAACCGATAACCGTTGGGGTAGACGTGTTCTAGAGTGGAGACCGCGAATTGGCAAACGTAGTGTAGGACGCCCTGCGACTAGATGCAGCAACGATATACGTAGGGTTGCTAGTAGCGACTGGAGAAGGAAAGCCGAAAATCGGGCTCAGTGGCGTGCTATGGGAGAGGCCTATATCCAGCAGTGGACTGATGTGGGCTGATGATGATGATGATAAAGAAGATTATAAAAAAAAAAAAATTTTACGGCATCACTCAACAATAAAATAATTAAACATAAACTCGCCATTTACTTGTGACGTCAAAAGGTGGGGACCTAGGATCTCCTCATTGGCCAACTTTTCTACATGTGTGTGTGTGTGTGTCAATAATTTACCAATAGAACGGGCTCTATGTCCAAAATTTCCCAATAAGCAGCGAGGCGCGTGACGTCAAAACGTTGTACGTACTCAAGCGTTTCGCGATTACGTTCCGTTTCTCCAAAAATAAGAAAAAGAAACATTAAAATAGAAAAAACTATGCAATTAATAATAATAATTATATAACTACTAAATATTTACAGGAGTAATTTCTCGTAAAAAGTGATTTCCAGATGTCAACAACACATTCATATTCCCTATTAAGTGATGAGACGAGCAGGTCGTTCACTTGATGATGGACTACGTCTGCCTAGTTCCAGCGCCACCTAGATAGAACTTTTGCAGCACTGCACTGTGCTCGATCATAACCTTGAGATAATGTATCTTAAGTGTTATAAATTCCATTAATTTCAATTAAAATAGTGCCTTAAAAAACCTGAACCCAGCAATGGATGCCCACTACTACTTGACGGTTGAATATCTGGCAAAATGTGATTCTTCCTGGCCTATATCACTACAAAAACGTCTGTATGAAAATGGTCAATATATGAAATATTTTTCAAGTAATAAGATTGTTTCTCATGATAATTTAAACGAGATAGCAGCGCCCTCAATTCTTAATTATGCAGACCCACTATACATGCACATGCACTATACATGCACTGCGCCGTTTCATGTAACATATTGGTACTGTCAACAAGCTCAGGCAAGCAACCTCACTACAGTCAATTCCTTATGTGACGTACCTACGTCGCGAGCACGATACACCACTCAATTTGTCTACGTGGCGTCTCACGGTATGCGGAACATGACGCCAGCAACATTTACGTTTCGAGTTTCCGACATAAGCGGAAACGTCACTACCGCGCTCAAGAAAATCACGTCAAGTGACAATGGAAAATAGAATTGGGGTAGAATTTGAAAGGGGTTGTAATGTGGTAAAGAGAATAATATTTCGGTTGAAATGAAATTAGGTAAATTCTTTCTCAGCCCAGTGTAGGTTGGTAGATGTCTCAGATAAAGTATCCAGCCTGGATTGGTGACGCGCACTCATTCCCATTACAAAAAGTCTGTCATTTTCGGTGGGGGACGAGGAAACGCACACAATTCAATGATCACTACTAACGCATTTATCAATCACGTCGCTATGCACGCACACAACAAAAGAAGCAAACACTAGCTTAAATTTTACGCACACAATCACATTCACACACAGAGACGTTCTATCGGTACACGATATTTAAACGTCAATCACGTAAACTACTTCATGCTTGATACTATCGATATTGTGTTATCGATAAACTCTGCTAAAGCATGGAAGACACATAAAAATAAAATAAAACAGAATTTTTGTTCATTTGCATGATATATTCTGTTGCTCAAGAGAATAATAACTATGAAAGTTAGTTCGAAAGTTCTTTATTATTTTTTGGCATCACAAACGCACTTATGAACGTTAATTATTACAATGACTAAACAAACTAAACAAACAAAATATACTATATTTTATGTTTGTTTTTGTATGTGCCAGTTGGCTACTTGTCTGCCAAGCGGAATGTTCCATGCATCTTTGTCTTTTATGTAATTACTAACGATAATGATAGTCTATGTAATTACTATAGGCGATGATTTAAAATTAAACTTGCAATAACGTGAAATACGTTGCAAGAACTATTGCTGTATATGTATATGCTTCTTTAGAGAAGCATTCTAGCGAGGCACAATAGTTCTTGCAATACTTTCTTCCATTATTCCTACCCTATAGGGAAGAACAGGCAAACTTTATCGCAGATGTCGCCACATGTATACAGTAAACAAACAAATGTCAAAATTGTATTTTGCATAACAGTTATGAAAAACAATTTTTGACTGATATTTTTGGTAAAGAATGGCTTAATATAGTCATTTCAAAATCAGTGAATCAACTATAATACTGAAGTGCAAGCTTAAATATCAGGACATAAAGTAACTAGAAAGGTTGGTATTTTGAATGTTTTGAGCATGCCCAAAGCTTAATGTCATTAACATATTTTGAACTGTAATAGAAGTCAAAGTCAAATATCATTTAAACAGGCACGATGCACTTTTAAACGTCATAAAAGTATAATACAACAATTGTTTTTTTATCGACATATTTTTAAACATATTGTTTTTATCGATATCTAAATTGGTTCTGTCCCAGCACTAATTTCACTCCGGTTTTTTGACTGTGTTGCTATTGTTCAAATAATATAAGTGCCTATTTTCGATTAGGTCATTCTCATTAGTTACTCATCACAGTAAATTTTTTCCGCGACTTCGTCTTTTTTCAAAGACCATTTCCGCAAGACCTCCCATATGAGAGCGCCAACCACCAACCCAACCGGTTTTGATGTATACAAGTGCAGCAAAATTTTTAAAATACCAAAAATGCTGTTTATATTTTCTCCACTCTAAGGACAAAACTTTCTCAATGCAAGAGAAAAGGTACCTACCCTGGAGGTCCGAAATTTTTGCCACACCTGTATACCCTATAATCAGAGCTGGAACTTATAATACTTAACGCTGAAAACCAAATTAAAATCCAGTCTGCAGTTTTCGAGTCAGCAATTATTCAAAATAATAACATGTAGGTATATAAAATTGTAATGTAAAACAATATTTATTAATAGTTTCAGTTTCATTTGACTTTCTTATAACGTGCAGGAAAACAGAGCTTTGGCCGCCTAGATACATGAAAATAAGCTAAAAATTTTATCCGAAATATAACTTTTTCGATTTAGTTGCAACACTATGTGAGTTTATGTGACTGACAATAATTTTCAAATTTTCGCTATTTTAGTGCATTATTAGATACAAAAATACATACAGATGAAAAGTTACGTTATCCTTGGTGTAGTTTGATGTTCTTGAAACTTTTTTGCAACAATATATGCTGCAACTTGGCATTTTTTTAAGAGCTCTTTCGCCTGCTACGACATTTGGTGAATGGCGCGTGATGCGCGTCAACTAGTTTTATATAACTTCGTGGATTTTTTTGTCCTTGACGTTTGGCAAAATTGGCGAGAGGGGTAGGCCTGTCGTGTCGACTCCGTTTGGCTGTCTACTCGAAGGTAGATGTCACATGTCCCACACACGTATGTCACGTGTACAATAAAGAGTTATCTATCTATCTATCTACCTTGCATACTTTTCACAAGTCAAAATACATATCTGTCATACGTCAGCATATTAAATTTCAGCTAAAACTCCAACAGGAAACAATATAAGCTAGCGTACCATCGTTATCATTCGAGCTCTGAGTGCGTATCCTTGTCCCACTTGAGAGCTACCATTACCAAAGAAAACTAACTATTACTTACCCATTACACACCGTTTGAATTGATTCGTTAATGCTATATGTGGTTGATCAAGTATCAAATTAGTTATCAGTTAAGATTTTAAATAGTTAGGACGAAGAAAAATGATATTGCTCGGGCAGGGATCGAACCTTATGCAAAATCATTTTCCTTCTTCATATTTATTTAAAATCTTAAGATTTTCGCCTAGCATGCGCTAATGCATTCAATATCAAAAATTTGATAGGGCTTGCGTTATCATTAGAACGTGTTGCTAATTGTAATATTAGACTTGTTCGGTTTATCAATGGAAGCATTGACGACAGATGACGTAGAATCGTCCCCGTAAGACGATATAAGAAGGATAGAAGAAATTTGGTTGCTCGAGCAGTTGGCTCGGTGGCCCAGTGGTTAAGGCGTCGGGACGGCATCCTGAAGACGCAGGTTCGATCCCTGCTCGAGTCATATCACTTTTCTTCTTCCTAATTATTTAAAATCTTAGGATTTTCGCATAGCATGCGCTAATGCATTCAATATCAAAAATTAGTTATCAGTTGTTACTATTGTATGAGAGACAGCTCTAGCGATCAGCAAATTTTCGGGGTAAGTTGTAGTTTGTTTTGTAAGAGCTTTTCTTTACTAAGAAAACTCATGATTCTTCAAGCACCGTAAGCTATCTAATCTGTGTATTGTTACTTAGTATAGATTGCTTTATAGGGGATTTCAATATAGTTTGTTTATCTTATCTATGATACAGGAATCATCATTCAAGTGTAATCATTATTCTTTCAGCTTAAAGTATTTTTCTGATTTGATGATAATTTAAGAAATTGCGCAAAGTGATAAGGCTGCCCATTGTACCCACTATTTATTAACTTTGTTAACTATTTTTTTCCTGTATGTTTGGTATTCAATAAAGCATTATTATATTGTAAATAAAACTATATCACATTCAAACAGTAAGTAGACTTGGTGTGACTGTATGAAGTTTTACTCGATTTTCACGAAAAAGGAAGAATACCTGACCAGATAGTATCTAAACACTAGAACAACCTAAATTATATCAAAGAAAACTAAATAATATGCTGTCATCAGTATTATAAACATTTTTTTTTTACGCTTAATAGATCCATGTTTGGCCACTATCTCGTCTGATGTGAAGCGATGATGTGGTCTAAGATGGAGCACATAGATCTAGAGAGATACGGCAGTTGAGCGGCTGCTCAGACTCGTCTCCCCGATGGTTCACCGAACATCATCCCGAAACACGACTAGGTCGTTTGACGGCATGGCTTTGTTCGGTGGGTGGTATTACAACCACGGCCAGAGCCTACCACTCCAAAGCGCGTAAGCGGGTTTCATCACGATTTTTACACAAAATGGTTGTTTTTGTTTGTTTTTTTACATAAAAAAATATTTGTAACAAAAAGTAAATCCTAAAATCCGCACCGAAAATAGGTACTTATATCTACTGAACTAATTTTTACGACTCGAACCGCCCACAGTCTGCTCGCCGAAAAAACATAAACCTAAGCTTCAGGACAAAAAATATTTATTACGATCACAGCCTTTCGCAAAATCTCCCGCTAAGTGTCTATTGTGTCCGGACACAAAGAGATATGACAGAGTGTATCTTTCAGCAGTCCTGTAGCAATTTATTTTGTAAACAGTTTGAGCAAAATTAAGTAAGAAAAATTTAACAGTAGGACAACTTCGCATTTTCGACGCCGTGCATATATTTTTTTATTAAGTTTAATTTTTTGTTTGTCGAATAAATAGTTTTTTTCTTTCTTCATTTTTTTTTCATTGTGGTGATGCAGTAACATTCTAGAGATCTTCTGAAATATTTAATAAATAATATTAGACATTAGTTTGCGCTTATGTTATCGTTCAGTTGTGATTTTACTTTGATAACATTAAAAAAAAAAACAGAATTAAGAGGCGCACTACTGCTTGGCGGCAGAATAACTGGAAAAGATAAGATAAGATAAGATAAGAAATGGTGGTGGTAAGTGGTCAAGTGGTGGTATCTACTCAGACGATCTCTCGCATACGAGAGACCTACCACGAGTAACGATAACGTTGGTCATAATAGTTTTCAACATCAACCAATCAGTGTAGTTCTACCCAACTGTGCCTTTTGTATGGACTTTTCTACCAGTGAAGGCCTGCGCAGACGAGGGACTTTTAACCGCCGAGGACAAAAATCCCTGAATCGTTAATAAAATGATCGCCAAGGGGTTGCCGCGGACTCGACGCACACGGTGTGCTCGGAAATTTAGTGAAGCAGACGCTATGAAAGAAAATATTCTCAGATTACGTTGTGTTGTATAAGGTTTAAGAAAAAGAGAAGACGTTTGAAAAGAGAATATTGGGTCCATCCCTTAATTTCGGCGCGATTAATCAACGCCGACTAAAGTTCGCTGCGTGCGCTGCTGGGCCTAGTCACGTTAGTTCTATTTTTTCGGGGACTCCCGCGTACTTTTGTCTAGTCCGGTATATCGATGTCCTCGGTTGTTCGGGGGACTTTTCGTACGCGGTACTCTTAATCCCTTTTGCGCGTTATTCAATACAGTTGTAAAGGATCTATTTTGAAGAACAAAAATGTAGGGGGTAAAAGTCCCTCGTCTGCGCAGGCCTTGAACAGCAGAAAATGGAATACTGCTTCTGTATTGTATACTTTTTGTGGATTTAATAAAAACATTGTCCCGGTTCGGGGCTGATTACAAATGTTGCGTCTGGCTGCGTCAGGTGTGTTGGGATTAATTACCTTGGTTAATTAAATACGTGTGTATTAAATGTTAATTAATAGACAAATAAAGAACTTTACAAATAAAAGTAAATGTGCTATTTATTGGAAGTTGTGGTGATTTGAAATGTTCTTCAGTTCTGGTTTGTTAGTCTTCCGGTTTGAATAGGGTATTATTATAGCCGGCAAAATTACTATAATAATATGACACTCGTGATTGGTCTCTTGTATGCGGGAGGCCGTCTGGGTAGGTACCACCGCTTTGCCAGTTATTTTGCCGCCAAGCAGTAGTGCGCAAGCATTACTGTGTTCCGGTTTGAACGACATTGTAGCCAGCGAAATTACTGGGCATATGAGACTTAATATCTGATGTTTTGGGTTGATGAGCGCAATGCAGTTCTACGCAGTGCTTTTTATGGTATTAGAAGTTCTGGGTGCCACTGCAATTGTTATAGGCAAACGTGGAGCTTATCATCAGGCGAACGACTTGCTCATCTCATTGCTCAGTTGCGTAAAAATGTAATTATGTAAAGTAATTATACCCGACCGAAGTCTCTATGTATGCAATTAAAATATATATATTTATATTATCATTGTTATATTATTTTATATTATCATTATTATATTATAATATTCCTTATCACATTACATTTTTTTTTAGTTTTTATGGTACGATCTATCAAAAGTGTCTAACATTGTTTAGTTGTGGATCATCAATGTATTAAGGACGTGTTAACTGTATTTATATATTTATTTACATATATTTGATTTATTTATATGGGTTTTCTGTGGCACTGTACTTTAGTAGATCATCGTATATATGTATATATATATATATATATATATACAACGTTTATCATAATATGTATATATACCCGAAGTTGGGCTATTCTGACGGAGCATACGATTAACTTGACGTGTACAAAGGTTGGATATAGCATATTCGAAATCCCCATACAAAAGTAAAATTATTTTTATCGCAGAAATTTGCAACAACCCTTACTTGAATCAGTGTTAACTATTATTGCGTCTTCTGGCTAGCTGCTAGGCACAAAGCATACGCTTCTATCGCGCTATGCCACAAATTAAAAGTTAAAAGTCCACTTAGGATCTTACGCATTTAATAAGTTAAGTAAGATATCATGAAAGTTTTTACAGGATCAACAATCGAAAAGGAAGAGAAAGAGTTATGAAAGATTAGGTACCTTTTTAACGTTCTCCTCGGTTGGCAGTAGCTAGGAATACGACCTATCGTTGTCTCGGTTTTATCATTGCATAATCACCTCGTAAACATACATGTATCATTGTAAATAAATCATTGTATTGTTTTCACAAATAAATGTTAACGACGATAGGTTTTGCTGTCAGTTTTGCTACAGTCACTGCCATAATTGACGGATAACCGATACCGTCTAATGCAAAGATAAAAAGGTTTTATCACCTTGCGTGAATTTGAATGATATCTGGGGTGCGTTTAGGCAAGCCAGTCGTATAAATTTTAGCTGGACAAAATTATTTATACGGAGCTCATGAAACGGCGTCATAGCTTTTTTTAAATTCAATAGACAGGTACAGCGTAACCAGACCAAAAAGTACGGTTTTTGCTACCATTCATCATCTGACTGTTCACCGTACTACATCATTCATACTTCAGATTTGACCGTGCTTTTTGCCTTGTAAAGTATTTTGACACAGCGCTTGATGTAATATCTCTCTAGGCCTGATAAATTTATTAGTATACTCTGTATACACTTATTCTTTATTTCGTACTAGCTTGTACCCCCGACTTCTGTTAAAGCATGCAACCTCCGGAGTTGACATGCAAACTTTTTTGATGTTACAATATGCGTCCATTTAAAAACAAGATTGATATTTTAAAGCTATCTTGTCCGAGTTGTCAATAAAAAAAATGTATTACTTCAAGGAAATTGTGTTTGCATGTATTTGAAATGTTAATTTGTTCATTAAATCATGAGGAATTACACTACCCGTAAATACTTCGTCCACGTAGAATTCGGTTTGTAGCTGTTTCCTGGGGAACTGTTCGTATTTTTGGGATAAAAAGTATGTCCTTCGTTTAGTTTAAATTTTTGCCAGTAATTTTCACATCTTGGACACTCTAAACGGGCTATTTGATATTTATCTAGTATAAGTTTTATCCAAGTTGGCTGTCCTAAACGCACTCCTGGATATTGTCATTTTGTTGACTTTTAATTGAATGTGTGATAGCATTTTGTCAATCACGCGTCTGTCAGCGTCCGGATAGCGATCATACGTCATGATAGGCCTACGTCATCGATACTAAATAAAGACAACTACGAACAGAAGTAACAACTTTTATGGCGGACGTAATTAATTGCCTAAATATTTAATTATTAGGAGCTTTTATTTATCTTACAATGTTTGGGTCAAATCTTACAAGTTGAATCAGATCCACTTCCTCTTATCCTACGGACTTGAAATTTTGCATACTTGGCAAAGTCCGATGACAATGCATTATTATGGTGACAGCCAGCTGATCTGATGATGGAAACGGAAGGTGGGTAGTGGAACTCCTTGATGCTTACCACCTCAAAAATAGGCACATTATTTATTGGTGGCTCTTCTGTTGTTAACTGTTCTCATAATATGAGAGCAAAGGTCATTGACCTTGTCACAAAACAGCTGTTACATGGTTATCACGTTGTGGTTTTTACATTTCGCGGAAAAAAAAATTACGAGAACTTTTCATGAATGAAAAACTGCGAAATTTCAAAACTCGTAGAACTAACATTGTTCGCCGTGGCGTGCAGAATTTGCACCCTTCGGGCTTATACACATATTATGATACAAATTATATATATATATATATATAGGTATATATTAATAATCTAATCTAATCTCTCTCTGTAAAACTATCCCAATACGCGACCCAGGTGCGTAAGGTTTTCAATCAAATCAGCAAAGTAACAAGAAAAGTGGGAAGGAAAAACGTTCACTGGCTGTGACTGATTGACAACACTGTAACAGAAAAATGTGCGTGCGTTTCCCTTCAGAGTAGAGAGTTTTTTCATTTGTCAACGGAGCAAGCGATTTGAGTTTTTAGAACTGTCCAAGTTTGGATTGAAATCTTGGTTCTTGTGAAATTACTTTTGAAATAATTTCAGCGGCTCTTTTCGTTTAATCACAAACGTTCTTATACCTCTCTATGAAGAGGGCCCAATAAGCACATAGAAAAAGTGATGGATTGAAAAATTTATCTAAAATCCAATGCGTCTTTTAAAATTAGGTCGGCATTGCATGCTAGGTAATAAATAGATTTAGAATGCATTGTCATCGAGTTGTGAGCTACCCTGAAAGTTTGAAAGTATAAGAACGTGGTAAAATGCAACTGCTGTAAGCGTAGTGGTTATAAAGTGCAAGACATTGACAGTCTTGTTACCTCATTAGAAAACATTTACAATAAATTATTTTTCAAAAAAAACTAAACCGACTTCAAAACCACAAATGGCACTCAAAAGTAAAAAATAAGTTAATATAATTATCATAAGCGCTACCCACTCATATATTTGAAGTCGGTGCCAGTCGTAATTTATTTTACCCTTTTTAGTGAAAAACAAGTTATAATTAAATTAATTCAAAAAGTTTTTAAAGACAAGCTTTTATGATCTAGAAGCCACATCATGATGAAGTTTAAAACGGGCTATCACAATTAAATGCATGTACAAAAAACAAATAATGTCTGTCCTATTCTCTGTTGAGGAGTTCCCTCGCCGGAAGTCAATCCTGGGTGTATCAGCCATGTCATGATGGAATTTAGAACAGGCTATTATGGTTAAAGCCATTTATGAAATGTTGTGTCTGTACTATTCACCGTTGAGGAGTTCCCTCACCGGAAGTCAACCCTGGGTGAAGCAGGTGAAGCAGTCGAATACAAACCTCCACCTTTAGAAAGTTGGTTACGAAAAAAACAAGAACCGACTTGAAGATTAAACTTAATTTTTTTGTTATTGCGAATTTTTTCAAAAACTACTAAATGAATTTCGATAAAATTTATATGGGACCACCTCTGAAGTATTTACCTGAAGTATTACCTACCAATCAAAAAAAGAATTATCGAAATCAATGCATAATTGGCGGAGTAAATCGCGTAACAAACACACAAAAAAAAAACATACCGTCGAATTGTAAACCTCCTCCTTTTTGAAGTCGGTTAAAAACAAAACGCATCGTAAGGAGAGTGTTAACTTAGATATATCCTGAGGCTATTTAAAAATAGGGACTTACATAAATAAAACCGTTCTGAAAGAATGTTTACTAAAAACGAGCGTATTGCAATTGTTTTGGAAATTTTTTGTTACAGTGTTGTTAAGTTCAGAAATGATTTTTGGAAGATTTGTAAGAAAAAGTGATAACAATGCAAATCAATTAAAAAAATTACCAATTAAATTGTTTTAAAATAAGTAGGAAAATCACTACACGATCAAAATCGAACTAAATTATGAAAATAAATGTAGTTCTACATTATTGACCTATTTATTATTCTGGTAAATTATTATGCAGGCCTGCCCTACAGAAATCCATAATTCATAATTCAATTCAAACTGCAAACGAGACCTTAAATTTTGCGGCCAAAATAAACAGAAATTGAAGTAATATAATTACACAGAGCAAGCTGCAACTTTAAGTAAATAGAAACCCTTCAAATAACAGGCGTCACTTGGCTTGGGAACTTACTTATAGTTGGGGATCTGTGGCTAAGTCTTCGGAACTTAGAATGTAAGTTCCGCGTTTATTATATGAAAGTTGAAACGTAAGCCATGTTGATTTTCACTTTCAATTTGTAAATGGCATCTCCCGACTCGTAAATGGGCAGTACAAATAAAAAAAAACATGTCTGTTAAAATGTTCAAGCGATTAGTTATTATTTGTACACAATAAGGTAGCCAAAACGCGCGAAGTCTGAGTCGGCTTTTATAATAAATAATTTATTTCAAGAAGACCGTTGGTGTGGGACGCCACTTGTGCCGATACACTAGCACCGTCCCACCTCAACGGTACTTCAAGGGTGGCAGGAGCGGCGGCAGAAGCAGCAGAGAGCCTCAAGCGGAGGAAATATGCATCACTCGGTGAGGGATACATATTTATTCCATTTGGGGTTGAAACTATGGGGCCTTGGGGGGCGAACGCGCGACTTCTGTTTAAAGAGCTGGCCAGACGCCATAGAAACAACTGGTGACCAAAGAGCTGGCGCTTACCTCGGCCAACGAATTAGTCTGGCCATTCAACGAGGTAACGTTGCCAGCTTTTTGGGCACCCTGCCCGCAGACGGTGACCTAAATTCTGTGTTTTATATTTAATTTCATTTTAAATTTTGTTGTAGGTTAGTTTAGTTTTTATCATTCTATATGTTTGTACATAATTGTTAATTGGTTCTGTAAATAAATGTTATATAATATTTATATCATGTAATAACATAGTTCTCAAAATAAAAGTACCAGAGGTCCATAAAAATAAACTCGACACAGACTAACATGCGTACAATAAATGAAAAAAATATGAAGAACTAACACTAACACTAAGAAGGGATTATTATTGTTCGGTTTTGCCAATCTAAAGCTCCGGAACACTATACCTTCGGGCCCAAACTTCAGGCAAAAGCCTTTGCCCTACACAAGGATAACATACGTAGGCTAACATTAACAGCAATACTCTTGTCTCTGTGTATACTTTTCATAATGACACAAAACGCTTCCATCTGACTGATAATTGGTCTTATAAGCTCAGAGAAATCAAATCGGTCCTATATTTCCTTTCAAATCAAATTTGACCTTTCACCTTTTCTGTCGCGTTATAGTGAATACTTAGCATGCATCTCTGCATATTTACGCGTATGATAATGTTTTGGATGGTTTCGAATGAAATGTGAATAACTCCCAGACATAGAGCACGCGACAACTGTTTAAGCATTAAGCCACACATACAAGTTGGTTCCGCGATTAGTCCAATTTAATCTCCCTCGACAAAGGAGGAAATATAATTAAAATTTCACTGCAAGCCCGAAGCCACACACTCCAATACGTGACCAGGAATAAAACTGGGAATAATTTAGAGGGTCCCGTCTATCTGTCTATCGTATGCTTTGACTCCGTGATTGTGGACTTGACGACTACCTACGGAGCATGGGCATGCAAATCTGGGTATTATGATGGGTAAGTAAAAACGAAACTAATCCCTATGGAAAGGGGATGTCCTAATAGTTATTGGTTTTGAACTTTTTTGGAAGTGGAACCTTATACCGCTAGTAGTAACCACCTCAGCATTGCAGGGGTGCGAATTCGAATGTAGTATACATATAGACTATCCGTGCAATGGCCTCTAATTATGGTCAAACGTCTCAGGGTAAGTTTGTTTAACCATAAAATATCCGCGACTGCGTCCCTATAGAATTCGGTTTATAGTTATACCCTAAGGAACTAAACGTTTTCCGTTTTGAAAAGTACCTTATATACTGTTCCACGACCTTTGTACCTTCATAGATCAAAGGACTCGTTGTGAAGCTAAGTCGTAACAAACACTTTTGCATATACTAGTTATAAAATGAAATAGTAAATATAAGATAGGATTTCATTGGATAGGATAAAATAGGATAGGATAGGGTTAAATTCGATTCATCCTCAAGAAATTAAAAAGTAATGGCGAAGACTATCAAAAGCCATTAAGAAGTAAATAAGTTTAGTAGGTTTGCTCTAAGCAAATAAACAGGCGGAGGTAGATGGTGACTTTGTTTTAAATATTCTAGAGAAGATGTACTTAACACTAATGATTTCTTATGCCTTAGTGTAGAAACAAATCTGCGTAATTTACGTCACCGACCTTTGGTCACTTATTTTCCTGTACTTGACGCATCTTCTGTCAAATGTGTACCGTGTCAGAAGTTTTTATAGAAATACTAGCTGCGCCCCGCGGTTTCATTTCAGTTTCCCGGGATAAAAGTAGCCTATGTATTAATCCAAGGTATAAGCTATCTCTATTCTGAATTTCACTCAAATCCGTTCAGCCGTTGCGGCGTGAAGAGGGAACTATAGTAGATTGTATCATAAGGGAGCAAAATAATATTTTTACGGCGAGGGCGCTTTTTTGAATCCAGAGCGAAGTGAGGGATTCTAGAGTAGAATTCCGAGCGTAGCAAGGGATTCTTTAGTAGAATCCTGAACGTAGCGAGGGATTCAAAGTACGTCGCCCGAGCCAAAAATATATTTTGCGCCCGAGTGATACACTCTACTTTTCATCACCCACTATGAGAAAATAAAAGCGCCTCATATTTTATTGTAATATTATTATTTAATAAAACATAGAGTAACAACTAAATTGAAATTAAAAAGTATCCTTTATTAAAACAACTAAAAACTTATATTTACATTTGTGACTATGGGCCGTCGTACCAGCCAGTCTTTATTCAAACAATATTTGCGTTCGATTTCTTTGGTGCTGAACACTAAGATGTTCCAAATTCAAAAAGTGCGCGGCAAAGATAATTGCGGCGCACTTATAAAGAGGATTAAAAACTCATTACTGCCCGCTAAAAGTTTCTTATAGAAAACACCACCTTTGGGTGCACATAAAGGCGAACCAAGTCGTGTTTTTTCGAATAGATGGGATGAAAATACTAAGTGTATTTTCATCCCACTAGCACTAACATATTGGTGTTATGCGACGAAAGATTGGTGATGTAAATTACGTAGATGTATTTCTTGGGTACGCTGCCAACTGGTTGTGGACTTTAATGATCAAAATGTTGTCCAATTGCTTCTTCTTGTAAGTAGTTAGTTAAGTTTTCGTAAGTAGAGTGTAGAGTTGTTTGAAACAAAGGCACTCGCTCGTTTAGAAAAAAAATTGACTTATAAAATAATAAGTCGTTTTGATCCGAAGTTAACTCTCAACGGTCACATTAGTTACTATCTCTTTATTCCATAAAGTGGAAAAGGACTTGCGTGAGTTCCAGGTCGAAGAATAGCAGGAGTTGGCGCAAGAGAGACTAAAGTGGCGTCTTGTATTGTCGGAGGTCAAGACTCACTTTGGGTCACTGCGCCACCCCAGTTAGTTCTTTATTCCATAATAATAATTGTACCAATCTTCTAGTTCCTAAAACTTTCATAAAACATTATGGCACGGCTCGCAACGATACGCACCTGCGAATTAAAGCCCAACTGGGTAAATTCAAACAAACATCGCAACTTAACTCATTAAGCGTACAAATGTGCCTAACAGCCAAAAATTTCACCTTTCCGAGGCCCATAGCAGCCGAGGAAGTTAAGAGTAAGCGTGGGTTAAAATTGTTCGGTTAAATTCGTTTATTCGCCCGAGCATGGATAAGGTAGGGTAACGAACGTTAGGATTGGTCCCAGGGCGCTCCGAGTTTCAGGTTAACTGATTGTGGGTTAGGTTAACAGCGTGGTGGAATTGGGCCAAGTGTAATATTGAGATTTTGTTTGTAATATTACGGTATTGTGGAAACTTTCACACCCGCTATAAACTTCAGGAACGTATTGTGTTTTCTGTTAGGACATTTTAGCCACGATTTCCCCTGATAGTATATGTTTATTATGAATAGTGTAGGTAAAGCAAATAGATCCTATATATCTTATACTATCTGGCGTTGATGATATTTTAAGTTACAATTTTTAAAGTATTTAAATTGATTTGTATTTTGCGGACGACGTTAAAAGTGTTTTTGTGCCAATTTAATAAAGATCTTTTGAATTTTGACGTATGATGTATCTGGCGTTGAATACGTCACGAAAGCTAAGGTTAAGCCATTTAGAAAAATAAAATCTATCCCTCCTTTGTCAAAATTAACTTAGCCCTTAAAAGATTTATAATATGTAATAGGTACATCTATACAACACCTACTATGCAAATACGAGGGCAATATGAAAAATCTTCCTCGAGTTGATCTCATTTGCGATTCCCGGGTCCGGGACGTCGCGTCGCCGTCTTGTGGACTTTTATAGTTTCCTGCTTAAACTTTCATGGATTTAATCAATGTGGAACATTTTGTAATAATTTTTATGAAGTAACTTTGGAAAATGATATGAATATTTAGTCGGTTCCTCAAGAGATTCAGGGTTTTATGTGCAGAGTCTAGCTACAATGTTGCTAGTTTAATTGTGTTTCAGTCGACCTTACCAAACCTAGACTGAAATTTATGAGACGAGGTTTCCTTTAGATAAAATACTTAACTAATAAATTAAAAGGTTTTGACTTATTTTAATCGAGTATTTATTTTATATCGCTATTGTAGCTATATAAAAAAAAATTGGTACCTAACTGATAATTATTTAAACAACAAAAAACAAAACAAAAGGCACATTTTGTTATTTAAAAAAAAAATTGTGTGGTATTCGTTGGGAGCTCAATACTATATTATCTGGGTTTAGATGCGACAAATATTAAGTGTGATTCGATTTGTGGGATCCGCTGAGAGCTACTCTTTCAAAAATGTATTGGTAGGTATTATTTTGTGACATAAATAGAAATATCGGGATATACCTACTTTAGCTAAAATTTTTAACAAAGAAAAATAGGCTTTTAATTTCAATGTCACAAACATTTATTATCCAGTTAAAAGAAAATTACAAAATAAAAATAAAACGCTAAAAAACAAGGTAACGAGTGAAACAGAGTCGCCGAGTAAATTGTAATTTTATAGGTATCCGGCCGCGGCAAACACTCCGTACCCAAATTGTGTTTGTCTTATTTTGTTTGAGACCATCTCTGGGGCTCGCAGTTTGCATCTAATTCCACATTTTAGAAACTTGGTAAATACTGGGATTGTTGTTGGTTTAATGTTTAATTTTTGGTGCTAGAGGTTATGTTTAGGATTTGGTATTGTTGGTGAATTTAAAATTAACACAGCACAGCTCAAATTATTAACAATGTATAATTTTTTTTAACTTTCTTTTCACAATTAATAGGTACTCATAATTAAGTTAAGTAATTACGTCGGTATCGCGAATATGAACTCATTACGATAATATGCATAGCGGCGATTTCAATGGATTAAAATATTAATAAAATGTATACTATAAGAGATGTAGAGAGACTGGTGCCTTAAGTAGGTATATAAAAAAACTTGTGTTACAGATCACCTGTATGGGTCCAAGGTTATCCACTTGGTGATCACCAGTCATAGTTTATGATATTAAAACGGGACTTAATCGCGCTAAAAACATTAATTTTATTTACCTCGACGTTTCGCCCAAGTTGCATTGGCCGTGGTCACGAGAAGACGAGAGAAGGTGTCTTCTGCAATGCAACTTGGTCGAAACGTCGAGGTAAATAAAATTAATGTTTTTAGCGCGATTAAGTCCCGTTTTAATATCATAAACTATGTGTTCGAATCGCGAAAGTTTAAAAATTACTACTGATCACCAGTCTTTGTTGTATTCGTCTGTGGGTGACGGGCCCAGTGTTGTGCTGCGCAGGATTCTGTAAGACAAGGTTTTGGGTGACACTGCTACTGTTATAAGCAAGCATGCTGCTTACTATGAGGTGTAAGACTTGTCTCACCACTTAGGTAGGTACATTAAACATTTTTAAACACATTTGAAAATATTTAAAGAAAAGAGACTTCCTCGCAGAGTTTCTTGGTGCTATCTTTTCTAGCGGGTCTATTTCCGAAGCCCTGGTAGAGTCAGTTTTCGCATTTCGTTTCCGGGCCCGGACTTCAATTTGAGTATGGGAAAGAATTGGGTAGACATGCTTACCTTTTTTTTCACTCATGATATTATAAGTTACAATTTACGTACTTTAATTGATTTTTATTATACATATGTACCTATATGACGTTTAATTTTTTGTGCCTATTTAATAAATATCTCTTGACTACTGACTTATAAAAAATACGCCCACTAAAAAAGCTTCAATTCTGTTTAACAATGAGTTTTTTACCATTTAATGTAATCATTTAAACTGAAGTCTCATCCATTCAAAAACAACAGTAAAATGCAGACAATGAAAAGAAAAATTTTTACAAATGAAGGTTCTAAATTAGCGTCATCAGACGCAGCACCAGGATTAAGCGATCCGAAACCAATCCAATATGCCTTGCAACTTCGACACTTAACTAAATCTTTACAAAAAACTCTAAGACGTTAACTTTACGAAATGCGTTCTGTAAACTTTCAAACAAATCCAACCACCCGAGCTCGAAATACATTACACAGCCTCCGAACGACAAAAGAGACGCCATTTGAAAGCCATTCCTTCATCTATCAGAGTGACACGCAATCAAACAATACAATAAAACTTCTCTTCCGAAAAATACTTGAAAATAATTTCCCCATTTAAATTCAGTGGGGGAGGGCCGTTGGAGGCGCTAACAAAGGTTCCTGAAGGTAATAACCGCTAAGGTGCTCAAGGTATATTGTGAGAGGGAAAGGTTGGAATAACGAATGAAACAGCCACATTGGGAAGTTTTAAAGAAACAGCATTTGTTTTGGAACTCTGTTTTATGTTGGGAAAGTTCAGGCTGCAATTGGCTGATTAATTTTGTGGAGTGGAAGTGACAGAGTCGGCAACTGTTGAGTGGTTTGAAAAGTTTACAATGGCTCATTAGTCAATACAATAAATAAACCGCCGGTTACAAAGAAGTCCAGAGTATAAATAACCGAGCGCCAACATAGGCCACTTTTGATGTGCGCCGAAATTTTAATCTTTACTCGGCCGTACACCAATCTATTTAGTTAGCTGTGTGCAGATTTGTCACTTACTCCAAAACGGCAAAAAAACAGTGTAAAAAAGAGAAAAACGAAAAAAAACTAAAAATTTGGTAGCTGTAACCACTAGGCCTATGTAGGTAGTGGATAGCATGGCGCATAATCCAAGCTATCCACATAGGTTTAATATTATATATTAGTTGTTTATTAGTTGTATATTAGTGGTATATTAGTTGTATTGTAGTTGTATATTAGTTGTATATTAGTTATATATTAGTTGTGGGAACACAATTGCTGATGATGATGATGCAAGTACGTATTTCTAGTTCGGCGACGTTCCTTATTATTTTTATTTATTCAACTCACCGTATGTACATTCAGCCAGTTAATAGTTCCCACTATCTCACCGTAGGGAACCTCACTAGTCAAGAAGTTATCTAAGATGAAACTGTTCACAGACAAAGTGTAGTCTTCAAAGTGCGGGAAAATGGTGAAGTTGCTTTAATTTTGTAATAAACTGAAACAGTGGCTTGTTTAGTGAGATATTATCTAGTGAAGTATGCAAGTTGTTGCTTCGAGTCAGTTGCTAGTTTGTCAGAAAAGTTATAATATGCCGTTGGTGCTTTGCTATAAAGTTACTAAATAAACTGCGGAAGAAGTAGGCCTTTAAGGTTTTAATTACTAAAGGAACTTTTTTACTTAACTGTACACACGTACTTATATAATTAGGTAGGCAAATATCATGAGTTTTAATTTAATTAATTGAATGACCAGTCGAGCAAATGTTTCGCCTGATGGTAAGCATTACGCCTGCCCATAACAATTGCAGTGCCACCCAGAACATTGTATTGCAAAATCCTGCGCGGCACTGCACTAGGCGTCTAGGTGCCCTGGGACAATTAGCTCTTGAACTCTTATAATGCCCAGTAATTTCGCTGGCTACAATGCCCTTCAAACTGGAACAAAGTAATGCTTGCGCATTAATTCTAAGTTTACCAACGTTCTTGTTCTGTCACACAAAAGTACCCAGTTTTTTATGTCAAAATGTAACGATATGAGTCATCTGATAATACACCACCTTCTACAACAATTGCTGTGCCACTCATTTTGAAGTCCTGCAGAGATCTGCAACGCTCTCGCCAAATATCTTGTTTACTCTAAAAAAACATTAGTGTCATGAATAATTGACCCAAAGAGACAAAGATGGAGAACAAGATGAATGCTTGAAATTGGGTCAACGACAGATCATTACAGTAATATCCATGATAAGCAGGTATTACGTAGCTTGCGACTGCGACTGAGCAAGGGCGATCTGCATACGCGAGCGATTATCACCTCTGGAGCGCAGATATGCATCACTTGGGAATTGATCCACTTGGATCCGTACCTCCGTACCTTTGTAGTTCTATATTAATTATAATTCATTTATTAATAAATTGTAACATGACAGTATAAAAACAAAGCGTTACAAACACAGTCATAAAATATAATCATGAATACAACTGTTTAATTAATTAGGTGTATGTAATAAAATTATTATTAATAAAAGGAACTAATTAATTAAATAAGATATGTATAGATAGATAGATAAACACTTTTTGTTAAAAACGTTAAAAATAGGTACATGAAAACAAGTACATTTCACAGTAATCAGCATTACAATAGGCGGTCTTATCACTCAAAGCGATCTATTCCAGACAACCTTTGAACAGAAAGGACTAACATAATTTGGAAGGACGGTGGTGGCATAAACAATAAAACTATCTTATATAGTCAGTCATGTTAACAATAAAATTATTACATTTATATTCTCTGTATATTTATGAAAATATAATGTATGTTCGTAAAATCTGCACAAATTCAAGGTGAATAGTGACTACCACAACATAAACACTAGAAATAAGGATAGAATTGCAGTACCTAGGTTTAGACTGAGTAAAACGAATAAGTCCTTCATGGGCACTTGTGTACGTTTTTACAATAAAATTCCAAAATGTATAACGGAGCTCACAGAAGGTAGATTCAAATTGAGTGTGAAAAATATTCTAATGAAAAAAGCATACTATGCAGTTAGTGATTACATAGAAGACAAAGATGCATGGAACATTCCGCTTCTGCCAAGTAGCCAACTGGCACATAAGAACAATAATATTGTCAAAAACAAACATAAAATATTGTAACAAAAGTTTTAAAAAATATGCCCCTCAGTTTCTTGCCGTATACGGTGGTAGAGTCATTGTAATAATTGACGTTCATAAGTGCGTCTGTGACGACAAAATTGAATACAGAACTTTTGATTGATTGATTAATTGATTCGTTTATGAGTCACTTTGATTTTTTAAATTATAGTTATATGTATTATAGGATATATATGTAAGTTCAACAGTTGATAGCTAGAAGACAGTTCTAAACGAAAGATTTTTGTTACTGAGCAATAAGACGAGCAAGTCGTACACCTGATGATAAGCGCCATGCTTGCCTATAGTAACACTGAAACTTCGTAAAAAGGTAGTACTCTTGGGAGGTACGTTTATTGTAACCCACTATGACGGTGCCTTAGTTAAATTAATAAAATCTGCCTCATTGACGTTTATACCTACATGCATAATAATTAAATAAGTAGGCATGTTAATTTAATATTACTTGTGCAAATAAATAAATAAATACGCGGCACCGCCCTTGTGCTCTGAGTTCCAGTGCTCTGAGTGCTGGACCGCCCACCACGCTCCTTTACATCTCGCACCTGGACCTGAAGACGAAGTCAGAAAACTGCAAATTATAAAGACGATCAAAGGCCGGACTGAGTGACCGATAGAAATCAACATTAGTAACCTGGAATCTAGCAGACCAACGACGTTCAAGTCATACAAGCTCCGCATTGCAGCAGCACTTTAGAAGACGTTCCGAAGTTTTTCAGAACAAGTCCGGACTAATCGGACTTTTGGGCAGAGGGGGGCGTCTACCGACGCTATGGGAAAGCGAAGCCACTGAAAACTCCTTAGGATATATTATTATTTGTAATGTTATTTATAATTTATATGTATATTAATCTGTAAGGTATACCTATATTTTATGGGCCTCTGATACTTTTACTCGTGTACTGTGTTATTGCGTGAAATAAATGACTTATTATTATTAATACTTCATAAGTTCTGCCAAGTAAGATCGTTTATTATTAGTCCTTTGTGTTCAGTTTGATTTCAGCAATTAATGTTGAAGCTGCGTTGGCTAGTGTTCTGCGCTAGTGATTTGGTTTCCGACGAATATTCCGTTTATGATGGAACGTTGGAATTAATATCAATAATATTACAAGCAGAGAAATATCAGATTACTGACTGTTTCCTGATAACTACAATCTAGGTATCTTCAAGGCCATAGTGAATAGGTATCTTCTAGATCTACGTGCTTCAGCTTCGGCCACATCGTCGCTTAACATCAAGCGTGGTGGCAGTCAAACGTAGATCTATCTTTCATAAAAAAAAAAGATTAGACTGCGTGCTTAAAGTTAAACTACGAATATACGAAAGAATGAGTGCCCCCAGTAATATTTTGTCCGTAGAACCCAGCCGGCATTTAAAGACAAACATTTCTTAAACTCTATGTTTATCTTTTAAGATATGCTAAATGCGAATGCTTAGCGAAACCTAAACCTTTATTTCCACACGTGAACGCGAACAGTGCACATAAATGCAAAACGATTTATAAAATATAGGTACGGTTATGGTTCCAAGTAGAACGTACCTTTAAAGCTCGGAGCATAATCACCGCGATGATGGGTCCTATAAACGTTACGAGTTCGGAACTGCGATGATCGCGCACATCTGTGCGCTTCTTTACCATCTGGGTTCTGAATACGAGCGTGTCTGGGTGACGGATAATCTCATAAGAGGCGTTAAAGTTTTGATTACAATACGCCATGTTACAGTCAGGTAAGGAAAATCTTCGTAAGACGTTTTACTATTAATAATGTAATATAAGAAAATTTAAAACAAGTTTTCGATCGGTGTCCCTCTAAACTTCGACGGTTATTTATTTCGACACGACACTTACTTCAAAAAAATATAATTCCATAACAATTGCAGTGCCACCCAGAACTTTATATTCAGTAAAAAGTACTGCGTAGCACCGCATTGCGCTCATCACCCCGAGACATCAGATATTAAGTCTCATATGCCCAGTAATTTCACTGGCTACAATGCCCTTCAAACCAGAATACAGTAATGCTTGCGCAATATTGCTTGGCGGCAGAATAACTGGCAAAGCTATGGTACCTACCCAGACGGCCTCCCACATACGAGACTTACCAAAACCCCTCGGGTCCTATGTTATAAATTAGGATTAATAATGATCACGAAAATCTGTCTTCTCTTTTACGATATCGATTCGCGGTACGAATCATCTCATGAAAGGACGTTTTGATTGAAATAACACACTTTACGTACAAGTTCTTTATTTCTTGTAATTGAATATATATTTTTATAGGTAAGTATGCCATAAGCAGGTTACACCACGATCAACGCAACTTGATCGAGATCTACAGACCATTGTCAAAATCATTTTAAGATATATGCGGGAGTAGACCCGATACAGGCTAAGCTGGTGATAATGATGATGATGATCATCATCATCATCAGCCCATTACGTTCCCACTGCTGCGACTCGGGCCCTCATAGAGAGAGTGAATGACGATGATGATGAGACCCAATACATTCTTGAAAAAATAAAAAAATGTTTGGGATTGTAATAATACTAGATTTAATACCTAGTTATAAGTACTTAAAATTCAGTTAGTTATAACTTTAATATTCGGGCTTTATCATACGTATGTTTCTTTAAAGAAAACTGGTGTCTTTGTCGTATGTGTGAAAGAAAATTAAATGAACACAATACCGTCTCTTGTATGTTTGTATTCAATTTGGAGCGAATTTCTTAGCAGAAATACTTACTTGGCTTCCATTTGAGAATTAGGTTGGTGAGTATTATTAGGTAGCGATATGAGTATATTTATATATATAATGTATATATAAGTAAATTGTTTGGATTTAAAATGAATCATCATGATACGAAACCAGCCGGGGAATCGTGTAACTCAAACACCGATCGCTTTTAACTTCAAATTTCGAAGGTGTTAGCATTTTTTAAACTGCATTTTAGCGATCGTGATTGGGATAGGGACGCGGAATTTGAGTAGAAAAGTTCGATAATTCCACAGACAAATACCGATCCCAAGACATGTTTAAAAGCGATCGGGATCAGTGTTCGAGCACAGAATACTAAGGGACAGAAGCATAACTCCGCAAAGAAATTTAAACAAATAGCGACTCTTGCTATGATGCAATAAAATTCAATTCTGCTCGAGTAGCGCTGCATACCTACCTGTCATATTTACCTACAGAGAGCCTCTCTTTCTATCGCATAATAACTCGTAACGTAATAATCGTGTAACGACGCACGACCCACCGTCGGTGTCCGGCTATGTACTTGTAGCTTCGTACCTACAGTGCTGAGTGCGCTACGCTTGGTTCGAGTTGATTACATGATATGATAAACCTGCAAAAAGCTGCAGGGGAATGGTAGACCATTCCCCTGCAGCTTTTTGCAGGTTTATCTGGCTGTCATGTGGCAGTTACCACACCTGGGCCCCAATTCACTATGACAACTTGGTGAAATGACGTCGATTCCTTCATTAATAAACGACATCTCTATGACGCATTCATATATTCATATATATATGACGCGTCATAAAGAATACAAATTTCGCAGATGTCGGTTATTAACGAAGAAATCGACGTTTCCTTGAAGCAAGGAATGGCCAAGTTGTCATAGTGAATTAGGACCCTGACAAGTCGAAATGAAGACGAAACAGAGATACACTTCCAAAATCAAGTTAAGCATGGGCATTCAAACTTTTAGCATTTTACCATATTATACTTGCCAAGCATTCGAATTTCTAATCTGAAACATTTTATTATTACCACGTTTTTATTTTGCCACTTTCTTGTTTTTCTGTCTGCTTGTCTGTCTTTCCGTGTGGAATGAAAACTCAAATTTCGAACACTTCCCGATTAGCTATCCAGCTGAAACTTTCAGGGTAGCTCACAAATCGATGACAATGCATTCTAAATCTGTAAAAAAGTGGTCTTAAGATTATTTTTTTAAACTATTACTGATTCATGTTCATCCAATTGTTTCGTTTACATTCTTCATATATTGGAACTCTCCATTTTTATAGGTGTAATTTTGCAGAATCACTTAATAGGTACCAACGTATTAATATGATACTATTATTACCTTCAATAAATAATTATAGTACCGATACTTGATACAAGCTCTTACCTCGTCGGGGAGGCAGACGAATCGATCACGGTGAACAATATAATCCGCTTTTCTAACATTTCTATGTCTACGTAGGTATTGTACGTTCTGTGTAATTTTGCCTATTTCCCCGGGGACTGAATTATTAAGCCTGCTTACTGGAATATACCTGGGTTCAAATGTTAAGCGAAACGATATTTTATTGCGCACGGTATTTGAGTTCACGAAATTTTTCTTTTAACAGGTCTTCAATTTTAAAATTATGATGTAATAATTTTATCACGAAAACATTTGGAAACTTTTGTTTTAATGAAAATAGCCAGGTTATAGCTTATACAATTATAAATGCTAGGGTAATCCAAATATGCAATTAACAGATTAGTCGTTTTAATTTTATAACAATTTCGAAAAAATAATTATTCAAAAGAGAACAGCTTTTTTCCATTAAAAACGTGTTATTTTTTTGTTCAATTGATTCACGAATCAATTGAACAAAAAAATAACACGTTTTTATTGCATATAATTATTTCCCGCCAAGGTATTTTATTAAAGTTTAGATACATATGTAGGATTCAGGTTCATCCTACGTTTACCTATCGATAACTTTGTACTTAAAGAAGCTGTAGTTAGCAAATTAAAGATTTGAATATAGGATGTTCCCTTGTATTTGTTTCATTTTACACTTAATTTAATTAACAACATTACATTACATTACCTGTGGAAGTAGTGGACGACAAGTGATGGATCGTCACCTTTTAAACAAACTCAAAACACCTTGAAACTCACTGCTCGACCTCCGTCGCCATCTTGCTTCTTTTTTCTCCACGATCCACTACTTGTTGTCAACACAAAAACTTATTACTGTAGTACTTATAATATAAATTATTTAAAATTGGAATTATATATCGCAAATGTGACTTAGAATTAAAGTGTTGATGACACATATCTAATAGCACCAACAGCATCCTGGGCGTTGTAGCAAATAATTTTAACTCTCATTTCATGAGGCACTGGGTAAAAATTCATAGGCCCATAGCCCATCTAGTCACACAATAAATTAAATTATTATTTTATATTGACATTGATTTAAAATTATTTGTTGACATATTGATTATTGTATTGATTTTATTGACATTATTGATTATTTTATTTTGACATTTTTAATGAAACAAATTGATTAATTACTTCTAACATTTTATGACCTTGCATTTTTACTAACAAATATGGATAATTATGTCTGAATTATTAATAAATGAATTGAATTGAATAAACAAATTTAAAAAATGTTTCTATTAAAACCTCTAATTTAAAACCGGTTTTTTTTTAAAACTAAAAAACTGTCAAGGTCTCTTTCTACATAGATACTGTCAATTTTGTTTATGATTGCCTTAATAATTTTTAATAGCGTCTTCTGAATCAAATTGATGAAAATCATACCTACATTTATTGCAGCAACACTGGTATATAAAATTCTTTTATTAGGCTTTTCCACTCACCCACAACGACCAAAATCCATTCCCTTCCGACGTCAATGCCTTGCTGATGCCTCGCCATATTTCACGTCTCTAGTGCATATTGAATCTCAAATGAAGGGGAGTCCGACGACAACGAGCACGCCTTTACGGGACCAACTCTTCGCTATGTTAAGTCACTCCCTCGACAGAGGAAACTTTTTTTAATTTTGTATTAACTATTAAAAAAGTACCTAATAACTGTCATTTAAAAAATTAAAAACCCCCTACACAGTAAAAAATGTCTAAAAACAATCGCTAGAAAACCTGCTTTAAATATAAAAAAAACCGCATCCAAATCGGTTCATCCGTTTAAGAGCTACGGTGCCACAGACAGACACACTTAGTGATCAAACTTATAACATATAAAAAGTGAGTGTTAATAAGAATTATGTCTATATAATAAAATTGATCAAGGCAACATTCTTTGGCGAAATAGTCGTCAAATAGGGAAGTATGAGAAGTAGGTAATCTAAAAATTTCTAATTGCGCCAGTGCAAAATTAATAAGCAAGGAAAAGTTAGATCAAAAACTAAGAAAGTTACAAACTTGTTCAGTGTTTATTTTTACTTATGTTAATGTTTTTTTTTTAATTTTCAACTTTGTTACTGTCTCTGAATAGCTGGTAGAAATGCTTTAGCATTAAATTCCTATTTTTGTAGTAATAGTGCAATAAAGAATTAAATAAACACATTAATATGAAAAACACTAATTTTGTATCTAATTAATTTAAAAAAAAGTATATACCTCAAGCAAGTGCAGGTGTATTTCTTGAATACTTCTAACGCGATGGTAACGCACCTCACATGTACTCACAGGTAGGGTAGCAGTACCTACTGTGAAGGTACCTCGGTACCTTTTTATTATTTACGCCGCATTTTCAACGAGTGTTTACTTTACTTTGATTTCGGAAGTTGCGGCGTGAGGGTGTGATCTGAATATGAACTCTAGGGACAGGTGAGAGAGAAAGTAGGGGAATAGAAAGTTCGAATGGTACCTTGCGTGTCAAATGTTCACAACTACTGAAGTTGCCAAATAGGCCAATTATTATTAAAACATTACTTTTTCTCAGTCTTGCCTAAATCTTTTTCTGAACGCAGTTCTGTTGATATGAATTTCTTCAAATTTATAAACTTTAAATTATAAATAATATTATCAACGAGGCAATACTGCCAGCATCTTGGGTACGCTGCCAACTGGTAGTGGGTTGGAGCATTTGAGCTATCTACAGCTATCTACAGCTTTAATGGTCTATGGGTTGTCCAATTCTTTCTCCTTGTAGTTAGTTTAGTTTTAATAAGTAGAGTGTAGAGTGGTTTTCAGTATTAAATTATTAATAATACTATTTTATATTTTACCTTTAAATATTGTATTATGTGTAAAATTCCTTAATAAATAACACCTTAAATTATTTCTAATTCATTAACAAATTAGATACCTACTTATTTAGCATTTAAATAAAACATGTTTTAAGTTCTACCTCATATTTAAGCTAAGTGCTACCTCTTTATGTTAAATCGAAATAAAATATAATAATAATTAAAAAAAAAGTTTATCTCCCACAAAAGCTATTTACTAGTTTCTACTTAAATATTAAACAAGGTTAATTAATTCAGTATAAACTGATAATTAATTCAGTAGATACAGGCCTAACCTCAATTGGGGCCCACAGATAAAAAAATATTATAGCAGTGTATATCATGTAATCAATCTGTAATTTAAGTCTAGGTATAGTGGATTTGTAAAAAAAATGTGAAATAAACACACATTAAAATACATATAAAATAAAATACCTATATACATGTACTTAGTGATTTTTGGGGTAATAAAGGCTATTATTTTATTTATTTATAGCCGATAAGTATACCTATTTGGATTATTTTTTACTATTTTACCACTTTACAAAGGTAAGAAAGTAAAGACTTTCACACTGGAACTGTGCTAGTAGAGGCTGTTCTCACTTCATGCGATTCCCCTACAGTCACTATCATGATTTTATGGTAAGTGCTTACGCAGTGGTAGCGCTTTAGTGCTTTTGCTTATGGCAGGACGCATGTTGACGCGCATTTGATAGCTCCTATGCCACTTTTACTTTCATACTTTGTGTAACTTTTGTTTGTTCTGTTGTAAATGAACACTGTAATACAAATTTACTCTTCATATAAATTGAACATGCGCCTACAGTATATTTTAAAAATAACTATGCACGGCCGCGGTCGTCGGAGTTCGGTGCGAGGGATATTATTATTCTGATTCATGTTTTTTTTTATTTAACTGAATGATGAGGCGAGCTGGTCGTTTACCTGATGGTAAGCAATACGCCAGCCCATAACAATAACAGCACCATCCAGAACTTTGTTTTGCAAAATCCTGCGCGGCACTGTAGTGCGCTCGTCAACTTGAGACAATTAGCTGTTGAGTCTCATTATGCCCAGTAACTTCGCTGGCTACAATGCCCTTCGAACCGGAACACAGTAAATGCTCGCGCATTTCTGCTGAATAACTAGCAAAGCGGTGCTACCCACCCAGACGTCCTCTCGCATACGAGAAACCTACCGCACGCTTTTCACCATTACTTTTAGTTATTAAATGTGTTCATTTCAAAGGGCATGTAAACAGTAGGCATCGTTAAGGTGTGCGAAAGAGAAGGTATAAAGCAGTTACACTTAGGTTAGAAAGAGCGAAAGGATGATAGATTAAAATCGGAACATCAAAAAAGTGTGAAAGGGATGTAGATGCGAGATAGTACAAGTATGAAAGAGTAAGTTTATTTAATAAAGAGTGAAAGGGATAGAATAAGACATTAGATATAGGTGTAAGGGAGCAAAAACATAAAATGACAATTAAAGTGAATGTCTCGTTTAATTCAGTTTATTCAATTTCCTTACACATGCTATATTTCTTTTTAAATTTATATATTTGTAAGTACTTCTACGCTAAAAACTTATTTACCTACAATGAAAAAATATACCTTTTTTGTTTCATTAAGCGCATTCATTTACATATTCTTTATTCCAAAAGATAACAAAAGCTTTTACTTCATTTTTAAGGTTCCACTTTTAGTCGTTTTTGTAATGAAACCTAACTAAATTTATATATTAACAATTATTTATGATTATACTTATCAACCTGTTAAGGTACATATTCTGAACATTGCTCTGAACACATTCGACTTAACTTACTAAATAGTAATTAAAATGGTTCAAGACTAGAAAGACAGTTATTTAGAAAAATTGCCTATACTTAGTGCGTATATGACTCTCCAAACAAAGTCTAAAAAATCATTTTAAAAAATAGGCAGAGCAGCCATTTATACTACCTCATCTTTATATTAAAACTAACTCCCTGAAAGCCTGTGCACAGTCCGCTGTTCATTTGTCACTGAAATTACAAAAAGCTTGCGGTTGTCGCCGGCGAGCCGTCCATGTTACCCGGATGTACCCGGAGTACCCGACAGTTTTACCCGCCGTCACCCAACGTGCCCAAAGTACTTCACAGTTTCACCCGACGTAATGAGTTGTATAACTTGCATATCGTTAGCATTTAACCGTTATATGACAAATTTAAGGGGTATTTAACTAATTTTTTAGCGATATTAAAGTTATATATTCTTGTTGTTGTATATATTATAATCTTATTAAATAAAAAAGTCAATAAAATATATTTGACAGTGACTTAACGTATTAGAAACATTGAAGTTTGCTATTTAGTTACTAACTTAAGCTTAGTATTAAAACACTTATCAATTATACGTATCTGTACCTAAAGTTAAGTTCGTAAGTTTATTATTATCATAATTAATTTTATTTAATTTAGTTAGGTATTGTATTTTACGAGTATATTTTCACTTCACTTCACTTCTTGCTTAAATCGCATTTTTGCAGTTGCCATTCCACAATTCCGCCAATGTCGTGTAGATAGATCGAGATCGTTTCGATCATAGATTGATCATGGGGAATTTTAGGTAAAAAATTGAGAAATTGTCTGACAAATTAAAATAAAACTGGAATTCAAGTAAACCTAAATAACTAAATACACTTTGAAATCATAAATAAAAACATTTATATTACATAAACTTAAATACTTAATAATAATAATTCAAATAAAATACTACACAAATTTGTACATAAAATTATAATTTAATTTTGTTTTTAGTTAGGTATATAATTATTAATAACTTTTAAACGAGTATATTATCAAATTTACTACGCCCACCGTTCTCACCGTTTTTCGATAGTGACATCTAACTACCAACTCAAATAATAAATAAAGTCAAATAGTGCCATGAGTACTGACGCAAGGAAAATATTATTATACAGGACTCATAAAAAATACTTTTACATTGAACATTAAAAAAAACTGTTGAGTCGTCAGAGTCGTCATTGGTCAGTTGTATGAAGACTAAAAATGGCGGAGTAATATCCGCCGATAGTAGTGCTTGCAATGACAACTTATCGGTGGACTCTATAATTAGTCTCCAAATTCATCGTCAAAGTCATCGTCTCGTCATTGCTCAGCAATGATGAGTCTGACGATTCGCTAGTTCTTTTTTAAATGTTACGAGGTCTGTATAATAAAAATTTCCTAGCGTCAATGGTCATGAGTCGCTTTTTGACAGTAATTAAAGACAACCTTACCCGTGTCCATTATTAATTTGACACTGGAATTACAAAGCTTGCGGTTGTCGCCATCCACGAGGCATTTTCTCTTCGCTCGAGTATAGGCGTAATGACTTTAATAACTGTACCATTTAACTGCTCTATGACAATTTGCGGAATTATTCTTTGCTAATGGCTGTGGGTGAAGCGTGCACGTGGGAGATAAAGCTTTGCTAATAATAATATAATTCGCCTTAACTTACGTGAAATAAAAAACCAGAATAGCAGAATTTCACGCTTAATTTCACGCGACATTATAATAAAAATACGGTGAAATTTCAGAATTGATATCGGTTTTTTGTTATAATATTTATACTTATAAGTTTACCCGGTCAAATAGGTAAACTTACAAGTATACAAAGCGCCTTAAACTCTGATGTTTCTTCAAAGTCCAAGGTCGAACATCAATGAAATTTATATAGAATCATCTTGAAGCTATACTGAACCCAACGCAAAAAATACCAAATCGGTAACTAACATTAAAAAAGAAACGAATTGAGAACCTCCTACTTTTTAAATCGGTTAAAAATAAGACTTATAAGATTGAAGTACTCTTAAATAGCTAGTGATTTAGATGCCGTTTTATGGTAGAACATAAAAAAGAACAATATTCCGAGTATTTAAACAAAACACATAATATTTACCGATCATGGTTTCATTCAAGACCTCATTTTATTAAATCGATAATTGTCACCCCAAACCAATAACCCCAGATTTAACTTCATTAATTCCCGATTTAAGCTGCATCGCTTAAACCGAATCAGTCGTACCCAAGAGACCTTTCTACCCTCCAAGACTAAGAAGACTGCGACCTCCCAACCCTCTGTCCCAAGTTATCTGTTTGCGATTAGAATAAGGAATAAATTTTATTACACGGCACATCTAAAACAAAAGGGCGGGACACGGGAAACTTTTAAAGATTAATTCTCTCGATAAAATTTCACGGTTGAAATGTTGTAACTACCATTCGGGAGAGGGCAGCACGTCTGATATCGGTTCGGAAATAGAGCTACGGAGTTTTAGAAAAGATTTCCATATCTCCCACTATGGATACGCATTTTTTGCGCAAATCATGTGTTGCACATTTAATTACTATTATAGAGATAGATAATTTTAGCGCAACTTACTACTTTGCAAAACTTATTAGTATTTTAACGTATAATTTGAGATTTGTATATTTTAAAATATTCAAAAATATATTTATTCGATTTACGAAGCTTTTGCGTATTCACGTTTATAGTGCGTACTGCTAAGGAATGAAACTGCTTGCCGTCTTCTCTGTTCCCTGATAACTATAATTTGAGTATCTTCAAGACTAGAGTGAATAGTATCTTCTAAATCTACGTGCTCCGTCTTCGGGCACATCCTCTCTTAACATAAGGGGAGATGGTCAAAAGTAGATTTATCATAAGTAAAAAAAAATATCTCTAAATCGTATGAAACAAAGTCGCTATCCACGTCCTCATTTCTGTTTCTTCGTTGAATTCTTCAAACCACGCAACGCATTTTGGTACGGTTTGCACTGTTATTAAGAACTTTTTTAGGGAAGGTTAATATGTATAAAACGTTTTAATTAAGTTATAGTATAATAGTGAAAATACAATATTTTGTAATCAAGTCGTCAAAAAATGACACCGCAATAGTAAATTGCGAGTGCGAGAACGTGTCGCTAGCTATTAATAAGCTAACTTACACATGCCCTTTAAGCTTACTATTTTATTCTATTTATTATAACTGAACAACTTCGGAAACGTAGTTTTTTTTTGATTATAACATACTATGTAAATAAGATAACAGTGAGAGAACACATAGTGAGAAAACCGGCATGTCCAAGAATTGGTCACAAAAATTTAAGGACATATGACATCTACCTACCCGCACTGGGCCAGTGTGGAGGATTATGGCCCCTACTCTCTTTATGAGAGATGCCCGTGTTCCTGCAGTGGGAACGTAATGGGCTGATGATGATGATGATGACGTCGTTTTTTTTTTCGCTCTTTCGCTCGTCTTTCGTCGTTTCTCGGTCGTTCTTTCACTGAAAATGCTTTAAATCAATTGTGACATTACTACTTGTAAAACTCATCTAGAGAAAATCCCAGTCGAAGTAATAAAAATAAAAATCCCTTCTTTTCTACGATTGTCAAGTCTATACTTTAATTTGGCTTAGCGGACAGGACCCGCTGTGGTCCCAGCGGGCCTCGGGGCCGCCTTTTTATGGCTCTTCTTCAAGCCGACAGCACTTTAATGTACGCTAAGGAACATTTTATCTTTTTTAGTTTGTCTCTCCCGGAGAAGGGTTCATTTAGTTCGTGACACACTTCTGATACTCGAAAGAGATAAGCCCATCTTAGTTTTATCAAGTTTTTTCCGCTCACCCGGATTAAACGTAGGGTATAAAGGAGTGATGTAACGATACACGACATATATAGGAAAATAAAACTATAATTTGAGTTGCGGTTAGAATCGCCGTATTTTATTAGGAGGGGAAGAGTGCGACTGAAATTGGCAGGGGTCTGGCGCCGGCCAGACCATCACGCTGAAACTTCTATGAAAGTAATTTGATAAATAAAGAACCTATTTTCCGAAATCTTCGTTCATTCCTTTGGAGGTAGTGAGATCACGCTGTGCTCATAATAAGCATGAAAACATCTTGAACGTCTCGTTCACAATACCTTATCATTATGATAACGAGATCGTGGAACGTAAATACACTCTTGAAGGCTTTCGTGCAAACATGTTGATATTTGGTGTAAGATTTTCGCTAGGTATTTTAACCTACTAAATAATAACAGTAATTTTATTGTAGAGTAGTAGACAAATTACTTATTAGGATAGATAATGGTAATTTTATGGTATGGTAATGTTAATGAGGAGTCTTTCTTGAGTTAAGTACGTCATAAAAATATACAGAATAGATTTGAGAGGTATAATCTAATAGATTGTTTATTTATTTATTTAATAGTTTTGCACAAAAATGGTACAAGGAATGGATTAATGCTATTTATCATTATCTACCAGTCTTCCAGGTCGTGAAAGAAATATAGTGGGTGTGCAGCTACGTTTTGAGCAAAAGTACGTTGAGATATACTAAATAAACGCGCTAAAAACATTAATTTTATTTACCTCGACGTTTCGACCAAGTTGCATTGGCCGTGGTCACGAGAAGACTATTTATATAGTCACGAGAAGACTATTTATATAGTCTTCTCGTGACCACGGCCAATGCAACTTGGTCGAAACGTCGAGGTAAATAAAATTAATGTTTTTAGCGCGATTAAGTCCCGTTTTAATATCATAAACTATATATATATATATATATATATATATATATACATAATTATAAAGTGATAGGATCACATGTTTATAGTTATATTTACATACAATTAGCAATATTTGTAATGCAGCGTCAAAATTAAATGCTCTATACAAATGCATTGTAATGCTTTTCGTTTTTTAGACAATGTGCGGCTTAAAAGGTATTCCTAACTCATACGAAAAATGCACTTCTGAACTTATGAACGTACGAAGTTACGTAAGTACGAAGCAAATCGTCCCAATGGAATCTAAGGCAACTTTGTCCCGCGCAGAAATTATTTAAGGCTCTTTAACCGGATCGACAAAAATATCCTCCCCTGACAAAGTCCGTTGTCTGATATTTTCTCTTTTAATGTATTTCTACCGGAAACAACGAACAGACAGCAAAAGAGGCCAGTAATGAGAAAATGAGAATTGGATTTTCTTTGTCAGCCTCCGGGTTGAAACTAGCAAAGGCAAAAGAGATAAAATTGTTCTTAATGCATGCTAGTGAGACATAATCTTTAGAGAAAAGGACGAAATCTTAATAGTTAATAGCTAATACATTTTCTTTCTTCCTCTTTGCAATTTTCCATTGGTAAAGCCCGATTGTATATTTATGTGTTTATAACACACATTAATGTTGGATTAATTAGCATTCGTAGCAATAATAAGCTGCTAAATTTATATTAGCATAAATCAAGTTAATGGTAGTTGCGAAAATTCATTGCTTAGCGCGCGTCATACGGCGCATACCTACATGGACCTTCGTTCCTGCACAAATGAGAACTGCGGCGGGCTGTTAATGCTATTGCTATTGCGAATCAATGGATAGTGTCCCGTTATATACACGTTATGTAATGAAAAATTTCGCGCGAAATTATGAATTCACAACTCTGTTCATATTAGCAATTAATTATAATAGCAATAATTTCCATTACTAGTACCTAAGCATAGCAAAAGAAGGGATTACGTAAGAATTGTACTAATAATCCAACTAATATTATAAATGCGCAAGTTCGTGAGTATGGATGGATGGATGGATGTTTGTTTGTTACTAAATTACGCAAAAACTACTGAACGAATTTTAATGAAATTGGGTATGCTACTTTTTATCCCGGGAAAGCACGGGTGTAACCGCAGGGCGCAACTAGTAATAAGGTAAATAAGTTTTCAAGTATATAATATTTCACAGAAATATCTGAATTGAAATGGATCTTCCTCGACAGTGAATTAAAATAATAATATGATATTAATATAATATTCGTTCATTTGTTTTTACATTCGATAGAATGGTTTTTGTTACGGAATCAAATTGAAATTGAAGTAAATTTGCATATCGGAATATTTTAATGTCGTCCGTATATGTACGTAATGGGAAGTATGCTAAACTGTAACATAATGTTGTGGCACGAATATAAATAGAATTAACTATTAATACAATGTAAATCAGTTTTAGTTCGGTTATTAATGATAATGGACGCCTCACTAGTACGTTTATTGTGTTCGATGTAATTGTTTATCTAAAATATCTACTATCTGATCGATGGGCAAAGTAATTTGCCTGCTATTGATCGACAAGATAATTGATCGAATCGATTGTTCGATAAAACTGTTTAAATAGGTTGAATCTTGATTAGACTTTGTTACTTAACTAGGCCTACACAGAGCCAATAGAAATGGATAGTATAGAAAGGCCTTTACCATTAATATTCCCTCAGTGTGTGTTATGAACAGGCCTTTCTCCTTATTTGTTCCCTCATTGTTGAGAATCGTAATCGGATACTATACGTATCTTACATGGAAAGAGTCTTCCATGTAGGATCTTCCATGTACGTATAGTTTCTCTAAGCCTATTCCGATCTTTGGCTTCGTAGAGTGCCTTGTTAATTGGCATTTCTAGCTGCTTTGACACCTGGTCGGACCAACGTTTCAGACTCCGGCCTCATGGTCTTTTGCCCTCAATCTTGCTCGTCACGATTAGCCTGTTCAGGTTGTCGGTATTCCTGCTGGCTATATGACCCAAGTATTGTATCTCCTGGTGCAAGCAGATAGAAGACAGCCAGTTTTGCTGCTCGATCTTCAGCTGCTATGATTATGTCATCTTATCTGAAACAACTCCATTATGAGCCTGATTCTATTAGATGTTACCTTATGTGCACAGTTTCTGACAATACATATTATTTTGATTCTGATACCCTAACCGTTAAAGCTGGAATAAAATGTTGTGTGAAACCCATTTCAAATTTTTCGCACATAATAAAAATGCATTTCTGAATTTAAAGATAATTAATCGATTATTTTGCCTAAAATTTATCACTTTAGTTTTAATAATTTTGGAATACTCTAGGTTTCTCACAACAAACTATTATCTATTTTTTCAACGGTTAGGGTAGTTGCCATTTCGATACCTGTTCAAAAACTCAACTAGTTATCGGTATATAGGATACCTAGTTACCAACCTTTCAGTATTAAAAGGATGATAATGATGGTCGTAGCAGGATGTGGATGATTATAAACATAATTTAGAAAAGCGCAATTTTGACGCCAACATCATAGTTGATACTGCAAAATAGTCTCGTAAAATGGCATTGATACCTGCCGCCTGCCAAAATACCAGGACACATCGTTAATTTGTCATTTTCAAAAATTAAGCACTAAGCCCGGACGATACGGGCCATTGTCATCAGGTCGTCGTTGTGACTATGTAACATGAGACAGTATCATACATTCACACAAACAGTTCGTTTCGATTAACATATACTCACACACAGACACTTGAACATTGAATGTATACTGGCAATCATTTTACCACGTTACCACGTTTTTATTAAGTCACTTTCTTGGTTGTCTGTCTGTCGTTCCGAGTGAAATCTTGCAACTCTTTCGAGCACTTTCCGATTAGCTATCCTGCTGAAACTTTTAGGGTAGCTTACAACTCGATGACAATGCATTATAAATCCATTTATTAGCATGCAATACCGACCTAGCCTCAAAAGACGCATACAAAAGTGGTATAAGATTATTTTTTTTAATCTGTCACTTTCTTGTTTCAATGTTCTGTTCTGTTATTATCTACGTCTTCTTTTGATAAAAATATGTTAGTTAGCTTTTCTAACGGTAAGGTCTCAAAGGTATAGAAGAAGATTTCTGTTCGATCTGAAAATAAAAGAATGGCCTGGATGGTACAGAGAGCTTCTTATCAAAAGAAACAAAATAATAACCTTGAAATTCTAGCTATTTCGACTTATTGTTTATTTTAATACTCTGGTATAAGCAGAGAATTGGGCATATTCTTCATTTCTCTGGGTTAATGTTTTTTCCTTTGTTTCGAAAATGGAGAAGGCGCTGGTCATACAAAGACAGCGTCAAGCTACGTCGAGGACCAGATGCCTCAAAACTGAAATTGTAACAATTATTACGTTAATATCTTTTCTTACTCAATCTATCAAAACATTTGAATGGACAGCTTTACGTCGTTTACATGCAATCCTTCCTTCGGTATCATTAAAAAATGCGTGACCGCAGCCACTGTTTCTGTAAATACGCACGCGCTATTTCGGAATGGACGATAATGGAAGCAATTAAAATGTATGGAGGCTTAACTGCGATGCCCTGTGCCGAAATTAATTTATAGTCGGGCTAAAATAACCCCTGTTTTGCGAGCCACCCTCGGTCGTAAGCGCGGTGTTTAGGCCTCGCTTACGTGATGCGCCTGTAGAGGTATGTTTAAGTATTCAGAGGTGAATTAGTGAGGCAGTTTTGTTACTTTTCTTTTCATTAAAGGTTCTGTGTGCATTTATGGTCTTACTGGTGGTGTCGCAACCAGATTTATTAGGCAAGATGTACTTCTGATTGGATCACGAAAGTATACTTTTTATATAACTGTATGACGAGACGAGCTGGTCGTTCACCTGATGGTTAGCAACACACTGCCCATAACAGTTAGAACATTGTTTTGCAAAATCCTGCGCGGCGCTGCGCTGTGCTCGTCACCTTGAGACAATTAGCTCTTAAGTCTCATAATGCCCTGTAAGTTCGCTGGCTACCGGAATGTCCTTCAAACTGGAATACAGTGCTACTTGCGCACCACTGCTTGGCGAAAAAATAACTGGGAAAGCGGTGGTACCCACCCAGACAACTTGTCGCATACGAGAAACCTACCACCAGTAAAATTTAATCTAATGGGCGCGTCCAATTTCACGTTTATACTAAAGGGTGTAGAATAAATAATAACTAAAAAAAAATCTCTGCTATTTTATTTTTATTTTCACCGGAAAACATAAAAACACAAACATCTAAATTACAAAATAAAAACTAAACACTATTTAGCAGTCTTCGCGTATAAAATAAAAATAGGACATTACCTCATGAAGTTGTAAACCTATTTCAATCTGTAAGATCAACAAAAAGCTCCAGGATATGTAATGAAACCGCCAGGCACAACAATTTTCCTATAAAATCAATTGCAACCACTGCCAACACCATAAGGTGACGCTACCCATTCCTAGCACTTGCCACCAGCCACTGGCAATTAAAGCAATTGTGAAATACGTTCACGGCCGCATGGTAATTTCTCGGCCCATATCAATTTATTGTCGCCCTAAAACAGGCAATTTGTCCCTTCGCGCCACCCTCTCGTCACTTCCAATTAGCGGTCGAGTCGACGTTTTAATGTCTTCATACGGTCTTTAAATCGAAGAGTGTGGGGGATGCCATTCGCGAAAATATGAATTTTGTATTAAACAATCTTTTGCTTCACTTTTTTTTTCTTTTTGATTATAGTTTGTAGCGGAGTGCTAGTTCTTCTTTTCCTTCTTCGTATCGATGGTTCATAATACGTTCTAAGTTTTAAATAATTTTAGCCCAATGATCGGCTACTGCTACCCCAGAAGGAGTAGCTTCATACATGTCTCGTAAAGTGCAGATGTCGGGGCTTTGAGGGCAAGACAGCAAGTGCTGCATTGTTTGCGCTAGAGCACCGCAGTCACATCGTGACCCATCGGGGTCAATGTAGCATTAGACAAGATTGCTCTTGCAGCGGCCCACTTGGTTCAGGAGTCGATTAAGCGACTTTCATGTAGGCCACGAAATGCTTGTTCATCTCGTATGGTGTTTTAGTACAGAATAAATAAATAGCTGTTGTTAAACCTGCCTAATGATAACGTAATTGTGAAAGTTACTAACTAGCGTCAGCGCTTCAAACTCGGTGCGACCGAAGCGACGGAGAAAACGAAAACGCTAGTCTAGCGGCTTCAAAGAAGTTTTTAGTCTAAGACTAAAAACTTCTTTGAAACTTTCTGACTCCCACAAAACAAATCACCCCATAAAAAACCCCAAAACGAGCAGTTAACCATCAAAGTGGTCAAATTATTTGTATCTCATTAAAAATTATCTTAAAGCAGTCTGACGAAATTGGCTTCCGTTCCAGCACTTCATAAAGAAAAGGTGCATTCATCAAAGGAAAGTCAATACTAAATATTTTCATAGACAGCCAATTACGGTAGAACGTCAAGCAACAGATAGGGGCTGTTCAAAAGCACCGTAGTTCTATTAAATGATTAAATAATTTGAGTAAGTTCAAAGGAGATGCGCTTTCAGGAGCAAAACGAGGCAAATAACCCCGTAAACAGAAAACGAGGGGAAAAAATATGGGCGCATTCGATTTAATGTGGCGGACACGGGTACAACACTATGGCAATATCGAAAAGTAATATTACATGCAGTAAATGATAGATAACCTTAACAGCCTCTGCAGTGTAGTGGTTGGGTGAGTCAGCTTTTAGCTCATATAATTCGGAGATTTCAGGTTCGATTCCTGCTATGAAACATGTACAGAAAAAACGCAAGTATTTGTTTCGTGTTTGTGTGGGTTCATGGTCCCTGTAGTTTCTGTTTTTCTGCAGAAAGATTTAGTACAGGGACTCCCAGACCAAAGGCCAAAGACCAGGATCTATCTATATGAGCGTCGAGTGTTTTTAATTTATATATTTATAAACTTTTGAGGGCAACAGGAAATACGCAGGTAGTATTTTCAAAAATGTCGTATACGTTTTAGGGAACATGATGTAAACTGAAAACTCCCAGCAGAAATATCACGAAATGAATAATGTGTCTCATATTTACTAATTATAATTATTGAACACTATACTTTAAGACATTTACATTACAATTAGATTCAAATCACGAAAGAAACAAGAAAGGCAACCGCCATTGTAAAAAAAATTGGGGTGACTCATTGGCTCTTCGAAACTTGTTTATCGATCAATAAAAATCCTTATTATTCGCTTTCTTCATTACACAAATAAAACATCACTATTAAACTTTTTTATGAACTCTTTTGGAGTGGCTCTGGCAATGGTTGTAATACCACCCACGAACAAAGCTATGTGAACATCGGGGAGACTCATATGCCGTCTCTCTCTAGATCTATGTGCTCCATCTTAGGTCATATATCATCGCTTCACATCAGACGAGATAGTGGCCAAACATAGACCTATTAAGCGTAAAAACTACCATTTAACCGACTTAAAAAAGAGAAGGTTCTCTATTTGATTGCATTCTTAAAATATATTTTTTATGTTTATTACCTCAGAACTCCGTCATTCATGAACCGATTTGGAAGATTCTTTTTGTATACCTAAAAAGTGGTTCCATATAAATTTTATCAATATCAATTTCACCTTGGACTTCGAAGATACATTGAAATCGGTTTTTATGTTTGATAAAACATATACTTGTTTATTTGAAAATACCTTATCGTTTTTCACCGCACATCACTAGCACAAATCGCTGCGCACTGCCTTTCAAACGAAAGGGGACGATGCAATAAGGTGCAAGGGGCTCAAATTAGAGCAATTTAACTTTTGAACGTATCCCACAGTCCCACCCTATATGTATAAGATGTATACGAGTAGGTACAGGACAGTTAATTGAATAGCCTGTAAGTTGAAAAGCGAAATCGTTTTCAGTTTTGGTGCATGATGCAAATTTTTGATGCTGAATTTATTAAAGACAAAGAAGATTCATTTAATTGACTTTGACACATTATATTTTATTATGGATGTTGTGCGACCATAACAAAGTCTTAGTTCTTGGTTTTCTAGATAAAAATCACACTGATATTATAAACGCAAAAGTTTGTACGTAAGGGTGTTTGTTACTTCTTCATGCTGTAACGGTTTAACAGATTTAAGTGAAATTTGGAATGGAGGTAACTTGTCTATAACCTCGATTTACACAATAGGTTACGTTATTTGGACAAATTTTTGTGCGCAGAAAAATATATTGAATATTTTTTTTAAAAACAAGAACCGATTTCGGGACAACTTTTTTGTTTTTGTTAATTTTTGATAAAATGTATATGGGACCACCTCTGAAGACCTAACAAACAAAAAAAATCATCAAACCCAATTCATAATTGGCGGAGTAATCGCGTAACAAACATACAAAAATAAACATGCCGTCGAATTGAGAAACTCCTCCTTTTTGAGGTCGGTTAAAAATAGTGCAAGCATTTGTTTTTTGTCTGAGTGTAGTGGGACGATGCCCTCATAGTTCCTAGTTCCCTAAATACAGGGAAACCTAGTTAGAGGACCCGGATTTATATATGTGATCGTCGGGCGTTAGTCATTTATTTATTCCGAGAAACCGTTGGGCGCAGCTAGTAAGCCTATATAGTAAATAAGTCAGGTCGCACCTTGGCCATACAATAAAAATTTGTAGAATGACAATGATTGAGCCACTTACACGCGGGCACACGCATTAAGGACACAATACAAATTGAAGAAAGATTTTTTCAAGCGGAAAAGTAGTAAGGAATCGTGGCGACGTAATTAATTACCCATGTTGAATGCGTATAGTGTGTGTTTCCGGTGTGTGGCCGTACTAGTGGCTAGGATCTCGGTGTGAACTTCGACAGTTCTTTATTTCGACACGACACTTACTTCGAAAAAATATAGTTCGACAAGTCATTGTTTCGAATGAACATAATTCGACAAGTATTAGTAGTTCTTAGTTTTTCTTATTAGTAGTACTTCGACAACACAAACTGTACAACAAAGATAAACAACATCAACATACAAATAGCCCGTGAACTCCCCTTCCCCTTGAAGGGGAAAAGGGTTAGTCTCAGATTAATTTAACCAAAAACATTAAAAGTCGGCTAAACTTATACAAATTAATTGTAAACAAGTTATTTTATTCTGTTTTCGAGAAAATGATTTGCTCCATTTTCTTCGCCCCCGGCTCTCCGTAGTAATTAAGTATTATTTTAAAGAACCACGGTGAAAACATCCCTTGAATCGAGATAAAAGATATTTTTTCCGTTCCCGAGATTATTATTCGGGTAAATAACGGACACGATTCGTTTGGTTTTATTAATATTAGGGGAAGTTTTTTGTTTTTTATGATCTTTAATTAATTACATTGACTTTTGGAGTGTTGTAATTATCCTCTTAAGTTATGATACTTGACAATAAAGATTTGGTTCTGACTTTGTTCATATTTTCTTCTTTATACAATTAAACCTGAAGACCTGAAGACGGAATCCGAGAAAGCAGGCCTAGAAATGAATACAGCAAAAACAAAAATTATGACCAATATTCCTATAGTCAATAATTACCAGCTTCCTGTTGCTAAAGGACTACATATATCTAGGACACAAAATTACTCTGGGCTTTGAAAACCAAACCGCAGAAGCGGAACGACGAATTGCACAAGCCTGGGCAGCATTCGGTGCCAACAAGCAAATATTACGTGGCAAACTACCTCTTCACCTAAAAATAAAAGTTTTCGAGCAATGTGTCATGCCCGTGCTAACATATGGAACAGAAACCATGGCGCTCACTAAAAAGTCAGCCGAGAAGTTCAGAGTCGCGCAGAGGGGAATGGAGAGAGCTATGCTCGGTATTACTCTGCGTGACCACAAACGAAATGAATGGATCAGGAGTAAGACGAAAGTGAAGGACGTAATGGCTACAATAGCAAAGAAAAAGTGGGCATGGGCAGGACACATTGCAAGAATGGATGCGAGCCGTTGGGCGAAACGAGTCCTTGAGTGGAGACCTAGGGCGGACTCTAGAGGCCGCGGCCGACCACCGCAGCGCTGGGTGGACGATATCAGGAGACACGCAGGCCAGGACTGAATGCACCGGGCTCAAGACCGCCGGGAATGGAGACGGAGGGAAGAGGCCTATATCCTAGAATGGATAAATAAAAGGCCCCCATGATGATGATGATGATACAATTAAACAATAAAAACTACAAACAATATCAAAGAAATACAATGTTTTACACCTACCTCTTCTAATGATAGTGAAATAGTGTAATGTAGTTGTACGGTTTGTGCAAACCGCACAATACTTCAAGTACATATTCCCGCGGGTAAGCATTTTACCTTAGCGATATTATTTTAACGTCAGTACTTATAACGCCACCGTGCCATCAACATTCATTTAACTTTAATTAACTATTGTACTCACAACCAACTAAATATACCGACATTCTTCAGCTCGTGAATTTATTTAAACTACAACTACCAACTAACTAACTATTCAGAGATTGTGGGGCGCACACTACTGCGCACCCTACAGTAGTACAAGTGCTACCCATAAAGAACACAAGAACAAAGTGCCTTCGCCTTAATAGAGACAATAAGAAAATGAATAACTCATTCTTAGTATTAGTCTATCTATCAGTTTAAAATAAATGTAAATTACTTATTAGCTTTATCGATATCTATCGCTAGATTGTAATAAAAACGGGGATCGATCAAACCTACGTCTTCGGAATACCGTTTCTACGCCTTAACCACTGGGCCACCGAGCTCGAGCAACCAAATTTCTTCTATCCTTCTCATATCGTCTTACGGGGACGATTCTACGTCATCTGTCGTCAATGTTTCCATTGATCAATATCCCCGATATCTGCCCGAGTAATATAATTTTTCTTTTTACTAATGATATTATTTAAAATGTAAAGTAATTATTTCCTATATTATATTAAATTGATATTTTATTTCTATTTTTATTGGGATTTTTATTGATGATTCCTGGTTACTTGAATAAATTAATTTTGAATTGAATTGCCTAATTTACCTATCTCACTACAAAAGAAGCTAAACGAGTTTAAATAGCAGTGTAAAACTGAATGAAAGCAACGCCTCCGCTGTCAGACTTTTTGTAGGTCCGATAGTCGGGCAGATTTTGTCACCAACATTTGTCGCCTATTTTGTGACCGACTTTTTGTTAGACGTGTGCGTTGCAATATAAAAAATTGGTGACTGAATGTCGGATGTAGGCGAGTAGCCTAAAACAAAATATAAGTCACGACTATTTACACTGTTTTTCGAGATTCTTATATATTCTTATATTCTTTATTATATACTATTGTAATATTTACATCGATGATTTATAAAATATATGTACAAAGGCGAGCTTAACCCGACCTTAACCAGCGAGATTCATGAGTATTTTGAAAGAAAAATAGTGACATGAATCCTTATGACGACATGAAGCATAAAGAGGCAAACATTTTGGTAAATCATTTTAGGCGTTTTACGAGACATACCTACATATATATATATATATATATATATATATATATATATATATATATATATATATATATATATATATATATTAATATTTATGTATATATATATATTATTAAGTATGATGTGGACAGGCACTTTTAATCTAAAACAGTCTCTTACCTACACCTTACTTCATTCAATGCTCTGAAAAACTTTATCCTTCCTCACTAAACGTCTGATTCGAGTATGCAATACGAGTAGCAGATACAAAGTTACAAATTACGATTCGCATTCAAAGCGGCTTTTGGAATTAATTCGATTCCAGTTCAACTTCTCAGACAGTTTCAGTTTTACGTTTCACTTTTCATTTCATCAATTTAAGAATTGCATAAAATGTAAGCACAGTCTATATAGTTTTTTTATGTTACTAATTGATGAGACGAGCAAGTCGTTCGCCTGATGGTGAGCGCCACGCCTGCCCATAAGAAATGCAGTGCCACCCAGAACTTTTACTACCATAAAAAACACTGCGTAGCACTTCATTGCGCTCACCCGAGACATCAGATTTTAAGTGTCATATTCCCATCAATTTCGCTAGCTACAATGCCCTTCAAACCAGATTACCCAATAAGTATTATAGCTGTGATGAGAATAAACTTTAATAAAATACCTAACTAGTTTATAAACATATTTTATGTTAGAATTATATGCGTAGAGGAAGACAGTCTTCATCCTGGTAAGTACCAGGATGAATAATAAAAAACGGAGTTTGAAACTTTAAACTCCCTGTGACGGTTGGTATCTAACTACCTTACGAATTCAAAATATTTATTTGAAGTACCTACTGAGTTATAGAATAATATGTTCATTTATCATTTTAATAGTAAGCGTTTTTTATTATAGCTAACGCTTGTAACATATTAACAAGAATCCGTAATAGTTTAAAAAAATAATCCAGAAACCACGTTTTTATAGATTTCGAATGCAATGTCATTGAGTTGTGAGCTACTCTGAAAGTTTCAGCCGAATAACTAATCGGGAAGTGCTATTTATTATTTACTTACTTAATACATTATTTACCTTTTCTTATATACAATATTAAACTCATTAACATATTTATTATTAAATATACATATATATTAAAAAAAAGCGGAGGAATTTCTTATATACCTATGAATTTTAATTTTAATTCATTTTACATTTGCAATCAACCCCTGTACATATTAAGGTATATTATTCTAACAACAACCTACACAATATTCAGCGGGATTACACTACATATTTTCATTGCGTTTCAGTTTCGGGAAGTCCTCGAAATTTGTGATCTTTGCAAGATTCCACCCGGAACAACAGACAAAAACCAAGAAAGTGAATTAATAAAACGTGGTAATAATTGTGAATAAAGTTGATATAAATTTTTAAAAATAATAAAAACAAATTAGCAAATCGGACGCCCCATGTGTTAACTAAATTTATTATTATTAAGCTAACAAAATTCCCAACACACTACGAGTATATTTACAAGCACCAACCCATCCCATCAAGCAAGGCCCTTCTGCCCATAAATCCACGGGTATTTAATGAGTTTCCTCCACCGTTACCCGGCAATAACGGCCGTTATCATCGCAGGACATTAGACAAAACGTCGCCGGAACATATGACGATCGCGCGGTAAAAAATTACAGTACTTTGGTAATATAAAATGAAGTTCGTTTTCGAGTTTTGTAGCTATTTTAATCGTCAGGATTCGATTAAAGCATAACTTATACATATTCTATACTATACTATGCAAATAACTTAATACAAAAAAAATAATTACGACATCAGCTGCTAAAGCTATAAATAAATAATAAATAAACTTTTATTTCTTCTACTTCTAATCATTTGAATGTTTGTAAGTATTCTTAAAAGCTTAGTCCTTACAACAAATTTTGTGGACTTATGTAAGTACTAAAATTAAAAGCGGTTTTGAGCACCTAGTCGACAGATGTAAATGTACTCAGTGCTCAACATATGGATTTTTCATTTTGCCTGTTAATACCCTCAGAATATTGTTGGGGCTTCCACGCAATCTGCTCATCATGGATGCGGCTCTTTTTCTCATGATGGCGTTAAAGACGTCAATACGAGCCTCCATAAACATTTGAGATGCGCCTCATGTAAAAGGCTAAAGTTTCGATTCAGTCTTGGTTACCTATTGATATTCTTATCGAATATCCAGTATATCTATATAGGCGCAAAGACGCTAACAAACTTCAACAACTGTTAAAAATAACAAACTGATAAATTATTAGTTTACTACTAATAGTTTTGATTGCATAACTACTGTTTAGAACCATGAACTCATTGTTAAATTATGAAATTCACTACTTTTATGTTTACTTCTTATTTAACTGAGTGAGTTAACTGCTTACACCTTAAAACATCATTTTGTAACATTGATTTATTGTTAAAATTGAACTGAGACACTCGCAAGCAAGTTTGAATAGATTTTGCAAACAATGTTTGTGCGAGCCGTAGGTTTGATATAAATACGACCGCCCGACCGATCGTAGCTTAGTCTGGCTCGTGGGCCGGACTGTTCGGAGTCCAAAGGAAACCAAATAAATCCAACCGAAGACTACCTGCAGGCCTTTCATTCATGAAGGATGAGCGATCACCATGATGATAATGACAGTGACGTCAGCAGTGCTGATGTTAATGTATTGAGGGTAAGACTTTTTCTCTCGAGTAGCTTATCTCAACAGATTTGAATAGATGGCGTATAGGCGTTTAATTATAGGAAGTAAAAAAATAGGATTGACTCAGTGATCACCGCAGCTCAACTGCGCCTGAGGAATAATGTTGTGATGCTAGTTCAGGTTCCAGCTAGAGATCACTCTTTCTACGGTCTTTAAAATTTTAATTGGTCTTGGTTAGAACGAATTTGATTTGATGCGAAAGTTTGCATAAAACTTTCTCGTCGGATACATGGTCCGGATACATGGTTTTTAATAGAATGCAAACTTAAACATAGCATAATTACCTCTTCAAAACTCGCAAATATTCTGTGCTCACACTATAATTGTGTCTCACCCTTGTAAGTGCAATATATTTGCTATAAAGGTGCCCGTACACTGTCAGCAATCTTTCACCAACCGCATATTCCTAGCTTAATTGCGCCGAACGATTTATAGCATAGTTGAATACAGTGCCGTATTGTAATTACATACACGATGTTTGAGTGTGTGAGAGAGTCATTAAGTGTGACTTCAAATCACCGCTAATGTTACATAATAATATATAGGTAAATCTCGTAAAACGCCTATGATTTATAAAATGATTGTGTGATTTAAATGATTAAAATTATTTACCAATATGTTTGTCTTTTTACAAGCTTTTGTTTGGGTCAAATCTTGCAAGCTGAATCAGAACCACTTCCTCTTGTCCTATGGAGTTTAAATTTTGCATACTTATCAAAGTCCGATGACAATGCAATATTAGGGTGACAGCCAGCTGATCAGCCTATATCAGTCCACTGAGTCCGATCTTCGGCTTTTCTTCTCAAGAGTCATATTCTCATAGTTTCCACTAATCTCTAAAAGTAGGTAAGTTTACATTACGAATTTGATAAGATGCTGGGCAGACATTTATCAGGTGATAGCTACAATTAGTTAATTAACAAAGAAATGTAGATTAAAAAAATAATCTAATAACCGCGTTTTTATGCGCCTTAAAAAAATTAAAAAGCATTCTCATCAACTTGTGAGCGACCCTGAAAGTTCCTAAAAAATAATCGGGAAGTGGTTGAAATTTAAGTTGCAATATTCCACCCGGAACGACTGACAGACAAACAAGAAAGTGACGGACAAATTTAATAGTGGCACGCACGTTATATTAACAGATCTGCTATGTTAAGCAACGTTCGCAGTGGTTCACAGCTTGGTAGGGCGAATCGTATTAAATTTACGTTTACGCTTTCGTCTTCACTGTCGATTTTTCTTATTGTCTTAAATTTCCCTTTCTCTTTTATTGCCCCATTAATTAATGTAATTATCCTACCTTCCAAATTTTACTCTTTTTTACCTTCCAAGTAACACCTAAAAGTCAATAGCAATGACACGGTTCATCAGTCCAGCCAAATAAAATTCGATTAAATCGTATCATTACCCTCAATTAACATAAATCACCAATTTAAATTCCAAAACCCATTTGTGTACAATTTAATAGGTACCTAACTAGGTACATAAATGCAAGTCTGAACAGCCATGTTGCTTTTGCAAGTGACACAGCACACAGCGACAATCACATGGCTCGTTGGGCCGATGTATAATTAAATCCGCCGCAGTGTTTCTCTAGCTTTATAACGCGCCGGTAAATCTAGAGCTGGGTGAACTGTATTCTGGTAACATAATCTTCTCTATAATGTTCTGACTTTCCTAATAACAAAGAAATTAAAAATACGTTTTGCACCTGATGGTACGCAACAAGAGCATTGTTATGAGCAAGCACCCATAACAGTTCTAAGGCTACCCAGAATTTTGTATCGTTTGTTTGTCGGTGTATGTAATTCAATCGAATAATATCAGAATCAGAAAAGTCATATTTTTATTTTCTGTAAGTTTCATTGAGTAACAAAAGCAGGTCGACGAAAACTTACAATAACACATAATAGGACATATGAGTCTTTAGTATTCTAAAGAGAATCTTTAGTATAAGAATACGAACCTATTTATTGTATTAAATATCGCTTTTAGATATAAGTCCGCCTTTGTACTTTAGTTTTTAAGTTGTTTACATGTACCTACTGATTATTGTTTGGTGTACAATAAAGTATTGTGTATTGTATTGTATTAAATATAGGCGGGAGATGACGTCTCCGAGTATGAAATAAAACGAACTCGTTGTTCAAACGTGAAACAGTTCATTTATGTTCCACCACACAGGAAACAATATGTACACCAAGATCCAGAGGTCGGCTAGTTATTTGTTACGTCAAAAAGCTAAAGGTCTACTTATCCTATCATCTACCTGTCCTACCATCTACCTATCTGTTTTGACGTTTCGTGTTTGTTAACGAGTGATGTCACACCATTTTAGTGACGTGACATTTACGACAAATTAGACGAATTAGAATTCAGTACTATTAGGTATTCTGTGGAACAAGGATGGATGTATAAGTACATTAATTACTTAATTGACTAATTGATGCGTTATGGAACCTATAATAGTATAACAGGTTTCCAGAATGAAAAAAAATACAATTACCCGGATTGTAGTGATTTATTTGTGACCGCATTTCAACCCGCATTATGATATTCGTAAAAAGTTCTGATTATTGATACAGAACACAAGAACAAAGTGTCTTCGCCTTAAGAGAGACAATAAGGAAAGTTAAATGTAAATTACTTATTAACCTAATCAATTGTCTAGATTGTAATAAAAATGGGGATCATGACTATGAAACCATACAAAGAATAAAAAAAGAAGTTCTAATAACGGAGGAAAAAATAGGCACTTTAGTGACCATAACTTGACTGGGAGAGCCTGCCTCGGTTATGAATTTGGAACTTTTTCCTCCAGTACAGAAAACGGTCTAAGCCAACTGAGCTAACACGGCAGGTATCTCGATGATCGACATACTTGCAAACCTTTCTTTCTTTTTCTTTTAATATTTCACATACTTAAAAAGTTTAAACGCTGCAAGACTTTACAGTATATTATTACTTGAATTACATTTTGCAGCTCTTCACATGTTAAATTTTATATGTACTCGTATATGATGGGAGATGATGGCGTTATGCAAGTCCAGATATTCATACTTGGTGGCATCATACATTGAAATTAATTTTGTATTTCAGCTGTTTTCCCATAAACATTATAATAACAAAGAATTGTAATTTTACATTACACCGCATTGTGTCGATAAAGCGATTAAAACATACATTATGCAGCTATAAAATTCGTTGTAAGCCTTTAATCGAGTAATAAAATAAATTGTTCCCGCTCTGCTCTCGGATCGAACCCGAATCATTCCCGTGCGAGTCCCGAGGTGACGTCATGTCGGCCTACGAAATGAAAATTTAATTGCTTGCAGGAAAAGTTTGGATTTATAATAATAATAGTATATGTTCAGTTCAGTAAGTTGGTAGGCATAATATTATATATATATATTTTAAGAACTAGTCCGACTTATGTTCCGACGCACTGAAGTTGGTATCTGATCTTGATCGAGACCCAGCATCAATAACTTTCTTGATGGATGGATTAAACCCTATGCTCACGCCTTGTCATTCTAGTTCGAATATGGCATACTGAAAGCTCTTCTGGTTACTGCGACTTAAATATAATTCATTGTTAATAATCTGGTATTGAATGTAACCTGCTATACCTACCATCTCGACGAAAACCAGTTCGAGCACCAGTGTAAGTTGAAAAACAGCGCTGCGTTCTCATCTACGATGTGAACCCAGCACATGCTGAATTTACTCCATTTGCACTCTGACTGTAGGTACATTGCTTATATTGTATAGTTTTAATTAGATACTAAGAACTCGAAGCTGTGTATCGTGTTTGTAGTTGCAATAAAGAATTTCTTATCTTATCTTATCTTATCTTAAACAGTCGCTCTATAAACGGTGACCGAAAACATCGTAAGCAAGCGGCATTGTTAGGAATCATAAAAAATCAAGGACGTGTCAGCCACTAACCCGCACTGGGGTGGCCTAGTGCTTACCTAACATTGATGTACTGCACGTTTTGTAACTGCTGCAAAAAATGTATTACTACAGCTAAATGTACATAAACCAGTTACGAGTAGCTACATACTTGAATATAAACATACATTCATTAAATTCATTAATTTAACAAAAATCCTGTCCATCCAAAGGTTGCCTGTAAGAAATTGCGCATTGCGATAAGGCCCATTGTACCCACTGTTTATTGACTTTGTTGACTATTGTTTTCCTGTTTGTTTGGTATTCAATAAAGCATCATTGTATTGTATTGTACCTATATATACCTATTTTTTAGAACACTATTTTTGACAAAACTAATTTTCTTAGTCGTGATTTTTTGCCAACTGTGTAAGAAAATAATAATGATAAACATTTTTCGACGTTTTTCTAGATCTACACAAAATAATTGATTTAAAATTTCTATACAATAAACGTTTTTCACAAAATAATTTCCAATTTTGTCGTACCTTAAGAACTTTCCAATTTTGTCGTACCCTACCCATTCAATAAGTCCTATCAAAGACATTCCTTAATTCTTCGACTAAATTAATATCTACTCATAATAAGCTCATGCATTCTTTGACAAAGTGGTTCGGTCTCTCTTAATCTGGCTTATAGACCCTTGGAAATTAATCAAGGGGGCAGGTGGGGCAAAGTGGAGTCTTTTGAAGGAATGTGTCCCTCGAGTGTCTGACGTCTGATTCCCAAAATATACCTTCGACTTAATTTTGAGATTTTGCTTTGTATGTGTGAGTTCTTTTTCGCACGAGTTTTTTGTTTAAGAAAATCTGTTTAATACAGGACTAACTGCGCCCGGTGGTTTCAACCGCAGTTTTCCGGTTAAAATGTAGCCTATGTCTTTTTCAGGACCTAAAGAACCTACATTCTAAATTTAATCAAAATCCGTTCAGTAGCTTTTGTGCGTTTGTGTATTTAAACTTTCGCATTTATTGTATTAGTAGAAAGTGGGATAGTAGCAAGGATTTATATAGAAGTCGTTCTATTTTTTTAATTATGCTTATTATTTTTAATTATATTAATTACAGGCGCGCTTTGGAGTGGTAGGCTCTGGCCGTGGTTGTAATACCACCCACCGAACAAAGCCATGCCGTCAAGCGACCTAGTCGTGTTTCGGGATGATGTTCGGTGAACCATTTGGGAGACGGGTCGGAGCAGCCGCTCCACTGCCGTCTCTCTCTAGATCTATGTGCTCCATCTTAGGCCACATCATCGCTTCACATCAGGCGAAATAGTGGCCAAACATAGATCTATTAAGTGTAAAAAAAAGTCGTAATATACACATAATATGCATGGTATGAGATATAGCCATTGTCTAGTTCTATTACTTTACACAAACCTACTGCTGGGTGTAATAATGTAGTCCAATTTTCATGCACTATCTCATCAAATTTGCCGCGTTACTGTCATAATGTAGGCACGATATTATCCTGTGTTATAACTTTGAATTAAAAATGTACAAAGCCCCCGGCACAATAAAACATATATAAGAACCACCGCTCGAAAACCTGTTTTCAAACAAAAAACCGCATCCTAATCGGTTCACCCGTTTAAGAGCTACGGTGCCACAGACATACGGAAACACACATAGTGGTCAAACTTATAGTTCTATTTATTTATTATTTATTATACGCCCAACAATTACATACATAGATCCTGGCACCTAACTAGGATTCCCTGTATCTAGGGAACCAGGAACTACGAGGACCATGGTCCCACAAACCCAGATACGAAACAAATGCTTGCGCTGTTTTTTCTATGCACAAACATTTGTTCCGTCGCGGGATCGGACCCGCAACCTCAGTGGTGTATGAGATGACGAATACACTTCCTTTTTGCGTTGGGGGTTTTAAAACTATAGGTAGTAATTACAAAAGCATTCGTTTTTTATGTTATTGAATGATAAGACGAGCAAGTCATTCGCCTGATGGTAAGCGCTACGCCTGCCCATATAATTGCAGTACCATCCAGAACTTAAACATCCCAAACATTTCATTTCCCAAAGCTGTCCTTCAACAAACCGAAGGCAGAAGGAAAAGTTAGCATCATTTATAGAAACGCCTCTAGCTATAGCCGCTACTTCAATCAAGTGACTTTTATTTGTGTAGTAAACAGCAGTTTGCATTAATTACGCAACAATTTGTTATGTACAACTAGCTTTGCACAGTTTTCAAGTTCTCAACACGTACTTACTGTTGGTATTCGCTGCGAGTTGGTTTTATTCTACCAAAGGTTTTTACGCACAGGCTCCGATGCGATTCGTAACTATATCATAACTATGCCGCTAAGCTGTAGATGTAAGTAATAAAGTTCAACATAGGAACTCCAGTTTGTGAATCGTATGCTAAGAATCAAGCGTTTAGCTGCTTTTCAATCCTATGTATTTTCCGCTTTTTGCATTGTAGCCAGCGAAAATACTAGGCATATGAGACTTAATATTTGATGTCTCGGGTTGATGAGCTCAATGCAGTGCTACACAGAGCTTTTTATGGTATTAAAAGTAATAAATCATATGTAAGTATTTGTCGTTAATAGTATATTATTTTAGTTATATATGATTGTTTTATTTTATTATCGTTTATATTAATTATTTGCTGTGCACCACCGTCTATTCTTTTAACATTTGTCCAATCCATCCAAAGGTTGTCTGTAAGAGATTGCATTACGCGATAAGACCGCCAATTGTATTACCCTAGTTAAGATTTCTATTTTGTTCATGTAATTATGTTTGTGGTATGCAATAAAGTGTTATTGTATTGTATTGTATTGTAAAAGTTCTGGGTGGCACTGCAATCGTTATGGGCAGGCGTGGCGATTACCATCAGGCAAACGACTTGGTCGTCTCATCACTCAGTTCCATAATAAAAAGTCTGAAATACGTTCGAATTCTGGCCGTGTTCAATCATGTTTAACCCCTGACGAAAAAAGGAGCGGTGTTATAAGTTTGACCACAATGTGTGTCTGTTTGTCTATGGCACCGTACCTCTTAAACAGGTGAACCGATTTTGATGCAGTTTTTTATTTAAAAGCAGGTTTTCTAACGGTGGTTCTTAGACGTGTTTCATCAAAATCGGTTCAGCCGTTTTTTACTTTTCATAATTTTTTTGTGTCAGGGATTTTATAAATTTTTACCCGGCTTCAAAAAGGAGGAGGTTCTCAATTCGGTACTTAATTCGAACGGTATGTTTGTTACGCGATTACTCAGACAATAATAAATTGATTTAGATGATTCTTGATTGATTTAGATGATGACTTAGATGATTCTTTTGTTTGGTAGGTCATACTTCAGAGGTGGTCTCATAATTTTTTTATCAAAACTGATTCAGTACTTTCTGAAAAAATTAACAGAAACTAGAAATATCAGTTTAGTCTTGAAGTTGGTTCTTGTTTTCGTCTCCTACCACTCTTTACTCGCTTTGCCAAACGATACAATCACAATATCGAATGCTGTAGATACAAATCTAAACTTGTATGGTTAATTAACTCGACAAGTAGGTACCTATAGTGCTTGAGTTTTCCCGGCACGTTACGCCCCCGGTACTAAACTTGTTACCACGAAACTATTAGATTTTCCTCCTGAAAAGGTCGCCGCGTGTCATACTCGACTAATTCTTTTGTTTTTCACGTTCCGACCAAAAACTAGTGTAATGAGATAAGTATTTGAGTTTACCTCCTTTTATTTCGTTTTAGAAAATGTATATTATTATTTATTATACAGCATATCAGCCATAGTATGTCATTTGTTTATAATAATAGGGAATCGGACAGTAATCGAAAAATAATCTAAAATGTAGTTTGAACGAATTTTGAAAGATCATTCAATCAATATTCTTGTAAAATAATAGTTTTTTAGAAAAATATTGATTAAATCTTTCGGATTCGACAAACATTCGTTCAAACCACATTTTAGATTATTTTTTGTCATAATTTATATTTTAAATCAATAAATAAAATTTAATAAAACTGTCATTTTTTATCTGTTCCGAAACACCAACACAGTGCCGGACGTCATTTCAAAAATAAATAAAGTGACGTCATATGTTGTGAGGTGACCTTTTGCGCGGCAATATTTAAAACATAATATTTGAACATAATTTTAGGTACTTTTAGGGCTTTATTTAATTTAAATATTATTTTTCATAGCTTTATATATATACTATGGTACATTTTAAACACTTTCTCAAAAGTTGTCCGATCCCCTATTATACACGTCACAAAAAATAACGAACATTACAATACCTAATATAATTATTAGTACTACTCTGTACCATTTTTCAATTTATTTTTACTTATGTCAAATAAGTTATACAATTAAATGACTCATAAGGTAAATCAAACAATAAAATTAAATAGAAAAAAATCAGAATGTATAACAAATGCTAAATTAAATTAAATAAATCATAATTATACAATTACAAGCTGCGCCCCGCGGTTTCGCTCGTGGTTTTCCGGAATAAAAAGTAGAGTACGTGTATGCCCTTTTCCAGGACCTAAAAATGTACATAGGTACCAAATCCGTTCAGTACATTTTGCGTGATTGAGTAACAACATCTGTTTATTCATCCATACATCCATCCATCTATCCATCCATCGATCCTTACAAAATTTTGCTTGTTTCTTTTTTTTTAGCTTAGTAGGTCTATGTTTGGCCACTATCTCGCCTGATGTGAAGCGATGATGTGGCCTAAGATGGAGCACATAGATCTAGAGAGAGACGGCAGTTGAGCGGCTGCTCAGACCCGTCTCCCCGATGGTTCACCGAACATCATCTCGAAACACGACTAGGTCGCTTGACGGCATGGCTTTGTTCGGTGGGTGGTATAACAACCACGGCCAGAGCCTACCACTCCAAAGCACGCAAGCGGGTTTCATCACGATGTTTTCCTTCACCGTTTTAGAGCGAGCGTGCAAAATCTGCATTTAACTATAAGTCATTGGTGCAGGGCCGAGTCGGGATTCGAACCCAGGTGCGTCGGATCGAAAGGCGCATGAGTTCCCGCTGAGCCACACTCGCTCTAAACATCAAACTAATATCAAACAGCATGTATAATATTAGTAGGTATTAGTAAGAAAATAAGAATATAAATAGGACTACAGTAGGAAGTAGGATTTTTACCCAAAGTGCATCCATAAATAATTTATTTATTGTATTAGTAAAAATATTATTATACATTGGTATCTATATAATACTTTTGCACGCGGCATCAAAGAACAGTTTGTCAGTTGTTATATTTAATTTAGCGTAATATTTTATATATAATTTATTTATATTTAATTTATTTATTTATTTTTTAAAGACATAGCATAAAGGTTAGTCGACATCACAGGAGACCGAAGAGCTGGCAGCTACCTTGGACAAAGAATTAGTCTAGGTATTCAAAGGGGGAACGCTGCCAGTATCTTCGGAACCTTGCCTAAAGGGACTCCTTTTAATAATATATTTTAGTATTCTATTTTTTAAGGTTTTTAGTTTTAGTTTCATGTTATTAATTGGTATTATAATTTAGATATATTAGTTAATTGATAAAAAAATATATTTAGCGTTGGAAGAGCTAAAACTGAAACTTTGATCGACATTTTAGAATTCCCACTGCTACGTTACATTTCGTTTCGTACCCTTCACGAACATTGTCACGTATTGAAACATAAATTCGCTCATATTTTTTTGAAAAATGTCAACATACACAGATAACAGAGTTCGGAAACATCGCAAGGTGTTGCCCATTTTTCAGTCACGCCTGAGTTCAGTTCGTTTCTATCTGCGCCTTTTTTTAGCAATATATGACTGTAATATTTTTACGCTCGGCTGTTTTTAGAACGAAACGGCATATTATATACACAGTGATTAAACTTGGAACAAGTCGTTTCGTGTGACTCATACAGAGGCTTGTGTTTGTGGAGTTGGATAAATTTATTATAAAACTAATAAAAACGGCTAATTCGGCCGAGCAGCTCAAGCGGCACAAATATGCTAACCTCGGTAGCGGTTACATATTTGAGCCGTTTGGTGTGGAGACTTAAGATCGGCGAGGACCGGGAGCTCATCGTATTTTCAAAAGTCTGTCTGAGCGCCTGATCGATGCGACGCCTGACCAAAATGCTGGGACTTATTTGGCTCAACGTATCAGTACTGCAATCCAACGGGGCAATATTGCCAGCATCTTGGGTATGCTGCCGACTGGTAGTGGGTTGGAGCATTTGGGCTATCTATAGTAAGTAGAATGCAGAGTTGTTTTCGTTGTTGCATTTGCCGTTAAAAAAAAGCTAATTAAAAAAATCGGGAAAGAGTTTAGCACAAGTGGTTTTGTAAGTCTCACATTCAGAGACCGTGTTTGTGGATTTAAACAATATCGAAAATAAGAACTATATATTCAAGTATAATATTGTATATTTTGTGAATATGACTATACTTTCAGATTTTTAGATACAACATTTTTAAATTTGCTCTCTACTGCTTTTTTATGTGACAGATTTCTCAATACATTACATTTTCAACTGTATATGTAATATTTTCATCATCATCATCAACAGCCCGTATTAGTCCATTGCTAGACATCTCCCAATGCACGCCACTGAGCCCGATATTCGGCTCTCCTCATGTAATTGCTGCCAGCTACTTTGCGCAGGTCGTTGCTTCATCTGGCCGCAGGGCGTCGTACACTACGTTTGCCTAAACGTGGTCTCCACTCTAGAACCCGTTTACCCCACCGCTTATCGGTTCTTCGACAAATGTGGCCGGCCCATTGCCATTTCAGCTTGCTTATTCTTTGAGCAATGTAATATTGTATTTATTATAAATTGTTTAGGGTAATTACGTAAAATACGACTCTAAAGACGTATTTGTCAGCGGGGGCGGTACTATTAACGCAATCAGGAAAGTTCATTCGTGCAACTTTAGCCACTGTCTTCACATACAGGAAACTGGGCGACCAGACAATATACTGATATGACGAGCATGTACCTTTATTTATTATGTTATGAGAGAACATGAAAGGTTTTCATTTACCTTGTCATGCAAATATTTATATTTTTTTAGCGCTACCCGTTATTTTTATTCGGTCGTTTCTTCTGGATATATTTGATTGGATACATTTTGTGCTGTTTATGTAAATTTGCCTAAAAATATTTGGTTGTTTTCTTTCAGGTTTATTAATTGAATGTATGAAAGAATTTCCAAAAATACAATTTTATTATAAAATATTATCTGCTGTAGGAGATAGGCATATAATAATATGTGTATCGCAATACTTTTCAAGGTACTGTGTAGCACTGCAATTATTATGGGTAAGCGTAACGGTTACCATCAGGCAAACGACTCGCTCTTCTCGTTGTTCAGTTCCATAAAAATAATCTACTTATGTTGTTGTGATTAGGTATTTTTATAAAAATTCGTAAGGTATGCAAAGCATACCAAACAAGCTTCTGAAATTACCGTTAAATTCCGCCAGTTACGTTTAGAATACGGGAGAAAACGAGAAATGTTAATCACAGTTTCCAATTCGCGTTTTAACGTTTTTATATTTTCTCTCAGTAAAAAATATTCGGCCAAAAAGTTTGCAACATTCCTAGAATTTGCTAAAGAATGTTAAAAACGTCGGTGAAAGAATTCTGTGGAAAACCGTTTGACCTCATTTTGCAAGTTTTCTCCCTTGCAAGATTGATGTTTATGAAAAAAAATTTTTTTGGAGGAAGTGAAACTTTGGGCTTAAGGGATTCTTAGCACGGCGCCAGCGGGCAAGAAACACTTATTACTTCTAAAACTCCTAAAATTTAATCTAACCTTTTATACGATTTAGATTTATTCTCTTGAAATAGATATGCTTTGCATTGGTAAATTCATTTGTTGTTTTACAAAATACCTAAAAGGGTTTTGGAAAGACGTCTATACTAATATTATAAAGGCAATTTTGTATGTATGTTTGTTGGAGGTAATCTGGAACTACATATATACTGATCCAATCTTAAAAGTTCTTTCATTAATAGAAAGCTACACACACTATCGCCGAGTGACAGGCTATATTTTATTTTGTCGACGCCAACGAAGTCACGAGCATTTGCTATTATTTAACAACATAACAATATTAGGTATCATAATTCATTTTATAACAATAAAACTGACTTTAATTCTAATGTGTCTTCGAAGTCCAAGGTCAAATATATCTATGAAATCATATGGAACCACCTTGTAGCTATGCCTACTGAACCCAATGCAAAAATAATTTGCCAAATCGGTTTTTAAATAACGGAGTTCTAAGGTAAAAAACATAAATAAACAATTGAATTGACCTCCTTCTTTATTGAAATCGAAAAAAAAAGGATGGCTACATACATCCTGTTATAACTATTACCACAAACTACATTCGAAGAGTGAGGACCATGTTCTGACAGCATTCAGACAAAAAATCAATTCATTCTCTTTTGTATGCACATATATTTGTTCCAAACCCGCATCTTCCACAATATGACTCAATCTGACCCGCTACAGCAACAGAGGCGTACCAAAATATTGTATCTAAAAGCGTTTTTCACGGTTCCAAAAGTCACGATCGTTCTTTCCAAATATCCAAAGCGTTTCACAGTTATCTCTAGATCACGTATAGCAGCGTCAGCCACGGGGGAAGTAATTTGATGTTATTACTGTGGCAGATGTTCGCTGGCTATTTTTCAATCTTGTATCAACGGCGCGCGTCCTAAAATATATTATTACGTTGCGTGTGGGATACATTATATTTTGTGGCAGCGGTAAATAGCAAAGATCAAATTCTTTATTCAATTTTGGCATCACAGACGCTATTATGTAAAAGTAACGATGACGTTTTGGATAACCAATGTCAATCAATACTTACATTTCAGTACACTCTCTAGAAATACAAACGCTCTCAAAAATATTTAAGAACATTTGTAGTATCCGATACAATCGCAAAGGTCTAAGCATCCTTTGTGAAACGGATTGATAGCCGAAGATGTGCCGATCACAAAGCGACTGAGATTAGGGTTGCCTCGCGCCTGTATTTCTTTTGGGCGATTCTTTTGTAAAAAGTCACTGTCGTAAGGTAGAATGCAGAAAATGCACTTTGGATTTTAAAAGAGTTCAGTTTAAATAGCAGCAGTTTTCCGTTTAGGCGCATAATTAATACAATCCGCAAAATGTTTAGTGGATATTATAAATTTATGCATCTGTAGCTTGGAGACAAATTCAATTGAAAATTCATTGAATTTATTACCAATATAATTAATTTATAAACGCTTTTACAGAGCTTAAGAGTTATTTTAGAGCGGAAATTGTTAAAATATAGGACGACGGAAAATTTTACAATTAAGTTCGTAGTAATTAAATCTAAATTAAATGGAGATACTAAATAGATGATAACACGAAGAGGAGAGCAAATATAAATAGTAATAGTTAGTATTATTTGCCTCAATGTACCGTGACGTTCGCAAGCGTGGCGCTTACGAACGGCGCGAACGCCTTGCTCGTCTCAATGTATAAAAAAAGTTGTTTTTTTTACGCTTAATAGATCCATGTTTGGCCACTATCTCGCCTGATGTGAAGCGATGATGTGGCCTAAGATGGAGCACATAGACCTAGAGAGAGACGGCAGTTGAGCGGCTGCTCAGACCCGTCTCCCCGATGGTTCACCGAACATCATCCCGAAACACGACTAGGTTGCTTGACGGCATGGCTTAGTTTTTCTTTTCATCGTGTCAACCCTATTCTCCACGAGATCTCTACTGTACGATCTATCAATTTGTTTAATTGGATTCTTCCTTTGTGTATTTTTTTCTGTTTGCAGGAGCAGGGACCTATTGAGATTTAATGCTATTCCTTTTGTACGCGGGTATTCCTCTTTGATTCGTTTGATTTTACACAGCTTTGTTTGGGGGATCTAATTATAAATATGTAGAGTCTGTGAGGAATCATTTGATACAACAACATTTTGAAACACTTGACCCTTAATATAAGTACCAAATGGTTTTACTTTATGGGGAGTATTTTATTAACCGAATTTCAAAAGAAGAAGATTCTCAATTTGACGTAATTAATTTAATTGTATAAATTTTTTGTTCTTCTTAATTTGTTTTTTTTTTTGTGTATAATGTACGCTGAGTTTTGAACAGATTTGTGTGAATCATTTTTCGGTAGAAAGTATATACCAGCCATGGGACCACCCATATATGTTTGGATAAGATCGAATGATAAACCTATGAGAAAATTATATATAAAGCTCCTGAAAAATCGAGTATCGTATCTTGATGATTCTATTCATAGAAAATAATTAAGTATTGAGTAAAAATATGTCATTTAATATAATAACATATGTATTTTCTTTGTATCTAAAGTGCTTTTTGCATACCTAGAATGGGTGACAACATAATTTGGCAGCATGCCTTTGAGGATTCGACCACACTACGTATAACCAAACCCCTGACACTCCATACAAATTCGCCGAGCTAACTGTCTAGTACTACTACTGACGCAGCGGCCTGTCCGCACACGTTTTGTGTGTGTGCGTAATTATTGTAGGGATGAGCTAATACGAATTGAGCGCGACAAGGACAACGCTATACGTAAGCAACCTAAGTGTTTCTCTTTCACAACCACTATCGCTTGGCTGGGAGACGCGAAAAACCAAAAAATCTTCGATTCTTATTTGTGTAAGTGGTTTCTTTGCATCCATACACAGAACAATAACGAACCATTTTAAAAGAGATATGCAGACCTCCGTCAGTCGGGTCAGGTCCTGGTCAGCTCCATCGTCTTCAGCCGTTCTTAGTCTTTTTCTCAATATGTTTCGTCTATATGTCAAAGTCAAATAGTCAGCTGGCCTGCTCTACCTCTGTAAAGCAGGTCGTCATCGTCATCCAAAAAGGTCATAACAACCTCAAATAAAATCAATTGATCGCACATATAAAATAAACATTTCAATCTCACTCATTAGTCATTCGCAGCGAGCGGTGACAACCGAGTGACGCAAGCACGGCATTGTCGATTTTTTCATCGGTTTGTTGCAGGTGACAACAAATTAGCGGGGGGGTGGGAGTGTCGCTTCTTTACGTAGTAATATTTAGTTTTCTTTGGTATAACTATACGTATTATAGTAAACATTGCATTATTATTTTATTGCCTTTATAGTAGTATTTTTCTTTTTGTTGTTATGTTTTCTGGTGGTGAAACAATAATGAGTTATCTAATCTAATCATTGCCAACGTTATGATATTAAACTTTTATAAACGCTTTTACTCTCGGTACTTCATATTATTCTACTTTAAAAAAAATAGTCATCCATAACAAAAAGTAATTATTTACTGAAATTCAATGACTCTTTATTTGATCGAATAACAAATAACGAGCGGATCGGCTCCAAGGAGAATAGGCGTCGAAGTTATTGTTTGCCAAAATTAGCTGTCCGACAGATTGATGTATCGTGCGCGTGAAAATACCTACCTATTTAGCTGAATCTCCTGATACCTGGCGGAGGAAAAAATCTCATCAATACGTTTTGTTATAAAACAGAGTTGAGAACAATTTTTGTATATTTATTTGAAATTAATACAAGTATATTAATTTCAAATAAACATACACAATTAAAACATAAAACAAATTAATACTATTTACCAAAAAAAAATTATATCAATGTATCTTCGAAGTCCAAGGTATAATATCGATGAAATTTAGATGGGACTTCGTAGCTATACTGAACTTTTTTTGATGTGAATGAGTGATGAGACGAGCAAGTCGTTCGCCTGATGGTAAGCGATGGCGCTTGAACATGCCGGATTGCGCCAGGATCAGTAGCGACGTATCCAGGCACAGAACAGCTGAGAAAAATATGATATGGCTTATAGACATTTTTTTTATGGAACTGAGTGATGAGACGGGCAAGTCGTTCGCCTGATGGTAAGCACCATGCCTGCCCATAAAAATTGCAGTGCCACCCAGAACTTTTAATACCTAATACATTGCGCTCATCACCCCGAGACATCAGATATTAAGTATCATATGCCCAGTAATTTCGCTGGCTACAATGCCCTTCAAACCGAGAACACAGTTTTGCACACTACTGCTTGGTGGCAGAATAACTGGCGAACCTACCCAGACAGCATCCGGCATACGAAAAAAAGTCCTATCACGAGTGAACAGAACGCAAAAAGAATTTTTGAAATCGATCATCAGTTGGCAGAGAAATCGGTAAACATGCAATAACAATTAAAGTAGGTACGTATATACCTCTCATGCTATCTATACCTACATTGCAGTGATAAAATTTATCAGCCTTTTACTTTTTTATAATAAAATATGAATCTCTCGATTAAGCTTAAATCGTTAGGATTCCAGCTTAATCGGGAGATTCATATTTTAATGCGGGATATATTAAGTTCTAAATTTTGAACAAAGCTATAAATGAGCAATAACCCAGTACATAAAAAAGCCTAGTTGCTATGTTAAAATAAATATGAAGCTTAAGATAATTAAAAGAAAAAACGCACTAAAATTCTCAAAACGGGAAAAAGCAAAATATTCCCGTTTAAAATATTTCCACCGGTTTATCTTCATCCTCATTACTCAAGAAGCACATTTTACTTCAAAAACAACAGTAAGAGTCGCAACAGCGCCCCGGAGGCTTCCAGAACTACCTCGACTTGCAATGACAACGTGAAAGTATTTAAAACTTTTTAATGTTCTTACCAAAACGTGAAGGTGGGGTTTGCATAACCTAATAATATATTTTATTACGTACCACTTTGACTGGTTCACCATTATCATCATTTCAGCTCATGTCTACCCACTGCTGGGTATAGGCCTTCTCTCCCTTTGAGTGGTTAGCTGAGATAAATTATCGAGTATTTTATGACCGATAAAATACTCTCAAATACTACGCGACAATTGTGATAAAAGTGAATATCTTATATTTACCATTTAATTGCTGGGTTTATTAATTGACATTTTAATTTAAAACTTGCTCTGTCGTTATAATCTGATTTTGTTGTCAAAGCCACTTTTATCGGTAGCTTTGATGCTTCAATTTTCATTGTTTTGTAACAAAAAAAAAAGCAGTAGCAAAAATTTGCAAATATTTAAATTACTTTTTATACTAATTGAAAAAGCTCTATGGAGTAACATTACCGTTATTATTACCGGGTATCGGTTTATTGCAACTGAAAATGATCCTCATTTCAAACTTTTTAATGTTTCCCCGAAACTCAAAGGTCTGTTTACGTCGGTAAACACGTACCGTTAATGTTATATTTTATTTTTATTATAATTCCAGCCGCGGAGCTCAGATAACGGAATTTAGGTCAAGGAGTGCTCTGTTTTGTTGTTGCGTTAGTCAAATTTTCCTTAAAGATCATACTGAATACATCCTTGTTTACAGTTATCTGTGGAATACACAACAAATATAAAGTTATTACCTAGGTATATAATATTTTCATATATTATTACATTAAGGCGAAGTAGCGTTTAACTCTATCGATTATTTAGGTCTCAATCGGTGCGGAGCTATTAGAGTGTATTAAACTGTTGACGCGCGACTTCGGTCGTAACACTATTGTTACCCCGAGAGCCGTCTTGACTTAAACGCAGGAACTAAAGCAGTGGCATTACCATACTTTTTAAATTGGATGTAATTTTTGTTTCATATAAATAACCAACATTGCAAGCTCAGGTCAGGGGGACTATACCAAGAGGATATGAGGACATATATTTATTAATTTATGTTCAAATTGAACTGTGTAGGATTAGAAACTATATATATACTAGAATCATGCCAATTAGAAAACTATAAGTAAAAACATTTATTCTATGTGGATAATAAAATAACTTACTTATTTTTGAAGGAAGAAAGTAAAGAAGAGTTCCGGTCTTGTTTTGTATCACCACAGCTGCAGGACGCAACATTCAAACACACAAACTAAACTACAAAAGAAAAACGCCGCTCATTTCTGTTTGCGACCGTCGATCGTTTTTCGCATCTGCCCGACGGCGAGGTATGTTCTAATGACCGAACTTCTGCTATCCTCTAATGTTTCTTTAAACACTTTGGTACGGACCCATTACTGCAAAGGTGTAGTGTAGGATCTACCAGAAGTTCTTATTACATGCGGCAACCTAAACTAACTAAGCGTACACGTTTATGACGTCATGCCAGAGGTCATGCAAGAGTGCTTGAGAGGTCTTTTTAATATTTTATTTTATATCTCTTTTTGATTTTTCGTATTCTATTTTACCAATGTTATTGTCTATGTGATTAATTTAAATAAATTGACATAATTTTTTTTTTTAAATTCTTTTTTGCATGACATGTTTCATTGATTTTTGTTGTTTTTATAATTTATTTTGACATGTTCTGTTTAATATCAAATAGTGTATATTATGTACGAATTAGTGTAATTGGTTTAGGCCGTACTAGTTTGTAATAAATAAATAAAAAAAAAAATGCCTGCGCTCGCGCTGTTTTGTACTATTCAATCATTGTATGGCACCACGAATTTATAATCGTCTCCCTAAAGCCATAGTTGAGTGCTCTGACTTAAACATATTTAAGGTTCAACTGAAGGTGTTTTTGTTGGGTAAGGCATACTATAATGTTACTAAATATCTAAATGACAAATTTTATTGAATTTATATAATTGAATAGTTTCCCAATGAATAATATTATCTAGTGACATTTTTATTTGAATTTTAATATGGTTTGACATAATAATTGATAAATAGTCTATAATAATTATTTTTGAATGCGATGTGTACCTACTATAATTATAATAATTAGAATTGTTTGACGTAACTTTTATGATATTGCATGCCTGCTGGTAGAATATGGCTGAACTTATAAATTTGTAACATCATGTGTATTTACCCATATTCGCAATAAATTAATATGAATTTGAATTTGAAACATATCCCATCGTAGAGAATATCGTTATTGAGTTATTGGTATTCATCGTTGATAAAAATTATGTCTGGCCAATAACACACGAAGAAATAAGAACAGCAATAGATTTATACATCAACTTTCAATGATCGAGCTTAGCAAAACTCGGAGTTCAACTTACTTTATTCTTGAAAACTTAAGAATAAATTTAAAATGTTCATGCTTTCAAGGCCATACTCAAAATATTTATCCACCTCCAGATTTTGTTAATTTGGTCTTGTTGAAATAAGTTTCTCGAGTAACAAAACCCTCCCTGACTTTCCAATCTAACCATACGTGCAACATAACACATCCCGTGTGTTGTTTCTCACGTTTATGAGAAAACTAAGAATGGGAACAGATTAAGAAACTTTCCAAGCGAATCCCGTTAGTTGTAATGAGGTTTGTCTGTTTAAATTAAATACTGGGATTGAATTCGCTGGTTCTCTTCGGATGGTTAGGGATCGCGGAATTGTTGTAGACTTTGAGCCTGTTTGAAGGAACTATTTATTATACAGAAGGCTGAGTCAGAGTAGTGAATAAATAATACCTTTGAAGTAGTTTCTTTGTCTTCCTTCTTAATTGTGTGGGTCCATTCGGTCCGATAGGTTGTTTACTTTTTGGTCTAGTTTGTCCGTTACGTCCACTTTCCTATTATGACTACTTGTTAAGTCTATCTCTCTCTTTCTTTCTTTCTCTCTTTCTCTATGTCTCTCTCCCTCTACGTTTATTTCCTTTAAGTCCAACTCGCTACGTTCCACGGTTTTACTAGTGGTTTATCGAGAAAAAAAAACACCCTATATTCTTTTCCATGTCCTTAAGTACCTAAATATCAAATGACATCTTAATCCGATCAATAGTTTTTGCGTGATTGAGTAAAAAACGTCCACCCATCCATCACAAGTTTTCGCATTTATGATATTAGTAGGAAGTAGGATAGGATTATATTTTAATGTCTAGTGGAGAGACTTGAATACACAGTAACCAGAGTTTTACAGACCTAATAACGCTAAATACACAAAACCACTACGTAAAATGGAAGGTGGCATTTTGTGGCCAACACTATGGTGTTGGAGCTATAGACCGCCCAAAAGTCTCCGAAATGACCTAACGACTGTGTTTTTAAGGCGACAACCGGAACCGAAGGCTTAAAGAGCTCTAAAAGCATGGTAGCGCTCAGATATAAAACACGAACGCATCAAAGTTGTGACCGCAGTGAATATTGCTTAACCTAGCAGATCTGTTACGAACGATAAGACGAGCTACGATACGAATGCTAAGCATTTCTCCATTTGTCGTTTTGTATTCAGCGCTTGAAGTGCCGTGGTGTGTACTTTCACTATTCTTAGGGTGCTTGTTCACCGAACTTAGCAGACCAAAGAAAATCTTGGTCAATACAAGAATAGTTTTACTGGTGGTAGGTTTTTTGTATGCGAGATGCCGTCTGGGTGGGTACCACCGCTTTGCCAGTTATTCACCCGCCAAGCAGTAGTGCGCAAGCATTACTGTGTTCCGGTTTGAAGGGCATTGTAGCCAGCGAAATTACTGGGCATTATGAGATACAAAAGCTAATTGTCTCAGGGTTACGAGCGCAGCGCAGCGCCGCGCAGGATTTTGCAAAACAAAGTTCTGGGTGGTGCTGTTGTTATGGGCTGGCGTATTGCTTACCATCAGGTAAACGACCAGCTCGTCTCGTCATTCAGTTACATAAAACAATAGTGCATTCTCATTTAAAAACGAAGGAATTCATAAAATTTATAGGTTTTTTATTTGTCTCTACGGTCCTCTCCATTTTGTTAAGCTTCTATGAACCACCTTATTTTGCGATCTTTTTATGGAACAAGAACTTAATCTATAAAAATAATAAATCCAGGACTAAAACAAGCAAAGATATTTTGAGTAAAATATCGTATTATTATGTTGAGGAATATTTCAATACAAAACCTATACTACAAGTAAACATTATTCACAAAGATACAAGAACAAAAGCTGTAAATATACAGAAGAAATAATTCATATTACAGTAGAACAAAGAGACCGCACCGATACTATACTTTATCATGTCTCAACATCAAACAAAAGTACCGCTCTCTGCACCGAACTATTTATATTTTCACAATAAATATTTTCGCGATCGTAAAACTTTGCCAATTCAATTACTGACACAAAAACAAGCCACTGTAAAATAAACCTATTGATGTGCTCTCCCGTATAAAATGTATTGACATTTTTCGTTGCGGTCCGCGTAGGGTGGCGGTTCGGTTCTTTGAGGTATTTCTTTTTATAGTATTCCTCCAGTATAAAGTTGGCAAGCGAAACACTTATAGAATGACTTCGGTGTCTGTGGGAACAGGTAGTATTTTTCTGAAACTATTTTACATAGCTAATGGAAATTAGGCACATAGTCAGCGTTTTGGTAGGCACATAGCAGCCGTGTAATTACAAAAGTTACAAACTTGCTTAAGAAATTTTAATTCCAAGAAATGGTACAAAGAAAAATATATTCAAGCCTTATCAAATCCATACCTATAAAGTAAAAGACTCTGAACTGTCGTGTAAAGATTTTTTTTTAATTTTTAATCATCATGTACTCGGACTGAAAGGCTGTCACTAATTTTGTTGTAAATCCCAAAATTAATTCAAGTAATCACAGGTTAACAATTTAGTTCACTGTGGCAACCCTACGGCAGCGAACCCGAAGTGAATTTTAACCCATCATCGAAAGAGCACTTGGTTCGGTTAATTTTATCAGCAGCAAAGGGTTTCCATTTTATGTTTCCAATCAAGTAATTGAGTGCGTTGACAGTGCAGTGTTAATCGGGAAACAAATTCGATGTCAGTGAGATGCATCACAGAGATTTTAGACAATATTGTCATCGGATATATGACTAAAGTGCTAACCTGTTGCTTATCTCGCTACGCATGCTTCGCAGTTACGCTTGATACGCAGCTACGCATATCACACAGCTATGCCTGCTACGATGCTTTGCATGATACGCAGTTACACATATCACACAGCTACGCCGGCTACGATGCTTTGCATGATACGCAGCTACGCATATTACACAGCTACGCCTGCTACGATGCTTTGCATGATACGCAGCTACGTATATTACACAGCTACGCCTGCTACGATGCTTTGCATGATACGCACCTATGCATATCACACACACGCAGCATGCGTATATCACACAGCTACGCCTGCTACAATGCTACGCTGCTACGCATAATACTTACCTATGCATTCTACACAGCTACAAATAATACGTAGCTTGTGATGTAAACTTAACTCCATTTTGTGAGTGGAATCGTATGCGTACAATCAATCGAAATATTTTTACAGTAGTACTAAAAAAATAAGACAAGGACAATACGACCACTGACATATTTTTGTGTATCAAGGCCAAATTGATAGTATGATTTATTAATTTAAATTTTTATTGCTAATCCACATAAACATTTGTATTGTCGTTGTTTAGCATTTTTAATCATATTTTCCTAATTGGTATTTACCCTTAAGTAGCAATTAAAACATAGGTACTTGTGACGTAAGCGTGTAACGTAGAAACACATAATAATGTTCGTTGTACACTAAAACATCTCCTAATTCGCGTAAACAAAACCTCTTTGGGCAGCATTAGCGTTTGAACATTCCGTTAATTTCGGACAAAGCGGAACATTAGAGTGCGTTGCAAAATTGAAACCCTACTATTTGTTTTGTTACCTTTAAAATCGGTTAAGAATATTTGAAAAAAAGAATATAGGGGCTGTATTATCACCCAGTTGCACAAACGATCTTTAAATATTAAAGGCGCCTTTAAACACTAAACTGTCAACTTCAACTTCTTATATATGGCTTCTGCGGGGTTTCCACCACTAAACTGTCAATTAACTATTGGCAAATGTCAAATTTTCAGCAATCAATCAAATCAACGTTGCCAGAAGAGTACGAAAACTACGAAACTCGTACTTTTTTGGGTCATGTTCGTAACTATATACTAATCGAACTTATTTGCGTACTTTTTTTAAGGAGACTTACAACTAACAAGTTTAGAAACGGGATATTTACCATGTTTTTGCTTTATTTTGACAACTCGATATTTCGTTACTGTTGCAACCGCCATGGTCACGAAGAACTGAGAATGTTGCCATAGCGTAGTTTTTATAAGCAGATAAAATGATCTACCCTCTTATATTTGCGTTTTTCACGTATGTTGCCGTTGTTGCCGGTACTGTTTATGATTAACAAGTCAATCAGGGTCACGACACATAAAACCATATCCGCTCGCGAACTTTTTTCTAGACTGCGAGAATTGACTGTACTCAGCGTCGTACCTATTTCGAGTTCTCTTCGTACCTTTTAGGTAAGTTTTTCATTCATAGGATTCGCCATATCATTTGGCAACGCTGCATTAAATATAATGGAACTTTTCTTTTCGGGTGATCTCAGCAATCTTGAAATAACAAACAAAATAATCTTTAACTTTAATTTCGTGATCAATACGACAATTTTAAAGCCTGTGTCCATCATCATCATCATCAGCCCATTACGTTCCCACTGCTGGGACTCGGGCCTTCCCTCGAAGAGAGAGTATGGACCATAATCCACCACGCTGACCCAGTGCGGGTTGGTGGATGTCACATGTCCTTGAATTTTTGAGATAAATTCTTGAACATGCCGGTTTCCTCACGATGTTTTCCTTTACCATTTTTAGAGCGAGTTTAATTTTTTTCAATTTTTAAATGCGCACGTAACTTAAGAAAGTCAGTGGTGCGGGGCCAGCGGGATTCAAACTTGCGAGTTGAAAGAAAGTCGTACAAGCTCCCACCGAGCCACACTGGCTCTGTGTTATCTATACAATATTGTTTGAATTGTCAGTTTGTTGTGTACTTATTTATTAAACGGAAGCAATTGGTCCAATCCGGTCTAGAATTAAATAACATAAAGAGTAGATAAGGGCATATTATGTAACCTTACCACAAAGCCGGAAGACATACAATATGTTGCCTGGCCTCTGGTTAGCTAGCTAGTTGTGCGGTTTCTATCTATATGACCGTCTTCAGAAGTAGCCAGTGATCGCGTTCCACCGTCGAGACATGAAGTCACATAATCGTCGTCGTAAATCGATGGTAGGAGCTCTGAATTCAGCCGCAGGCAAAACGGACTCAACGTTTTGAAACCACAACACTAGAGCTTGTTTAGTTTTAAACTACAAATGGATATTTGACGTAGAATAAATGCATTTATTAACTACTTGCTTTTGCCTACGGGACAGCTCGCGTATGGAATATTATGTTATTCGAAAGACACATTAACTATTGTGCGGTAGAAGCAGTGGGTGTTGTGAATATTATAACGTTAAAAAAATTAAGGCAATCTTTAATAAATGGAACTTTTCGAAACTCGAGTGTAATGTTAATTCTTTCTTTCTTTTGGGTGTGTGGGCCAAGCATAAGCATAAGCATTTATCTGGTGTCGGATTTAGGGACAGCTTGAAGGTTTCTGAGTTGGTCTAACGACGGTTGTCATAAGATAACAATCGAGACCGACGGCTTATTTTAATTAAACAGATGTAACATATACTTAAATGAATTTAAATTACTCATTAATTAATTCCAAAGATTCTTCTAGCAAAACCTTAAGCCAAACATTTTAAAGATATTTATCACATAATAAAAGCACTTACACTTTTATGATTAAAATACAAAGAAAAAAAAAAGAATGATATGAATGAAGAAAAAAGAAGAAGACAAGGCCGACATCGTCAATATATATTATGAGATACGTAGCTATTGTAAAAGGAGCGAGTCAGAGAGATTTCAATAGAAAAGAAGAGAGAGAGAGTATATAGGGACATATGCCTGCACTCCCTGCACTGCATTATTATTTCCTAATATAAACTCCGATTTTGTTGGTAAGTACGTGCTATAGAATTTTAATTTAGTGTAATGAAGAATTCGATTGCATACAGGGAGTTCATAGTTCGTTAATGAGCATTTCATTTTAGTAAATAGATGTTTTGAAAACGAATTGTGATTCAGTTAATCGTAAATTTGTGTAATTATTATTGGGTGGCCTGCGAGCTATAATTACGGGAAACGGTTTTCAATTAGCCTTTTGTTAGAATTATAATTTTATGTTCCAGTATAACACATTACAATACAATAATAAGGCTGTTTATAGACATTTACACGAATCGATTTTTGAAATAGGTTTCAATGAAATCATAAAAGTAATGAAGCTATAATTTCAACAAGCCATTTGACAGGTGTGGCAAATTGGAGTACGGAAATTAATATAAATTATAAGATATAAGTTTGAAAACAAATGATTAATTATAAATTAATCATTTGTTTTCAAACGAATTACGTGGAGCGGTAGCGAGGTTGTTTAAAATCACTGATTTTGTAGGAAAAAGTATATAATACTTTTTTACATAGGATTATAAAATTGATTATCTTAACTTATAACTAGGTCGCGTCTAATCGATCCGATATGAGGATGACGACAGGCCTGGTGCACTGTCGGCGATCCCTTATAATAATTAACAATTGCGAAATCCATTGTATGATGCAGGGGCGAGTCGACTTATAACAAACTGTAGCGTTGAATGCATACTTGTCGAAGTCCGATGACAATGCAATGTTATGGTGACAGCCAGCTGATCCGATGATGAGACGGAATGTGGGCATTGGAACTCCTCGACGGATATTGATAAACTACTAGTGTTTTGGCTCAGCTCTCTCAGGATGAAGTTACTGTCATGTTATAGTTTGGCTTTGCGTGAAAAAGGCTTGCTTGAATATTTGTCTACTGACTACTTCTTCCAAAGAAGTTCTACAATCACTATGAAGTTTTTCACGAAAACTGTTGAGTGTTTGGTTAACTATTTGTTCACCAAAATAAAACAGGATTTCTTTCCTTTCTCAACCTCACGGTGTCGTTCTCGGTTCCAAATAAACCCGCAAACTTGGCAAATTGCGTTTCACTTGTTTATTCTATGTCCTGCGGCGCCGAACTCTTTACCTTTGTTCGTTGAAACTTTGCGAAAGTTTGGTTGTTATTTAGCAGCGGCGATACGATGCCGAAAGGAGTACTTTGTTAAATAAGTGCCTAAATTGTATAATTTTACCAATACCACAAAATCACGCCAGCCTCTGTGGTGTAATGGCTGGACAGGTTGGCTTAAATCACATACACCACTAAGATTGCGGGTTGGATTCCCGCAATGGGACAAATGATTGAGCACAGAAAAAAATAAGCGCAAGTATGTGTTTCGTGTCTGGGTGTTGTGGGAACATGGTCCTCGTAGTTCCTGGTTCGCTAGATACAGGGAATCCTAGTTAGAGGCCAAGATCTGTTTATGATCGTTTACTTGGTACTTGATGTAAACCCTCTTTTTATTACTTATGCTTCGTCATTTGGAAATCTCCATCATAAACCATAGAACAGAGTCCACACAAGGCATGTCTGCCCACAGTGTTATTAAACACTTGATGCGCCCCGTGGTTTCACCCGTGGTTTCCCGGTATAAACTGCGGGGTAGCCTATGCGTTACTCCAGGATGTAAGCTATATCTATCCCGAATTTCACGCAAATTCGTTGAGCCGTTACAGCGTGAAGAGTGAACAAACACACAAATACACAAACACACATACAAACTTTCGCATTTATAATAATGAATGTGATTATGATGTCATGTCTTGTTTTACACAATTCGTTATGATAAATGATCGCATCGCATTGTCTTACTGTGCTTAGCTGTTTCCTTGCAATTTCATAAGAATAATGTACCTACTAAAACAGAGCTCAAGAAAAATATTTAAAAAGTTATTAATGTCATAAGTTACTGCTGCGAAACAAAGGCGAGCGTTTTGTTGGTGATAAGTCGTCTCATTTTTCTTGGCAAATGTCTTTGAGCAGCTTCGTGTTTGTATTTCATAATGGTGTCAAATTAACAACAGCAACTGAATGCAAAATAGGTAGATATATTTAGTAACAAGTAGCTGTTTCGACCGAGCAAGGCGAAGTCTCTGATTCGACTGGGATAAATCGGCATTTGTATGTACTAGTTTGTTTGTTTGTACCTAATTTATTACCACGTTTTTATTAAGTCACTTTTCTGTTTGTCTGTCTATCTGTCTGTTTGTCTGTCGTTCCAGGTGGAATCTTGCAACTCAGATTTCGTACACTTCTCGATTAGCTATCCGGCTGAAGCTTTCAGGGTAGCTCGCAACTCGATGACCAAATTCCAAACCAGCATTCTAAATCCATTTATTGTTTAAGGCGCATGTAAAAACGGGGGACTAGATTATTTTATTAATCTGCATTATAGTTTTTCCTGAATATAGTTTTAAAGTAAGAATATGAGCGATATGGGTGAAGTGTTTGTAAAAATATCGAGATCGCGATCGCGAGATCTGGTTTGGCGCGTATTAGGTATTAGTAATAAGATATCGCTCTAAATAGATGTCCCTCAAGATCTCGTTGGTGGCTCAAAATCGTTGGACAACGAGAGAACAGTGACTTGTAAGTCCTTACTTATATCATTCATGATAGCACACAACATTGCCCTGATTGCAGTTGTCAAGTAAGGAACAATTAAGCATGCATTTTTTTTTTAATACTTACTTCAAAAAATTAACTGCGTCATTAAAATGTTTCAAATTTTATAGGTCGACATCGGATTTTGTTTTGGATTGGTCAGTTCGGGGTACAAGAATTAGGTAACAGCGCTTAAAGGCTTTCCGTGTATTGACTATATTTTAAAGTAATAGGGGATAGTAGAGGAAAATTATATTTATTTTGCCTAAAATAAGCATGATATTCAATTGGCTTTCAATATAATTGGATGATTAATAGACGCGGTAAGAACGACTACAACTATAAATTTAGACAAAAAAAAACCGACTTCATCTTCGAAGTCCAAGGTCAAATATCGATGAAATTTATACGGGACCACTTCGTAGCTATATTGAACCAACGCAAATATAATTTTCCAAATCGGTTCATAAACTACGGCGTTCTGAGATAACGAACATTAAAAAAAAAAATTAAAAAAGCATACAATTGAATAGAGAACCTCCACCTTTTTGAAGTCGGCTAAAAAGCGATTGCTTAGGGACTATTAAAATAATCTTTAACAAGCTATTTTCTACATTATTAAATCAAAAGTGTCTTTGTTCTTATCAATCTCTCCTATCATTTTCAGAAGCCTAAATAATTTAAGAACAGTTTAATAAATTAAACATTTACCTGCTTAATTAGATAAAGTGTATAACGTCCTCAGAATGTTTTAGACATTTCAATTCAAGTTTGGAAGAGAATGGAAGGAAGGTTACTTTGTTACGAAGATATAAAATTGAACTGGATAATCTAATTAACAAGTTTTAAGAGGAAAAACTTGGCGAGACGTTCATTTCATCTTTTAACAGTCAAAATTATGAACTAAGTATAAAAACGAAGAAAATAATGACAATCAATATTTTGAGCGCTATTAGCTAGCTCTAGGATATTTTTTTACACCAACTGTCACATACACAGAACTTTGGCTCCTAACTAGGATTCTCTGTATCTAGGGAACCAGGAACTACGAGGGCTATGATCCCACAACGCCGAGACACAAAACAAATACCTGCGTTTTTTTTCTGTGCACCTACATTTTTCCCGTCGCGGGAATCAAACCCGCAATCTCAGTGATATGAGATTTGAGCCAACCTGCCCAACTACTATACACCACAGAGACTGACAATTTTTTTTTTATGTTACTGAGTGAGGAGACGAGCTGGTCGTTTGCCTGATGGTAAGCAATAGGCCAGCCCATAACAATAATAGCAACACCCAGAACTTTGTTTTGAAAAATCCTGCGCGGCGCTGCACTGCGCTCGTCACCCTGAGACAATTAGCTGTTGAATCTCATAATGCCCAGTAATTTCGTTGGTAATATACAACTTGCATGAATAAATGTATCCTAAAAATTAAAAGTGTTTTAAATAGTAAAGACTATATATAAAATTTAAGGATTCACAAGTTTTCAGAATCATAATAAAGATTCAAGACGATTGCTTATTTCTAAGGGATTTATCATGCTGTACAGTGGACAAACGACTATTTATGGCTATTAACATTTTATGCACCTTAAATATCAACATAAGATATCAAGCAAGTTGCCCAAAAGTTCGATGTAACTTCTAACTTGACCCGGATTAACCCGATATTACTCTATCCACTTTAGAAGTAGACCAAGTTGACCAAGTTAGGATAACTTAGTATGCGGTAGGTAACAAAGTGACACACTGTGCGATATCAAAGGCTTTGAAAGTTGTCCAAGCGCCTGTGTTTGCAGTCGATAACTACAAAGGTATTGTTCCTTAAGATTTGAACAAGATTGTTAAGATTAAATTTCGAACTGCGTGCCAATTTATAGTTGGCATTGTGGAAGCGGTCATTCATATACGTAAATAACACGGTGTGTCAAGCAAAAACAGACTTTAACATAGAACTTTAAACGTATGAACTTAAGCTCAGTTTAACCTAACTTACAGATTCCATTGAACAATGTTAGCAACAACAACAATGTTAACAATGTTAATTGGCGATAAGACCGCCAATTGTTGCACTTTTGTTACGTTGTTTTTTTATTTATAATTTTATGTGTGTGTAAAGAAGTAAAGAGTTATTTCATTTCATTTCAAATGTTAGGATCAAACGTTCGTTTAATTATCAAAATAAATTGTGATAGATACAGTAGTAACTAAAGTATAGGTCTCATATTTGCTTTTGTCTTTTATAGAAGTATTTTTTTGTAGATTGTTAACTTTCATCACTAGTTCTGTACACGTCAACTACATTATATGTACAATGTTACAAAATATTTAGTTATTAGTCGCGTCAAACTTAATGGCGGCTGACAGACGCACCACGTGACCTGCGCAGTAACAAAATTATACCTGCGCAGATCACGTGATGTACCTGTCAGCCGCGATCAAGTTTGGCGCAAGGTATACTTATAAGTGGAAACTTTTAATTAGTCATAAGTTAAGTAGTGACGTTTTCAATATTTTTAAAGTAACCGTTGATTTTCCGGAATAAATCTTTTTTTAACAAACAAAACCGACTTTAATTCTAACGTATCTTCGAAGTTCAAGATTGTATATCTATGAAATTTATATGGGACTATCTTGAAGCTATACTGAACCCAACGCAAAGAATTTTCCAAATCAGTTTAAATATAACGGAACATACAAAAAAACATACAATCGAATTGAGAACATCCGCCTTTTTTGAAGACGTTTAAAAAATAAAATAAAGATTTTAATCTATCTTTTTTCTGTTTATTTTTTAGCTGTAAGGATGTTATATATTGTGATTAAAATAAAATAAATTAATAAATAATAACAAATTAATTTATAAAATTAATTACCAAGGGCTGGCACCTAAAACTATCAAATCCTGCCACTCAAACCTCTTCATCCTGTGGTGAAGGAAGGGTCAAGTCTGACTCTGATATATGAATAGACGCGCCCTTCTTTGTCCGGGTTAGATAACTCAGGGCTCGTATTGTCGCTTTAATACATTAATCATTTAAATTACCCTGCGGTTAGACCTTAGAGTCGGGGACTGGGACCGTTGCTATTAAAAGCTGGAAAGACGTATTTCATGTGACCGCAGTCACGTGTGTTGGTTGGGAACATCTTTGAATATTCATCGCGACTGCGAAAATAATAATTTATGTGGACATAATTTAGATGGTTGTATACAAGGTTCATTTTTGAGATGGAATTGTATGGCCAAACCCGAAACTATGAGAAATACAGCAAAATGGTGTGGAGTCATGAGCTCAGTTTTCAAGGAATTGCTATATATAACCATATGATAATGACTATACTATATATAACCAAATGAAAATACTAAAACTATACTATAATAATGAAATACTATTAGGATTCGTGCCACTAGAGGGAGTTACATAGGGTAGTTGAAATATAATAACCAAATGATAATGACTAGCGATAAGTAACTAAGTCCAGAACTTGTGCAGCGCCTTCACAGGGCACAAGTAACTATTGTATAAGACATTTCTAACACCTGTCTGGTACGTTATATGTAAGCATGAATAAAATAAATGAATATGAATATAAAAATTGCATATTTTTTTTTAATCTGTTACTTGAGCGGGGAATCAAACCGATTATTTTTTCAAAAATATGTCACCTTACACCAACAGAGTCTGTTACTAATAACGATCAATACTTGTAAAATCAAATTAAATCAAATCATAATCTCTTTAATCAGTTTTGGCATCACAGACGCACTTGTGAACGACAAATTATCACTATGACTCTACCAAAGGAATGTATTATAGAGAACGAATGAAAAAAAAATACCTACATTTAAATCCGTCTTGCATATAACTAACCGATACCCGCAACTCCATCTACTTACAATACATTTTATAGTTGTTAGGATCTGTTCGTTTTCTCGGGATGAAAAAATCCTATTTCAATTCCAAGACCTACATACCAATTTCATCGAAATCTGTTCAGCCATTAAGGAGATAAGTGGTAAAAATCACACGCACGTACACAGACTTTTGCATTTTTAACGAACTAAATATACTAATGCAATATCGAGCTGAATGTTTCCTGTAATTATTTATTTATTTTAGCCGTGATCGTCCCACTGGAGCTAGGGCAAAGGCCTTCCAACCCTCCTTCCATTTCTCACAGTTTAATGTTTTTTGCAGCTAATCTTTCCAGTAAGAGTCTAGTTCATCCCGCCATCTCCATCTGAGCCTGCCGCATTGTCGTCTAACGTTGTGTGAGACCCACTCACTGGTAGGTTTAGCCCACAGCTCGTTTGACATGCGGCAGACGTGTCCAGCCCAGTTCAATTTCAAGCTGGCAGCTTTCTGTCCGACGTCGGGTCACGAGGTTTTGGCATCTTTTGAATGATTAATTTATCTGTATTATTTATTTAAAAGTATGTTTAGTTATTTTTTAGATTTGTGGTGTTATTATGTAATTATTAATATAGTTGATTGTACAATTCGTTTAAATCATATTTTGATAATGTTCATTTGTTGTAAGCGATATTGGTGGTAGAGATTAAAAAAAAAAACAAAATATAGGGTAACGCAAAAATTAAGAACTGAATATCTTGCTAAAGCACAAAGGAGTATATTTTCGGTAGATATCTTTATTCTAACAAGAAAAAATAAATTGAGGATAACCGACAGACACTATCGTATCTTCCGAGTGAGTGCAGATTGTCTTGGAGGGGATCAAGAGTTCACGGTCCATATAACAATCAAATTCTTTCCATTGCGATAAAAATAGAAAATCAATTGAGCTAGGTGAATCCATATCTATTCTATGTTTGGTGGTTTTATGAGAGTATTTTAACTAATAGTTTCACCCGCGGTTTCCGAGATAGAAAGTAGCCTATAGGTATAGAGTTAATCCACCGTCCACCATCAATCGTTGAGCCGTTACAGCGTTATAAAGTAACAAACACACTTACATACTTATATGCAAACTTTAATATGAGCGTGATAGTGTGATAGTAGGAAATAATAAAATTATAATATATAAATACATTTAGGTATGTACGTATGCAGTTCATAGTGATTGTAGGTGGTAGTAGCTAATATTTAGTTTTCTTTGGTAGTAGAGTCATTGTAACAATTGAGGTTCATAAGTGCGTCTGTGATGCCAAAATTGAATAAAGAACTTTTGAATTTTGAACTAGGGCCTTTTAATTCAAAGTTGTTATTTTTGTTTCGATTTGTTTTAATTTATGTCAAAATCTTCACACAAAAATTAAAACCAATCATGGTTTTGACCGACGAAACTGTTACCTACGATTAAGGTCAAGGGATTTCCCGGTCCGTGTCGGCCGATCCGTGGCCGTGTCCGATAGATGGCCGGGTCTACTCATCCCGGATCAAGGCCGGAGACGACCCTAATGGAGATTTTACAGGTGATTTCCGCTCCTAAATCCACCTGTTTATGAAACCCATTAGGCGAGGAAAATTTTACACTTGTTGAAAAAACCTTTTTGATAATTTATGTATTTTTAAATAAGCCTCATTTATATTGATTTATCGGAGGAGTATTATTTAAAAGTACTGGTTGCCAATTGCAATATTGTTATAAGGTAATATTAAAACATCACTTATTATGTTCACGTCCTAGTTTACTAGACATATGTAATTGACTGTGTATAGTTGTAGCGTTCACTTGAGATTATATATACTCATAGAGTACTAGCTGCGCCCCGCGGCTTCACCCGCAATTTCCCGGGATAAAAAGTATCCTATGTTACTTTTAATATCTCTAAAAATATGTGTACATAGGTTCATGATGATCGGTTAAGTAGATTTCGCGTGAAAGCGTAAGAAACAAACTTACATTCACAGTTTAAATATTATTAGGGATTATGTTTCCATTTCTGAGACACAGATCTTTCCTCGAACATAGAGTCATAATAATTTTAGGTAATAGTCCGACTCATCCCATCTAGTAGGATATCGCATGTGATACTAGGTACCTACTTACTATAATAAATGCGAATGTTTGTGAGGATGGGTGGATGAGCATCCATCCTCTTGATTTCCTTTTATATTCCGGTTGAGTACAAACTTTCACATTTACTCAACCTATTACTCAATCAAGCAAAATCACTAAATTGATTTTGATAAAATTTGGTAGGTCCTGAGGTACTGTAAAAAAGATATTTATCAGGGAAAATCGCGGGGAACAAGTAGTAGTTCCTAAATACATCCATATGGTGCTTGTACGGTAATGTAAGGTATTGATAAAAATAAGCCCTTGATCTAGCAAAGCTAGCAAAAGGCCAAAGCAAAATACACAGCACAATACACAAAATACTGGCAATACATAAGCACAAGTTTTTGTTCGCAACACGCTATTATTTATTTTCATCCTGGCAACATTAACGGCGGGGTTTTTTTCTTCATTTTCCCGCGGTTACGTGACGGATGCCCACGGCAATTAGTGTCCGGAAATTACACAAGAAAACACGAGCGATCCATCACCTGGTGCGAAAAGGTACGAAAAAGGCAGAAATCTCCGCAGGCTTGAACAAAACGTCATTCACGGGAACGATGATGTTGCGAGTTTTGCGCATTAGCGAGAGATACTGTTTTGGACGTGCTTTTAGGTGGGATCAGAAATGCGGGGTTCGTACTTTTTTATATTTTGGTTGATGCTAACTAACATTATCGCTCGACTTTCATAAAAATGTTATATAGACTTAACCTTATCTCATTAAGTTCCTTTTTAACCGACTTCGAAAAGGAGGAGCTTATATGTTCTATTTTATGTATTTTTTAAGTTTGTTACCTCAGAACTCCTCAGAACCGATTTGGAAATATTTTTTTGTGTTGGGTTCAGTATTGCTATTAAGTGGTCCCATATAAATTTCATCGATATTTGATCTTGGACTTCGAAGATACATTGTTGTTTTTTTTTATAAAATGGATACTTAATTAAGCTATAAGAGTGTTGCGCCATATTTATTTGGTATTCCAGAACTGGACCTACATGTAACTAAACTTACATATACTGAATATATATATATATATTTTTTACGCCTATTAGATCTATGTTTGGCCACTATCTCGCCTGATGTGAAGCGATGATGTGGCTTAAGATGGAGCACATAGATCTAGAGAGAGACGGCAGTTGAGCGGCTGCTCAGACCCGTCTCCCCAATGGTTCACCGAACATCATCCCGAAACACGACTAGGTCGCTTGACGGTTGGCTTTGTTCCGTGGGTGGTATTACAACCACGGCCAGAGCCTACCACTCCAAAGCGCGTAAGCGGGTTTCATAACGATGTTTTCCTTCACCGTTTTGGAGCGAGCGTGCAAAATCTGCACTTAACTATAAGTCATTGGTGCAGGGCCGAGTCGGGTTTCGAACCCAGGTGTTCCCGCTGAGCCACACTCGCTCTTAAAATTTGTATAATTATGACATATGTATACTATACGTACATTATGTACAGTATAATATATGTTGTTTATTAACATCATTCATAGTATTCATACTATTTGCTCCTACTCAAGAAAATTACTTCTCAGAAATATTATTAAAATCCCCTTCCAGACGAGGTCCAGTCCAGATCTAATATTAAAAGATAACATCTTGACCCGTGTTATAAAAATATTTGATTGGCTTTAGGGAAGACGGGACATTTTATTGGATAGGACTTTCATATTACATTGCCATGTTTTCTATGCTAAGGTTCCAACATAGATATCCCTTCTTATATGAATATTAATTTGGAAGGAAGAGATTTTAGGATCAGACATGAGGTATTTTTTTTTTGGAAATAAATGATTATGATTAAATTTATTTATTTAATTCGAATATATCGAAGTAAACTATAGGAAAATAATAAACACTTTGATTTTGTGACTTGTATTACTATTAAAATAATATATTGAGTAACAATGCCGCGTACAAGAAGTGAGCGAGAGCACGAGAGAGAGAGCGAGACAAAAACGATGCGTTTCGTTTTCAGCTGCGTTTAGCTAGTGCGATAATTTATGTTTATTCCCAACATCCTCCCTTAAACATAATCCCATTCTCGCGGAGCAGTAGTCCAGCTTGGAGTGCGTCGTGGGCTTCGTCAGGACATCAGCAACCATCTCTCCAGTCTGGATATAGCGAACATCAACTAAGCCATTGCTTATCTTGTCGCGTATGAAATGATGTCTCACATTAATATGTTTTGTTCTTGTATGGTAAGTATCAGTACCTGAAAGTTTAATGCAACTTTGATTATCACAATAAATTACCAGAGGTTCAACCTTAAGTGCAGGCCAAAACTCTTCTTGTAGTTGTCTCAACCACAACCCTTCTTGGATACATGACGATAGGGCCATGTACTCTGCTTCTGTCGTTGATAGCGCCACTGTAGGTTGGCGCCTCGAGTTCCAGCTTATAGAGCCTCCTTGAAAATTAAATGTATAGCCTGTACACGAGCGTCTATCATCTTCAGCGCTCGCCCAGTCTGAGTCACAGTATGCATGAGTCATTTTTTCATCACATGACTGTTTAAATGTCAATTTGTAGTCTAGAGTGCCCTTCAAGTATCGCATGACTCTTTTTAAAGCAGTCCAGTGCTGCATCTCAGGTTTATTGTTGTATTTACTAAGTAAATTAATGACATAGCTGATATCTGGCCTTGTGCCCTGTGAAATGTACAATAAACATCCAATGACTTCTTGATAAGGAATATTATTCATGATATTCTTCATACTCTCATCTGTGCTTTTTAACTTTTCATTTGGATCCATAGGGCTTTTCACTGGTTTGCAGTCTGTCATTCCATATTTCATTAAAACTTCCTGAATATATTTCTTTTGATCAAGATATATTATACCATTTTCTCTATCTCTTTCCATATGCAATCCTATGCAGTAATCTAACTCTCCAAGGTACTTCATTTGAAATTTGTGACATAACTTTTCTTTTATCTGATGAAAAAGACATTCAGTGCTGCTTAATATCACCAAATCGTCGACATAGGTTGCTATAAACAATATATTGTTGTTATCTGTTATTCTGAAATAAATGCATGGATCCAGTTTTGAACGTAACAAGCCAAATTCTTTTAAAGCGGCATCCAATTTTAAATTCCATTGCCGACTCGCCTGTCTTAATCCATACAATGATTTTTTAAGTAAACACACTTGCTCACCGTCTTGGTATTTGGGTGGTTGTGTCATGTAAATCTCTTCTTCAATATTCCCTTGAAGAAACGCTGATACAGCATCCATTTGATAAATATTTAAATTATATTTTACTGCAAGAGCAAACAAATATCTCAATGATGTAAGTCGTACCACGGGTGAATAAACTTCATTATATTCCAATCCTCGTTTTTGAGCACATCCTTTTATAACCAATCGTGCTTTATATTTTATGATTTCACCCAACTCATTGGTTTTTGTTTTAAAAACCCACTTGCAGGGAATTGCACGCTTGTTAGGAGGTAAATCAGTCAGCTCCCAAGTACAGTTTGTTAACAAGGATTTGTACTCTTTATCCATAGCTAGTTGCCAATGTTTAGCATCCGGACTTAATAAGGCTTCTTCGACAGTTGTAGGATCTGTAATACGTGCAACACACATAAAATTACTACCTTGTTCAACATTATATGACCTTTGGTGTTGTCTCAGTGTGATATTTCTTGTGAAAGTATCACTGGCATCACCACTAGTGTCCGGAATATAAGTCAGATCATTATCATCGACACAGCTGTCATATGAACAGGTGCTCTGTGGTGACAAGGTTATATCAGCCTCTTGTATAATACTGGTCTGTACAGTTTCTGGAATTATTTCTACATTTTCTGTATTAGAACTGATTTCAACTGAAGTAAGCTGAGGTATGTGTTCAGATCTTTGTGGAGTGATTTCCATCACATTATCACTTTCCAAAAAAATTACATCTCTACTTATGACAAACTTCTTGTTTTTTTTGTCATAAAGTCTATATCCTTTTGTATTTTCACAGTAACCTAAGAATGTCATCTCACTAGATTTTTTATCCCATTTTAATCGTCTCTGTTTCGGTACATGAACCATAGCCTTGGTTCCAAAAATTTTCAAATGTGAAAGGTTTGGTTTTTTTCCAGTCCATTTTTCTTCCGGTGTACATTCAGACAAAACTCTTGAAGGCGACCTATTAACCACATAGGCTGCGGTGGCCACTGCTTCAGCCCAGAATCCTTTGCTCAGTTTCGCATCAAACAGCATGAACTTGGCACGTTCTACTAGCGTCCTGTTCATACGCTCCGCTACTCCATTTTGTTCTGGTGTGTAGGGTGTTGTGGTTTGATGTACAATGCCGGAGTCTGCCAAATATTTTTTAAAAGTATTATTGCAATATTCAGTACCATTGTCTGTTCTGAGGATCTTTATATTTTTGTCTAGCTGATTTTCAACTTCATTTTTGAATCTATGAAACACTGATGTTATATCTTTTTTATTACTTAGAAAGTACACAAAAACTTTTCTCGAGAAATCATCAATAAATGTAATGAAGTATTTGGCTCCTCCCAATGATGATGTTTCCATAATACCACACAGATCGGAATGGACTATCTCTAACAAAGCCTTTGCTCTGGCACCATTATTAGGAAACGGAAATCTAGTTTGCTTTGCTTCTATGCATGATTCACATATGACATTCTTATCATTTTTATTTATTACCACCCCATCAGCACTGTTCTCTAACCTTCTAACATCAGCCATGTTTAGGTGACCCATTCTTCTATGCCATAATTCAATACTAGCAGCACTCTCAGAGACTGTTGAAGCATATGCACTACCAGCTATTGTGTTCAACTTGTACATGTTATTAATAAGTCTTGCTGTGGCAACTAGTCTCTTTTCTGAATTATAAATTTCACAGCCCGCGTCAGTAAATTGCACCTTACAGCCATTCTTGGTCAATTGACTAACTGATAACAGGTTCGTACTTAGTTCAGGTATAAACAAAACATCTCTCACCTTGATTTGATGCTCATCATTGCAAGTAACGGTGGTAAGGTTTACATTACCCATTTTCTGCACGGAGACTACATCATTGTTGGCTACTGTTATTGTTTGTATTGACGGTGGTTTCAGGTCATACATCCAGTCAGATCGTCGTGAAATGTGCATCGAAGCTCCGGAATCGACATACCAATCATCATCATTTACTGAGCTGTAGGCTGAAAATATAGCTGAAAAAACATTTTCATTTTTATTAGTGCTTTTTTGTGCTGTACACTGGTTCTTATAATGGCCATATTGATTGCAATTGTAGCAACGGGGTCCTTTGCCCTTAGGTTTTTGCTGATTATTATGGGGGGAATGCTTATTGTTTTTATTCTTTGCATAAAACACTGATGACTCGGAAACTTTTACTTCTTGCAAAAGTTTTGTCTTAATAAGATCAGATGAAATTGTAATGCCGGAATGTTTAAGTGCTAGATACATTGGCCGATAACTCTCTGGAAGGCCTGCTAACATCAAGGTTCCCAACCATTCCTCGTCAACTTTAAAACCAATGTTCCGCAACTTATGCGCTGTTGATAGGATTTTGTTAACATATTCTTCCATGTTATTGCTATTATCCAAAGATGTGTTAATTAAATCTCTTAGTAACCCAACTTTCCTCGAAAGCCCAGAGTCCTCAAACGCTTTTTGCAAGTTCAGCCAAACATCTCGCGCAGTTTTGGCTTCTTCAATATGAACAAAGTTCACGGGGTCCACAAGCAAAATTATTTTTGACTTAGCTTTTATATCCTTTTTTGGGTCAACTGCCTTGTTGTCATTCTCAATACAATCCCATAAATCTTCGTGCTCGAGGTACGTTTTGACGGCAAATCTCCATATATTGTAATTATCTCTGCCGGACAATTTTTCAATTTGTAGGTTAGACAACGCCATGCCGCCGGTTCAATGAAATACGGCACAATCTTATTGTTGCAGAGACTTCGATAGCTAAAAATAGAAATCACGTCCTCAAAGGTTTATGGGGCGGCCCATAACCTATAGGAAAATAATAAACACTTTGATTTTGTGACTTGTATTACTATTAAAATAATATATTGAGTAACAATGCCGCGTACAAGAAGTGAGCGAGAGCACGAGAGAGAGAGCGAGACAAAAACGATGCGTTTCGTTTTCAGCTGCGTTTAGCTAGTGCGATAATTTATGTTTATTCCCAACATAAACACATCAGAGGCCCACATTATAAATACCTTAGAGACTAACATAAGTATATATAGGAACATATCTAGTCAATCCTAACTGCTACTGTCATACCTATTCATATATTATATTTTTAAGCTTTTGCATAGCTTCTATCGCGGGCCTTGAGCGTGGAGACCGAATCCAGAAATTCCGTAACGAAAATAACCTAACACCCCCCACTCCGAATGCTATGCAATAACTTTACCGCGGCAGTCTCCGAAAGCCACACGTCTTTTTTTTTTGTTACTGATACCATGATTATCATGGTCATCGCACTCGCACTTCTTGTTTGACATTTTGTTAATTTTAATTTGTACTTAATTGTTCATTATTATATTTTGAGACATTTTAAACCGGTTGAAAAAAGAGACATCCCCTTAGAGTTTCTTGGTGCTATCTTCTCTAGCGGGCGTATTTCAGAAGAACTGGTAGAGTCAGTTTTCGCGAGATTAAGCGAGATTTAAACTGACCTGCCCAACCACTACACCACAGAAGCTGTCGACAATCCTATCTTTATTTCTAGTGTTTATGTTATAATGGTCACTATTTACTTTTAATTCATCTAAGTTTTCACGAACGTGAATTATATTATCATAAATGTATATAAATATGGTAAAGTAAATATATTAATTTGCTTAAAAATCCCTTAGTGACTCGCGGGGACCCACTCCTTGTCCTGATTGCAGACAGTATCTGTTTACGATACCTTAGAGAAGAGACCCAGTCTAAAATAATTATATTTTAGAAAAAAACAAAATCCGACTTCAATGTATCTTCGAAGTCCAAGGTCACATATTGATGAAATTTATATGGGACCACTGCGTAGCTATACTGAACCGACGCAAAAAGAATTTTTCAAATCGGTTCATAAATGACGGAGTTCTGAGGTAACAAACATAAAAAAAAAAATACAATCGAACAGAGAACCTCCTCCTTTTTGAAGTCGGTTAAAAATTAAAAACAAACTGAAAGATACATTCCTTTATTTAGAAGCTCGCTTCGCCTGTTTAAAGAATTCTTAATCTCTCATAAGTAAAAGTGACTCCCAGGCGGAGAAGAAAGTATTTTCATTTAAATTTTCTAGTAAACTTTGAATTGAGTTTTGTCGAAGTCATAATATTCGTGAATAATTCATACAATAAAGATTTCATTCTTTTTACTTACTGCGCTGGCTACTTCAACAGCTTTATGCGATTGCGTTTGGATTTTACTTTTTGAATTATAAACAGATTTTAAAAGCGAGTAAACCTAAGTTGAGAACTTAATTGATGTTATGTTTACTTTATGTTTACACGAAAGCTCAACCCCAGGTAAACGTACGTCATGAATAAGCAATACATTTTTCTCAAATATTTAATGTATATAAATTATATCATTGGTTTTATTATCTCTCTGTTAACTTAGTCTCGTATCCTACAAAAATTAAAACGAAAAGATGGATATTTTAAGATTTTAAATAATTAGGAAGAAGTCAAATGATGATCGAACCTGCGTCTTCGGAATACTGTCCTGACGCCATAACCACTGAGCCACCGAGCCAACTGCTTGAGCAATCAAATTTCTTCTATCATCTTACGGGGACTATTAATATCATTTTTCTTCTTCAATATTATTTAAAATCTTGAAATTTTCTTCTAGAATGTGCTATAATGCATTCAATATAAAAAATGGATATTTGTTAATCAATCAAGCAAAAATAAAACAAAATTGTGATGAAATTTGTTTTGTTAAAAAAGATGCTTTAGATCTTGGAGTAGAATACTTTTTATCCTGAAAATTATCACGCGAGTTAAACCACGAGGTGTAACTAGTAGATAATAATAATAATATGTTGCTATTCGTACATTACTTATTTACATATTATGTCATATACACAGGTATACCAACGAAATGAAGATGCTTAGATGGGCGGCAGGTGTAACTCGACTTGATAGAGTACGTAATGAATTTATACGAGGTAGCTTTAAAGTTGCACCAATCGTGGACAAAATCACCGAAAACCGCCTCAGATGGTATGGACACATTAAAAGACGAAGCGAGGAACATGTGGTACAAGTTGCGCTAAACCTACCGGAACACAGGTGAGGTAGAGGCCGCCCACCATCGACCTAGTGGTCAAACATGAAAAGGGACCTCAAGCAAGCCGAATTGCCAGAACCGACAACCCAAGACAGATTAACTTGGCGCAGAAAAGTGAGGAGGCCCGACCCCAAATAACGGGACCAGGGACGGAAGAAGAAGAAGAAGTCATATACACAGGCAATACACATTTGAGAGATAATTTTTACTCAAGGAGTTTATACATATACATTTTACCAGGTATACCTAACACCTCAGATAAATAAAGCCTAACATACACAATTCAATCACAATCAAAACAAAGGACAACACATATCCGCCTTTCCCGTGTCAGATGCAAATAAAAGTACTCCCTGAAATCAATACGAATCTGATTCTACTGTTTAAAATTCACCACGATTCAATACTTCAAAGAGATCATTACCGGGAGATACGATTTACATAATACAAAAATTATATGGGTTCCGTAATAAAACAAAAAATAAGAGTATTTTGTCTTCTTTTGATGAATGTTGAAGATTTATTTCAATTCCGTCTGATTTCTTTATTTACTGCTAATAATTTGGTCATTGAACTTGATTCGATTTTAAATAAAAAAATGCACATTTAGGGCCGATTTTTCAATAGTCACATAAATGCATGGTCTGGTAGTTATCTCATCAAGCCGAATAACTTCACTCTGTGCTGAGCAAGTGAGGTACACTTAAGCATCCAAAATGCGAGAAAAGAACAAACTGTGACGATTTTTATATTAATTTATTTACTTATTCATTAAATTAGAAATGTGAACTCACATGCAGCTAAGCCAAAACATTCACTATGCTTGGAATTTCTTTGCGAGATAAATTCCGGAATGTGGAAATCCGCAAAAGAATGAAGGTTACTGACATAGCTATCAAAATTAGCAAGTTGAAGTGGCAATGCCAGCCATATAGATCGTACTCGTAGAACCGATAACCGTTGGGGTAAAATGGTTCTCGAGTGGCAGCCACGGATCGGAAGGCAGAGCGCACGGTCCCCCATAAGGTGGATAAGAGTCGCGGGGAGAAGTTGGATGCTTACAGCAAGCAACCACTGTTTTTGACGATCTATGGATGAGGCCTATGGTCAGAATCCGTCTTCCGGATGATTATGTTGATACGTTTAGCTCTACGTAATAGGGCCAGTACATTATGTCGGTTTCCTGGCCCTTAAATAAAGCATTATTTGCTGATACTCATGTCATGATGAAATTAGAAAATAGATCATCTAGATCTGCTTGCTTTTCCGCAATGAAAAGTAAGAGACAATAAATTAAATTTAAATGAACATATTCGTTTTTAAACGATCATGGTCACTGACACTAGAATTTAGTTTAGAAACGGGATATTACGGGTAGACAGGTATTTCTGCCCGTTATAACATCAACAATCCACCCGCAAAAACTTTAGTATCGTCGTGATCATGGTGCTTGTAACAGTGCCGAAATATCGAGAACTCAAAACAAAACATATACATAGCAAATTTCCCGTTTTAAAATCAAATTAAATTAACATGAGTTTCTTCTGAAACATTCTAGAGTTACAATGTTGTAGAGAAATTTTATTTCTCTTTATGTCATTGCGTTGTTTGAGTATCACAAAATATATATAGGTAATTAGATTGTAACTGAACTGTAAAGTAACAAAATTTCAAAACTGAAACGCAATGAAAATATATAGTGTAATCCCGCTGAATATTATGTAGGTTGTTGTTAGAATAATATAATATGTATGGGGGTTAATAGTAAATGTAAAATGAATTTAAATTAAAAAATATATAAATAATCCCACCGCTTTTTTTAATATATATGTATATCTATATATATAAAAGAAAGTCGTGTTAGTTACTCCACTTATAAATCAAGAACGGCTGAACCGATTTAGCTGAAAATTGGCAGGGAGGAAGTTTAGAGCCAGGAGAAGGACATAGGATACTTTTTATCTATTTACTTTTTTTTTTACTTTTTTTTTTTTTTTTTTTTACTTTTTATCAGCATTCCCGTGTGACTTGACATGAAACGTCAGTCATTATAAAACTTGGTATAACAAAAAAGAATCAGACTTGGAATAACAAAACGAAAATGACAGCTATGTAATTGACGTATAATGACAGATATGTCATGACGTATGGATGACAATTTGATATTTGTAAGAAATCAATAATAAAACTATTTCTATTAAATAAATAATTAACAATTATAATGTAATGATAGTGCCATTGCCCATTCATACTATCGGTAATGGTCAAGTACCTGTCAACTCGAGATGTTTTGGAGGAGCAATGATTTTACTGTCTGGCGATTTCCGCCAAATACTGCCAGTAATTCCAAGATCTACGGCTGCCGACGAAATAAACGCTTGCCTCAAATCGTCAAATCTATGGCGCTATGTGAAGAAACTGCAACTGACAACAAACATGAGAGTTACATTGCTTAATGATACATCTGCTGAAGATTTCTCGGAGCAATTGCTGACTATCGGTAATGGTCAAGTACCTGTCGATGAATCGAGCGGATTAATATCATTTCCAAATAATTTCTGTAATTTTGTCTCATCAAAAGACGAACTTATCAACAATGTATTTCCAGAAATTATTTCTAACTACAAAAATAATGAATGGTTGAGTGAGCGAGCAATTTTAGCGGCTAAGAATAAAGATGTAGATGACCTAAACTACATAATTCAAAATAAGATCATTGGAACAATGCATTCATTCAAATCTATTGACTGCGTCACAAATGAAGATGAAGCCACCAACTATCCAATTGAATTTTTAAACTCTTTGGACGTGCCTGGCTTACCACCTCACAATTTACGCCTAAAGGTTGGCTCCGTAGTAATCATGCTTCGAAACATAAACCAACCAAAACTGTGCAACGGTACGCGTTTAGTGGTTAGAAAATTAATGAACAATGTAATTTACGCTACGATAATGATAGGAAAATTCAAAGGTGAGGAAGTTCTCATTCCGAGGATACCGATGATCCCAACCGATATGCCGTTTGAATTTAAAAGACTTCAATTTCCGATACGTCTTGCATTTGCCATGACCATCAACAAATCACAAGGCCAATCCTTAAAAGTTTGTGGTTTAAATCTAGAACATTCATGTTTTTCCCATGGTCAATTATACGTGGCATGTTCACGGGTCGGAAGACCATCTGCGTTGTTTGTTTTTGCGCTTGATAATAAATCAAAAAATGTCGTGTATCACAAGGTACTTAAATGAAGAGCAACCTATTTAATAAAATACTGAAATAATTATGAATGATTAACGTAGGTATTTAATTTTTTTTGTATTTTTTCCAATTAAAAAAAAAACTGCTTATTTATTGCCTTTAAGGCGGAACAAAGTTCGCCGGGTCAGCTAGTAATATAATATAAAATAATTTATTTCAGACTCATCCATAATTTGCTAATAACAATTTTCTTATATCTATGTTAGTATTTACATTATTATCCTACTTAATTATTTTTCCTTCAGCATCAGCATACATATCCAGCGACGTAATATAGGACCCTCCCATCGGTCCGCGAACACGCTCAGAATAGTGTTGGCGCTGCCCCGCACCCGCGTCATCAGGGAGGCTGCTCTTTTGCGTAGAATAGCATGAAAGCCATCGGTAACGAGCCTCGGTAAACATACCTGACGCGCTGCAGAAGCGCGGGAGCCCCAACACCACCGTGAACGCATTATTGTACTGGACTCGCAGAGCATTGAAAGTCTTTAATGTATAGTTCGCCATAGGCTACACGTGTAGAACGTTTGGCAGTAAGCCCTGAATAATGCTATTTTAACGTCTATACTACAACGTGCAAACCTACGAGCCAACATGTTACATCTGACTGACAATGCTCTGCGTTCCCTCTCCATATCTACGTCATCGTGCAGTGATTCCGAAACCCAGTGCCCCAAGTACTTAAACTGCGTCACTTTTTGAAGAGGTGTGCCCTTGAGAAACACAGGTGGTACGTTCTCGTATGTTTTATTTTTTGATTTAAAAACCATTAGCTCACTCTTGGTTGCATTGTACTTGAGGCCATGTGCTTCAGCATACTGCTCACATATTGCCACCAGCTTGCGCAAGCCATTAATTGAAGGACTCAGCAATACCATGTCATCAGCATAGCTTATATTATTAACGATTTTGCCGCCAATAGAGCAGCCGGTCATGGTATTACTGAGTTCACCAATCAATCCATCTACATACAAGTCTACGACTTTCGATCCGACGCACCCGAGTTCGAATCCCGCTGGCCCCGCACCACTGATTTTTTTAAGTTATGTGCGGATTTAACACTAGCTCTAAAAACGGTAAAGGAAAACATCGTGAGGAAACCGGCATATCCAAGAATTTATCACAAAAAATCAAGGACATGTGTCATCCACCAACCCCCACTGGGCCAGCGCGGTGGATTATGTCCCATACTCTCTCTATGAGAGAAGGCCCGTGTCCCAGCAGTAGGAACGTGATGGGCTGATGATGATGATGATTTTAAATATTTCTCATTATGTGTCTATGTCTACTCGTACTATTTGTCATAATTGTGTCTATGTTATTTGGTGTGCAATAAAGTGTTATTGTATTGTAATTTAAGTACATTGATCACTCTACTTTCTATGATTTCTCGTGTATTAAATTAATATTTAAATGCCTGCTTCACTTACAGCGACAGCAAGGCGTACAACAAACCAACAATGAACCTACATAAGACACAAAATAACAAATAGTGAATAAATGTAATAAAAAGTACACATATAAACAAAAAAAAAAACAACTTCAATGTATCTTCGAAGTTCAAGGTCCAATATCGTTGAAATTTATATGGAACCACTTCGTAGCTATACTGAATTGAACGTAAAAATAATTTTTGAAATCGGTGAACATAAATAAAAACATATATATACCTGTACAGTGGAACATTTTGAAGTCGGTAAAAATATCACATTGCATTTTGAATAATAATATTAATGAATAAAGAACTCGCAATCAAATAATAAAATTGTCCTGTTAGCACATCGCTTATGGTGTTGCTAGTAGCTAAAATACCTATGGTGGCCTAAATTGGAAATCGGACGTGTTTTCCACTAGCCGTTTTTTAGCAACTAAAACCACTGTTAAAAATGTACCAAAGACTAGACATGTCCCAGACGCTGCATCGTCACCCACAGGATAAAACAACGTTTTACCTAATAAAAGATCTCTATTCCCTATTCCGATCACGACCGGTGAGTGTGTGTGCAGTCTCGACGTTGGCGAATTTATTTGAGTCTCCAATCAGCCCCCTCAGACTGGAGACAAAGCAGAATTCCAAGAAATACCTACGTTGGTCCCCTCTATTTTCGAATTTTTCGAACTAGTATTTGAAATGTCAGTATTTACAGAAAGTTTTTAAAAGCAAATAGGTGAAAATACGCTCAAATGATCGAAAAAACTATCTATAATAAATGTGTGTGTAAATGTAAAATAAGATTTTTGTTGAAAAATTTTTTATTGAATGACAAATTCGTAATTGCAACCGCGAGGAGATTAAAACGAGCCCAAACTCTAGTAGTTTACGATTATTCGTCAAGGAGTTGCCATTGTCTCTATCAACAGATCAGCTGGCTGTCACCATATTATAACATTTTCATTGGATTTTGACAACTATGCAAAATTTAAACTCTGTAGGAAAAGAGGTAGTGGTTCTGATTCAACTTGCAAGATTTGACCAAACATTGCAAGTTAAAATAAAGGCTTGTAAAAAATCAAGTGACTATCTTTTATATTTTTTTACTTTATTTCAGACAATAATAACAAAGTACAGAGTAAAAAAAGACATAAATGAATGTCCAAACTCAATCTCATAACTTTTTCATATTTTAGTAACAAGAGTCAGACATTTTTATCAGAAATGAAACAAAAAGTCATTTATCAAAAGATAATATAACTAGGTCAATATCTCGCAGGATATTTTTTTGTCGGCGGGTCATACATCATTTTATTTGACGGCCAATTTTTTTCCTATCTAATTTATTTTCGCAGTTTTTGTTCATTTTTACCTGTTGCAATAATTTTTTGTAGCTGTTTGTAGACAACGCGAAGCTCTGCACCTGAAACATGAAAATAATATATAGTTAATATTAAATAGCTCACATATATAACAATTAAGTAAAAAAATATGTACTTACCTTAAAAAAACAATGCAGGTAGCGGCGACACCTGCATGAATCATTAAGAGAAGTCTTTAAACAAATTAATGTATTAACTTTACCTTCTCTGTATATTTATGAAAATATAATGTATGTTCGTAAAAATTTGCACAAATTCAAGGTGAATAGTGACCACCACAACATAAACACTAGAAATAAGGATAGAATTGCAGTACCTAGGTTTAGACTGAGTAAAACGAATAAGTCCTTCATGGGCAATTGTGTACGTTTTTACAATAAAATTCCAAAATGTATAACGGAGCTCACAGAAAGTAGATTCAAATTTAGGGTGAAAAATATTCTAATAAAAAAAGCATACTATAAAGTTAGTAATTACATAGAAGACAAAGATGCATGGAACATTCTGCTTCTGCCAAGTAGCCAACTGGCACATAAGAAAAATAATATTGTCAAAAACAAACATAAAATATTGTAACAAAAGTTCTAAAAAAATATGCCCCTCAGTTTCTTGCCGTATCTTCTGAGTAGTGGTTCTTTTTCCGATACGGTGGTAGAGTCATTGTAATAATTGACGTTCATAAGTGCGTCTGTGACGACAAAATTGAATAAAGAACTTTTGATTGATTGATTGATTGATTGATACGTATATACCTATATCTGTGCGTGCGTACCTATAGCGCACCGACACGCAGCTACCGGCCGCTCAGTCGCGAAGCCAACGCCGTTCGAAACGCTGCTACATATGTATACATACCTTATACGTGTCTCCAAAGCACTTCGTTATTACGCAATCCTGGTAGTTATTCTTTTCCTCCTCAAGACCTTGCACCTGTCGTGTACACTGTTTCTCAACCAGATGTCCATTGAAATGAAAGTCAAATATGATCCTACTTATAGTACTTTTGCGCATTTTTATTATAGTCATTAATAATTTCACTATCATGTTTATAATATTTCCATTTTGGAACAAGATTTATTGTTCAAAGATATTTAATATAATAATCTAGAACCCATTTAATTAAAAACTTTTGCTCGTCTTGATTTTAATCTCTCTAAGACCTAAGAGAGAGAGGAGATATCTAGATTTTTGGGAACCAGGTTTAATTTAAGGCCTTACGCTGGATTTGATTCTTAATGATTCTTAATATATAGGACGATGAAATATAGGCAAGTATATAGATAAATAATTATATATATAGGTCAGCTGTCAATAAAGCCCCTGTACTAAAAAATGCACCATATAATAATTTTTTTTTTTTATTTTTTTTTATTGTGACATAATAGATATTTCTACAGAGTAGTATTACCATAAAACTAAGACCCGGTTTACCGGTGGTAGGTCTCTCGTATGCGAGAGGCCGTCTGGGTGGGTACCACTGCTTTGCCAGTTATTCAACCGCCAAGCAGTAGTGCGCAAGCATTACTGTGTTCCGGTTTGAAGGGCATTGTAGCCAGCGAAATTACTGGGCATTATGAGACTCAATAGCTAATTGTCTCAGGGTGACGAGCGCAGTGTAGTGCCGCGCAGGATTTTGCAAAGCAAAGTTCTTGGTGGTGCTGCTATTGTTATGGGCTGGCGTATTGCTTACCATCAGGCAAACGACCAGCTCGTCTCGTCATTCAGTTACATTAAAAAAAAAAGACCCATGCCAACTCATTCCGCTGTTCAAAGCCAAGTAGGTATCATATAATGTTTGCAATACTCAGTCAGCTTTCCAAGGCGTATGCGGGTCGCATCTAATAAAATTAAGCTTTTGTTTGAGGTGGCAACATCGTTAAGGTGGCAATATCGGTCGATACCACTCGCCTCTAATGACTCGGGTAAGCGTTTCCGAATTGCTGACAGAGACCTGTCTAAATATGGGTTGTTTTCGTAGTGCTGCATTGAAAGTAGGTTAAGTACACCATGAAACTAAAAGTTTAGTGCCGCTGAAGACGCGAAAGGGTTGTACTTGTGTGTTTGTAGTATTTTGTTTAGTTGTGTAGTTGCGTTTTGTTGGAATGGCGTGCGTGCGAAAGCAAGTTTTGTCATAATTTTAATTTTGTCTAGTACCTAGTTGATTTAGTATTTCGTCGATTGACTTAGTTTATTAGGTAAATCATCTAATCAAGCAAATCGTTTGGATAATTTAATTATGAAAAATTGCTTGATTCTTTTGATATACACATTTTCAGGCAAACGACCAGCTTGTCTCGTCTCTCAGTTACAAAAAAAAATATAAAAAAATAAAAAAAATAAAATTGTATATATATATATATATATATATATATATATATACAATATACAATATAAAATTGTATATATATATATATATATATATATATATATACAATTTTTTTTCACTCTCTCGCCTAAGTTGTTTACTTGCGTCTTGGAAGACATTATGAAGACCCTAAACTGGAGCGAGAGAGGAGTAAGCGTTAACGGCTGCCAGATGTCGCACCTGCGATTTGCCGACGATCTCATCCTGGTATCTGAGACCGCTGCAGATCTCCAACTCACGCTCACTGAGCTGCACTATGCGTCTGCGAGCGTCGGTCTGAGGATGAACATGTCCAAGACATTGTTTATCCTTCGACCGAGGCTCCCAGCTGAAGGAGATTGCTAGGCGAGTCCAGCTCACTACAGGATAAACCTACAGGAGGAAAACTACAGGATTTTTTCAAGTCAAAAATCCCGCAATGCCTGAAGAGCAAGGTATTTAACCAATTTGTGCTGCCCATACTCACTTACGGTGAGGAACGGAAACATGGCCGTTGACAAAAGAGCACATCTATAATATCAGAGTGGCTCAAAGGGCAATGGAACGTGTCATGTTAGGCATACGCCTGGTGGATCGTGTACCAAACGTCGAAATTTGACGTCGCACAAAAGTCGAAGACGTAGGTACACGTGTTGCCAGGCTTAGGTGGAGATGGGCCACACTTGGCAAGGCGGGATGACATCAGGTGGACCAAGTCAGTCACCGAGTGGTATCTGAGGGTTGGACGAAGACTTCCAGGCAGACCACCGGCCAGATGGAAAGATGACATCGTTAAGCATGTCGGATTGCACTGTATGAGGCTGGCACAGGACCGGAAAGAGAGGCGTGAACGAGAGGAGGCCTATACCCAGCAGTGGATGGATACGGGCCGAATAGTAGATATATATAGATATATATATACGCTATAGCTACAAAGTTTATATATTAGTAGAGTGCTGTCGAACGCGACACCTACATTTCCAAGCAGTTATTATTTAATAGCCTCCATATCTAGGTATATAATTCTAAAGTGTGCCGCTTCGTCGAATGTCATTTTTGAATCAGGGAAGCCTCTGGTAATAACAAAAGCCTTTATTGAACCATTACCATCCAATACCTTTTAATGTACGTAAGTAAGCCGTGACCGATATAACACCACGTGGGCAGAAACGATTCCACTCAGTAATAGGCTTGGATCGTTTTATTACTTGCAGCAGAAATATCGTTAGGAAAGCAATTTTGGCGTCAGATATTGGCTATTAGCGAAAGCGGTAATGCCTCCTCGATATTCATGTAGGTCTAACGATCTAACTTGTACGTATTTCGAGCTTAGTTTGGGTAAACGCATATTTATTCTGGAGTAAGAGCTAATACGTAAGGAGAGAATAGGACTGTACCGGAGTTCACGTGAGGAGCCCATCACCATGAGTTAATCGCGGCTGGAGCAGAGCAGAACACGCGAAGATGTTCCTTACCCCGGACTTCTGGCCTACAAAGGTAGTCTACCGCCGTTATTGGGAAAGTAGGCAAAAACAATAATTTATTTTTGTGTGTGTGTAGTAACGTAATAAAATAGTTAGTGTTATATTTTTGTACATATGTTAGTCTGTAAAGTATATATTCTACGGGCCTCTGTTAATTTAACTTTGTTTTACTTTAATACTGCCTGAAATTGTAAGAGCCATTTAAGAGCTGTAGAATGATAGCATTTGTTTGATTGAAGAATAAGCTGAAGTATTTCTTTCTCATTTAGCTTATCAGCTCCACAAGTTCCACGGTTGATTTCTCGCGTTCTCGTTGGAGTTTCGCAAATAGGCGTAATTGTTTTTAAAAAACAAAATGTATGCTAGTCAAAGAAACTTACTGTAAGTCAGTGATGTATCAGGCAATCAATATATTTTCTGAAAATTAAGCACAAAGTTATTCATAAGTCTTTTTAATATAAATATGGCGGAAAACAAGCAGGCCTTCTATTCATACTAGGTAAATATATAGCAACATTTAGTTCTGCTACATGTAAAATCTTAGTGTAAATTGTTATATTTTATGTAAATGCCAGCTCCTACTCTATTAGTTCAGTAACGCGTGTAGGCGTGCGTGATGAGGAGACAACGCGTAATTATGGAAACTAGTGAGATTATTGGAACATTAGATAGCTACCTAATCACAACTATCACCACGTGCATTAGAAGTACTTGGTCTGATGGCTAGTTCATTGGTTTAGTAACCAAGTGATTAACTAATTAATGTAACATTTTGTTACATTAGCGTAAGCTAGGCGAAAGTCTTAAGATTTTAAATAAGAAGAAAGAAGAAAAATGATATTGCTCGGGCAGAGATTGAACCTGCGTCTTCGGAATACCGTCCCGAAGCCTTTATCAATGTTATGCTCACTTTTCACTCATGAAAACGCATAATTTGTTCTCGAGAAAAACAACTGCGAGACGCAACTGTATTTTTACAAGCTTTTATTTAACTTGTAATGTTTGTGTCTTTTTTTTTTTTTTTTTTTTTTTAATCTATTTTATTTTGGGGGCTTTTATACATTGGTACATGTCAGCCCCATCGTATATACTAATACTATAGTGAAAGGTCTTTATAGACAGCCATATGTAGACCTATTTATTTATGGAGACCCATAATTTTGAACAGGTCTCTCGCTGCATCAGACGTTGGTTGAGCCAAAATTGTATGGTACCCACCTACATCGTATCTGTTCAAACCGTAAGTGCTCATGAGCGCCTGTCTTTCATTTTGAAACCGGACACACTCCACCAACAAGTGATGTACATCTTCCACAGTTCCACAAGTTAAGCAGTTAGGTGTTTCACTCTTCCGCATCATAAAGTAAAACTTGTTCAGAGGCATGTGTCCTGATCTCAACCTATGAGCAATAATAACCAGCTTTCTAGGGAGCAAACTATTACAGAACCAAGGAATATGAGGAGGCTCACATTGAATAGATTTGTACCAAATTCCCTTTTCTAGCGATCTCACATTAAAATGTTCTTTCCAAAGATCATAACAACGTAATTTATATTTAGGTAGTAATTCCGAATAGTTAGGTAAAATTTTAAAATCCTGTCCCTCTGCTATACTTTTCTTAGCCAGCCTGTCGGCCTCCTCATTGCCCTTAAGCCCAATGTGCGATGGAACCCATTGCAACCTGATATCCTGTCCTCTACAAGAGAAGTCAAACAGCTGTGACAATACAGTATATGCTATCGATACACCTCTGATACCAGAGGCGCAACGAGCAATATGCTGTAAGGCACTCTTGCTGTCACTGCAAATTACTGTCTTCCTTTGTTCAAGGGAACTACAGTACGAAAGAGCTTCAGATATTGCTATCAGTTCCACCGACATTATACATATACTACTATCAATCTTGAAACAATTCCTAAAACTATCATTACAATTATTTACAACTGGGTCGTAAAAACCAGCTCCTCTTCCATCAGTGCTCTTAGAACCATCAGTATATATAGTACGCCATTCACAGTATTTTTGATTAAGTTCTTCTATTACGTTATATTTTAATGAAATAAGGTCCTGTGATTTTTTGGACCCTTTAACACAATCCAGAACAGTAGAAATAGTATCATTGGAAATAGTATTGGTTGCCCAGGTACGCATCAAAAACATATCTAAAGGAGAAGAAGAATAAAGTTCATCCACATCAACTTCTTCAATAGTAGTCGACAATAAAGGCTTTTTTTTGTTGGCCCAATAACTATCGTGACTAAGATCATACAATTGTGTTAAAAGACTGACTGTAACATTATTTGACCAAGATCTTATTTTTAAACAGTACTTAAAAGCTAAATATTTCCTTCTAATATGCAGTGGAGGTACACAGAGCTCGCTTTCCATAACATGTATGGGAGAACTTCTTATAAATCCCCCGATTATTCGCATCGCCTGGTTCTGGACCTTGTCTAGTTTATAACAATTCATTTTGGCGCTGTTATCAAACAAAAAGGAAGCGTAATCTAACCTACTTCGAATTAATGATATATGTATCCTACGCAAGTGTAAAGGATGAGTTCCCCATGAAGATCCGGTCAAAACCTTTAACAAATTAAGATACTTTTGTGTTTTTACAACCGTTTCATTAATATGTTTTCTCCACCGTAAGGAGTTGTCAAGCCATACTCCTAAATATTTAAATGCCTGGACAGATTCAATTTGACAATTGTTTATTTGTATTTGCAATTGTTGCTTTCTCTGTCCCCTACTAAAAACACAGCACTTAGATTTTGATGTTGATAATTCTAGTCCTAAAGAGTTAAGTATATTTACTAACAAAATCAACGCGTCTTGAATTTTACCTACACTATCCAACATATTGTCACTATTATTATAAATTACGAAGTCATCGGCGTATTGACATATATATACGAAATGTATTTCTTTACAAATCGAGGAGGTGGTTATGTTAAATAAAAGAGGCGATATCGGATCACCTTGTCCTAATCCCTTACTAGTATATCTACTTACGATTACGTCATCAGAATCATCTTTTATTTGTAAACACCGCTGACTCAAATACTTCCACAGGTACTGACATATTAATCTCCCAGCACCAATACCGTCCAACATGGTGGTAGTTTTCTCCACTAAAATATTATTGTAAGCATTCTCGACATCTATAAAGCATGCGATTGTAGGTATATTTTTTGTAAAGCCTAATTGAATCTGAGTCACCAAGCGCACTAAACTATCAATACACGACTGTCCGCGTCGAAAGCCTGTTGTAAATGGCGATAACAGCTCATTTTTTTCAACAAACCATTCAACTCGCTTCGCGATCATATTATTAAGGATTTTACAAAGACAACATATTAAAGATATAGGCCTAAGTTTAAGAGGGAGGTCATTAGAGGCACCATACTTTGGAATAGGGACAATCGTAATATTACGCCACTGGTTTGGTATATCTCCAGTCTGTATAATTCGATTATAAAGGTATAATAAGTATTTTTTTGCATCAGTAGGTAGATTATAAATCATTGAGTAGGTGATAGCATCACAGCCCGGAGCAGTGTCTTTTTTCTTAATACAACAGCACATTTCGTGTAAGGAGAAATCCGCTTCTAACATATCATTTGTTGATGAAAAGGTTGGCATACATGGTGTAACATAATCAGGCGCAAGATTACACAATAGATTTTCTTTATCTTCCTTACCTATAACAAGTTTCTGAGATCTATAACCTTTCATCCATCGCAAACGCTTCCACATATCGGAGACCGATAAAGACTCGTTCACACTGCTACATATTTTTTGCCATCCGACCGACCTCGCTCGATTTATAGCTAATTTTGAGATTTTGATTTTTTCTTTTAGTATTTCTAAGTTACGCGGCGTTGGATTTTTTCGGAAGTTTGATAAAGCTCGTCGTCGTTCAGCTACCAATTTAGATAAGGACGGGTTCCAGTAAGGCATCGGTTTGAAATTAGCTGTCGGATTGTTGCAAGTTTTAATCATAGGGATACTTTTATCGGCTGCAGTTTGTATAAGATTTATTATTACGTCATGTATCTTTTGGACATTAGATTCTTCTGTAGGATAAACAATATTTTCTCTAATAAAAGTTGAATATTTTTCCCAATCAGCTAACTTAAAATTACGTCTTTTCGAAAACTTTAGCAAATCCTGGTAATTTATTCGCATTTTTATAAAGATATGGTCACTGCCTAGATTTTCATTCGTTACACTCCAGTCAAAATTAATTGCTACATTAGCTGCTGCAAAAGAAATATCTGGGGATGACCGCTGCAAATTATTGTTGACCCATTTAATTCTTGTAGGTTGGTTACTGTTAAGCGAAACGTAATTGAATTCTATCGCCGCATCATATATTTGCCCACCCCGAGCGTCATTTTTATACGACCAGCTAGTATGATGCGCGTTAAAATCCCCAGCAATCAAGCAATTATGAGAAAACCTAGAGAATATTAAATCCCAGTCTGATTGAGTGGTATGTACTGTTGGTGTACAATACACCAAAACTATACTTTTAAGACAACCACAATTTAACACTTGGATACCTAATATTTCAATACCTTGATTAGGGTGATTAATGCTGCATACCTGAACCTTGATAGTTTTATGCGTCACTATCGCTATACCTCCATATCCATCGCTTCTGTCCCTCCGGAATATGTTGTATCCACTAATCCCCAAGTGTGAGTCTGACTGTAACCACGTTTCCGACACTAAAGCAATGTGAACCCTATTTTGTGAAAGATAAAGCTTAAATTCTAGTAACTTAGATCGCAAGCTCTGTGCATTCCACTGCACTACAGTCAAAGACATCTGTTTTTTGACTTTATCCATCATCACTTATGAAAGTGAGGACTTTACTAAGCAAACTTTCTTTTTTAAAATACTTCACTAAGTACTGTACACATTCTTCAAAAATCATATTGCAAATACATCTAAACTTTTCAACGAAACTTTTATCAGATTTTAAAATCTTCTCCACTTTTTGAAGTAGTTTCCACAGAATATTAGCTTTAAAACTATTTTCAGTCTGATCCGTCCTCTTCCTTTCTCCTTGATGTTCAGGAGCTTCTTTTTGAGGGGTCTCTGAGATCTCCATTTCTGATTCTGACACTTCAAATATACCTTTACAACCCCGATCACCTTTTTTAGATTTGGGCCTTTTTTTCTTTGTCAGTTTTTTTTCTTGTAGTATCGGCGACTTCATACTCACACCTTCCTCATTACCTGTCAAATCTTCCAAAGACCCATTTACTTCTTTATGCACGATTGCGCTTGTAACTAATACATTTCTATATGTCTTGCGAGTCTGGGCCCTTGCATCCTCATATTTCTCACCCATATTTTCTTCCTCTTTCTCGTCCACTTCCATGTTCTTTGTCTTTTTCTTCTCTAAATAAGTGACCAGAGCCTTACGATATGTGCAATTTTTTAAGCTCATTATGTTTCTTATTTCTTTTTCTTTTACAAAAATTGGACACCCTTTGAAGAGTGCCATATGTGGTCCTTTACAGTTAGCGCACTTGTATGTAGTAATGTCGCAATTCTTGTGATTTTCTCCACATTTTGGACAAAGACTTTGTTGACCGGACAAGCTCGTAGTAGGTGACCAAATTTCCAGCAACCAGAGCATTGGCTCACTGGAAATACGTACGGTTCCACTTTAAACCGACACCCGTATCCAAAGACATACGGGGGTAAAGTGTTACCTTTTATACCCAGTCGAATTGACTCACTATCCACCCACTTGCCATCTTCAGACAATCGTTTCAATCTTTTGACAGATACAATCTCAAAATCGCACTTTAATACCTCTAAAGCCTCCTTTTCATCAACATCTAAGTCCACTTGTCTGACTATACCGTAAGAAAGGTTCACTTCATCGGACATCTGACATCTGTAGCCCATCGTCGTAAACTTCTCACAATTCATCAATTTCTCAGCATCGGATTTGCTTTCAAAATGAATAAGAACTCTGTATGGACTTTTGTAATTAATCTTTAAGACGTTTGGGATGTTTTCAGCTAGAAAGAGCTTCGCCATTCCAAATAGTTTCGGCAATATCTCCTTGGATGATATAGCTATCACGTGTTTTTCTGTAGCAACTGTATCTGGTGCTTCATCAATTCGTCCTGGTGAAGGAGATATCTTAGAACCGCGCCTGGCAATACGCTTGTTTTTTCGTCTCACTTCCGTAAAGCCGTCTTCTGCAACTCCTTCACTATCTTGGCGTACTCTTTTTTCAGGTCTTGCATCCTTCTTTTCTTCTACCCCTCCACTGTACCTTAGCTGCTCACTGCCACCTAAAACTTCATCCACTTCAATGTCACTTCCACCCGAATCATAATATCGAATGTCATTCTCGAGTTCCTCCATGTTAACGCACCTTAATATAGCACGACACTAACGTACCAAATCAGAGGGTACTTAAATAAAACTTTTGATTCGCGCTCAGTAACTGGTATCGACGCGTGCGCTCACAGCAACAACTCACGCGCCTATATGTAATGTTTGTGTCAAATCTTGCAAGTTCAATCAGAACCACTTCCACTTATCATACTGAGTTGAAATTTTGCATACTTGTCAAAGTTCGATGACAATGCAATATTATGGTGACAACCAGCTGATCTGGTGATAGAGACGGAAGATAGGCAATGGAACTCCTTGACGGATTGTCATTAATAGAATACTAGTCATGCATTTATATGCAAGTAATTAAGTACAAATAGAATGGTAATATTAATATTTATTGTTTATATACATATATATATATATATATATATATATATATATATTATATATATATATATATATATATATATATATATATTATAATTATTTATATGTATGTATTATACTCATATGATATTATATGATTTTACTAAGTAGTTATTATTATATAAGTACATCACCGTCTTTTGTCGTTTCACAAATCTTCTCCATCCAAAGGTTGTCTGGAAGAGATCGCTTACTAGCAATAAGACCACCCATTGTACTAATTAAATTTTTAAGTTCTATATTTATTTGTTCTTGTTATGTTATTGGTGTACAATAAAGTGTTATCAATCAATAATGTTAATAATTATCATAAAATTATACATATGATGATTTAATTTAATAGCTATTAATATTTAATAGCTAATGATTTAATTTAATGTCAGTCCTTATTATTTTGAAATTCTTGTACTGAACATTTAACTATATTAGTAACCAACCATGAGTACAACTAGCTTTTAAATTGTTGACCAATTTTTTTTTTTATATTTTATACTGTGAATGTTTATAGCATTTTACTTTTTGGATCATTTGTATATTTATATTAACCTACATTATGTGCAATTAAGTGCTATAACACCTATTAATTTAAACTGCGCGCGTAACCGTGGCCATGCAACGTCGCCGCCTTCTACCCGTCCGGAGTGCATGGACGGTGGCGCCACTCCGGCGACTAGCGGGACTAGGGGGAAGCGAGAGAGAGCTACAGAAAGTAACACTCATCTAATAAGATTTGTTTTTAATTTAATTTGAACGTTTTCTAGAAGTTATTGTGTTTTTGCTATTATCACTTGTGTTACGAACCTTTGTGTTAATATTACTTGGCGCCCACATTAAACTATTAATATGAAAAGTGATCGTTTCATTGATACGGTTAAAGTGCTAATTTTTAGTAGGTACTCAAAAACCACGCAATTTCACTTACCTAGCTATAGAGGTATTTAATGTTGTAATTTATTGACCATTATTGATCACCGTTAAAAAAAGGTTGGGTCGTTTCTCATTAACTTCTTAATTAAGGGCCGCGAACGTGATCTGAGAGTTAATATTTAGATTTTTCGTTGAAAACAAGGAGAAAGTTAAAGTGGGGAGACTTGGGAACAGTGATCGGTCCGTGTACAAAAAAAGCAACCCATTACTTAGCAAATGGGTTATCTTTTAATTAAACACAGAAGTCCTTCTTACTATAAAAAAACTTCACATCTATTTCACGGTTCTTTGGTCCTTTGCAGTATTCAAATGATTGTATCTTGTAAAACTAATAATATAAATTTAAGTAAGGTTTTATAAAGTTTTTTTTTACGCTGCATAGATGGAATATCTATGTTTGGCCACAATCTCGCCTGATGTGAAGCGATGTCTCCCCGATGGTTCACCGAACATCATCCTGAAACACGACTAGGTCGCTTGACGGCCTGGCTTTGTTCGGTGGGTGGTATTACAACCATGGCCAGAGCCTACCACTCTATAGCGCGTAAGCGGGTTTTATCACGATGATTTCCTTCATCGTTTTAGAGCGAGTGCGCAAAATCTGCAATTAACTACAAGCCATTGGTGCAGGACCGAGTCGGGATTCGGATCCAGGTGCGTCGGATCGAAAGGCGCACGAGTTCCCGCTGACCCACTCTCGCTATAGTTACGAAGCTATGTTAAAACATTTTGTAAAGGTTCCCTCACTATTGTTGATATTTTATTAGTAGTTTACCCTGTATAAATACCATGTTTAAACAATAATTACATCTTACTAATATTATAAATGCGAAAGTTTGTGCGTATGGATGGATGTATAGATATTTGTCATATAAAAAAAAAACTTTCTTAAAAGAGACTGGGCAATTTTGTACGGGAAAATAATGTACAAAATAGTGAAAATGTACTTTTGTGATAGAATTTTTATTAGGTTCTGGAATATAATAAATATGACATACTTTTCATCCCGATAATTTTTTTACGTGGATAATTTTAATTACTAATTAATCCCCTCTCAAGCGGGCAGACCGTTTTCAATGCGGTTTATTACATATATTGAAGTTATTTGATTATGATGGTTCTTAGCTACGTTTGATGAAAATCAGTGCAGCTGCTAAAAAGTTGAGAAAACAAACTTTACTATTCTAAATCCATGTTCCGTCACTTAAAATTTGAAGATCTTTAAGACCGCTCTTTCACTTGTAAGTTTTACTCACGTTAGCACCTTACGTAATTAACTCACTATAATTTTTCAAAATGTGAACACTCCTGTGAGTATCTAGCTTATCGCAATTAAAACAAATAATTACCAACATTAAAAAAAATATGTTTATTTCCTCAGAACTCCGTCATTTATAAACTAGCTGACACCCGGCGTGTGCTACTATGCTAAAAAAAATGCATTGTTTTAGTAATCTAAAACCATCTTCTCATTATTGATTTTTTAATGAAACCGGTTTGGGGTACGTCAGTTGGATGGTTTCAAAGTCTATTACGGACATAGTTAGAAACAAGCGTTGGGTTCAGCTATATAGCTTCAAGCTTCATATAAATTTCATTGATATTCGACCTTGGACATCAAAGATACATCAGAATTGAGGTTTTTTTTTGTTATAAAATGTATTATTCTTTAATTTCTTTCGCAGTCATAAATTACTTACATAAAATTTACGGAAGCAACTTATAAGGGTAAGGGTGACCATAGAGGAGAAGTCTCATAGAGATATTTTCACGTACAACGCATCATTAGCAGGTTCTAAGTTCACTGAATTTAATTACCGCGCTTTGAACATTCACTACCAAACTTTATCATAGCAGACATAAAATAACAAACAGAGCAGTGAGCACACATCAACGTCACAACGTTCCTGTGTACACATCCAGTTTGATCCCAAGGGCGCCCTTCCATATAACGGCACTAAAGTTATCACACGATTCGTTGAGTCCGCTCTAATGAAATTAACCCCCATTTGCCGGGAACGAACGCTGTAATGAGATGTTTCTGTAACTACACACGTTGGGAACTGGACTTGGTAGTGGTAATGACCGGGAAATAGAACAATGTATCTGTTAGGTGGCTTGGTTCATCATTGTCAGTCCATTATGTTTCCGCTACTGGTACAAGAGAGTTCTTTTAATGAACGCATTATATCACATCTCTTGGAATTTTAGAATACTGGCTTCACCCGCGTGGAGTTTAATGTGTCGCAATTAAGAAAAGTATTCGGCTGCGCTGTTATGATTACTTTGCGAACTCGCTTCAATTTTTAAGCACATGTTCGACGATTTGTTCTCGTATTTCCCGTGCCAAACTTGGGTTGCCATATAATATATACGAAATTGCCTTAAACAGATGTGATGTCTTCAGATATTAGACTATTGAACATGCGGATAATTTTTGAAAAATTTGAACATATAATAGAACTTCATGAGGCTTTATAACTATTTTTATTTTTTACGTAACTAAGTTGTGAGACGAGCAAGTCGTTCATCTAATGGTAAGCAACACGCCTGCCCAAAACAATAGCAGCGCCACCTATATCCTTGTTTTCTAAAGTCCAGCTACGTTTTGAGCAAAAGTACGTTAAGAGATACTAAATATTTAACATCAAATTATTTATTATGTAATTAGATCAAATTTGATATATATAAAAATATATACAACGTAACAATTATAATTAACGATGACGCCGGAGCGACGATCTTCGCAGAGTGGCTGGTAGCAGCTGGATGAGAGTACCCAGGGATCGTGCTCAATGGCGTGCAATTGGAGAGGTCTATGTCCAGCAGTGGACTGCTATACGCTGATGATGATGATGATGATGAAATGTAATCATGTAATATATTTATAATTATTAAGTGATAGGACGTGTAGGGTATATAATACTAGTAGGTATTATAAAATCTGAAATACCAAACAAGTTGATAATAAGAGAATTCCTAGTATAATACAACATTCCTAGATCCAATCTACGCCGAACAAATTAAAACGCGAATCGGCTGAAACTCCGCCAGATTTCGACACACCGCGCTAATTGGCTCGTTCAACCATCGTGACCGCTCAATTCCCGATTCTGGATTGCTTTTTTGTGCATTTTTATTCAAAAGGCGGGAAGAGCAAGTTACAATAACAAGCAATAGGATGTTTTTTTGTTACAAAGTACTTTGTAGTGATGAGTTGCGGAGAGCTTTGGTTAGCTATGCTATGGGTAAAAATAGCGTGGTTTTGGTTTTAGTGGCGGAACAAGCCCAGTATCTCATTGCCGTGAAAATAACTAGTCAAATCGTCGTCTCGTCAAAATTGGAATCTTCGAACGTTGTGGCGCAGAATCGTTTGTTCTTTTAGAATTTATTTCTCTGTACGTTTGTTCTGATACTATTTAATAATAAAACACACTATATTATAAACATATATATATATACGTATATAAATTGGAATCTTTTCATCGCGCAGAAACGTTTGTTCTTTTAGAAATTATTTCTCTGTACGTTTGTTCTGATACTGTTTAATAATAAAACACACTATATTATATATATATATATATATATATATATATATATATATATATATATATATGCGAAAGTTTCTGTGTGTGCTCTAGGGTGTGTGTCTGAGGGTGTGTGGTTGTGGGTGTTGAATATGTATGTGTGTATGAGGATGTGTGTGGGGGGAGGGGGGGTGTGTGAGTGTGTGTTTGTCACATATCAAGTCAAATCAAAACTGATCACATTTGGCGCAAACCGATAACCGCTGAGGTAGACGTGTTCTAGAGTGGAGACTGTGAATTCGCAAACGTAGAGTAGGGCGCCCTAAAAAAAAAGGAAAGTTTATTTTACAATTATTCTAAACAATTATTCTACAACTAGATGGAGTGACGATATACGCTGGGTTGCTCGTAGCGACTGGAGAAGGAAAGCCGAAGATCGGGCTCAGTGGCGTGCTATGGAAGAGGATGGAGATGATGATGATGATGTAGTTATAATATTACAATTGTTTAGTAGTACATAAAATGTCAAAATGTAAAGTTGTTTGTATGTCTTGTATAGGTAATGATATTTTTATAATTTTCTTTCTCAATTCTTATTTTCTTTTCATTGACATTTTGTGAATGAATGGATGAATAAATACACACTATCACACTCCTCCTACGACCTCTCTCACTCCTTTAGTTCTTTCCACTTGTTGACTGGAAGAGATCGCTTTTAGCGATAAGTCCGCCCGTTATACTATAGTTTGTAAGAATATTTCGTGTACCTTGTTTATTTCTTGTTTGGTGTACAATAAAGCATTAATTATTATTATTATTACTATACACAATACGTAACTCTTAATATTTTTTTATCGTGCAAATGCCTTGATTACTGACAACTCTACACTCTACTTACTAAACTACTTACAAAGAGAAGCAATTGGACAACCCACAGACCATTTATGGCATACAGATAGCCCAAATGCTCCAACCCACTACCAGTTGGCAGCGTACCCAAGATGCTGGCAGACAGACAAAGATAAATCTTAATTGGTAACACCACGATACAAAGTAACAATTAAATACAAGGTGCTCAGCTGACGCTATATCTACTCGAATAATTGCTCTAAAACGAGAGATCCCTATATTGTGTGTTCGCACAAAGGCGCGCATGGCGCACATAAAATCCAGACAGAGTATCAATACCCTCTTCATTACCATAGCTGATTGGACAGAGGAGGCCCGAATTCGAGCTACGTTGCAATTACTGCACACACCTCTCTGTACAGAGCTTGTAATTAAATGCACTGTATTTTTAAGCTTCTATATAAATAAATGATCATATACATTTGTGGGTATATAGGTCGTAATAAAACAAACATAGTTTGTCTGACGTTTTTAGCCCCAGACGCAAAAAGGTGTTAGGTATAAGTTTGACCAGTAAATGTGTCTGTCTGGGTGTCTATGTGTCGGCACCGTAGCTCTTAAACGGCTAAACCTATTTGAAAGCGTTTTTTTTTTTGAAAACAGATTTTCTAGCGTTGGTTAATTAGTAGGATGGTTCACTATTTACAATTGTAACAAAAAAAGATACTCTATTATAAAGATACTAAAGTATCTACAACTAAAAAATTGTATACAGGTGGTGTCTATGAGGCATGATGAGGTGCTAAGAACGCTGGTTGCATTCCTGCGTTAATGGCTAACACTTATCTTTGAGCAAGGAATGAGCCAGCCTTCTTTACACCTGCGGCTTCGACAAGGTTCGGTACCCAAAGGGTAAAACGGGACCCTATTACTAAGACTTCGCTGTCCGTCCGTCTGTCTGTCTGTCCGTCTGTCACCAGGCTGTATCTCATGAACTAGAAAACAGAATAAAATAAATATTTAAGGGGGCTCCTATGCAACAGACATGATTTTTTTTGCTGTTTTTTAGATAATGGTACAGAACCCTTCGTGCACGAGTCCGACTCTCACTTGGCTGGTTTTTTTTAATTACTTTTAATTAACATATTTTTATTGTATCACAGTATAGTATAATAAAATATATAATAATAATAATAGTATAATAATTGAAAAAATATTATACGCTTTTAAAAAGAACATGTCTACAAAATTTCTCATTATGAGATTTTTTTTATAATTCTCTGTAAAGATATTATGATTACGTGACTCATTAATTAGGAGCTGTTAAGAAATTAGGAGAGAATGAAAAGCCACATGTTTTGGGAAATTAATTAACGTAAGCTTCTTAAATACATGCTACCTTATCCTTAGTTATTTAAGCTAAGAAAATACCTAAATAATTTAAGCTTGCTACTGCTTAGGTTTTTACCACAATTGGTGTATGATTAAATAGGATAAAACCTTTATGGTTATGTAAAGTGACAGTGTATTGTAGTTAATCTCACGAAAAGATCTTCTCGGCTCTAGTGTAGCTAAGAATTGATGGGTAGGTATACCATAATTATACCTACTTAGTTATACTCTACTTATAGCAGGTTGACGACTTGTTATTATTATATACTATACTTATATATATAAATTATAACCTTACGAGACACCTAACACTTGTATACATACTTACGTACATATAGTATGGACACGCCTTTGGAAACCACCAACATGTGCAGCGATACGTTAATAAAAATAAAGATGTATATTTCTTATTACAAATCTTTATTTTTATTAACGGTGTAATATATACACCGTATTTTTCCAAATATTCAATAAAAATGCAAATAAACATAAAAAACATAATTTATATTTGTTTATTTAATATGTGGGATGGGCTCTTGGACTAAATAAAATATTAAATACTGGGTTATTCCTATTGTACGTCAAAACTACTATGTATTTTGTGTATATTTTTTTTTTGTTTTGTTTTACATAATTGTGTATATTATTATGTAATTTGGTGTGCAATAAAGTGTTATTGTATTGTATTGTATTGTTATTCCTGCGACATTGTTCGCGAGAACGACATCGACAGAGATAGCCCATTATAGTGATTTTTCAAGACCATCTTAGATCACTCACACACACTTAGATTATATGAGAGCGCGTAATACGAAGATGTCAAGCTGTATCTTCGTAGTCCAACCGATTATGATGTAACATACCCTATAATCTAAGCTGGGAGAAAGGAGGAGGTTCTCAATTCGTATGTATTTTTTAAATGTTTGTTACTTTAGAACTCCGTCATTTATAAACCAATTTGGAAAATTATTTTTGCGTTGGGTTCAGTATAGCTACGAAGTGGTCCCTTGTAAATTTCATCGATATTAACCTTGAACTTCGAAAATACATCAGAATTGAAGTCGGTTTTTTTTAATAAAATGTATAGGTGATTATTGGGTCTCTTAAATCCAAGGCAGTTGGATGTGATGATGTGGGACGAATAATGGTAATGCATATATTAAACATAATTCTTCCTGCAATCACCCACATTGTTAATTTCTCACTTGCCTCAGGCGAATTTCCCGACCAATGGCGTAAGGCCCTTGTTATTCCACTTCCCAAAATCCCTAATCCTACTCTCCTCAATCAGTTTCGTCCGATCTCTATTTTGCCATTTTTGTCCAAAGTAATCGAATCTGAGGTACATAGGCAAGTTACTAATTTCCTGACCAAAGCTAATCTTTTCAACCCCTATCAATCTGGTTTCAGGGCTGGCCACAGCACTACGACTGCTCTTCTCAAAGTGACCGAAGACTTTCGTTACAACATGGAGAACGGGTTGGTTACGGTACTGGTTTTGGTCGATTTTAGTAACGCCTTCAATGCTGTTGATCATGACCTGTTGTTGGCTGTCCTTCATCGTCTTAAATTTTCTTCTTCCACCATTACATGGTTTTCCTCCTATCTTTTTGGGCGTCGTCAAGCTATTCGTTGCGGTTCTGAGTTTTCTGACTGGCACGAAGTAGAAGCGGGCGTGCCGCAAGGCGGTATTCTGTCACCCCTTTTGTTCTCATTGTTTATTAATTTACTCTGCCCAAGAATCAAATGTCAATATCATATGTACGCCGACGATCTTCAGTTGTACTACGCTGCCAGTGTCAATGACTTGGACCATGCTATTAGCTCTCTAAATAGTGATCTCTCTCGACTTCAACAATGGTCAAATAGTTACGGTATTAAAGTAAATCCTAACAAATGTCAGGCCATTGTGGTAGGAAGCTCGCGCCAGCTTGTCAAACTCGATTTTCTTTCCCTTTCTCCTTTACTTTACAATAACTGTGTCATCTCTTTCTCCCCTACCGTAAAAGACCTAGGTGTAATTATTGACTCTAAGCTCTGTTGGGTGGAATACGTTAAAGACATTTCACGTAAATTCTACGCCTCTTTTCATAGTATTGTTCGGCTCAAAAATTTTCTTCCCATTAAAACTAAATTAACACTTGTAAATTCTCTTTTACTACCTATAATCGACTATGCAGATGTCTGCCTTGTCGATCTCAATGCAGATCTTCTAAACAAGCTGGAGCGTCTTCTAAACACGTGTATCAGGTTTATCTTTGGTCTGCGAAAGTATGACCACATTTCTCAATACAGAGCAAAACTCAAGTGGCTTCCAATTCGCGAGCGTAGGAATGTCAGAATTCTATGCCTTCTCTATTCTGTACTAAATGACCCCAACACACCCAATTATCTCAAAGATACCTTCTCATTCCTCACCGACAATCACGAGCGTAAACTGAGATCCTCCAGTAATTTACTTCTCTCTACCCCTTCACACCAAACATCTTTTCGTGACAACTCTTTTACCATTGCTGCTGTAAGACTGTGGAATGCATTACCGTTGAGTATCAAAAAAGCGACCTCTAAAGAAGCATTCAAGCGACAAACTCGTGAACATTTCATCAAAAAGGTGTACCAGATAGATTGCAACCCTTAAAACGTTTCGTTCTTTCAGTTCCTCTTCTCCTCCCTGCTACTAGATCTATAATCCTATCCTAACCCATTGACATAGTCATTTATTATTGCTGGTATATGTCTTTTTATTTATGTAATGACTTAAGTATTTATTTATTATGTATATATTTAAGTATATATTTTAAAATTAGGCTTGCATAATATGCCTATTCCTATTATGTATATATTAAGTTTATGTGGTTTAATATTTCCTATAACACACTTTACTGCACCGCTACCATTTTTTCTTGCACGTCCTGGATGACTGGTAGAAAATGCTATCTAGCATTAAGTCCTCCATGTACAAACTGTTTTGTGCTAAAGTATAAATAAATAAATAAATAGGTACTTGTTGAATAAAAAAATATCAAGTTTTCTGCTTGGCACCACATATGTAGTATCGTAAGTCAGTCACTATACGTTGCTTAAGACATCCTTGAGATAAGCGATGGGGCGGAACGCTATTTACACAATAGATCTTTTCTAAATATACCAAGAAAATGTATGAAGCAAAATAGAGTACAGTTGTGGATATATGAGCCGTATTTCTCAGATTAATTAGGCTTAGGCGGCGTTTAGACGCAGGTGTAATTTGTGTTAGACCCAAGGGAACAAACTTCGAGTTAGTTGTTTTTTCTTTCTGACATTGTTTGGGGCTGTTCTGTTGTTCTACTTGCAAATTACTTCTTTTTCTTACATGTGTTTGTGCGTAACAAAAAGTTACTTAAGTTTATAGGTATATAAGTTACTTAAGTTTATTAGTGTGTAACAATAATAGATACATATAAATATATATACATAAGATAAATCGGAACAATTACTCATGTCAAAAATAACATAGGTAGAGCGATGTAGTATTAGCATTAATATTTTTAAATACATAGGTAGGGATTTTAGGTTATTATAAACAAAAATATAGATTTGAGCTTTTATAATAAAACCTGCAAAATATTTTGACATGCTAATAAATTTTCGACGAGTAAAGATAAAAAGATGGGAGCATGAAATTAATTATTTATTTCTCCATTATACTGAGGATTTTACCGACATTGTTCAATTCTGATCCATTAGAAGCTTTTCAATTTGATGCTATCTTTTGTTAATGCGTGTTTATGGGGGAAATAATGTGATGAGTTTTTTATGGGGAAAAGAAAAAACCGCTTTTTTGGGATTTGCTCGTTGTGTCACTAACATTTTGATAAGGGGGCAGACGCTTTATCGTTTGTTTGTATATTTCGCCAGTGCGCACAGAAAAAGGAATAGAAATCAACAATAAAAATACTATTATGACAAAGAGTGTCGAATCATTTGGTATTTTTTCTTATTACTTTTTATTGGTGACTCGCACTGGCTTCGCATGTTTGCAAATATGAGTGTATTTAAACTATGTTAAGAATTTTTCGACATAATGGTGAAAACCGCATCAAAAGATATAATAACATGTACGATTTTTTTTCCTTAGTATTTTTTTTTTCATATTCTTTATGTTCCCCATTTTTACAATATAGCCAATTGATCAGCTAATAAGTAAATTACATTTAACATAAACTGATAGATAAACTAATATTAATAATAAATCAAATAATTAGCCGATACACGTGACTCCGTCTGAATTATCCGTAGAATTTAGCTTATTTCCTGGAACATTGAGGAGTAAGAAAATCCTACATACATAGCAAATCCGGAACTGTTTTTTTAATGGAACTGAGTGATGAGACGAGCAAGTCGTTCGCCTGATGGTAAGTGCCACGCCTGCCCATAACAATTACAGTGCCACCCAAAACTTTTAATACCATTAAAAGCACTGCGTAGCACTGCGTTGCGCTCATTACACATCAGATATAAAGCCCATATGCCCAGTCATTTCACTAGCTACAATGCCCTTCAAACAGGAACACAGTTATGCTTGCGCACTACTGCTTGGCGGCAGTATAACTGGAAAAGCTGTGGTACCTACCCAGACTTCCTCCCGCATGTGAGAGACCTACTACAATTATGTAATACTATAACAGTTATAGCATAACTTAATACACAACCTAACTTTTTATGTAACGACCTTTTTCTACATAATTGTTTTAGCGACCAGCACAAACTGACCGCTCGTGAACTACGGTGTGGGTCTAACATTTGTTAACTTTGGCATTATCTTGTAAGAAGTATGTTTTGTTCGACTGATTATAAAAACTGAAACGAAATGAAAATATGTAGTGTAATCCCGCTGAATATTGTGGAGGTTGTTGTTAGAATAATATACCTTAATATGTATAGGGGTTGATTGCAAATGTAAAATGAATTAAAATTAAAATATATATAAGTAATCCCTCCGCTTTTTTTAAATATACATATATGTATATTTAATATTAAATATGGTAATGAGTTTTATATTGTATATAAGAAAAGGTAAATAATGTTAAATAAAGAAAGCCCTAACAACAACCCTCCTGATACAGATAGGAGTATTAGGAGGGTTGTTGTTACCTTTTCTTATATACAATATTCAACTCATTACCATATTAATTATATAATATAAATATTAAATATACATATACATATATATATATATATATATATATATATATATATATAAAAGCGGAGGGATTACTTATATATATATATATATATTTTAATTTTAATTAATTTTACATTTGCAATCAACCATACATATTATATTATATTTTTCTAACAACAACCTACACAATATTCAGCGGGATTACACTACATATTTTCATTTTGTTTCAGTTTTGAGATGAATTTCCGCAACGTCACGCCTGATTCCATTGCATTTCGACTGATTATGATTATAGTATAGCATTAGTATTGTTTTTAGTTCTTGAATAAATAAAATAAATAAATAAAGCGACATTGTGGTAAACAATTATACCGACAACATTTCCTTGTTGCACAGAGCTGACACTTTGCCATCTTCCTTACCTAAGTATTCTCTTTATAGTTTTCGACAACTTTTCGACGTGGTTCTGTCTCACCAGCTCTTAGACAAAGAGCTTCGGCAGAAGTTCGCTAAGTCTTCTCCGAGAGCATTAAAGTCAAACCGCAGTGCGCCAGCTAAAATACTAACAATAACTTATAATTAGTCTGCGTATTTTTCTTTTGAGTAAAGTTGATATGCCATCTGCAGGGGAATCGTCTCGATTGCTTTTAAACGTGCCTTGCAATCGATATTTGTCAGTAGAATTGTCGAACTTTTCTAATCAAAGGCCTCGTCGCAAAAATGATCGTGTTTTTTTCCATTTCCATTCAGATAATATACAATCCAGTTTTGTTAGTAAAATCAAATTAAAATTAAAATTAAAATTATGTTAGCAAATCTTAAAATAATTTTCATTAATAATGAATTATAATGATAAAATTGATAACATTAATAAATATTGTTTCAATCATTATTTCACGGCAGCACATGCATCTCGTCAGCCCTCTCTGCTACCACAGTCAGAAAGCTGCTGAAGCTAGAGCGGACGCGCGACATCGAAGACGCCATCTCTATCGCGTTATGGCCAAAAAATCATCGACGCAGGCGTCCGAGATTGCTATTTGAAAGATGCTAACGCCTTCCAAATTTGAAATTGAAAGCGATCGGGATCAGTGTTCGAGTTACACAATTGCTAGTTTTGATAAGTTGAGTGTAGAGTAATTCTCAAGATACTTACTTTAGTTATTACTAACTTCTCCCCGCGGTTTCACCCGCGGTTTTCCGGTATGAAAAGTAGCCTATGTTCTTTTCCAGGACCTCAGGTAACTACATACCAAGTTTAATCAAAATCTGTTCAATGCTTTTCCGTGATTGAGTAACAGGCATCCATTTGTCCGTCCATCCTCACAAACTTTCGCATTTATAATATTAGTAGGACTAGGGCAGTTAAATTATAGCCTATTGAAATTTAAAGCCACTGTCCATGTTCTTATGTATATATAATGTATAAATTATTGTTCTCCATGCACCATTGTCTGGAAAAGATTGATTTGAGCGATTAGACCGCACACTGTTACATTTCAGTTAAGTTTAACTTATTGTTACTATTTCTGTGTGTTGTAGTGTTTCAGTTAAGCGTTAATCAATCAATCAATTTTAGTACAGAAAGGGGTCTCTCCTTCAGGGGGGATTTTCCTTCATGTCATTATAATGGCTGTCAAAATAGCTGTTTTTATGGCAATTTAAATGGCAACCCATTAATCAAAATCAGTACAGCTATAAGCCGCAACTTGTTTTACACAATAAAGTTGAAATTCAACTAAAACCATTCGCCTCCGGCTTTACCATAGTCAGGTGAAACAAATTAAACCGAGTTCAACCTCTACATCATAGACGCCGTTTAAAAAAGAAACGTTTAGTAAGATCACCGAGACGGAAGTGAGGCCTTTGAGGGTAGATAATAACGTTTCAGACACAGACGTCGACGGGACTCGGACAGGATTTGGTGGATGCGCTATTTTGTAGTCACTCGACTTTCGATAGTTTGACTAATATGTTATAGGTATTCGAAGGGTTTTCTAGACAATTTAAAGTGAGAGTTTTTTTTATGGAACTGAGTAATGAGACGAGCAAAACGTTCGCCTGATGGTTAGCGCTACGCCTATAACAAAAGAGATGTGTTGACAAGGCTCTTTTGCTGTAGTTCGTAAAGCTTAAAGTACTATCATAGTGTCAAACTATTAATCAATGTTTTTAAATTTAAGAATATGACACTAGCACCAAAGAAAATTTAGGGCATTCAAATCTTTATCTTTACAACATAGTATCAAAAAAAGTTTCTAAAAGCTTTGAACACTTGTGTTGTTTATTGTACAGTAAAACAAAAAAAATATCACGGTACAGGATTTACAAATTTCAATACAACAGGCAGACGTATCGCTGAAAGCGATCTCTTACAGTCAACTTTTGAATGGAATGAACTAACACAGTGCAGTGTTAGGACTTTGCAATAAAATGTGCAAGTGTGATGGTTCACGATTAGGTGCATAAAGACAGGAATCATAATCAGCATAAAGTAATAGGTACCTTAATTATTATTCGGTATGTAGTACCACTGACTGCATAACTGACTTAATAATTATAACAAAAAATAGCTATGCCCCGCGGTTTCACGCGCAGTTTCCCGGAATAAAAAGTAGCCTATATCTTTTTAGGAATTAAAGAACCTACATAGCAAATTTCACCAAAATCCGTTTAGTAGTTTTTACGTGATTGAGTAATAAATATCCATCTATCCATCCTCACAAACTTAATCATTTATAATAATTGTAGGATGAGTATGTTTATGCGTACCCGGTATATTTTTCAAAATCTTTACCACGAACCAGAGGGAGAAGTTTCCAGTCAGCAATACGTGTCGTATGCGACAATTAAAAATATCCATCACGAATGACTTTCAGAATAACCAACCTCAGAGGGCTGTCCGTGACCGGCTTCGGCCGCCTTTGTTCTTGGATTAACTGAGCCCTTATCTGCAGCGGGACTTATCGCTACCTTTGACCCGTTGTGTAAATTGTAGTTTCAATTGTAGCAGTGCTATTGAAGATATTGTAACTTAACTGCGAATTCGAAATGAAGATTGAAGATATATGAACTTTGCCGTTAATTTGGTGCAGACATTTAATAATATTAAAATTTCTATTTGAGTGTTTTGAAATCAATATGGGAATCGTCCAATTTATATACCGATCCCGATCGCTTTCAAAGATATCTCGTGATCGGTATTTGTCTAACTTTTCAACTTACCTAAAGTCCGCGTCCCAATCCCTACCCCAATCACGATCACTAAAAATGATCGATTTCGAAGTTTAAATGATGCTAACGCCTTCCACATTGGAAATTAAAAGCTATCGGGATTGGTGTTCGAAATAGACACTTCCACTGCATAACCATCTAGATGTTTTTTTCACTTGAATACTACAATCATAATATTCTCTGTTCTTGAACCCTTACTACGAGTTCTTTTCAGAGGTATGGGAACGCTATTAAAATTATATTCTATTTAAAATTATCCGTTTTTGGCAAATTACTACTACTGAAAATTAATTTATATATATGCTTATTCAACTTTAATATTTGCATTATTTAACCCTAGAAAGCTACCGTCCGTCAAATCGACGGGTACTGCGAAGTAATATCGGTATGTTTCTCTTTAACGGTGCGTGTGAGTGTTTTGTCTCAGCTAGCCAACTCAGTCGCCGGCTAGGTCGTGGCAGCGGCGCACGCATCTTGTAGGTATGTGTTGTAGTTATTGAGATACTTGAGCTTTGCCCGTCGTTTCGACGGATGGTTAGCTTTACTGTCACTTTTAATGTTTGAGCGAGCGTGTATACCTTACTAACAAATTTTCTTTTTGTTCTGGTTTTATAATAATGTCTGCGATAAATGATGAGGCTGTATTGAATGCACTAAACGAGCTTAATTCTAAAGACTTAGATGATACTTCTGCCAGTGAGACGTAGGACTTTGTGGTGGAAGGTGATATCTCGAGTGATGAGAATTATGAACCATCTGATTCTGCAGAAAGACAAGTAAGTTCACCTGAAGTATCGTTCTCAACTGTGGAAAATACTGTAGAATGAGCTGATTGCAGTAGATGGCCAATGTGTTTGTTCTACGGAATGATCAACATCACTTGCATCAATAGCTACAATATACGATGCTACAATTTATCGACGGCTGGACAAAAAGTAGTGCCACGTTGAGCTTTCAGGAAAAAACTATACTTTCAACTTGTAGAACCCTGGCTAAAGGAAAGAATACTAAAAACAACGATGCCCACACATATGAACTATAAAATCAGGAGTGTTGTTTCAGCGCACTCGTCTTCTAACCAATACCAGCACACTTCACGTCAAGCTCCTCTTCAGGACTTTGAAAATGAAGAAGATGTTAAAGCAACTTCTTAAAGAGGAAAAAATCGTTAAAGGAAAACTTGTGAGAAGTTGGCATTACAAGAAAAAGAGACTTTCAAAAAGAATCTTAAAGAGGAAAAAATCGTTAAAGGAAAACTTGTGAGAAGTTGGCATTACAAGAAAAAGAGACTTTCAAAAAGAATTTGCACCAGTTGTAATGTACCAATATGCGATGAACACAAAAGTGATGTTTGTGTCACATGCGCCAAAAAAGATTGATGTGCCATATAAAATCAAAGAAAGTCAATTTTTTCCATTTTTTATACTTGATTTTGCATGTTAAAGTTTATAATAAGATTTTTTTTACTTTTTTAGAGATCTCAGGAAAGTTCCTCTAATTCGTGCGTGGTTTTCTGGAATAAAAAGTCATTTTATCAAAATCCGTCTAGCCGTTGCGGTGTGAAGAGGTAACAAACACTCTTACACATACAATTATAAAATCTTCTGTTTCAGGTAACAATTTTATAAAAGAGGATATTATACTCAAGTTTCTCCTCATTTCCTCCCAAATTAATTTCCCCGTTAACGCTAAACACAGAAGTGCTTACGACTTTAAGTTTAATGATAATGTTCGCCGGTATTATCGTAGGTAAACCTTGAATCCCTACGGAACCCTAAACTCGTACAATACAAGCTCTCAATTACAAACATATGTGTAGGTATAATTATGTGTTGTACATATAAGTACGGGTGTGGAATATGGCAGGGAAAATTGGTATGTGTATTTGTATGTTCGTTTTTTGCAGAAGCTTTGAACGCCAACTATGTAATATGTAGCTATTTATATCTAGCTGCGGCCGCAGTTTCACCGTCAGTTTCCCAGGATGAAAGTATCCTATGTAGTTTCCAGGATCTAATGTACCTTCATACCAAATTTGATCAAAATCCGTTCAGTAGTTTTTGCGTGATTGAGTAACAAACATCCATATACCCATCCATCCATCCTACCAACCTCATAAACTTTCGCATTTATAAGATTAGTATTAGTTTTAGTCCTAGCATTATAATATAATGTATAAAAATGGTTTTCACAGAAGTAATAAAGTATCAACTCTCTTTTTTATTATTTAAATGTAAGAAGAAATACAATAACCTGATAAAAATGTTAGTTTAGTTTCCTAGAAAATAATTGCTTCTAAAACGTTTCAAATTTGTATAAACTCTTTAAATGAAAGCTAGATTAAAGTAAGCTAAATTTAAGTAAGCATAATAATGGTTTTGTTAAATAAAAAATACATTACTTAAAACTATGAGAACACCCTAAAAAGAATAACTACAAAACTTTCTATCATTTAAATCGTTATATTTGAAGTAGATATTTGGTTATTCAGTGCTTATTTAAAATTAACCATCGCTATTTTATGACATTGTAGCACAGATAAAGTCGCGTTGCCTTCCTAGCTTGCGACTAATTACGACTGTGTGTACCTGTATCTGGTTGTTTGTCTATCTTGCTGTTTGTCCAGAATTGATTCCAAACGTCAGAATCAATTTAATTAAATTTTAGGAGACTAGATGTATTAGTATAAAATGTTAGAAATAAGTAAGCAGAAGAGGAATGCGACACTCAAGACAAACCTATTTAAGGTTTAAAAGGTGTTGGTTAGATATAAAAAAAGATGTTCCTGTCCACCGAGACTCACTCCGAATTTTGAATTTCCGAAGCCATCCGGTTTGAAGCCAATACATTCCAACCGATAAGCAAATCGTTGGTATTAAGTTTGCTTATAAATTTTTTATTTTATTTACTTTATTCTTTAATTTGTTTTTTAATTTTGTTTATTTACTTTATTACTTTTATTTTCTTTGTACAATTTAATTGTTTAATTCTTATTTTACTAAGTTCGCCCATTTTGAACGGAGAATACGCTGTGGCTCAGGCAAAGCCGCGTGGTCTCGTAGGTCAACCGACGTACATAAAACACTGGTTGAACCATGTAACGTATTCGCATGCGGCTACTAAATCATACGAGCGCGGTTTCACTACCAGTTTCAATTTAACTTTTGGTCCAATGCGAGGCCAGCAACGGATGACGTCACCAAACTGATGGTTTAGTATTAAAGTTGTAAGTGGCTTAGCTGTTGTGATTGTAAAGTAATAAATGGATATAGCTGAAAAAGCGTGACATCGTGACAAGTAGCTATTAATTATTCTGCGTAGGAAAATACGTTAAAGTTAGAAAAAGCAATATAGGGCGTTAATTATCTAAATGAACACGGCAACTATTGGAACGAATCGTTGCCGTGAATATCATGTGTTAGACAAGTTGGTTACAAGTATCGACATCAGTTTGACGTCACCAGTGTCACTTACTTGAGATTCTTGTCAAATTAAGTCACAAGTTTTGAATTTAGAACTAAAATTTCACTTCATTGACATGCTTCGACGCCGCCACGTGAAAGCGTTTCGAGCGGGTAAAATTCGAGCCATATACCACATACGCGAGAGAACATCCATCGAGAATAGGAAATTCGACCCACGACTAGGCTGTATTCTTGCAGGAGTTTCTTCCTGGGATTATCTATAAATATCTATGAAGTAAACGGAGGAAATTCAATATATCTCGTCCTTGTTAACGAGAAGAATTCAGAATTAGTTTTAAAAAGGGATATTCAACTAGTAAGACTTATTGAATTAAGGTAACTTCTGAATAATAATCTGAATTCCAAAATGTATAACGGAGCTCACAGAAAGTAAATTCAAATTACGCATTAAGACTGTTCTAATGAGAAAAGTATATTAAACTTCGTAATTACATAGAAGACAGAGATTCTTGGAACATTCCACTTCTGCAAAGTAGCCAACTGGCACATAAGAAAGATAATATTGTAGAAATGCAAAAAATAGTAACAAATTCTCTCAAAAAAAATTCTCTTAAGTTTTTTGCCGTATCTTCTGAGTAGTGGTTCTTTTTCCGATACGGTGGTAGAGTCATTGTGATAATTTGACCTTCATAAGTGCGTCTATGATGCCAAAAATGAATAAAGAGATTTTGACTTTAAATATTATAGCACCGTTCGTTAATTTTAAGCTTACTTCAAAGTAGAGTTCGTACATAAAGTTATAAAACAATATGCCGAAGCTCACGAACATAGACTTCACCAACATGTAAACGTGGAGGCAATCCAGCTCCTCGACCACACAGATATAGTGAGAAGACTCAAAAGAACTAAAGCGTTTGAGTTAGTGTAGTGCTAGTGCTAGTGAATTAGTGTAATGTAGCAATTGTTACCCAGAAAGAACACATGAACAAAGTGTCTTCGCCTTAATAGAGACAATAAAATAAGTGTATATGGAAACATTCTTAGTATTAAGCTATGTATGAGTTTAAGTTCAATTTAAATTACTTATTAGCCTAATTATAAGGCTAGATTGTAATAAAAATAGGAAGCAGCGTTATGTAAGATGCTACCTAGAATAAAGAAAACAAAAAAACTTCAAATTTCGTACGTTCCGTTCTGAAGGCACCTTGCTGTTGTTTTGTAACTATTATTTAAGTTTATTTTATTGACATTGTTTTTGTTTATATTATTATTGTAGACCTTACATCCCCGTTTTTAACATATTGATATTCCTCTCTATCCAAAGGTTGCCTGGAAGAGATCGCTTTTAGCGATAAGGCCGCCCATTGTAACACTTTCTTTAATTGTTTTTATGTAATGTCTGTAACTGTATGAATTTCAGACAAGGAAGCGTTAGTTTCGTATTGAATACTTTGTTGACTCAACATTTTCTCCTATTCCTCCTAGGAATCTCCAAAATAAATCCAGTTATTTTATCAAGTGTACGTAACATAACTTGCCTAATGCCTCACTAGCCTACCTTTAACACAATAACACACGCAAAAAGCCTACCTGATACACGCCCAGATTTATAGCCGACCGACGTAGTGCGCGGTACAGTCGGCCACAGAGGTGGTTCGGAATATTGAGGTTAAACCTCTAAATTTTTTATGGATGTGTTTGATGAGGCAATCTAGTCGTTCGCCTGATGGTAAGCGCTATAATTGCAGTGCAACCTAGAACTTATATATATTAGTATATTAATATATTCAGCCCGTGTCGTCCCACTGCAGGGCAAAGGTGTAGAACTTTTAAAAATATAAAAAGCACTGCATAGCCCTGCATTGCGCTTATCACCCCGAGACACCAGATACTAAGTCTCATATGCCCAGTTGTTCAGTCAACTGTAATGAAGGAGTTTTTGTACAAGGTTATTGGCTGATGAACATGACAACCTAGCTAGAACGTTTTAGGTTATCTTACCTGAAAACTCGCAGCTATTTAAGCATTCCTCGTATATAGAATTGTGTGTCTAATTGTTGCACAAAGCCTTCATATTATTATGCAATGTGCCAGTCAACGTTTAGCTTAAGATAAACATGTGGTTATACTCATAAGCATAATCAGCATAATTTTTAATCGTAAGAGTGCGCTCTTTTTCTTCCAAGGCTTAGAATCCGTAAGCCTGTTATCTATCAATTCGTCAGTCGTTTACGCCCACAAAGATCTCAAAGCCATAAGGCCCAAATTGCTCAAACTGCTGTAAGGATGACTGTACACAATACGCAGGTAAACAATGGCTAAAAGCCGGTTGCCACATCAGAATTAAGCCCATTACGGCGCGACCGCAACAATCGTACAGTGTTTCCGGTGTAATGCACTCTCCGACCGCGCCGTCCGTTCGTGTCGGTTTGTACTCAGTGTAGTTTGTACACAGAGAATCCGTCTGTTCAAAACAGGCGTAGAAATAGCAACGGCATCCGAGTCAGGACTTGATTTAAAGCAGCATGTTTGTTACATACATAGAAATGCTGACGGCATCTGGTATGACTTGATTCAGAATTTCTAGGGTTTGAAATGGACTAGTCGAACAAAATACGGAGTGCAGGTCTTTCTCAAATAGCACATTCAGCAATATTTGTAAAAATAGATGTTGATCTGTTCAATACTTCAGCGTTTAAGCTGAAGCGACTTTTGAACGATCGTTTCTTGAATTCCTAAATTTATATGATATCGGAAATTCATTTTTGTTTTTTCGTTTATTGTCAACGTTTTATTTTTACTATTCACCAATTCTGTACGCGCCCGTCAACTATGTACGTGTATACTTATTTACCTATAAGTGGAAACTTTTAAATAGCCATAAGAATTTAGTTAAATTACCAATGTTTTGTAACTAGCTGTTAGTTTCCCGAATAAAATAAAATAAAATAAATAAAATATTCCTGTTACTCAATACTCAAATTCAATTGTTTATTACAATCTTATATGTACATTTGAAGAGTCTTATGAAAGGGTTAGTAGTTAACATACATGACCCGGACAGGGTATGGTAATAGAAGTAATAGGAGCGAATGGACCAATCCTTAATATATTGATTTAAAATCTTTCTTAGTTATAGGTAATAGTAAGTATTCTTTGTATAGTTAGTGTTTAAGATAGTTAGCGTTTTGGCCTGTGCTGTAAGCTACTATCGTGTATTTAATAGATAAATAAATAAAATATCTATTTATTTGTCATTGAAAAATTAGTCTAAGTGAAAGTAGCATTTGTTAATATTGTTTTAACTTTTTTAAGTAGGTAGATTGTATGCTTTTTACTTTTATGTTGTTTAGAATTTTGTTGTAATTTTTATCGCCATTATGTTTTTAGTATCGAGCTTAAATAACACGAGGTTATGTGTACTACTTGCAAATCTTCGTATTTGGTCTATTTGTTTGGTTAACGCATAGTCAAAAGCAGATTTTTATTCCCATTGAACGGATCTCGATGTTTGACGCGGGTCTGTCTAAGAAGATATGTACGTTTCATCCCGGAAAAATAAACATTTCTTTAGGGAATTACAAAAACTTTATTCAACGTGAACGGCGGCTAGTAATTGATATTACATTTGTTTACATTTTCAAATAAGAAATAATACTGCATCGATATTTTAAGTACTCCGTAGTCATAGTTTAGTTTGTAATAGAAGTATCGACATATAAAGTAGATCTATACTTACTAAGGTAGGCATAGGCAAGTTAGTTCTATTTGCATGCAGATCAATTAAATATTCAATACTGCAGAAGCAACTGCCCTACTTTAATATACGCCAATTTCAACAATTAGCTTGTTAATAAGTAATCAATAATTGACATTCAAATTGACATACTGCTAAGGAAAGCAAATAACACATTATCATTATTATTTATAGTTTATTTAATTAAAATTCTCAGAATATTTTGCAAATTCGTAAATATGTTTTTACTGTAGACTATATTGTTTTCTTATTAGGCAAGTTATAAGTTCTGAAATTCCAAAAATACTGTGTGAAATTAATAAAGAATTTTGAAATTGTTTTTCTATGTCTTCAATTTTATTACCGTTACTTACTCGTACGTGTTAATTTTAGTTTGTATACTTTTGTAAGAACGTGAAGACCTTAGGGAATAGATGACATATAAAAGTCTGCTATTATTTGTAGTGACTTCTCCATTTCTCTGGACTGGTAATGACAATCTGGACTGCGCGTTTTGATTCTACGCTGCTACGTCGTAGATTGACAAATGCAATAACGCATTAACTTTTAATTTCCCAACACACGGTGTCTAGACTAAACACGCCGCGACACGAGCGTTCACACAATTGGCGCTGTTATTTAGAGAGCGTAATTAACGGCGATGGAGACGGGACCAATTTGTCACGACCAGCCGGGGCGTAGCGCGCTACACCTCTACACTGCTACGGCGTAGCTGGATTAAAAACTCGTAGTGTTTCTATTTATGTGCATATTTGCATATCTAACAATGCACGATTTACATGAATAATAAATGACTCAAACTAAAAATGTTACCGCACGTTTCTAAAAATCCATAGAACCCATAGTCAAAACAAACCATTCGAAAAACTATAAAATAAAACGGACATTGACACATAGCCAAAATGGGCGATACTGCAACAAAAGTTTCCTATTGATCCACAGGGTGTGGACTAAATATAAAGTTCAATAAAAGTCCCCCATACGATAGCAAGTCCCGGATTTATCGGAGCTAACCCCATGTAAATAAATAAAGTGGAAAGGCATGCATTTCTTATAAGGTGCCGCGTGAGCGGGTTAGGAAAACTATTGATTTGATCGTCAAAACTTCATTGTTATGTTTTTTTTATGATAGTTTCCTTTGATCATTATCTTACCCGTAACTCACCTTATGTTGAACGACGCTATAATCAACGATGGAGCCTGCTTTACTATAAGAAATCTATTTAAACCTACCGTAAACATTGTGGTTGTAAGTAGATAAAGACTGCCAAAGAATATAACTATTATGCTTTCATATTTATATGTGTAGTATAGCGATAGTAATTATGAAGTACGCTTCGTATTAAGTTATGTTGAGATGGTTAAATATGCATTCATAGCTTATGTTGACATTCACTCGATGCGATAATTGGACTATATTTTGAGTAGGGCAGGTAGTGTACCTACCTAAATAGAATATCATATTAAAATGAACAATTGAGATTTGCTATTCTGAATAACAATTGGGTGTGCATAATACATGTTAAATAACAAAAATGTAAAGTTATTTGTTTTACATGTTGTTTTTCTATGGTTTGGCAATTTAAAGTTATTATTCAGTGCTATGGTTAAGTTTTGTATCCATAGCAAATTACCTTTTTCACGAAAATGTTTGTGATCCAGAGGTAACAATAATTTATTATCAAATTACCTGGACTGTAAAATCTAAACTTTTGGGCATCATAAATTACATAACACAGTTTAATACTTACACGTAAAACAATTGAAAATCAAATAAAACTAGCGCTTCTCTGGTAGTATCATTGATGAGCCCTGAGCCCCACCCTACCCTGGCCTGTGTCGTGGTGGTCTCTTCCGTTTAAGGATCTATAGGTTGTTTCATATTATTTTGTAGAATAAAGTGTTGAAAATCATTAGCATTCGAGGTGCTCATTCATACTGTTTCTTACCCGGCACTTTAAACTCGAAACGTCACCCAACGATTTATCTAAGTCGTAACTTGAATCAGATTAAAGTATACTTAACTGTTGGTAAAAGTTCAATTCGGGGAAACCGGGAAAGAAATATAGCGTCAGGAAACTCAGGTAGCGGGATTCAATTCAATCAGTTCCCCTGGTGCCTTTCGCAGTGATTTGATGAGATTGTTGAAAATCAGAATGGGTTGAGAAAAACTCGGGCGGTGGTAGCTAATGGAAATGCTGTGTTGGTTTCGCGCTGAATAACATGCATGCGTGGATAGGAGGCGTAGGAGGTTTTGATTATGAGGAGTAGGATATAGTTAAAAGAAATTGCAAGATTTTCTTAGTGAATGGCCTTTTATATTACGTCTAAGTCGTACCAGTAGAAATTAGAAAATATCAATCTTTGATTAGATAGTAGGTTGGAATCTACATCAGCCTTAGACTAAACATAACTTTATAGATTTTTGCTTCAGTTGCCTAATGCGTCAGTGAAATGTCGTTGTTCTTTGGCCCAGCTACAGGAGACAGTGGATCTTCAATTCCCGCTTTTCTACGAATTCTTTTCTCCTCCGTTCCAATAGGATTGACATCAACTTGGTAAAGATGCAGATGTTCATGGGCGACGGAAACCGCATTCCATTCCAAGCGAATTATCTGGCTTGGTAATTAATTTTTAATATGTAAAAGCCGAACTTTTAGTAAATGTTATCTACTGCGAGTAATGTTTGATTCCTTTTTCTTATATAGTACATGTATAATTTTCTTAGTTTTCCAAAGTAACGGTTCCTTTTTCAAGATTTATTCAAAAGACAAAACCTAGAGCAATCAGTCACCCATGTCCTCCAATCTAGGAGCGTGTTCCAGTATTGGATGAATAATCGGACGACTCGATAACAACCGCTAAAGATCGGACATCAAAAAGGCGGATCGGACGCAAGCTCGATTTGTCAACATCATTGCGGTTATCCTACTGTCGTCCAAATAAATTGAATCGGGTTTAAAGGTGCTTCGGTTTGTTACGAGTGAACGAATGGATTGAGACTGGGTTTGTACTTGTTTAATGGTTTTAAAATGTTTGTTAAGCAGTTGCGCTTGCTGATTTATGGTAATGAATTTTGGTTTTCTTTTGCTGTTTGGTTCTAAACTTGTTTATCTTTTGCAAATTGAATTAGCGCTGCATCTTGAATCGTAATCTATATTACAGACAATTGTAGCCACCTCTATCTATGATGATTTTATATGGATCTGTCTGGATCTATGATGATTTTATATGGATCTGTCTTTATCTGGATTCATGCTTCTGGAATAACATAAGATACAATCGTGACGTGAATTCCTTTCTAAAGATTGTGATACGCATTAGGTGGATAAGAGTGGTTTCTGCTAAGTGGTAAGTTTCACTAGTTAGTAATTTTTTTGTATGCTAGAGTGACTAAATTTAATAAAAATATTATATTGTTAGGTAATAATAATAATAATAGACTGAATATGGCTGATGAATAATGACTATTAGCTAACTTCATATATCCTCTACCTCGTATATACAAACTCAATCTTCTACATTATATTTATTTAAATAGGAACTACAAACAGTGCTAAAATTATGGTGTAAATATAATCAGTAGAACAAAACATACTTATTAAAGGATAAAGTTAACAAATGTTAGACCCACACCGTAGTTCACGTATTTCACCAACCAGTGTTTTTGTTAGAGTCTGTGAGAGTAAGGCCAAAACTGAATAAAGAACTTTCGAACTTGATGTACTTTTAAGTCGAGCGAATGCACTGTAGCCCATCACTCGTTCCTTTGTCATCATCATCATCATCATCATCATTATCAGCCCATCACGTTCCCACTGCTGGGACACGAGCCTTCTTTCAAAGAGAGAGTATGGGCCATAATCTACCTCGCTGGCCCAGTGCGGGTTGGTGGATGACACATGTACTTGAAATTTTGTGATTTACAAAATTGAAAAAAAAAACAATAAATAATTCCTTAATAATTTTTACTTTCCTTCACCGTTATTAAAGCGGGTATTAAATCCGCACATAACTTAAGAAAGTCAGTGGTGCGGGGCCAGCGTGATTCGAACTCGGATGCGTCGGATTGAATCGTCGCTCCCACTGAGCCACACTTACTCTATCCTTCTATCGCTCTGTCCTTTGTCATAATTATACGTAAACAAAGATAAAACATGTTTACCTACACCAAAGCAAAGACAAATAGATCGCCACCATATTGCATACACCCCTGTAAATTCAGCTGAAACATTTACAGGCGGCAGCCCCCGCGGCTAGGGCGGACCCTTTCGGACGGTGCATCCGGAATTCGATAAATACACTCGTATCTACCCGTATTGGTTTGTTTTTGTTATTTATAGGGTGCGGAGTGCAGCCATATTAGTCGAGTATTATGGTACTGTTACTGTGATATTTTAATTAGTAGGTAGGGACTAATTTGCTACATGATACACTCTGTGGGGTAGCATTCAGCTTTAAATATGAATAGGTAAAATATTGTTTACTAATGGATAGACTAGTGTAGTGTTACATATAATCTTCATTCATTTTTCATGACTCATCGAATTTAATGGACCTACGTTTATTGCCTAAAGAGAAAAGAAGAAAATGAAAAGAGAATTCGAAATTAACTGACAGAGAACGGAAAGATATATGAAAATGCAAAGATTTAATTTTTTAATACTTTTTCTTTGTGAAAATGGGGACTTGAACTTGAGCTTCGTGAGAGAAAGGTTCTCAGGATTTGTTGAAAGGTGGAAAACCATAATCAAGGTGGAAAACCCATATTATTTGAGACAGTGTTGTTGAAGTCTCACCAGTTGATGGCCCAAATACAGGCCCACTCGCAAGTTGGTGGCCCAAATACAGGCCCACTCGCCGCCGTCGAACGCCTAAGGAAAGGTTGCAACCGTCCCTTGGATTGGGAGTAGTAAGAACAAACCCAGGGCAAAGTATACGTTCTCATTTCCTTTTATCGACAATTTTCATTACCCTCTTCGACAGACAGAAGATCTTTTCCTCAGCAGCACTAATGTTTTATATATTGTATTAAATGTATCACTAAATTAACATAATTTATTATTACAGCTTCACAGTTCCTCTCTCTCTCCCAGAAAGGTACTGTACGTGCGGAGGTCATAGGTAGAGCTAGCCGGGGGACCTCCGTAACGCTACCTAGTGTAACGTTGGACTATTTGAAAAAGTGATAGACGTTTTTTCAGGTAAATGTGTTTTTAGTTAATCATTTTCACAAACGTGTGCCTAGCACTACATAGTGGATAATTACTTATAAATTAGTAACTAACTAACAAGAAGGTAAAGTAAGTAAAGGGGCAAAAAAAAGAAACAAAAATTCGTTATAGATTTAAAAAATAATCCCTGAACCTGAAACATGAAAGTTTCAGCCTGATAGCTAATCAGAAAGTGCTCGAAAATTGAGTAACAGACCAAAGATTTCGTTCAGAACGACAGACAGACAAACAAAAAAGTGAATTAATAAAAATGTGGTAAAATAGATAAGTATTTATATTATACTTCATATTATAAAGGTTGTGTAAGTGTGTAAATATGTTTGTTATCTCTTAACGGCTTAATAACGGCTAAACGGGTTTATATGATTTTTTAAATGGAATTATAATACATGCTGGATTAAGATTAACATAGTATACTTTTTATCCCCCAAAAGTTAACAGTTCCCGAAGGAGCAACTTTAAAGTAAATTCAACGTGGGTGAAACCGCGCGGCGCAGCTAGTCTATTGATAAATTATTATGTACCAATACAAATAAGTACTTTTTATGCAAGCGGCTGTACAATTATTACCTTTCTTTTACGCTCTGGTCCACAGCTGTGCAGGTAAACCAGCAGGGGAATCGTCTAACTCAAACACCGACCTCGATTGCTTTCAAAAACATCGCGTTAGAAAGAAAGAAAAAAGAAAGAAAGAATGAAAGAAAGAAAGAAAGAAAGAAAAAAGGAAAGAAAGAAAGAAGGAAAGAAGGAAAGAAGGAAAGAAAGAAAGAAAGAAAGAAAGAAAGAAAGAAAGAAAGAAAGAAAGAAAGAAAGAAAGAAAGAAAGAAAGAAAGAAAGAAAGAAAGAAAGAAAGAAAGAAAGAAAGAAATAAAAACATTTATTTGACGACCACAAAATTAATTAACAACAAACTTAGAAAACAGAAATACAAAATGAAGTAATAAATATAAAAATAGTGTTAAGAGACAACTAAACTTATATGACTAAAATGTAGTGCCAATTGGGGTATTCGCTCAGCATAAATGTCAAGTGTCGTTATTTGACACCCCAAGCTGGTTTTCAGCAAAATCCCAAGGCGTGCGGATATGCTTGGCTTCAAATCTAAAATAGAAGATAAATACACTATTATGCATTGCGTTAGCGTTTATAATCGATGTTTAAAATTAGAATATCTAACTTTTCTACTCAAAACCCACGTCCCAATCCCTACTCTCATCACCATCGCTAAAAATGATCGATTTCGCAGTTTGAAGGATGCCAACACCTTCCAAATTTGAAATTGAAGACGATCGGGATCGTTGTGCGAGTTAAACGATTTCAATGCAAGCTTTGTGTACTAAAGATTATTTTGTTACTCTGAGGAAATGATACAAAAATGTCCGTCTTATAAAGAAAAATGTGCCCTGAAATTGTCTCCATCCTATAAAGGCACTGGACCCTAGGGCCCAATGATTCGAGCTCAAGGTTCCGAGTTGCGTCATAAGGAAGGGATCAAGTAAGGGCACAGGACAAGTAATAGCGCTTATGGGACCGGGATGCTGCTTTGCCTGTTTCGGGCAGTACATTTTGGGGAATTGTGATTTAAATAGCTGTTTTTCATATTATATTTATTCAAGTTAAGGTAAATTTGATGGAAAGTGGTTACCATCACCTACAATTATAAACTTCAGACATTGCCGATATAGGAGAGGTAAGAAGAGATGAGAAGAGTGGATTTGTAGTTATTATATTTTTTTTATGTAACTTATTGAAAAGACGAGCAAGTCGTTCGCCTGATGGTAAGCAATATGCCTACGTAAAACAGTTGCAGTACCACCCGGAACTTTGTTTTGCAAAAACCTGCGCGGCACTGAACTGCGCTCGTCATCCTGAGACAATAAGCTCTTAAGTCTCATAATGCTTAGTAATTTCGCTGACTACAATGCCTTTCAAACCGGAACACAGTAATGCTTGCGCACTACTGTTTGGCGGCAGAGTAACTGGCAAAGAGGTGGTACCCACCCAGACGGCCTCCCGCATACGAGAAAACCCTGTTCTTTTCCAGGTTTCCATCTATCCTCACAAACTTTCGCATTTATATAATAATATGATTTTAATTATTTATGCAAGAATAATAATAAATACAATCACATACATAGATCCTGGCCCCTAACTAGGATTCCCTATATCTCGGGAACCAGGAAGTACGAGGAACATTGTCCCACGACACCCAGACACAAAACAAATGCTTGCGCTTTTTTTTTTGTCCCGTCGCGGGAATCTAACCAGCAACCTCAGTGGTGTATGAGATTTGAGCCAAGCTGCCCAACCACTACACCACAGAGGCTGTCAAATAAATACGAGAGAGATTTCTAAAATTAAACTATGCGACATGTAGGTATTACAATTATCATAAGAACCCTTGCAAATTTGACATGGGTCGATCTTTTCTATTGGGATGCATAGAATTCCTCTATTTTGTATATCCACAGACAGGTAACTAATAAACCTTTCATTTTCCATTGAATGCGAACAAAACCAGAACCAACCGGATTCACTTCTAAAGATTAATCTATTCCGCTAAATGAATTATGTATTAACTATTGTTTCTATTCGCAACTGGAACAAAAACAGGGGTTGCCAGTGGCTCACGGATAGCGCGGGAGTTTTCATATAACATAACATAACATACCTATCTATTATGGTAACGGTATATTAGGAATATGTAGGTAATAATTATGCAACGTGTAAACAAGCATTGGACGTTAATTGAATACATGTGTTCCACTCCATAGGTACACCTATACATATATATAGGTAGAAAACTGATTTTACATATAAAAGGAAGATAAGTAATAAGTGTGAAGAAGGGGTGTGGAAAGAATATTACTATTTATATAAAATTTTATCATACTTACAAAATTAATTAAATTAAAATGAAAAAATAAGTGACGAATAGACAAAAAATAAAGAAAAGTGTCAGGGATGTTTCTTTGGCGTCGGCTGGCGGCAAAATGAGGTCAGCCACGTCGACACGCCGCTTTTTAACCGACTTCAAAAAGGAGGAGGTTTACAATTCGACGGTATGTTTTTTTTTTTTTTGTGTTTTTTACGCGATTTCTCCGCCAATTATGCATTGATTTCGATGATTCTTTTTTTGATTGGTAGGTAATACTTCAAAGGTGGTCCCATATATCGAAATTCATTCAGTAGTTTTTGAAAATAATAGCAAAAACAAAAAATATAAGTTTAATCTTCAAGTCGGTTCTTGTTTTTTTCGTAACCAACTTTCTAAAGGTGGAGGTTTGTATTCGACTGCTTCACCTGCTTCACCCAGGGTTGACTTCCGGTGAGGGAACTCCTCAACGGTGAATAGTACAGACACAACATTTCGTAAATGGATTTAACCATAATAGCCTGTTCTAAATTCCATCATGACATGGCAGATACACCCAGAATTGACTTCCGGCGAGGGAACTCTTCAACAGAGATATAGGACAGACATTAAATTTTTTTGTACATGCATTTAATTGTGATAGCCCGTTTTAAACTTCGTCATGATGTGGCTTCTAGATCATAAAAGCTTGTCTTTAAAAACTTTTTGAATTAATTTAATTAAAACTTATTTTTCACTAAAAAGGGTAAAATAAATTATTTTTCAAAAAAAACTAAACCGACTTCAAAACCACAAATGTCACTCAAAAGTAAAAAATAAATTAATATAATTATCATAAGCGCTACCCACTCATATATTTGAAGTCGGTGCCAGCCAAGTCTAAAAGGTAGTAGATAGATACTACCTACAAGTAGTACTTACTATATACATATTTATCTACTACCTATTAGACTTGGCTGGCACCGACTTCAAATATATGAGTGGGTAGCGCTTATGATTATTATATTAATTTATTTTTTACTTTTGAGTGTCATTTGTGGTTTTGAAGTCGGTTTAGTTTTTTTTGAAAAATAATTTATTAAACCCTCCAGCGCTGGCTGATCTTCTGGTCTCCAACAGTATACGTTGTTTCTTAAGATAAGCAGCGACATTTTTGGACAATCCTTAATTAGATAGAAGTAGGTGAACGAGACGGTAGTCCAGAAAAAATAATTATTCTGCTCGCCTATTATAAAAGAGTCTTATTTAATATCATTATTATTTTAGATATTAATATTATTTTAGATCTTTAAATAAATGTTGAATACTGTTTAATTTTTATGTCTTATTAATCGACGTCAATCAAGAAATCTAGCGTCTAATAGCTTCAGTTTCAACATAAAAACGGTGACTCAAGCCAACGTAACGTAAAAATGGTCCAGTTACAAATTGTAACCACATGTAAAGCTATTTAAGCGGCAGCACGTCCACAAATCCTGTGTTTGTTGCGAAACTTTGCTGCTAACATGGAATTCTCTACTTGAGTTACCAACTACAATTATACTTTTATTTTCGGTCTATTTACCGTTATATATTATATAAAACACGTAGGTGTATATTACTAATTATACATTACAATATTAAATGAATTTATTTTTTCAGTCTCAACTAAATAGAAATTGTATTTATTTATTGACAAAATCCACATATATTATTTACTAATAACCGTCATTGATAAGTCTTACTTCTAATAATGAATTTACTTTCTATAAGCTCTTGTTAAGAGAGCAGAAAGTAGGTACATATACAACAAAAAATATAATGTGATTCTACTATCCGAAATTGGTGGACCTATATATGATCTAACCTTATTATTAGATATATTCCTATTTCCACTAAAACATACAAATTTATAAAAAATAATCTTATTAAAAGAAAATAGAGATCAGGTCCGAAAAAGATAAGAAAGAATAAATTTAAAATAATTTTATTTGCAGATGTCATGTTCCGTCATAAAATCCCTAAAAAGAATCTTAAGTCTGTTATAGCTTAGAAACCTTATGAAACTGTATTACCGAGTTCTAAAATAAAGCAATAATGAAATTCTAGGTAGGTAGGTTTTTCTTACCACTAATTTTACCAGTCTCACTTTTCACACCAACAGATTCGAGATATCAATAGGTTTACCAAACTACCCCTAAGCCACACATTAGTGGATTACACGCGAAAGCTCTCCCGTTTCTAAGGCGACCTGTAATCGGCTTTCTGACCCTTTCTCCAAAATAGCTGGATATCCGATATAAGAATACATGTGCCTATGTTGATGGGACATTATGAATGAAAAGCTTGAAGAATGGTGGTTTTAAAGCGAGGATTTAAATTTTGAATAATTTGGCTAGGAAGGTATAATATTATGCTTTGTATGTACACACACATACAAAGCACAATATTATACCTGTGAGTGAGGGTTTGTGTGTGTGTTTGTTACCTCAGAACTCCATAATGACTTTTATTTTGATGAAGTTTGGTATAAATGTAGGTAGGTACTTGTGTATTGACCATCGTCTATTCTTTTTTACATTTGTCCTAGTACCCTAGTTAAGGTTTATCTTTTTTATATAATTAGGTTTGTGGTATGCAATAAAGTGTATCTACCGTAACCGCGCGGCACGTACAAAATAATAAGAAATATTACACTCCCTTACGCTTCCGCACTCAGTTAAAAATACTAATATGTACTTACTTAGGTACTTTTTAATTTTGTTGTAGGTTAGTTTAGTCTTTATCACTGAATATATTAAATACAATAATTCCTTTTGTGATGTGTAGTAGCGTAATAAAATACTTAGTTATTGTGTTATATTTTGGTACACCCATATAATATACCCATATATGGGTATTTATATGCATATTGTATATATATATATATATATATATATATATATATATATATATATACAATATATAGGTATGGTGATTAGGTAGATATATATATATATAGTATATAGTTAGTTATTACATATATATATATATACATACATACATATATATATATATTATTTTTTTATTCGTTAATTGGCTTGCGTTTGGGCCTCTGTTAATTTTACTTAGTTGTACTTTAATACTACCTGAAATAAATAAATGAAAAATATATTTGCAAATAATTTTTTATACAAATAAATATAAAAGATTCTTACTTGTATAAGTAAGGATTTATTTTTCGGTCGTATTTCGTATGCAAACCCTCTGAAAATCTTCCGGTAAGTTGACTAACTTCAGTTTACATGTGAATCAAAGCGTTACTCACAGGTAGTTGCGGAAAATGGCTTGTAAATAATAAAAGGATTTCGGGCCACACGTGGAGCCTTTTCCTTGTTATATTTTCCCTTTCAACGCGTGCTGCGTGTTCTGTTTTTAGGTTAACTACTTATCTATTGTAGCTGGAGTTTGGTTTTTAGACGTGAATTTATTTTCGGCTTTCGTGTTTTGTCCTGGAGCTACTCAAAATATTCTTGATTCATCATCTTTATCGTTTTGCTTCCGCGTTCATTTTACAAACCGTCTAGGATTGCATTGCCAACGTCTGTGTTTCCTGACAATTAAAACCTGGGAGTCTTCAAATCGAGAGTGAACAGGTATCTTCTAGGCGAGCGTGTTACTTAGACCACATCATCGCTTACCATCAGATGAGATACTACTAGTACACTGCTGGAAGTAAACCTCTCTTAAATCACGCCACTGAGCCTGATTTTCGGCTCTCCTAAACCATTCGCCGCCTGGTGACTTGCGTATTTCTACAGAATAGATAACAGTGGTATCTTGTAGCTTTATCTGGTCGCAGGGCGTTCTATATTTGTTGCACTATACTTTCGTCCATCATCATAAATTATGACATAAGTTATTTTTTTACATTTTGATTTAATAGAAATCTTTGTTAATTCGCTTTCGTTCTAGATATTTGATTCAATTCTTTGATATAGTCATTTTTGGGTATTGCTTTAATTTACCTTTATGATGCAGTAAGTAACAGTACAAGTTACTATGCATATCATTATATAGCTAAGAAGATAAGCTCTCGCGTAAATAAATTATATTGATTATAATAGCAACAATAAAGAAAAAGAAAACTGTCTGTTCACGGAAACTTTCTAGATTTTAAAAACAAAGTTGAGGAGGTACTGGCGTAAAACTGCTAGTGAACTTAAAAGCTGGTTAAAGTCTGTGTACATACGAAATACAAGTTTTGAAAGCATGTTCTGATTGCATTGCATTAGTCTGTAGTAAAGTGACGTTATGTCATCGTTGGATGAAAAGTCGCATTAGCGAGTGAAGCTTATTTAGTTTCGTCGCGTTTGGTCATATTTGCATTCGGTCAGTGATCAAAAAACCGCAAGCAGTCAAATGCTATTTACACTTTGCTGTGCCGTATTAGGGACGTATCAGAGACGTGGCCGGGCCATTGAAAATAAAAAATATATATAGAAACTCTTGCAACAGTGATATTGACGTGTGTGAACGACTTCATACAAAATGTACCTACCATAAAAGGGCAAGAGGGCTGATGGGAAGTGGCACAAGAAAGAGACGTCTGGAGAGACTTGGGGGAGACCTTTGCCCAGCAATGGGACGGCATAGGAGCCTACCACTCCAAAGCTCGTAAGCGAGTATCCTCACAATGTTTTCTTTCGCCGTGATTAGAGCGAGCGTGCAAGGTGCATTGCCGAATCGGGATTCGAACGCTGATGCGTTGGATTGTAAGGCGCACAGGTTACCGCTTGACTTTACTCGCTCTATGATAGGTGACAGTGTGAAAATTTCAGCTGTGTTCATCAATATCCTTGTTGCTCTATAGTTTCTTTGAGAAGCTAATCATTATAAACGACCGTGTTTTCCATATTTCAAGCCGACATCAGACATCAGACAACACGTCGGCAGGCACTCTGGCGAAATTGGAAGGGAAAATAAACAGAAAAGTTGGCGCACAAGATTACACCTTCACCTGAGAAGTCTGATGCAAACACTGTTTCGGCAAGATTCTGTCTGCTGCTGCGTTTCGATTAACTGGAAGGCTTGGAAGCGAGGAAAATGAAATCTGAAGAATTTTAGTTGCAGTTTTAGTTGTTTTATTTTTTTGTTTTTTGTACTCATACCAACTCATACGTAGAGTCCAGTGGATAGTGATTACAGCCTTTGTTGGTTCCATACAAGAAACATGGGTTCGATTGTAATGTGTTGGGATATTATTTGAGACTTCATTTTTAAAAGGAAAACAATACAAATCTTGAGACGAGATCTTATATAGAAATATTCTTCTGGCTGCCGTTAGAGGAAAATCTTGATCCTGTAGTCGCTATGACTTTTGGCCTTTTCAAACGGGCTTTTGTCTTTAGACCGCCTACGACACCAGCGTGCCCACACACACTTTCGTCACGTCTCTCTACGTTGCTACGGTAAGTAAGCTGTACCCGTTGCGCAAATCGTTACTTCTCTGTGTAATTTTCATTTACGCAGTCAATTTATCAAGGCGAGACAACGTCGGTCACGCTGCAAGCCTCAGAAATCCTGACCGACGCGGACGATTCAGGTCGGTCCCCGCGGGATGATGAAGGCGCCCAATTTGCCGCGGCCCCCTTGCTGTGACAGATGGGCAGACCTATCGCATAGCTCCAAGGAGTGAAGAAACGTGGATCCTAGATCACGTGGTACTTACAGACACTAAAGACAAAAAGTCGGTATGAGCTCGAAAAGTGTTGTTGAATCATATATCATAGGCAAAGCCCTTTCGATTGCCTAATCAACATGAAACCAAGAATTATGAATAATAGTTGATATAATAATAATAATAAAGGCCAGGGGCGACTTTGTGGCCAGTTGACGGTGCGTGGCGATACTGAGCCTGACCCCGAGATTCTCCCTGGGGCTAAATGAGACCCCGAACCCGGCTTGTCGAACCTGGACGTCTGGGGGTGGAGATGCAAGACCTAAGAACTAAGCTCCAAGGGTGGAAGTGTTAAAGGGCATAACGCCGGGAGTAGCGTTTAAGTGAAACTGCAGCACACCTCTCGACACCCTTTAGCCACCCACACCAACGTTGCCCCTCTCGTCGCCAATGATCGGCGGCCCTCAAAGGGGGCCCGTTTAGTGGGTAGCGAGTCACAACCTGCCTAAATATATTTTTATGAGGCGGAACTGCCAGGTGCCGAAGTCTCATATCATAGGCCGGTTCCCATCCATTAAAAATTCACCTCAATAACCCAATCATAAGTAATTGTCATATCTCCCATAATAGTCCTCGCACTAATCGGGGACTGTCTTTGATTGCATCTTCTTAATGTTGCACTTAGAGACAGTCCCCGATAACTGTTGCCCATTACATATATCAATTATGTTTTTTTTTTTTTATAAATTTTACAACTTTTCATAAATATCTAACACCTTATAAACCTTAAACAGGTTTGTCTTGGGTGTCGCATTCCTCTTCTATTTCTTACTTCTATGTCTGTAAATGCTCTAAGAGGCCTCTACGTGTTGGACTCGTGTCCGCGCGCAAGCCTTCCAAAGGATCGGGTGTATAACCCGTGAGAAAGAGCGACATAACAAAAAAATCATTTATTTCAGGGAATAATACAGTTAACAAATTAAAAATACTAGAGACCGATAAAATATAAACCTTACAGACTAACATAATCTACAAAATATAAACACTAAAGCTACGATTAGGGAGTTAACTTTGGCTTTGCCTCCCTGTAGCGCCGTAATATTATGCCTTCGGGCCAAAACTCAGAATCCAGAAACGTCTCTTTATACTTCGCTGGAAGCCAGAGCACGAAGGACTCGAAACTCGTCGTCCTCGTTGACTCCAACCTCGATATAAATGAGCTATTGTAATGAAACTTAATTCTGTGAATGTATTTAGATATATTTTATTTGATACCGCATCCATTTATTGCCTGTTACTTCGTGTAAGTTTTCAAATCAATAGGGCGCATTTACTATAATTTCTGAAACATCTGCGACGTTACAGTTATTTCAAAACAATCGGGTTTCACTGTATTAATAACTTTCAATCAAAACAAATATTTCTAAATAGATATAGTTTTTATATCACTGAGTGCCGAGGCAGTCAGTTCTATCACCTGACGGTAAGCCACACGCGCAAGCTGCAGCGCCTCCTAGAATTGCGCGTCACTGCACTCGCTCATCAACCTGCAAGGCAATAAGCTCTTAGGTCTAAACACACATTGCTTAGAGGTTGAATAGATATTGCTAGATAGCAAAGGCAGTTGATACTCCCCAAGGCAGACTTTTTAATTCATTAAGCGGAATTTTCATATGTACACACTGACTGAAGCGAGGAAATTTTACGCAAAACGAGAATCATATTAGATGTGTTTTTGTTCTTCGTAGGATTCAAGCAGTCCTATGTACCTATTACTTATATAGGAATATTAATTATCGGGATTTGCGGATGGCTTTTAACGATCAATAATAGCTCTTTGGTAGTCAATGATTTTTTTTACTACAAAGATCAATTTGAATTCCAATTAAGAATATACAGCGCGCATTCATCTAATTCTAAGTAGTTAATAAAAGGGATTCAAAATGTTAAAGGGAATAATTTCCTGCTGGACACAGTAAGTTGAATACAGAGAGCAAAACTGTTCGTTATTAAAATGCTATTTCAATGATATAAATAGGTACCTAGGTTAACAGCTGAGACCATCACTGCAAAATGGTGCAAACAGCAACTTAAAGTCAAACAAGTGAACATTTGTCTTGTTTGACAAAATAAAAATGTTTAAGCAACTAAATAATAGATTATTAAAGTAAATAATAATATCCGAGTTATGTGGCTAGTGAAACCAATCAAAGATGATATTAACGGATATTGTTCAGTGTGACTTTTTTTAGGTAGTTGCGCAGCATTCCTTTTACTGTTACAACTCGCAAGAACGTAATTTGATGTTTCAATGTTTCAACGCAACGCTTCGCTTTTGTTCCCATCAATAATGCTGCCCCAACATTCCTCGGGGAGTTCGTTCACTTTTACAGAAAATTCATAACACATTTTGACGGCTGAATATTCGTCAAAAGTTTGAAGTAGGTACAGGTAATCCTACTTACGGGTCAGGGCTCACTACTATTGAAGGTGAGTGCTGAGAGATATTTTTAAGATAAACTTTATATTTTTTTAAGATAAATATTACCCAGTAAATACTTTTAGGGTTGTAAAAAGTCTGTTTATATGTCAAAAGATTTTAGTGGAAGTAAATAAAAGGTCTTTACTCAACAGTAAGGTAATAATCATGGCTTAGTCATAAAAAAAAAGTATTCATAATAATGCGCTGTCAAACTGGAATAAATACAAAGAAGTGTACAAACACCGCCGTGCTCACCCCTCTCTCAAAAGTTAGACCGCTGCTTTGTTCTTCGTAACCAGATTAAAGTCTGCGTCTATGTACCAGGAAGTGATAGTGCTCGCGTTGACAAAATGCTCACTGTTGCATAGACAATCCGCTCTATCTCGGCGCTTCACGCCGCCTCTGAAGCGAATTATCCAATAAACATAATGAAAATTTAAGCCTACAGACGCTGACGATACCAGTGAGAGTACGCTGAGTTAGACAGTACATAAACTTTGTGACATGTAGCGGAAGCTACAGATAAATTCAGTGTGGTTTGTTTTAACAGAGTTCGTTGCTCTGACAATGCCAACATATACACGTCCATCAAAGAGCGTGAGGCAGACTGCCTGCCTTGCATTGCCTCTATCACAGGCAAAACAAAGGAAATGTCATAGGTACATATACACATATGTATTGCGCTAGCATTACTGTGTTCCGGTTTGAAGAACGAAATAACTTGGCATATGAGACTTAACATCTGATGTCTCGGGGTGATGAGCGCAATGCAGTGCTATGCAGTGCATTTTATGGCATTAAAAGTGCTGGGTGGCACTGCAATTGTTATGGGCAGGCGAACGACTTGCTCGTCTCATCACTCAGCTCCATAAAAAAGTTGTATGTATGTATTGGATGTATGTTTAGGTATGCAAGTATTTATTGTTGTAATCAAGTTTCATTGTACATCGCCGTCGACTCCTATTTTCGATACTGTCCATCCAAAGGTTGTCTAGAGATCGCTTTAAGCGATAAGACCGTCTATTGTACTACCATAGTAAAGGATTTTGTGTTATTATTATTTCTTTTTGTAAACTGTTATCACTTTTGTAATCACGCAGCGAACACAACACGTTCTGTGATTTAAAAAAATTAAGCTAGTGACAGATAAATGCTTGCCTTGACCTCTTTGAAGCTATAATAATAAAATTGAAATGACTGAGTGATGAAGCGAGCAGGTCGTTGACCCGATGGTCCTCGCCATACTTGCCCATACCAGTTGCAGCATCACCCAAAACCTTGTTTAGCAAAATCTTGCGTAACTGCACTGCACTCGACACCCTGAGGCAATTGAGACTTAACTCTCATAACGACCAGTAATGTTGTTTGAAATAAAATTTTTGAAACTGGAACACAGCAATGTTTGTACACCACCAGATTGGAGGTTGTTTATGTGACAAAAGTGTGGTACTTTCCAATGTGAACTATTGCAAAAGAGGTCTCACATACCTATCGAGTGAGTGTGGATCAGTGGGAGTGCGACGTTCCATCCGACGCACCCGAGTTCGAATCACACTGGCCCCGCACCACTGACTTTCATAAGCTATGTGCGGATCTAAGAACGGTGAAGGAAAACATCGTGACGAAACCGGCATTTCCAAGAATTGAAATTCAAGGACATGTGACATCTACCAACCTACACTGGGCCAGCCTGGATGGAATATGGCCTAAACTCTCTCTACAAGGGAAGGTCTTAGTTCCAGCAGTAGGAACGTAATAGGCTGATGATGATGATGATGATGGTACCTATTGAGTGGTTATATTAACTTGTCTGCACTCTTTGTGTTAACTTCAGTCTCTACATTGTACTGTACCTACGAGACAGGGAGACGTCTCTCGCAGATAATCCTGCCCGTTACTCGAGATGAAATAATGGGTGTGTACTACATTGGAAATAAATAGGAATTCTGCTCGTAATTCTGACTTATAAATGTAAATCTAAATTGGTGAAGTTGTTGTACAAGTATACCTACTCGTAGGTACAGCTGCTTTAATATTATTTTAGCATTGTCGTCGCGGTCATCTCAGAAACAGCGCCGAATATTAAGGCAAGAAACGGTTTCAGTTTTGGGTATTTGTACCTTCCATATATGTATAAACCTACATACCACTACAGTATTACATATGTCGCTGAGGATAATGTAATCATTCACATGAAAGCAATACGGATCTAGACATAAGAACGCTGCATAAAACAACCAATTAAAGTTTGGAAACTATCGTGAGTCGAAATATTCATTATAAATATAAACGGCTACACTCACGTTATGATTGGATATGCATTCGCGGCGCAGACTGCCGGAAGATGGACATCCTAATTGTCCGAAATCTGGTCGGAGTTATTCCGACACAATCGTAACGTAAGTAGCCGTTTATATTTATAATGAATAACCAATTACATTAGTTTTGCAGGAAAATTGATTAAGGTAATATAAAAAGCGAAAATAGCCTGCAAAAGAATACTTACAAAAACTTAAAGGTTAAGAGGTAAAACAAAAGCCCTCAATCTCAATCCATCACGCAGAAAGGAAACCAATTAAAAATTTACAACAATTTAATTACACCAAACAGGGAATTGATTACCGCAAATTAATTTCAAAGGCTTCTAACATACGACGTGACATGATTACCGTAATCCGGACAAGTTAGTGTAGGGGCCAGTGTCTAAATCGATTACGACTAGAGGTCCCCAATTCGTAACAAGTACTTCATTCAGTTATTTGTCAACTAAAATGTATGTTTTCATTTGTTTTTCGCCTCTCATTTGCTCTGCATTGGATAATGTTATCTATCCAATGACATGAGAAAAACTGGACATAACATAAAATTATACATAAATTACGCAACGCAAGTATTATGAAGTTGGAGTAAGAAGTTTTCATTTGCACGTCTGAAATTGTTACGGATGTGTATCCCTAACAATTGTAGACTTGGAATTTAGTTTTTGTGTCTTTCAGAAAGAACATACATTTGTTCATCACAAAAAAGTATCACCGAATGCAACAATCTTCTACAATCACATCTAAAATTGTTTAACAGGTTAAATACATAATTAAGGTAATTACTAATTTTGACACTTGACTAGTGATTAATTGCGACATAAGCTTCCTCACTAAACAGAGTCGTTAACGAATAAAACATTTACAGGAGCCGGTGCGGTGCGCTGCATGAATATTAATAACTTACTTTCTCTACCTGAAAGTTTATTTCATTAGTGGGGCTCTGACGAACGGTAGAGCACGGGAGAGTCTAGGATTGTTTAACCCTTTTACGCAAGCATCTGTATATAATATTACTAGCCGATATATGCAATATATATCCGTCTGCATAGAATACATGATCCTTACCTAAGAAATTGTTAGTTTTTCGGGATGAAAAGTACGCTACGCCCTAGATCTAAAGTACATAAAAGTATATCAAATTTCATCAAAATCCGTTCAGTTTTTATGAAACTAAGTGTTAACAAACACAAACACATTCACACTTTTGCATTTAAAAAAATTTAGGTATAGGAATTTAATGTTATTTTTAAAAATATCGCTTTTTAGATTATGTTGTGTTACTCTATGCTAAATCAAAACGTTCGATGCAGCAAATTTACAATAGCATTATTTTATATCGGTATAATTTCATCGAAAATGATCCTTATGTAGGTCGAACTATAGAGCACGGTAGAGATGTAGGTAGTAACACTTGGGCAGAAGGGACAGGTTTGTAATATTTCAGATTGTTTAATGTTGTCACACGTTTTGAATGAATTGGTTCGGGTGCTTTGGTAAACTTGTTTGGTGGAAATATTGGTGGTGTTTTGCATAAATTTGCGAATATTAATAACAAAAATATAATATTTTTATAATAATATTATAAATGCGAAAGTTTGTATAGGTATAAGTTACTGATATGTTACTGATATTATGACTATGGGACATCTCACTCGCACTTCCAGTTTGACATTGTGTTATGTTAATCATAATTTATACCCCATTGTTAAGTGTTATTTTTTTAGACATTTTAAAAGATTTAAAAAAAGAAACATCCCCGTAGAGTTTCTTGGTGCTTTCTTCTCTAACGGGCGTATTTCCGAAGCACTGGTATAGAGTCAGTTTTCGTTGGGTAGACATGCTTACCTTTTTTTCAGTCATGATATTTTAAGTTACAATAAAATTATTAACGCATTTTAATAAAATTGTATTGTGTATATGACGTTCAAGAAGTGCGCTGTTTGACTTTTTCGCCGTTTTTCGCTGGTTGACGTTTTTGTGTCTATTTAATAAATATATTTTGACTATGACTTTATATAATTTACACTACTAAGATACCTTTGTCAAAACGCAGAGAAAGTGAGCTCATGATCGTGACTTTGTATGGATCTGAGTTATGAGATGAGCATGTCGTTCGCCTGATGGTAAGTGCCACGCCTGCCCATAACAATCGCAGGTCCACCCAAAACTTGTAATATCATAAATTGTGAGACATAAGTTAGGAAAAAATCAACATGTGTTACACGAAACCAGAAACATGCGATATGACAGCCGCCAAAACGTACTTGATCCACGTTGTGAGATTAGACCTCTTGTTCACACATTAATTTTCGCTGCGATATATCGTAAAGAAACCGTGGCGAGGACAAGGTGGAGGCCGCCATTACGTTTCGCCACTGCCGTCGCACCTATCTATTGTTAATAGTTAGTTTTATTTGCTATTGTCGAGCATGTACCTACTTACTAACCAAAAATTTTATTTTAAATTTTTAATTTACATAAACCCTACTAATATTTACGTAAATACCGCTACCGTGTGCTGTGTCATACCCCAACTGGGGTTCACCGCCCCGGTTCCGGAGCGCGGATCTGCATCATTTTTTTAGCATCCTACCTCTTACCTACTGCAGCCTGCGTCCTTCTTCTGCCACCACGCCACAATTACCTACCTACTACGGCCGGCATCTACAACGCGCACTGCTAAATGGATGGCGTTAAGCAGGACAGTGATAGTGCTTGAGTACAACAGTGTCAGTGCGAGCGTAACAACCCCGACCCTGTATCCAATAGATTTGTAAAATTTGTTACTGTTTTTAATTTTTATAACCATCTATCATAACTTCGTGAGTCCTCCCTAAGGGAGCTGCCTCACTGGCAAGATGCTTAAGGCAAACTATTATAATTTATGAAAAATTGACAATAATTTATTAATTAATTTTTCAGCAGTAGAAACGTAATAAGTTTGATGATGATGATAAGCCCCTTTACTCAGCCATAATCCATCACACTGGTCCAGTGCGGGATGGATGTCATATGTCCTTGATTTTAGTGATTAATTCTTGGATTCGCTGCTTTTCTCACGATGTTTTCCTTCACCGTTATGAGAGCGAGCTTTAAATCCTCACATGACTTAAGAAATTCATTGGTGAGGGGCCAGCAGTATTCAATTTCGATTGCGTCGGATCCGACTACCCGCAGTGCCATAAACGTCGCTTTTCTAAAAAAAAAAACAAACAAAACTTAAGATAGATTTTTCGTTTCTTAATTAAGCATTAAATTCTAAAACTGTACATTTTCAAACAACTGGGGCTCTTCCCGTGCACAGATCATATCTGGCACGGGTGCAAGGCTGCGTGGTTGTGCAGATAATAGTATTGTAACCGAGAGTTGTTATTTGTTCTACGTGCTGCCGTGCTTAACACTGTACGGGGCCAAGCTTTGTAGAGCATATTTTCATTGTTATACATGTTCACTCAAAATAACAGCGAACCGTCAGCGTGAGAATGTTTTGTTTTAACCCCCGACGCAAAAAGGAGGTATATGTTTGACCACTATGTGTGTCTGTCTGTGGCACCATAGCTCTTAAACGGGTGAACTGTTTTGGATGCGGTTATTTTTAATTTGTTAGCAGGTTTCTATCAGTGGTTCTTAGATATATTTTATCAAAATCAGTTTAGCCGTTGTTTAGATTTTATAAGTTTTTTGTGACGGGGGATTTTTAAATTAGAAATTGTAAGAAATAATCGTTTATTTAAGTTTAAGTGGCGAACAAGTAAAAGAAAGAGAAGAGGAGAGAAAGATAGCTTTCTGCATTAGTGCCGAAACACGTACCATTACTTATTTTGGCTGGATTACCTTGTGCGGTTAAAACCTCTTAACTTATTTCTTAAAATATGAGGTAGTTTAATATAAAATTAAATCACTTATTTTGTAATTTAGTCTTAATCCCAAAATCCTATCTAGACTACATCAAATTAGATACAAGAATACGTTTTATCAAAAGAAAAACCGACTTCAATGTGTCTTTGGTCAAATACCGATGAAATTTATACGAGACCACTTCGTAGCTATACCTACTGAACCCAACGCCAAAATATTTTTTTAAATCGGTTCATGAATTTGAATTTGAAACGGAGTTCTGAGGTACCAAACATAAAAAAAATACAATCGAATAGAGAACCTTCTTCTTTTTTTAAGTCGGTTAAAAATGTACGGACGTGGGATGACTATGATTTAAATTGCAGGTCCAACAAAAATATTTTTATTTTATTTTGTTTGAGGTCTGATATAATGGATTTTCCATTATTCACATTACTTTGTTTTTCTAACGTCGTTCTTGTTTAGTATATGAACACGCTAGTTCCGTGGCCTAATTCCAAACCCCAGTACGATGCAAAGTCTCAAACGTGGTTGAAATAGCAAAGCGTGCCGTGATACCGCACAGCATTGTTAACGCCGAGCACGACTCGCAACGTATTTAATTACAGCTTATTAACGTAATTGCCTGTACTAGATTCTACGGATCACCTTACGTTTACGTTTCTACGGCTAGGTTGCCTCGTTTACGTGTTTGAGGGAAATACTGAGTTTTAGGAGTACCGTTTTGGGAATGCGGTAAATTTTGTTAGACGCAGGACAGACCATTCGATTCAGCGTTTCAAAACAAAATGTGTTACGTGATGCAGTGTTACTGATTTTCTACACAGGTTTACCAAGATTTTGACGATCGGATTTGATCCCAAGGTATTTTTTTTTGTTATCTCTTTCAGGACTACGAAAATTAAAATGAAAGTACAACCATCAAAGTAATATTTTGCTTACGTAAAATCAACAGATTAGATGTAAATAACATCTAATCTGTTGATTTTACATCTAATCTGTTGAATGAAAAAAGATGATATAAATCATCTTTTTTTATTATGGCTTCACTTCTATCATTATTATGAGACCGTGATGCAGTAGAAATACTCCCAGTGTCAGCCTCTGTGGTCTAGTGGTTGGGCTGGTTGACTCAAATCACCTCTGAGGTTGTGGGTTCGATTCCCGAGACGGGACAAATGTTTGTGCACGGAATAAAAAATAAGCGCAAGCATTTGTTTCGTGTCTGGGTGTTGCGAGACCATCGTCTTCGTAGTTCCTCATTCCCTAGATACAGGTAATCCAAGTAAGGGGCCAGGATCTATGTAAGTGATCGTTGGGCGTATTCATTTATTATTATTTATTATTAGTTTGTTACAGTCCTACACACCCACACACTCGTTTTACCTATTCCTACACTTCATCTATAAGTTATTTTTTTTTATCTCAAAAATAACTCTCAGAGAAAACGCTCACCAGTTCTTCACGTGCACACAACATAACTCTCTGCCAGCTCGTAAGCGGTAAGATCAGGAAACACGGCCATTATTTCACCGGCTATCTGTCAGATAAATCTAGCGGCTGTGCATGCGTTTAAAACTAAACCAGGGGAGGTTCAACCCGGGTTAAAGTTAGGGCTGTGTGGGAAATAGTTTAGCCGGATGGCTTCGTAACCGGATGTGTCAATCTCGTTCTCATCTCAAACCTTACTATGTATTTTGACTATGACTAATATACGGATTTTGATGAAATTTGGTAAGCCTTACTTGACATTAAGAAAAACTAACAGTTTCAACAGGGAACACCTATAAATCAAACTCACCGTGGACGGAGTCGTTGGCATCGGCGCAAGAAATAAAATACCCTTGTATTTTCGGAACCAGGAAACTATGAGGACCATGGTGCCACAACTCCCAGTAACGAGATAAATGCTTGCGCTTTTTACTGTACTCAAAAGGTTTTGCCTTAGCTGGAATCGAATCTGCAACCTCAGCAGAGAATGAGTAGAATATTACCTAGTATAAATATATGTATACCATAAATAATAATATGTTTAGTATGGATGTGATACCTAACATTTAACTAGATTTTTCGAACGAAAACTTGATGTTTAAAATATCTCTAGAATTTTAAAGTATCATAAAATTGATTTATCGCAGAAACCATGAAATATTTTGCAATAAAAGTCTATTTCAATACGAAATACTAGGAACCAATTGTTACGGCAATAAAATTCTCATATCATAGGCTTCTAGAGATAGTGGTTTGTATGATAGAGCGGAGGATGTGAATGGTATAGAGAATTTAATATTGAAACTGTAAGCATTTTGAATATTCACTCAAGGAATTTTGTATTAGAGGATTTGCTAAGTAGTTGAATATATTCAAGAAAACAGATATAAAGTCAGTATCGAAACATGTGAACAGTTTCATTTTGCATAGACAATGATCCCTTTATGTTTTCTTTTATTTATATCAACATTACAATTTCTCTTATTAACTAACACCTTTTAAACCTTAAATAGGTTTGTTTTGGGTTCTATGTGTGTTTCTATATGAGGTGTATACTATTTATAAATATTATTCTGTATCTCATGTATTATGAATACAAGTACCTACTTACCTTGATAGAGCATTAACGTATTCTAAAAGAAACAAAAGATATAATTTTGAAAAAAAAATAAACATTTTTTGATTGGAGTCAACGGGACCTGAAAAATATTTTGCGTTACTGAAAAAAATTGCTGCAAAAATTGTCATAAATCAGTAAACATTATTTTATGCGGAACATAACCAACATGCAAATTATTCCCACAAAACAAGCCAGTATCACAAGCCACAAGTTAACAGCAACAGCTTGAATACACAGCATTTATTTACATATTCACCGCATTAGGTTTACTTAGTTGCATCATACTACATTCTAATAAAAAGAGGCTACGCGCGGCAACCAGGAATATTTACTGGACTGCAGTTGCTGTGGTGTTTCTACAAATAACGGAAGACACGAGTAATTCCTGAGGCTTCTCTTTCTACGAATTGTCGTAACTTTCTGCGGGTTTGAATACATTGCTCTTTTGATTTGACTAACACTGACAAGGTATTACCGTATTCAGAGTTAAGCTACACATATATAATTACTAGCTTCGCCCCGCAGTTTCTCGGGATAAAAATGTTCCCAGTTCCTATGTATTAATTCGGGGCATAAGCTATCTCCATTCCAAATTTTACCCAAATGCGTTGAGCCGTTAGCGTGAAGAAGTAACATCCCTCATTACACACTAACAATTATGAAAATAAATGGCATAAGACGGCAAACGCGAATACTGGCAAAGTTTTCTAGTAGAGCGACACCGCAGGCTTATTAAAACACAATGCAATTAACAAACTTTTCAAATCAAATCAAATCAAATCAAAATCTCTTTAATCATTTTGGCATCACAGACGCACTTATGAACGTCAAATTATCACAATGACTCTACCACCGTATCGGAAAAAGAACCACTACTCAGAAGATACGGCAAGAAACTGAGTGGCATTTTTTTTAGCGATTTTGTTACAATTTTTTGGGATTTTACAATGTTATGTTTCCTAGGTACCAGTTGGTTACTTTGCAGAAGTGGAATGTTCCAAGCAGCTTTGTCTTCTATGTAATTACGAACACTGTAGTATGCTTTTCTCATTAGAACATTCTTAACGCGTAATTTGAATTTACTTTTCGGTAATTTTATCCTTCTGTATAAAAACCAACGTGGTTACCAAAATAGGCTTATAAAAATCAATATCAAATTATTTTGGTTTCGACCAACAGGGATTATATTTTAGATATATACTTATTAAATTACACATGTTTGGGTGGGGAATACTTAGCTTACATCGAACAAGCAGTTTACGTTGCTTTAAGCAAGCTTTTAGAGCGAGTGTGGCGCAGCGGGAACTCGTGCGCCTTTCGATCCGACGCACCTGGGTTCGAATCCCGACTCGGCCCTGCACCAGTGACTTATAGTTAAGTGCAGATTTTTCACGCTCGCTCTAAAAACGGTGAAGGAAAAGATCGTGATGAAACCCGCTAACGCGCTTTGGAGTGGTAGGCTCTAGCCGTGGTTGTAATCGGGGAACCATCGGCGAGACGGGTCTGAGCAGCCGCTCAACTGCCGTCTCTCTCTAGATCTATGTGCTCCACCTTAGGCCACATCATCGCTTGACATCAGGCGAAATAGTGGCCAAACATAGATCTACAAAGAGTAAAAAAAAAAACGCAATCGATACGTACGAGTACTTCCACACCGTAGCGATTTACAGAGTTATATTATGACCGTGAGGAAAGTATAAACAATTGTAAAGCAGTCAGTGAAAACCTCGAGCATTTTATATAAATACTTATACAATCTATGCAATGCATGATGATTTGTTCTGGCCAATTACTTTTTCGCATGTCCTATATCTTAAAGAAAATAAGTTAATTTACCAAGAGAAAACCCTTCACATCTCAAGACTACCACATAACCAGTACATACTCGCGGTATAAAGCACGCACTCACGCTCGCGGCGAGGCGACCGGTGAATATGCATATTGTCTGCGGCAAGACGAGAGCACTCCACGAACGTAACAATAGGCACAGCGTAATTCCCGGTTTTTATAGCCTTGTTGTCCTCTGCAATATTCCAGCTGTAAGACCTGCTTTTGTTGTCTGTTTACTTCTTATTTGTGAATTCTTGGACATGCTTTTGTCAATCCATTTATGAGCAATTTTAAAGAAAATCACATAAGGTTTTATTTATGGCGTCTATCTAGCCCACTTTGCGCTAGGCCAGCTCCAACGCCCCATAAGAGGACAATACCCTCAATGCCTCAGGTGTTTTAGATGTCCAAAGGTAGACCACTTTCCATGAAGCGGGCCGTCTGCTATTAAGCGATTTGACGAAATGTGTTTTAGTTTAGACCCTATTGTTACAAAACGACACCGATGCTAATAAAAGCTCGAAATTATATAATTCTGAGCTTTTATTAGCATCGGTGTCTGCATTTACCTACTGCTGTCAATTTACGATTTTTGTTTGGAAACTAAAATATAAAAAATGACAACAATATAAAAGTTATGTTTCTTATTTACCTTGGTACGATTTTTGTTTGGGAACTAAAATATAAAAAAATTGCAACAATATAAAAGTTATGTCTCTTCTTTACCTTGGTGCCAAAAAACTCTCTAAGATGAACTGCTTTATTAACGTTTGAATTTTAACTGTTCCTGATCATAATTTTACTCAAAATTTTTTTAAACTGCTGTTCAATATTTGAATTCCTTCCTTCGTCCAAGCTATTACTTTATTTCATTTACATTATATTGTATTCGTTCTAGTTTTACTTTTGAATAAGACAGATGTAAAGAATGAACATCAAGTCAAACGCTACTCAATTTTCAATATAATATGCTCCCAAAAAACCCTCAACCGATAAACCTAATCCCAAAAAAACTGATTACAATTCTTATCAGCATACAAATCGCGGGTTCACCGACCCCGACTACCTTCAGAACTGAAAATCCCTTAGATTTGCAGCAGAACCTCCGGAAAATAACGTCCCGGATGGAATGTAAATACATGGTGATATGAATAGAAATGTGTTATAAGTAGATGGCCTACGTGGTTGTCGTTACTGGCAGAAACGGATGGTGCGCGCTGTTGGAAACGGGGGAAGGTAGCAGTGATTTTGGATGTTTCTTTGTGAAAGTTTTATTTGTCATAATGGTTTCGATTTCGGGAAAAAAGACTTTGGCTTAGGGGAGAGTCGCCCGAAGAAAATATTATGTAATATTCACGGGGCACTTTGAACACATTAACAACAAAAATAAGGTTATATTATTTTCACCTGTGGCAATGCTAAAATAAGAAGATACGCACTTGTGAAGTAGATATAATAAATTATGATACGTCTGTCGTAAAATGTTGACTAATTTTCGAATCCAAAAATGTGTGTGTTTTTGGAAATCTAATAAAGCAAACATAGAACTTCATCATGTAAATTAACATTTTCTATAAACGAAACAACTTCAAATCAAGTAACTACAGCGCAATTACGTAAATTTCACTCTTTTTAACCGACTTCAAAAAGGAGAAGAATTCGACTGTTTTTTTTATGTGCTACATACTGCAGAGGTGGTACCATATAAATTTTTTCGAAATATATTCAGCTCTATTTGAAAATATCAATTAAAGCATTTTTTTACCTTTTAGTTTAGGTTTACATGTACGTAGTCTTGAAGTCGATTATTCAAAAATATATTCAATGTACGGAATTGGCTCAGTTCCATTTTCATAATAGTATAGAAAAAATTCACAGCTATTTATCTTTTCATATTGCCTTGTAATGAGAACAATGAAAAACAAAGCAAACAAAGTGTCCAAACAAAAAGGTAACATAAGCACTTCTTAATAGCCAATATGCGAAGCCGAAATTGCTTTCGTAACGTTGTTTTCCTGTAACTAATATTGGACTAATCCTATTATATCGGGCTTCGATAAAAGAGCTGGCTACGTGAAGATTGGGAACAAAAATCATCGAGAAGGGCTGGACTGGAACCGGCATAACTGTGCCGGCAAGAGATGCTCCTAAATATTGTGTCCTTTTTAACCGACTTTAAAAAAAAGGAGGAGGTTTTCTATTCGATTGTATTTTTTTATGTTTTTTACCTCAGAACTCCGTTTGTGAACCGTTTTGGAATTATTTTTTTGCGTTGGATTAAGTAAAGCTACGAAGTGGTCCCATATACATTTCATCGATGTTTTATCTTGAACTTCGGAAGTCGGTTTTTTTAAATAAAATGTATACCTATTATTTAATTGAGTGCCAAAACGAGCGGGTCATTCGCCTGATAGTAAGCAACACGCCTACCCGTAACCGTTGCAACAGCACCTAGAACATTGTTTTGCAAAATCCAGCACGGCAATGCACTACGCATTTCACCCCAAGACAAGTTTCATAATGACCAGTAATTTCACAAGTCATTTTTTATAAAACTACTATATATATTTACTATAAGTAATGACGTATATATTACGTTGTACGAATTGTATTTTCTTTAACTACCCGTTTTTGGTCGAAGATGTAGCACGCTTATCGCTTACCCAGTAAATACTTGTTCACTCTAGATTTGAACACACCCAGATTGTATTTTCTAGTAGGTAAATTAGTAATTTTAAAATATTTTTTATTGTACGTATTTTTGGAAGTAGCTATATATTTTAATATAGATAATTCAGTCCAGATTTAGGGCTATATGCCGCTATGCCGCTATGCCGCTGTGTCCCGTTTGCCCGTTCGGCGACTCCTTTGTCCTGCTGGAGACTAAAAAACAGGCTAATATATTAATAAAATTAATAAATGATTGCCTTACACATATCGATATATTTAATCGTGGTAGGTCTCTCGTATGCGGGCTCTCGTAGGCCGTCTGGGTAGGTACCACAGCTTTGCCAGTTACTCTACCGCCAAGCAGTAGTGCGCAAGCATTACTATGTTCCGGTTTGAAGGGCGTTGTAGCCAGCGAAATTACTGGACATATGAGACTTAATATCTGATGTCTCGGGGTGATGCGCTCAATGCATTACTACGCAGTGCTTTTTATGATATTAAAAGTTCTGGGTAGCACTGCCATTTTTATGGGCAGGCGTGGCGCTTATTATCAGGCGAACGACTTGCTCGTCTCATTCCTCAGTTCCATAAAAAAAGGTAACTTTGAACATCTGGAACATTGGTGTTTTGGCAGCCCTAATCTAGTTTCATCTTATATCGGGGCTATACGGGATACAGCCGTGCTGTTTTCATTTATTTTTTGAATAGAAACCATACAGTTCCATTAGGGCCCAATGGCTTTTGGTGAAATGGTTTTCGTGTTAGTTGCTCGTAGTTACGTGTTTGGATTATAAGTTGTGATTACAGAAGTGATACGATGTCTTTGGTATGGCCATAGACCAAATGTATTAGTCCATGGTATGTACAGACAAATAATGTAAGAGCGAGAGAACGAGCGCAGCCCAGTAGGAGCACATGCAACTTTCGATCCGACGCACTCGAGTTTGAATCCCGCTGGCCCCGCACCTCTGACTTTCTTGCGGATTTTAACACTTGCTCTAAAGACCGTGAAGAAAAATACGTTAGGAAACCAGCATGTTTAAAAACTAATCACAAAAAATCAAGGATATGTGACATCCACCAATCCGCACTGGGCCAGCGTGGTGGATTACAGCCCATACTCTCTCTATGAAGGCCCAAGTCCCAGTAGTGGAAGCGTGATGGGTTGATGATAATGATAATGATGATATAATATAATGTAACCTATTCAAATATTTTATACTTAAATAAAACAGTTCATTAAACCAAACTTAATCTAACCTAACGTTTACATAAAATTTTATTACTGAATTTAAGTTATATATTCTACTTGTTACTGCTAAATACATGCAAGCGCTACTTCTGTATGCCACATCGAAGTCGGTCACCCAGATACATGCCTAGTCTAGTTTGGGGCCCACCGATAAATACAATGTAAATAATCTTTTTGACCTATTTATCTTTATTATTTTTTTGTTTTAACAATTATGTACAGATATATAGAATGATAAAAACTAAACTAACCTACTACAAAATTAAAAAATGAAATTAAATATAAAACACAGAATTTAGGTCACCGTCCGCGGGCAGGGTGCCCAAAAAGCTGGCAACGTTACCTCGTTGAATGGCCAGACTAATTCGTTGGCCGAGGTAAGCGCCAGCTTTTTGGTCACCAGTTGTTTCTATGAGGCGTCTGGCCAGCTCTATAAACAGAAGCCGCGCGTTCACTTTGTTTTGTTTTTTTGTTTTGATAAAACATGTACTTTGAACATGTATTTATTTAATAATTTTGTTTTCTGATGGAACCAACTACAGGGTAGAAGAAGAGTAGAAGAAGATATAGTTATTGCTCTTGCCAGAATAGGTACTTATTTTCTCTATATTGCTGTGTTTTGGTTAATCTTGAAGCAACGAAAATCAGTCAATCAAATCAGTTCAATGACGGAGTTCTGAGGTAACAAAAAAATACAATCAAATACAGAACCTTCTCCTGTTTTGAAGTCAGATAAAAATAAAACGTGATGCTTACATATTTTAATACCTACATAATGACATATTTTATATCTGATTTATTGCAGTCTTCAAAGAAATATTGGTAGAGAGTTAGGTACCTACGTGGAAAATCTACAGTCACGAGTTGTAATCTATTTAATACAAGGTTCAAAGATGTCATGTTATTTTCGTCCTCCGTCCTCCGTGCAGAGACGAAGAATTCATTCTACAGAATCCTCGTTTCACTAATGGTACGACGACATCGTGCTCTGGATTTCCTTTTTTAACAATTCAATTCCTTTCGGAACTGCTCCGTTCAACGGCTACTCTTTTACATAGAAATGTACTCTTTAAACTTGTGATGCTACTTGCAAAGTTGAATCTTTGTAAGTTTTTGTTTGGCTGTTCTACTACTTTGCGGACTTATAAAAAACACAAATTTTGTTTTAAAATAAATAGTTTATATTTTTAACCGACTTCAAAAAAAGACAATATATTTTTTGTTCGTTAACTCAGAACTCCGTCATTTATGAACCAATTTCGAAAAATCATTTTGCATTGGGTTCAGTATAGCTACGAAGTGGTCCCATTTATTTCATCGATATTTGACCTTGAAATTCAAAGATACATTGAAGTCGGTTGTTTTTATAAAATGTATACTCATATAACTCACGACTTCGTCATAGTTGTTTCCTAAGAATACGTTCGTTTTTCCGGGACGAAAAGTACCCTACGTCCTTTTCTAAGACTTAAAGTACATATAATATATACTTACGGCGGTTACGGAATACAACCAGGACGATAACAGGATACGAGTGGGAAGGTAACAGAATAGAAGCGGTACAGTAATGAGAAAGGAGCAGGATAGGAGCTGGAACGGGAGTATTTTGGGACGGAAAATTGTCGGAAGCATGATGAATTACTATTACACTACGCGTACGAAGTCGCGGGCAACAGCTAGTATATATATATATATATATATATATATATATATATACATAACATCAAAGTTCTGTTTTTTTGTGAGATTAAGTAACAAATCCGTCAATTTTCACAAACTCCCGCGTTTATAATATTAGCAGAATTAGTCAATTAGGATAGTAGAAGGAGTAGGACAGGATATATAGGCTGTGTTCGTTGAGATACTTGTCGCTTTATATTTATTTTGACTTGATACTTACAGCCTTTTGTTTTGTTAACTAAATTAAAGCTAACAGAAGATACGAGTTAGAACTTTGTCATAGGCATCGCCTTGTTATCAATCGGAATAACAAGTAAAGTATGCCTTAACCAAATGTAAATACATGATACAAGAAATCATACAAGCTCCCTCCGGTACAATATCGTGAACAATACATTACACAAATTGTCTCCAAATGTTCCAAACTCAATTTATACAAAAATATGGCGAGTTAGCAAATCGTCAGCACACCTGTGTCTGAATAACGTCTACCATTTTCCTGTAATGTCTTTAATAAATCGTACAAAAGTTCAGAACATATTCATACATTTACGGTTCCGGTTATCAATTTCGCGGAACTTTCAGCTTTTAAATAATATTTTCTGTTCTCGCTGTGTTGCCAAGTATTTTATTTCAACTTTAAAGTTCCTGCTATTTGGTTTCAGATTTTAAGTATGTTACTGGTTTCTGTGTTGCCAGAATGGTATTTTTGTTTATTGCAATATATTTTTTTTATTTATTTATTATTTCTTTTTTTTATTTATTAGTCGGCCTTAGCCAATTACCTATTAAAATTAGTCTAAAATACAGAAAAAATAAAGTAAAAAGTAAAAATATGTCTAACAATAATAACAAGATAATAAAATTAATATTATCTTTTAATCATTATCCGTTTCTATTACGTAACTACTAGGACTAGGACTCAAGACTCTGTAAAATATGGCACAGATTTAATTATTTATCTACAACTACATAGTCCATTCATTCCAATTCCAACCCATTATATAATGGAAGACACTGGAAACTCACGACACAGGTAATCCTAGTGTGGGTTCCAGGGATCATCAATATTGTTATTATATTTTGATATATCTCCGATATATCCAAACCGGTTTTTGACCGAATAAAGGCATTATTTTTATTATTACAGGTGTGCAATGCCCGATGATTACATGGGTACATAATAATATGCTTAATAATTACTCCTTATTTATCAACCGATTCAGTTAAAATTAAGAGGAATTAAGACACACACATATTTTAGAAAAAATATGTACCTCTAAGAAATAGCGCATAACGATAAGGCCACCCATTGTTCTACGACTATTATATGTAACTGAAAACTTGTTTCCTGTTTTGGTGTTCGATACAGTATTATTGTATTGTATTATATTTAAAAATAATAATTATTAATTATTTGTTCTTATTATGCGGTTTTGAAGTTCATAATCGTATAAATATTAAAAGTTCTATGTGGCAACACCATGTCCAGAACGTATGTTCAAAAGTCGAAACAATTCTCTCAACGAACATTCGTCGAAAATAACTTTGCACGTTGCTACACGAGTTGATTCACATTCACAGTGAATAATTAAAATAGTTCATTTAAATGAATGCATGAATGTTGACCGCATATTTTCAACACATTCCGCTTGATTAAAAACCACACGGAATTAATTATGAAATATGAAATTTTGTTTGTTTGGTCTGCTATAATAATATAGAAAAGCTGTAATGTTAAAATTAATTTGTAGGCTCTCTGTAATGAAAAGTGAATGAACATTAATTGTATATTTTTATTTATTTTACTTTTATCAACACTCATAATTAACATAATTATTGTATTGTCAATTATTACATGGACACAAAAATGCATTTTTCAACAGAAAATCATAAAATGTAACAAAATAAAAGGCTAAATAATTTAAAAACTAAACTAAAAGATATTATTAGCGTTATATCATACAACAAGTTCGTGCGTCACCAAGGGCCCGTGCTGAAAACCAGCGTTGTGGATTCTTCACAACATTATGCTGAGCACGGACCTATTTTGGCTGCACTGGACACGGCAGCGATCCTCCATACACATGCTGTAATTGTTTGTCTTGGTCTTATAAATTTGTCTTATTTTGTTATCCTACACTTGTGTATGTACTATTGTTTGTTGTGTGCAGTCTTGTCAAAAATAAATTATTTCTTTCTTTCTTTCTTTCTTTCTTTCTATTATTATGTACATACGGGTGTTGGTTGAGCCAACTGAATGACCTACAGATAATTCAACCGAAACTCATAAAAATTATTTACATTCTGAATGCTAGGACGTTTTTCAGAAAGAGAGCATGGTCCTTAATCCAACAGTGTCTTCAATTTCTTGGGTGCTTCACTCTGCTGGCTTATTCACAATGTTTTCCATTACAAGAGCAAGTGTGGAGAGACATCTGAGTTAAACATTCCTAAATCAAAAACTGTCACACCCTTAAAAGCCTAGAACCTTTACATATTTCATATGCGAGCTTAAATTTCATATTCAAACTTTGAGACCCTTTAAGCTACGGCTGGTCCGTGCCTAAAAAATATAATGTCAACAAAACCACCGTGGCTAAAGCCTGGACATATTAATCAAAAGATATCCAAGTTTTTGCACATAAATGGTGCGTTTCACCCCTTCAAATATTGGTATTTTGTACCGACGTCCAGTAAGAGCAAACTCGTGTTTTTCCCTGTACAAAGCCTTCATATGAAGGCACCCACTATAACGTCTATTGAAGGTGCTCTATAGTGCTACGTCATTAAACTGTGAATATAAAGTGAGGGAATGACAAAACATGAATTAATTTGAGATATGTCGCACGGTACGATGCACACCCTAATGCTTGATACTCAGGGTGGAAGTTTTCCGGCGAACAAAATGTTGGGAGCCTATCTAAAAATTAAATTTTTTTTACTGCAAATAAATACATAGTAGGAAGGTAGGTACAATTATACAACTTTAAAACAATATTCTATAACAACATTGTAAATTTTTCAAATTAATTGCTATTGAAATCATTATTGTGACATGATATTAAAATGTATTATTACATATTATATAACATTATTTTCTTAAGTTATAAGTTAGTGTTAGTGTACAGTTTATATTTGCAACTTCGTCTATTTATTTAGCTAGTATTATATTGTTAATAAACAATACAGATAGATAATAGAGATAGATAAACAATACAGATAGATAAACTAAGTTTACATGGTGTGGCAAAATTTTAGGACCTCCAGGGACCTTATCTTTTGCAGTGAGGAAGTTTTTTTCTTAGGAAACGTCGGTTAAATTTTAGACAAAATAAAAGCTGCATAATTTTGTTTTTGAATAAATGCGCTGTTAAGCTGATAAAAAATTTACATGGCCATCAGGAATATATCCCTTAAAGTATCCCATCAAATGAAATGGTAAGTTTTGAGACATTTTGAAAATCTTTTTCTATACATTTTCATCAAGCTGCCCTTAGTAGGTACAAATCATGATAAAAGGTAGCATGTGTTTTCAGGCTATAAGCTCAAAAAAATTAGATTTCACTCAAATGCGTTGAGCCGTACAATTTGAAGAATTAACATACCTTTTACAAAATAAATATCAACTTTCGCATTTATAATATTAGTCCAATATTAAATGAACGTGTGTATTTTTTGTCATAATGTACGCTAACACCCTCTCTGCATGAACGTGAGGAAATTCGCTCAATTATATCGCCCCACCACGGCTTTTTAGCTTATTTATCAATCAATCTCTGATCCGGGGTTGATAAATAACACCTCAATGTCAACAATACTGTACCGTCGATTCACGAGAATTAATGGTCTGCCTTTCATTTAATGGGATTGATAAGGCGTCTACCTGAATTAGTCTAATGTTTGCCATTCGTTTTATATTTTACGAGTATTCAAGTAGTCTATGATAAATGGAGTTCGAAATTGGGCGAAGGACGTGGGTACTCCGGTGGTGTTGGTTATTGCATCCGATTACAGACGGTTACAGCAAAGAATACTTACTAGGTCACAGGTTTGAGTTACTTATAAAGTAATAACTTAAACATTCATATCTCTTCTTTGATTTTTAATGAAACTGCCGGCGCGGCATAGATACTCCTGGCAGCCTTGTCCCAGATGAAGTAACCTATTTGATTTAAAAAAAAATACATACCATGGCCCTTTAATAAACGCTATTTAAATCCTTATTTAATGTTCGACATTTTGTCTCTATCCAATATATTCGTTTGTCGTAAGTTGAATAGTGACAAAACATGTTAAACATTGCTTAACTTTATTAACCGTTTACAGCACGGTAAATAAAGTTCATTTTATCAATTCATTTAAGATTAGTTTAGGGTATCTAAGTTAGGACTCAAACCTGTAACCTAGTAAGTATTCTTTGCTATAAGAGCCTTTATTATTAATGACCTATATACAAAGTATTTAACGTGAAAATGGAAAACGGACAAATGATCGTAAAAATGGACAATCATTAGTCAAAACTACTTATCGACTAAATCCTCGTGTCCATAGCTAGTGCTGTCATGACACTGTTATATGGAACAAAAGACTGTACTAGGTAAGTTTTAGTTCAATTCATTCATCACTTTAAGTATTCAGATTTAGTATACTTTGCCAAAAAGTAGCTTCAGCCAAAAGCAGGGTTAGCCACACAACCTGCCCTTACGAGAGAAGAAGAAGAAGCTAAAAGCTTAATAATCAATTATTATTAATACATTGGCTTATTGTTTTCAATAAACCAAAGTGATAGAATATTATGCTGACTTCAAATGATTCCATAGAAACAAGCACAAGCTTACGCATTTGACATGCAAAAACCCACTAATCAAAAGAACGCTATTTTCATATTTTCGTTCGTATTTCTTTGGTTGCCAACAGTAAAGAATCAATATTAATGTTCCTAATTCAATACTCATCACTGACCTGTATGAAAGTGTCTTGGAGAAAATATCAACTTTGTTCGCACTTATGAATAAAGCTCGTTTCTCAATTATATTTTTTACGCCTATTCCATCTATGATTGGCCACTATCTCGCCTGATGTGAAGCGATGATGTGGCCTAACAAATAGATGTGATGAAGAAATATTTACTTCAGCACACCCAATGAAACACCCAGACTTTTTTATACTTCCCAATTTACCAAGCACTCAAATCTCGTCGGATTGTGTGCGTACACAGCACACATTAGAGGTTATATCGGCACGTGGCAGGCACGCGACCCGAGGACACGTCATTAGCTTCACGACTACTCTCGAGGGACCGCGTTCTTAACAATCAGAACAATCTATCAAAGTGCAGCGGTAGATATAGATCGGATTGTAACGGTTAGGAACTAGATATAGGCAAGGCTAACATCATGTCTGGCTAGACGGACGACTAGCCATCGGTTATAAGGCAATTTCAATCCTATCCTACTCGTAACAATTTATAAATGCGTAAGTATGTAGTCTGAGAGAGAGGGTGTGTGTGTTTAGCTCCATATCGACATATGAATTTTGATAACAGTTGGCATGGCGGAAATTAAGGTCGTAGCGGACATAGCATACTTTCATATCAATAAAAAGAATAGTCCCTTAGGGAATAAAATATAAACTTAATTGTACGCAGACGGAGTCATGGCATCGAATTATTACGAAAAATGTCGCATGAGAAATGAAAATAGTTATTGTTTACGTACTACGCTTTGTATAATGAGACATAATAATAATATCTGACTGTGAATGGGAACAACAATTATTAGTTACTAGATTTCCTATGACTTGCACCATCCTGAAGTTTTAAGAAAGGGGTTAGTTGAACCCTAGTCAGCAAGGGGATGATAGTTTGAGTACTGTCATTACTTTCTTATTTTGTCATTAGGGTTTTTGAACATTTTCTTTTAATTGCTAGGCAATCGAAAAAATATAGACAAAGTGTCTATATTTTCTCGTTAAATAAAGTAGGTATAGAGGTGATTAAAAAAATTTTTTTCACACAGAAATTGTTGCAACAGTTAGAAGAAAAATAGTGCTGCTCTAATAAATTGTCAAATAAATTATAGTTAACACAAAATAGATAAGGTACTCTAAAGGTGACTACAAAATTAAGACGCTTAACGAAGTTACTTATACTGAGTCATTTAATGTAAATATACTATACTAGCTGCGCCCTGTGGTTTCGCCCGCGGTTTCCCGGATAAAAAGTAGCCGATGTGTTAATCCAGGGTATAAGCTATCTCCATACCAAATTTCAACAAAATCCTTTCAGTAGTTTTTGTGGGAAAGGGAAACAAAGGTACATCCATTCTTACAAACTTTCGCGTTTTTAATATTAGTTGGAAGTATAAATATTTTCCTGTAAATAAGTATAGTACATTTTTCACAATTCTAATAACATAACGGGTATCAGCTGAAAATCAGGGCCAAGTTGTGCTAAACTCTCGACATGTTTTGCTGAGCTGAACCCATTCGGCACGCTAAGCATTTTTAGTGTCAGGTTAGCTTTCTAAGATAATTAATATTTAAGATTATTTTTATTTGTCGTGTCCAACAAATAATAAATAAAATAATAAGTACGCCCAACGATCACATACTCGTACATAGATCCTGGCCCTTAAATAGGTTTCCTAGATACAAATCTAGGGAACCAGGAACTATGGGGACCATAGTCTTACAACACCCAGACACGAAACAAATGCTTGCGCTTTTTTCTTCGCACAAATATTTTTCCCGTCGCTGGAATCGAACCCGCAACCTCAGTTGTGTAAGAGATTTGAGCCAACCTGCCCGACCACTACACCACAGAGGCGGAATAAATGATTTTTCTTTCTTTTTCCTTTTATTAGATTCTCATATGCAGCTTATTGAAGACGTTAAGAAAGAAAATCCTTTAATATCATGTTAAGGACGAAAAAAGAATATATGTATATCTTAATAACACCTCTCACAAACTCAATCACGAATATTATCAAGGAGTAATAAATAGTATCAGCTAATGCCACCGATATCAATTCATTGTCTCACTAATCTCGACAAGAGGCGTCATCTAAATAATAACTTCTTATGAAGCGACAACGGACCTCTTTCCTGAATAATGGCCAGCTACTTCCGGCGATATATTTCCGCTATCTCAACGCCAACATGGCGGCGGCACTTCCGGTTGACCGTTATGGAGTGTTAATCGAGCATTATGTCTGAGATGAAAAACTATCTTTTGAGTAACCGTTCGTGTGGATAATTCTCACGGAGAGGTGGTATTTATGGATTGCTAGCGATTGCTCGTGACTTCGTCTGTGTATCGAGATAATAATAAAAATAATTAATAATTGCAATCCTAACCAGCGGTAGTGTAGTCTCATACCCCGCTGATGGCGGCACTCTAGGTTTAGGGTTTTTATAGCATTTTAACCGAGTTCTAAAAAGGAAAAGGTTCTCTATTCCATTGTTTTTTTTTATGTTTGTTACCTCAGAACTCCGTCATTTATGAACCGGTGCTGAAAATTCTGTTTGCGTTGGGTTCAGTATAGCTACGAAGTGGTCCCATATAAATTTCATCGATATTTGTTATTGGACTTCGTAGATACATTGAAGTCGGTTTTTGTTTTTTTCTAAAAATTATTGTGTTTACTTTTATAGAAATTTTGTAAAAAATAATAAAACATATTAATGACGCCATTAGGCTGTTAAGCGCCATCTTTGTTGTGAACTGTAAGGCGCTAAACGAAAAACATCGATTTCCCATAGAAACGTTTGCGATTAAAGAATACCCAATTAAAAGTCATTGATCTAAATTTATTTTCTAAATAAATACTTTATAGTGCAATGCTATTATCGTGCAATAAGTTCAAAATTTTAGTAAAATAACATAATTACCTAGTCTTGCCATAAATACTGTTACAATTAAAAATACAAAAAATATTACATTTGAATTTGAAATCTGACATTTTTATATGATTGTTCATTGAGCTTTCTCATTTTGGCGCCAATACATTGTACAATATTTTGCGATATTAAAATGGAGTGGGGTGATAAAGAGAACCAAATCGCTGTGATTGCATTACACAAAGAAGGTATGGAGCCAAATGCAATTTTTAAAACTCTCCAAAAGGACTAAAGTATAGAAATAGAAATGTAATATATGGAAAGTGATGTAGAATCTCCATTGGTGATGCACTTTTGCTACCAGCAAGGCTATATCATCAAGTTCAAGATCAATGTCTAGTCTTTAACCTAAAATTACCTAGCGTAGACCGATGCATAACTAATTAATATTCCCCTTTGCTTTTATATAATGCCATCGATTTTTGATGACGTGAATGGAGAGCGCCATCCACCATCCGAGGTAGGGTTTTATAGAGCAGACATCATTGTTTTCTGTGTTCCCTCCCCTGGCTATATTCAAAATCAACAGTATGGGCCAATAAGATATTTACTTAACAGAGTAAAAGACATATGGAAAAGGCCGTCTTTATTTCAAGTTTGGACTTATAAAACCTCTTATTACTCATGCTTAGCGTATGCGTAGATATAATCAATCAGCAATATTATAACGCAGATTAAAAAAAAAATGCAAGTTCGTTTATTAATATATGAATAAGTTATATAAATATTCAAGCATAATTAGATAACATTTATCATGTACCTTTTGCTATTTCAGCTTATTTATACATAATATTGTCTAATTCACATATATTTTTAATGATATATTATATGTAATTTTATTTATATGTCTCACTTACACAGGTCAATTGAGTTCCATCAGGTGAGTTGTTGTCAAACGTGAGCCCATTAAATCATAAAAAAAACACCACAACACAACACAAAACAATATAATGTTTTTGTACTCCGACGAAAGAGGCCTGGAATCTTTATCACAGGCCACAAGCCTAGTTTAGGTTTCAGGTGCTCCGCCAGTTAAGATCTTTGTAACAAATGTTTCAATTAATAAATGATTTTGATTTTTTTTATATTTATTTTCGCCAGGTTGAACACTTGACTAAACAACGCTTAACGTCATCGTCGCAGACAAAGATAAACAGAAAATAAAATCACTGATTTTATCGAACGTCAGTTATGGACGAGTGTAAAAGTATAACGAGGCGATGTCCTTATTCATGGGACACAGCCGAATACATAATAATAACATTTTGGTTATATTGAATAAAATTACCTATGAGTTCCAAGCAACGTTCCAAGCTTACCTGTTACCCATACTGCGCTTATACTGCGCCCCATCTCTCGAGCCTTTTGTTATTCCAGTCTTACCTTAAACAAAAGAACTTGGCGGAGGAACAAAGACGTAATTATAAGGAAGGGCTTTCCAAGAAAAATCTCCGATTATTATCTAATTTTTTCTTTCATCAATCGTTTTTTCGGAAGTAAATAATTAAAGATTGTGTTTCATGGTAAGGTTTTATACATTCTGAAGTTAGGGGAATGGTTGTTTTGATATCACCTACCGAAAAATTGCGCAAAAAAGTATTGTTGGAGATATTATTTTTACCCGACTTCAATAAAATGCCAAAACAGAGCCCTGCCGTCAAGCGACCTCAAGAGTCGTGTTTCGGGATGATGTTCAGTGAACCATCGGGGAGACGGGTCTGAGCAGCCACTCAACTGCCGTCTCTCTAGATCTATGTGCTTAAGTAAATGAAGCGATAATGTGGTCGTATCTAAGACCACATCATCACTTCATTTACTTAGGCGAGATAGTGGCCAAACATAGATCTATTAGGCGTAAAAAAAATGGAAAAAATACATATTGCTAAGGTCTAAAATAACGTAGAATGTTTTTTATTAAAATATAAATTTAGCAATGTAAAGGAAAATAATTATTTCACTGCCAGGTATGTACTATGTTAAAACTGTTTTATTCTGAAATTATCTCTGTTCATGCATATGTTTTGTTACTTATCTGCACCCCGGTTAGCCCATGTCCTTTTCCAGGACCTAAAGAACCTACATACCAAATTTCATCAAAATCCGTTCAGTAGTTTTTGCGTGATTAAAGTTCACAACAGGGGATCGGACAGCAATCGAAAAAATATCTAAAATGTAGTTAGAACGAATGTTTGTCGAATCCGAAACATCATTTAATCAATAGTTTTGTAAAATAATAATAATTTATATTTTTAAATCAATAAATAAAATCTAATAATTCTGACATTTTTTATCTGTTTCGAAACACCAACACATTGCATGACTTCATTTCAAAGTAAATACCGTGTGTGAAGCTTGTGTTTATTTTATATATTTGCTGTTTATCTAAATCAAAACGATGTTTTTCTTGCCATGGCGATGCCATGTCTAAATTCCTTAAACTTCACAAAAACGTATAAATCACTTAGCAAGCTTGCTTTCGTAGAGCATATCGTTTCGTTTGCCAGCGTGTGACGTCATACGTTGTGAGGTGACCTTTTGCTCGGCAATATTTGTAACACAACATTTAAACATAGTTTTAGGTATTTTTAGTACTTTATTTAATTAAAATATTATTTTTCATGGCTAGATATATCATCATCGCTTCACATCAGGCGAGATGTGGATAGATCTATTAAGCGTAAAAAAATAAAGATATATACATCATGGTTTATTTTATACACTTTCTGAAAAGTTATCCCATCCCCTATTGTAAAAAATTAACGAAACTTTATGCTGATAAAGTCTAACTCATAAAAACCCGTCCACATAAAATCAATCCAATTTCCAAAGGCCATTGACCCGTAATTGCCCCGTGGGTAACTTATAATATAAGCCCGCTTGCGTTCTTCGATAACTAGACAGTTGCAATGCAGTCTATAATTTCGCATTCTTTTTCGCATCGAGCTTTCCTTAACCTAGTACCTATCGTCTTTAATTCGTCAAGACAACGATAACGAAATTACAGTATCGTTGAGTTAGAGTGAAATGAAAATAAGCATGTCTTGAAGGAAATATGGCATATTACCTGGTGCGTAAAGTAGATTATGCCTAGTACTTTATTAAGCAAAGTGAAGGTATTTGTCTACTTGATATGTAATACTATAATATGCAGTTTTTGATATATTGATTGATAGCACGGTAATTTTTGCTGAAACTGTATTACTAGGTTTACAACTTTTCCAACGCAACGTTCTTGGCGCCTTTATTGCCTGATGGATACCACTTGTATATAATTTTAGTTGTATAAAAACATACAAATTTATTTATTAACATAGTAAGTTATAATAATAATGTAAATAATTTCAGGTTTGGAGTTTCTAGCCTTGGATGTAGCTTAACGCTATGTTTCAAGGACTAGCTCCTTCTTCCAATTTTGATAATTTAAAATTCCAAAAGCATGCGATGTGCGTGTGTGGGTGTGTATGATTTTGAGAGAGGGTGAGCGTGTGAGGGTGCGTGTGTATGTGTGATGTTTTTACGTAGGTATGTGTCTGTGGTAGTGGTGAGAGTGTGTATTGTTATAGTTTAGTACCTTTATAATACAGTTTCTTTTTAGTAACAATTGTAAATAGTTCTTAAATAAGTAGTGACTTACAACGCTTAGTGTTATTCTTCTTTTTGGTCATTTTGTTGATAGAACAGAAATATAATTAGAATTCCAGTTTTTATTCATAAATGTGTAAGTAAATGACAGTTTCCAATGAATGCAATGGAATCAGGCGTGACGTTGCGGAAATTCATCTCAAAACTGAAACGCAATGAAAATATATGGTGTAACCCCGCTGAATATAGTAATATAGTTCCCAATTTCACAAAACAACACTCGCTGTTTATCTCGGAGAAATAAATGTTCTCGGTATAAACAAAATATTTTAGGCGAAGTCGCAATGCCGCCTAGTAGGCTTAAGAACTGCTAATTTCCATTCCTTTCAGCAGTAATTATTACGGTTTTACTCCATTCAATAAACAAGGGACTTGTTGAGCTCCCGTGTTTAACGGGTGGAAACATCTGACTTTGTACTATAATATTTAAAAGTGTACTAAAAAACAGAGCAGAAGCTTTTTGAGCTTTTTGATAAACTATACATTTTTCTGAGCTATACAGCCTGGGACAACTTAGCAAAGATCTTATAATATAGATAGATAGATACAACAGAGTAGGTACGCCAAATATGACTCTGGACAGTATTCAAAGCAAACAGGAGCGCTACGCCACCAGAGCAACGACGTCCTTCGCCGAAGCGCTCTGTAATAGCACGGCATTACCCAAAATTTTACCCATACGTTGCGGGTGACGACAAATTGGCGGGGGGGTGGGAGTGTCGCTTCTTTACGTAAGTAATAGTTAGTTTTCCTGGTAATAGTGAGTATTTTGCGTACTTTTAAAATGTAGTAGAAGCTACAAGGATGAAAAAGTGTTGTAGTTTAACTACTGACAACGAAGATACACTGCATCATCCTCGTCTTACAACTTTTGTGTATTGTGCTACCCGCACTCTAATTAATAAGACATTTAATTAAGTTCTTCCAACACACCACACGAAGAATCCTTAGGAGAGTCCATATTTACGTCGGCTTGGAACTTTTTGACACAGGAATTTAATATTATGAATTTTAATCTTCGCATATTCAGATTAATTAATTTGGATCATTTATGAAGTATTGGTAAAAATCTATTAAATGTCTTCTTCTTCTTTGCATTTAAATCCACTCACGAACTTATTGCGAAATCTTGAAAACTGTAAACCTACGAAGCTGAAATTAGACCTTTTGGATTGTGTGGAGACCCGGTAAGAAATAATTTTACGAAAGAGCTGGACTGAGTGGACTAAATGGGGGCTAATCGCTTTACGCTAATTCCAGGTGGTCCAAGTCCCGGGTATCAGCAAGCCTATATAAGATTTTAAATAATTAGAAAAATAAAAAATATTTTTTTCTTAAAATCAATCTTATGACATTTGCCTAGCATGCGCTAATGCAATCAATATCAAAAAAAATATAAGGCTTGCGTTATCATTTCAAAGTCAAAGTCAAATATCATTTATTAAATAGGCACAAAAGTGCACTTCTAAAGGTCATAAAAACATGATACAAATAAAAAATGTTAAAAATTGTAACTTATGTTAACATGACTTTGAAAAAAAGGTAAATATGTTTACCCATTTCTTTCCTATACTCAAATTGAAGTCTGAGTGTTGAAAAGAAATGCGAAAACTGACTCAACCAGTGCTTTGGAAATACGCCCACACACGGTACATTAAATGTTGTTAATTGTAATATTAGACATTTTTGGTTGTTCAATATGAAAGTAATGATTTTTTTAAATGTACTATATAATGTTTCTTATGTGTCAGTTGGCCACTTGGCAGAAGTCGTCCCATGCATCTTTGTCTTCTATGCACGACTAACTTTGTGCTCATTTTTAATGAAGCCATCGCCTTCGTTTAGTAAACACATCGTCAAATAGACAAATTTTAAGTTATATTTATGTGAGATGCTTTAATAAAAAATTTAACTTCTTTCTACAAAATATTATTATTCACAACTTATTTATAATCTTGCCACGGAGGTAATCTACAACAGCATGTTCTAGAAGAACCGGCGACAGGGGTCAAACGGAATGATAAATCATACAGGCACGCGTACGGACTGCCGGCGCGTTAATATAATATTCATATTTTGCGAACCGCGAGTTACGTATAATGCAGCATGTGCTCATAGAATTTGGCTATGTTAGGCGTGCGGTTGTATTACTCAAATCAGTTCCAAAAACCAGAGGTGCAAAGACTCAATATAGTGAAACAAATAAACACCATATTTAAAACCAACCACCAACAACAACGTCAAGCGACCTATTCGTGTTTCGGGATGATGTTCGGTGAACTATCGGGGAGATGGGTCTGAACAACCGCTCGACTGCCGTCTCTCTCTAGATCTATGTGCTCTTATATCTATCATCTTAGGCCACATCATCGCTTCACATCAGGCGAGATAGTGACCAAACATAGATCTATTAAGCGTAGAAAACAAAAAATGAAATAGAACATACCTGCCACATCGACATTTTAGCTTATTCTTAGCTCTGGCGGGCTGCGTCTTTTCATACCTCATTTCACTCTGTCACTTAGCGTAACTAACTACTAACTGTTACTCACTGTTAGTGTAACTTAGCTGCCATACCTAATGATAAGCAACGCACTATCTATAATAAAATTGTCCACGGCACGGCACTGCGGTCGTCATCCTGAGATATAATCTCTTGATTATCGCTCTTAAGTCTCATAATGCCCACTGATTCCGCTAAAACAGTGCCCTTCACACTAATGTTTGCAAACTACTGCTTAACGGTTGAAAATCTGGCAAAGTCATGATACTTCCCAAGGCGAACATGTATAGAGATCTCCCTTTCAATATCTGTGCGAACATGCAATAAAAGCCTAGTTGTAAGCCTTTATTACATATTGATTACACTCTAAGCTACCTATATAAACTATGCTAATTAAGCTTTGTTCGCGACGTGACTTAGCTAAATACAATAGTAGATTTCTTCATTTATAACGAATTTTAATAAACTATAATTTAAATAAATAACCTCGACACAAAAAAATAAAAAAAATAAAAACGGCTGAACATATTTAAGAACCACCGCTAGAAAACCTGCTTTCAAATAAAAAAACTGCATCCAAATCAGTTTACCCGTTTAAGAGTTACCGTGCCACAGACAGATACACATAGTGGTCAAACTTATACCTTCAACCTTTCTTTTTTAACCCATCAGGTGTAGAAAAATATTCTATAAGATGTTTAAAATGCGCGCATTGCACAGCAATATTAAATATACAACACTAAACCTAAACATAAATAAATGTATGTGCTTTTTACTGTAATATTTTTTGTTTTACACGGATAACAACATCTATAATTATGTACCTACTCCAAACATTACAAAAATGGTTTTAATCAAAATAAAATTGCGACCTTTGTAGGTAATCCTCATAAATAAGCCAGCTCAAGCTCCAGCGTAGCATAATCCTCAGAATCACCGAAAGCTTGGGTACTCTATACATAATATATTATTCCTTGATACTTACATATAGTATGTTGTTCATAATATTTAACAGGCTAAGTAGGTCGCATTTCCATACGAAAAGATACGTTATTTTTGCCTCGTTTTGCTATGCTTTTTATGTTTGCCAATGATTTCCAGGATGTACTTTTATGCTTTTGTATTGACTTATTTTAAGAAGTCATTTTACTATTTTTGACAATGGTTAACGTTTTTTGGCACAAAACATGCATATATAACGCTTGTTGTGTAGTGGTTGAGCAGGTTCGCTCAATACTAAACCAACGAATCGACGCGATTCCCGCGACGGGACAAATGTTTGTGCACGGAAAAAAAACAAGCGCAAGCGTTTGTCTCGTGTCTGGGTGTTGTGGGGCCATGGTCCTTGTAGATCCTGGTACCCTAGATACAGAGAATTCTTGTTAAGGGCCAGGATCTATACATGTGATCGTTGGGCGTTATTATTACATTGCTTCTGCATTTTTATCCACGAGGAATTCTACCTATACCTAGGCACCGAAGTTGGTAAATATTTCATCATCTTTGCCTTATAGTCCTTATACCTTTTATGTTCGTACTTATTAGACTTTGGAGAATTATTTACCTCTGATTTCTGAAATGGTTTCAAATACTTACTTAATATATAGAAAGAACGTTAAAACTTTATACAGAAGGATGACGAGAGACGGGAACGGGGAGACGGGTCTGAGCAGCCGCTCAACTGCCGCCTCTCTCTAGATCTATGTGCTCCATCTTAGGCCACATCATCGCTTCATATCAGGCGAGATAGTAGCCAAACATAGATCTATAAAGTGTAAAAAAAAAGTAAATTTCCCAAGTAGTTTAATGCATGATTCGGGGATTTTTCGCGCCGTGCTTGATGCATCGAATTTTGCAAAGATTACCGAAGATGACTCCCGGTAAACTTTGCAAAAATACCAAAAATTTGCAAAGAAATACCATATAAAATATATATCGATATTGTTGTTGAATGTTTCATCACAGAAACAAAAGGTTACAAAGAAAACATCAGCCATTTCATACACAATTCAATATTTTTGTTAGTTGGCAATATTCAGTCTACTGGCTGGGTACAACAGGGTACAGACGGGTACACGGTTTGTCGGTGTTTGCCCACGTGTGCGCTCCCATGGGGCACCTTTGTTATTCAGCATTATGGTAATTTTGTGCACACAATATTATTATTAGTAACTTTTGTGCGCGACATTCCTTTTTAACCGACTTCAAAAAAGGAAGAGGTTCTCCGTTCGATTGTATTTTTTTTTTTATGTTTGTTACCTCAGAACTCCGTCATTTATGAACCGATTTGAAAAATTCTTTTTGCGTCGGGTTCAGTATAGCTACGAAGTGGTCCCATATAAATTTCATCGATATGTGACCTTGGACTTCGAAAATACATTGAAGTCGGTTTTTGTTTTTTTCTAAAAATTAATTATTGTACATATGTCCATTTATCAAAACGTATTATTAGTCAAATCGTAATTTTTCTTTAGATATTTAAAAATATATTAGCTCAAATTTATCTGATGGAGAGGTACTTATAATTTTCGTGGAAGACTTAAGTTATGTAGCACTGCGTCTATCAATCATACTTTATAGTAATAATTCATTTTATAACAAAATAAACCGACTTCATCAATTTTGATGTATCTTTGAACTTCAAGGTCGGATATCGATGAAATTTATATATATTTTTTTACACCTATAGATCTATGTTTGGCCACTATCTCGCCTGATGTGAAGCGATGATGTGGCCTAAGATGGAGCACATAGATCTACAGAGAGACGGCAGTTGAGCGGCTGCTCAGACCCGTGTCCCCGATGGTTCACCGAACATCATCCCGAAACACGACTTGGTCGCTTGACGGCATGGCTTTGTTCGGTGGGTGGTATTACAACCACGGCCAGAAAATATACGACCACCTTACAAATTACGTTTATAAATAACGGAATTCTGAGGAAACAAACATAAAAAAGCAGTATTAAGAACCTCCTCTTTTTTGTGTTGATTAAAAACAATATCTTATTACCACCAACATGCAATTCTGAAACCCAATATCAAATTGAACTAATAAAACAAAGCAAGTTCCTGCGTAACTGTCTACCCTACACCCAAACTTTCGCTGCGCCAACCGAGCTTGCACAAGTTGCATGGATCGGAAATTCCCAAAACTTGACTTACATAATGCTACGAACTCATGCATCTGTACTTTGACTTTAACAACCCGAAAATGTGTATGATAATGAAGTTTAATTCAAATAGAAATGAATATTAATTGACAGATCGCATAATTGACAAATAGCGATGAGTTCCTTAAACGGTATCTCGGAAGTTTAGCCCAAAGTCCGTATCAAAGTTGATTTGAAGTATTCGTTCATTTCATTTTAAGTAGTTATTTTCTACCTTGTTCCTTGTTTCCTGTTTTGGTGCTCAATTAAGTGTTATTGCATTGTATTGTAGTTAGTTGTTAGTATCAGCCCCTTACCGATGAATAACACATCCAATCATAGATATGTACATCCTCATAAACTTTCGCACTTATTTAAGTAAGCTAAGCATTATCATCAGCGGTCTATTACGTCCAAGCCCAAGACCAAGACTCCCGTTTCTGGGTTAAAAACGGTTAAAATGGTATGCGATTGGTAGTGTACCTATCTGAGAGTTCCTAAATTTAAAATCCCTGCGACCGCATCGATGCGACGAACTAAGCGATGCACCCCTTAGCATCGCACTGCCTCATTTGCCCCAGACATCAAGAAGGCGGATCGCACCTGTCACAAATGCTAGCTACTGTCTTCTGTCTCCTCATTTATTTACGGTAATCGTCATTCCATGGCATCATTTCCAACGGCTTATATAAGCAAGGGTCGTCGTAACAAATGTGACTCGGGCTTACCTAGAAAGTGTATTTTCGTTTTCAATAGCCGAGCTTGTCTGGCTTCTTGGGTTGTTTCACGTTTTCAATGAAATATACTGAGTAAAAATTTATAAACTCGTTTCAAGTTTTGAGATAAAAATAAATGTTATTTTAGAACATTTTAAAGTGCTATGTGCCAAACTTAAAGTTAAAAGGAAGTTGTTCGCAAAAGCTTACCAGACTTCTAGTTAAAATCGTTTTACAACAAAAAGAAACTAGTGCAGTTCTCTTGCACATAGATTTTTCGTTGTTATTTTTTATTTCTCAGTCAGCTCTTAGACAATGTGATAGGGAGGACGACGAACGGTAGATAAAGCACGTCTCTTGGACCATTCTTGTAATGCTGTCACATATTAAATTTTTACTCGCTAACATTTAAGAGATACATACAAGAAGAAGAACCAGGTGAACAGAATAATAAGAGGTGAGAGAGCGCATAATTCACAAAACAGATTCAGGATTTTATTAAGCATTTGAAAATGGTTTCATGACATTGTCATTGAAGTTTTTTTTTTTTAATTTATTTTAGCAATCCAAATAGCGTCTTAGCTAATTTATATAAATACAATATTTTTTGTTTAGAAGGCCAAAATAGGATTACACAACTAATGTACTTAAGCTAATACTAGTATGATTACATAATATAATAGCATGTTTACATATCCTTCGTTATGAGTTAAGTATACAGAATAGATATTTTTATTATTATTTTAAACATAGTTGTAAACAAAAGTTGAGACATATCTCTATAATAATGTATGTAATAATGCGTTAATGACAGCTCATTGTCAAGCTAACTTTGTAGCTAGCGAAATTACTGGGAATTATCAGCTATTTGTCTCAGGGTGATGAGCGCAGTGCAGTGCCGCGCAGGATATTGCGAAACAAAGTTCTGGGTGGTGTTGCTACTGTTATGGGCAGGCGTATTACTTACCATCAGGTGAACGACCAGCTCGTCTCGTAACTCAGTTAAATAAAAAAATCTTTATAGAGGGAGCTATGAGCGCGTTATCCTTATTTAACAAATAGCGTGCCGTCAAAACGTACCGTCGTCAATATTAACTGCATCCAGGAAGCACGTCCGCCGAAACAGCGGCCAGTAAAGTCACAGATTGCGTCTATTATTTATGTGAAGTAGGAACGACCACCCCCGCAATTCCGATGCGGAACTTTCCCTTCCGTCCTTTTATTCCAATTTCGCGATGTTAGAAAAAAATATGACGATATTATTGGACGAGTCAAGTTATGAGGACCCCGGTCGCGGTCAAGCGGAAGGGGTGACTTTTTTATCCGCATTCGTGACTGAAAAGTTTTGCCATATTTGCGAGAGATTTTGTGAATTGATGCGAAATTTGAAACGTGGTTACCGAGTTTTGTTTTCATGAGCGCAAATAATTTGGAGGATTCGCATGATTAAGTGTTTGATTTAAAACATATTTTCTATCACCATCAGCTCAATATATTCTAATTGCTGAGACTCGGGCCTTCCCACATAGAGAGAAGTATGAGCTATAATACACCACGCTGCCTCACTGCAGGTTGGTGGATGTCACATGTCCTTGAACTTTGTGATGCCGGTTCCCTCACGATGTTTTGCTTCACCGTTTTTAAACGATCTATATACTTTTTGAAAATTGCAGACAAGAGAAGCGTGGAGCAACAAACACAAATAGAATGCATTTGATTGAACATGACGGACATGACTCATAAATAATTAATTTTTAGAAAAAATCAAAAACCAACTTCAATGTATCTTCGAAGTCCAAGGACATATATCGATGAAATTTATATGGGACCACTTCGTAGCTATACTGAACCCGACGCAAAAAGAATTTTTCAAATCGGTGCATAAATGACGGAGTTCTGAGGTAACAAACATAAAAAAAAAAACAATCAAACAGAGAACCTCCTCCTTTTTGGTTAAAAAAGTGACATTAATTTTATGCTAATTTGTAACTTTGTGTATTATAATAATAATTATAATTTTGAAATAACAATAATTTAATATTAATAATGTAATAATAATAATAATTCAATAACTATTACTTTGAATAGTGTTCTTCCTCTCTTCTAATTGCTATGCCCGACACGGTCCATAATGAGCTGTACCTATTTATTGTCAACAACTATGTAATAACATTATGGAACGCAATAAATGATTGAAATTGAAATTGAAATTGAAATCCTAAGACTGAAATGAAATTCCAAGAAATCGTTTCTCCAGCATACCAGGCGTGGTATTTTTGTGCATAACTAAGGGTAAAATAAACTTTAAATATTAAAGCTTCAGTAACCCGTGAGGCACCGGGAGGAGAATGTAATAAAATTATACCAGATCGACATTTCAGAGATACCTAAACGACATTTAATTTTGATTCAGTCGGGGAAAAAATAATTTTATATCTTCACATTTTAAATACGTAGCGCTAAAATTAATAACATTCTGTCTGGGGAAACTTAATTTTACCTTTTTTCTCTAATTTTGATACAAATATGTTTGCTTTCTGTAGAATTAATGTATTGTGATAAAAAGTGAGTTTGAGCAAGTAAGTACTTTTTTTGAATTTTCTTTTTTTTTGTTTTTCGTATTTTTTTTAACCTTTACTGTCTCTCTGCTGGGCAAAGGTCTCCCCCATCTCTTTCGTCGCATCCCGATCCCCCGCTATGTCAAGCCATTCCTCTTGGAATACCAGGATTTTATCTCGCCAGCGTTTTCTCGACCTCCCTCGGCTAATTTTTTATGTCATCACCATCATCATCAGCCCATTGCGTTCCCACTGCTGGGACTTAGGCATTCTCTCATAGAGAGAGTATGGGCCATAATCTGGACCACGCTGGTCACGCTGGCCGGGTTTGTGGAGGTCAATTTTTGTGATAAATTCTTGAACATTTCGGTTTCCTCATCACGATGTTTTCCTTCACCGTTTTTAGAGCTAGTGTTAAATCCGCACTTAACTTAATAAAGTTTGTGGTTTGGGGCCAGCGGGATTCGAAATCGGGTGCGTCGGATCGAAATTCGCACGTCCTCTCACTGACCCACACTCGCTCTGAATTTTTTATTTATTTTTGTATTAATAGTCTAAAGCTTTCCCTTTGCTGTGGGCAAATAACTCTCCCTCATGGAAAATGTATTTATTGAAGTCAATCCATCATTACTCAACAAAATCATCGTAAAATCGGAATACTATGAAAATAAACTTCCCGTTAAATTGAAGTTGACCTGTTTACCGGGAAGGAATTTTGCATTCCCGCTCTCAACCATTACATATTTATGAGTTTTGTTCCAGCATCGGGGAAAGAAAGTCAAACATTAATGAACGCTTAAATATTCCGTACATGTAGATAAAGAAATGAATTTTTACATCATAATAGGGTTTCGGGAGCATTGGCATGCAAATGGAGTTTACTCGGTTAGGGAGATTTGAGCTCGTCGGCAATTGATATACCTACATACATTTGATTCTAGTATACATATTTGTAAAGTGGTTCGGTTCATTACAGGATTAGGCAATATTGATCGTAAAAGAGGTAAAAACGAACAGTCTTAATTACACGCGAACAAAGTCATTATGATCCCATTGCTGGGACACGGGCCTTCTCTCATAGAGATAGGATGGGCCATGATCCACCACGCTGATACAGTGCTGATACGAATTGGTGGATGACACATGTCCTTGAATTTTTGTGATTAATTCTTGGACATGCCGATTTCCTCACGATGTTTTCCTTCACCGTCTTGGGAGTGAGCGTTAAATCCGCACATAACTTAAGAAAGTCAGTGGTACGCGGTCAGCAGGATTCGAACTTCGGTGCGTCGGATCGTAAGTCGCAGGAGTTCCCACTGAGCCACACTCGTCAAGTCGCGGGTATTACTACATTATTAAATATGTGTGTAAGTATATTGTATACGTTTATTAAAGTACCAACAGTCTTATAAAAAACGCTGTTACTTAAGTACATAAATACTGACATAATTATAAATTCACCATCATTATCCGCCCATCACGTTCCCACTGCTTAGACACGGGCCTTCTTTAATAGAAAGAGTATGAACCATAATCCACCACTCTGGCCCAGTGCGGATTGGTGGATGTAACATGTCCCTCAATTTTTTTGATAAACTCTTGGATATGTCGGTTTTCTCACGATGTTTTCCTTCACCGTTTTTACAGCTACTGTTAAATCCACGCATAACTTAAGAAAGTCAGAAGTCAAAGAAGTCTTCATTATAAATATTAATTCTTATTCTTCAATCTGTCCTATTCCCGTTTTTTTATGCTTAAGTTTATAATTAGGTATTTATTTTGTATGAATAAACATCACTTACTAACTCAGTTTTTACTTTTAAAATAAATAAAAACAGTTGTGAGAAGTGCAATATAAACTAGGTACTTATTACCCCAAAGCCCGTATGTGAGAGGAATCCACCTCAAAGGTTGAATCACTATCAGATGCCAACCGGAAGTTCCTCTTTGAGTTATAGCCGCCACATCCGCCGAATGTATTTCCGGTTGGTGCGCCTGACCACCGATTGCAGTGGTCAGTTAATTGCTAAATGAATCATTGCTAATCAGTGGCTATCCTAAACCGCTGTTAGGTTTTTGGGTTTAACCTTTGATGCATTAGTTCCGGTTTATTTGATGTTTGTGTTTGTGTTAGATGGAGTTAATATTGATCCTAATTAAAACACTTAGATAAATTAAATAAATGTCTAATACAACTGAGTGACAAGACGATCAGATTGTTCACCTGATGGTAAGCAATTAAATACGTCAGCCCATAACAGTAGCAGTCGGTGCGCACGTCAACCTGAAACTCTCTCTTAAGGCTCATAACGCTCAGTTTTGCTTGATGCTCAGTTATTTTGCCTTTTAATCTGAAATATGATGTTTGCACACTACTGCTTGGTGGTTGAATATCTGGCAATGATATGGTACTTCCCAGAGCAGATTATAATCATCATCAGTACATCTCGTTCCCAATGCTGGGACACGGGATTCTTCTCTTATGGAGAGAGTATGGGCCATAATTCACTACGCCACTGCACTGGGCCGGCAAGGTGAATTATGGCCCATTGGTGGATATCACATGTCCTTGAATTTTTGTGATTAAATTGACATGCCAGTTTCCTCACGATGTTTTCCTTCACCGTTTTTAGAGCGAGTGTTAAATTTGCACATAACATAAGAAAGTCAGTGGTGCGAGGCTAGCGGGATTTGAACTCGGGAGCGTCGGATCGAAAGTTGCACGTGCTCCCACTGAGCCACACTCGCTCTTATTAGAGCAGATTATATCTTAGTATATTTAACCATTTATAACGCGTTCATTGGGTGACATTGAGTCTAACACGTCATTTATTACTAGCTACGTCCCGCGGTTTCACTCGCAGTTTCCTAGTTAAATAATTCCTATCTAGCGCATAAGGTATCTCTATTCAAAATTTCACCAAAATCCGTTTAATAGTTGCGGCGTGAAGAGGTAACAAACACTTACACACTAACAAACTTACGTATTACAAACTTTCGTATCTATAATATTAAGTCATATATGTAATAGAACCGCTTTGATTAAAATATTAGATGTTTTTTCTTATATTATTGAATGACACGACGAGTTGGTCGTTTGCCTGATGGTAAGCAACACGCCTGCCAATAACAGTAACAGCACCACCCAGAACTTTGTTTTGCAAAATCTGGCGTGGCGCTGCACTGCGCTCGTCACCCTAAGACCCTGAGAGCTGTTAAGTCTCATAATGCCTAGTCATTTCGCTGGCTACAATGCCCTTCAAACCGGAACACAGTAATGCTTGCGCACTACTGCTTGGCTTCGAAACATCATTAATATTCGAATAAAAAATCTTATTAATTAAATTCTAAAAGTCAAAGTCAGAAGACATTTATTAAATAGACACAAAAAATGCACTTTCAGTTTGGGTTTACAGTAACAAAACAGAAAACACGATCTTCAATATTTCATACAACGGGGAGTCCTAAATAATTACCTACGTGCAATCTGACCCTCGTTCAATCTAAAGAACAACTCTCCGTGCGTAACAGCTTGCTTTAACAGTTATTTATAACGGACCTTAGATTCCGGGCACTTAAAAAAAGTTTTTCCATTACTGTAACTTAACCGAAATAACGTTAAAGTCCGAAACGTTAAAGTTTGCCGCCGTAACATGAATAATAATTAACGAGTTAGGTACAATCTCGTTTCGTTGTTAATTAAAATGTTATTTTCGCGTTTCAAGATTACCCAGTAACTTTGATTGTGCTATAATATTAACAGTTAAATTATTTCTTGACCCCTTTTTACTTATCTATACACCTAAAATTCATATATCTGTACCTATAATAATAACACTTCAATAATCCCGAGAAACGACATCACTAATCATACTTATTCACTGGTTTATACAGCTTCTGTAAAATAGCAATGTAGAAGTTTCAACGCAAAACGCCTGCCAATTCTATAATAGCAATCCTCTGAAACTCTTTATGTTGTTGCTATAAGATTTAAACAGGCGTTTGCAAGTCGAATTTGTCTAATGCCATGCTCAGGCGCGCGTTGCGGTTCTTATTCGGAACTTGGCATGTCTTTGTTGAAGTGAACCAGATGTGCCCGCGGTGTTCCGTCCTGCCACATAAATTACGACTTGTCAGCCCTTGTTACATTGTTAAGAGAATAATACAGAAACTTCTTCTGTAAAAGCCTATTTAGATGACTTCTGTGATAACGTTGAGCGTAATTTAGGTGATTTTAAAACTTTTTTAACTAAGTGTTATTAGAAGGAGTACTGCTGTTGAAACGTGTTTGTAAAAATACATATTACTTTAACTTTAGAGTTTCGTAATTTGATCCTCAGCACTGAGATACTGACTGACAAGTTTTTTTTAATAACTTATTTTGTTCCACTGCTGAGCAAAGGTCTCCTCGATCTCCTTCCAAACATAAGCTCTATCTTTAGTTATTTCTACCCATTCGGGTCGGTAGGTGTTGAGATCGTCACGCTACCTTTTCCGAGGCCGGCCACGACGTCTCCGCCCGTCTTGAGGCTCCCATTGAGTGACGAATCTTGTCCACCTCTCCAGATGCAAACCGCATGCCCCACAGGCCGTGATCATCTAGTGGTTAGGACCCTACGTTGTGATACGTAATTATTTATTAAATTTAGTTCATCACCACAATAGCTGTAATTCACTCAGCTGCTATAAGTTTAAGATCACTCCATAAATGACACCCCCATAATACACTCCACTTCCTCCATTTCAGCTTCTCATATTCGTAAAGTTATTCCAAGCATTGTCTAGACGCAGCAAGAATTCTGTGAGCCTAATTGTGTAAAATAACACGAGAGATTGAGCTGCGGGCTGCAACATGACGGTAACTTAGACTGGGAAGTTCTAGAACCACGGTTGTATGCGATAACATGTGAGCTAGGGATTTGGATGTGACGTTGTCGTGATACGACAAGGTCCTTTCTGCCTTAAATTTGTCTTGTGTCTTACTACTTTGTCTGTGTCATAGTGTATGGTGTCATTGAAGTGTGTACGAGTGCTACGACAATAAGAGCTAATATATCTTATAATTATACCAAGGGTATATTAAATGTAGTTTAATATATAAATATAGGCTGATATACTCTATAATTATGATATTGGCTGGCATGAGTCATGCATTAAATGGAGCGGTCTTGTAAAACTAAAAACGCAGATTTTCACAGCCTTTGTGGTGTAGTGGTTGGGCAGGTTGGCTGAAGTCTCTTATATCACCAAGGTTGCGGTTTCGATTCCTCCGGGTAAACAACTTTTTCTGCACAGAAAAAAAGGGCAAACATTTGTATCGTGTCTGGGTATTGTAGGAACATGGTTCTCGTAGTTCCTGGTTCCCTAGACTTATCTAACTAACTAACGATTCTCTGTAGGGATTCCTAGTTATGGACCAGAATCTATGTAAGTGACAGTGAGCGAAAAAAATAAGTATACGCACACCCTGTTTTCCTATATTACACTATATTTTCTATATTTCCTATATTGTGCTCCATCTAAGGCCACATCATCGTTTCACATCAGGCGAAATGATGGCCAAACATAGATCTATTCGGCGTAAAAAAAAGTTTTATTCATTATTGCGCCAGCCAGAAATACAGAAAAGTACCTTCAAAAACGGAACACGACTCACTTATATTCGCGAAGTAAACGCTTAAATAAACCCTAATCATCCCATAAAATGCCATATCCATTAACCCGTTACCGCCGTTACAAACAATAAAGTCTTGAAATTGTTGCTTGCAGCTCCGTGGCTTAATTTGTTGGTTAGTTTAATAGCTTATATAACATTGGCCAACTTATGGGCCACAAGTCGAGCAAATGACTTGGAATCAGTAATGTGTGATGGGTTTAATTCCGATCTATACGTAGTCTTGCTTGACCCGGCGCACACTCGCAACTTTTAGTGTCAGTGACTGGAAACTCGCACTGTGCTTGTCGAAATTCATCAATGTTAGTGGTTTGAGTAGCAACTTTAAATTAAATCTAGTATTAACAAAAAAATATTCAAAACTATAGAAATACACTCACAAAATAAACAATCACATCACACTAATATTATAAATGCAAAAGTTTGTATATAAGTGTGTTAGTGTGTTAGTATGTAAGTGTTTGTTCCTTCTTCACGTAAAGGTTGAACGAATTTGAGAGAAATTTGGAATGGAGATAGTTAATACCCTGGATTAACGCACAGGCTGAGTACTTTTTATCCCGAGAAGCCGCAGGTGAAACTGCGGGGAGCAGCTAGTGTATAATAAACCAACCTAGTCAAAGAAATGACTAACCCGTTCACTGTTAACAGTCCACAACCCATTTATTAATAACATTTAGTAGCTATGTGGGCTGTGTAGTCAAGTGAACCTTTTAATTATAATTATTTTTTAGAAAAAAACAAAAACCGACTTCAATGTATCTTAGAAGTCCAAGGTCACATATCGATGAAATTTATATGGGACTACTTCGTAGCTATACTGAACCCGACGCAAAAAGAATTTTTCAAATCGGTTCATAAATGACGGAGTTCTGAGGTAACAAACTTAAAAGAAATAATACAATTGAACAGAGAACCTCCTCCTTTTTTGAAGTCGGTTAATAAATATAAACAGCTACACTCACGTTATGATTGTGTCGGATAGCTCCGACCAGGTTTCGGACAGTTAGTATGTCCTTCTTCCGGGAGTTTACGCTTTGGATTCGCGGCGCAGACTCCATATATATTTATAATGAATATTTCGACCCGATTAATTTACCTATTTAGTTATACTAAGAATACTATAAAATAATAATATTTTTTTAGAAAAAAACAAAATCTGACTTCAAGACTATATTTTTGTTTTTTGTTGATTATTTCAAAAAGCGTTAATGAATCTCAATAAACCATGGGACCATCTCTGAAGTATGACTAACCAAACAAAAAAAGAATCATTAAAATAATTCATAATTGGTGAAGTAATTGCGTAACAAACATACAGTCGAATTGAAAACCTCCTCCTTTTTGAAGTCGGTTAAAAAGAATCGCTAGCGATAAAAGTGGCAAATGTACGAAGGTCGTAATGTTGGAGGCCGTTTAGGGTTAATAATGCTCTGTAATTTATTAACAATTCCATTGTTAGTTGAGGGCAGGTTTGATGCTTTAATGGATTATTTTCATTAACCAACTTTGGAGTTAGAGCTCTGTAGAAAATATTTTAATCGTAGTTTCAAATCAATGTTTGTGTTGTTCGATATTTTAGTTTCATTTTGTATTACTGACATGCGATTACATTCTAGCTTTGATATAGATATCAGTTAGATAATTTACTAAATTTTTTTTTTTAAAGTCAAGTTTTGATCGAGTTCCTCTTGTTTCTTCAATAGTTTGGCGTTTTGCGAGTAAAAAATTGAAACAATAAATAAATTAAAAATACTTGTCCAGTACTGATTCGTAAAACAATAAAATAAAAACATTTAACACTTCTTCTTTTGAAAACTATCGATTATTTACCAAGTCTCATGAAAACCTTCTTTATTTGTTTGGCATTTTCTCTTACCTAAATGGAAATCAACGTAAACAAAGTAAAAGTGATCCTGAAAATAATAAGAACAGTGCTTATCGCTGAAGGTAGAAAGCAGAAACATTGTAAGGCTGCGAAGGCCTGTATCTCTAGGGAGTCGTAGCCGCTTGCTACGACCCGTAGCACAGACGTAGCCGCCTACGGTAACGAATATAGACCTACGCATTTCGTAGAACCGCTACGTCTTCGCGATGCGTAAATTAAGTTTTACCTTGAGGGATATATTTTACTTTGAGCAAACGGCGTATCGTTTTACGTTGTTGCTTTTTGGAATTGAAACAAAACTCTGTTTCTACCTTGTGTTTTAATCGTGACAAAATAAATAAAATTAAAAATTTACATGACTCCTGACACATTTTGATAACGCATGTCTAAGAACCACGCTAGAAAACCTGCTTCAAATAAAAAAAACCGCATCCAAATCGCTTAACCCTTTAAAGAGCTACGGTGCCACAAATAGACACACATAGTGCTCAAACTCATAACACCCTTCGTTGGGTGTTAATAAGAAGGTTTTCTTCCTTTTTTTATTTAACCAATTAAAAAGTAAACAGATTTTGTTTTTACAAAATTAATATGCACAAATAACTCCTGAAGCTGTTAGCGACTAACTATAGCGAGCGTTCCGCACTCGCCTTGAAAAAGATCACCGTATGTGGTTGAAACTATAGTTGGACTACTTCAACATGAACATGACTTACTTGATATATAAACATGAGTGTCACTCGTTAATTATTATTAATAATGTTTGGACACCATGGTAATTTTCACTATAAAAAAGCAGTTACTTGCTAAATTGGAGACTCAGACTACACAAAAACACAGAGACATTTGAACAAAATACGGGCATACCACTTTTATCTTTCAATGGTCCCTGCATACTCTAAGCCAATCTTAAGGCAGTGCAGAGACGTAGAACGTAATCAGTACCGTTCATCGCCCCACGCAACCGGTAGTTGGATTTCTTGAACCGTGAAATTTTATCAAGAGTATTAATCTCGTGAAACTTCCCCCTTGGACATCGTACTTTTTATTTTATAATTCAAACGAAATTGATTTCTGTTTAGGGGATTAACCTTAGCTTTAAAGGTCAGCTTTGAGATCAAAGAATTAAGCCGACGGAGTAAAAAACCTGAAAATTAATAAAAGTTTTTCAGCTCAGTTTGGTTGAAAGCCGTTCTGGAATAATAAAAATGGACGCGATGACCGGACTAGTGGCTGGGCAGGTTGATTCAAATCTCATACACCACTGAGGTTTAGGGTTCGATTCCCGCGACGGGACAAATGTTTGTGCACAAAAAAAAGCGCAAGCATTTGTTTCGTGAATGGGTGTTGGGACCATAGTCCTAGTAATTCCTGGTTCCCTAGATACAGGAAATCTTAGTTCCTTTTCCTTGGAACCTGAAGTACCCACATATCAAATTTCATTGAAATCCGATAAGCAGTTTTGGCGTGATTGAGAAAAAACATCCATCTATCCATCCATCCATCCTCACAAACTTTCGCGTTTATAATATTAGTAGGGTTAGTCAGATAGGAAAAAAGTGTGATAGTAGGAACAGTAAAAATTTTGATGGCTTTTGAGTAACAAAAACTAATGCATCAAGCTGATGCACGGGGAAGTTCGAGTCGAAGGTAATGCAGTACGCGGAGGTAAATATCTTATTTGCAACATGTAAGTGGCGTTTCATTTCCTTGCAATTGCAATTTTACAAATCTGCAAATTGCATTGGAATTGATTTTCTTTCATTGGCTGATTCATTTCCGTTTTTTTTTTAAATCTTTGTGAAATTGATAGAAAATAATTTAAAATTGTCTGGTTTTACCATATAAAATTAATAAATTTGGTATGTAGATACTTTAGGACTTGGAATAGCATATAGGCTACTTTTTATCTCGGGAAACCGCGGGCGGAACCGTGGGGCGCAGCTAGTTAGATATATTGTTAAAATTCTATGAGTTGTTAAAATTTTATAACAAATCATTTATTTAATAAGGTTCTTAAACTTATTTGGCTAGTTGACAAAAGTATAATATTGGGGTATCTGCTGCCGAACTAGGCCCATCGTCCGTGTTTCAGCGTACAGTACCCTCCCTTAAGGTTATGAATACAATATGTTATTAAGGCTAGCCTGTAATAATTTTGTTTAAATACACCTGATACATTCATAGGTTGTTAAAATTCAATGTGATGTTAAAATTCGATGTCGTTAAAGATCGATGGAAACAATTGTTGATGTTGATGGAAAGACAGCCTCTGTGGTGTAGTGGTTGGGCAGGTTGGCTCAAATCTCATACATCACTGAGGTTGCGAGTTCGATTCCCGCGACGGGACAAACGTTTGTGCACAGAAAAAAAAGCGCAAGCATTTATTTCGTGTCTGGGTGTTGTGGTCCTCATAGTTTCTGGTTTCCTAGATACAGGGAATCCTAGTTAGGGGCCAGTATCTATGTAAGTGATCGTTGGGCGTTATTTATTTATTATTTAATTAACTAAAGAAAAACAGAATTAAAGTAGAAAGCTCACAGCGGCGTTTGCATTATTTGTTTAAAAATTTAATAAAAATATCAAATAGCGCACGCATATTAATACAAACGGAACGTATCATTAGCTGTCAACCCTTCGAACCCAATGCTTTCGATGTATTGAACGATGGGAAACTCCGATAATAATAGCTTGTCGGTCGGGGAGCTCGTATTTAAAACAAACTTTTAAAAAGTGCCTAAAAGGATTGTTGTTAAAAGGAATTGTTTTTTTTTTGTATGGAAATGAGTGAAGTGACGAATTAGTCGTTCTTCTGATGGTAAGCACTACGCCTGCCCATAACAATTGCACATACCATCATGTGGCGCTTTTCATCATGCAAAAGACCTGCTCGTCTCATTGCTCAGTACCGTAAAAAATATAATGTAGGGTGTTTGGATATTAGTCCTTTTTATGGAGCAAGTCGTTTGCCTGATGGTAAGCAACACGCCTGTCCACAACAGTTGCAAGACCAGAAAGACATGATCAAAAATCCCCCGCTCTGCGCACTGTGCTCGTCACCCTGAGACAATAGGTCTTAAGTCTCATAATGCTCAGTAATATCGCTGGCTTCAATTTCCTTTAATCCGGAATACGTTAATACTATCTTTTCTTTTTTAAACACGTGTTAAGACGTGTAAAGCACGTGTGGCTTCCTTCTGGAGCCGACTGCGTCGCTCTGGCAATACAATTCTCGCGGCAGTCTGTGACAATATGAATAGTCCAATATTCAGGCACTGGATTTTTCTTCACATGAGCGGTAATAAAAAGTGACGACACACCTCGGTGTGTATACTGTACCTATGACACTGAGACTGTAAGGCACTTTATACGAGTGTCTTATAAATAGTATGACTATTTTAATTTTTTATTATTATTCAATTTCATTGTAATTTTCATATGGGTCTTTTGCCTGAAATAAACGAATTTTATTTTATTTATTTAAATTCTTTTGTTTCTACTCCTTCATGACTGAATATCTATTTCTCACTAGTTGTATGTTACACTTCATCGATTTCTGTCCGTAGCTATACAGTCATCATCATCAGCCCATCAAGTGCCTACTGCTGGGACACGGGCCTTCTCTCATAGTAAAGAATGGGACATTAATTCACCACGCTGGCACAGTGCAGCTTGGTGGATGTCACATGTCCTTGAACTTTTGTAATTAGTTCTTGGACATGCCAATTTCTTTATGATATTTTCCTTCACGGTTTTTAGAGTGAGTAAAAATCCGCACATAACTTAAGAAAGTCAGTGGTGCAGGGCCAGCGGGATTCGAACTCGGGTGCGTTGAATCTAAAGTCGCACGTGCTCCCACTGAGCCCAACTCGCTCTATATAACCATACAGTACCAAGCTTTAGCGTCTTGCTCTTCTTTAACCAGTTTCTTTTCTTTCCTTTCTCGCACTTGTAAGCTGTGAAACGACCTACCTTCGTCGGTATTTACAACATGGACTCCTTTAAACGGAATATTGATAAAATCTTTTAGGATCGGAAAAACATTAGCAGTGCCTCTGGTGGTGCAGTTTTTTTATACATTATATAGATCTACGTTTGACCACCATCTCGCCTGATGTTAAACAACGATGCTGCAGCTTTGTAGCGACCAGTTATTCGTCACCAATAAGTCGCTTTGCACGTCGTTGCATCGTTTGCATTTAGATTTGCATGTGTCTTATGTCCATAGGCCACGGTAACCGCTTACCATCAGGCGAGCCTTCTACTTGTTTGCCGACATTTTAAGTAAAAAAGTCTCCAATAAAAACAAAAGGGAACCACTAAAAATATTGAGTGATAGCGTTGTCCACATTGAACATTTACTGGAGCATCAATCAAGAGTCGGCCATCTAATCGATTAAGCCGCTTATTCTCCTTATCTTATCAAAACTGTGGCTTGCGTGACTGAAACGTGGCTCGTGGCCCTGAGAATACTATAGTAGTCATTTACTATCTAAGCTAGCGGTGCGCGACTGCAAACTATACTAATACTAATCATTCAAAAAGGTGTTTCGTTCGAATAATTTGAATGTCTCGCCCACATTGTTCGAACAATTTCAACGTTCGAATAATTTGGACGAACGATTTTCAGCGGGCGAATGACTTATTTGTTAATCAACTGCGCCTCTCAAGTCAAAACTATAGAAATTATAGATTCCTATGCTTTTATTCCGAATGATATCGTTCGAGTGATATAATAGTTCGAATTATTCGAATACTTCTAATTTCATATTCGAAACGAGATTAGTAATGAATGATTTTTCGAAATGAGTTTTCATTCGCAGTCATGCATGTAAGCTCAATTGTAGCGCCATGCCTACCCACAATAATTACAGTTCTGCCTAATACTGCCATATATATCTCTGCCTTTGTAACCTGGAAACGTCAGGTTTTAAGGCTCTAACCCAGTTATTTTGATAGCTTTAATAGCCAAATTTGGAATACATGTATACCATTAATGAATGCTAATCCATCTGGTTGAGAACACAGTAATGCTTGGACATTTCTGATATGTGTAAGAAGGCTATCCGCCATCCAGCGAATGAAATTTGGCCGATAACGTGGGTTCTCTGGTGGCATACAAGTAGTGGTTATCGTACCTGTCAGCTACAGGCAGGAAGTCACGGGGTTAAATTCTGTCTGCAGTTTGCGTATCCTTAAATTTGCTTTCCCCCCACCAAAATGCTTACATTTATCAGAAATGGATAATGTTTCACTTTCTGATATTTTAGCATAAGTAAATAAATAATGCGCAATACATTTTGGTTCTAATACAAAAGTTACCAATTTTATCTACCTGGTAAAATATTTGATCTATGTAAGTCTTGACTTACCTATATCAAACCTTGTCAGTGCTCTGAAGCACTTACGTTTACTTGTTTCTATTTCCGCTCAGGGAGTCCTAACGCAAAGCTTTTGTTCCAAGCACGAGGTTCTCATAAATAAGGTCGGAGTCAGTGAATATTTTATAAATCCGCCGCCATTATCGGATAGGGTAAGGATGTCCGGACTTCGATCCGGGAAATCTGTTATGTCGGAGACATGTTTTATAACGAGCAAGCAAGTCCTGACTCAAGGTAACTAGTACGATACTTTATTTAGTGTGTTTACGAAGTTGATGGATAATAAAATGGGTAAACATAGTGCTGTTGTCCTCCAAATTATCAGATAGATTTTCTGTTGTTTGTTTGGTAGCCCGACCTTTTTTATTTGTGTTAAATCTACGTTTGACTACCATCTTGCCTGATCTTAAGCGACGATGTGAAAGATGGATCACGTAGATCTAGAAGATACCTATTCACTCTGGCCTTGAAGATACCCAGATTGGAGTTGGGTCCATTTACGAGTCATAGGATTAAGCTAACCATCTTAGAGATAAGCAAGAAGCAAACCTTAGAGGTTAATCAGACTGAGAGAATAAAGTTTATAAATAATAAATTAGCTAACGAAGGTGTACTTCTAAACAGCCAGTGTTGGCGGTGAAACCGATAAGGAAAAGTTGGTTAACTTTATATGGACAAAAGCTTCCCTCTTTTGAATCTTTTTAGAATTTTAATGGAGTGTTTTGTCTTACTACGAATATTGCCGTGAGAGCAATCTTGTGTGTAAACACGTGTCACGTCGTGACAGGTTCGGTCAGCGTGAAATGTATTCAAGCACTTAAACCTAACCTCTCTAATTAAAAAATGTTCAATCAAGTACTCAATTTATTGGAAATAAAGACAAAGTTTCGTGTACCCTAAAAAGGATCTAATTATGAAATTAGGCCTTGGAGGCCAACCGTCTGGGTGGGTACCACCGCTTTGAGAGTTATTTATCTGCCAAGCAGTAGTGCGCGAGCATTACTTTGTTCCGGCTTGAAGGGCATTGTAGCCAGCAAATTACTGGACATTATAAGACTGAACAACTATTTGTCTCAGAGTGACGAACGCAGTGTAGCAACGCGCAGGATTTTGCAAAACAAAGTTCTGGGTGGTGCTGATATTGTTATGGGCTGGCGTATTGCTTACTATCAGGCGAACGACCAGCTCGTCTTGTCATTCAGGTAAATAAAAAAATGTTGTGATTAGAAAAGCATACTATATTGTTCGGTATTATATAGAATACCATCTTCCCATATCTGTGTAGAATACAAAGGTGCTTGAAAGATTCCACTTCTGCTAAAAAGCCAACGGGCAATTAAGAAACAACATTGTAGAACACCAAAAATTAGTAGAGAATATCAAAAAAGTATGCCCCTCAGTTTCTTGCCGTATCTTCCGAGTAGTGGTTCTTATTCCGATACGGTGGTAGAGTCATGGTGATAATCTGACGTTCATAAGTGCGTGTGTGATGTCAAAAATGATTAAAGAGATTTTGATTTGATTTGAACGTAGATCTATAAACAATAAAAATCCTTGAAAGTAGTTAAGTTAGTTTTTAGCAATGTGTATAGCAGTAGCAGTAGTTTTGGTTAAAATAACATTTACCCATAAATCAGTAAAATGACAGAAAACACACATTTTAACACAGCAGTGGTAGCGAGAAACAGCTGTTTCTTCTGCATGGAGGATGCCTTACATATGTATATGACCTTGAGATTTGTACCCTTATCCTTTGCCAAAATAAGATAAAATCTGCCTGAAAAACCCTAGTAAACGTGAACAATAACATCCTCACAAGAGCCTGTCATACGCAATCCGGGTGTGATCGACCGGGTATCACGGCGAGCCGGTTATAAAACATTCATGCGCTTACCCGTTACTCATTCATGATGCCCGGGTGCCGGTGTCGTTGGATCTCGATCACGGCGTCATCCGCACCGGCCTGGTTATCCGGGCGTTGTTTAAAGTTTGGAAAACGTTTTACATTTAAAAATTATAAAGATTTCTTTATTCTTCTCTATTTTTTTAAATGACTTGGTTTAGGCTTGATGAACAATGCATATTGTTTGTATTAACATAAATGAATGTACTTTATATTAACGAAAACCAAATAAAAATAATATAATTACGAGTAGTCCAACTGAGCAGCTGTTTACTGTCTGGTCAGCAATTTCTGTAGAAATGCGAGTTTTTTGCCAGCAAAATTACTAATTATATAACCAGACTTAATATCTGATGTTCCGGGGTAATGAAAGCAATGCAGTTTATGGTATTAAAAGTTCTGGGTGGCACTGCAATTGTTATAGGTAGGTGTAGCGCTTACCATCAGGCGAACGACTTACTCGCTTCATCAATCAGTTCCATAAAAAAACTCCAGAAAATTTATTTTCCATATGTTTCCGATTTCCTAAAGATAAACCTTGCCTTCGATTTCCATCTTGTCGGTTGATAATGAAAATTCGAGACGTCTCAAAGTCTCGCTGTCTCGACATGGATTTACTGGTTAGCGAAATAAGTGACGGATTTAGCTTCGATTTCGATTTAATCTTGCATTTTCAAAAAGCAATAAAGTTGAAAGGGCAATGCAGAATTTCACGTTATTGGCTTGAAAAGCTTTATCCACAACACTCATATAAAACACGAACTCTTTTTTAAGACAAATATTTGTTTCGTGATAAGAATCGAGCCTGCGGTATTAATTTTATAGCCTGTCCTACCAACTAGGTTCATAGTTAGAGGCTATTAAAAAGGTAATATTTATATTTAATTATTAATTATATTTATTTTAGAGTATATATTTATGATTATAGTTGCTGATTTTTTATTCAAACCGTAACCGTAGACGTAACCGAAACTTATTTCCTCATGTGACAGTTCTCATTCCTCAAGAGCGCAGAGAGCGCATGTCTGCTAAAAAACATTTTATAATCTGTAAAATTATGACGGTTATATCATTGTATATTTTCAACAGTCTTGTAGAAATACACAGCGAGAAAAATAATTTGACTAAAAAGATGGACACGCACAACTACAACCTACGAAATAAAGAAAAGCTATATCAACCGACGACTAGACTAACCAAAGTACAGAAACAGGGTAAATATAATAAAATCTTGAAATAAATCGTCATCCGAATTTCAATAGGGACTCCGGTTGGACACTACCACCCGCTTGGACACCACTTCTTAATGTTGCCTCGACCAGTGCTAAACCTTTCGTTCGCGAGTTCGATACAGTGTGCGATTACCCTACTCGGTGTGTTGACGTTTGTGATGCAAGTGGCAGTGACAATGACGGCGCGTCTGCTCTGTCACCCGAGCGACGTTCGCCGCCCGCGCCGGCGCCGCCTCTCTCGCGGCGGGCGACACGAGCACTGGCCCGCAGTTCGCGCCAAGCGCTCGCCGCGACCGCACGTACTCCGTGAAGATGAGCGTCTGTACCGCTCGAACACCGGTCGAGTGTCTCGACTTTTTTTCGTGAGTGTAGCCGGTCAGTAAACAATAATATGAATAATACTCACGCTAGTTTTAATAATAAAATATCTATTAATTACTAATAATATGAAATGAAATTTAAATTGTAACTTTATTTTTATTATAATTATTATGACTTGCCTTGTATAACGGACTTAGTTATATGGCCAATAAAGAATTCTATTCTATTCTATTCTATTCTATTCAAGGGTTTGCTGGAAGGAAACTCTTCTTAGGGTTAAGCTTGCCTTTGTACAAGTACTTTATAATCCACGATGTAAATGTTTTGACAGTGTACAATAAAGAAAATAAGAATAAGAGTTTGGCAACATTTCAGAATTAATGGAACATTTTGTTTTATTTTTTTAATTTATTAAAACACTTTAATTTTATTAAATGGATTACTTTGGGGAAACCATTCCTGATGAGAAATTTGGTCGATTAAGTCAATGTTGTTTTTTCAGATACAAAATTTTTCGGGCTGACTGCACCTATTTAAAAATCTAACAAATGCAGTTTTTCTTTTCTCCAAAATTTATATTATAATTTTCAAATGTTCGAAACTTAATTACAAGAACCCAAAAATTTAACTCACCTGTATTTTACAACTACCTAGGCCAAGTAGGTAAATAAGTAGCGAAGCTGTATAATATATGTACCTTTCTTATATCCGAAAATACTGTCATCATTAGCCCATCACTTATCCACTGCTGGGACACGGGCCTTTTCTCATTGAGAGAGTATGGGCTATAACCCACCACGTTGGCCCAGTGCGGGTTAGTTGATAGTGCGAATTGGTGGAAAGTGCGGGTTGGTTATTAGGCTGTATTTCTGATTTCATAATTCCGCTACTATTAAATAGATTTTTAATTTACATATAGGACTAAATGTAGACTCTTACGAAGACGAAAATTTCCTAATATTGATTTTCTGAGAAGCTAAGTAATCAACAATTTCTTTTAAAAGCATTAAAAATATAACTGTCTTTTATAAAACCAAGTTTTAATCAATGTAATAGTAAGATGCTTCATCAAAAAACTACTAATCACTTCTGAGGAACTTTCAATAAGTGGTTATACCATATTTAATTAAGAACACTCGGCGTAGAAATAAGAAAAATATTAATTAATTAGGAGAAGCTTCGAGTCTTTGGCAGGCTCAGACTGTTCGCACCTCAATATGGAAGTACAGAATAGACAGTACAGAATCTCACGATGAAACACAAAATAATGACAAATATGACATAATTGCAATTAAGAACTTACTTAAGAATTACATAGATGCTCCATCCTACTAGACGTCAAATAAAGGTTAAGCACGATGTACAATTAAAATAGGTAAGATGTCTGTAAAGAGGTATTACGGCAATATAAGCTTGAGGGAACATCCGGCAGTATTGTACATTAAAACAAAGTCGCTACTTTTTTTTTGTTTCTCCGCTTACTTCTTCTAAACCACGCAACGGATTTTGATATGTCTTTCACTGTCATTTCGTTTTTTTTTACAAAAGGTTATATCTACAATACATTTTAATTAAGTTTTTGTATGGTAAAGAAATCTCAGGTTTTGTAATAAAGTTGTCAGAAAATAACACGCCAGCCATACAGGAACACAAAACAGGAAGCCAGGGCGGGTCGCTAATGTGATGATGTGATGTCCTTAGCAATAACTTTACTCTTAGCTCTTTTGCAATAACTTTACTTTAACCTTGATCTTTAATTACTCATAGGCATAAGAGCTTTGCCTTTTGGTTATATAACATACGAAAACGGAACAACGCAAATAAACAGTTTCTTACTTTTATATAGGGCTTCGTCACTCATTTGTCGTTCAGTTTACACCTTAAAAAGGCAACTCCATTAGGAGAATGAGCCGGGGAGCGGATGGGACTGAATAGAGGTCATTCAGATGTCGAATGTCGCGTGTCTTTTGAAAGGAATACGTGCAGCATCGGGCTAGAGAGCCTGTTTGTATGGATAATGCATTGGGACTGTTTTTTTAGTCGTTTCCTTTGGTCGTAGTTAATTAGTAAAAGTAAAACAAACATAAGCATAATACTTATTCAGTAATATTGGAAGCAAAAAATTTGTTATTATTACCTTGTGTCTTTTTAAACATCTGAGCCGAAGTTAAGAAGGAGTCTGCAATCTGAAACGCATTGAAAATAATATGTAGTATAATTTCGCTAATACACTACGCTACACTTTAATATTAAGCGGAATTACACTACAAATTTCATTGCGTTTCAGATTTGAGATGAATTTCTGCAACGTCACGCCTGATTCTATTCGATTCCTTAGTTCAGCAGGAGGTTGCAATTGTAATTGATATTATTATGTATACTAAGAAGATTATGCTATTAACATCTCAAACGGAACACAAAATCTTGTCAAAAAGGTTGTCTGGAAGAGATCGCTTTGAGCGATAAGACCACCCGTTGTAACACTTTAGTTTAAAAGTATCTAATTTTTATTTTGTTGTAATAATTTCTGGTGGTGTAACAATAAAGAGTTATCTAATCTAATCTAAAATCTCCATCACATGAGTGTCAATTGTGTTATATACATACGTATAGGTAAATATGGTGTACCTTATAATATGTAAATTAAGACTTGAGTAACTGTTGAATTGTTAATTGATATAAAGCGGCTAAGACTGAAGGTAAACGTCGAAATTAATCCGACCAGGTTTCGGACATTTTAGAAGTCTTTCTTCTGGGAGTTACGAGATCAAGCCGCGATGTAGGTCGCGAGTGTTTGCACGTAACTGGCGGCGCGTGCGCGGCTCTGCAGATGCTGCGGGCGGCGTCGGTGCAGTTCGGGCCCGTTCGGCGATGTGTGGAAGCCCGGTGGTGGTGTTGAATTGTTGATTAATGTTGACTGTAGTAAAATTAAGCCTCTTCAAAAAACAAGGTACAAATAATTTAAATGTTGAGAAGCTTTAGGTACTTCAAATTACGAAAGAATATAATGAAATTGAGTAAGAAATTCTCTCTTTTTGTGATTTTCATCAAGTTACAGCAATAAAGGGTAATCGCTCGTTCGCGGAATAATGTCGGCCATCATGACTGGACATTACGGGGCGAGGCAGTCGCGATAAATCAATTTGTATCGGGAATTTATTTACGTTGCGGGCGACATTTGTAGCTCCTCTTATGTTGGATTGATAGTGAGACGGGGGGATTAGTGTGGATGTGACAAGTAGTTTAATAAATAATTGCACATAGCGATAAGGCCGCCCATTGTACCCACTGTTTATTGTCTTTGTTGACTATTGTTCTTGCGCTATTTTTTCCTGTCACAAACATTTGTCCCGTCGCGGGAATCGAATCCGTGACCTCAATGGTGTATGAGATTTGAGACAACCTGCCCTACCACTACACCACAGAGGCTGTCGATTGTTCCACCCTCGAGCTTAAGTTAGCTGAACGTTGTTCATATCTTTCATCATTTCATTTCATCTTCATATCTTGTTTTTTTTTTCAAATATTATTTACTTTATAGACAAGAGTAGAGTTAAAGCTAGACGTCACAACGCTTAGCCCTAAAGGCTTAAACTGTAACTGCCTTTGGTACATCTTCGTCTAAGAGGGTCCAAAGCCAAATATCTAAATTTACATGGGACTACATTGAAGCTATACTGAAACCCATGCAAAATCAATTTTCCAAATCAATTCATAATTGACGGATTTCTGAGGAATGAAACAAAAAAGACGAATTGAGAACTTACTTCTCCCTTTCTTTGAAGTCGGTTAAAAATAATGTATTTTGTAAGTAACAAAATACATTTATTCGTAAGTTCGTTCCCAGACTATTCGTATCCACACTAAGCACAGCGTCCTTGCATCGAGCACGCACCAAACAGGCTATGCGATAACGAATGCAATTTTCCAAGTCCCTGAACAGAGTTTAGGCGGGGCCCGGACGGATATACCACCTGGATTCCAGCCCCCTTCGCTAAATTGGAGATAAGATGGTAGAAAGTTGCTGATTTTGTCTTTGGGGTAGGTAGTACATAGCATAAGGTTTCTGGTTGTGATGGTGGTGGTACTACTTATACTTTACTGTATAAGTCATGGATATTGCATTTATCTGAGGCATTTATATTATAGATATTAAATTGTGTCATAAATAATAATACGGTATGCCATAAAAAAACAAGAGATGTTACGTAACATTTTTATGTTAAACTAACTAAATCATCATTTCCATGTGTTATTTTAGATTTGATATAGATAGGTCAGGACCTAGAGTAGCTCTATATCAAATTTCATCGAAAACAATTCAGCTGTCGCAACGTGAAGACCAACCACCAACCCACACTGGGCCAGCGTGGTGGATTATGGTTCATACTCTCTCTATGAGAGAAGGCCCGTGTCCCAGCAGTGGGAACGGGATGGGCACATGATGATGATGATGATGATGATGAACGTGAAAGGGGAAGAACAACACACAATCTTTTGCATTTAGAAAAGTAGTGTGATTTACAATTTCTAACAAAACAAGTACCTATAAGTTTTATAAAAAAAAACCGACTTCAATTCTGATGTAACTTCGAAGTCCAAGGTCGAATATCGATGAAATTTTATGGGACCACTTCGTAGCTATACTAAACAACGCAAAAATAATTTTCCTAATCAGTTTATAAATGATGGAGTTCAGAGGTCACAAACATAAAAAAAATACAAAAATAAAACGCAATGAAAATATGTAGTGTAAATTCGCTGAATAGTATGTAGGTTGTTGTTAGAAAAATATGATATTTATGGGGGTATAAAGCAAATGTTAAATGAATTTAAATTAGATGATTCGATGCGACGCGTGACCAAAATGCTGGGACTTATTTGGCTCAACGTATCAGTATTGCAATCCAACGGGGCAATACTGCCAGCATCTTGGGTACGCTGCCCACTGGTAGTGGGTTGGAGCATTTGAGCTACCTATAGGCCTTTAATGGTCTATGGTTAGTCCAATTGCTTCTCCTTGTATGTAGTTAGTTTAGTTTTAGTAAGTAGAGTGTAGTTTGTTTTCAGTAATTAGAATAGGTATAGATATATAAATAATCCCTCCGCTTGTTTTAATACAGTTGAATTGAGAACCTACTCCATTTTTTGAAATCGGTTAAAATTATCATGAATAGTCCATCAGTTCACTTCACCAGCAATTTCAATAAGCGATCAATCGATATCACCCTAATAGCATGGCCAAATGTGGGTGGTTCGATTTATCATAATGAAGTAAATGCCCGCGGGATCACTATTTAGTTCGGATAATCCCCTTTTACAGAAAAATGAATGGCCGGCACTATTATGTAAATTAAATAGGAGCTTATATGCGTTAGTGTATCCTAGTTACTGAGGGTGTTGGCTCGCTTGGAATTGAAGTTCTGTCTATCCCTTAATGCCTACCAACTGTGACTCAAATATTTACTAAAAGCTGTGCCCCGCGGTTTCACCTGCGGTTTCCCGGGAGAAAAATATCCTATGTATTATTCCAGGGTATAAGCTATCTCTATTTTAAATTTCATCCAAATCCGTGTAGCTGTTGTGGAGTGAAGAGGTAACAAAATCACTTAGGTATATACAAACTTACGCAATTATAATATGGCCAAAATAAATATGACGAAAACAGAAAGCAACATAGTGCTCTTTATCTCTTACCTTTATTATTTACTTATTCTTACCTATATTATGCCTTAACTCATGGCCTATCGATTTTGCGTTTCTAAAAATAGATCTTCAATAGCTTCAGGTATAATCTGATTGTAAGACGATCCACCTTAGATTATATTGCTTTGCTGTCCTAAAAATGAAAATATATTAAAGATATTTTTAGACTGTGCTACCTACACATTTTTATGAAAATATTATACAGCTAAAAGCAAAGACCAAAAATAAAATTGTCGAAACTATTATTTATGGGACATTGGTAATGGACAGCAACACAATAGAAAACAATAGCAAAACAAGTTATCAAAACAAAGAGAAGATTCCGAACAACATCCTCGTCACCTTCTTCCGCGGAATTAGCCACGTTTCCACACTATATCTGTTAAGGAGTGGTAATCCCGAAAATCGATGGGGCCGTCTACGCGTCTGCCCCACCCAGAAAGTTTCTAACGACATAACCGCGTGCAATTGATATGCCCCAAGAGTAGGCCCATTGTAAAGAAAGGAAAATCCCTATCCGAAAATCTTACGAGAGTTAGAAGTCTCCTGCATCAGTATTCCGTCCTCGCAGGCGCCCGGTGTCGGTTGCCTTCCCCCCTTGGAACCCTCGAATGCGGTAAACTCCTTCAGTAATTTGACTTTGTTGTTATAACTCAGTTTTAGTTTGTCGTCGTTGGCAGATTTATTGCTTTAGTGAAATCCGCTAAACAGTGACAGGTATTGTTGTGTCGTGGATGATGTATTCAAGTTTTGGTAATGGGTTAGTTAGTTATATGTTTGTGTAAACCATGGTTATTGAACCCATTATTAATGATTAGTGTGTATTATGTTTTAATATTTCCTTTGATTTAAAAAAAGATTTTAGAAGCTTTTAATATTAGTTTCTTTGCATACATATATTATTTTTAAAGTCATGATCATCAAAAGTCTGTGCAAAATTATGCAAAATAATTTGCACATAGACAAAATAGTACGTTCTTAATTATATATTTGATTTATTTGATGTAATTTAATTTGATTTAATTTAATTTGGTTCATTTTTATAATTTTATTTGATTTGTAATTTAATTTGATTGGACTATTTTTAATTTTGATTTTGTTTATTAAATGTAATATAATTACTGTAGATTAATTTAATTATTTGACATGTTTAATATGGATTTTTATCTGAAATAAATGATTTAATAATAATAATTAATTAGCAACAGATTTATCTTGTTCTACGAGTGACAAAACGTTTAAAATAAAAGACGGAGCATTATTTTCTGTTACTTTTTAAAAAAAAGTACACATGCCACAATTCCTACTACCTAATTACCCCATTTCACCGAATTCCGCAAAATCGAACGCATCGCAGACAATGCGCTCGCAGATCGAACTAAGCCGGGTATTCCGCATTTCGCTATGGTTCTATTAAATCACCGCATTGTCGTGGCCAATCCTATTCAGTTTGAATGGCGTACACCGCGGCTTCATCAAATTGCACTGAATGGACGTTAGAGCACTCATCGAGCGCGGCCGTGAGGGTAAAAATTTGAATGGAATATACGGTCAGGGAGGCATGAAAGGGAACAGAGGACTTGGACGGAACGCATGAGTGACTAAACTCTGATCTGTCTATTACATTTTACTCACGCACACATAGATTCACTTGTATATGTAAACAAGTACTTCGAGTTGTTGACGACAAAACTGTGTAAGTGTGCAACTGTGCAGCAATTCAGAACGCCAGGTTCTACAAGTAGAACCAGAAGTAGTGGCACTAGTGCCAGGTGATGACGTTGGTGTTTTGCAAAAAGCATTATATGTATGATGATCCGTTATGTTTGTGGTGGTATGGCTTAGTCGGTTGTAGCGCTTATTGGCTTCAGACAAGATAGCTCAACCCTCGGTTGGAATCGTATTTTTCGCACCTAAAATGTAATGCTTCTATTGTTTGGAATGTCATAAATACGGCAAGTTTAGTTTCTGTCTCCCTTGACGGTTACTGGGACACTCGCAACGCCCATCGAGCGCACTTCCGACCACTACGACTTTAGTCACAATACATCGGCACGGACTCTCTGATATTGAAATTGGACATGAACTCGTGGTTTTTTCTTTATTTTAGCCTGAGGTGTATTGCGGGATCCAATCACATTGGTCAAAAAATAAACGTGAAAAAAAATACAGTTTTTCACGCATTTTATTTAAAAACTGCTAGCAGTTATTCTGCCACCAAGTAGTAGTGCGCAAGAAATATTGTGTTCCGGTTTGAGTCATTGTAGCCAGCAAAATAACGAGGCATTATGAGACGTAAGAGCTAATTGTCTCGAGGCAACGAGCGCGGTGCAGCGCCGCGCAGAACTTTGCACAACAAAGTTCTGGGTGGTGCTGTAACTGTTATAGGCAGGCGTATTGCTTAACATCAGGCAAACGATCTGCTTGTCTCGACATTCAGTTACATAGAAAAACAATAAAAAAATCTGCTAGTATGTTAATTGAAAGATCTCACACTTAATGAATACATCATTGACTACAAAGAAAAAGTATTAAAAATTGACTAAATGAGACACTCTGTGGTGTGGTTAAGTGGTCAGGTCAAAACAAGGAGGTCACATTTGATTTCCAATAAAGGTGAAGGGTTTATGCAAAATAACTATACAATGATGATATCCGAGACGATACTATATAATCATTGGTTAATCTATGACAGAAGCCAGAAATAGCTTTCATCGCGAGACAGTAGCTAATTAATACTAAAGACAACAAACCTCCCCAAATTCTCCTCACCAATATTAAGGTGAACTTAAACAACCTAACTTCAAAAGCTTAAAGACTTACGCAATTCAACGAGGATTCAATGCATTCAGAGTCACGAAGGGTCTTGTCCCCAATAATGGTCCTTGATCATTAATGACGGCATCCCTCATGCCCTGTATGTAGGTTACTGTGCAAACAGATCTGGGGTGGATGCCCTTTGGAAAGACGCGGTTTGGGTGAACTTCATGTCTGTTTTAATTAAAAGCTTCGGGACGATTCTGTTGTTAATTTAGTGTTATCAGCAGTTTAGGAGATAGTCTGGATGCACTGTTGATACCCTTTAATGTTGTCATTACTTTGAGTATGTACTCGTTCGATAATTCATAAATAAAATTTAATTCTTGTTCTTTCTCTTTTTCCTTTTATATTTTCAGGACGTTTGAATCGCCTCAATGTTTAGTGTAACGAAAATGTTATTAGTATATAATAACTAGGCTTTTTAGACAGACAATTGACCCAACACTCCTCTTTGTCATCGTAAGTAAGAATTCGGAACGATAACGCTCATGGTGGTGATTTCAACGATTTAATATTTTTATTAACCGACTTTAAAAAATGGAGAAGGTTCTCAATTTGATTGTATTTTTTATGTTTGCTGCGTTAGAACTCCGTCATTTATAAACTGATTTGGAAAATTCTTTTGCGTTGGTTTCAGTATAACTTCAATGTGGTCTTATATGAATTTTATCGATATTGTGTTGACATGTAAATTAAAGTCGGTTTTCTGTTATAAAATGTATTATAATCACGTAGATACTTACATAATTATAATCAAAAGTGTTGTGCCGTCAAAAGTATTTCAATTTTTTAAAACAAAAGTAAACAATATACATTGTTAAAACGTGACACTTTCCAAAACAGAAAAGAAAAATATAAACAAACTCGGAGGACCTTATGACCTGCAATATTCATAACTACCACCATTTATGTTGCTCATAAAAAGATCCTAGTGCTACTGTAACATGACAACAAAAACCACGAGCCGAGAACAAAATAAATTAAAAATATTGCACGCAAGCTCATATATTACGACGACAAAGAACCGCAAGGGTTAGTTTCCATGTCCGATCCCAAACGCGATATCTTCTCCACAATTTATGGCCGGCCAAAATAAAAGGCGACTTAATTGACCGTAAAATATTTAAGATTATGTTGACAATGGATTATCTTTACTACCCTTTCTTAGTCGTAAATTATGTGCAACTGTGTACTTAGCAGACGAACGCATGTCGCGACCATTAGATTCACAAACGCAATAGATGCAAGCACAAATCTGCTGCCCTAGTCGCGTGTGCATTTTTCGTATACAATTTTGCAGTTATAGAAAACTGAACCTTAGCTCAGTAGAATTATAGTTCCGTCTTGTTTGAAAAAGAAGATTTTTGATCTAATAGTAAAATAGATCTTGCTCCAAAGGGAATAGATATAAAATTCGATTTTCGAGATATTCGCACAGTGACCTATTTCTCAGGAGGGACTAGGGAACATTAGAAGTGTCCGTAGGGAAAGGAATAATATTTATAGGGTGCATTATGTGCATGACATTTTTATGTTTTCGGCGTTCGGTTGATAGTGAGGAATTGTCCTTTTAGGTTTGGGGATATTTTTTGCATAAGTGCATAGCACACTTTAAGATTTAGCCAATAGATAAAATTATATAAACTTTGATTTAAAGAATATATAAAAACTTTAATTAGCTTTGCATGTTTTTATGCTGGTAACGCAAGCAAGCAAAACACGCTCCTAAAGAAAGGCCACGTTTATCCACTTTACGGAAAAGTCAGATTTGACAAAAACATACTTTGGTGTCACCATATGGTGACAGGGTCCTATTGTTTTTCTTTGTAAAAAAATTATTACCGTAGACAAGTATTTAATTAATGCTTTTATTTAATGGCTCGCGTTTGAGATAGAGTGAAAACAAATGCAATTTGAAAGTGAAACAACTGTAATAAAAACAATCTCCAATACAATGCTTCTTCTAGAGTTACTGTTTTGTAATAAGAAACAAGCTATATCAATTTGACAATCAATTTAACACCAACTTTAGCCAACACAAAATTAATGGCGTTATCCTATTCATTATCTCATCTCCACTGAACCGTCAAACAAAACAAGCATCAAAGCTACGAAACTTCCATCTGCCATTTCGGAACTGTCTTCAGAACGACAAGAAAATATTGTTTAATTATTGTCCTCGAGACGCAGCTGGGAGCCATTGTCTACTTAATTGCTATTTGGATTTCACTACACTGTTATTTGCACATGCAAATCAGCATTTTGTTTTCGTTTCACTACGAAATGACGTTGAGAGTAGGGTGACTATCTAGTACGAGCACAGCCATATATATATCGATATATATATATATATATATATATGGCTGTGCTCGTATATATATATCGATATATATATATATATATATATATATATATATATATACCTATGTCCGTTATAGACTTTAAAACCATCCAACCGATGTGCCCCAAACCGGTTTCATTTGAAAGGTAATAATGCTAAAATGGTTTTAGAACACTAAATAAACAAAATGTATTTCTTTTTTAGCGTAGTAGTACATGTCTCCGCTAGTAAGTACTAATTGTTAGCCTTATAGCCTCAAATATCCTTCAAATGAGTGTGTAGGTAATATTCCCTAAATGTAATTGTGAAACTCAATATCAATCTCAAAGTTTATTATTCAGCTCTTTTAAAGTTTAAAGTTAAGGCTTTTAGGTCATTGTAAGTTTGAACAATAAAGATTTATTTATATGTATAGCTTCAGGGAATAAATATACACATCAGATAGAATAATGTAACTTTTTACCGGTTGGGATCCATGCTGCAGTGACTGTCGTTGTGAATTCAATCTGGCGATTACCGGGAAGTGGTTCTTATTCAGCTTGCAAGATTCCACTTGGACAAACATACACAGGTACATTGCAAGTAAAATAAAAGCTTCTAAAAAGAGAGAGTTCTAGAGAGAGGGCACGATTTTTGTTAATTACTATTTAAATCACTTTTACCAAAATACCACTTACTATCAAAATAAAATGCTACAAAAAAGAAAGTATGTAATTACTTGCCTAATTAAGGCAAAACTTGCCATTTTTGTAAACTAAAACTACCAATAAATAAATAATATTTGTCAGTCACAATTAAGCATATCCGATCTGTTCAAGAAGCTCTACAAAACTAAACACTTGTTTGTTTTATTTAAAATGCAATTTATTAAAACCTAAACTAAAAGTCCCTCCCGCATAATCCCAATCCATGGCTACACTGTCAACCCTATTCGCCTCGAGAAGGAACTATCGGCCTTATCCCGCACCCGTTTGACATAGATTTGCATAAACTATTAAGAATTAGCAGCTGGGCTTAATATATTCTCGCATTAGAAGGAGGTTAATAAATTTTTGAACGAAAGCGGCATGTGTGACAGCCCTAATTCAAGATGGTGTATTTTATATGAGTAATAAACTTTATTGGATCGCTATATTAACAAATGGAAAATAACGACTAGAGATAGTTACCTAGCCATTTTGATCTTTATTTTTATTATAGGATCTATAACAAAAATCAAAATGAAAATAGCTTCATTTAGTTTAGGCACCATAAACGCACTTATGAACTTCAAACTATCACAATGACTCTACCACAGTATCGGAAAAAGGTACCTAGAAGATACGGCAAAACACTGAGGGGCATTTTTTAGAGATTTTGTTTCAGTCTGTTGGTTTTCTACAACGTTGTGTTTCTTATGTTGGCTACTTCTTGGAATGTTCCAGGCATCTTTTCTTCTTCTATATAATTACGAACAGTGTAGTATGCTTTTTTCATTAGAATAGTCTTTACAATATACATAAGTGATGTTGAAGAAACAAATTTCCTTAGAATACTTGAAAACTTGCAATTCAATTTTCAGAAAATTGAATTGCAAATTATGATGTCTTTCTTGCCCTCCATCTGCCATCTTCTAAGTATCTCGTAGATACGATACCAACTGGTAGTAGATAGGCAAATTTTCGGCCTTCTAAGATGGCTGCTAGCAATTACGTAAGCAGTAGGTACTAGCACTAGCACGCTAGTAGTCTTAATTGTTATTAAAATAAAAGCATTTACTGTAAAAAAAACCTTACTAACGTCTAATATTTATCATTGATAAGTACTTTGATTAGTTATATTGACACATATATCATAAACGTTCATATTTTATAATATTATGGATAGAAGGCCGAAGGTAACGATTTGAATGAAAGTGACATGTGCGACCGCCCTATTTTAATAACTATAAATTTATATGACTAATTAAGTGGCAGATTCTGTGTTTCCGGCTTGATAAAGATTTAATGCGTTCATTAATGTATGTTGGCTTTATGTCTTCTGGAAATCAAATATTATCCGGTTGCGTAACATTTATAATAGAAATGATAGTTCTGTAATAAAATAGTATTTTTAGTGACAAGAATAAACCTAATCAGTGTGTTCAAATCTTTCTACGGCATTATGTAAATGTTATATCATTACGTAATTACTGTACCTACATTCACTGGCTTTCTTTTATATTTATCTATGTTATTTTCCTGTTCTCGCAAAATGATTTCTCACAAAACGCGGCCCACATCGCGAGGATGTTGGCTTAATTTCGCTTATCGTTTCCATCATGTTTCTTTTTAATATAATATAATTTATTTACAAAAAAAATAATTCAAATAGCACTTTTAAACAATATACTGGCCTCAATAATTATACAAACAATAGTTTACACTAGCAGTTGTTGAACCTCAGATGCCTAAGCTAGGCGTATGCCTGTAATATAGCTTATGTAGTTGTGGCGTATTTTACTTCATACTGCGATCAGAGTTTTTAGCCGCTTAGCTACGTGAGCTAAAAGAAGGTAGGTAATAATAACTCAGTTTCGCTTAGCTCGCGATGTGGGCTGCACTTTAGAAAAGACGAACACAAACATTAACACATTTATTGAACCAACATCACATTATTGATTTACACTAAAACAACTCACAAGCTTTGATCACTGACAAAACTTGTTTATTATATTTCAGGAACAAAGTGGCAAGGGGCACGCGGACAGCCAAGCAAAAATTGGTGAAAAATCAATAAACACCGTCCCCTCTAATGCAATGATGGATCGGGCAACACTTATCTGTCTGCGACATCGCTGACCATGGTAAACAGTTTTCACTCTTTTGTTACGAACGAGTATGATGAACGATACGACGAGTGGTCAAGCGGGACGTGGATGGTTTGATGTTATTATGTAAAAGAGAAGTAGGGTGCACTTAGAATTAATGATGGTGTCCGTTTAAAGATAAATAAAACTTTAATTAACTTGGAGAATAATATTAGATTAGATTAACGCTTTATTGTCACACAACAACATGAAATAATTACAAAACAATACTTAAAGCTAAAGTGTTACAATGGGCGGTCTTATCGCTTAAAGCGATCTCTTTCAGCAACCTTTGGCTGCAGAGGACTCAAAGAAACAGAAGGACGGTGGTGTTGTGTATAAAAAAAAAACTAACCAGTATAAAATAATAATATTATATACAAACTACATAATCAAATAAATATAATATAATATATAAATAAATACTTTGACATCGAGTAAAAATTTCCATGACTATGTTAGACGTTATTCAAAAATATTTAAGGCTGTTTGCAATCGCGCTAAATCATTGATTTTAAGTCATAAAATACGAAAATCAAATATAAAATTTTAGGCGTTTGGAAGACCATAAACCCGGAGACTGGTCGTATCAAGGCGATTCTGAATGTAAGTTAATAGTTGATAATCAAAAAGTCTCTAGTCCAAAATGTGTAGCCAACGCCTTTGAAAACTTTTTTTCTAACATACTGTTAGATGTCACTAAATCACTTAATTCTAGCCCCAATGTAGCAGAGGCTCTCCTGAAAGATAACTTCCCATTAGACTTACCAGATTTTCAATTTAGATATACTTCCACTTTTGAAATTATCAAAACATTCAGATGCCTTAAGCTACGGAAGATTTATGGGGCCTCTCCGTAAAAATGTTAGAGTCAATAATAGAAATCATCGCACCACATATCATGGCTATATTTAATTTGTGCATTGATACAGGTTCATTTCCCGATTTTATGAAAAAAAGTAAAGTTACTCCCATCTTCAACTCAGGTAACAAAACTGACCCCTCAAATTATAGACCAGTTTCTGTGCTTCCGACTCTAAGTAAAATATTTGAAAAAATCATACTACGGTAACTATTGTCTCACTTTAACGAACACAGAATATTGAACGAGAATCAGTTCGGTTTCACGAAAAGCAGATCAAAAACAGATGCCGGGGTACATTTAGTTACCCATGTGCATGAAGCTTGGGGGAATTCACAAAATGCCATTGGAGTTTTTTGTGACCTCTCCAAGGCTTTTGACTGCGTAGAGCACAGTACTCTGATTCGTAAACTGCACCACGGAATCAGTAGAGTCCTACCTAACTGACAGGCAGCAAAAAGTTGGTGTAAATAGCGTCACTTTGTCTGGATCTTTAGTCAAAATGGGTGTACCACAGGGTTCAATTTTAGGGCCGTTCTTGTTCTTAGTGTACGTAAATGACTTACCTTGAATGGTGAAAGACCTTGCAGACATTGTACTTTTTGCGGATGATACATCGATAATCTTAAAGGTAGATAGGAAGGATGGTGAACTAGTACACGTAAATAATGCATTAGATATTGATTCAAATTGGTTCGCTGCCAACAACTTGTTATTTAACGCGGAAAAGACGAAATGTTTAAAGTTCTCTTTGCCTAATATTAGACATGTAGAGCCAAACGTAAGGCTTAATAGTGATAAACTCAAACAGACAAGGCGTCGGTATTTCTAGGTATAGGCATAGACTCTAAGTTGCAGTGCAAAATTAATGTATTAACTTTACCTTCTCTGTATATTTATGAAAATAATGTATGTTCGTAAAAATCTGCACCAATTCAAGGTGAATAGTGACCACCACAACATAAACACTAGAAATAAGGATAGAATTGCAGTACCTAAGTTTAGACTGAGTAAAACGAATAAGTCCTTCATGGGCAATCGTGTACGTTTTTACAATAAAATTCCAAAATGTATAACGGAGCTCACAGAAAGTAGATTCAAATTGAGTGTGAAAAATATTCTAATCAAAAAAGCATACTATACAGTTAGTAATTACAAAAAAGACAAATGTGCATGGAACATTCCGCTTCTGCCAAGTAGCCAACTGGCACATAAGAAGTTATATTGTTATATTGTCGAAAACAAACATAAAATATTGTAACAAAAGTTCTAAAAATATGTCCCTCAGTTTCTTGCCGTATCTTCTGAGTAGTGGTTCTTTTTCCGATACGGTGGTAGAATCATCGTAATAATTAACGTGTATATATATATATATATATATATATGTGGTTTAAGATACTTTATTTCTCAAAAGAATTAATTCACTTACATGAGAAAACATTACAAGTTAAACAATTTTGGGCTAAGCGTACTTACTACATAATTATATAAAAAGCAAAGACTTAAAAAATATCTAAATACTAATTTTATAAACTAAAATGTCGGTAGTTTAATATTACTTGCAAAAAAGAAAACAAAGTCCGGTCGTACATTGTGACCGACGCGACGTGACGGTGCAAAACGTTTTGATGTTACAGAGTAAGCGCAACTGGAAGTACATATATATATATATATAAATATATATATATATATATATATATATATATATATGTTTATATGTTAATTATATATATATATATATATATATATATATATATATAGTAGTAGTTACGTAGCTAAGTAGTTTCTTGATGCTATTTTTAAATATGTCAAGAGATTGCGCACGCCTTATTGATACCGGTGGAGAGTCATAAATATTAGTCTTGTTGAAGACGCAGGTGACAAGAGGGCTGGCTCATTCCTTGCTAAAAGATTACCGTTAGCCATTCAGCGCGAGAATGCAGCCAGCGTTCTTGGTACCTTGCCTCATGGACACCATTTGTAGATGAATTTTAGTTTTATACAGTTTATAGTATGTATCTATACAATATTTTTTGCGTTATATATTTTTTATTGTGGCATAATAAAATCTAGACTCATATGAAAAATCTATATGAAATTTCTAGGCATATCTAAATAGATCCATAAATCCTAGTTTAAGTCTATTTACAATATATAAAGGTAATTGTAGGAAAAGAAAATAAAACTTGTTTGAAATAACGACTAGTGTAAACCTCTAACTCAAGATTATATTTTTAAATAGACAGATGGATAGATAACACTTTATTGCACTTTATTTATTTTCAGATACCTTATATAAATAATAACAATCGATAAGACATTATATACATGCCTACTTTATACCTTCAACCATATATATTTGTTGATACTACAAAACTTTTGAATTCTGTTTGAATAACTACGGCTACTTAAAGTATGCGATATTTACGTGTCTAGACACCGTAGACACCGTAGATGGCCGTAGAACCCCGTGACTTGTCTTGTAAGCTGCATATAAAAACCTGTGTCCGTATTTATTGCTGCAATGCACGCAGAGGTGAGTTATTTTATTACTTTAGGTAACTGAAAAGAATATTTAAGGAATACTCGTGTAAACTGTCCCCTCTTATAATGTCTTATAAACGTTTGTTTTACACGTTTTTTATAATTAAATAGGCTCATGTTTGACAACAACTCACCTGGGCCCTAATTCACTATGACAACTTGGCGATTATCTTGCTTTGAGGAAACGTCGATTCCTTCATTATTAAACGACATCTGCGGAAATTGGTATTGATATTAATGAAGGAAACGACGTGATTTCGAAGCAAGGAATCGCCAAGTTATCATAGTGAATTAGAGCTCAGATAGTAAGCGTAATTGCGGACTAAGGTGGAGCACGTTTGCCCAAGAAGTGCCTATTCACTCTTGTCTTAAAGAGACCCAGGTTGTAATTGGAAGGAAATAAGTATTCTGGTAGAAAATTCTACTCCTTAGCAGTGCGTATAATGAAAGAGTCAGCGAAGGACTGAAAAATGATGTATCACACGACACGGTTTGAAGGAAAAGTTCAAATATGTGTGTGTAAGTTGGTACCATTATTTCTATATATAAAACAGTTCCATGACTGACTCACTGACTGACAGACAACGCACAACCATAACCACAGAAGATAGAAACATGATATCTAGCTGTGCCCTGCGGTTTTACCCACGGTTTCCCGGGGTTAACGTGTATAAGTAAATAAAGAAAGAATTATTCAAAATTTCTACGGAAAAACAGGAATAATATATGAATTGTAATTGCTGTAATAAAGTTAGATTGTATATGGGTCAATAAAAACTAAAATTTAAAAAAAATATGTAAATTTTATTAGCCCTTTCTGTTCAAAGGTTGTCTGGGAGAGATCGCTTTGAGCGATAAGACCGCCTATTGTTATGCTGATTACTGAAAATGACGTTGTTTTTTATGTACCTATTTTTAAGGTTTTTAACAATAAAGTGTTTATCTATGTATCTATTTATCTATAATAAACATACTCTATTGCATAAGTTGCCTTCCCTAATATGTGCTTCTTCAATCTTAGTGATTTTATCTTAGATATACCCTCGCAAGAATTCGAGACCAGTTGCTCCGCTACCACATTAATTTAATATAAGTTAAATTTCACACAAAGTACTTCAGAACAAAACTCTTCAGCAATATCTAACAAGCTACAATAAACGTCTCAAACAACGCCGTTCGTGTTTTGTGTTTCCATTCAAATCTAATTTACAAGCGAGTTTAATTTCACGACCGTCCTCATATTTCAGGCATTTACAGGACGCCTCGAAACTTTAACGCCGCGTTTTGAGTAATAGCAGCGACATCGCTTCAACTAAACCTGACCATTGTTGGAGCGTTCTCAACTTCTGTAAATAGCAAGACTAAAAACTAGGCACTTTTAACGCTGGCTACAATGCTCTTCAAACCGGAACACAGTAATGCTTGCTCACTACTACTTGGCGGCAGAATAACTGGCATAGCTGTGGTACCCAGACGGCCTCCCGCATACGAGAAACCTACTACGAGTGAAGTCAACTGCTCCCGTACCCACTAGTACCTCAAGCGCCAAAGAATATCATGTTGAGTCTTGAGCTCAGATTAAGGTGTAGATTCAATGCGTCAATGTACTGTTATGTTGTACTAGCGAATACCCGGCGTGTGCTACTACTTACATATACTCTAAGGCTACTACCCTAACGCATGTGCTTAATGCATTGTTTTAGTGGTCTAAAACCACCTTCGCCTTTCTTTTGAAACCGGTTTGGGACACATCTGTTGGATGGGTTCAAAATCTATAACGGACATAGGTAGAAATTTTCAGTGTTTCATATTATGACGGGGATTATTTTTTTTATGGAATTGATATCCCATGAAAGTTTATCTCAACTTGTAGTTATCGTATTTTGGTGTAAATTAGAATAGAATAGAATAATTTATTCACCATAATAACTAAGTTTGTTATTCTAGGCAAGTCTTAATTACAACATTTTCTTATGGCATTAATATACATGGAATAAAAAAAATTCAATTAAAATTACATAGTTATCAACTTCAAGAATAGCATAATTTTTTTTATTAATAAGATTAATTCGATTTTTTGCCTGAATCGACGAAAGTTAGATTGCATTGCATTAATCGCAGTAAAGTTTAAGCTCAATATGATATACGATTGGCGCTTGAGGGACCAGTGGGTATGAAACTTTTTTGGCAACTAGACTCTGCTCATTATAGGCATTGTCTTGGAATTGCTTCAAGAAAAACGGTCAATTGAATAATTATGCTGATACAATAGGCCGAAGATAAAAAGAGTACAAAGGCCGGGATATTTTTGGCACAGACTAACTTTAGGGTTATTAATTATATAAGTTCTTTATGTTCCACTGAAGGGCAAAGGCCTCCATATTTTGGAGTGAATGGCCAAAAATCTTCTATATTAGCAGACTAAAATGATTATTCAGAATGACTTTACCAAGTTTTCTTTTTCTTTTCTCGTATTGTAAGAGTGTGGCCAACCCTGATGCCGAAATTTTTTAGACCGTTTAAAGGCCTCTGACATGACCTCGACTGTTGTCCTAAGACAACAACCGGGACCACTCCGAAGCACGGTACCTCAGATGTAAATACCACACGAACGGTCACCCATCCAAGTTTTGACAGCTGCGAACGTTGCTTAACCTAGAAGATCTGTTACAAACGGCTAGGCAAGCTACGCTACGAGCGCTACAGGTTACCAAGTTATATGGCTTTCACAAAATATTAAATGTCCAATAAGTGACAACGTAATAGATATATAACCAATTTTAAACCTATGAGAACAATTATAATTATGACATTCAATTTTTATTATGCGAACTAAATTCCTGCAGCATTTGCGCGGTCATTTTCATCGCGTTGCTTTAAACGAACACCATAGATTTTATAGATGATCCCCATTCAACCCCTCTATATTAACCCGTCCGAACTAACGATTTCACTATCGCTCACGGCACACACATGCGTCTGACAGAACTGTTATTACATCATTAATAAAATTACAAAACTCTGCCCCATGTGCCGTGCCATACGAACTTTAGAACATTCTGTCCCTTCCTATCATAAGAGTTATATAAAGCAGTGACCAATCTGCGCACAAGTTGCGTTTCTGATAACTCACATTTCCACTGAAGTACCTACCTACTTCCATAGATGTGTTATTGTAGAAGCATTCGTCGCGAGTACGCGATGTGTTAGCTGCGTGTTCGCTGTCAGAGCGCAGCATGTTCTCGCGTAATGTAATTACGCGTAGGATGATAAGGCCCTAAGATTTAAAGTATGGCTTTTATAAACAAGAAGTGTGCATGGTCATGGAAATTGGTACACGACAACAAATTCGCTAGCCAATAGAAGAAAATATTCTTTTATGTAAAACACCGAAAAACATGCAAGTGGTGAATAGTTAGCGATTCCCTTCATTTTAAAATGTCTGCTAGACGAGAAAGCAAAATTCTTAAGGATAAAGGGTGGATGAAGGATGAATAGAAGTAGTTATTCAATCACGAAAAAAAACACGGTTTGTAGGTTCTTTAGACCTTTGGACATTGGATACATTTATCACGGAAAACGGCAGATAACACTCACTTAACAACAGGTGAGATAGCGGTTAAACGCAAGTCTATAATTTAAAAAACAAAACAAATAGAAAACAAAAAAACCCGCATGGCGTAGCTAGTTTATAATAATTTGCAATTCTATTTTGTACCTCATACACATTACACACACGCGCTAATACGCAACATATTAGCGATAGCTAAATATTTTGCACGAAGCTTTATAACTGTAATACAGCTCAACTGAGTCCAAAGGGTTGGAATGCAGCGACACTGCTACATAATTAAATTTAGGCAATAGTCATTGTCATGTAACTTACTGACAATGACCCAAAGCGAGAATTGAGTGAATTAAGGCGAATCACGTCTGAGATGTGTTTATCGCGTGATGCAGGCGTGAGTTGCGCTTGTTTAGTGAAGTTAATTTGTAGCAGCAGTTGTTGGTTAAGTTCTTAATGGATAGGACGCTTAATTATTTCACTGGCAGTCAGGGTTGATTCTCCAGACTAGGTATGCAGTGTAAATTTATGTAAATTTAGAGCAGGTGTGGCTCAGGGGGAACTCGTGCGCTTTTCGATCCGACGCACCTGGGTTCGAATCCTGACTCGGCCCTGCACCAATGACTTATATTTGTGCAAACCGTAAAGTGCAGATTTTGCATGCTCGCTCTAAAACGGCGAAGGAAAACATCATGATGAAACCTGCTTACGCGCTTTGGAGTGGTAGGCTCTGGCCGTGGTTGTAATACCACCCACCGAACAAAGCCATGCCGTCAAGCGACCTAGTCGTGTTTCGGGATGATGTTTGGTGAACCATCGGGGAGACGGGTCTGAGCCGCTGCTCCACTGCCGTCTCTCTCTAGATCTATGAGCGTCATCTTAGGCCACATCATCGCTTCACAACAGGTGAGATAGATGCCAAACATAGATCTATTAAGCGTAAAAGAAAAATGTAACCTCTGGTAGATATAGTAAACTGTTAGGTACTGATGTAATTTTCGATGCTATAATGTAATTAAAGAAATTGTAAATCGTAAGCTGTGAAGTTAGGTTTAGCAAGTAATATCAATGTTGAGTAATAAAACACTATTATTATATAAAAATTGATGACGAAGATTTTCAGAGCTATATTTATTATGGAACTGGGTAATGGGACGAGCAAGTCCTTCGCCTGATGGTAAGCATCACGCTTGCTCATAACAATTGCAGTACCACTCAAAGTTTTTAATATCATTAAAAGTACTTCGTAGCACTGCATTGCGCTCATCGTCCCGAGACATCAAATATTAAGTCTCATACGCCCAGTAATTTCGCTGGACAATGACCTTCAAACCGGAACATGCTTGCGCACTATTGCTTAACGGCAGAATAACTGGAAAAGTGACCATTAGATCAAGAACTTCATCTCCTGGATGTTAGTCATTCATCAGATACACACTGCGTGTAATTCCGAAACAATCATATTGATTAAAGAAAACTAACTCCACTCAAAACTTGTGCAGCGCCCTCGCAGGGCACATTTATCTAGTCTATGAGAAATTTTTAACATCTGTCTGGTACATTACATGTAAGGATTAATAAATAAATGAAAAATGAAATGAAGTGCGAGTGTGGCTCAGTGGGAGCTCGTGCGACTTTCGATCCGACGCACCCGAGTTCGAATCCCACTGGCCCCGCACCACTGACTTTCTTAAGTTATGTGCGGATTTAACACTCGCTCTAAAAACGGTGAAGGAAAACATCATGAGGAAACCGGCATGTCCAAGAATTTTCCACAAAAAGTTAAGGACATGTGACATCCACCAACCCGCACTGGGCCAGCGTGGTGGATTATGGCCCATTCTCTCTCTATGAGAGAAGGCCCGTATCCCAGCAGTGGGAACGTAATGGGCTGATGATGATGATGATGATGATGAAATGAAATGAAAACATACCTATATCTGTAAATCGGCGTATCAGTGGTATTCCGCTTTTATGTACGTACTAGCTGCAACACGTATTTTCACCCGTGGTTTTCCAGGAAAAAAAATCCTATATTCCTTTCTACGACATATAAAGTTTGTACATACCCATCTAAATCCGTTCAGAAGCGATGATGTTGCGCGATTGAGTAACATACATCCATCCATCCATACGTACATTCTCACAAACTTTCGTAATAATATATTATAGGACTAGTTTGTTTTTGTATATACGATCTACGTTTGACCACCATCTCGCCTGATGTTGAGCAACGATATGGCCGAAGATTTAACTTTGGCCTTGAAGATACCCAGACTAGTTATCAGGAAACAGAGAAAACGGTACTTGAAAAGGATAGGATTTTAATGTAGTAGATGAAATAGAGAATAGATAAGATGTAAATTGCTTACTAGTACGTGACTACTTGGTTACTACATAACTACTCCATAAAACTTTATGGTCACTGAAGTTTTAGCACTATTTTAGTGACCCTAAAATTATATACTCGACGAAATTAAACCCTAGGGTACAGATAACGCAAATCTGTGCATGAAATAATTCTAAAACTAGAACTAGCTCCATACCGTTGTTGTACGTCCGTGGTAAATTTTCCGGGATAAAAAAATATAACTAACTCCAGGATCTAAAGCATCAAAATATTTTCATCGAAATCCGTACAGACGTTAAACATCATCATCATCATCATCATCAACCTGTATTCGTCTACTGCTGCACATAGGCCTCTCTCAATGAACGCCACTGAGCCCGGTCTTCGGCTCTTCTCATCCGTTATACACAGTGGAATTGAAATCAATATATTTTCTGAAATATACCTAGTCCATGCTTTAGAATAAATCTATAGCGTTAACACAAAATTAAAAATTAAATTAATGACCAAAAATAACTGACAATTACCTGAAATGTCTATTTCACTAAACATTGGCCAAGGAAAATGGGTCACATATATGTTTAATTTTATTTAACCCGTACACATTTATCAATCATGGACTGAGTACATACATTTCAGAAAAATATCGAATTTAATTCCACGATGGACCTATACAGAGTAGGTACCAAACATACACAGACTTTTTTAATGTGAGAATTATATTTTTTCTTACTTAAATTAGAAACTTTCATCAAAATACCTTGGAAACTAATTTTGCAACCATAAATCCGTATAAAAAATCTCTTTCCGTGTAGTAAAAGGCAGCGATAATATACGGTCGTCCTTAAGCCCAAAGTGCCCTTAATACTGTGTTTAAGTGGGCGAGGTTCAGAAATGTTCAGGGGCTTTTCAGACCCAACACTTCTAAGCCTTTTAATATCGCACCCTCGGCAATGCTCGTATCGGCATCTTTTGTATATAATGTTGCGTTTTTAACGGCATTTGCAGTGCCTTTCATTTTTGCAGGAAGAATGGATTAGGCAAGTATAATTACAATATAGTTGACTCGAAGAGGCCGTCTGGGTAGGTACCACAGCTTTGCTGGTTATTCTGCCGCCAAGCAGTAGTGCGCAAACATTATTGTGTTTCGGTTTGAAGGGTATTGTAGACAGCGAAATTACTGGGCATATGAGACTTAATATCTGGCGCTTACCATCAGGTGAACGACTTGCTCGTCTCATCACTCAGTTCCATAAAAAAGAAAGAATGGATTAGACCTAGTGGGGTACAGAGTTCCTGAGGGTACACTATTCGGTTTTATTCTTAAGTAAAATATTATACTATCTGTTATTTATATATTTTGGAATAATAATAATGACGCCTAACGGTCACATACATAGATCCTGAGCCCTTACTAGGATTCCTTGTATCTAGGGACCCAGGAACTACGAGCACCATGGTCCCACAAACACCCAAACACGAAACATATACTAGCGCTTTTTTTCGCTTCACAACATTTGTCCCGTCACGGGAATCGGACCTGCAACGTTGGTGGTGTATGAGTTCTTTTTTTTTTTTTTTTTTTTTTTTTTTTTTTTGTTGACGCTGGGAAAAATGCATTACGCATACCCCCCCATCGGGGGATGAGGGGGGTATGTGGGACTCCCGGCACTAAGACCGGTATACCCACTAAACAACCCAGCGGCACTCCGGCATCGTCTGTGCGGAGGGGGACTGGGAAACCGGCAGAGCCTTTCCATCCAGTCCCCCGCCGACGACCGCCCGCCTTCACGGCGGGCCCCGCACGCCCCTCCCAGCGGGAGGGGCCCGGGAATGACCGCGAGTGCTCGGCCATTCCCGCCCGACGGTGGTGGCGAATAGGTGCAATGCGGGAGAAGGCACCCCCGCGCCTATCTCCCGCTATTCACCACCGGGAAGGGGTAGGAGAAGACCACGTCTTCTTCTGCCCCTTCTCCGTCTCCGCAGCGGCGCCGCAAGGGGGTCTCGCTCCCTTGCGCGCTCCGCCGCCTCCTTTTGCGACATCACGTCCTCGCAAAAGGAGGCGACCGCTGCCCAGGCCCCCTCGCCTCCCAGCATGGCGTTGACCACGCTGGGAAGCGAGAGATCCTGGCCGACGACGGCGACCAAGCTGCGGCGCAGCTCAGCCCACGACGGGCACACCTCGAGGGTGTGCTGCGCCGTGTCCTCCGTGGTGCCACAGTCGTGGCACGCCGGTGTCTCCTCTCGTCCGATCCGGTGCAGGTACGATCCGAAGCATCCATGCCCGGATAACACCTGCACCAGACGGAACGAGAGGAAACCGTGGGACCTCCCGAGCCAGTCTCGCAGGACCGGCCCGAGAGCGTCCAACGTTCGTCGGCCAAACGCGGCGGTGGCGAGGTCCTCCGTCCAATGGAGGACGACCGCGTCCCTCGCCTCGCGCCGGACGGCCTCCCGCTCTTCCGGGGCGGGGCGCTCACCGAGCGCCCTACGCCCCGCCGTCCACTCGTACACTCTGGCGAGCACCCCTGCCTCGAGCTCCCAAGGAGGGGTGCCAGCCAGAGCGCACGCTGCCGCGAAGCTTACCGACCGGTAGGCCCGCGACACCCGCTGCGCGATGGCCCTTTGGGGCCGACGGAGAGCTGTGGCGTTCTCCCTCCTTCGGAGGGAGTCCGCCCAGATCGGGGCCCCGTAAAGGGCCATACTCTTCAGGATGCCGGCATATAAATGCCGGCACCGCCCTTTCGGCCCTCCCGTATTCGGGAGGAGCCACGACAAGGCGCCCGCAGTCTTCAGCAGGCGCGTCGACAGCCCGCTGAAGTGCGGGCCGAAGCGCCACCTGCTGTCGAGTGTAAGGCCCAGATATTTCATCTGGGCCTTCACCTCGATCCTGACGCCCTCCACGACGATGTGGGCGTCAGGGGGTGTGCGCTGCCGAGGCCCGTGGAAAAACACGGCCTCGGTCTTATTCAGCGCCACCTGCAGGCCTAGTCGGCGGATCCTTCCCGCGACCAAGGATCCGCCGGCCGAGGCCAAACCCGCCACCTCCCTGAAATCCCTGCCCCGGGCCGTGAGCAGAGTGTCATCTGCATAGCAGATGACACACGTGCCCCGGAGGAGGGTACCCCGCAGGAGCCAATCGAATCCGATGTTCCACAGGAGCGGTCCTAGGACCGACCCCTGTGGAACACCAGACTCGGCTCCGTACCTGCGAAGCTGGCCTGTCCGATCTACGAGGAGGACCAATCGGTCCTCCAGGTAGTCGGACAGGAGATTCCGCAGGTACCGAGGTACTCCGTGGTAACGGAGCGCCTCCAGGATCGTCGAGTGAGGGACGGAGTTGAAGGCGTTGGCTATGTCAAACGACACAGCCAACACTCCGTCCCCTGCCTCGACGGCCTCCCGCACTTGGCCCTTGAGGCGGGCCAAGGCGTCTACAGTCGAACGCCCCCTTCGGAAACCGAATTGGGCGTCCGACAGGTCCGGCCCCACCCTCCGCAGGTGGCCGCTCAGCCGGTTGGCCACAATCCCCTCGAACATTTTACCGACCTCATCGAGCAGAACGATGGGCCGGTATGCCGAGGGGGAGTCCGCTGGGCGTCCCTCCTTTCGGAGGAGGCACAGCTGCCCCTCCTTCCAAGGTTTCGGGAACCTCCCAGCCGTGAAACACGCACTGAAGAGGTCCCGAAACCTCTCCTCCATTTGGAGGGCGGCGATGGCGACGATCCGAGCGGGAACGCCGTCTGGCCCAGGGGCCGTCCGCTTGGCACGGAGGCGGAGAGCCTCCCCCTCAAACTCTGCCACCGTGACTGGAGGGGCCTCCTCCTCCTCCTCCTCCGGCGAGGCCGCCCCCCGCGGGGGGTCCATTGCTGGAGGGGTGAATTCGGTCCTGCACGGAAACAGGCACCGAACCACCCCATCGAGCAATGCGGGCTCGAGAGTCTCCGCCAGCGGGGGACCGAAGGGGCGCAGTTTGTTCCGCGCCGCCTTGTACGGTCTCCCGTACGGGTCCCTGTCGAGACCCTCAAGCATTTCGACCCTCGCCGCGTCCTGGGCGGCGCCAATCGCCGCCTTGAGGACCCCCTTCGCCTCTACGTAAGAGGCGTAAAGAAGGTCCTCGGCCTCCTCATCTCGGCGGCTGCGCCTCCGACTCCGCGCATAGGTCCTTCTTGCCGCCACGCAGGCGGCCCGGAGCCCCGCTAGCTCCTCCGACCACCAGTATACGGCGCGTCGGGGAGGTGGGCGGCGAGACCGAGGCATGCTTGAGTTGCACACCTCGGTCAGGGACTCCCTGAGTTGGCCCGCGGCAGCGTCCACGTCCAGGACTTGGAGGGGAGGCGCCAGCCAGCCCTGGACGAACGCCGCCTCCATAGCCGCCTCCCGGTCCAGGCGGGTGAGAGCCCACCGTGGAAAGGGAGAACGGCCCGAGGGACCCGTCCTCCGGGGGCTCTGGGTGGATGGAAGGATGTCGAACCGCACATATCGGTGGTCCGACATCGTTTCCACCATCTCCACCCGCCAGTTCACGACGCGGGCGGCTAGCACGGGGGTGGCGAACGAGACGTCCACCACCGACCCTCCCCGTTGCCGCACACACGTCTGAACCGTCCCTCTGTTGAGGAGGGACACACCCGACGAGGCCGCCCAGAGCTCCACAGCGGGACCCCGGACGTTACAAGTGGCGGCCGGGTTACCCCAGACCGCCGACTTGGCGTTCAGGTCGCCCAATACGGCGACCTGACGCGGCGCCGCCCTACCGACCACCCCGGTCAGGACTTCGAGAAAGTTCTCGAAGTCCTGGAGGGGGCGGTTAGGGGAGAAATACACGCCCACCATGGCTATTTCTCCCCACGCGGCGGCCACATATCCCGGTCCCCTCTCTAAAAGCGAGAGGGGAGGGGAGTCTGTGGAAGACCGCGCCACCAATGCCACCGAGCCGTCCCGATCACCTAGCCAACGGCTAGGGACCGAGTACGGCTCAGCGACCACCGCCACGTCCACCAACCACTCAGCCAGGACCTGTATCAACAGGTCCTGGGCTGCTTTGCAGTGGTTGATGTTCGCCTGGAGGATGCGATGTTCGACCCTATCCATCATTCGGACATCGCATTCTCCTCAGCAGCCGCCGGGGTTCCCGTTGCGGGGACGGCGGCGGCGGTCGCGGCAGGCCGGGTCGGCACCTGCGCTTTTCCCTTCTTGGGGGGAGGATTACAACTCCTCCCCTTCATAATGTGGTCGGCCGGGCGGCCGCTGGCGGCACACACCACGCAGTGCGGCTTGGCGGCCGTGCAGGTGGCGGACTTGTGCCCCTCCTTACCACAGCGGTAGCAGCTGTCCGTCCTGTCCACCGCGGACGGACAGAGGGCCCGCGTGTGCCCGATTCCGAAGCACCTGAAGCAGCGTAAAGGCTGATCTTCAAGTGCTCGGACCCGGCACGAGCTGAAGCCCACGCAGAGCCGCCCCTTGGCGAGGGCGGCTTTAGCCACGGTGACTGGGCACTCAAGGCGGATGGTGCCCATGCCGCCACGGCCAGGCCGGATGCCCCGGCCTTGCACCGCTGCGACGTCGCAGCTACCTATCGCTGCAACCGCCGCGATCACCTCCTCTTTGGTGACCGAATCGTCGAGATCGGTCACCTCCAAGGTCGCGGACTTGATGGGCCGCACCACCTTGGCCACGTCCGCAATGACCTCTTTCAGCTTCGCTGCAAAGAGGTCCGCGTTTGTGCCGCCCTGTGCCCCTGGGAACTCGAAGATTCGAGCCCCGGCTTGGGTCCGGCGGCACGCCACCGCTCCGATCCCCAATTGGGTGGGATCGGCGTTGGTACGAGCCCGTTTCAAAACGGACTCGTACGTCTCTCCCCGCTCCGCAGCCTCCGCGGTGAGCGTCACCACGACGGCTGCGGTCTTGGGAGGAACCAACTTCCTCCCACCGGCGGGGGCCCTATTGACTGCAGGAGCAGCGGTGGCGGGCGCGGGGGCCGACTTCTTCCCCTTTCCCTTACCCTTTCCCTTGCCGGTCCCCTGGGACGGGCAGGGAAGGGTGGTCGCGGGAGTGGCAGGGAGGGCGGCCGCTCTCCCCTGTTTCTTGGCCTTTCTCTTCCCCCTCCTGACCACTTCCGTCCAAGAATTGGACGGGGTGGAGGAGGGTAGAAGGGTGTCCTCCTGTTGGGAGGACGGCCCCGGCTGGTTCGGCCTCTTATCCTCCTTTTGGGAGGATGGCCCCGGCACTTGCGGCCTCTTGTCCGCCGCGAGTGGCGGTCGGAGGCGCTTCTCCGGCAAGAGCCTGTCCTCGATGCCGGCGAGGCAGGCTCTTGTGAAAGCCCTTTCCTCCACGACAACCTTGCGGATGACATCCTCAAGGTTGGAGGAGGAGGTAGGGCCCTCAGCCGCTGGTCTGGCGTTGGCCTGAGTGGGCCGGGCCGTAGCTTCAGCCAACTTCTGGTGCAGCTGGCTGACCTCCGACTGCAGGCGGTCGACCTTCGCCTGCAGTTGCCGCGTCTCATCGGTTGCGGTGCGCTGCACCAACTCCCGGATGATGCCGCGCATGCTTGCGGCCCGGCACTTAAGGGACTTTTGGAATGTCCCTTTTAGGTTGGAGGACTTTGAGGCGACCTGAACTATCTCCTCCTCGTCCTCCTGCGCCATACGGTCCAGCTCCTCCAGGGAGTGGTCCGCGTACAGGACGATGGACCCGCCGTACCCGGACCTTCCCCGCGTGGTGCGCGCCTGCTGCTCCTTAGCAGCGACACTCTCCTCCAGGTCCTGCTGGAGCTGCACCCGACGAGCCAGGCTCAACTCGCGTTGAGCATCAGCTAGACCCACGCTGTGGGTGTCCGCCATAACGGTGGAAGACTTCTTTGCCTTCGCCTTCTTCCTTGGCTTGCTCTTCGTTGAGTCCGAAGAGCAGGACCCAGCCTTCATGAAGGCCCGCTTCTGAGCTGCCTGTTGGCGACTCTCCGCTGTCGCCATCGGCATCGAGGCATCGGACTCGAACACGACGGAATCGTTGTCCGAGTCCGACAACTCGTCCGCCCTACTGAGCACGCTAGCCGCGGATGATGCGCGGCTAGCCTCCACTACCGACGCAGCGTCGTCGGCTTGGCCCTGAGAAGGGCCTTTTGGTGGGCCCTGAGAAGGGCCTTTTGAGTGGCCCTGATAAGGGCCGTTTGGTTTGCGGAAACGCCCGCAGGCGTCCCGCGCTGATTTAGGCATGTTAGCCTCCGCCAGTGTTGTAGATGACCCGCAAGAATATCTACAAATCACAGCGCACTTTAGCCGAGCCCAGTCTGCCACTCCGTTACGGTGACAGAACTGGGTCGTTTCCAGGGAACACGAACGAGGACGTATGCGCTGTGGGGGGTTCCCCGGTGTATGAGTTCTGAGCCAACCTGCCCAACCACTATACCACAGAAACTATTATCGCGTCACAGAATCTATGGGTGGAATAAAAACATATGCAAGTATCACGATTATTTTGAGTAGAGATACTCTAAAAGTGCAAACTACTTATTCTATCGATAATGAATGTTACCATATCTGAGTGAGGGCAATTTTTTCCTACGTTAGTCGGCTCGTCTGAATAGGTAGTGGGCCGAATCGACCAATCACCCATGTCATCAACAACTTAATTAGCAATAAAGTCCAAAACGAATTATTCAGCTGATTTGTAAGTAGATTATTTTTAATATTACTGTTCCGGTACGAACTTCCCAAATCAAGACTTCCATACTAACATTATAAAAAGCTAAAATTGTTTGTATGTGTATGAACCGATTTTGAAAAAAAAATCCTTATAGAAAGATTTTTTTGTGTTGACGCGAACAAAGTCGCGGGCGATTGCTAGTCTTAAAATATTTTGAAAACGGCTAGTGTGCTCCGTATTATTCTAAAAACTGATGACATGGCTAAATACTTAGCACTAATGCAAAATCATATAAATTAGCAATCCTCTTAATTGACCACCGTCTGGTTTCAACCCAAACAGAACACACTCGAACCCGTCGACGTCAACAAATTGGCTTAGCCCAAACGTTTTCCATTACCTTAATTGACGTCAAAAAACACACCTTTCCCGTCAAAATCATATTTCGAGCTATGGACTGCTGGGGGAGACGGACGCAACTTAATTTAGCAATTAGCGGGTTAATTGAATTACATCCGTCATTGGGTTTGAGTGGACGCGGTCGGAAACGATTTGGGACAGTGCATGCGGAATTCCGCTGATTTCCCGTTTTGATACCGTCAGCTGTTAAAGGGTAAACCGTTGTACCTAGCTTTACTGTTAAAGAAAGTTAAGTTGTTATGGTAAACTATTATAGAAGTACTTACTAAGTTATACGCTTGAACGAACAAAATAGGGTTATTAGTAAGTAGCCGATGGTCGACTCGTGACACTTTCGCATAGTTACAGTTTTCCCTAAGGTCCTGATCGTTTTTCCTCGGGATCAGGATAAAAAGTATCCTGTGTCCTATCACAGAATACTAAGGGACAGAAGCATCACTCCGCAAAGAAATTTAAACAAATAGCGACTCTTGCTATGACGCAATAAAATTCAATTCAGCTCGCGTAGCGCTGCATACCTACCAGTCATATTAACCTACAAAGCGCCTCTCTTTCTATCGCATAGCTCTTAACTCTTCTGACGCGACAGTGTAACGACGCGTGACCCGCCGTCGGTGTCCGGCTATGTACTTGTAGCTTCATACCTACAGTGCAGAGTGCGCCTGGTCTTATTCCAATTCAAAATTTCATCAAAATCCGTATAGTTGTTATGAAGCCAGTGGTAACTAACACAGGGTCAGATACACACATAATTTATTATTATTCTATTCATTCAGACAAGACAATAATTACATTTGCCCTGTGAGGGCGCTGCACAAGTTTTGAGTGGAGTTAGTCACTTATCCCCAGTCGTTTGATTATTAATTATATACATTTGTCAATTTAAATTAATTAATATTCATTCATATATTCATTCAGGAAGGATTATTATTAAGTAAGGATATGATTATAAGATAGGAAAGGATATTATAAGATAGGATTCCTATCCTCGATAAGATAGGATAAGGTATGATTGCTATTATTGATTGAATTGGAGCGCAAATATGAGACAGGTTCGTGGTTGTACCTTTCTCTGAGTGCGCGTAGGTTGTCTACCTACGCTTCTTTAGCTTTGGACTTTACATTACTTATTTAGTTATCAGAAGTGCTTGAGAAATAGCTGTTAAAGCAGAGAATATAATGAGGCTGCTCGCCTGCGTCAGACAATCCGTCACCGATATTTTTGTCGATGAAAATGAAACATATAATTTCATATTGCAACGCACACATCCTGCAAGAAGTTTGTCACAAAATAGGTGACAAATGACGGTGAAAAAAAAACGGACCGACTATTGGACCTACAAAAGTCTGACGTCGGCGGAGGCACTTAAACTTTTGGAAATGTAAGTAGCTCCCATATTCCGGTTTGACTTCAAATTATCTCTTATCTCGTAATAGAATAAAGGGATGCAAAGAGCTATGCTTTTTACTTGTATTATTTCTAATTTAGTTAATAAACTAGAGGACCTTTCCTTTACTTACAACCATCATTATCATCAGTCCATTGCGTTTCCACTGCTGGGACTCGGGCCTTCCCTCATAGAGAGAGAGTGGGCCATAATCCACCGCGCTGGCCCAGTGACGTTTAGTGAATGTCACATGTCCATAAATTATTGTGATAAATTCTTGGACATGCCGATTTCCTCACGATTTTTTCCTTTACCCTTTTTAGAGCGAGTGTTAAATCCGCACATTACTTAAGAAAATCAGTGGTGGAAAGTCGCACGTGCTGCCACTGAGCCACACTCGCCTTCGCTCGCATACTAACAACCACGTATACCTAGATTCGCAGACTAATAAATCATTGTATCATTGTACTTTGCCTATTTATAGCCGTATGCGTAATATCATGAAGTATAAGTAATGGAACACATTCATTTCCAAGCTTACATATTTGACGAACGACATTCCGCCGAGGCCGTGATCAGTTAACTTTTAAAGCTCATTAAAATAGATGGTTCATTCAGTCGCTGTAAATTTCCCGCGCTGGCGGAAAATTAAAACGATACCCGCGGCGAGCCGCCACACGTACAGTCTATTGTAAAAATGCAAAAGCGGGAAAAGAAAAACTTCGCGTGTTTCATACGTTTACTTCCCTGTAAAAAGTTTATCGGGCTTACGCGGATTTGACTCGTTTTTCAATATGTTTTTTCGCGCTGTAAATATTCGGACGAATTTCGGTAGCCCAGTATATTTTTTATGGTTCCGGTCCAAAAAGGTCATATAGAATTATATAGAGCTAGACTGTGATATAGATATAGTTACCGTTTATTTGTATATCGGTCTATCCGCTTGTCACGTGTTTTTAGTGGAATAAGCGAGTTTCAAATGTTTAATGGTTTAAATTTCACACAGATTTCATTGACCAAAACAACAACAAATACCTAAATCTTTGAGAATTTACGGAACCCTGAAACCTCGAGCTCATTTCGCTTTTGGCCAGGTTTTTGGAAGCATATGGAGTATTTCATATGGTATTTCGTTAAATACCCAACGTTTCCGAAGACAAAGCGGAATGGCATAATCGCAGCGTATTCCGGCTCGTATACCTTAATGTGGGTAGAATGTTCGGTTATCAGGCAGTCACAGACGGGCCGGTCGACCGCAAGCTGGTGCTAAATACCAGCCAATAATACACTTATGGCGAGTGTAGAGCGGAGATTTGGTTTATGAATTGCAACCTCGTAAATTGAATGTTATGTGTACAATAGAAGAGTACTTTTGTCTGTGCGATTTAAATTTTCATTGAACGCAAGCGATCATTGCGGCTTTGTTAGCTCGGTCTATTCATATCGTATTTTCAATTACGTAATCCTTATTGTGTAGTGGTAGGGCACATTTTATTCTGACCGCGATTCATTGGCTTAATAGATATTGGTTTATTTTATTCCTGACAACGAATGTTGGATTTCAAATTGCATTAGCGCAGATATTTATCTACAAATACATTTTTATGCCTAAAGACCTGAAAGTCAAAGTTGTCGACTATCATCATCCTTATAGCTTGTTTTATGATCCACAAAGTTAAATTAGTAGGTGTTTTGTGTGAAATACTGAAGGTGTAAAAAATAAAGGTTTAGTGTTCTCATTTTGTCGAAAGTGTGCTATCGTAGTAATATCTTTTAGTCTAAGATCCCGCTGCAGACTAACTGCGCTCATCGAGTTTTTTTTTTTATGTAACTGTAGTAGTAGTAGTAGGAGTATTTGCAAAACCATTTTTTACGCATATTTATGATTAGGAGAATATATTTCTACCAGGTTGCCTATCAAAATGTGGCCGCTAATATTTTTAATTAAATTATTCTTAATTGATTTTTGGGAAACAATTTCGTTCACTTTTTTTTTAAATAAAATATCGTCCACTTCACGGCAATATACATACAGACTCTGAAAAATCACGGTTGCCGTTGCGCACTTGGCCACACCTCTTCGCAGCCAGGTGTAAACAGGTATGATTTCGATACATTTATACGTTCATAACGTACATATATGATTTACTAGCTGCGCCCCGCGGCTTCGCCCGCGTAGATATTGATGTGTCGCAAGTAAGAAAAGTAGTCGGCTGCGCTGTTATGATTATTTCCAAATCTAATTAAAGCTATTTTTTTTAGTTTATTATGATATACGGTTGCCTAATTAATTTTTTCCGCAAATAAGGGTTGCTGGTTGTTAAAGATGGTAAATATTTAAGGTAGAGTGAAAGAGAGCTGGCGCGTAACATCACTAGTCAGACGAGGATAGCGATTGCCAGCTGTACGACGCTTTAACGCCTTAATTCTGCAGCGGGATCTCGTACTATTTGACATGACTATAAAATTAACTTTTTCAATGTCAAGGATATTTTTGACAAAAGAACGTCTTTTCTGAAGACATTTAAAAATAAGCTGATTGAATGTAGCTTCATGATACACGTTTGATATCCATTATTTCTCCTTGCATGATGGAAAAATTTAAAAACAGCAGCGAACAAAGGTAGGTTTTGTTAAATTAAAACAAACATGTAAGTAGTTTAAGTTATTTTATTAAAAAATAGGTATTCAAGACTAATACAAAAATTAAAATCAGTTTTAAATTTATTGTTTTAACGATAGTTCTCCCTATTTCATTCATGGTCATATTTAACACACACAAAAATAGGCCTTTCCATACAGATTTCATTTATAATTTCGTTTAAAATATGCTAACAATCCAAGACACCTTGCTATAAAGTAATAGTTTAAATCACTGACGTTCTCATTTACTGGGAAATATAACGTTAAGAAACGATACTAGTATTTTTATTAACGAATATCTCTTGATAGCAGAAAAAAAAAGCCTCTGGCCGGGAAAGCGCTACGCCAATTTCAACCTTATTCGCACTTGGCAAGACTCAAAATTGGCAATAGCATATCCATCTATCGGGAGATCATTATTTCTCTCGTATTATTGAGATATCAACTAACTGGTTGCTAATAAGTTGTAGATCAATAACATTATGTAAACAACCTATATCGTATGTATACGGTTAACGAAGTGTGAAAATAGGAACTACGATAGCAACTATTATTATATATTTATTGTATTGTATATTACTTTATTATTGCGCAAGTTGAAAGCAAGGTATCTAGGTGTGAAGTTTGTTTGCAGATGCAACCACGATGCAATATGGTAATAGTATAATAGATATAAATACTCCTTATACGTTTTTAAACTAACATGGCCACTGACACTAGAATTTGATATCTATTTGCATTGAGGAATGACACTACCTCAATGTCTATTTGATTTTAGCGGACTTCAAAAAAGAAGTTTCTTTATTCGATTGTATTTTTTTTTATGTTTGTTACCTCAGAACTCCGCTCATTTATGAAGCGATTTGAAAAATTCTTCAAGCGTTGGGTTCAGTATAGCTACGAAGTGGTCCCATATAAATAACATTGATATATATTTGACCTTGGACTTCGAAGATACATTGAAGTCGGTTTTTGTTTTTTCTTCTAAAAATTTATTATAATATCCCGTTTCTAAGTCAAATTCTAAATACTCATTGCGAATTATGAACGACGGATAAAGGATCTTGCATTGGCTATATACATATGTAGTTCTGATATACACTTTGTGTTTTATACGAAAACTCTAGCAAGAGTATGCATGTTTAGTATACTATTGAGAGTTTTTGTTTAAAAGGCAGAGCGAGATTTGAATTGGCAGAATTAATTTTAAAAACTGACTTTAAGTCTAAACTTATTTTTTGTTTTTGATAATTTTTTCAAAAAGGCTGAATCAATTTTGATAAAATTTATATAGGACCACCTCTGAAGTATAACTTACCAAACAAAAAAGGACCATCAAAATCAATTCCTAATTGGCGGAGTAATCGCGTAACAAACGTATTACTTCTGTCATTTCTGTTCTCAGTAAAACTTTGATCCAAAATGTTACAGTTGAGAACAAAAACGTCAAAAAAGATACAAAAAAAAATATGTTTAACAAGCAGATAAAAAATATTTGATTTATGCAGATAAAAAATGCCTCAAATATATGAATTACGCATTTTTAATGAAATTTAGCAACGAGACGAGCGTGTCGTTTTCCTTTCCTGAAAATCTTTATTTCAGTACCATATCGCATCGTGCTCCGTGAAATAGTCTTAAAATCAAAATCAGAAATTTTAGAAGTACAAAAGGCGTTTTACCTACATTATTTACAAATAAAAGGACGATTACAGATACCAGTCAGATTTGGAAGCGTCCTAATCAATAACACTTTAACTACTAAATGCCTAATCATGATATGCAATACAAGTCGTGCTATTCAATTTTATTATAACAAGTGGCTATATTATAACTCATATCACATTATTTTACGTAGATTACAATAACTTTTGTTTTGTCAAAGCTTCATTTTCAATTTTATCTCACAACTCCAACGTTACCATTATCATAATTTGTTTATGTCTATCAGTTGTAATAGCTACTTTATGGCACATGAAATAAAATCTAAATTAAATATGTTCTAACTAGAATTACTAATTGAACCTAATTAATTGAAGTTTTTGAAATAAATTAAAATGTTTGCTCTTTATACAAGATTTACGAGCTTAAGTTTGTATTTACACTACTTTGAATTCCATTATAAGTTTGTTATTTCAAATTATTGCCAAGCGTTAGTTTGTTTTTATGATTACTTAATCTAATGATATTAGGATTACAAATTCGATTATTGATATACAGACGGACATCTCAATCTGAATTCTACCAATTCCAACAATAACATTATAAATTTCAGAATTGATGTTAAAATTAATCAGATCTTTAATCGTATTCATTAATTTAACCATTATTTACATAATTTACAACTTACTGTACAAAGACTAGGAATACTTTCATTGAATAAAAATATATTAAGTATATGAATAGAAAATATATGAAATAAAAAAGTGTGCGCATAGAATAATAGGCCAACAACACAGGTTCATGTGCCAACAGTCTCTCATTAGGCCTCAAAATTAGTACACAAGAGCTGAAAACAAAGTCATTACTTAAAAGATCACAAGATTCACTTTCACAGATCAACGAAAACAGTTTCTACGTGTGAGGAAGAACTGCGATAGTCTAATCACTACACTAATAGGAGTCTATACGTCCGTTTGGCACAAGTCGCCGAAAACCGGCAAGGCGTGATACTACCGGGTTACAGAGTCCACCCGTGGGTGTGGGGCTGGGGGAGGGTGTGTAGGCGCGTGGGACGGCTTCACGGAAGTCAAGACCCCCTGCCCATGCCTGAACGAGGTCAGGCGGGCCAGTGTCCGAGTACCATCGTTGTCGAAGTTAGGCCTTTCATACTGATGATTCGATCTCTGCCGATGCGGCTGCATCGCTTGCAACTCATCGTACCCAGCATCGTCACCATAATTCTCCTCATCAGTATCATCTCCAAACGCTCGATAAGTCGCTTCCGACTCAGAATTCTTTCTCGAACTCACGTAAGTCCGACCAATGAGCGATTGCGTCACATCAGTCTTTTTATCAACTTTCCCTTCCAAACTTTGGTTGTACCTCAGCTGAGCTTTATGGTTCTTATCCATTGAGGGTAGATCGTAAAATTTCAAAACATTCGGATGGCCTTGGAAATATTTCTCGCTATAAACATTTCTATTGTAATAACCGCCGTTGCTAGCGGGGTATAATTCCTCGTCTGGAGCGTAGCGATTGTCAAAGGAATCCACATTCTTGCCCGGAGGAAACCAGCCCTGTAGAGTAAAATAAATAAAACGTTTAAAGACAAATACACAAAGCGTTAAAACCCGGGCTTAAATTCAATTTGAATGAGCTGTGAGAGAGGAAAATTCACTTACCAGTGAACTCACACACTGGCGAGTGTTAGCAACTAAAGTGACCGAAGCGTACGCGGCCGGCGAGCTTGCGGTTTTACTAGTGTTCCACTCAGTCGCGTTGACGCGGGAAGACGTCACCTCCGCGTATTCCGGACACTGTTGAGCAACTCTATCGTACTCAGAATTCGCCTTCTCTTTACTACTTTGATTCGTTTGACTTCCCGACAAACAAACCCCCGGTTGGTTTTCCATCCAAAGCAATGACTCAGTTTTGGTCACCGTGTTTTTATTGTAACAGCTACTCAGCGGATGGGACAGCGATACAGCCGCTTTTATATTCATCTGAGTCACCAAACTCGTCCCATTTGAATCTGAAACAAAAACAACCCAATTACATCGGTTTATGAATAATAATGGGGCTCGTTATCGATTTCATAAGCCGCATGCAAATGATCTCGTTTACTGGAGACTTTAAGATGTAAACGTAGCGCAAAACAAATAAAACGAGTGAAATTGGCTTAAAGGTAACTGGGTGAATCAACAAACGAATAGCCTCGAGAAAACAAAATAGAAAACATTTACATTTACTGGGTCTTTATTTCTCGGATTTGTATCATTCCTTTGTGCCCCGAACGTGAATGCAAAGTGAAAGAGATCCAGTGCGCTCACGAGAGGGCCCGTGCTACCTTTCAACTCGAAAGTAATCTAGCGCCCCTCACCCGTCCTACCCCTCGCGTGGCAAAGCCTCCATCAAACAAACGCTCGGCGCCCTGCACCACCCCACGACACCCGTGGAATGTTTTTAATTTTGAAATTCTGATGCTGATTCCACGGAAAAAAGTAACGGTTTCGAGATAAGCTGAATAACTGTTTATTTTCCAGTTACGTTAGCTCCGCGTTTCGTGAATACCGCGCTCTATGCGATAGATTACACGGCACGTTGCTATCTTTATTGTTACGAAAATTGCTATTATATCAAATAATATTGCCGCTCACCGTAAATGTTTGGAAGTGCAGACTTTTTTGCGAAAAGATTGTGTTTCCGAACGTAAATAATGCCGCCAATCACAATTATTTTGAACAGAACAATTGCTCCAATCAAAAAGTAAAACCATGTTTCCATCACGAAGTCCCCAGCCACTATAGACACTTCCCCGTTCATCGGATATCTGAAATGAAATACATTTGTCAGAAAATGTTGGGAATTCATTTATATTTCCTCCGATATTTTCATGCTTTTGCTTTTATTTCTCTTACCTCGATAATGGATCCAATCCAACCGAGCGAGAGTCAATATTTAAGTATACTTTTTGACTGTACGGACCCAACCCCACGATTGTTTCAGCGGCGATTTGGACTGAATAACTGACTCCAGAGGTCAAGTTGGTCATTATAAGGCTCGTCGCTTGGTGAACGGTCGTGTTGATGGCCACCATCGATTTATTAGCGGGTATATCGAGCCAATTCACAATGACATTGTAACCTGTTATGATTCCATTTTGCAAGTGCAACTCCGGTGGTGACCATTTCAAGTGGACAGTTGTGGTATTTAATATAAACATTTCTAAATTAATTGGAGGACCGTCAGGCACTGAAAGAAAATAATATACAATCACATTGTAGAATTTACAAGAGTTAAAAAAATAATAAACGAATCAAATGGTATTTACCATCGTCCAAAGTTTGAGCCACCCTGGAATTTGAGGGCTTTCCTTCGAATTTCCTATAAAAGGGTATCAGGAAAAATTCGTATTTTGTATACTTTCTCAAAGACGTTATTTCATAGCCGGATACGTCGTTGGAATGCAAAATAGTTTTCATTTCGTACTCGGTCGTCATGTTGTCTAGGGGACGGAAATATATAAAAAGTCCTTCAAGGTAGTAAAAATTCAAAATCTCCCACATCAGCTTTATGGTTTTAGCGTCGATGGGCGTCGCTTCGATAAGCTCTACAATGTTGTCTGTGAGAATATTATTTCTGAATTCAGTGTGATTTGAATAAACTCCGGTCTCCCACAAGGAGTTAGCATCCTCTCCGATAGTGATAGCGTCGGACACTGGACTCGGGCCAGACAACCCATGAGAATTCTCCGTCCGTACAATAAACATGTACGTTACGCCCGGTATGAGAGATTTTGCGGTGTATTGTGCTTGGTACACTCGCCGAGCGGCCACTACCCATCCCCTAGAATTTCTCGGCGTATTATTTCCCTGCAAAGTTTCTCTTGAAAATACTTCCACTTGATACCCGAGCACTGAGGACGATCCGATCTTATTATTTTGATTCCACGTTATTGTGACGCTATTGTCAGTTGCGTTGTATATTTGAGGTTTTGTTGGTGGTCCGGGCAAAGCAGACGAGTCTGCGGCTCGAAAAAAATGGATATTTGGATTAATCGGGCTATCGACTAACAAAACTCCACTCCACACATATTTTCCATGGTGAGACGAAGCTACACACGTATAAGTCCCGCTGTCGCCTTTGTCTAAATCCTTCAATATGAGAGTGCCGTCATTAGATACGTTCCTCCTATGATTTTGTATTAATGCTTCCCCTTCAAAATACCAGGCGATGATTGGCTCAGGTGTGCCGATCGCTGTGCAGGGGAAAACTGCCATCGATTTTATAGGTAACGTTTGGTTAGAGGGCCCGTTTGTTATGATTGGCGGTGGGCGGTCATCGTCTGACGTCACGGTCAGTTTCCCTCTGATGAACGAGCTGCCAGCAAAGTTTACCGCTGAACAAACTATCGTGTTCCCACTGTCGTTTTTGTTTGTATCATTGATCGTTAGCACCGTAACTCCATCAAGAACTGTGGACGCGTGGTATTTGCCTCGTGATGTGCCAGGGAATAAAATTGTTCGGTTGCCTTCGATGCTCCAGAAAATTGTAGGCTCGGGTTTGCCGAAAGCGGAACATGTAAACGTCGCAGATAACCCAGCCTCGATGTTCACTGTGTTTGGTCTCAGGTTAATTGACGGTGGATCTACAAAAAGCAAAACAAATTACTATCGCTATCGCAGTACGACCATTTGTGACCACTTTATAGGTGTACTTACCGTATACAGTTAGATATCCGCTAGCGCTCACTGCGCCTACTAAATTGTCAGCCTCACAAGTGTATTCTCCCTCATCCGTTAAAACTACATCGTCGAGTCTCAGACTTCTGTCATCTAGGACTTTGACGCGGCCGAGTGGCATGTTCCCTCCGCCTGCGGTCCTGCGCCACAACACATCGGGGAGGGGGTCACCCCCCACCCGACACTGGAACGTCACGCTACCGCCCGTCTGCGCCACCACGTCCTCAGGCCCCGTGATTAAGTATGGCTTAACTGCACAATGAGAAATAACCATGAATAACATGACAAAAGAGCCATCTTCCCAGAAATTAGACGAAGTTAGAACAGGAGGAATTGAAACGGAAAATTCGGTGAAATTTTGAATTAATTAGTTGAGACTCACTGTGTATTCGGAGCGTAGCGACGGACGATTCCCGGGTGCCCGCTGCGTTTCGCGCAAGGCATTGATACCTCCCAGCGTCGCTCTGCCTCGCATCTTGAATTACGAGATTTCCACCATCTACTAAATGCATTCTGCAAAAATAAAAATACACTTAAAAACGAGGTGAAATAATGAACGCATTTCATTACTTCGAACAAAGTGCAATGTAACAAAGTCATTCAAATATAGGGCGGAATAATTCAATAGGAAATTAACATTTAATAAGGGGTCCGGTGAGTCAGAACTATTGAGATTTTTACTTGATTGCTTGTCGAGCTCTTCAATATCCCCTTCTTTTATAACTTTGATGTACCCTCCCCTAGACTGTTAATTATTTTTATGCTTCGCCATACGTAACAACATGCGCCCTTAAGATCTTCATAAAAATTCATACAATTTGAAATGAAATATATTGCTTGTATAAAATATTTTTTTTTTAAATCGAATCAAATAAGATTATTTGATTAAATAAAGAAAATAAGACTATTTTACTTTTTTATAACAAGCGCCACTATAACATCTATTTTAACTTTTATTGTGTTTATTTTCTTATGTTTCTCGAACTCATAACCGTTAAAATAAGCTTATCAACATCCTTAAACTCACAGCGGGTGCCTGACAGCAACCGCGACAAAGTCGCAAGCACATAAAAGAGTGCGGTGACTCGTTAAACTCCGCATAAATTAGCCTTCTTGATTGCTCATGAACTGCACGATTAAATTCTTATACGAGATATCCGATATCAAACAAGTAGTATGAGCTATTCGGGTATTCACAAGACTATCACATTTCCATCCCACTCGGAGCTCGACGAGAGCACTCTAGGACCCTCGACATGCCTCCTGCGTTTATCTGGCTATCGATTCGCTGCCAACTTTCGACGGATAACTGAAAGTTCTTATTTTAATAACGTAACTGCCAAGTTTGTAGAATTTCCGCAACCCAAAAGTTTCCATGATATGAGTTTTGTTCAACTCGCATTGGCGAAGTTTGCTCCTAATAATAGAAACTATAAATTGGGAGATACTGAAATAATACAACTTAACTTACAAAGTGTTTTAGTGGCGGTAAAGATAATGGAATCTATGAATTCTCGAAATCGAAGAGGACGTTTTAAAGTTTGAGACACCTTTTTCATCACTATTCTTTGTAATAATTATGTATGTAGCTTACCTAGAATCACCATCAAAATGTAAATTCTGACCATTCTTCTTCCAATAGACCGTAGGTTCAGGGGAACCTCTTGGCGGCGTACATTCTAGAATCACAGTCTCGCCTTGAGCTGTTTGTGTAGGCACTGGCTCCAATCTGAACTCCTCGCGAAGAACTAAAACAAAAGCAAAACGTAATAGCACGAAATCAACTTTCGAATCCAACACATAAAGAAGTTAATACTGACCAGCAACATGAAGGGACGCATTTCTACTTCTCGCTGTTCCATAAGGATTGGTAGCTTCACACCAATACACTCCAGCATCTGAATGCGCTCTCCCATGCGTTGCTCTCAAAAAGAACAGCCCTCCAGCTGGCAGAAGACTTCTATGAGTGTCCGACACAACCAGCACTCCTCCTTTATACCACCTTACAGTAGGAGGTGGCGAACCACCAGCTCGGCAGTTCAACGTCGCCGGCTGATGCCGCGCCACAGTCACATCAATGGGTTGCTCTATGATGTATGGGGCCTCCCCTGTACTACCATAGTCATCGCTCAGCCCACCTTCCACATGACCTGTTGACAAAAAACTTATTTAACAACCACAATGGTCCTTCGCAACGTATTGATTACCGAACAAACACTACAGCTTGAGTGGTTGTTGCAGTTGGCGTGCTTGCACTCTAATGAAAGGCGACTCGCACGGCTCCACCCACTGCAATTTCCTACGAGCTTTATTTTAAATTTACCTAACAAAAGGCCCTTTCTAGGCTACGGTTTATTTTAATAATAGGTAGAGTATGTCATTTGCAGCTACTCTAAAGCGGCGCACAATAATAATGAGCCATAAACACAGGCTTGGCAAAGCGCGGGTCCCCCAAGGATGCTGTTTGGGACCCCTTGGCTTCAATGTTTACAACGTTCGCGCAGATGTTAGTTTTTGACACTTGAATTGATGTATGTCTATTGTTGTGCTTCGAGGTTATTGTTACGACGTAAAAATCGATCGGTTGCAAAAAATTCGATTCGGTGTCTGATTATCGACGGAATGAACCTCCAGGGATGGCCTGCGACTGGATTTTCGGCAAGGCTTGTTTTGTGAGCAAAATCAATAGAGATTACTCTTTTGTACCAAGTAATTGTGTTTATTTATTCACGTGTCCCGTCGTTGCGAAATGCGGTACAATACAAGGGCTAATCTATAATTGAATCTCCATTCGATTCGCTATCGTTCAATTTTTGAGCGAAATATCCCTATTTTGTATACATTATTTTTATTACCTATTTCCAAATAATATATTCGTATGTGACTTTTAATTGGTAAACGTAATGATTTATGAGAAATTCCGTAAAAGCTTCGTAGAGGATTCCCATTTGTATACATAATTGTAAAATAAAATAAGCATCATTATTTGGGACCATAATTATCTAAGCAAATATAAATTGCTGTTAACGTTGTCAAAATGATGTGAAAACAGACAAAATCAAATAACAATGAAAAGTAAACTTAGCAGAAAATAAAAAATTGCAGTCTTATTGCTGAAAGCGCTTATAACGATAAGACCATTCATTCATTTTAATATATTTTTTTAATTTACATATTTTTTGATGTTATTGATGTACAATAAAGTGTTATCATTTAATCAAAGTGATCTCTTCCAGACGACCGTGCAGGGATAGAAAAATATCTGTTTTAGATTCAGTCTAACCAGGCCTAGCGCACTCCGCAATGTAGGTACGAAGCTACAAGTACATAGCCGGACACCGACGGCGGGTCCCGCGTCGTTACACGTGCCGCGTCAGAAGAGATAAGAGCTATGCGATAGAAAGAGAGGCGGTCTGTATGTTAATATGACTGGTAGGTATGCAGAGCTATGCGAGCTGAATTGAATTTTATTGTGTCATAGCAAGAGTCGCTATTTGTTTAAATTTCTTTGCGGAGTGATGCTTCTGTCCCTTAGTATTCTGTGGCCTTACATTAATGCGGTAGGATTATAATTACATGGACGTAAATAATTACGCGCCATTAATTACTTTTGAAAGAACATGCCCAAGATGCCTGTCTAATAATAGTATCATTTATCAAACCATTTATACACACATGAAGTTCATAATTATTATTTTCTACTCAATAATATGTACAAATGAATGGCTACAGTTAATCATATGTGACACTACAAAAGCAATGCAACTTTATAAAAACACCCAGCACTAAAGCCCACGTGAAATTGATGATGCGATGGCAAAAGATTTTTTTTGGAGGAAAGATGGCAAAAAATATTGACCATTCAGCCGAGGTGACAGCTATAAATTAACTGTCATCCATGGATAAACTTTACCCAGTTTGTGTGTAATCCCACGTGAGTGTCGTAAATCTAATTTTATTCAAAAATACAAACTTATATGTACAGTAATCTTGTAGGTAAAAAACAGTAGGTTGGTGTTGATTTTATATGTATAATTTATAACGCAAACAAATAAAACTTACTCGTCAAATTGTAAATATCCTCTTTTATTACCCTCGACGCAAAAAGGAGGGGTATTATAAGTTTGACCACTATGTGTCTCTGTCTGAGGAACCGATAAAACGGTGAACCGATGTGGATGCGGTTTTTTATTTGTAAGCAGGTTTTGCGGCGGTGGTTCATTGTTATGTTTTATCAAAATCGGTTCAGCCGTTTTTTACTTTTTATAGGCTTTTCGTGTCGGGGGTTTTTAAAATTTTACTACACTGAAATTCGCTTGTTTAGTTTTATTTTTATTTTACATAAAATGAGCAACGAAACGAGAGTCGTTCACTTGATGGTAAGAACACGCTTGTCCATAGCAAAATCAGTGCCACACAGAACTCTTTATACCATCGAAAGTAGGTACTGCGAGGTAAAGCATTGCGCTCGTTTCCCCGAGACATCAGATAGTAATTTTCATATGCCGAGTATTTTCGCTGACTAAATTGACCTAAAACGGATGAATGTACAGCAAGTGATTTGTTTTTGTGCTTATTATCAATGCTTTCGCAAACAACATAGCAGTATAAGCACATAATAGACGTAAGCAATTTTATTAGTTTTTTTTTTGTGCTTGTTCGTGGTGACATTTTGAATTTGTATTTTGACTAACTGATTATTTAGTTTGTTGATTTATTTAATTTACCATTTATTTGGCTGATGACTGATTGATTTTATTTTATTTGAGCTTGTGGTTTTGTCAAATGCATTTAATGTATGTAAGGTTTATCAAAATAGCATAATATCGAATTTGCATTTTGGCTGACTTTGTATTTAAATTGTGTTATACATTTTTAATTACCGGTAAAAAAGGAATATATTTTTTTAATAGTTCTCCTTTGATCAGACTAATTTGACTTAGAATGAATAACTAAGAGTAGTTTAGTAATCACAAATATATATTTAATACTACTACGCTCGCTCTAAAACGGTGAAAAAACAAACATCGTGATGAAACCCGCTTACGCGCTTTGGAGTGGTAGGCTCTGGCCGTGGTTGTAATACCCACCGAACAAAGCCATGCCGTCAAGCGACCTAGTCGTGTTTCGGGATGATGTTCGGTGAACCATCGGGGAGACGGGTCTGAGCAGCCGCTCAACTGCAGTCTCTCTCTAGATCTATGTGCTCCATCTTAGGCCACGTCATTGCTTCACATCAGGCGAGATTTTGGCCAAACACAGATCTATTAAGTGTAAAAAAAATACAAATCGATAATTTTTCAATTGACAAATATACTCAAGGATACATAGTCATCATCAGCCCATTACGTTCCCAATGCTGGGACTCGGGCCTTCACTCAAAGGGAGAGTATGGGCCATAATCCACCACGCTGACCTAGTGTGGATGTTACATTTCCTTGAACTTTTTGTGATATATTCTGGGACAAACTGGTTTCCTCACGATGTTTCCTTTACCGTTTTTAGAGCGAGTGTTGAATACGCACGTAACTTAAGAAAATCAGTGGTTCGGGATTCAAACTCTGATGCGTTGGATCGAAAGTCACACGAACTCCTATTGAGCCACACTACGCTGTAGTAATTTCCAAAGATTTAGAGTTTTGTTTACCTAACAGTACGTGAAGCAAAGACGTGAAGGTATAAAAATAAAGATTTAGCAGATTGCGCCGTTCATAAAATATTGTTTATGTTGTCCGATACGATAGTTTATAGCGTATAAAACTAACTTTATCGTCTTAGTTTGCTTTAGTTGTGTGTTACTCTATCGATGTTTATGAATGATTAATATCATGTCTTTTTTATGGCATCTGATAAGTTAGATAACTGTGATTGGGACATTTCGCATAAAGATACTTCAGAGAGTAATCTACAATGTATCTTTATTATCGTAGTGAAGATATGAATCTATTGAAGGGTGAAGCATAAGGATAAAAAAATGACGTAGCTAGAGCAAAATTGTATAATAGTTTAAAAGTCCATTTAAATTCAACCGTCATCCATTTTCTTTAATTCTTAATTATTTATTGCAATCATATATGTACATTTAAAGAGGTCTTATGAAAGATACCTATATAGATAAATTAATAGAGATAGATAGATAAACACTTTATTGTTAAAAACCTTGAAAATAGGTTTCTTTTACGCTTTATAGATCTATATTTGGCCACTTGGTACATGAAAAACAAGTATTCACAGTAATCAGCATAACAAGAGGCGGTCTTATCGCTCAAAGCGATCTCTTCCAGACAACCTTTGAACAGAATTTACTAACATAATTTATTAATTTTTAATAACCATGTCATTGAAAATTTCGTCTTAATTATAATAGCATTTTCTTATACCTACCTAGGTATAGGTAATTATTGCTGTTGCACGTCTATTAGATGTTATTCAACCATTTGTTAATTTCTTTTTGACAGTTATTAAAAATAATTATTCTCCAGTTGCGACAAAAATTCGTCATAACTACACAGCGTAAGGCCGCCAACGCCAAAGGGTGTAATTTTTCAACTCTCACGCGAGTAGTTACGCTCTATTGTTCAAAAATCTTTGTTAAAAAAAAATTGCGAGGGTGCCACGTCTCCCCTGCTAATTTACAACAGGCACATGTTGACACGCGTCGCAAGAAAAAATAAATAAAAAATCGGTCAGAGACATGGATTTCGCATTTAGACAGAGAGCCACGAGGCCGTATCGCCATGTATCAATGTTTAAACCAACCAACCGTGCCTATATTTTTTCAAAAGCTTAGAACTTTTTTAAGTCTGGTTTTATTGCTCTTTTTCTTTCTTTATTTGAAAGTGATCGTGTGAACTTCGAGTATAAACTTTTAACTCAACATTCGATTGCTTTTACCAAGGATTTAGGTTTATGACTGTGTTACTCGTATACCGTATCCCTTTGATTCTCAAACTTTATTTGATCCGAAACCGATATTGGCCTATTAATCTGTCATCACAGACATAACATTTTATGGAACAGTTAAATTTTCTTTGATCACAGCTACAGAAACGCGGTTGCAAAAAAATTAAAAACATTTTGTTTATCTGATTAGCCGCAGATACTTTTCACATCTTATAACTGTCACGTCACCCCATGATATTTGATAGCCGTTTGAATTTGGAATATCTAATTCTAATGGCAGTGATTGGCTCCCTAAGGAGGTAATCATGATTTTTCGAAGTTCGAACACGTGTTTAATTTAAGGGAACCCCTTCGCAATGCGACGCGACGTCGACGTCATTACACGCTAACGCAGAACGCGACAGTTTTCGCCTTAATTGGTAATTTATTTCCTAAAATTGGTTTAAAGTTGGAAGTGAGCAAGGATCAATAACTGTTTAAACTCCATTAAGAAGAAATTTACTACGTGTTTTATTTCATTGGTCGTAAGTGCTGACTTAGCGGCCACATGTGAAACTGACGTAATAAATTGAGTTCGGGAACAACTGGAAAACAAACGCCCAATAAGACGGTCACAGTTAATGAAATAGCACTTATGTTTTACGGCACAAAAAATGCGACACGCTTGCTCGACACATGTGCGAAGAATTAGTCGACTCAACGGAAGGTCGGATTAGCTAAATGTAAGTAACACCGTTTGGTTTTTTGGAGGTCCATGGTGCACGAGCCCGTAGTGTTGACTGACCCTGCCTCTTTCATATACGAATGAAACAACAAAGTGGTATATTCGATTAAGTAAAACAAGCGGTTAAATCAATTTGCTAAATTCGGTACGAACAGAGCAAGCAAAGTTACATTATACCGCATACCATGTTTTGAATAAGATTATATAGCATTCAAAATACTGGGCTTATTTAGAATAATAAAAAGGTCAGTTTATGAAATATCACTTGTATTTTATAGTGCAAAAAACGAGACGCGCTCGAACACATGTGCGATGAATTGGCCGTCTCGAAGGAAGGCTGGATTAGCTAAATGTAAGTTACGTGCTACAATGTTTGTGTTGTAAGTCGGCCGTCTAATGCATAGGGACAAATTGTTGACACAGTGTCATCTTTCATAGGGTCCGACATACCTGGAAGAAATGGGGGCATTCTATCGACACTTTGAGCAACACTGATCGATTTTAAGTCGTAACAGCTTGACTTAAAGTTGGCTTTAGAAAAATTGTATGTTTGAAGAAATTGTAGCAAAATCGTTTTAAAAGTTTACGGAAATGCAAACGACAGTTGCAACGTCTCGCTGGGTTTGTTGTTGTAGAGTTTTGGCGCGTGGACAGTTGTAATAACATTGTTGATACCTACTGAGACAATTTGGATGTATGATTGTGTACTGAGGTAGGTATCAATTGCAAAGTGGCATTGCTAATTCAATTGGTAGCCTATTAATTGTGACGATTGTGCGACTTCTAGAACCATCTTAATAATTAATATCGTTTCGTAGGTAACAATTTTTAATTAAAAAACCAGCAGTTTTCAGCTCTATGATTAGGTTTAATTATTAAAGCATAATATACAAAGTAGTTTTACACTCGAAACTAATTCAAAACATACCTTTTGTAATGCTAACACCACCTTCAATCTACAAACTCTACATTCTGTCTAACACTCACAAAACAGTTCGGATATCTTCCCAAAACAAAAGAACTAAAACATCGACAGCCAACTGTTTTTATGTAGTTCCATTCACGTTCCTATTAACAAGATGGATCGGCGCAGGGGACATCTACCGAATAAACACAAAAAAGGTTTAGTTTGCAAACTGATGTTATCAAACGGCTTATGCCTTTGAGACCGAGCTGACAAAAAGTTTCGCGATTGTCTCATGCGATAAAAGTACCGATTAGCATCCTGACAACTCCCGACAACTATATTTATAGCGATACATCGGTATAACTCGATATGATCGTACGCCTACACAATTCGTATGCATAATTCTTTTTTCTAATCTTACGCTTGCCACTTCCGTCTCTTTACAAAATTCAATATACGTTTTTATAGGGGTCAAAAGCGTCAATATTCATAAAAGTCAGACTTTTGTTTAGTGAGATTCGAGATAGGGAACCATTTTTCAATTCCTTCTCGTATACAATGAGTTGTACAATACATGGAACTTTTGGTGCTTTTATGGAGACGCCCCGAGCGATTGACTCTGTTTATTTTTATTATTCCTTTTCCACCGCATTTTACGCAGCATCCATCACGCATTAGACACAAAAGATAGGCGTCGTTTAACATTAGCTTAACTTCTTTACGGTTTGATAACCACCTAGGGTGCGGACTTTTTTAACGTTACACAGACTAAATAAATTAACACGAGTGACATGGTTTTACTGGGGGATTGACGCTATCCAAAAGCTGTATTTTTATTAGTCTGTTGATTGTAAAATATGCGATAGACAGATGTGGATCTTCGCATGTGTGTTTTGTTAACCTAATGAGATTTGTCAATAAGTAACGCTTTCCTCTTTGTATATTAGTCTCAGGAGCATCATTAGGAGTGTTTGTTTGTAAGACACGGTTTTTAGGAACATTTTTTGTTTTTGTGGCGTGAAACACTGATTTCTTTATGTGACTATGTGGGTAGGAGGGTATCGTTTAATAAAAAGCTATTGATTTCGATTTTTAACCGACTTTATAAAGGATGAGGAAGGAGAGGTTCTCAATTTGACTGTATGCTTTTTTAAATGTTTTTACGCGATTACTCCGGCAATACATAATACATTTTAATGGTCCTTTTTTTGTTGGATAGGTCATACTTCAGAGATGGTCCCATTAAATTTTATTGAAATTGATTCAGCAATTTTTGAAAAAATCAACAAAAACAGAAAATATGGGCAGTCTTGAAATCGGTTTTGTTTTTTTTTCTAAAAATATATATTGAAAACACAGAACAGAGCTAATTATTTCAAAAGGTAAAACAGCTGATTCAAAGTAGTAGGTATAAAAAAAACTTTTATAAGCATTTAAAAGTGAAACAGTGTTGTGAGCTATCTGAATCGTTTGTGTAATTAAACTCCAATGTCTAATTCTAAGCCACCTGAAGTCACTTATATTCGTTACTACAGTACAGAAGTATACATACAGAAAACACAATAATATTAACATATACACACACATCACATTATAACACATTAATATATAGAGAATCTAATCCATTAATATATAGAGAATCTCCGGAAAGGGCATCAGTCAAATAACATTTCTATTTCAACTAAAAGACAAGGTGAGTCTAACCCCGTTGTTCCTCCCGTGACAAATAAAAGCAATATTGCGCGAGTGACACCGTTATTTTCGTCGCTAAGTGTTGCCACAAATCTAAGATGGTACGGCAAGGTACTAAATATCAAATAGTGTGGGGGTGACGGCGATATCCCTTGGGGTGGAGCCGGGGTGCATACTTAGCTATTAGCGACGGTTGAACTCTGACTTCTTGTGGTTATTTTGTAAAGAGTGAAGATGGTGCACCCCACCCTTATTTGTGGCTTTCTTATCATTTATTACTCAATTACAGATTACACGGGTAACTTTTGTGAATTGATAATCTATGAATTATCTTCTATTCGTATATGTTTAGTTTATTATAGATTTTGGATATATTTTAAAATAACGTTTCAATTCTTTTGGAATTTGAAAAGAAAATTAAAAATGTCTCCGCAAGACAAGGTAGAGGATAGAACACGTTTAATTTAGTTTATCGAGTAGACCGTGTAGTGTTACATATCATCTTCATTCATTTTTCATGACTCATCAAACCTATTTCTTATTTATATCTAATGGACCTACTTTTATTGCCTTGAAAAAGAAAACAGAATTCAAAATTGGATAAACTGACAGAGAACGGAAAAAAGAGGAAAACCAGGACTTGAACTTGAGCTGGGAGAGAGAAAGGTGCTCTCACGATTTGTTAAAGGTGGAAAACCATATTATTTTTGTGGCTCCGTTGTTGTGAGGTATCACAGGTTGGTGGCCCGAACAAAGGCCCACTCACCGCCGTCGAACGTCCCCTGGATTAGGAGAAGGACAAACCCAGGACAAACTTCCAGTTTCTCGGGAGAAGGACAAACCCAGGACAAAGTTCTACGTTCTCATTTACCCTCTTCGACAGGCAGAAGAAGCCTATCGACAAGGACAAAGTACTACGTTCTCATTTACCCTCTTCGACAGGCAGAAGAAGCCTATCGACAAAGTATACGTTCTCATTTCTCTCTATCGACAATTTTCATTACCCAGAAGATCTTTTCCTCAGCAGCACTGTTTTATATACTGTATTAAAAGTATCACCAAATTAACATAAATTTTATTACAGCTTCCCAGTCCCTCTCTCTCTCCCAGAAGGGTACTGTACGTGCGGAGGTCTTAGGTAGAGCTAGCCGGGGGACCTCCGTAACGTTACAACCGGTTCAACGGTTCAACCAAGAATTATAAGCGTCAGAACGGTAGGTATTTTAAAAACGCGTGGTTCAAATACCGTTTGAGCAAATATTTTTTATCGTATATTTAATAAAATAAAAAATAAAATCATAAACGGTCGATAGAAATAAACGTTGTACATCTTGTTTTGTCACTATATATATTAGTCACTATAGAAAATATTAGAGACAAAATTTATATAAATATAAAATAATATATATGAATATAAAGTAGTTAATAAGATTACAAGTATACGAGGGTTAGTAGTTTACACATTTTTTTTTAAACATTTACGGATCGTTGCGTTCAACAAGCATTACACGTTCTTCCAATCAACGGAAATCAGAAAAACTTTTAGTCAACTCACCTGAGTATAAACAGATGATTCCCAATAGAGATGTCACCACTGTCAAAATATCCATCTTTGTAGGCGCTACAACATTTTCAGCGAGTTTTTGTGTCGAAATGTTTTCTTTTCATTATGAGGTTTCATCTGGAACAAATAAGAAGCTTCGTTGTTACTAGGAACTGGGTACTTAATTACACCTTTTTATGTAATTGAGCTACGAGACGAGCAGGTCGTTCAACTGATGCTAACAACATGCCTGTCCATAACTTTTATGCAATGACTATAGTTTATGTGTATTATATTTATTAAAATTTTGTTGATAACACCGTCTTTATATATATTTTGTCTACACTCCTCCACTTGTTTGTCTGGAAGAGATCGCTTTGAGCGATAAAACCGCCCATTGTGACGCTAGTATTAAGTTAATTGTTATTTTAGTTTTAACTGTTTCTGTTTCATGCTGTTATAATAAAGAGCTATTCTATTCTATTCTATTCATAACAGTTGCAGAACAATCCAGAAATTTGTTATCTAAAATCTTGCGCGCACTGCATTGCGCTCGTCACCCTGAGACAAAAGCTTCTAAGTCTCATAATGCCTAGTAATTTGTGTTTGTTGCTTGCACTCTACTAATTGGCAGCAGAATAACTGGCAAAGCGGTTGTACTAACACAGACGGCTTCTCGCATAAGACAAACCTATCACCTAGTAACTTAAGTCAAACATATATATTTATTTTTATTTATTTATTTATTTATTTTAGTTCAGATGCTTGCTGCACTTACAGTTTTAACCAAATCGTGTAGCAAGCTAAACACATAACAAAAATAAAAACTTATGATACACTTAAAAACTGGATACAGCTATTGACAAATGTACTGCATCGCATGCAGAAGATATCAACAGCTGGATCGCTAGCAATCAGGGCATTGAGTAGATGGACAGCATGGGCCGTGGGTGCATACTGTGCGGTGCACGTGCGCACCGCGGGTGCCGCGAAAAGGCTCCTCGCACTGCCCGCGCGCGCTCGCCGCTTCCGGTCCGGTGCGGATAGGTAACAACGCGCCAAAGTATCGGGATTGTCGATCTTATTATTAAGGAGCAGATAGTAGTGGAGTAATATGGCACACTTGCGTCTGACTTCCAAAGTATTCATGCCTACCATGCCTCCAACGAATAAGGACGGATACATGTAAGGGTAAGGGATATACGTGTACATTTTGATAAAAATACACAAAATACTCTAACCCTTTAAAAAATATCAAACTAAAGAATACTGTATAGAGACCAACTCGGCCCTGCACAAATGACTTATAGTTAAGTGCAGATTTTGCAAGCTCACTCTAAAACGGTGAAGGAAGACATCGTGATAAAACCCGCTTACGTGCTTTGGAGTGGTAGGCTCTGGCCGTGGTTATACCACCCACCGAACAAAGCCATGCCCGTCAAGCGACCTAGTCGTGTTTCGGGTGTTTCGGTGAAGCATCGGGGAGACGGGTCTGAACAGCCGCTCAACTGCCGCCTCTCTCTAGATCTATGTGCTCGATCTTAGGCCACATCATCGCTTCACATCAGGCGAGATAGTGGCCAAACATAAATCTATTATGTGTAACAAAAAAAGAGACAGGTGGCTAAAGTATTTTGGTTCCTATCTAACCTATTACATTTTATACAAATGGTCTATTCAGTCGTACTGCAGTTAGAACTTAATTTTCACACATTCCCATTTATTTCATTAGAATTAAGCAGTAAGAAGTTAATTCAGTAAATGTTTTCAGAGATAATTTCCGCCGGCGTTTCGTGAAACCCTTTTCCCTTTATTCAATAACAGTAACGACTTAACAGGACCCGAAAACCTAATATTGCGCTCAGTAAATTTCGGTTATGGAGTCCTTTGCCTTAATGTTACCTTTAATTTGGTTAGAACTTTATTTAGTTTCCTTGGACACTTTTGGTACAAGTTAGTTATTATTTTGACCACCATTATGTTTACATCCTAAAATAAAGTGGGATCCCATCCTACGAATATTGTAAATGCGAAGGTTTTGGAGGATGTTTGTTACCAAATATGCAAAAACTACTGAATGGAATTTGACGTAACTTTGTAATTGACGTAATATAAAAAATATGACTTTTCATTTATTTTTTATAATATTTATGTAGAAACATTTGCAAGGTAGTAGAATAAGAGAGCATTATTTTGACATTAATGACATCTGTACCGTCCTTATTTAATGCAAATAAATTATTAATCCCGGAAAACTGACCAATATGGCCGCGGGGCGCAACTAGTAATATTAATAAATATGAAAGATGGATGTTTGTATGTTTGTTAATCAATCACATCACACGCGAACGGATATGACTAAAATTTGACAAAGGAATAATTTTAAGATTCTCAATAATTAGGAAGAAGGAAAATGATATTGCTCGAGTAGGGATCGAACCTGCGTCTTCAGAATACCGTCTCGACGTCTTAACCACTGGGCCACCGAGCCAACTGCTCGAGCAACCAAATTTCTTCTATCCCTCTTATATCGTCTTACGGGGACGATTCAGGCGTCGCAACGGTGTTCCGAAGACGTAGGTTCGATCCCTGCCCGAGCAATATCATTTTTCTTCGTCCTAATTATTTAAAATCTTATGATTTTCGCCCTGCATGCGCTAATGCATTCAATATCAAAAATAGGGATAATGTATTTCAAAGGATATTTTCCTGGAATAATTAATTTTTAGAAAAAAACAAAAACCGACTTCAATGTATCTTCGAAGTCCAAGGTCACATATCGATGAAATTTTTATGGGACCACTTCGTAGCTATACTGAACCCGACGCAAAAAGAATTTTTCAAATCGGTTCATAAATGACAGAGTTCTGAGGTAACAAACATAAAAAAAAGACAATCGAACAGAGAACCTCCTCCTTTTTTGAAGTCGGTTAAAAATGAACAGTTCCTTAGAGAATAACTTTAAGCCTAATTCTACGCAGACGGAGTCACTGGTATCGGATAGTCACATCACACTTAATATTATAAATGCGAAAGTTTATATGTTAGTGTGTGTTTGTTACTTCTTCAGGCTGTAACGGCTCAACGGATTTGAGTGAAATTCAGAAGGGGATAGCATATATCCTGGAACAAATAATACTAAATATTACTGTCCTGGATTAACATATAGGTTATTAGCCTGGTGACCTGTAATACAGGTCCTTTAGACCTATATCAGGCAACAGTCTCCCACAAAACAGGTCTTCAAAGTTCTACTGTAAATTCTAGGCATAAGAATGTTATAAACCTTCTTGGGAGAAATAAAATAAAATGTTATTATTATTAGCACTTTATCCCGTAAAACCGGGTAAAACCATGGGGCACAGCTAGTACTATATAAAAATATTGTTCGTGTTAAAAGTTTTCAACTATCATACTAGTCGTTAACTCAGCAACTAACGCAATCAACTGCTTCGAAGCCAAGCTGTCAACTCAGTAGCAATTCTCAGACGCTTTCATAGTCAAAATTAAATAAACAAACATCGAACTCCCAAGCTCTTCGTCACTGCGACACTTCCCGGACTTGCAGGAACGTAAACAACTTCAAAATATTTATTTGGATTATAAAGAGGACTGTAAACATTTCTGTCAAACCAAAATTTGGAGCTCTTAAACTTGTCACACTAACAACTCTTTGATAAAACGGATTGCTAAACATGCCATTCAAAATTCAACCTTATTTTTTTCTAGTTAGACTTTATAAACATGCCATAAGAAGCCCAACTTTATTTAACTGGAAGCTGAATGGCTTGTAACAAATTGCAGAACATTTATAAATGAAGTCATATTTCAGGCGAAACTATAAAAAGCTGTAGTTTTTAAAATATTGACACGAAAATAAGTGGGTTAAAGCATAAATAAAAATTGTGACATCAGCTTTTGGCAGCAGTTTCAGTTCCGTGGATTGCAGTAAATAAATCCAAAATGATATTGCCCTCGGAAAACGTTACAAAATATTTATATTTTATATTTCTCTCTTTGGAAGTCGCGTTTTTGGTTTTTACACACAAGCGGTTGTTTTCTTAGCATTTTAGTTGGGTAAGCGTATTAATTCCGTAAGTCTGGGTTAAATTGATAATTTTGGAGTAGGTATTGACATTTAGCAATAGGTACAAAGTTGTCAATTCTGACAGGATTAACTGGGTTATTTTTTTAACCCTGGTTGACGCAAATCCCACTCAACCTCTGCAAGCCGTTTGTGATGTAGCGGCTGAGCAGATCAGCTATTTTATATACTGCAGAGGTTGTGGATTCAAATACCGCTACAGGAATAATTTGGTTAAAAGAAACGCAAGCATTAACTTCGTGTAGATCTTACGAACGAACTATCGTGGGACCAAGTAGAAAAAATAAGTTTGTATTTTGTCCGTTATTCACTCTGAGATAACTTAAAATAATGTCCTTTTAACCAGAACACAGTAATATTTGCTTACTACTGCTTGGCAGTTGATGTTAGACCATCCAGCTCAATGTTACGTCACTTTTCATTTAGTTTCCCTACATCCGCTATATTGAAACTGACAGCCCTTGAACCCTTTACAAAATCAATACATTTATATTGATAGGAAATACACACTCAACTTGAAATAAAAGCGTTTGATTACCAATTATAAAGTTTGTTTATGAATATTGGCATGAGGATAATCAGGAAATATTTCACATTTCTGCGGGTAATATATTTTGATGCTTATCCCTTTAAGCATCGTTCGGTTGATAAGGTCGGGAGTGTATGACCCTGATTTAACTTCTGACTAGTTTGAATTAGTTTATCTCGGGTTCAACTGCTCTTGACAACTTCCGTTGACGTCGAGTGGGTTATTTGATGTTTATTGATTTGAACTAGATATTGCTATGGTAACATACAACAGTGTATTGTCTGATACTTTGTAAGGAGTAGACAATTCAGAATTGGGGCTCATAATGTTCCAGTCAGCTTAGTAGACCTGACCTATTTCAAAAACAGCAGAGCAATATAATTGTTTTAAGCTTCCGTTCAAATGTTTTTGTCGATTTGGCAGCAAAAACCAGTTGGCAAATTGAAATTAAGCCTGAAATATTGCTCGCAGTACTTTTCAGTACAAAACAGCACTGGTGCTTGCCAAAATACGAGGGGTTTATTTATGCGAAACTTTACAGTAATTTCCTGTCTTCCTCACAATTTTAAACGAGTGAAGATTTAAGTTAAAATGCTTTAGATTTAAAAAATGAAATTGCTCGAGCAGGCATCCAGCCGTAGTCTTTGGAATGATGTCCCGACGCCTTAACCACTGGGCTACCGAGCCAACTGCTCGAGCTGCTAAATTTCTTCTATCCTTCTTTTATCGTCCTACGGGGACAATAAGTAAAATTTAATTCATAAAACACTGCTTAACATGTTTAACATGTTTTGAAAATATATATTAACCTTCACATCTAGATACTTGCTCCATCCATTTGGTTCAATGTCATCCTTCAGGTTAATCCTACTAATTTAATAAATACAATAGTGTGTGTGTGTGGGTGTGTGTGTGTGTGTGTATGTTTGTTTGTTTGTTACTACTTAACACCAAAATGACTGAACTGATTTAAATGAATTTGGTATTTAATACGACACTTTTATTCCAAAAACTAGCAGTTCCTTTGGAAATAACTATAAACTTAATTCAACGCGGACGGAGTCGTTGGTATCGGCTAACATATCGGAAACATAAATGGATGAAAAAAAAAATTATAACAAAAACAAACGACCTCAATTCTGATATATCTTCGAAGTCCAAGGTCAAATATCGTTAAAATTTATATGAGACCATGTTAAGCTATACTGAACCCAACAAAAAAAAATCTTAATCGGTTTATGAATGACGGAGTTCTGAGGTATATAACAAACATAAAAAAACAATCGAATTAAGAACCTCCTCCTTTGTTTTGAAGTCAGTTAATAAGGACATTTAATCAGCCAGGCTCTAAATTATCTCGAAAACCCTCCGATAAGGGCTACACCAATTTATTACAAGATATTGATATTTTTATAATATATATATGATATGCGAGGTCGAAAAGGACCTTCGCGAACTGCAGCTGTTCGACTGGGAAGAGACCGCGCAACGCCGAGACCAGTGGTGCCTTTTGTTGTCGGAGGCCAAAACCCACTTTGGGGTCACCGCGCCATCTTAGTAAGTAAGTATATATGATATTATTTATATATTTGTACTTTAATTTAAAATAAGAACACATAATTTATTATTATTTTATTTACACCGCCGACCTCTCTCGCTCCGCTTTTTAACTCCATCCAAAGGTTGACTGGAAGAGATCGCTTTTAGCGATAAGTCCGCCCATTGTACTTTAGATTTTAAGTTGTTTTCATGTACTTACTGATTTTATTTTTGTTTGGTGTACAATAAAGTATTGTGTATTGTATTGCTATGAAAATGTTGGCGTTCACAAAACAGTCACAGTAGCCATCACGAAGATAAGATAGCCGACACATGCTATAAATATCAGCTGAAAGTTCCAGTAAAGTTACGATAAAAGGATGTGATTTAAACTTAGCGACAAACAAATAAAGTACGATAACGGATATGACGTAAACTATTAAATATGATATACAATATACTCATACTTGTTATCACAAACACAGTAAAGTCAAAGCAGATACATTGTTTCATGCAAAATAGAGCATTTATTTAACTTGACTCTATATTAAGATGCCACAAACTTACAGTCAGGTACCAGTATTGTGGCTTAATGTTTAATCTTAGATAGATAGATAGATAAACACTTTATTATTCACCTTAAAAAAGAAATTAAGTACAAGTTAAATGTTTACAATGGTGTAACAATGGGCGGTCTTTACTCTCAAAGCGATCCCTTCCAGACAACCTTTGGATGTAGAGGAATAACGACGAAATCTTACTGTTTTTATGTGTACATACTTATAATTAAGATATCATATTGTGTTGCATTGTTTTTGCTTAAATGATTTGAATTGAATTGAATTATGTTCATAGTTCATAAGTACCTACTACTACCAATATATATTTATTTTTATCTTATTTTAACTTTAATGATATATACATGTAAACTTTATGTTAAAGATACATTTTCTATGATAATACATATATAAATATTGTTTAAATTCATGAGGAAGCGCAGATATACGTAGAGCCTCAGTTGCCTAGCTTAGGTATCTAAGACTCAACAACTGGTAGTGTCAATATTGTGTTTGTATAATTAATGAGGCGAGTTAGAGAGCGAGTGTGGCTCAGTGGGAGCACGTGCGACATTCGATCCGACGCACCCGAGTTCGAATCACGCTGGCCCCGCACCACTGACTACCTTAAGTTATGTGCGGATTTTAACACTCTCTCTAGAAACGGTGAAGGAAAACATCGTAAGGGAACCGGCATGTTCAAGAATAAATCACAAAAATTCAAGGATATGTGACATCTACCAACCCGCACTGGGCCAACGTGGTGGATTATGGCCCATACTCTCTATAAGAGAAGGCCCGTGTCCCAGCAGTGGGAACGCGATGGGCTGATGATGATGATGAAGAATTAATGAGGCTAGTATGTTCTTTTTTTTGGCAAATAAAGAAATATATTATTTCAGGCATGTTATTGTTATACTAGTTAAAGTAAGGTATTTATTAGTTTTGTTATTACAAAGGTAATTATCTAGGTAATTAAATCTAACAGCATAATATAATTCAATATATTCGTTAGACTTTCAAAATTATGTAAAGTTAACATAAACAAAAAAAAATGATTTATTTAGTGTTACGATTTCAGTTCTGGCCCTGTACTCTGAAAAAGTAATTACGATCTTCATTTGTCGGATGAAAGGGACAGCGCTATGCAACAGGCATAAGAGTGTCTCTTTTAGTCCGCACAAACGAACGAACGAAAACAACTCGGAGTAGGCCCCCAGAAGTCTTTAGCCCTCGATGTAGCTTGACGCTGTGTTTCAAGGACAAGCTCCTCCCCTTTTTGATACATAAAATGACCAAATCTAGATAGTTGAAATAAACATATAAAAAAAATGTATTCAACAAAAACGCTGGAGCTAAATACGACAAAATTATATTACCTATCTATTCAATAAATACGAAGGTTAATGTTTATATAGTATTTTATTCATCATCATTATCATCATCATCATCATCATCATCATCATCATCATCATCAGCCTATCACGTTCCCGCTGTTGGGACAAGGGCCCTGTCTCATGGGCCACGATCCACCACGCTGGCCCAGTGCCGGTTGCTTTTTTTATTCGTTTGGCTTAAATCTTATTTTATATTAGAACTTCAGTGTACATATTTCAGTACAACCCCAAATACGATAAACAGAACCACATCAAAACAGTTAGACAGTAATAGTTAAATTATAGTTTAATCTCAGGTTAATTACAACTCCGGGATAATCTCGGATGGGAACGAAATTCAATCAGAATAGGAATAGCAATTTCCAAAATAGACGATAATGTTACGAATATGATTGGAAAACCGATATTAATTTATCCTTGCATAATGTGAGTTGATTACAGCTGAACTATAGTAATTTTATCTGAAACCTAAATATGATTCAATTACTTTGTAAATCTGCGATATATTTCAGGCTTCATTATACGCTTAAAAGCCTTGATTTTATTAAATCTAAATTATGTACGGCGGTGCTGACAAATTTGCAGGCAGATTTATGATAATTGCTTTTTTAAATGTACTTAATTGAGATAGATAGATAGATAGATAAGCACTTTAATATTCATCCTAAGCATAGAAAAAAGTACAAGTTGAATAATTTCAATGGTGTAACAATGAGTGGTCTAATCGCTTAAAGCAATCTCTTCCAGACAACCTTTAAATTGAGAGGAATAACGAAACATAAACGGACAGGGGTGATAGAAATATAATAGACATACTAAGGGCTTATTTTATATAGAAATATAATAGACTTACTTACTTATTTTATCTATTTATTAATTTAATAGTTTTGCACAAAATGGTACAAGGAATGACTTAATGCTATTTAGAGTTTTCTACCAGTCTTCCAAAGAAATATAGTGGGTGTGCAGCTACGTTTTGAGCAAAAGTACGTTGAGATACTAAATAAATTACCTCAAATTAATATGATAGATTTTATAATAATATAAAAATATATACAACATAATAATAAATATAATTATGTAATATAACAATAAACTTATATAAAATATAATATCTAATTGAGTGACGAGACTTCAGGTGTAATACAAGCTCAGAAGCACGTACATCAATATATTTGAACCAGGATCACTTTTTTTTGTTTTTATTGACCTATGCTGTCCAACTCCTGGGCAAAGATCTCCCCCAGGTCTCTCCAGCTGTCCCTATCCTGCGCCACCTCGCACCAGCCTTAGTATGCATCCAGATCGTCTCTTCATTTACTTTTGGGTCGGCCTGGGCGCCGTCTTTCATCTTGAGGCACCCATTCCGTTGTGACTTTTGCCCACCGATCCGGAGGCATACGGCTTATGTATTATTTCGAATACTCTTTTGACGGCCCGCCACGATATTAAAGCAAATCACGAATATGTAAGATTGCTTAAAAGACAAAAATAAATGTTCTAGAGATTTTTAAATTGTTAAATGTTGTAGGGATATAAGTATTTATTTTACATTATTTAAACAGTAGTTTTAGTCGTTAAACAGTAGGTTTAGAAGTAGGCGTAGCTACCAGACTTTTTCGGATGTCGAGTTTAGCCGACTGTGAAGGTCAAAGGGCTAACGCTCAGGATCTCTAACATCATTTTTTTCCACTGCTGGAAACTCTGTGTTCATTGGTGGTGAAGAGAGTAAAAAAGCTCAATCCACAAGGCGGGTTAGTAAAAGCATTTAGTTTTCTTTGGTACAGGTGGGTCCCATGGCTTAAAAAATGAGATTCTTGGACGTGCCACTTTCAAGAGCATAAGTTATGACTTCATAGTCATTGGTGTGCGATTTTAACATTGCATTACATTGGCGCTGAAGTATCATTCGTTACCGCTTCACCATATTGGTCTTAGTTTATGAGGTCGAAAGAATCGAACGGAATTAGGTCAGAGCGGGAACGAATGAAGCGTAAAAGTGAAGGCTCTATCAGTGTATAAAGATTAAAGCCAACAAAATATTGTAAATATTTTTTGACAATAAATGAGACTTAGTTCTGTTTGTAAAGGTAGAAGCCTAAATAATCACATCACTCTAAATAGGCCTGTTTGTCAAACATCTTGAGATGCGGTCAAATAAGTTTCAAAGCTCGTAAACATTTAAAATAAACATATTTAGGAAACTCAAGGAGCGGAGTAGGTATGTATAACTAACTTCTCCAACTGAAAGGGTTCTCACGATACACATATGCGTTCTAAAGTAGCCTAAACAAACTCAGTCAAGGTTAAGTTCATAATTTATTGCCACTTGAACGATGACAAGGCGCGGTTAGACTAAAAATGTACGGTAAATAAACAATGGGTAGTATAGAACTATACAGCTGAAGTTCTAAAAAAAGTCATAAAAAAGGTGGGACAAGATTAGTTTTATCTTAAAAATTATAAAACTCAGTCACTACAATCATTTTTCTAATTTTAATGCTTTACTAAGGGAAAGTTTATTCTTTATATAGCGCAGAATTTTTAATAGAACTGGCAAAAACTTACGTACCTATTGTCGTGATCATGGTGCTTGCAAAGTTGCAACAGTGCCAAAATATTAAAAACGAAAAACAAAATAAATACATGGTCAATACTCGTCGGTGTAGAGTTTCTAAAAGCAATTCTCATGTCAGTGACCATAATAGTTATAAATTGAAAATAATAAAATATGGTTGCTTAAAAGCTTGCTCTACTATGCAAACTAATAGTGACTAACTTTATGTAGGTACTAGTTCCGATGCAGCGCCATAAAAACTACACAGAAGTTAATTGAACCAGACGGCGAAAGTGGAGCGGAATTTTTAAAGCCCTTTTACGCTTCACACGTGAACTGTACATACGAGTAGAAAAAACAATCAATATGCTGTAGATAAACCAATAAAGACAGCTTTTGCAGTGGCCCGGTTCTACAAAGCGGTTATGCACTATGCAGCTCAAAGCCGTAATAAGGCTGTTGACTCTTTTACTTCCAAGGCGTGGCTGAGATAAGTTTAGCAAACGGACTAGAGCGGGCGAGTGTTTACTCTTCACATAGAGCTGGGCTAGTCAACGTTGTATAACGTTTGTGGATTAACTTTAATGGGAACTAGATAATAATGTTGATCAAGTTATCTGTTATGCCGCGGATAGTTGTTTCGTCGAAGATTATGTCTTCATTTTGATGTCAGTGAAATTTTATTCAGTTTTCGACTTTATGAAGGTATTATATATTTCTATTCCGTTTCTAGATTGAGAGAATAAAGTATACCAATTGATTTACTATAATAATAGTTCATGAACAGCATTCTTGTTTCATTAAAATTCATCACTCTGAATTCTTCAATAACGTTTACGATTTAGATCTTTCTTGGCTGTTCTATTCGGTGCCATCTTTAAATGGGTACAAATTTAATGGTTAAGTTAAATTTATTCTATGACGTCGATAAATGGATGTGAAAAGTTTACCGTCACCGGGACTTTAACCTTATAAGTCATGTGTGGTATTATGACAAACATATGAAAATGTTTTGAATGCAGCCTTACGAGTTTATAGGAAGGTCTCACGAAACCTCCGCTCCGTCACGATCACACGCGGCAGCAACCGTGGGTGTTATTATTATTACAAAAATAAATGAAAACATACTTTCTGAATAATGTTTGTTTTGACGAGGACTACCATATTTACAAGTAGAAGCGGGTGTCGACATGCGTTAGACCCACACAACGCGCGATTGATCGCCTCGATCTTGTAAAATATGAAGCGTTCTACTTTTGGAATTGATTAATTGTGGGTTGGGACTTCTGAGACGAGTCGCTGCCATCCAATTTAGGAGTCGCCACGGACGAGGCTGAAGTCGATGCTGCTAGTTTTTTAATTGCTCCAATCATCAATCGCTCAACGTTGATTTACAAGCTAACGATCTCTTTTAATGGACAATTGACATCTAAAATAGATGTTACGTGTGAAAAGTATGTTTGACAGTTGAGGATCAGCAAATCAGGCTGGATTACGCAGTTTTTTGTTGCGTCCTCCGTCGGTGCGTATTGTCGAAATTGCACAAGTTTTTGCCAAAGTTTTGGACAATGGTTGGCTCATCTCACAATGGTGTATTTTTGTTCGTGCGGTCTCCACTGATAGTTTGCGTGATGTATTGGGCCCGGGTAGAGGATTATTTTTACCCATTTCACGAAGTTTGCAATGCATCTATTGTAAGGGACGGAAGCGGCCTCACAAAGACTACGGGAGATTATTGTCGACAGAGCCTCGGTCTCTTATGAATGATTAAGGATTTGAAATATAATATTGTGTGCGAATCATAAGCTGCTTTCATTGTGTCAATTAGGGGCTGCTTAGAATTTAGAACAATTCAGATTAGTTCAATAACGATAATGGAGAGCTTTTACAATGAGTACCGCATTATGTTCATGTGTGTTATTTGTGCAATGCAAATATAAATATAAATAATAACAAATTCTTAATTTGCCTATGTTCCGCCTAAACCTAATCACTTTGACCTAACTATTTTTTTACTACGATCCGATACTGTAGAGATACGGCAGAATCGATTGACGCTATGCATGCAATGTATAGGTACATAAATGTAAAATAGTAATACAATCTCAAAAATCATGTTACCGATTCGCCACCACAAGCTACCTCCAAACCAAACAGATATAAATAATGCATGGCACTAACTTCAAAGTTCGATATAGAGATGTCAAAACGGCAGAAAGAGTAAAACTTCGGTTACCTTATGAGCGCCGTTCGCCGTTTGCCGTTTTGCGATCAAAGTTCGCCGCTGCTTTACGATTTCCCGTAGTTTTGTGGTAATAAAGAGATGATTTTATTTGAAGATTTTTTGTCACGCAAATAAAATATTAAATTTTTGTTTGACTCTAAAATAAAATCAATTGACGTCATTATGTTTACACTTCAAACTCGAGTTCATCAATAGCGTCATCGGCCCATTATATCCCAATTACTTGGTCAAGGACCATCAGAAAGTATGGGGTACAACTAACCACAGGTCAGGGCATAAGAATTATCTTATTGCACAGTTGCATAAAACAATCTATAGCTTTTTTACAACAGACTGGGTTAGCGTTTGACCACAATGTCACCTGATGGGAAGTGACTATTTGGTCGAAGATGTAGCACGCTTGCCCAGTAAATACTCGTTCACTCTTGATTTGAACGCACCCTGATTTTATTTATGTGGAAACACAACATATGACGGCAAGGCATTCAATTCCTTTAACATTCGCACTAAGAAAGATGACCCGAAACGTTTAGTACGAATAGGCGGAACTTCAACCATGTAGGGGTGCTGTTGTGCCGATCGTGGTATGGTGATGGAGGGATTTGATTGTGCAGTTCTTGAGCATTCTCCCTAGTGTATTTTGCTATTCTAAAACAATTAATTACATGTTATTTATAGCGTGTTGGATGTAATACGAGTATAATAAATGAACGCAAAATGCCTGCACTATAATAATAACTGCTTTATCATGATGACCACAATTTATCATAAACTGTAGTTCAAAGTCTAACTCTTTGAGACATACAAAGGACAAAGTTAGGGCCTGTTCATAATATATTCCTTCAACGATAACCTCAAACAGGATCGCAGTGTTATCTAGATTAATGAACCTACAATATAACAGTATGTATTCGACTTTATCTTTAAACACATTTCGTATTTCCTTAACTTGCAGTTCAATTTTTATTTTTATCAGCAGTAATTTTAGAATCATGTCGAAGTCAATAGTTTGACAAAATGATTTCTTTTAATGGCATCTCATTGAAACTGTTATTATAACAAGGTAATAAAATGTATATTTTATCGTGCATATGCAACATGAGTTTTTGCTGTACTTTACGAGCGTAAATGTGTTTGAGATTATCAAATATGCAAAATAAACTGTCAAAAATAATAAAGTACATAATTTAAGGCTCACTGTTTTGTATCAACGGCTTTTTATGTGTTAAAGAATTGTTTTGAGATGAGGTCACAACAGAAGGTTTTCTTTACAAGAACAGTTTCAATTTATGAATATCATACTACTTGTCTTTGTGCATTACTAATGTATTTGACATACTCATATGTTCAAGTTCTGTCTACGTTGAAATAATACCTACTAAAAATAAAAATATAAATTAAAAACACACACACACGGTTTCGCACACGAAATAGTCCATCGCTGATTTTTTGTACATTGTTTCGTTTATCTGTATTTGAAAGTTGAATCTAATATTATTTTAAAAACTCCCTCTGTACCTCACTCTATCTAATTATAGATAATATTGTATAAAATATTGGTAAATTAAAACACTCGATAGTTAATTTTCGCACTTTAATTTTGTATACGATCCTTTTGAGTTTAAATTAACAACAAGTGAGATAGCACTCAAACGCAAGCCTATAAATAATTAAAAAAAAGTCATACCTGCCAAGTCTGACCAAACTAGATCTTTTTGCTTTATGTTTACAAGTTTTATACTTAGTTTAGGGGTAAGTATTGAAATAGTCAAAATACACACAGGTCTTAAAATATAAGCTACAACATTTTCCTATTTATGTTACTACCTACTCTCGTCTGACAAAGAGGTTAAGACCAATTTAAAACAAAAATCAAGTTTATTTTCGAAAAGTCAAACATACGTGGCACATAATAAAATTATAGGAGCTCTATTATAGCTATACATATATAGCCATAAACATATTATTATGATCAACACATTTTTACGCGCGCTATAGGGCAGCGGCAGCTGTGAGTGTAAATCTCGAGAGCCGTCAATAAAACTTGGAATAATTTGCCCCACGCCCACCGCCGCCGCCCGCAGGCGAAGTGTCAAATTTTCTAAGTCATTACCCAGCAATTCAACTTAAAAAAATTGCAAGCATTTATTGACAGCAAGTTAGGCGATCAATCAAACGCAATCAACGTAATTAGCTAAATACAGCTCTCAAGGACCTAATCAAAGCTTCAATTGCTCCGTTTAAAAATAATCCAACTGCAGACATTCCAGATTTGTTGCAGAAAAAAATGAAGTCCTGTTCCACGAAAGTCAAGTCTTTGATGTAATGGAATTTCTCGACTTAGCGACTGATTCATCCAAGCTGGTTATTTCTGGCTTGCTCCTTATGACGTGGAGCACGCGTGGCGAAAGTGCGGTTCCATTTGTTTGCCGAAGTGGGAACTCTACGCCAATAACAGCTAGTACTTAATGGCCAGTAGGTACTATTAAACGGCCACATTGAGTACTGACGTTGCACAATGTTTAACCACATGTTTCTTCCGAACACGCGCACTATCAAAATATTGACCCTCTTATCCGCATTGCACTGTGGCACTTCAATATACACGAGTGTCTACTTATATTTGCTTACCCCATTAACTAACACTTAAACTGCGGCTATGCGTTAAAAAAATATTTATTCAAGAGGCGATGCTGTCCCAAACTCAAATATTTTCGCTCTTATCAAATCATTATCAACAATTACGAGGCTACCTAGTAGTTTTTTGCTGCGGCCTAAACGCTTTCATTAGGGTCATTTATTTAGGTCTATTTTTGTTAAAAGGGTCGTATTGAACGGCGAGGAGTGGTCTGGAACAATTAAGGAGCTGTTTTAGGTAAAAAATGTCACCCTTTCAAAGGTTCTGCGTGTAGTGTCCAAAAAAGAGGACGCTTTTTATCACCTGGTTTGGAAGTCACAAAATGTTTATCGCCACTCGACGGCTTGTTGATTTATGCTTCCACCCCTTCGAGGGCGCCCGGAATGAATTAGATTGTTTAATTGGTCATTTATTTTAGATGATAACGCCTGTCGCAGAGTCGGGGCCGAGTCACTTTAGGTCACTGAAGTGGTACTTTATCGGAAATTATAAAGCTTTCTCTTTCATGTTGCCGCAATGAATTACTCTAAAAAGTCCTGTATTTTGGTGTACAAAAAATTTAAAAATAATTTAGGCATCAGCTGTTGATCTAACTTGAGATTTATTACACATAATTGCTATGAGGAGAGCGGCATCTCATGCATTATGGATTACGTTAAAGAAATATGATGTGCTTTTAAGACAAAAGGTAACAAAAGTTTATACAAAAAAGTGCCTAATGACCGCTTACACTTTCCTTGAGCCCACCCGTGACGTAAAAATTAAAGGCTTATCTTGAATTATGCTTAATTGGAGGGTCTAAAAATACAGATTGAATATCAAAAGAATTGATTGATAGCTTTACCTTAACGTACCATTTTAAATTCATGTTAAGATTCCTATATTTATGATCCTAATTACCATACGGTCAGATTACCTAGTATGGAAATTGGAACTATAGTATAGCTACGATGACTAATAAAAAGTTAGAAATCAATACAAAAGTATCTGAACTAAAATTCTGGGAAGTTTTACAGCTTTATTGGTTCTTGTGGCATACATTTACATACATTATTGAATTCAATTACTGTGACCGAATAACTGGAGTGGCTGTTATTGCTTTAATACTATTAGTGTGCGCATTTGCTTAGGCGTTTTAATGCGCAAAAAACGTTAGATACAAATTCAATTCAATTCTATTCAATACTTCTTTATTTCAATTTTGTCGTCACAGACGCGCTTATGAACGTCAATTATTACAATGACTCTACCAGCGTATCGGAAAAAGAACCACTACTCAGAAGATACGGCAAGAAACTGAGGGGCATATTTCTTAGAATTTTTGTTACAATATTTTATGTTTGTTTTTGACAATATTATTCTTCTTATGTGCCAGTTGGCTACTTGGCAGAAGCGGAATGTTCCATGCATCTCTGTCTTCTATGTAATTACTAGCTGTGTAGTATGCTTTTTCATTAGAATATTTTTCACACTCAATTTGAATCTAATTTCTGTGAGCTCCGTTATACATTTTGGAATTTTATTGTAAAAACGTACACAATTGCCCATGAAGGACTTATTCGTTTTACTCAGTCTAAACCTAGGTACTGCAATTCTATCCTTATTTCTAGTGTTTATGTTGTGGTGGTCACTATTCACCTTGAATTTGTGCAGATTTTTACGAACATACATAAATATTTTAAAGACTTCTCTTAATGATTCGCGAGGACCCAACTCATAAATAGCGCGAACCGCCCGCTTTTGTAAAATAAAAATAATATATAGACAGACTATTCCAATCTGTAAAGAATGTAAATATATAGGTACATTTCTATAGGTAGGTACATTATTCAACTCGATTACCTACTGAGATCGAAAGTATCTGGACTGGCCGTTATAGCTTTTTAAACATAAACGTAGATAGGCTTTTCCGTTTTGTAAAGATACCTATTACTTTTTGGATGCCAAAACCGGAATCGTAACGCATTCGTTCAAATTTGTAATGCTACTTTGCTTCTATATTGATAGAAATTAAATAACCAAAAGAATTATAGATGAGGACGTTATCATCAACGTCTAAACTTGTGGTTACCAAACAACCAATGATCTTCAAATTTTACTAAAACATAATACATGTTATCAGAAAATATTAGCTGTTTCTTATTATATTTATTGAGATACTTTTGATACTGCATTCTTTCTTACACAGACGCGCAAAGCGCTCTTCGATCAACATCGAAGACTTCCGCAATACGCTCCGCGCTAGCAAACGCATAGTTTTACTGAAGTGGCTCTTATTGCTCTAAAACTGTTATTCAGGTAGTAAATAACGTTATAGTGTGTTAAAATTCAAAGCTCGCTATTGCAATAATAAATGAATTTGGTTTATAGTTTGCTTTATTTATGGGAGCCGGTATCAAAGCAGTGATATTTATGGCACAACTAATTATATAGCATTAGCATTTCAATGTTTGTTTTCCCATAGAACGGGAATGGCCACTGTTGTTCAATTGGGGTAAAAAATATTTTATTTAACTAGCTGCGCCCCGCGATTTTACCCGCGGTTTCTTGGGATAAAAAGTAGCCTTTATAAGCTATCCCCATTTTCAATGTCACTCAAATCCGTTGAGCCGTTACAGCGTGAAGAAGTAACAAACAAACTTAAAAACTTTCGCTTTTATAATATTAGTATGTTGTGATGATTGTAATTTTTTTACGCTTAATAGATCTTCTTTTGGCCACTATCTCGCCTGATGTGAAGCGATGATGTGGCCTAAGATAAGCTCATAGATCTAGAGAGAGACGGCAGTTGAGCGGCTGCTCAGACCCGTCTCTCCGATGATTCACCGAACATAATCCCGAAACACGACTAGGTCACTTAACAGCATGGTTTTGTTCGGTGGGTGGTATTACAATCACGGCCAGAGCCTACCACTCCAAAGCGCGTAAGCGGGTTTCATCACGGTGTTTTCCTTCACCGTTTTGAGCGAGCGTGCAAAATCTGCACTTAACTATAAGTCATCATTAGTGCAGGGCCGAGTCGGGATTCGAACCCAGGTGCGTCGAATCGAAAGGCGCCCGAGTACCCGCTTAGCCACACTCGCTCTAGAATAATGTGATATTATGATTCATATTATTTAAGATATTATACGCACCTGGTTCAAGCTCACAAATTTATTGTTAATACAAATGTTTCTTCATGCTCTTAAAACCAATTAATTGTTAAGGTTTTTTAATGAATCCTACTATCCTATTAATATTATAAACGCGAAAGTTTGTAAGAATGGATGTATGGATGTACCTTTGTTACTCTTTCACGCAAAAACTACCGAATGGATTTTGATGAAATTTGGTATGGAGATAGCTGGCCTGGATTAACATATAGGCTACTTTTTATCCCGGGAAACCGCGGGTGAAACCGCAGGGCGCAGCTAGTAATGAATATGTACCATTCATTAATTATGTACCTATATTTAACTGGAAATAAATGATTCAAAGAAAACTAAAATTATACCTGCATTGCAACCTGACAAAATACTTGTTTAGGAGCACTCAGTGAAAAACAAGGTCAAATGTGACTCAACGTGCAAGATCTAACAGGAAAGTAGAAAACGCAATAAAACCACAAACATAACTTCATTAGTGTACATTACAGTCTCTATTCGCCGCAAACAAACAGAAGGAAACCACTATGATATTTAAGACCCTACATGTTTATGCATCTAACAAAAGCACCGCTACACGTATATATGAGCTAGGTTCCTAACTAACAATAGTTTATTGTTCCCGAAAACAACACAAAGCCTTCACTGTTCCACAGCTTCTCTTAATTCTCACTAAATCCTTCAAATGAAAGGTCTGAGAGCAATCGAAAATTTCAATAAGAAAGGCAACTGTAGTTTTAATTGGCTCGACAAAAACTTCTTACGGCACTGGAAAAGTAGCTCTCCTTATAATTAAAACAGATGTGTGAGTATAACAGCGCTTTGATGTTTTTTATATTGCACACAAGGGTGTTTATAATGATATTGTATGAAAAATATTGTATGAATTTTAAACTTTATTATTATAATCATAAGTACTCTGCTACACGCTTGTGATGAGATAGAACGGCGAATGAGAATAAAGGCCTACTTTAGTTTAATACAAAGTGTATCGCTTGAAAATTTATTTACAGCTTGTAGATCGGACAGATAGCAGACAATACGTTGCGGCGAAAATGGCTTCCAGAGCCACTATGGATAACATCATTGGGGCGAAACGGCCAAAATAGAGGCATCGGCTGTGGGCGGGAATGAGACAGTTAATTCTAATTATGGCCGCATTGTGAGACCAAATTTTATTGCTATCTCATTGGCGCGCTCATTACTAGGGACGCAGTAATTGTACCCCATTGTACGCTATCCGCAGACGTCCATTTTTCCCCGAAACCGTGTGAATCTGTGCCGAGGGGACATCGTAATTCGCGCGAAGTTTCCTCCGACTTCACGGATTAATTCCCTTAGTAAAAAGCCTCGGAACCGGAACAAATTCTACGAACACCAAATCTTACTTATCGATTTGGGATTACTAAATCGGAGAAGCAACGAAAATCCTTGAGCAAACAGCAATGAAAGCGATGTTCGTTAAAAATAACGAGCTTCTCTCTGGGGCTTTGCTAAAAGGATAACAAATAACTAGCGTTATTGTGTATCTATTTCGGGGCGAACACACGTTGGCCTTTCAGACAACCGCCGACGGACTCTAAAGTTTCATCGCGGCCTGTCGGAGCGATTAGCGTCCTGACAGCTAATTTATATACTCAACTTACCGATCTATTCCCGGAGGGATGTGCGACTGAGCTAAGAATAGACACGGCGCAACTTGAAAAATAATTTATTATGTTGACATATTTGTTTAACTGCACTTAGTGCACTGGAACAATTTTACTTATACGTTTTAAATATGGCATATATAGTCAATATCAGAAACGGCAGTTTTACCAGTAAACTTAGTTTTTGATTTTGATATTTTGGCATGTTACACGCGCCATAGCCACGGGCTGGCTTAATATATTACGGTTTTATTTAATTAGATACAAATATTCATAGGGTGAATTTTACTAGTAAAAACAATACTGATAAGCATAGAAAAAAACTATTTCCTAATCAAACTTACGAGAAAAACTATAACAATAACTGTCTTAGTTCCATAAGATTTTTTTTTACGCTTTATACATCTATGTTTGGCCACTATGTCGCCTGATGTGAAACGATGATGTGGCCTAAGATGGAGCACATAGATCTAGAGAGAGACGGCAGTTGAGCGGCTGCTCAGACCAGTCTCCCCGATGGTCACCGAAACACGACTAGGTCGCTTGACGGCATGGCTTTCTTCGGTGGGTGGTATCACAACCACGACCAGAGCCTACCACACCAAAATAATAAATATAATCATTACTTTGTTTAATTCGGCCAGTTCGGGAAAATGATCGCACGAATTGTTAATTTCGTAAAACCATGAAGGCCGAGCCGTTATCACCGAATATGTTTGACCGCTATAGCCAATCATACAGGTATCAGGCATAAAGGTTGACTGACAGTGTGGTCACAGATGGCATGAACCTCAAACTCACTAGAACTACGTATGTATCTGTACAACATGCATTGCTACACAGCCATAAACATCTCAAATCAGTCAACATACTCCGTTATTACAAAACTCAATATATTTTATGGCATCGGGCAATGTCACGGAAAAAGCAATGAGGTGTAAGCGCCGCGCAGCTGCCGTCATTGTGCACGATAATGATACTGTTTGTGCATAAAACGCACTGCTTTGCCAGAATTTATTCTCGATGTCTGTGTCTGGAAAATAAACTGCGTAATTTATTAGTGAATTTGTGTAATGGAACGCTTTAGAGTACATGGAACTTGATGTTTTTTTTACGAGTCCAAGAATTGTTACAGGTTTATCGGTCTTAGCAGATAAAAGATACAATGAAAATAGGACACAAAAAGACTCTCATACCACTTTTAAAGGCATTGAACCTTTTTACTTAATTGACATACATTTTCTTCGGTTCCAATTCTAATAGATGACTATGCCTATCAAGAACGACTTTGTCTAAGATCGGAATGTTGGCAACGTATCTGAACATACCCCTTCGGCGCTAAATCTGGAAGCAATTTTCGGAATGAGCTGCTCTGACAAATAATTTGACTACAAATTGCTCCAACATTTCAGTTAACTGGCTTGTTAAGAGCTCAAATATTTCACCTTCAGACTTATTAAGAGCTCAAATATTTGTTGGCAGCTATGCGGTTAAGTTTACGATGAAAAGGTCTTTAGTAGAACCCACTTCAAAAGGTGTAAGAAAAATAAATCTATGTTGATATACCTATACTTTGTATATTATCGTAGATTGCCTCTAGCGATAGGCCGTTTGGTGTTAAAGGACTGTTATTTGATTCAATATTAAGATCGTTATCAAGATTCAACTGACTGTTAACGAGCTTATAGCGTTGTATAATTCAGTTCTCATTTGACATATTACCTGTTATAAATCTTGCATCAGCCAGAAACTTTAGCATCATAAACTTCTGGTGAAACTGTTAAGAAGCGAGAATATCTGTTCCTTATTCACGCAAATTAATTAAGTACGACTCATTCCCATTCAGGCATAACTTCATTTGCCTAATTTCATAACTCCACTTCCCCCACAACATCTAAATGTAAATCTGGCCTATCTGTATGAAGCCACTTATCATGTTAGAGTCGACATAAATTTCCGAAAAATGGTTATTCCAGACCATCGCCCTAAAAGCGGGCCGTATGCATTGCATGCCCATAAATTGTGAGCGACGACGCACTAAAATAGCGTAACACCCCTAACGGCATGGGAACCGCGGACTATGGCGACCCCACAACCTACTAAATGCCTACAAATCCATCTGAGGCACAAATCAAAAAGACATCGAGACGTTCCAATTGCGATTAGAGACGCCCGCTCGATAAACAATTTATAAGGGATGGAGGCATTTCTCATGATAAATGCATCAGTCACGCGATGAAACTGCGTAAATTGGAGTCTGCCAAACAATGAGACAGCGGGGCCGCCACCGGAAGCGACGCGGATTTTTCCCTGTTATCCCAACAACAATGGAAGTCAGCTCAATACTCACCTAGCCTGCGTCTTTTGTTTAATTAATTATCCAACGGATGGAATAATTAAGCTCGAATTCGAGGCCGTGATTAAAGCGGCCTATTCTAAATATTAATAATATCAGGTGCACATTGTTTGGATGTTAAATGGAGGTAATTATCTGCTTCGTGTAAATTTATTGCATGAGTTTTATCGAGGGCTTCCCGCGTGGAATAATATTACAAGTTCAAGATTCGAGGGTAATGAAAGTTCGGGAGCAATGTTGTGGTGAATGAATTAGGTTTGTATCGATACCGCAATGAATTGAATAATGGCGGGGAATGGAAGCCGATCGGTCAATCTTTGACAGTGGTCTCTATGGAGAGAATGGGAACCAGGCTTTGGCACCAGCAATCAATCAGTCCGCAATACGCGTGATAATCTTATAATGTATCGCAAACAACCCGGCGTTTAATTGGTGATGGATCGGTGCGAATCCCCGGCAGTCAAATTTCACGTACGAATCGAACATCATATTTTGCCGAAAGAATATTTTCAATCGCTCCAACGGCGCATATTCGATATGGATTTATTATTTTCGTCTTACCCTCCTAAAGGCTCGGAAGCGATACGTAAAATGACGGAAGATATGAAGGGCGGTAATGGGGAAAATTGTACCTTATTCGATTTTGATAGACTTGATGGTGGATTTGGGTTCCGCTGTCATTTAAGGGTCAGAATGGCGCGCCTTTACCTTAATAACGTGTCAATATTTTGTTGAGTGCGTGTATAAATTGGTTTTTAATCTATTTTTATCTTAAATAATCATTGATTTAAAATTAGTAATGCAGTTACCAAAAACATTTTTTATTTATTTTTAGTTCCTGAGATTTCTAACTAGGATTCCCTGTATCTAGGGAACCAGGAACTACGAAGACCATAATCCCAAACTAGTTCCACAATACCCAAACAAGAAAAAAAATATAGATATAGGGTACGTAAATACTAGGAAAAAGTCATAATTCCTATCACACACATATTTACAACCCTTGTTCGGTAAAGTGCAGTCCGTCCTCTACTTTTAAAAAATTTTGAATACCGGTTGTTTCATATTTTAATAAGAAGTATTAATAATTGTAATTTAAATATGTATAAATAGATGTGCGTATTTTATCACCTAAAAGAGGAAGCAACATAAAATTACAGAAGCTTAAAGTATAATAACTCCACACGCTGGGTGTTCTACTATCGTAAAACTTTATAATATTTTTTTAGGCAACGTTATCGTAGTGTTACAAAAACGACTACTGCAGTAGCTTTTGATATATTTGGGCTTCAACTGATAAGCTTCCTAATATATTGAGGCAAATATTTGGGGACATGACATGTTTAGAAGATGATAATTTTGTCTTTTTAAAATTTGCTTTAACTTTTTAATGATTGCAAAAGCAAACGGCATTATTTTATGCGCTTTGTTTGATAAATAAAATCTTTCTTTCTTTCTAAATACAAATGCGTAGACACCAAAGGTAGGTATGAAGTAGTAAGAAATACTAGATAAATGAAAAAGTTTAGCTTAAGGTGTAACGTCGCGAGTGTTTTGTTTTTATTACTAAATTGAAACTAAACCTTGACAATTAATAGCAGTCAGTAGTTCCTTTTGATAGGTCGTTTGTATCACTTTGTCTTTAATTACACCATTGAGTTCAGTAATTTAATTTATAGTCACGTGTGAGATAGCGCGTCTTTCATTTAGAAGCGGTCGCCCATTACCAATTACCTATTCGATAAGGTTTTATTTATAGTCCTTCGAGCCTCGCATCGAGAATTAAAATTCATTGTTTCTCTTATCCTGAAAACGGAGACAAGCGAGGTCACGGGATATCTCCGCTTTATCTTAAAAACAAGAATTGGCTTTTAAGAACGTCTTGGACCGAAAGGACAAATTCCTTGACCTTTATATTGAATTCTGTGTCTATTCGTCTCGAAGTTGACTCTTAGGTGCTATATCGAATTTCTTCAATGTAAAGTAGAATTTAAAGATATTCCGAGGATTAGATGACGATGCCTGATAAGGGGTCAGTTTTATGACTTTGAAGTTCTAATAAAATAACGATAAAGGTTTCATTTCGTGAGCTTAAATCTTTATCTCAGTTAATTCATTCATAAAGTATGGTTTATTCAATTTTCGTTTCCTTTGGCGCCTCTTATAAAATGTTTTGAAGACGTCTCTATTTTATTGAAAATTAAGTGTTTATTTTTTGTAGGCGAACAAATAAAGAAAAAGATTACTTCTACTATTGGTTTTCTCTTGAACCTTACAAGTAGTCCGAGTACTAGAAGTAGGTACTCGTTAAAATATCTTGTTCTATAACTGCGACAGGGAGAGGGCACGCTTTTTTAAGGGGAATATTTTTACTATAATTATCAGAAAATTTTCTGGAGTAACTGTTTTAGCAGTGATCCATGGAGGGAGATGAGAGAAACCTTTGGCCAATAGAGGTATCCAAATTAAATAGGTTAAATAAATGAAAATACTAAAAAAATATCTGTTATTTTTAGTCTGTCAATCTGATAATATTATACAATTTAAATGTTCAGTCAAAACCATTGCAAATGAACACGTGTGTGGTACATCCATATTCATGAAAAAATAACGGATATTTTAAAGTTTTTAGTTTCCCGTCCTTTTGCAGATCTGAAGTGGTGGGCTAAGTGGGACGTGGCTTGCTGTAAATATGCGCATATGTATGCTTCAGTATTGTATGGTAAATCTGTACGGACGAGGTAAAAAGTGGTGAACATCTTGTGAGCGAAGACAGTTGCTGTTGTACAGCAACTGTTTTTTTAAACATTTTTAATGAATAAATATTGAAGTGCTTCTGCTTTTTTGCGTGGGTGAGTGGTCAAGTATCCGAGACCGCCTGAAAGCCTCCGACATCGCGTAACGACTGTTGTCTTAAGGCAACAACCGGTTCCGACGTGCCCTCTAAATCACTGTAGCGTAAATGCCACCCAAACGGTCACCTAGCACTCAATTGGTCCATACAAACGGTCAACCATACAAGTGGTGACCTCTACAAACATTGCCTAACCTAATCTGTTACAAACGGCTAGGCAAGCTATGCTACGAGCGCTATTGAGAACCTGCAATATATTCAAATTCATTTGTTTCTGCGAACTTGAACTGCATTCGACCGTTTTTGTGACTGAATTTCAACGAAATATTGAAGAACTAAACATATTAAAATAGCTTTAAACTGTTTATAAACTAGTCACCAGAATCAGACTTTTATTACTAGATACGATTGTGACGTACCGTAGGATTTTCTGAACTTCTGTATTTTCCAGAACACGTACTTAACTGCTTATCAGTTCATGGCCCCGATTCACTGTGACAACTTGGAAATTCCTTGCTTCGAAATCACGTCGATTCCTTCATTAATAAACGACATCTCTATGACGCATTCCTATATTCATATATATGACGCGTCATAATCATAATCAATACAAAGTTCGCAGATGTCGTTTATTAATGAAGGAATCGACGTTTCCTCGAAGCAATGAATCGCCAAGTTGTCATAGTGAATTAGGGCCCTGGTGTTCTCTGCTTATCAGAAGACATCAAATCTAATGTACACATTCCATTTGTTCTTACACATTAAGGCACTTATAAAATGTTTATTCAAAGTTCAGTAAAAACAGTTTTCTCCACGATTACTCTCATGTATATGCCGTGTGAGATGGGAGTATGGGAGCATCCATACAGTAACCGATGACCTCCGACACCGAGACAGGATCCGAGGCATTACCCGTTGTCTGTGTTCGTTATGATAATCATAGGCCGTTCTGTATTCGTTAAATCTGTGGATGAGTCAAAGCTTGAGAAGCGTTGTTTATGTGGATGACTCAAAATTTTAAAAGGAGGAGTACAGTTTGAAACTTTCCAAAGAAATATTTAAATACTATTTTAATTAAATTATTTATTAAATTAATCTAAAAGTAACTAAAACTGTGTGTAAATATTATGTTTCAAATATTGCCGCGCAAAAGGTCACCTCAAAACTTGTGATGTCATATGAAGGTAGAAAACGACAAACTCTTCGAAATAAAACTTGCAAAGAGGTTATAATACGTTTTGTGAAGTTTGGGAACTAAATTGTAGTAACGGAACGAAAAAATTAGCAAAAATACATTTTATGAAAAGCAAAAACGTAAAATAAACACAAGCTTGACTCACGGCATTTGCCTACAAATGACGTCATGTGCTGTGATTGTTGTTTCGTTTGAGATGAAGAACAGATTAAAAATGTCAGAATTATTTATTGATTTAAAAATATAAATCATTATTATTTCACAAAAATATTGATTGACTTTCTGGTTCGACGAACATTCGTTCTAACTACATTTTACATTTTTTGTCGATTACTGTCCGAACCCCTATTCTTATACGCAGGCGTTTGCTGCTCGCTTTGTCACATAATTCTAGAAAAATATCCTGATGGGAGCAAAATGTAGATTCAGTTGTCATAAATAACTGCCTAAACTTAAAGACTTTCTCTCAGAAATGGGGTTCGGGTTATTTCGTCCATCACCACGTTGATTAGGTATTACTGAAACCAAGAAGCATAAAACCAACTGGTTATAACTTCATTGACTGAAACTAAGCGCGAATGCGCTAAGCGCGATTGGTTGATTTTGAAACAAAAAAACACACTAATATCCTATCCTTCCTACTAATATTATAAATGCGAAAGTTTGTGAGTATGGATGGATGTTTGTTACTCAATCACGCTAAAATTACTAAATGGATTTTGATACAATTTAGTATTTATGTTTTTAGGTCCTGAACAAGGACATAAGTTACTTTTTCTCTCGGGAAACCGTGGGGCACAGCTAGTTACGTATAAATGCAAAAGTTTGTTCCAGTATGTCTGTGTGTAAGTGTGTTTATTACATCTTCACTCCTGTAACGGCTCAACGGATATGAATGAAATTCAGAATGGAGATAGCTTATACCCTGGATAAACCCTATGTGTTTTTGTCCCGGGAAATCCAGGGAGAAACCGCGGGGCGCAACTAGTAAGTACATAATGGTAAGTAGAAGTAGAGTTAACGATCAAGAGAAAACGCATGACCTCTTAAATAAAGAATCTCGCAACAATTTTACCACTTTTCTTTATTGTCTGTCGTTCCGGGTGAAATTATGGAATTCAAATTTTAAGCTATTATATTATTATTATATTTATTATTATTTTTTAGCCCTATTAGCTATCCGGCTGAAATTCAGAACAGCTCACAACTCGTTGACAATGCATTCTAAATCCATTTATTAGCATGCAATGTCGACCTAACCTCAAAAGGCGCATAAAAACGTGGCTTAAAGAATATATTTTTAATCTGTCCTGACTTCTTGTTAAACAATAAAATCTCCAGCACAAAATTGTAACCAGCTACATTTCTTCCACACAAGTTGCTTCCGATGCGCAAGTGAACGCCCGAATGTATCAGATGGCGCGATTACAAGAACTAATGTATCTATTTGTAACTGCCGGTGTTTCCGGCTTTTTGCCTATCCGTGGCGGAGTTAAAACATTATTTTACTTTTCGAACGTTTTATATGAATTGAAAAAGTCCAACGCGTGGCTTTTGTATGACTGGGTAAGGAAAATTAAAAGAGGAAAAGAAAAAGTAATTTTAAATCTACCGAATCGCACTTGTCGTGTGCTATGTAGCAGGAAGTTACGGATTCGGTAAACGCCTGCAGTCATTTCGCAGTCAGATATAGGTATATTATTTTTGCTGATTTTGTAAATTGTAAGTATCACTTCTTTGTTCAATGATTGGATAAGACAGAAATGGAATACTCTAGACTTTTCATGTTTGAAGCAACGTGCGACATAAGTACCTTTTATTCTTGAAGATGATTCTATTGTTATTCGTATTATGAGTAGCGTTTATTCTATGTTTGAACTTTAATATTGTAACAAAATTTTAAAAAATGACCTCTCAGTTTCATACCGTATCTTCGAGTAGTGGTTCTATTTCCGATACGGTGGTAGAGTCATTGTTTTGTTCATAAATGCGTCTGTGATGCCAACATTGAATAAAGAACTCTGAATGCTGCTAGCTGATTAATACAGGCCAACTAATATACCAACATTTGGTAGCACTTTAACGTAGCAGTAGAGGTTATATAAAGTTCGTTTCGTTTTTAGCCGCACGAATACCAAATATTTGCCTAACAATTAGGTTAGTGATAACAAAGCCAACCGAATTAATTATTGTACGAATTGATCTGATGTTTATCTTTGCTAATTTATTGCTGTACAATGCTTTGAAATTAGAATTAATTATTTATGATCTGAAATCATTTTTTTCATATTACTTTTTAAAATAGGTATTACATTTGGAATAATTGTGAAAACATACATACGTTCACTATTTCTTTTAGAAAGATTTCTAATACAAGGAGGTTTGTGGAGATGATTTATTCTACTAATGTTTGATTCGTTACACAACAAAAAGGCTAGGTTTTGAAAAAGGGAAACTGCAGAGCTTTTTTATATAACCATTTTTCACCTTCTTTTTCAAAGTTTTGTTATTTATTCCACCGCTATTTATTTTCCTATACTTTTTTTTTTGTAAATAAGCTTAACGTTCACATGCATAGATCCTAGTTCCTGACAAGGATTCCCTTTATCTAGGGAACCAAGAGCTATGAGGACCATGGTCCCATAACACCCAGACACGAAACAAATCCAAAGCTGAATGTCCAATTTGATTTAAAAACTAAACTTTGAGAATCAAGTATTCTTACTAATTCATCCTCCCCCCTCGGCGTCTGTAAGTGGCGAGTGGCGACCGCCACCGGAAGTCACTTTTTTCACCGCAGTCCGCAAACCCTTGAGAGTGCCGCAAAATGTCTTCGAAATGACTTTTCTCGTCTTAAGTACATTTCGACATCTGCTTTTTTTGCAAGTCTTACAATTGGTGAAGTGGTTAAGTGGTGTAGAGATGCACTTAAGTTGCGGTATACTTTGAAAAAATGGATCTGAATAATTATGCCTTGGTTTGAGTTTGTTGAATTATTTGTTGTAAATAGACTAGCGTCCCCCCCGGCTTCGCACGTCTAAGTATCAATATATATACTTAAACAAATACTTTGCTCTAAAACATTTTTGTAATGGTAAAATTGCATGAAAATTATACAATAGTTAAGAATACTCATCGAATAAAAAGACAGACGCATAAGAGAGACTGTTAAAGACTATATAGAGATTATTAAAACAATTGGTAAAAGTACAATATACAATCGAAATGATGTAAATAATAATTAAATTTTATAATACTTACAAATCTCTTGAATCCATTACCAAAACCAATAAAATAGTCCAGAAACTCTTCACAAAACTCACATCAATTTAAAAGTCACAATCACTTCGATGTTTTGAAATTCGCGCCAAACGCACTGCGCGCGTGACACCCTTCCCGTGCAAGAGCTATGGGCCAACTAGCCTGCCTTCACGGGAAGGCCTGCCTCGCTGCCGTCTAGACGAGGGGAATTACAGACGCGGGGGGAAATCGCGCGGCGAAACCAACCCCTCGCAAGCACAGCCAACGTTTTCCCAGAAACGGCCAGCTAACATCAATAAGGAAGCATCCTATTATACATTAATAACAGTCTTTGTACTTCAATTAGGCAAATTCACTTGACTGACATCCGCATTTCCCAGATTTTCCTAAAGGCGATTTAGCGCCGACTTGTCTGGAGGATAATGAAGTTGCTTTGAAATCCTAAATTTCCATGGTTTTGAACTGGCCGAGGTAAGGAAAGTTCGCGTAACTTTATTTATCTTCGGGGCATGGACTCGGAACTTCTTTGCTTTTCTCTTCCTTTGAGGTAAAGCAGGCCTGGACATAATTCTTCAATTATAGCCATGTTCGAGCTAAAAGTTTTGAACTTTAAAATATGGATGGAAATTTCAGATAGTACAAGTTTTTTTTCTTACGTAGCCGCTTGCTTCTAAAACGTTCAGGTTAGTACCTACCGTCTCATGCTACAGTGCTCCATAGAAGGCTTTTCTTTTTAACCGATTTCAATAAAAAGGAGGAGATTTTCTATTCGATTGTATGTTTTTTTTTGTTTTTGTAGGCTTTTGAGGTAACAAACCTCAGAACTCCGTTACTCATGAACCGATTTCAAAAATTCTTTTTGCGTTGGGTTCAGTATAGCTACGAAGTAGTCCCATATAAAGTTCATCGATGTTTGACCTTGGACATGGAAGATACATTGAAGTCGGTTTTTTTGACAAACTTTGTAGTGTAGTGGTTGGGCAGGTTGACTCAAATCTCATACATCACTAAGGTTGCGGGTTCGATTCCCGCGACGGGACAAATGTTTGTGCACAGAAAAAAAAAAGCGCAAGCATTTGTTTCGTGTCTGGGTGTTGGAGGACCATGGTCCTCACAGTTCCTGGTTTCCTAGATACAGGGAATCCTAGTTAGGGGCCAGGATCTATGTATGTGATCGTTGGGCGTTATTTATTTATTTTTTATAAAATGTATAGGTACTTGTTAAGATATGCGACCATAGTAGATAGACGTATAGTAGTGTATATTTACAATAATGCATTATAGAGGTATCATATTAAGTTAAGTACATAAGATTGTCATTTACTTTCATTTTCTCCTTCATTCTAGATTCAAGGTCTGGCACTACGTAGGAATTTACGTGAACTCAAAAGCACACCCAAGAAAACTTTCAGAGTACGTACTGCAAGATTAACTACTACACCCACACACACGAGTTTTATTACAGCATGAAAGTAAGAAACTTTAGTTAGAATTTTGTGTAAAAAGTTTAATGTTACTTCTTCCATCCGAGTATAAAACTCCGACTAGACGATATAAAAAGGCTGTCTCCACATCTCTACGCGCATAAAGAATACGATTACATTTTGTACGGAATAGTTAATCCGGAATCTATTATTATAAGGTTTTTTAAAATTCCATAATTATACTAGCTACGCCCTGCGGTTTTACCCGCAGTGTTCCGGGATAAAAGTAGTCTATGTATTAATGCAAAGTATAAGTTATCTCCATTTCGAACTTTACTCAAATCCGTTGACCCGTTACAGCATTAATAAGTAACAAACACACAAACACACAAATATGTACATACAAACTTTCGCATAGTGTGAATGTGATGTTGGTTATAAATGAAAAAAGAGATGTCTACATTTTTCTTACTTACGTCTATAGAGTATTTTTAGTCTGTGGATCTACACATCAACCTAATATATTTATGTTATAATATTATATATTTTTAATCTGTGTTATTATATATTACCTATATGTCAATGGTTTAGATAAAATATCAAGCCTACTCGAAGGTCAATGGACACGTGTATTCGATTTATAAATTATACTCGTAAAAAGGCTAATTATAACTTAAAATTGTAGGTATGTACTTGGTTTCTATTTCCGTTATTCTTCTATCCTGTTCTCTTTATCAAATCATTATTCAAAACGACTACCTATAAGATGTTCCTATACTTGTCGCTATTTATAGAATTTTAAAGTCCATCTGAATAATAAAAAGTTCAATGTTATACTTCCTACCAGTCTTTACATCTCCACATGTGCATAAAGGTAGGTACATATCGGACGATGAGAATAGTTAATCGAGATTCTAATAATAAAACGTCTGCATCTCTGTATACGGGAATAATCTCTATATGCAACGATACAAAATTTGACAGTAACTCAGTGATATACTTGGTTGAGCCATTGAGCTATTATTAGTAATAATAGCTCAATGGGTTGAGCTTTGTGTTTAATCACAATAATATTTTAAATGCAAAAGTTTCATGTATGTTCAAGATACCTTGGATTAACTCCTAGGCTACTTTTTATCCCGGTAAACCGCGGGGCACAGCTAGTATTTTAGATAATAATATTAAATGCTCGATCAAGTTACAAAATTAAGAAATAATACTTGTAGCGTGGAAATACAATCAATAAAATATTTGGAATGTGATGATGTATTATCATACGATGCGAGTTCTACTAAGCAAAATATCTGGGTAGGAATCCGGATACTTTTCATTCAGAGGCGCTAGAAACTAGTAATCTGACTAATGGTAATAAATTAATTATCGCAAATAAATGATTTGATTTTATTTTTGATTTGAATTTACTGATGCGTTAAGTAGAGAAAAGGCTTACCATTAAGGCCATTATATCCGGGCCGTCATTTGTAAGATTTAAATATTTGTACGATTTTCTAAAGATTAAATTATAGTTCACATCACTAACATGCACGCTCATCGCAGTAAATACAAATGAATGTGAAACAGACAAGGCAAGTGAACTAAACTACGTTAGCTCACGACTCCCGGTAAATTCGGTGTGTTACTGCCTTTATAGAATTGTATTGATCTAGTTTAATTTTAGTTTGGATCCGCCGGCAGTAGAGAAACAGCAAGCCTCCGGCGGCTGTAGAAATCGTTTGAATTTTATGACACGTTGTTTGCTTATGAATAGAAATGTATGAATCAATTTGATATAGGTCGTTATTGGAATGTTTTAAAATGTTTTAAAAATACATTTTTTAGATACGCTTGTTTTTTAGGTATGATGGAATGTTCTTTTCAGGAGAACTCAATAATTCTTAAAAAAATCTACAGGCAAGAAACTCAGCTTTTCTATATCGAGTACTAAGTTATTAGGTTTCATTTTATTCAAATATTTTTAGGAGTTTCTCTTTGGTAGTAATTTACCAAACTTATTTTGAAAAATAGTTTTTTTAACCCTTATACTGGTTTCATAGCCATTATGATCCCCATTTTTATTACAATCTAGCAAATTGATTAGGCTAATAAGTAATTTACATTTAACTTAAACTGATAGATAAACTAATATTAATAATGTGTCCATTAACACTTTTCTTATTGTCTCTATTAAGGCGAAGACACTTTATTATTGTGTTCTGTATGGGTAGCACTCGTACTATATTATACTAATTCACTATCACTAGACACTACACTAACTCAAACGGTTTTGTTCTTTTAAGTCTTCTTTCTATATCCGTGTGGTCGAGGAGCTGGATTGCCTCGATGTTCACATGATGATGAAGCCTATGTTGGTGGGCTTCGGTAAAAAGTGATTAGACTTTTTGCAATTTAACAATACTTAATTGTTTCAATCTAACTTCGGCTGTGTTGAAGAATGTCCATGAATACTTGTACAATTAACGCGTCCATACAAATCTCTCAATTCTCAAACCTTAATTGCCACAGTACACTTTAAAACACCACGATTAAGAACAATCCCGTGCTATCCTCTTTGAACACGAGATGCGGGCGAAATGACAAATTGATGCGTTTCTGACGCATCATTTTAATGCACAGTACTGTTTAGGATCTGAATAATAGAGCGGTGATGATGCAGCAAATATCTGATGTGACACAGACACATAAAGCCGCCCTTGGATCTACAGAGAGCTGTATATACCGTAGAGGATTGTGTATAATAATTATCTGTCATTATGTCATTAAGCATTATACTACTCGTGGTAATTATTTCGTTTCTGGGTAGGTACCACCGCTCTGCCAGTTATTCTGCCGCCAAGCAGTAGTACGCATGCATACCTATGTTCCAGTTTGAAGGTCATTGCAGCCAGTGAAATGACATAATATGAGACAATATCTGATATCTCGGGGTGATGAGCGCAGTGCTGAGCTACACAGTACTTTTATGGTACCTATTAAAAGTTCTAGATGGCACTGCTATTTTTATGGGCAAGCGTGGCGCTTACTATTAGGCGGACGACTTGCTCATTACTCAGTTTCATAAAAAAAAAACACGTTTTATATTCTGACATTTTGTGTGTAAAAACCATTGAGTCAAAATCAAATTTAATATAGACAATATAAATAAAAAGTATTGAAATAGTTATTGGTAAAAATACACAATGCTCAGGCTGCAAACAAACACACGCGACATAGCCGACAAATGATAAAATTGTACAATTATACCAAAGTTTAGAGATAGTCGAGAAGAGTTCGGTGAACTGAAACAATCGTGGTATTGATCTAACTACCTAGACTAGAATGACGTAGTTACCCGAAATAAGGTTCACTCTTTAGTAACAAGAGTCGCCAAAGCTGTCTTCCAGTAACTGGAGCTCACTCAAGATTTACCACTCCAAACGTGAGAGTGACACAGTTACCTAACATACTGAATATAGTGATGATGACGCGATGAATATCTTATGTGACATGTTAAATAGAGGTCATTGAACGAAAGTGCTAGGAGATGAACAATCTATCGTGGCGATTAAAGTATAGAATAGAATAGAATAACTCTTTATTGTAACACCAAAATACAGAAATAATTAAAAACTAAAATAACAACTAACTTAATAATAATGTCACAATGGGCGGTTTTATCGCTCAAAGCGATCTCTTCCAGACAACCCACAAGTGAAGATATGTAGACAGAAATATATATGGACGGTGTTACTTTAAGATAATTTTGTTATATAATATAATATACCTACATAAACCAGAGTCATTACATAAAATTCATAACATAATTAATAAAATATACATAATAAATACTTTAACATAAAATATACAAGTAAATGAAACTTAGGTAAATATACAAAATTACAAATGAAAACATAAATACTAACAGTAGACGAAGCAGCTATTGTGCAAGATAAAACGTAGTAGTATAGTCAAAGTCAAAATCTCTTTATTCATTTTTGGCATCCCAGACGCACTTATGAACGTCAAATTATCACAATGACCCTCCGTATCGCAAAAAGAACCACTACTCAGAAGATACAAGCAAGAGACTGAGGGGCATTTTTTTTTATTATTTGGGTTTTTACAATGTTATGTTTCTTATGTACCAGTTGGCTACTTTGCAGAAGTGGAATGTTCCAAGCATCTTTGTCTTCTATGACAAAGACGTAATAAACAAATTTTTAATGTATATGTATTTCGTAATGACGAAAGAAAATAACTTCTTGATATATCCCAAACAACCGCGTCCCCTCAGAGTAAAAGTCTTTTGGTTTTTTGGTGCTATCTCATCTAGCAAAAAATTTACTCGACCAGTGCTTCGGAGTACACACGTATTTCCGAAACACTAGTCGAGTCAAGTTTTGCATTTCTTTTCTGGTCCCGGACTTCAATTTAAGTATGGTGAAGAAATAGCTAGACATGCTCACCTTTTTTACAAAGTCATAATAATTTTAGTTATTAACGTATACGTTAAAAAATTACGTTAGGTAGGTATACCTAACAATAAAAAAATTGTATTATGTGTATAAAACATTCAAAAGTGCATTTTTATGCCTATTTTACAAATATCTTTTGAGTTAACTTGCAACCTTATCGAAACCTGTTTATTTATACAAACGCGAAGTGGCACGTCAAAAAGCGTCAATGGTAAACTATGTTAAGAACAGTTCTCAAGAACTAGCTAATCCCGCTCTGAGTTAAGCTCAGAGAATCCTCTGTCGAGATAGAGATTTGGAATGTTTGTTAGCCGGTTGGCGCCGCTCTGCATACTGTTATTATCTGACGTGTGTTGATTTAGTTATTCTGACTGTTTGTAAAAGCTTTAATGTTAAGAAAGGGTCACAAAACTAACCTTAGTTACATACTTTTTGAAAGTCTTGTTTTGTAGAATATTTTACTTGTGGTAGGTTTCTCGTATGCGAGAGGCCGTCTGCTGGGTACCACCGCTTTGCCAGTTATACAGCCGCCAAGCAGTAGTGCGCAAGCATTACTGTTTTCCGGCTTGAAGGGCATTGTAGCCAGTGAAATTACTGGGCATTATGAGACTCAACAGCTAATTGTCTCAGGGTGACGAGCGCAGTGCAGCGCCGCGCAGGATTTTGCAAAACAAAGTTCTGGGTGGTGCTGTTATTGTTATGGGCTGGCGTATTGCTTACCATCGGGTAAACGACCAGCTCGTCTCGTCATCCAGTTAAATAAAAAAAAATTAGCAACTCTGAAAAGGATGATTATGGATGATAGGCAGCGGTCTAATAGCGAAAGGGTTGGCCAATATGACCGGTAGACATATCTTGGGTTTAGAATATACCTAGCAGACGACGATTAAAGGCTAGAAAACACCACTAATAGAAGCCTTATCAAGAAAACTTTTATTATCATCACATTGCACTAGTAATATTAATAAGAAAGTTTGTATGTTTTTGTATATGTGTGTTTGCTACCTCTTCACGCCGCAACGGCTAGACAGATTTGGATGCAATTTTCTAATCTATACAGCTTATACGCTAAACTAACACATATGGTAGTTTTATCCCGGAAAACGAACAGTTCCCGAGGGAGCAACTATTAACCGAATTCTACGCGAGTGAAACCACGCGGCTCAGCTAGTTCTTTATATAAAACAGAGAAAGTTCAATTTTCTCTTCAAAGTTTCGTCGTGAAACAATATCAGTAACCAATACCAAAGTTTGACGCAACGAAACAAAGGAGTCGTAAAAGCTACATTCAGCATTAGAAAACACTTCTTCAAAACTATAACACTTTTGCATATATATTTTGTGGGTCTCATCGGGGAACGTTATTTATATAATAAACTAGCTGCGCCACGCGGTTTTATACGTGGATTCCTGGATAAATAGTATGTGTCGGATAAATAGTATGTGTTGGATAAATAGGCTATGTGTTAACCCAGGATATAAGCCATCGTCGTTGCAAATTTTACTGAAATCCGTTTAGTCGTTACAGCGTGAAAAAGTAACAAACACACATACAAACTATCGCTTTTGTATTAGTGTGATTTATTAAAGATAAACAGCGAAGAAGAAAAGTATTTCTAACCATCTTCACGCACTAAATTTACCATTTACTCATCCTGTCATCGAAAATAAATTTTCAGGATCAAAACTGTTCTTTATGAGATCTGACACAGATAAAAGAAAAATATTTCGGAAATAATCAACATTTCTTGCATGGGTTCGTGACGCCGCTTTTGGATAACAATTTAGTAAAAATTCCGCACGAGTTTTAAATACAAAATTTCAAAGTTTATATATAAATAGTCCCTGAATATTATTTTTTAGCTACACGCGAAATTCTGTTTACCTATTTACATAAACTCTGATGGAACTAGATACTAATAATAGCCCGCTCAATAATTTTCTTTTACCTAATAGGCAAACATTTGACTGCAGTGACCATGACAGACCTGATGGAAAGTAACGACGCGGTCGTCGATGGATCATACTTGCCTAGAAGATACCGATTCACTCGATACTTGGTGATTCCCAGATTAAAGGAATCGGGAAACAAGACGCTGGTAAGGTGTTCTTTTCCTTAGCTGTACGCATCATAACGTGCGGAATGACGTGATTTTTAGGGTTCCATACCCAAAGACTCCGCTGTCCGTCCATCTGTCTGTCTATCTGTCTGTCCGTCTGTCATCAAGCTGTATCTCATGAACCGTGATAGTCAGGCAGTTAAATTTATTACAGATGATGTATTTCTGTTGCCGCTATGACAACAAATATTATTAATATTTAAGAGAAATCCCATACAACAAATGTGATTGATTTTTTTGCCGTTTTTATAGATAATGGTACGGAACCCTTCGTGCGCGAGTGCGACTCGCATTTGGCCGGTTTTTAAAACGATACCTTTTCTTAGGCAACGCTGCAAACAACTTTACCTATACCCCGTAATAACTATATAAATAAACTCATTCACCAGAGCGTGCCGCCTAGGGCCTCCAAGAAAACCATTCATAACACCTCTATACGTTAACAAAATTAAATTCCTCACAAAGGTGTTCCACAAACATTTTTTATGGAAATAACGACACAGTTCGTTTCGCTGCAAGTTTCAAACGTGATACTGAGTGCGATTCCCGAACGTGCCTGAACTTATTAAAGCTTGAGCTGATCTGAGCGACTCTTGAAGTTGAGCCAGACGAGTCACCCGAGCGATTCGAGCACTTCGACACTTGAGCAGCTTTAATTTGCACTATGTTGTTAAAATTCAGCGCTGGAGCGTGAGGATTATCTATACCTTTCACAACGTATCTTCAGGTAAAAGTTCAACATAAAAATAAAAGTGGAAAGTTCTCTGTTGGCTCTTTACGGTGGTCGTGGATATTTTTACGAGAATTTGTGTGGATAAAAGTCACTTCAGTGTCAAATAGTGTTGTGTAAAAATTGAAAGAATAGCGTTATTAGTAAATAACGTACTGTTCTAATAAGCTTCTAAAACGGCTAAGCCAATGAATTAGTTGACGAGAACAGTAAAAATATTAAGGTTTACAACTATCGTGGCGCTTACCACCACTTTATTACATTATGACAGCCTCTGTGGTGTAGTGGTTGGGCAGGTTGGCTCGAATCGCATACACCATCAAGATTGCAGGTTCGATTCCCGCGACAGTTCAAATAAATGTTTGTGCACAGAAAAACAGACGCAAGCATTTGTTTCGTGTCTGGATCCTAGTTAGGAGTCAGGATCTATGTATGTGATCGTTGGGCGTTATTTATTTATTTATTTATTAAGGTGTTCTGGTCCTGGTATATAGTAGATACAGGGAATCCTAGTTAGGGGTCAGTATCTATATATGTGATAGATGGGTAAAAAAAATAATATAATAATAACATCCAAGACTAATTAAAGCACAATACTTAAGTCGATCGTAGCACCCCTGTTATAGGTTGTAGTGCAGTCTCGTAGTAATAAAACGCTGATTCCAATCACCAAAGTAAATAACGAAAAGTCAACACTCATGAAAGTAAAGAGAACTACTTCCCCTCGCTGAACGGCCTACCCCCAATGTTTACAAGACAGTCTGGAATCGTTCCAAAGTTTCACTACCTAACTCATTACCGTGGTAGTGTTAATGCGGGACGCCCGTGAATCTTTTCGTGAGCACTTCACTTGCCGTTTTATTTCGTCCCTGTAAGTCCCTTCGTTAAGGCTGAGTGGTTATTTGGCGAGTATTTTGGACAAGTTGTAAATGCACGGTCATTATTTTAATTTTACAGTTGAAAATTTTAACTGCGCACGCCAAGTTATTCGACATTTCAACTGCCGCATTGTTTCGTCACGATAATAAATTGTTCCACGAAATAACATTAAAAAATGAATTACTATGGAATAACACCTATAAAGAATTGCATTATCTAACTAAAGTATTTTTTGTGAGCTTTGATCCGATCTTTTACCACCTACACAACCAAACTCTTTACAAAACTACTAAATCATTTCGGTCCAACAGATATCTTCTATAATATAGACAGCTGCCGGTAACAATGAGCCATATACTGATGGTCACTTATTGTTCAACACCGATCATATACAATGGACGACATCAGAAATCACCCCGTCTCTCGGCAACAATACCCCGGTTCTGTAATAAGCTTTAGGACCGATCACAACTATACATCGGACAATACACATTTCAGGTTCGAACTTTAAAGACACAGAATAAAAATATTTCATACAACCGACTGGTGTTTCTGAGGATTTATCCCCGCTTGAACTGTCGATACATACAGTCTATTTGGGCTCGTGATATCCCATGTTACGTGGGTCGATGTCGTTTTATTTTGACAAACGGACGTGGATTCCCTTTGTTGTCTTTACTACGATATATCAGCGGCCGACACATAATTCTGTGACAAAAAAATATTCGTGAATGGGATTTTTTTGAATACGCTACTAAATGTAAAAAGTGTGCAGCGTTTTTATTCAAACTTTTCTTTATAAAGTGGTCCTAAAAATTTACGATAGCATAGACTGGCGACTTCTATGTTACACATAATATTTATGTATGGGTAGGCGGATTCCAGTACATTAATTTACATAGAAATGTTACCTTTGGTAATCATAACAATTACTCCAATGGTTTCTTGTTATAACATGCGCAGTTAGTGATATATCACGTCATCAATAGAATTTCAATGCGCTCGGCCACCCGCTTACTTACTAACGATGTCGTTTTCAAACAATACAAGTGGCACAATGCAAGAATAACGATCTTCCGAGACTTGTCCTATTGGTGCCGGTAAATAGCCAAAAACAAAAGACGAATATAAATCACAACACTTACCCCACGCGTCACTTTACAAACCTAATCACACAACCAGCGCATCGGAAATTGCTCTTTAACAGCTTGTCATAACGACGTCATGAAGTTTAAAATTAAGTTTGTATTAGTTGTAACCTATTCCACGTAAACAATAGACGCTCAGTACAATGTTAGTATTATTACTTTACGACCGCAGTAACATAATCATTGGGTCCATTGTTGGACATTGAATTCCTTAAAATGCATTGCGGGGTGCCAAACGACCTTACGAATATTCAATACGGGTAGACAGTGACGGAAAGACACAATATTTTTACCACGATGGGTGACGAATTGGTTGTTTAAAAAGTTATTGGACACTTAGCTAAAAGGTTTGCTTTGTCACTGCAGGTTCTGCAGAATAGTTTTTACAATGTGATCCGCTTTTTTTTTGGTCTGAATTGTATAAATTATCGATACATAAGGCTGTTAATACGTAAAATGGCGACATTTGCACTATAGAAAATAAAAGATGGGCAAAGAAAGCTTTTTAAGGATTCATTTAGATATAAAAGAAAACTTACACATCGTGTTTTTGTCTCGATATTCACATGCCTAGGTTTTATTCTATTAGGAATCTTGTTTGAACTCCAAGAAACAGGTCTAGTTTTACTGTCACTTGTCTAAAACTTTCAGACTACTAGTGTCACTGCCAAGACCCAAGTCACAGCACAGAACACACAAAATGCATTCACAAAGGTCAAGGCGAGTCCGAAACTAAACGTGAAAGCGGCAATTAGATTAACACAACGCTCCTCGTCCGTAAATTGTCCAGGGGGTTGTCTGTACAACTACCCTCTCTATATAGTGTGAGATACAACCGTCGATCTGATTAAGGCACTTCAAAAAGGACAAATTATGTAGAATTAAACTTAGGTTGTTGGAAATAGTTAGTTTTTCGAGTTGAGTGAACACATAACTAATGTTGAGATTACATTTTATTTGAATGACTGTCAATGCCAAACGTTGTCAAAATATTTCAATTATAACAGACACTTTCAAAAAAATATATTCGACGGCTTTTTAATTCAAAAAGTAATTCTAAACAAGCTATACCTATTAAAGTTTGGAAACTATCGTGAGTCGAAATATTCATTATAAATATAAACGGCTACACTCACGTTATGATTTTGTCGGAATAACTCGGTCTCGGTCGGTTCGCGGTCTACGCCGCGAATCCAAAGCGTAAACTCCCGAAAGAAGGACATCCTAATTGTCCGAAACCTGGTCGGAGTTATTCCGACACAATCATAACGTGAGTGTAGCCGTTTATATTTATAATGAAGCTATACCTACTGTAACCTCTTTACCACGTTTTTATTAAATCACTTTCTTGTTTGTCTGTATGTCTGTCTGTCGTTCCGAAGGGAATTATGCAACTCAAATTTCGAGAAAATTTAGGTATTCGGCTGAAACGTGGTTTTTGATATTTTTTTAAGCTGTCACTTTTACAATTTATTCTTAGCAACTTGGCCTCGTTATTGCACCTTACACAAACAGCCAATAGCTCTCCCACCTGGAGAGTGAAAGAGACAGCTAACAGGGTAATTAAGCTAGGCTCGCGGTCAAGTTTACGAGTTTACTCTGCAGATGCCTACCTTCTGCGTTGAAATTGGAACCTTGATAAACTAATTACGGATAATTGTATGATGGCCGTTAGGGTGTTGGCTTTTTCGGCGACAGAGGTGGTAATTGCGGAAAATTTTGTAATGCGGCAACATTTTTCCATGACAATGCGGTCTGATGAAGTTTACTTATGAATGCTCGTGCTGTACAAAACGTGGTAAAAAAGCCACAATTTGTATTATAGTGACTTGTTTGGTAAATATCCGGTAAGCCTTAAGAAATACCTACTGAAAATATATTGATTCAATTTGGAAACCAACTAAAAATAATATCTGAAACACAATGAAAAATATCTAGTGTAATTCCACATATATAAATTGTAAGTATATATAATAAAATTCCCTTCGCTATTTATTTTTTTAAATCATTTTTTATTTAGTATCTACTCACAGACATATTATATTATTCAACAACAACCAACATAATATTTCAGCGGAATAACACTAGACATTTTCAAAACTGAAACGCAATGAAAATATATAGTGTTACCCCGCTGAATATTATGTAGGTTGTTGTTAGAATAATATAATACGTATGGGGGTTGATAGTAAATGTAAAATGAATTAAAATTAAAATATATAAATAAGTAATCCCTCCACTTTTTTTTTAATATATATGTATAGTAAACTATAAATAGGGACTTGCGTGGTATTTCAGAATGGAGCAATGCATACGGGCTGAAAGTTAATCCACTAAAATCCCAAGTCATTGTGGTAGGAAGTTCTAGAACTATTTGTAAAGTCAAATTGGATGTACTTCCACGAGTAGTGCTTGATGGAGTTGCCATTCCTTTCTCTGACACAGTGAAGAATCTTGGCATAACCATTGACCAATGTTTGTCTTGGGGCCCTCAGTTAGCGGTCACTAGTCGAAAGCTGTTTGCCTCCGCAGGATCGATGCGTAGGTTACGTAATTTTCTGCCTACTACCACTAAGATTGCGCTTGCACAGTCTCTTCTACTCCCCATTCTCGATTACGCTGACGCCTGCTATCTTGACCTTACCGAGGACCAGCTAAACAAACTTGAGCGTCTCCAAAATTTCTGCATTAGGTTCATATTTGGCCTACGTAAATACGATCACGTTTCCGAATTTCGCACTAAGCTCAAGTGGCTTCCTATTCGTCTTCGCCGGAATGCTCATATCTTGTCCCTCCTTTACAATATTTTGTTCAATCCCTCTTCCCCGCGCTACCTTCAGGAACGTTTCGAGTTTCTTCACGCCTCTAACTCTAGTTCACTAAGGTCATCAGAGAACTTACTGCTAAAGACTCCACCACACCGTACAACTTTTTATGATTGCTCCTTTACCGTGGAAGCTGTTCGTTTGTGGAACGCGTTACCAACTAAGATTAAACGGGCACCCTCGCTGGATACTTTTAAACAGCAAGTAAAAGTCTTTTACCATTCGCTATAGCTACAATCATCTTTATCCTGTTATTGTAATGTATTTAATATATATTTATTTTAATATTTATGTATGTTTATTATATTTTAATTGTATTGTATGTATTAAGATTATTTACTATTTTATTAGTGTGTATTCTATGTTATTGGTTTATGTAAGTGTATTGAGATATTGAAAACCACCGTCCATTATTTTTGCGTAATTCCTCTCCCTGCACGGTTGTCTGGAAGAGATCGCTTTAAGCGATAAGACCGCCAATTGTTACACTTTTGTTACGTTGTTTTTATTATTTATAATTTTATGTGTGTGTTTCAATAAAGAGTTATTTCATTTCATTATAGTTAATAATGAATATGGTAATGAGTTTAATATTGTATATAAGATAAGGTAAATAATGTATTAATTTAGTAAATATATTAATATAAAGTATATTATATTCTATTCTATAATAATAAATAATGTTAAATAAAGAAAGCCCTAACAACAACCCTCTTTGTACGATACGTGTTTTGCCGTCTGCACGAGGCATCATCAGGTGTCGACTCGCCGAACGCTGGAACGAGACTGGCTGGTTCTCTCGTATATTTTACGTTCAATTCATTTTACATTTGCAATCAACCCCCATACATATTATATTATTCTAACAACAACCTACATAATATTCAGCGGGATTACACTATATATTTTCAATGAGTTTCAGTTCTTGATGAGTTTCTGCAACGTCACGCCTGATTCCATTGCATTTTAGACATTTTCATTGCGTTTTAGATTTGAGATAAATTTCCGCAACGTTACGCCTAATACGATTAGATTAAAAATAAATAATTATAACATGTACAATGTACCGCGGTTGTAATGGACACGTACCGAACAAAGCCGTGAAGCGACCTAGATGTTCGGTGAACCATCAGGGAGGACGGGTATGAGCAGTCGCTCAACTGCCGTCGGCCTCAAGATTTATGTACTTTATCTTCAGCTACATCGTCGCTTAACATCAAAAGAGATAGCGGCCAAAAATAGACTTAAATGCAAAAACAAGAAATGACAGATTAAAAAACTCATTTATGTACCACGTTTTTATGCGCGTTTTGAGGTTAGGTCATTATTGCATGCTAATAAATGGATTTAAAATGCATTGTAATCGAGTTGTGAGCTACCCTGAAAGTTTCAACCAGATAGCTAATCGGGAAGTGCTCGAAAAATTTGTTGCAAGATTCCATCCGGACCGACAGACAGAGAAACAAGAAAAGAAAGTGACTTAACAAAAACGTGGTAAAAAATAAAGATAGCTTAGTTTAGCATAGACTTGTAATAGAGCTATAATTTTACCCGCTTAATATCAATTTAATCAAACATAGCCAAAGCTTTTATCGCTCCCCGAAAACATTAAAAAAAACAGACAGTAAAAAAACAACAACATAACGCAACGTTTTTCTCCATCACGCCAGATTACCTTGTAATATTGAGCTACGGAAATTTCTTTTGTGCCCACCCTACCAAATATTGTTGTTACTCATCGCATGACAGGTCAAATTAACACATCGTGCAATCCCTGCTCCCTAACCGAAACCACGTATGCAATTACTTACCTTCAAATGTTTTCTGGTAATAAGATGGGTACCGCAAGGCAGTATTCTAGGCCCCTTGTGATATAAAACATATGTACAAGCTGTTTTTGATCTCCGAATCAATACATCCAATACACAATATATACGATATACAAGTTTTTAATAACTAACAATTTATTCACTTTAATTGAGATTGACAAAAAAATACTGGTGGATACACTGGAATGTTTTACGAATTTTGATATTTTTTATATTTTTTTAGTTTTACACGATCGCTTGTCTGTTACCTGTTTGAAATTGATTTAAAGCATTATGCTCCAGCTACAAAAAAGTAGAGCAGGGGCGTTCCGGGCCGGGGGCAGCGCGGGCTTTGTTATATACCTAGTTTGATTTGTATGAAATATGTCACACAGAAGGAGGAGCGGGCGCGGACCGGGCTACCTCAGACAATGCATAAAGCGTAGGCCTCCAGCTGGGCCCCAACCGGGCCGCGGGATGTATATTTTGGGCTAAAAAGAAACGTTTTGGGACCAATAAATGGGCTTTGATTTGAAACTATTATCAATTCATTTTTATTTTGTCGGTATAAACTTTATTAATAAAAACGTCTTTTCAACCTCATAATCAACTTCATCGTGTTAAAATTATATGTAAGTAATTGTGCGTTAACTCGCCATACTCAAATGCTTGAGTAATTTTACTTTGGCATGAAAACTACAATAGAGGTAAGTCTAGTAAAACACATTAAAATAATTTCTTGCCTTTAAAATATTTGACCAATAACATAACATGCAACATTCGGAGAATATACTAGTCCTAAAAATGGTGAAAGAAAACATAATAAGCAAACAAACAGCACGTAAAATCGGCAAATCTCGTTTGATATTATTTAATTACCTATATCCTTTTTGGCAAACCGTGAAAATACAAATATATAAAAAGTATATATTCCATAAATGTATTCCCGTTTGGTAGCCTCTTTTTTACATCTGACTAGGTCAGCGTTTGACCACGATCTCACCTGATGGGAGGCGACGATGTGGTCGAAGATGAAGCACGCTTACCCAGTAAGTACTTGATCACTTTTGCTTCTACTCCTATAGCCCGCCATTTATGTACGGAACGGTAAGAACCTGGAAGAACCAAGACTCGAGACATGTTGATACAAAGTTAAGTAATAAAATGATGTATAAAATATCTATAATCTATAAGATCTTCAAATATGACCAAAAACTTGAAGCTAAACAAGAAGAAAACTTCGGAACTTCTTCGGAGGGTGCGGGCTTTCCAAAAGCGCACCCTTCAAGCTGATGCGAGCTTAAAGGGCAAAGATGTGACGACGAGATTTCGTGATCCATCCGAGAGTAATGACAACACAGTCTTCTAAATATTAGAAAATTCGTGAATCGCGTGCTAAGGGTACCAACAGACACGGTGTTGCCAATCACGCGATCGTATTTCCTTCGGGGTGGCGAAATGGAGAAAATATTAAAATACTACTCATAATTTTTTGGTTTGACGGAAATATAAGGGCCAAATCAAACATGCTACTTTTGGCATCGGCGATTGGCGATTTAATCGCTTTTTATAATCTAGAAACGAGATGCAGCTGTTGTAGTACCTTTGACTTCACATTCACGAACTCCGATCACAACAATTTTGGTATCGCGATCGAATCGCTAAAACACAAGATAGTGCAATTTTGATAACGTGGTCGCCGATGTTAAAACTAGCAATAGGTAAAACGCGCGATCGCAAAACTCCGTAAAAACGCCGATCGCTGCTATTAAAAGCAGGTACCACGTTTGTTTAGGCCCTAATAGACGTTAAATCGTTAACGAAAATGGAGACTTTCGGTTAAAGTTTAATGAGATGTTGTCTAGTTGTTTTAGTTTTACGGGTAATAGTAACTTAGTTTTGTAACTTTGTTGCGTAATTATAAAGTTTAGTAATTACAGTGGCGTGTTTAACATATATTTTCCCAGTAACTGCCACATTTTTTGATAATATAAATTAGAAATTCTTATCCAATTTCAAGTCTAGTTTTACTCTTAATAGAATTTATTTCTCGTTAATCAAAAACCTTTTTGTGTTTTAAAGACTTGATTTCCCAAGATAAAACAAAAGCCAACAAAAGCCAGATCGTAAGATAAATTAAAACTCGGATTGAAAAATAACGTTGCCACGATACCTGAAAGTTAATAAAATAGAGCCTCTGGTCAATTTCCCAAAATGCTTTCATCAAACCATCGTAGCATTATGTTTTCCTATTACCTTCATAATATTTATTCTCTCCACTTCCTGTTTCGGGGAATGTCATCTTTATGAACTCTGAATTAGAGTTGAGTTTAGCTTGAGTTTTTGGTAGAGTCAGTGTCGTTTCAAGTTGAGTGGGTCCATTTCTTTCGCCGTCCATAATAATGTTGGACGATTTATCAAATCGCAATTTCGTAATAGATACCCGCTTGATGCGACTGATGATAACAATTTATGGAGAGTTTCTATTAGCGAAATTGCTTTGCATTTGAGATAGAGACATGAAAGCCTAGTTTCAGTGTGACGAGAGTGACAAGCGCAGTGCAGTGCCGCGCTGAATTTTGTAAAACAAAGTTTTAGGTTGTGCTACATCATAATTTATTAAGTTTTTATTCAAAATTGCTTTGCATTTGATATAGAGACATGAAAGCCGATGATTCAGAGCAACGAGAGTGACGAGCGCAGTGCAGTGCCGCGGAGAATTTGCAAAACAAAGTTTTGGGTTCTGGGTGGTGTTGCAAATGTTATGGGCAGGCATGTTGCTCGTCTCACAATCAATTACATACGCATATACTTACGTGGCATTTCTTGTCAGACAATAAACTAATCAATTTAATTACATTTTAACATCGCGTATAATAAAATAATGAAAAGCCCAAATAAACCAGCCAAAGCCATTTTTAAGCCGAGGTTTTAAAACGGAATGAATTCCAACACTTCCTCTTTATACCTTAATCCAAACGGGTTTACAAACAGAATTTTGTTTTAAAATATTCGGCACCGAAGCTACACGTATCATAGCAGGATATGCCGCCAGAGACAAGCGTGGGCGCGTGTGTTTAAACGTAATAATACCTTTTGTTACAGCCTTTTGTAGCGCTTCTGCTATCTGTTTTATCACAACCTCTTTGTACTCCACCACAAACAAAATCCTACACATTTTTTATAGCATTTTTTCGGTCTGCATCTAAAGTTAATACTTCTTAGGTCTATTTTTGTCTGGCTCCACTTTTTATGACGGTATTAGTATCGTTGTTTTCATAGTGTATTTTTCGAAGATCCAGAAAGATGACAATAGATTCAAATGACTGTACCTATTCCTGACGTCTCTGTTCGGCATTGTCATGTGTCCAGTTGGAGTAATTTATGTTGTTCTTTTTAATATTACTTGTGTGGTTGTTTATACACATGTTCCAGATAGGCGGGTATTATATAGGTGTTCGAATACTGAGCAAGATTTGAAATGAGAGTTTTGGAAGATGACCGGATGTTTTATGTTTCTTTCATGCTCTTATTTTCTTTTAGAGCCATTTTTATGGCCAGTGAGAAAGGTGGTATCATAAAGATTGTATATGTAACTTTTTATAAGTGCATTAACACATTATAGCGAGGGCAAATTTGCCTTACGATAATAGGTATACGTACATATATGTAAATACGTACATGGCTACATGTTCTATTAATTATTATGTAATATAGCTCGAAATTCAGTGGGTTTTTACTTCAAGACGATCGATTATATAAACTTAGGATATTTAAAAAAATATTCATGTGAATTCTGATTCTCATTTTTTACTCTAATATCTCGATCATTATTAGGTATTTTGATTCGTAAAATATTATATAAGTACATTTATATATCAATCTAAATAATAAAAGGAACTCGATCGTAATGTTAGTTTGTGTGTGTATTTATGCGTTGGACACAATTACACAATTCTTCAATTTTCTTTATTCTAAATACTTACAAAACTCAAATAATTAGATCCCAGCTTACATAAACCTAGTTACACTGTTAATACATGATTTTTAATTTATGATTCCGTTATAAATAGTATTTTATTGTTTAACTTCCAATAAAACTATCAATAATTAATTAACAAAAAAAACTACCACCATCTAACAAGATTCTTACAAGCTTCATTACTTACAAAAAGATCACGAATCCAACCGCTCAACAAGTCCAATCACTTAGTCATCAACACTGCACTACACCAACTGTTCACCCGAATCTGAGTCGCGATCTAACCCGGAAGGAAGGACAGGACACGTCCGCCCCGCTCGGCTGCTGAAACTTCACTGAGGGAAGGGGGAAGCCGGGAAAGCCTCGCAAAGGCTCAAGCTCCCCTAGACGCGCGCATCTCGTGCCTTGGGTTCAGGGTTTGCAACAGCGATACTGGTAGAAACAGATGGTTTGGTCGTGACACTCACACTAACGTAAGTGTTTATATGAAACCAAGATTTTTCCGATTTTTCCATGTACTGAAGATTGTCTATTTTTCTCATGACAAGACTTTCAATCTTATACGTTTTCTACTTAAACCTAATTGGATAATGCCAGCCATCTTTTCTCACAGGAGCAAACAATGATGAGTGATTAGAGATGAACGAATACGTTCAAATGAAAAACCATCATGGTTTTCATATTCTCCTGTCTTCTGACACAAATAATCTAGAATGTTGAATTATCTTCTAATTATTATTGAAATATCTATTTCTTAGCTCATGTGTGTTAAAAACTTTATGGATTTTTTATCTATTGCAATTTTTATTTGACATTTTAATTGGAAAATTGAATAGAATCAAGCGATAGATATTAAGTACAAAATCAATAAAATCTTTACCAAAACCATTTATCGAGACGTTATCTTAAGAAAACGTTCGAGTTTAGCTACTGCTAACAAAACTACCCCTTCAAATACTCTATACATGCTAAGCCAGGCCCCCTATGTTAGTCCAATATCGGAAGCAGGTAAGAAATGTTTCGCATGACTCGAGAGGGTATGATGACGAGTAATAAAAGACCAGCTGTTTTCGGAGCCGACGTTACGAGCGAGCGCCTTGTGATTTCTTTATGTTGGTGATTTGTTTTTACAAGGCTTTGGGTACTACAGGAAAAGTTACTGTGAGAGGAGCTGGGAAAACATGTACACTCGAGAGCAATGAATCCGGGTCACTTAAAGAATGTTAAAAATCTCGGAAACTAAAAATGATAGGTTAATGCAATAAATTGTATTTAATAGACAATGTAATACTCCTTAAATGAAAGTAAAAAAAATATGAGTCACCATACATTTTATTAACACAAAATTACATAAAGAAAAAAACTGCTGATCTCTCCTTAAAACAAAAATAGGAAACATGAAATTTTTGAACTTTATTACGATTTTCTTGAATTTTAATACTTCGTATTGCCTCCTCGTGCTTCCATTACTGCGTTTACGCGGTTTGGCATGCTGTACACCAAGTTCCTTATACGATTTTGGGGAATATTCTCCCATTCCTCTGTGAGAGCAATTTTGAGCTCACGAAGCGTGATTGGGGGAGGGTTTCGTTGTTTTACGCATCTGCCTAGCTCGTCCCAAGCATGCTCGATCGGGTTGATATCCGGGCTGCGCGCTGGCCACTCCATACGAGTAATGTTCATCTCTTGAAGGTAGTCATTCACAATCCTACCTGTATGAGGTCGGGCATTGTCATGCATAAATATAGCATCCTCACCTAAATTGACCATAAATGGACCAACGTGATCATTGAGGATTTCTTCCACATATCTTACGCTAGTTAAAGAGCCGTTTTCTATGATCACCAGCTCTGTGCGACTTTCAGAAGAAATTCCGGCCCACACAAGTACAGACCCACCACCGTAGGCTACTTTTTCTTCGATGCATGCTTGCTTGAATCTTTCCCCTGGTCTTCGATACACTCTGTGTCTTCCATCGTGCTTGTAGAGCATAAATTTTGATTCGTCGGAGAACATAACTTTTGACCAATCTTCAATACTCCAATTTACGTGGCTCTGGGCATATCTTAGTCTCGAAATACGATGCCCACGCTCCAGTTTAGGGCCGTTTGCAGGTCTAAGGGGTTTTAAGTTAGATTCAGCAAGCCGACGTCTTACTGTCCATGCACTTGGGTTACTTCCTCCGAGGCGTCGAAACTGATTGGTGAGTTCAGTTCCTGTGAGAAAGCGATTTCGAAGCATGGTGTTCACCAAGTATCGGTCTTCTCGTGCTGTGGTACACCTGGTTCTGCCCGTTCCTGGTCTGCGTAGGTTAGAACCAGTTTCTTCGTAACGTCGGAGAACTCTTTGTACTGTTGACAGCGACACACCGACAGTCCTGGCTGTATCGCGCTGACTCCGGCCGGTTTCCAGCATTGTAAGTATTCTGGTGCATTCTTCAGGCGTAAGCGACATAATTTCAGCTTGAATAATGAATATAGAGCACTATCAACATGGTTTATGTACCCACATAAATGACAGATTACAAACAAAAGCAAAACCAAATGCTGTAATTTCGTAGTTCCATCTTCGAAAGTGGCCCTTTTTCAAATTTGATTTTTTTATGATATAACTTTACAATAACTAAGAAGTTTTAATACCTTCATTTAAGGAGTATTACATTGTCTATTAAATACAATTTATTGCATTAACCTAGCATTTTTAGTTTCCGAGATTTTTAGGATTCTTTAAGTGACCCGGATTCATTGCTCTCGAGTGTAGTTTGTTTCTACGTAGTATTATGTAGACTAATGAACATTATTAATGATTAAACATGTTCGCGTATATTTGAGATATTCGCATTTCACTTTGAGGCGATCATTATGCTGTGGTCATTTTTTTATTAGTTTAATTGATATTTTCCCTAAAATTTATGCTAGCTACGAAGTAGTTACTATCGTCAAACATATTTTAACCGACTTCAAAAAAGGAGGAGGTTCTCTGTTCGATTGTATTTTTTTATTTTTTTTATTTTTTATGTTTGTTACCTCAGAACTCCGTCATTTATGAACCGATTTGAAAAATTCTTTTTGCGTCGGGTTCAGTATAGCTACGAAGTGGTCCCATATAAATTTCATCGATATGTGACCTTGGGCTTCGAAGATACATTGAAGTCGGTTTTTGTTTTTTTCTAAAAATTAATTATGTACGTATCAAGCTTACTTTTTTTTTTTATGTAACTGAGTGACGAGACTAGCTGGTCGTTTGCCTGATGGTAAGCAATACGCCAGCCCATAACAATAATAGCACCACCCAGAACTTTGTTTGCAAAATCCTGCGTGGCGCTGCACTGCGCTCGTCACCCTGAGACAATTAGATGTTGAGTCTCATAAATTAATTTTACTGGCTACCATGCCCTTCAAACCGGAACACAGTAATGCTTGCGCACTGCTTGGCGGCTGAATAACTGGCAAAGCGGTGGTACCTACCCAGACGGCCTCTCGCATACGAGAAACCTACCACCAGTAAAGAAACCTACCACCAGTATAGAAACCTACCACCAGTAAAGAAACCTACCACCAGTAAAGAAACCTACCACCAGTAAAGAAACCTACCACCAGTAAAGAAACCTACCACCAATAACTACTTCTATAAACTTATAGAAATGAACATTACTCGCACTAGAATTATCCTACTAATATTATAAATGCGAAAGTTTGTGAGGATGATTGGATGTTTGTTACTACATCACGCAAAAACTACGGACGTTGATGAAATTTGATATGTAGGTTTTTTAGGTTTGCGAGTGAGTGTGGCTCAGCGGGAACTCGTGCGCCTTTCAATTCGACGCACCTGGGTTCGATTCCCGAGTCGGCCCTGCACCAATGACTTATTGTTAAGTGCAGATTTTGTACGCTCGCTCCAAAACGGTGAAGGAAAACATCGTGATGAAACCCGCTTACGCGCTTTGGAGTGGTAGGCTCTGGCCGTGGTTGTAATACCACCCACCGAACAAAGCCATGCCGTCAAGCGACCCAGTCGTGTTTCGGGATGATGTTCGGTGAACCATCGGGGAGACGGGTCTGAGCAGCCGCTCAACTGCCGTCTCTCTCTAGATCTATGTGCTCCATCTTAGGCCACATCATCGCTTCACATCAGGCGAGATAGTGGCCAAACATAGATCTATAAAGTGTAAAAAAAAAAAATAGGTTCTAGAACAAAGGCTACATTTCATCCCGGAAAACCGCGGGTTACGTCTAGTAGATAATATACCTATCCAGGTCAGGATAATTTACTAGTGAATTTATGTGATTGTACAATTGCATGGAGCCCACACGACCTAAATGCATATTAAAGATTCACCCGGATGATCCAATAGAGATAATCTCATTCAAGTTGCGAATGTAAATCGAAACGTGAGCTGGTATGAAACTACATTTTATTATACATCACAATGACGAACCAACATGTTTCCCATAGTTTTAGATGTTCATCGAGGTCATGCCCTTTAACTATTTGAAATGTATACCATAAGATTCTAATTATACCAAAAGAAGATAATTATTTTTTAGTAAAAAATAAATAAATACCGACATCAATGTATCTTCGAAGTCCAAGGTCAAATATTGATGAAATTTATATGGGACCACTTCGTAGCTATACTGAACCCAACGCAAATAAAATAAAAAAAATAATTTTCTTAATCAGTTTATAAATGACGGAGTTCTGAGGTAACAAACATAAAAAAAATAAAAAAATTACAATGGAACAGAGATCCTCCTCCATTTTTGAAGTCGGTTAAAAAATGAAATTGCTCGGGCAGGATTAGGATTTAGAATCTTAGATTTTTGCTAAGCATGCACTGTAAACGTTGTGTCGGACATCCAAAAGCAAGATGAGTAGTCGACGATATAGCAAAAACCGTAGGTTGAACCTGGACACGAAAGGCACAGAGCCGAGCGAATGGCATAGTATGAGACAGGCCTTTCCAGTTCGATGCGAAAGGCTGTGTCAAAAGCCAAAAGATATTTATTGAATATGCACCAGAAATGCACTTATATACACATCATAGAAATCAATTAAAATACTTCAAATATTGTAACTTAAAATATCATGACATTCAAAAAAGGTCTAATTTAAGTCTAAACCCAGAAAAGATATGCTAATACTGACTTTACCAGTGTGGATAAAGATGATGATGATGCATTAATGCATACAAATGTATCACATTTATACCTAAACTAGCTGTACCCCGCGGTTTCACCCGCGGTTTCCCGGGATTAAAAGTAGCTTATGCGCTATTCCAAGTCTTAAAGTACCTACAAACCAAATTTCATCAAAATCGGTTCGGTAGTTTTTGCGTGAAAGAGTAACAAAGATCCATACATACATACAAACATTCACGTTTATAATATTAGTAAGGATAACACAATATGCAAGCATGGTAAATATACTAGTGAATCCTGATTATACATTTTACATTTGCTAATAAAACAAAAGATGAACATTTCCAGTTTTGTCATGTAAAAGTTCTAATAAAAGCATAACATTATGTACAAAAATACAATGACAGTAACCCCCTTCAATTAATTTTCACCCAAAAACCGCACTTGTTCTCATCAGCAAGATAAATGCACTAAGTGTCACATGTCGCCCGTAATACATTTCGGGCCACAAAAAAAATTACACTCAATAAAAACTTGAGTTTCCGCAAAATTAACGATGTACGAGTTGACAGCCGCTGAAGCTTATCTTCTGTTAAATAGGGGGGAGTTATCTATACGTTTTGGGGGCATTAACAGTGTTCTCTTTTCTGGCAATGAAATGTTTTTCCGCAATTTAATTCCTTTATTCCTGCGTTGTTTTGTTCAGTCATTATTGTTAAGGGTTTTTTGTGGCGGACAATGAGCATGATTTGTGGCATTATTTTTTTTAAATACGGAGATAAAATTAATATTTGGATGTAATTTGCAATACCAGTTTTTTATTTCATGAATTAGACCTTTTTTGCAAGCTTTTATTCAACTTGCATTGTTTGTTTGTATTGGTCAAATCTTGCAAGTTGAATCAGAACCACTTCCTCTTAAACTGCAGAGTTGAAATTTTGTATACTTGTCGCAGTCCGATGACAATTCAATACTATGGTGACTCCTTGCAATATTATAAGCAATGGAACTCCTTGGCGTGGATAATCGTAAAATACTAGTGTTTGGGCTCATTTTTATATACTCGCGGTTCTGATTACGAATTTGTTAAAAGCTTGTCTTGAAAACTATACTTTTCAACAAAAATCTTGTTTTATAAGCAACTGGCGGCTAACACTGGTGGTAGGTTTCTCGTATGCGAGAGGCCGTCTGGGTGGGTACCACCGCTTTGCCAGTTATTCAGCCGCCAAGCAGTAGTGCGCAAGCATAACTGTGTTCCGGCTTGAAGGGCATTGTAGCCAGCGAAATTACTGGGCATAATGAGACTCAACAGCTAATTGTCTCAGGGTGACGAGCGCAGTGCAGCGCCGCGCAGGATTTTGGAAAACAAAGTTCTGGGTGGTGCTGTTATTGTTATGGGCTGGCGTATTGCTTACCATCAGGTAAACGACCAGTTCGTCTCGTCATTCAGTTACATAAAAAAAACTGCCTCAGTTTCGCAAGGGCGCGACTTACATTAAATATAAAAGTATAAAAATAACTCTCCCAAAAAAAATATTATGGTAAAAACCGTATCAAAATTCATCATGTAGTTTTAAAAGAATAACAGAGACAGATGAGCAACTTTGATTAGAATTAAAGAACAGATATTAAAATATCGCTCCTGCCAATTTTTATATATAAAAAAACAGATAAATGATGTCGTATTTCCGTCGTAATAACGTCTGAAAATACATTCTCTTAAAGGACCGTAAGACATTTGTTTACCTTGTATACCTCGTACTTTATATTTGATAAAGAAGCCAAAATAAGCAAGACATTTTGTACATAAAAGTAATGTACTGTACCTACTAAGCACTTAGCTGTTAGTAACATATATAAACAGCCACAATAACTTGATCTGTTGAAACATGTTGACTTTTCCAAAACAAAGTCGATTTCTTTGAAACCTGTACATTAGACATGGGTCTCGTTAGGCTGGTGGTTTCATAAGATACATTTTCCCTTTCGGACTATTAATCAACGTCGCCTAAAAGCCTCTGATACAGAAAAAAATTAACGCAGTCGGATTCAGTACATTTTGTTTTGTGAAGATAAGGAAATAACTCCGGGAAAACATGCTGCAATTATTCACAGCGCATTTCTAGATATACATAGAGTACGTTATTTATTCTTTTTTACGGTACTGATTCAATGACACGAGTAAGTCATTCACCGGATCGTTAGTGCCTGCCCATATCAATTGCAGTTCCACCCAGAACTTAATACCATAAAAAGCACTGCGTAGAACTGCATTGCGCTCATCACCCCGAGACATTAGATAAGTCTCACATGCCCAGTAATTTCGCTGGCTGCAATACCCTTCAAACTGGAACACATTGATGCTTTCACACGGCAGAATAACTGGCAAAGTTGTGGTACCTACCCAATCGCACTCCCGCATACGAGAAACCACGAGTAAAATAAATACAAATTTCAGTGCTAGACTTAATAAAATAGTGCCACATATAGCACTGAAAGTGCTAAGTTGGCAGCACTAGCCGCAGCCGTTGGCGGTTCTGCAATATATTAATTTTATCATTTATAGTATCACTTAAAAACTGTACCATTATTGATCAAAGTACACAAAGAGCACCAGTTTTCATTTTCTGTCTGCGCAGCGATTCCAAAACGTGTATTTGGCCGCAGCAGTGACATCTAATCCATTTGCCCGACCGCTGTCGGTTGTTCAGAGTCTGTGTCGGGTTTAGAAGGTATTGCGTATGATTTCTGGGAACGGGCTGAACTTTAGAAGCTTTAGACTCTAGTTTTAGTTCACAAACGAGTGTTTGCCTAAACGTTTGAAGCTTATGTAGGATGTATGCTGTACCTATATTATACCGGTATACCTGTACCGGTATTATATTCTGTGGAATTTTATTCATACGTTCGTCTTCATTATACATGATTAATCCCCTTTTTGCCTTTGGGTGTGGAATTTTTAATGGTTTTACGCATACATTTCTAATATTAAACTACTTTGCAGCGTTACCTTAATTTAATATTATATTCTAAAAACCGCGAATTAGTGTTTAGTACCTTCTAAATAGTAGATCGCAGTTGGTTTTTCAAAAATATCTTCAATGTACAGAATTTACTCAGTTCCATTTTTACAATAGTATAGATTATAAGGTTTTCCGTTTGTAAACCGTTCGAAAATGTCTATCAAACACAACTCACAGCATAACAATTATAACATACTAGCTGCGCCCCGCGGTTTCACCCGCGGTTTCTCGGGATAAAAAGTTGCCTATGTTTTTTTCAAGAACTTAAAGTACCTAATACCAACTTTCATCAATAGCCGTTCAGTAGTTAATGCGTGATTGAGTAACTAATATCCATACATCCCTAAAAAAATTCGCTTTTATAATATTAAATAGTATAAGATTCGTACAAATAATAACATACGTAGCTCACAGCGTATAAAACTTGTGGACGTTGAAAAAGTATGAAATATTTGAGTACCAAATTCCTCTTAGCACAAGATTTTTTATAATAAAACAATTTATTAAAATAAACTATTATAGGAATTTCTAGAGCAACGTGTAGGGGACCTATTCTCAATAACTTTTTAATTTAATTTAGTAGAACATAATCACATTACAAGTGCTTTCAATTACAATTCATGTTTAATTTAACATCACACAAAATCCAACTCAAATCGGCGAGTTAGGCCCTTTAAACTTTGATTACAAATTCGGATTAATTAATAAGGTGTGCACTTAAAAGAGAATACCGTACAAAAAGGCTTAAGTGGAAAGTTGCCCGTATCCGAGCAGCGCTAGCCCAATACAATTAATTACAGTACTAAAGTTAAAAACATTTCACAATATCTGCTCCACCTAGAAATTTAGCATTAGCTACCAAGCTGGTCGACAAAAAATGGTTTTTTTTACACTTAATAGATTATGTTTGTCCACTATCTCGCCTGATGTGAAGCGATGATGTGGCCTAAGATGGAGCACATAGATCTAGAGAGAGACGGCAGTTGACCGGCTGCTCAGACCCGTCTCCCCGAAGGTTCACCGAACATCATCCCGAAACACGAGTAGGTCGCTTGACGGCATGGCTTTGTTCGGTGGGTGGTACTACAACCACGGCCAGAGCCTACCACTCCAAATGAGATGTTGACTCGTCATATTGAAAAATTCGTTTGGTGTGAATAATGGATATGTCGCAGTAAGATAGATGAAGCCGTAATATAGTTATATCCCTAGGGATATAATTATATACCGTAGCATAGCTATACGAAAGCGATTCATTACTATCTCACTAGGAATATAGTTATAAAACCGTCCAAGTTTAGTGATATAATTATATTACTAGATTAAGTTCAGTGTTATAAATATATTACTTGATTAAGCTTAGTGAAATAGAAATCTACCATATATAATTAAATAAAACAATATTATATTGGTTTTATCTTTATTAAAAATCAACTTTATATATCCTGCAGTTAGTTACAATACATTAAAGAATTTCATAATGAATACCTATTTTATGAATATTACATATTCGCGGCATTGGGGTGGCCCAAGGGCCACCCCCGCCGCACCCTAACCTACCGAGGGCTACCCCTTATACGTTTGAGTGTTAAAAAAAGACTGCGCCGCACACTCCGAAAGCTATTTCACTAAACTTAATCTAGTAATATAAGTATGTCACTAAACTTGGACGGTTTTATAACTATATTCCTAGTGAGATAGTAATGAATCGCTTTCGTATAACCATGTTACGGTATATAATTATATCCCTAGGGATATAACTATATTATGTCTTCATCTATCTTACTACGACAGATACATAAATATAATACTCGTGGTGTATATTTTATTTTTTATAATTGTGTATATGTAATTTGGTTTGCAATAAAGTGTCATTGTATTGTATTGTATTGTATATACATCAGGTAATTGCAGATTTAATGTAATTACTGGAGCTTCATAAGTATTACTTTTTATGTGTTTGTGTATGAAAAAATACTTCAACTGGGTTCTAGACATGCCAAACTATTATTACCTATCATAATGGCTACGAGTCCGATAAATTAAATGAGAACCCCAGCAGTTCAAAATTTATAAATAATGAATTAAATATTTTAAAATTTGGCCAGTCAAAATTACTATGGTTAATATATTCATTTTGATACAACTTCAGGTACTGACGTTCACGGCGCTTTTATCGACGGGCCTTTAATCCTATAGCGAGACTGACGGACCCTGAAAAAGCGAGTGTACCATTGAATTTCTGTTTACAGCTTGTAATCTGTGCATAAAGTACATCTGCGATGCGTAAGTCGATAGTCGACGAGCCTCTTATTACTATTGTAAAACTGTTAAAGGGCGGTGTCTTTAAAAATGAAAGCTAATTGGGATTGATTTAGCCAAATTTTTAATTTGGCCGAGACAAATGTTTTTACAAGCTCTTTTTTTAGTTAGTCAGTGTAGTAAAGTGACAGTGTACCATAGTACCTGTACATACTTTAGTGCTATCCGTATAGAAAACAAAAACAAAGTGTCTTCGCCTTAATAGACACAGTAAGAAACGTGTAATGGACACATTCTTAGTTATACTCTACTTAGCAATTTAACAAAGTAAACATACTTATTAGTCTTATTAGGCTAGATTGGGATGTCTTTCTGAGACAGATCATTATATTAAAAAAGCGTAAACTCCCGGAAGAAGGACATCCTAGTTGTCCCAAACCTGATCGGAGTTATTCCGACACAATCATAACGTGAGTGTAGCCGTTTATATTTATTATGAATATTTCGACTCACGATAGTTTCCAAAATTTAAAAACCTTGTTATAGTAGAGTATTTGTAACTTGTGAGTAATCTATAATTTGAATATAAAAAACACACAAGCAACTCCATGCCACCACGCCGCGCGAAGCGCCGCGGGCAAATACTAGTGCTAAATATTCTTCAATGATGCATGATTGGAGTAAACAACCGGCCTATTTGAATTGAAAATATGGAAAATATAGCGCACCAGGTTTTGGTTTGGAAATGAAGTGATATTCTTTGGTATGTTTGTGAGAATGGATGGAGAGAAGGATGGATGTTTATTACTCAATCATGCAAAAACTACTGAACAGATGTTGATAAAATAAGGTAGGTATGTAGATGGATAGATAGATAGAAAATATTATTGCCCTTAAAAAGGAATTACAGTTGATAATACATAATTTCCTATATGTACAATAGGCGGTCTTAACGCTAAGCAGCGATCTCTTCCAGACAATCATAGAATAGGAAAACAACATTTGAAACACGATAGTGTGCAGTAATAAGTAGGAAGCATAATAATAAATAATATATTATATATATATTCTTGTTTGATAAATAAACTAATATGTTTAAAATTAAATGCGGTATAATATTTTAAACATACACATATATACACCCAAATAAGGTTTTGTAATTAGTACTTGTAGTAGTAGTAAGTACTTACTACTATTATAGAACAGATACGTTCTACATTTATAAGCACAAGATTAGAGCTGTCAAATATAAAAAATGTCAGGAACTGTCGGAACACAAAGGCCATATATGGTCTACCTGGTAAAAATATATAAATCTGTTTGAATGTAACGGCTTGTATAATTATGGTCAAACTGCACAAGGCATGTTTGTTTAACCTTCTATAATATTTTTAACATAAATAAGGGGATTGCCGTAATGAGTACTTGCAGTTAAAATTCCAAAATGTATAACGGAGCCCACAGAAAGTAGATTCAAATTGAGTGTGAAAAATATTCTAATAAAAAAACATACTATACAGTTAGTAATTACATAGAAGACAAAGATGCATGGAACATTCCGTTTCTGCTAAGTAGCCAACTGGCACATAAGAAAAATAATATTGTCAAAAACAAACATAAAATATTGTAAGAAAAGTTCTAAAAAATATGCCCCTCAGTTTCTTGCCGTATCTTCTGAGTGATTCTTTTTCTGATACGGTGGTAGTGTCATTGTAATAATTGCCGTTCATATGAGCGTCAGTGACGACAAATACAATATAAATAATATATAATTTTTTTGTGTTTTATGTTTCTTTTTTGTTTATTTATCTATTCTATATAAGACATTTGTTTCTCTTCACTGTAATGTCTTCGTCTGATTGTTCGTGATGTCATCGACAGGGTTCCGACTGAAAATCAGTGCTAAGGTACTTTAAAACACCTTAGCGAGTGCTGAGTCGTGTTTGTTGTATATATTGTTTTTTGTTTTGCCCCTAATTAAGTATGTTAAGTGTAATGTTGTGTGATGTCTGAAATAAATGTATTTTCTTTCTTTCTTTCAAATTGAAAAAAAAATAACTTTTGAATTGAATTGAAGTAGTTGTAGTAAGTACTAATATTGTAGAACAGATACGTTTGTTATAAAGGCTCACATGAATATCATACTCGTAAACAACATAGATAAGTCAATAACTGCTGGAACACAAAGGATAGGCACATAAGCACACAAAATCCTGTTACGCTCATCATCACGTCTGCAATTAAAATTTGGGAATTCCTCCCCGTTCTAAGTTTGAAGCACCACCGCCTATAACGAAGGAAGGTGAAAACTCGAAACAAATTGCGTTAAAATGTAATAGAAACTCGTTTCCCGTGAAACTTTATATCAGATTACGAAGAAAATTCAATATTTAAGATTGATTCGGGCAGATGTTTGAAGGGCATCCCGAAGTCTCGCGAAAAGGGCAATATATGCGTAGGTTGGGAAGGGGCAAAGCGTCTTCTCTGTTTTGAATTTGAGCATCGGTTTTTCAGTAAGTATAAATTCGGTAACATTTTATTGAAATAACGAATAACCATTACGAGTACGAATTACGATTAGAAAATTAAAAAAGGCATTATAATTGCAACGACATTTATTTAAGAAAATATTAAAAATGTTCATCATTCAGCACAGTCCATTACGTCCAAAGATAGAAAAAATAACTTGCTTTCACAAACTACGCAGATGGCAATTAAGTATTCTGCTTGAAAATAACCGCGCCTTTGTCAACTTTGTAAGAGAGACGAATGTAAAAGCTTTCCAACGAAAACCCGAAGAAAATGAAAGGAAAAAATAAAACGAATTTCATACTTAAAGCCGGCGAAATTTGCATGATATTACAGCTCATCTGCCCGCGCTAGGTTTGTGTACAACGGTAAACGATCCGAAACAGAAATTCAAATTTTTTTTCGCTTTCATACGAATCACTTGGAAAGCTAATTAAGTCCGTAAATAAGTAGCGAAGAGGCGCTTGTGTTTTGAAACAACATTTCTTTTTGAGATCAATATTCTATCCTCGAAAACGGTTACAGAAGTACCTGCTAACAATACCTGCATTTAACCGAACCTGGACGCAGATAGCTCGGTACCGTAGTAGTGAATGAAAGAAATGGAGGGAGGCTCTTGCTCAGTGACTACTAGACTAATATAATAATAAAACAACTATAATGTAGATTTAAAATACAATCTAAAAAGAATAAATGGATTTAGTATGCATTGTCATCGAGTTGCAAGCTACCCTTAAAGTGTCACCCGGATAGCTAATCGGGAAGTGCTTAAAATTTAAGTTGCGAGATTCCACTAAGAACGACAGACTGACAAACAAGAAAGTGATGAATAAATGCGTGGTAAAAAAAGTGAAAATTACTTCTGAACAATTGATAGTTTTTGCAAAACTTTTATTTACATTTATGTCGTATTTCTACTCTATTTTCTCTCTTAGAAGTATTTTAACCATCTTACGACTATGCCTACCATTCATGCTCTTATGTGCACCACCCTTACAAATGAACCGTGTAACCAGTACATGTGTAAATACATACTAAGTCTTCCCTTTTTGTGACTAAACGCCCCGAGGCGTCCAATTTGCAGGAAAAGAATCTCCCACAAACACAGTGTTACTCGCTCGAGATCACACCATGCACTATTTGAATTTACTTCCAAGGGAGGGCGGAATCAATTTAAATTTTAACTCTCACTTAATACACCCTTGTTTGGTGTCTAAGTGGTGTGTTTGAGTCACCCTCTATTTGGGACGAATAATAAGTTGGGAAGACAACAGGGCTGGAGGCTTTGAAGGCCTGCCGGGTTGGTGGCACAATCAATTGCAAAATAAATAAAACGATTAGCATTTATCGACGACTAAAATGACTGATTTATAACTTTTCTATGCACAATTGACGCTAGTATGGGAGTTAAATCATAAAAATAATTTTCATGAATATTGAACAAGATTTTGTTGAAAAATATACTTTTCAAAACAAGCTTTTAACAAATTCGTAATCGGAACCACAATTAGATTGAAATGAGCCCAACACTTGTAGTTTATGATTATCCGTCAAGGAGTTCCATTGCCCACCTTCCGTCTCAGATCAGCTGGCTGTCACTATAATATTGCTTTGTCATGGGACTTTGACAAGTATGCAAAATTTCAACTCCGTAGGATAAAAGAAAGTGGTTTTGATTTAACTAGCAGGATTTGACCCAAACAAACAAACATTGCAAATTAAATACAAGCTTGTATAAAAAATATTTTTTTGAACTCATCAAAGCAAATAAAATGAACCTAATATTGACTTGTGAAATAAAAGCATAATTAAGAGCCCGTACAACCTTCCAGCTCCTTCATCTGATTGGCTCATATTGACTTTTTATTCAACTGAGTGCAGTTTGTTCACCTGATAGTAGCACAATAGATTGCAAAATCCTGCGCGGTACTGCGTCGCGCTCGTCACCCTGAGACAAAGTAGAATTCACTACCAGAGCACAGTAATGTTTTACCCTACTGCTTGTCATTTGAGTATCTTCCCAAGATGGATTTTTTAAGAAGATGACCTTGGCTTCTTTATAATTTTATTTACAAATTGTAAACATGTCTTTTTACATCCAACTAAGCCATAGTTTGACCACGATCTCACCCGATTCAAAGTGACGATGCGTTCTATTCACTCTTGATTTTAACACACCCGGACATCTATTACGATAAAGCTTATGTTTTTAATCGATAATCGTACTTAATATTAATTAGAAGAAGGTGAAAATTGAAGCCTAAATTTTATTTATTTAGATTTAAAAGAATAGGTGCTTTATTTGACATCACTTTATTATCATAACACAAAATCAAATTAAAAAGAGTACCTTAACATATCTGAACACCACCGTAAACAACACCATTTCCAATTCGCATAAAAGTCACCAACGTTTTCCGTTTGAGAATCTCTTGAATATCAAGTAAGAGCCGAAATGAATTCGCTAAATTGCTATGCGTCCTTAAATTCACCGTCTGTATGAATGTAGTCCTGATACAGTCAACAACTTGTATATGTGTACAGATTTGAAGGGCATTAAATATGTGGCCATAAAAATATAATATTTACACAGGGTCAGGTGGTGCAAATTTTTCAATGTTTTCCGTTAAAGTTTGACGACCCTGTCAATTAAAGTTAGACAGTTTTGGTCATAAGAAAGTTTAAAATAGAATACTTTTGAAGATATAAAAGCTTCATTATTTGTAATTGTAAAAAGGTACAGTTCTGTGCAATACAAATCTGTCAAACTAAGTCTGTCATAAATCGAATGCATTAAAAATATATATATGTAGGTCTATCGATAGTTCATTTGCCTGAAATCTGCAAACGGCAGCGGTCGGACCCGCCACAAAATGTGCATACATCTGCACATTTTGTGATTATTTCACGCAGTTTATTTCCTATAAAAAGAGCGATCGATTCCACGCAGTTATTAATTTATTATTCATAAAACAAAGTTGCCATCTTGGAATCAATATCAATCAAGACTCTACATCGACAACAATGTCTCCTTTTAAATTTATATATTTATTTATTTATTCTTCAGCAAAGGATACACTTACTTGCTAGATTTGTATGCTAATTTAAGTATTTTACAATGTGCTCCTTCAATTACTGGAGACAACAACTTGCTACACAGTTTCGACAAAACAAACATAATTAAATTCTACATAATATAAAACTAAATATTTATCCTAAAACAACAAACAAAAAAGCATGAAAATGGGAGCTTGGAATTATTATGGCATTTAGTGGGACTAGTTAGGGGCCAGGATCAATTTTACGCTTAGTAGATCTATTTTTGGCCACTATCTCGCCTAATGTGAAGCGATGATATGGCTTAAGATGGAGCACATAGATCTAGAGAGACACGGCAGTCGAGCGGCTGCTCAGATCCGTCTCCCCGACGGTTCACCGAACATCATCCCAAAACACAAGTAGGTCGCTTGACGCATGGCTTTGTTCGGTGGTTGGTATTACAACCACGGCCAGAGCCTACCACTCCAAATAAATCTATGTACGTGATTGGGCGTATTCAACTTTAACGCAAGGTACTTGTGTATATCCTAATGCAGTTGACCGTACCTGAAATACAGGCCAAATAGAAATTGTTCAGAACCATGCTTGGCTTGCACTCAACACATTCTAATTTTCAAAGATGACCCCAATGTAAGTAAATCTCATGTTGGCCGCAATAAATGCCAGACTTCATGGCATGTGCATTTAGAGCTGAAATGTGGCAACACTTGGACTCCTTGGACTTCGGACTTGATAGCCGATGTGTCAAGTGTTGCCCGGCTCTTCCGGTGTTTTATTAATTACATCATCATCAGCCTATCACGTTCCCGCTGCTGGGACACGGGCCTTCTCTCATAGAGAGTATGGGCCGTAATCCACAACGCTTGTCCAGTGCGGGTAGGTGGATGTCAAATACGTATTTGAACTTGTGTGATTGATTCTTTGACATGCTGGTTTCCTCACGATGTTATCCTTCAACGTTTTTAGAGCGAGTTTTAAATCCGCACATAACTTAAGAAAGTCAGTGGTGCGAGGTCAATGAGATTCGAAATTGAGTGCGTCCGATTGAACGCACATACTTCCACTGAGCCACACTCGCTCTTAATTACATACCTATTCTATATACTGGAGGAAATAACTCTATTTGGACTAGTTATAAACAAATTAAGATAAATAAAGAAAAGTACTTCTAGATTAGTTATGCTTATCTTAACTCCATTACATAATTGAGTCGGTCGTAACCAGCTTAATTGATTGACTAATTGGTTGATATGAAATTTATTACATTCACTTTATTTTGATAGAGAAGGAACTCTGATGAAGGTTTAGACAATGTATAAAACACTAGGATCTGCCCGTGACTTCATTCGCGTCGATATAATCCGATGGTACTCAGGGATAATGTAGCTTTCTATTAGAGTAGAAAAAATTTCAAAATCGGGTCAGTAGTTTCAGAGATTACCTCCCACAAACATACTTACTATTTTCCGTGTTATAATAGACATAGACATATATATATATATATATATATATTTATATATATTAAAAATTATTCATTACAAGTCAGAAAAAATAAGATTAACATTAACACTATAATAATTGTATTATGACAATAACGAAATAATAATAATTTAAATGTCCATTAATATACAATTATATTAAATAAAATTTAATAAAATCTTTAAAAAGTTTCATATCTACATATTTCCTATATGAGTAAATTTTCCAATTTTGTTTAAATATATTTATGTTGCATGTATTTACAATGTCATTAATATTACTATAAATAAGACAATCTACACGTGAGCAGGAGGATTTTCTGTTTACGAAACCCGGAAATACACATTAAATGTCAATTGGACATTTAAAAAAACAAATTATTGGAATAAATAAATAAAACTATATCTGATAAGAAAACTATTTAAATATTTATACGCCTACAAAGGCCGAATTTTGTGGGAGAAAACTACCGCTATGTACCTTGCAGTATTGTAACTGAAATTCTGACAAATACATTTATTTCATTTTACTTCTCATTATAATGTACTTACTTATAACTGAACAGCATTATTTACAATGAAACTCTCAATATTTTCCTAGGTTTTCAAATAAACAGAATGTTTGTGATACCGACTAGAAGAAAATTCAAACTTTTGGAGCAGGCACAACTCGGACTTACGAGACAAATTTTAATAGCGCGATTTATTTTCACAAGGCTCTCCAATTTTCGGCGACAGCGTCGCGTACCATAAATTGTAATGTCATTGCTCAATTTGCGACTTTAATACTCAATTGAAGAAGAAATCAAGGATTGAATAAACCATAAGCAGTACTTTTATTTTTTTAAATAGCCAAGTATTTTTATTTTTATTAGACAGCCTCTGTCAGTGATCTGTTCAAGAAGATCCTGGCCTGTAATTTAGCTGTTTTTTTGTCAGGGTGTTGTATAATTATAGTTCCTTAGATAAAAAGAATCTTATTTACATTCCAGGATCTATGTAATCTATGTATACGATTGTTAAGTGTATTTTTTAAAATATAATTAGCTTGCCTTGCTACTTTTGTTAAGTTCCTTATTGTCTTTTGTCATAACTCGCTACCACTCGCAGATAGTAGTACCTCAATATTGTAGGTATATCCAGATATACAAAAATAGCTTCGACTGGTACTGCAACAGTTCAATCGATATAATATTACTAGTATTCAATTGAAAACAGTCCTTAAACATTTTCAGGTTAAATGTTCCACGAATGCAGGCAGAAAACGATGCAATTGCTCCAAGTTGTTTAGCATAATACTGTGATAGAATTACGTCAGCAGAGCCCAAATAAATAGGAAAGAGTCATACTATAAACCACTTCTGAAAGGCAAAATTGAGCTAACGAATAATATCTATTCCACAAAATTAATTTAAAAAAAGTACTGCTTTTCGTTTTATTTTACATGCACTGGTGGCACTACAGATTTTTAACGTTGACGTTTTTAAATACTGGATTTATCAAGCATACATTGGGCTACTAAATAAAATTATGCTCAAACTTTTATTCTACAAGATCCGGTTTTATACCGGATTAATTCAACCTAAGCCAATCCTAACTCATTTAGTGAAAACATTCCATGAATGCAGGCATAAAACGCTGCAATTTCTCCTAGTTGTTTAGCATAATACGGTGATACCATTACGGCACAAAAGACATCCGCCCGGAGTCGAGAGCTGAAGGTAAATAGGACGAAAAATTGTTATGAAAAATGTTTGAAAACCGTAATTGGGCTAGAATACTGTGGCTGAACTCAGTAAAGCTGCATAGTCAGCATAATGTAATGTGCATTTGTAAGATAGGCATTATTAACCGACTTCAAAAAAGGAGGAGGTTCTCTATTCGATTGTATTTTTTTTATGTTTGTTACCTCAGAACTCCGTCATTTATGAACCGATTTGAAAAATTCTTTTTGCGTCGGGTTCAGTATAGCTACGAAGTGGTCCCATATAAATTTCATCGATATGTGACCTTGGACTTCGAAGATACATTGAAGTCGGTTTTTGTTTTTTTCTAAAAATTTATTATTATTAATTTATATTCTCATACTAAAATGTTAACGTAATGCTTCTCCCTCATTTGCGTTTTGCACGCATGTGACATGTTGGACTATGAAAACTTCCTTCATCATTGCGTGCTTATATGTATGTTACTCATGTTTTGGATAATAGTATCTTTGTTGTTTATTCTTCACTAGCTGCGCCCCGCGGTTCCACCCGGGGCTTCGCGGGATAACAATAGCCTATGTGCTATTCTAAGTCCTAAAGTACCTACCTACATACCAAATTTCATCAAAATCGGTTCGGTAGTTTTTGCTTGATAGAGTAACAAAGATCCATCCATATATACAAATTTTCGCGTTTATAACATTATAATTAATGTCTTATTCAAGGAAATTAAATTTACAATTTTCTTGTATTGTCCATCTTGAAATACACTAACAAAGCTGTAACAACGGCCATAAAAAAATTAACGCGATAGTCGCAGATAAAAAAACACAGCTTAATATTTCGTTATCGTACGTCCCGGAAGTTAATGGGCACTTAACTGCCACATGCAGGTGTCTGAGCATTTATTTATTCAGATTTAACCCGTCTTATGACAGTGTGTGCACAGTTGCAAGTAATGCCGTGGGCGTGGCTTGTTTTCGTTATGGTAAAGAGGTAGTCTCGATGTTTGGAGAGTGGAATTTGAGTCGTCTCAAGCAGTATTTTCTATTAATTGCTTTATCCAGTAGTCAAGTGCTTATTCGGTTTTCAATGACCATTATTTGATCTATGGTTTAGCTTGTAAGCAGTCCTTTTCAGGATATCTCCATTCTCTATAAAACTAAGTCGCTATCCGCGTCCTTATTTCTTAACCACTTAACGGATTTTCATACGGCTTTCACTGTCATTTAGATATATTTTACAGAAGGTTGATTGATAGATATATAGAAAATCACTTATTGCACTTAAAAAAAAGAAAACAGAATTACAGTAAATGTTGCTAATACATAATTTTCTTATAAGTACAATAGACGGTCTTATCGCTAAGCAGCGATCTCTTCCAGGCAACCATAGGGTAAGGAAAACAACATTATAAGACGATAGTGTGTAGTAATAAGTAGGACGAATGTAAAATATATATATATATATAAATAATATGCATGTAATATAATATATAATTATACATAAAACATCTATAAGTTAATGTACAAAACATTCTAATTAAGTTTTGTATAGTAGAGAAAATTCAATGTTTTGTAATCAAGTCGTCAAAAAATTACACCACATTAGTAAATTGCATCCGTGCGAAGCCGGGGCGGATCGCTAGTAAACAATAATATTAACCATGGACCATGAACAATTTATTCAATTCAGGATAAATTAACTGTTTATTCTATACATAATTGTTGCACAAATCCTGTATATAAACAAGAGTAAGTGTGGACTAAAAATGCGACGCTAGAGCAGCAGCACAAAACACTGGAACAAGCAACAAAGTGCGCCCTAATTTTCTAAGCTCATCGTACAAAATTCACGTATCTTTTCCCCGAACACAGCGCTGAATACAGCGTACCTACTTTTGAAGTTAACATTGTAAGTTTTCCCAGAGCCATTCAACGGAGCAACGTGTTTCTGTTCGAGCATTCCTTATCTAATATCTAGGTGTTACACGGAATACTACTTCCCAGTTGAGGTGTGAATTGCCTTACGTAATACTTCCATTATTTGATATTTTATCTGACGCGTACTTCTAATTCATACTTATATTTTATCGTAGAAGTGCCGCAACAGACAGGGCATTGTAGCTAGCAAAACTACTGGGCATATGGGACTTAATATCTAATGTGTCCAGGTGCAATACAGTGCTACGCAGTACTTTTCATGGTATTAAAAGTTCCAGGTGGCACTGCAATTGTTATGAGCACGCGTGACGCTTACCATCAGGCGAACGACTTGCTCGTCTGATCAATCAGATCCATAAAAAAGACAGCAAATAATCTGATAAACGTTGCCTATTTAATATTTGATGGCTATTTCACTCGTGGTAGATCTCTCGTATGCGATAGGCCGTATGGGCAGGTACCACAGCTTTGCCAGTTATACTACCGCCAAGCAGTAGGGCGCAAGCATTACTGAACTCACTCACTATCATCACTGTACACAACTGTGCGTCACGCGGTTTAACCTGCGGATATAAAGTACTATGTGCTATCTAGGCCCTAGAGTATAACTATACCTTTCATCAAAATTCGTTCAGCCGTTGCGGCTAACGTGAAGAACAAATACACTTACACACACATACTAACCTTCGCATTTATAAAAATAGTGTGAATTAGTGTGATTGATGTCGTCTTTTGTTTCGTTTTTTTGTACCTGAATAATAAGCGGACTGTAGTTTAGACACAAGATAAGTTACGAGGCAAGTAGAATGTAGTACTTTGGCCGTTTCTTACACTTACCTTTATCTACCAAAGATTCGGCGAGAGCCGTCTAAGCTCGTGGAAGCTGAAATCCTTCACCAGTACTAGCACGGATTGATCTTATTAAGCACTACTAGGTGGTATATATTAAAATTTAATTTTATGTAATTGTCGAGAAATGTGCAGATGAACCGACAACGATAGCGAAAAATTGAAGAGGAAGTTACAAGTGTCAAAACGTTCTTTTGGTGGGAAACCGTCGGTTGCCAGTGCAGAAATAGTCAAAAACTACTTTGTATTTTAGCATGGCAACTTATGAATTAAATTTTACTACCAATAATGAACCTTTACCTTGTAAACTGTATAACCTAGTATTCACTTTAAGCCAAGGAAACTTGTTATACCATACATCAGCCCGAAACTGATCTCCGCAGCACATAGTAGAGTTAGGTCAGAACATGAAACTTTGTATCCCTACGGAACTGTGCGGGGTGTTATATGACTAGTCGGTAGCTAGGATTGAAGTTAATATTGCACATACGGGGTGTGGCTTAGCTGTGGGTATTATAAGCTTATAAGCTCTATAACTATTATACAAAGGTTATATATTGACATAACTCAAATGTTTCAGTAAAATCAGCTCAAGAACACTACGCTTCGCTAGTTATTTTGCCGCCAAGCAGTATTTTGCAAGCATTACTGTGCTCCGATTTGAAGGGCATTATACCCAGCGAAATTACTGAGCATATGAAACTTAATATAGGAAGGCCAATTTCGCTGAATTTGAATGACGTTGAGAGTTGACCGAATCGAAACTAATTTGTGAATTGAAAAAAAAAATGGTATTCTGCTCGTAATAATTGCAGTCTAGTCTCGATATGATCTCAGTATAATACAATACAATACAATACAATAATACTTTATTGATCACCACAACAGGAAACTAAAGTATACAGTTACAAATAATAGTGGTAGAACAATGGGCGGCCTTATCGCTATGTGCAATTACTTACAGGCAACCTTTGTATAATGTCATATCGTAACGTCAAACTGACATCTGAAACTACAAATTTTTCAATTAATATTGTTCATTTGTGTTAGCGGAATACCGTTTAAACTTCGGTCAACTTTCGGCGACATAACAATAACATTCGCATTTCGAGCGACATGACGTTTGACCTTATTTATCAAGTTAGCGATTTGTGACATTTATGAGATGGATTTTACACCGGAACTGGAATTTGAATAAATTTATTTAGCAGAATTAGGCTTCTGATGTCTCCGGGTAATGAGCGCAATGCAATAATACTCAGTAATTTTATGGTATTCGAAGTTCCGGGTGTAACTGCAATTATTATTGGCAGGCGTGGCGCTTACCATCAGGCAAACGACATGCTCGTCTCATTATTCAGTCTAATAAAAAAGTCAGGGCTAAAAGATATGGCCAGAGATGGAGCATATAGATTTATTGGCAGACTATAGTTAAGCAACTGCTCAGGCTCCTCTCCCTTTATTTGGTAAGTGGCACTAGGCCTCCAAAAATCTGTTTTTTTAAGTCCTTGTATCATCCTACTTCTTACTAAGCCTACTAATATTATAAACGCGAAAATTTGTAAGAATGTATGGATGTATGTTACTCTTTCACGCAAATACTACTGAAGGGACATTGATGAAATTTGTTATATAGGTACTTTAGGATTAACACATAGGCTACTTTTTATCCAGGGAAACCGCGGGTGAAACCGCGGGGTGCAGCTAGTAAGATCATAGTTTAGTTGAGCACAGTGTAGTGTTGCGCAGGATTTTTTGCAAAATAAAGTTGTGAGTGGTGCTACAACCATTCATGTGAACGACATTAGACTTCATCAGGTGAACGAACTGCTCGTCTCTTCAGTCATTTCCACAAAACCAAATTAAAAAACAAACTCTTTTTATTCAGTTTTGGAATCACAGACGCACTTATGAACGTCAAATTATCACTAATCGGAAAAAGAACCACTACTCAGATACGATAAGAAAGTAAGGAGCATATATTTGAGAGATTTTGTTATAATTTTTTGGTTTTCTATAATGTTGAGTTTTCTATGTACCTGTTGGCTACTTTGGAGAAATGGAATGTTCCAAGCATTGTCTTCTATATAATTACGAAAAGTATAGTATGCTTTTCCTATAAGAACAGTCTTTACACGTAATTTGAATTTACTTTCTGTGAGCTCCATTATACATTATGGAATTTTATTATAAAAACATACGCAGTTGCCGCATAAAGGACTAATTCGTTGTAGTCATTCTAAACCGAGGTACAACAATCCTATCCTTATTTCTAGTGTTTATGCTATGATGGTCACTATTTACTTTAAAAATTATTTGTGGTTGTTATAATCTGCTATGTTATGTTCTATGGTTATGGATGAGTGCGTTTAACTAAGTTACAGGACGCAAATGGAAGCTAATGCGAGAGTAGGATTAGCGTAGATACATGGTAGATATAAGCGCAAGAAGTGCATGTATTGTATGTATTGTGAAGGGGGTGATGGCTGGGGTATAAGTAATACTCGTGAACGGGTGCTGCTTGTGGGGACAGGCCTGGTCTGGTCACTCTTTAGACATTTTAAACGATTAAAAAAAAGACATCCCCGCAGAGTTTCTTGGTGCTATGTTCTCTATCGGGTGTATTTCCGAAGCACTGGTAGAGTCAGTTTTCACATTTCATTTCTGGGCAAAGCAATGCTTATATGCTTACCTTTTTTCATAAAGTCATGTGATATTAAGTTACAATTTTAACGTTCTTTGTTTGCTTTTTATTATGTGTTTTATTACGTTTAAAAGTGCATTAGTGCCTATTTAATTAATATTTTTTGACTTGACTTACATTAAAACAGAAAATAAATTCTTATATCACCGTTATACCACAGTTATACAGTCCTAAATACTAATATACCTTCTCACGAAACCACCAAATACATAAGTCTACATATAAGTAGCTAGCCAGTAGCTGGTATTATTCAAATGGCTGTCATTCCGCTAAAACGAATGAAACGCTAATGCTAAAATGGGTTCATAAGTAACCGCCGCTTTGGGCGCCGGATCACGAAGTCGATTCATTATTCGCAGGGAGATTTATGATCTTCGAAAACTCCATTATTAGATTCTGGGAAGTGGTTGATTTTCTGTCGCGTTGTAACGGTTGTGCTGGTTGGGTGCAAGGAGTGGACGGTAAGCGAAGAAGAGATTGCAGCAGCAGTTTAGTCCAAGAGATACCTATAGTAATAATATGAGGCGGAAATAGGCAAGTGTCGAAGTCTCATATAATAGACCGATTCTCACCCACTAAAAATTCACCTCAATAGCCCAATCATAAGTAGTTTTCATATATCCCATTAGTCCCCGCACTTATTGGGGGCTGTCTTTGATTGCATCTTCTTAATGTTGCACTTAGACAGTCCCCGATAAGTTATGCCCATTACATATCTAAGCTAAATGCTCTGAGAAGCCTCTACGTGTTGGACTCATGTCCCCGCACAAGCCTTCCGAAGGACCGTTCGTATAATCCGTGAGAAACAGCGACATAATAATAAATACACCCAACGATCACATACATACAGCCTGGTCCCTAACTAGGATTTCCCGTATCAAGGGCACCAGGAACTACGAGGACCATGGTCCTACAGCACCCAGACACGAAACAAATGTTTCCGCTTTTTTTTCCTTTGTACAAACATTTGTCGAACCCGCAACCTCAGTGGTGTATGAGTTTTGAGCCGACTTGCCCAACCACTACACCACAGAGGCTGTCTTTTATCTTATTATTTTGGATACAAAACATGAAATCTATCAAAATACATTTTTTCTGTATTTTAAATCATCATCGTCATCAGCTCATTATGTTCCTACTGCTAGGACATGGAATTTCTCTCATATATATAGTATGGACCATAATCAACACTGGCCCTTGGTATTTCAAATAAACATTGTTTTCTTTAAAAGAAGTTGGTCGTAACACAAAATGAGTAATTTTGTGTGAAACTAATATCAAATTAGTGCAAAATCAACAGTCTCAACGACATATTTATATAATAGCGCGACATCATCTGATTAAATTCCACAAATACTTGTTAGTCGAAGTATGATAAAAACTATACTGCGATATAAATCTTGAAAAGGGAAGGAGTATTTACTATTTATTTTTATTTCTTTTAAATATTGTACATATTATATTTACGAATAAATAACGACTAAAGAACTGTAAAAATGTCAGTGGAATATAAAAATCATTGCCAGATAAGATTATGGTTATGAATCGTAAAATTAAGCCGCCGTTCGCGCTTCCATTTCAAATGAATGCCAAAATAAAACTGGAAAAATAAAATTCATACGAAAGCGTTTCTTTTATCGCGAGCCGTTCGGAACAGAGTGGAATAAACCACAGAGTGGTGAGACAAAAAGCCTGTTTCATTAGAGAAAAATCTGGTGGAACTCGACCATTTTATTCTTGCCGTGGCGGTTTTCGGAACTAGCGGAAATTGTATGTAAATGACACAGAATAAGTGACAGTTTTTATGAGCACAGTGGCGCCGGGTGTAGACCAAAGAAAATTGTCGTCTATTTTTCGTACAAACGACAAAAGTTTTGGCAGGTTACTTGAGCAAACGTATAAATCACGATAATTTATAGAGACGAAAAACCGCTGAACACTTAAAGTTGTTACGAGCTGGCATTACTCTTGACTAATGCGTCTTTGCGATCAGTTGAATGACGAACATAAGCTTGAAACTTCAAACGAAAAAGTTAAAAACATAACCAGTACTAAAAAGAAAGGCTATGTATAAATTGTTACATAAAAACCAAGCAAGTTTGTATATCGTTATTGTATATGTTGTACGTTATAGGTTCAAGTTCGACAACTGCAACAGTAAGAACGTTTTTCTCCGATCTTATCCGATTCTGTGAAAATATGGACCGTGTAAACACGGACCTCGATCGGAAATCGATTAGGAGATCCAGTGCAAAATCGCTCAAACTAATGGTACATTTTTGATGTAACTTATTGGCAAGATGAACGGGTTGTTTAGCTGATGTTAAGCAATACGCCTGCTCCTAACAGTGGCAGCACCACCCCGAACCTTGATTTACAAAATTCCGTGCAGCACAACACTGCGCTGGTTACCCTCATTATCCACCCATTGCGTTCCCACTACTGGGAACTTACTCAGGTCTTCCCTCATAAAGAGAGGGCTATATGGGCTATAATCCACCACGCTGGCCCGTGCTGGTTGGTGGATGTCACATGTCTTTGAATTTTTGTGATAAAATCTTGGACATGCCTAAGGTTTTCTCCACTCCACGATGTTTTTCTTCACCGTTTTCAGAGCGAGTGTTAAATCCGCATATAACATAAGAAAGTCAGTAGTGCAGGCTCAGCGGGATTCAAACTCGGGTGCGTCAAATCGAAAGTTGTACGTACTCCCACTGAGCCAAACTCGCTCGTACGACACTGGTCTCACTGATTCGCATGAAATAGTGCCGTACGAACCGGACCTCAATAATGTCTGCACAATACTGTTTGACGGTTGAATATCTGGAAAAAGCCTCTTGCAGAAGAGATTTACTAATACTCATTCGGACCCATCGTTTTTTACGGTTTTTATTTTCACGCTTTTAACACACACACACAAACATTTAAAAAAGTAATAGTAGATACGTTTTTTTTTTTACACTTAATAGATCTATATTTGGCCACTATCTCGCCTGATGTGAAGCGGTAATGTGGCCTAAGATGGAGCACATAGATCTAGAGAGAGACGGCAGTTGAGCGACTGCTCAGACCCGTCTCCCCGATGGTTCACCGAACATCATCCTGAAACACGACTAGGTCGCTTGACGGCATGGCTTTGTACGTAGTACTGTTATGTATTCTGTGACAAAGGACGTTTTCCAATCTATCAATAAACTATCACACTGTGTGTATGATATTATAAAGCGAAAGTTTATGTCTGTTAGTGTGTTTGTGTGTATCTTAAATACCTCTTCACGCCACAAAGTCTAAACGGATTTGGATGATATTTGGAATGGAGATAGCTTATACACTGGATTAGCACATAGGTTTTTAATCCTGGAAAACCGCGGGAGAAATCGTGGGGTGCTGTTGATTGTTAAAGCTACATATGACTTAAAAATGCAATTACATTTTTCAATATAGATGTAGATACTATTATGGGTCACATATGCAACAGAATAAGTTAATTGTTAAAAAACTGTTAGTACTCTTAACCTTCTGATGCTGTGTATGTTATGCTAAGATAAATCAGTTATAAGTTATTCATGATTCACGAACCACGTTTTGACAAGCGCCGAGTAAAGACGCATTAAAAATTCAACGTCCCTCCATAGAGTCATTTAACATCGAGAGCAATCCAATTGGTTTCCATTTGTTCAAACTTTACTCTTTGCGATTCCCAGAAGTCAAACAAATCAAACCGGCTACTTAGGAGTTCCTTCGTTCTTAATACGACAAACTTTAATTGTTCGAGATCTTTACTTTGGGAGGCGAAGTTTTTAAATGGAGTTGAATGCATTAACGACATCTTTGTCTGTATTGATCTAATGGTTTACTGTAAGATCGCTTTAACAATGAAGCAAAAGACAGAAGTGTCATTTGAAAACTAACTATCCAAATGTCTTTATGTAAAAACCATTCTATTGTTTTTACATTGTCAAAATTAACTTCCTGTACATAAACGACAAAATCAAAAATTATATATTGTAAAACATGAAAGTGACAGATTAAAAAATAATCTAAAAATCGCGTTTTTATGCGCCTTTTGAGGTTATATATTAATTAATCAATTTAGAATGCATTGTCATCGAGTTGTGAACTACCCTGAAAGTTCAGCCAGATAACTAAACAGGAAGTTCTCGAAATTTGAATTGCAAGATTCCACCGGGAGCGACAGAAAGACAGACAGACAAAAAAAGTGACTTACTAAACAGCGTTAACGCATAACTTCCTACTTGCCTGCTCGGTTGCCCCAGTGCAACCACGGTTGATCAAATTGCGTTTCTGTGATTGTTAGTCCCATATTTTATAGCTATAAACTCCTCAATGCGACACGCCAAAATAGTACAACTTACGGTCTCCGGACAACCACAGTTGCATGGGGCCCGAGTGAGCATATATATATTTTTGTCGATACAACTGTGCTCTGGGCAATCGAGCTTATAGCGTTCAACCACATCCAGCAAACGTGAAATAGAAAAACAGAAATAAACATGCGGTCAAATTAATTTCTGAGTACAACCACCCGTGAAGTAAAAGTCAGACATCCGCGTACAAGTATTTCGTAGTAATTCTACCACATTGGCCGGCTACCAAACTAAATGTTTCAATTAAACTTTTTGCTAACTCGACCCAACTTAAAACTATGTACGTATAAAGTACAGCGACGGGACACTGCCGCACGGATTTTATCTCTGTCGTAATATAAGTTTTTACTGTATCATAGTTTTTGCGGGTACGTTATGACTTTGCGGAAGAAATTCTATCAGCGAAACCCAACATATTTTGTACGTGCCCCCGTTTTTTGCTGGCACGTGACTTCCGATATTAATTTTGTCACTCAAATGCAGACTTGAAAGTTAGTTCTTTGTGAGAGATCATTAGAATCGCTTTTTAATTGTCGTCTCGATTGGGTTCATTTGACATCGAGTTCGAATCAAATTAGAGTCGTTATCGAGTCTGTAGTTATCTCGCTCTGCCGACTCGTAGGGTGCTACGATGCTACGCTGCTACGTCGTAGCGCGTAGGCGTTATAAAAGTGCGAAGTATCGTAAAAATGTTGCAAACGAGTATTTTATTTTCTTTGGAGTCTATTTATAGCCTCACTTATACCTATTATTATCTGCCGATGGGCGCTGTAAACAAATTATGTCGTTTGGTTTGTTATGAGTATTTACAACACATGGTTTATGTAACACTAGCTGCACCGCTCGGTTTCACTCGCGTAATATTATCACGGCTTATGGTTACTCCGTCAGGAACTATTCAGTTCTCTGGGATGAAAAGTATCTTTGTCCTAATCGAGGATCTAAAGTTCCTATCTACATACAAAATTTGATTAAGATCCGTTCAGTCAGTATGGAGTCAAGTGGCAATAAACACACACACAGACTCTAGACTTTCGAGTTAATAATATTATTACGATTATTAACATTATTACCATTTTATACATGTTTTTTATGTCATAAAAATCCAATTCCTAATCTTCTAATATTCTAAACATAAGTTTGTAAGAATATTTGTTACTTAATATACTAATACTGGTGGTAGGTTTCTAATATGCGAGAGGCCGTCTGGGTGGGTACCATCGCTAGTTATTCTTCCGTCAAACAGTAATGCGCAAGCATTACTGTGTTCCGGTTTGAAGGGCCTTGTAGCCAGTAAAATTATAGGCATTATAAGGCGTAAGAGGGATTAGACCTAGGATGACTAGTGCACTGCAATGCCGCGCAGGATTTTGCAAAACAAAGTTCTGGGTGGTGCTGCAACTGTTATGGGCAAGCGTTTACTTACCATCAGGCGAATAACTTGCTCGTCTCGTGATTCAGTAACATAAAAAAAAATATCACGCAAGAACTACTAAACGTATTCTAATAAAATTTTGAAAGTAGGTAGTTTTACAAGGTGGTAGGTTAATACCAGATTGTATATTTCTCACATGCGAGAGGGTATTTCGGTTTGTACCACCGCTTTGCCAATTATTCTAGCAACAAGTAGTAATGCGCAAATAAAATTAAATATAGTAACAAAAGTTACAAAAAAGAATTACTTTCAGTTTCTTGCCGTATCTTCTGAGTAGTGGTTCTTTTTCCGATACGGTGGTAGAGTCATTGTAATAATTGAAGTTTATAAGTGCGTATATGATGCCAAACTGAATAAAGAACTTTTGAACTTTTTGGTGCGAACGTCGAAGGAGTGGAGGCCTTGCCGTCATCTGTGTTTCCACATAAATACAATCTGGGTGTGTTCAAATCAAGAGTGAACAAGTACTTACTGGGTAAGCGTGCTACATCTTCGACCACATCGTCGCTTCCCATCAGGTGAGATCGTGGTCAAACGCTGACCCAGTCTAATGTAAAACAAAATATGTTGGTGTTTAAAATAATGGCTCTATTCATATTTTACACTATTACCATTCAAAGAAAACAAACTATGAGAACCTTCATTATCGTTTACCATCTCCCACAACGTGAAGTTTACACCGAACACCTATAAGCTCCGAGTGTTGAACACGATACGATACCGAGAACGGTATAATGTAGCGAGTGAAGAAATTAATCCTCCTGTTATTCATTTACGCAAACCAAGCAATTTACAGGTGAAACAGTTTAGATAGATTTGATGGTAGATTGTGTGTTTTATTAATAATCAAGTATACGTTTTATAAAAAAAAAACGACTTTAATGTATCTTCAAAGTCCAAGGTCAAATATCGATGAAGTTTATATGGGAAGACTGCGTAACTATGCTGAACCCAACGCAAAAATAATTTTCCAAATCGGTTCATGAATGACGGAGTACTGAGGTAACAAACACAAAAGAATACAATCGAATAGAGAACCTCCTTCTTTTTTAAAGACGGTTAAAAATGCAAGACAAAGTTAAATTGGAGAATGTTTTGCGGATTCTTTATATGTATTTATTTTAAAATTATATAATTATTTCTAATTTTACAACTAATATAAATAATATATATTTAAAATGGCCTTACTCACGGTATGATTTTGTCCGATAACCGTGGAAACATGGAAGAATAAACGAGGCATTTGCCCTGCAGTGGGACACTTTAGGCTTTAAATAATAAAAATAATACTTTGATCAGATTAAGGACAATTAATAGAATATATGTCCTTCTCTAGGACGCTTAGTACGCTCTGAAATCGCAATACAGACTTGTTCAGTCTGATAAACAAGGATTCCTATACGTAAAAACGATTAAATAACGATTCCTATACGTTCTACACGTTCCTATACGTTATGCCTTTACGCCTGCCTTTTTTATTTTTAACCCCCGCAAAAAAGAGGAATGTTATAAGTTTGACCACAATGTGTGTCTGTCAGTGTTAACCGATTTCGATTTTTTTATTTTATTTAAAAGCAGATTTTTTAGCGGTGGTTTTTAGACATAGTTCATCAAAATCGATTCAGCTGTTTTTTACTTTTCATAGGTCTTTTACGTCGGGGGTTTTTAAAATTTTAGTTTACTGAAATTTGCTTGTTGTTGCACAAAAATGATTAATAGTTCTACTCAATTTCTCCAACTGGATTTCGAATTCAAACAAACAACAAAAGCTTAACAATCCGGAGGTCGTTCCGTTTTTGTTGTTTGTTATAAATTTAAACAAGTTTAAAATAGATTCTATCATTTAAAATTTTAAATCATATATTTGTATTTAATATTTTTGAGATTAATGTGAATGACACAACCACGTGTTAAAATAACCAAAATATAAATGTATGAGGAGTTAGGCGGTCTCTTGCTTTGTATTGCACGTATCACATGTTTGCTCGTCCGCATTAACCGCTGGAACTGTCTCGGAGAGCCCGGCACAAACTGTGAACGTCTTCATTTCATTAGAGGCTTGAGAGCCCGAGGGAATGTGGAGCGAGCGGGTATTGTGGAAAGTCGTGTGCTGGCAGTTTTTGCTCTTTAGAAACTAGTGTATATTTTTCTGAAGAAAAATAAATATCGTTTAAACCAATTTATATTTTATTAGCAATATATACATATAAGATAATGATAATACCAAATAAATGAGCTTAATATTTTTTTTATTACATTAGGTATGTAATAAAAATAATTATAATTTTTTATTACATTAGGTATGTAATAAAAATAATTATTAAGCTCATTTATTTGGTATTATCATTATCTTATATGTATATATTTCTATGACGATAATTATATTAATGTAAGTAAGTAATACTTAGATGTCACCGTCTTTACGTTTATGGTTGCCAAATCGTCATAACACATTTTTATAGATACGAGTCACAAACGTATAAACAAACAAACTGAAGAAAAACTATTTACTGTGGATTCATGGTTTGTAAAACAGTCTTTATCATTTGTTCTTCAAAACCTCTTCAATGTATAGAACTGGCTCAATTGGAAGAAAGTATTAGAAAATTAACTAAGCTAAGAAAGAATCTAAAAATGAATTTTATTCAACTCAAGTTGTTTTTATATGTGACGTAACTGTGTTGCCTCTAATAATGAAGTATTCAATTGTAGTGACTAAAGTAATTTCTTCTATCATTTTTCATTTTCAACGTATGTGATGTGAAAACGCCCAACCCTATCCAACCCTAATAAAGTAAAGATATACCCAGTACATTTTAGGTATACTGAGCCAGCAAAGAAGTGGTTAATTTAGGTGGCTCAAACATGTGGAGCATTGTTTCAACAACGGGCTGTCTAAATTTTCTACGCCTCGAGATATTCCGAGAAAATGGGAAGTCTGGTTTGTAATTACTTAGTTACAATCTGCAAAGGAATTTGGAGATGCTGTTTGGAACAAATTCTAGATGTGTTAGGTATACTTAAGACTTTTGAAATTTACTAAAAAGCTACAAACTTTATAATACAAGCTTGAAGCTTGTTGTACTAAAATAGTTTGTTAGAAAGTTTTCATTTTGTACGAATTAAATATGTTCAACTTCCACTTACATGTAGTGAGGAAAAGAGACAAACGCAGTTTACCTGATGGTAAATACCGTACCTACACTTGAAAGTAGGAGTTTCCACTTTTTATGTTATTAATTGGTGAGACGAGCAGATCTTTCTCCTGAAGGTAAGCAATACGTCTACCCATTAAAGTCATTGCGTCACTCAGACTCTCGTTTCGCAAAACCTTGCTCAGCACTACACTGCTTGTCACCCTGAAAAATAAAAAGATTAAACAATAAAAATTAACAATGTTATTAATTTTTTTTATTTGTGATAAATCTACATTTGACCGTCATCTTGCCTGATGTTAAGCGACGATGTGGCCGAAGACAGAGCACGTAGATTTAGAAGATACCTATTCACTCTAGCCTTGAATATACCAAAATTATTGTTATCAGGAAACAGAGCATACGGCAAGGAGTTCCATTCCTTAGTAGTACGCACTATAAACGTGGAACCAAAACGCTTTGTTCGAATTGGCGGAATGTCTATTATATATGGATGATATTTGGCCGACTTTCTGCTCGTCCTGTGATGGAAGGGGGAGGGTGGAATCAGACCATAATTACAATACCTATAATTACAAGAGCTCTTTAGTGTTATAAAGCCCAGTGACTTCGCTTGACTTAAAAAAAATGTATCACAGAAGTTTACATCACATTGAGCTTGTCCTGATATAAAAGTTTCTAGTCTCAAATATCCGATAACTTTCATCGTCAAAATGTATTTACATTAACTCTATGGAAATATCCATATTCTAATGGAGAATATGAACCATATTCTCCATTTCTCTGGACTGTACCAAACATTAACGTATGCACAATAATACTATTTAACATCAACAATTTTCTCGGGAGATTAATATAAGCTCCCATCACTGTATCTGGTGAGCCAGTAACTACGAGGACCAAAGAAATGCTTGTGCTTTTTTCTGTACACAAAATTTGTCCTGACGCGAATATTGAACCCGTATTCTCAGTGGTTTATGAAATTTAGACCAACCTGCTAGACCACTACAACACCCACAAATTAAGTGACTCTTAACTTTTCCAAAATGTTTCAATGTCCGCAAGATAAAGACCGTCAGCTCACCTGCACCCTAAGCTTAAAAAAGCTCTTTCTCCCCAACCAGATGCAGCGAAGCCCCAGCACATTTCCGCTTTATAATTTCACCTCCGCTTGCGTTTAGGGTAGAATAATTCTATTTGGACTCAAAACGCTCACTAAACATTTTTATTAGGAAGATGTTTGCGTTTTGTAAATTATTCAGCGTCCATTACCTGCACTTGAAAGACGTGCTTGCTGATTAGATTTTATCTAGCCTTTTGATATGCGAAGTATCCTACCACTACACGAGTTTTTGAACAGGGATCTCTATGGCAACTACCCTAACCGATAGAGATAAAAAATTTGTTGTCTTAAATCCATCTAGAGTAGGTATTCCAAACACATTAAATTTGTATTTTGGAGTTAAAAAAGATCTAAATTTGATTTGCTGTCAATTGTCCAAAATTTTTTTTGGACGATATCAATTTCGTTGCTGATATGGGACAAAAAATTGTATGAGCAACAACTTGACGAAAATCGATATACATATAATTTTCGTACAAAATCTACCAAAAATTGATATAAATTAAATAAAATATAATCGCGAAAATGGGATCTGCTGCTTATAAGGAACAAAAAATTAAAAGTTACTATTAGTGGACACTTGGTTGGGCACGATAAGTCACGGCGCTGGAGTAATCAGGTATATATTAAATAATATAATCATTTAAACATGTATGTACAAGTATGTATTTGTTTAGCGCATTCTCAGTAAAGTTGTGTATGCATCGTGTGAAATCCATTATAAAGAACCAAACTCGAAATCACAATAAGCTTCATATTCTCACATTCTACACCAAAATCACGACCGAAAACAGCGTACAGTCAGCTGCAGTTATAGTTCACATTTTAGTACCATGTCATACTATATTGATTTTTTTTTACTTTCTTTTGCCCAACGATCACATAGAAGATCCTGCCCCTAACTAAGATTCGCTGTATCTAGGGAGAACCTCCCACAACACCCAGACACGAAACAAAATGCTTGCGCTTTTTTGCTGTGCAGAAACTTTTGTCCCGTCACGCGAATAAAACCCGCAACCTCAGTGGTGTATGCAATTGAAGCCAACCTGCCCAACCACTACACCACAGAGGCTGTCATAATAATACTACTAATAATTTCTCGTTTCAAATACCTTAATAAATAATGTTTGAGTGTGACATGGTAGTATAATGTAAGAATAGTTTGTTCGTGACTGTACATGCTCCATAATCGCGTTAGTCGAGAAATTGTCGTCGGTATTAGGAAATAATGTCATTAAAACATTGCTTACCCGATCCGTGATTGATGCGAGTTTATTCGTTATTCATTACTGGAGACGGTAATGCGATTTGGATGGATAAACTGCTCTGTATGACAAATCTATAAAAGGAAATTATGAATAATTATATTAATTGCTGGCCAAACATAGATCTATTAAGCGTAAAAAAAGCCTCAATTAATTAATAGCATAAAACAGGATGACGCCTCTTCTGTACTAAAATCATGCAAAATCACCTTAGCTAAGTAGAGATGTGTGCATATGTCGTGATTTTTTTACGCAGTCCTGGTTATTTTTTACAGATGCAAATTTTACGATACGATAAGTTCAACCTTTCCAATTCTATCGTATCAAAGCCCAAAGGTAATATTAAAAACCAATAACGACATGAACTAGTACTCTAATAACGTTAGAAAAACTATCGGCATCGACTTCGCGTGAAGCAATTACATTATGCAAAGAAAATACATCAGTCACCTTCCGACATACCTATCACATACCTTCGCTACCCTTTTAACTATATTAAAGAGGAGAAAAAGTTGTGGCTTGCACATACGCCTTTTTGAGACGACATTTTTGCTAGAAGCTTATAAAATGTCTTAACTTTTGACACTGTTTTTTGCGATATATATAATTAATCCTTGTCACGTAACTAGTACTAGTATGACGTAGTTTTATTGTATTTTTTGGTTTTTGATACATTCATAGATGAGTTCAATAAACTTAATCTTTAAGACTCAAGTTACCAAATTAACTATACTTGTAAGTACTTACCATTTCAAATTCTCTGGCTGTATAAAACTATGCAATGGAAGAGTTAGCAGATACCTACGACACAAGTTAAGTCTTAGTGTAGGTTCTGCGCACCAATTAATGTAATGCACCACAAGCCCAGCTCAGTTAAGATTGCTAGCGTCAACATTGTATTAGCTACTCGAATGTCTGTTTTATGCAAATAAATTATTTGAATTTGAATATATATATGTTACGGCTAAAAGCCGAAGTGCGGCTACACCTAGTTTTAGCCGGCTACAACTAGGTGCAGCCGGTTACATGCGGTTAAACTTAGATATATCCTACTTATCTTCGGTTAGAACTAGGTTTAGCCTTCATCATAGTGGCTAGAACTAGGTGCAGCCGCACACCAATCAAACGTATAAGGGGCAGCCCTCGGTAGGTTAGGGCGAACATGTATATTAGATATAATATAATGTAGATTATCATCTATCACTTCAATAGATTATAATCTACTGAAAAATAATGCGACGGTTCACAATCTTTCGACAGTTTACAATCTCGCATAAGACACATCTAAGTTTAACCGCATGTAGCCGGCTGCTTCTAGTTGTAGCCGGCTAAAACTAGGTGTAGCCGCACTTCGGCTATCAGCCGTAACATATATATATATTTTTATGTAACTTAATGACGAGACGAGCTGGTCGTTTGCCTGATGGTAAGCAATACGCCAGCCCATAACAATAACAGCACCACCCATAACTTTGTTTTGCAAAATCCTGCGCGGTGCTGTACTGCCCTCGTCACTCTGAGACAATTAGCTGTTGAGTCTCATAATGCCCAGTAATTTCGCTGGCTACAATGCCCTTCAAGCCGGAACACAGTAATGCTTGCGCACTACCGCTTGGCGGCTGAATAACTGGCAAAGCGGTGGTACCCACCCAGACGGCCTCTCGCATACGAGAAACCTACCACCAGTTATTTATTATACATGCACAATAAAAATAACAATCATTGTTTATTTATACCAAATTACGATTACTTTAGTTTTGATCTGCATTGCAATTAAAACAAACGTGCATGTGAATTCTAAATAAACACTTTATTGACTTGATTGATCACTTAAACCTCAAAAATACATAAACAATGAGTACATTTCACAGTAATCAGTATAATAATAGGTGTTCTTATCGGTCAAAGCGACTTTTTCAGACTTGGAAGAGAAAGGGCTAACATAAGGGTTTTTTCTCGCAATCACTTTTTACTATTGTTACATATTGAATTAATAATTTCTATTGTGAATATTCCTCCTTTTGGTGCCGTTTTGGTCCGTGGTATATGGCCATGATGTAGCATGATGCAGCAAAGATTTTAGACAGAAAAACAAGACCGACGAAACACCTCACGTCGCAACCAAAACAAACCTATTTAAGGTTTAATAGATGTTAATTACTAAGAGCAATTGTAAAATTGTTATAAATAAAAAAATCTGGTTATTAACCAGAAAACTAACTTATATTATTTAACTTATGTTTTTTACTGGTTAATAACCAGTAAAAAACTTTCTGTCTTTCTCTCTCTCTATCCCCTAACACACAGCGACGAACCTTATCAATGGAATATAGATAATATATTTTATATAAAAAAACGACTTCTATTCTGACATATCTCGGAAGGTTTGAAGGTGAAATTAATATGGGACCACATCGTAGCTGCACTGAACTTTCCAAATCGGTTTATAAATGACGGAGTACTCAAGCAACAAAAAAAATACAATCGAATTGCAAACCTTCTCGTTTTTTTGAAGTCAGTCAAAAAATAATACCGTCATTTTACAAAATTCGTATGTCGTTAGTCTATGTAATTATAAAAGTTAAAAGTATAATTGGGAATCGTGACGTCCACATCCTCCCAAAATAGAAAGTTGGTAACGTAGAAGTCGTTAATGAAAAAGTTATATTTATCAATCACTGTTCAAAGCGAGGTTTTGTTACAAGTCACGCGTTTAAATTATTTTCTTCTATAAAGCATATGTTTTCTTTGTAAAAAAAGGCTAAAATTAGCCAGACAGGTCATGAAGAAAAATTGTATCATCATCTAACAATTACTTCGATTTTTTTTTTACACTTTATAGATCTATGTTTGGCTACTATCTCGCCTGATGTGAAGCGATGATGTGCCTAAGATGGAGCACATAGATATAGAAATAAAAACCAAAATGTGTTCAAATCGACTCAAGTTATTAAATTTACTCAGTTACGCCTCCAATCTCAAACTAAGCTCCCCAATTTTAATATCTACCTAAATAACCCAAATTGATAGCAACATTGCTTCGAGAGGAGTCGAGAATGGCCTCATTAATGTTTATAATTTGAGAATATTGCCCGGCGAGCTAATACATATAAACCAAGGGAGTTATATAGACTCATTTAAGGAAGTTAATGATTCAGTAAGGCTTTTCTAATTCCATGGCTTTTGAGACATTCTATTCAACAACAAAACAGTTTTATCGATTGAAAGTGAGCGATAAAACTAAATAGCGTTCTAAGGCACTATTATTTATTATGTGGTTTTAATTTAATATTTATCTACGAACTGTAAACACTACCTTTAAAATTTGTACCTTTCTTATTCGGACAAAAAATTTACAATTATGTTTCTTATACTACTGCACTGTTATATATTTAATAGTTAACATTATTCGCATATTTGGTGCTTCTTTAATTTCTGTAAGTCCGTTTGCCAGTTGGCAAAGGCCTCCTCCAACCTACTCTGTCTCTGGCTACTCTACTCCATGTTATGCCTGCAACCTGCCTGATATCATCGTCCCACTGATAATTATTTTAATTTTTCTTGGTCTCATTTTAAATTAAAGTACAAATACATTTATTACAATCTATATAATATATATATATATATAATATATATAAATATATATATACATTATATATATATATATATATATATATATATATATATATATACAATAAGGCCTCTCTCGCTCCGCTACTTAACTCCATCCACAGGTTGACTGGAAGAGATCGCTTTTAGCGATAAGTCCGCCAATTGTGCTTTAGTTTTTAAGTTGTTTTCATGTACCTACTCATTATTTTTGTTTGGTGTACAATAAAGAATTGTGTATTGTATTGTATTTTATCGAATTCTATACATACTAATATGTACACTGGAGAGAAAAGCCGAAGATTGGGCTCAGTGGCGTGCTATGGGAGAGGCCTATGTCCAGCAGTGGACTAATGTGGGCTGATGATACGTACTAAAGTACAGCGTGTATTAATTATGTTAATGTAATGTTTATATTTTATACGCAAAATTGAAGCCATGTGAAAGACCTGAAGATGCCTTTTGCAATTAAGCTGATGTAATTAAGCCAGTATTTCCATTCATTTTGTATGACTTATGATATTCGTATTACATATTAATTAAATCTTCACTTCACTTTTATCCCTATAAGTATGGTAGAACCCCAAAACTTGGCTGGAAGACGCAATCCGTAATATGATAAAGTGCGCCCTTCGCGTGGGTCCAATTCCCCTAAAAATTGAATTAATTTCTGCCAAACATTCGATAGAGCATCAATATTAATGGGAGAGCGATTTATTTTTCCCTTTGTTCCCTTCTGCAGTGAATGAAGATCAAATAACATGCGTGCAATTCGGTTTTTTATGTTTGATTTTTTGTAATGAATAAAGAATTGCAACGAGTGAATCATGCAAACGAGTGCTTTTTTTAATGATACATTTTGATAATTGTATCATAATCATTCGTTTGCAGGTAAATAAAATTGATCTATCTGTCAATAATACTTTAAGGTTTTCTTGCTATGGCTTTTTAATAAGTATGAGTATTAGTAGTTTCTCATTTTTGTGTGACTTTTATTATTTACCAAGTGTAGGCGTCTTGAAAACAAAAAAAGCGCTTGTTGGCGATTTAGTCCTGAATTTTTTGTAATGAGTCATAGCCTATAGCTATAGGTATGAATCAGCAATCAAAATTACATTTCGTAGAATAAACCATGTATCTTCTCTTCTACGAGACATATAGGAATGACTGATCTTGGTAAACAATGTCACGATTTTTAGCAAACAGAACCGATTTTTGCTGACAAGTTCTGAATTAACTTCTGAATCTGCTTGGTAAAACATGACACAAGAAAATATATTATTTTACTTGTTCATGCCCTACACATAAAAAAGTAATAAAATCATAATGAAATGCAACTCAATCCGCGATTGCAAATCTTTCCGATAGTTCAATAAGGCCGCGTACACGATCAGCCCCCCGAGCCAAACTATCATTTAGTACAACATAGTATACAGAACTCTTATCTGTACTGGCACGTGGCGTACACACAGATAGGGCTTAATCCATCACCCCACGAACTCTTTTGATGTTAACACAATAGTGGGGTCTGGGTTTTTTCTGTTTGGGCTTACCGGCGGGCACTCTCAAATATTTTTAATTTAAACGTGTTGCCTCGTGTTTGGGTAACGGACGCAACCGACCCTTTGGTGAGAATTAAATGTGATGGTTAGATAGGTGGGGAACAGGTATTGCAAATGTAACTTGCAACGCAACTTTTGTCACAGAATACCTATGATGCTATGACTATAGCTACAGCTCCGCTCATAGATTTCTCTAAGACAAAATATGTGGCTAAAAATATATTTTTATCCATCTGGAATAATAGATAGCTTTATTTAATACGAAGATTGATTTTATTATAGGTATAAAATCAATCTTCGTATACGTATTTTTTTAACCCCAACTTTAAGATTTTTGACTCGAATCTCCCATATTTTTTACAAGCCTATACTGTCCCACTGCTATGCAAAGGCCTCCTCCAATGTTATATACATAATAATTTTCGGTCTTCAGACATCTTGCATGGCATTACCACGCCTGATGAGAAATGAAGGCGAAACAGCGATACCTCCCAAAATTAACTTATAAATGGACGTGGAAATTATTCCAGTCGTTTTGTTGTCATTCTAACAATAGATAGGCGTTGAAATTTTTGATATTTGAACCTAGCATTCGAATTTGCCATTCGAATTATTTAAATCTAGTTGTTTTGTTGTCATGGTACATTAATTTGATAAAAACATATTTTACAATTTCTTTTTGATCTCTCACTTTCTTAAACCCACTAATCGGTCTCAAGTTTCATCCCTATATCACAGGATATTCTCAATGGCCAGATAAATGTCCACATAATAACACTATTATTTGATTTCACTGGGGCGGAAAGTAAGGGTGTCGTGTGTCACATTGGCCATCTCGTGACTGTCTGTTAGGGTCAATAAATGTCAATATTTACTGTAATTGACGGAGAAAGACGATGAATAATTGATACTTATAAATATTTCTAAGAAACATCTGAGAGCCGCGCTATTTTGTCGAAAAACAAAAGCGCTTTAGAACGAAATACCACAGGAAATAACTAGCCATCGGTCCCGGTTGTGGTCTGGAAAACAGTCGTTAGGCCATTTCGGAGGCCTTCGGGTGAGGCGTTTCGGGCGAGGCTTCGAGGTTCTAAGCTCTAGGTTGTAAAACTTCGACACCAGGGTTGACCACACACCCACACGAGAGAGAGAAGACTAGGTAAAAAAAAACAAAAATGCAAGTGAATTTATATATTAGGATTTTAAATAATTAGGGCGAACAAAATGATATTGCTCAGGCAGGGATCGAACCTCTTCGGAATACCGTCCCGACGCCTTTACCACTAAAATTGTCCCCGTAAGACGATATAAGAAGGATAGAAGAAATTTCGTTGCTCGAGCAGCTGGCTCGGTTGCCCAGTGGTTAAGGCGGGACGGTATTCCGAAGACGCAGTACGACCCATGCCCGAGCAATATTATTTTTTAAAATCTTGAGATTTTCGCCAAGCATGCGCTAATGCATTCTAAATATCAGGAATTTAAATATATCCACAGGATCAAGCAATGACTTTGACTAAGAGTTTGAAATGGACATATCCGATTTTTCCAACCTACGTTTCGTGTAACAGGATGAGTGTGACCATTTTTTTTACTACTCTGCGCTTGTCCACTGTATATAGATGTAAAAAGTCTTCAAGAACTTGAAGCATTTTTTTTATATAACTGAATGACGAGACGAGCTGGTCGTTTGCCAGATGGTAAGCAATGCATATAACAATTACAAGACCATCCAGAACTTTGTTTTGCAAAATCCTGCGCGGCGCTGTACTGTGCTCGTCACAATTAGCCGTTAAGTCTCATAATGCCCAGTAATTTCGTATTTAGCCCAGTAACTTACAATCAACATGTTACCATATCGAATAGACTAACTCATACATCCAAACTAAAGCTAAACTGCCAAGTTAAAAGACTTTGCAGACTAGTTTTCCTTTCCCTGTAGTTAGGGAGGCGAGGCACGTGGCACCGTTCAGTTATATTCGCGCTCGTCTCGATTTGAGATAGCCAGACACTGGGGAAAGAATTTACGAGATGGAACGCATTTAACCACTTAAAAATGTAGCTTGGCGTAAATATTGTGTTGAGAGTTAGTCTTTATTACATTTGTGTATCGTTTTTGAAACTATTTGTACCAAATTACTATTCTCTCTATTAGAAAAGGCCCGTGTTCAAGCAGTGGGAACTTAATTTATTTATTCACAACACATGTAACTTACAGACTAAATCCAACATGGAATATATCTGGTTGTTGAGCGAGCATGTCATTGAATGACGTTATGTTAATGGGCTGATGATGATGAAGGTTCATTACCAGCTCATTTTGTTTACACTGCCGGGACACGAGCTTTCTCTGATAGAGAGATAGAGAATGAGCGAGAGATACACTGAAATAGATAGAGATGATGGACCATAATCTACCACGCGGACCTAGTCTGGCTAGGTGGATTTCAAAATGTCATTGAATTTGGTGTGTTGTAGTATTGCTGAAAGGGTCTCTCATAAAAAATTTCAGATGTAATATCCAGCGTGACGTCATGGTGACAAGTAACCAAGTGCTACCCATGTATCGCGAATCTTATTCCACCACGACCGTTTTTTGGCAGCCAAAATAGCTCTGGTGTCAACCTACCCTTAACTCCTTTGCGTAGTGAAGTAGAAAGCAGAAAAGCAGATATAAACGTCTGGCGAGACATTAGTAGTCAGTACCACTCCGAGCCATCATGGATCTGACCAACCGGGCAGGGATATTGTTTGGGGATCACCTCGGGCGCAGTCGTTAGATATAAGTATCAGATGCCTGGAGGATATTTTGGAGTTGTGTATTTAATTTTATGGTATTAAAAAAGGAGGAGTTTCTCAATTCAATTGTTTTTTTTAATATTTATGTTTGTTAACTCAAAACTCTGTCATTTTTAAACAGATTTAGAAAATTATTTGGGTTCGGTTGGATTTTACGTTGGGTTCAGTATAGCTTCAAGGCGGTCCCATATAAATTTCATCGATATTTGACCTTGGACTTTGAAGGTACATCAGAATTGAAATCGGTTTTGATTTGTTTATTAATTTTTTTTCTTTATTTAACTGTTGAGCCCACTAGTACACAACCGTTAAATTGACATTATTTAATTTTTACTAAAGTTATAAACATTGGGATTTGTATATACCAGGTTTTGGAATACCAGGAGGATATATCTACTTTTCATCATGGGAAAATAAACTGTTCCAAAACGTGTTTCTACGGAGAAGAAATCTCATGCACAGAATATTTTAATTGGTCCCGTTGAATGTATTCCCTACCACATTAATTAATTTAATAGCTCCTTCTATAGCTATAAAGTCTTACGATCAGACCAAATCTCCCCGAGGTAGTCGCACTAAATCTGCGGATCCCATCGGGTGCCAATAATGCCAGTAATTACCCAACGCCGACTCCTGTTAATCTTGCTTAGGATTATGCCCGAGCTCAGTTTAGTTAAAAATTATTGGAGCAGGTAGAATAGAGGAATGGATAATAGACTAGAGGTAGTTCAATTTCAGTGCGAAAGAATTTCGACTTTAAATCTTGACGCTAAAACGTGCACAATTTGACATGTGCTGTTCGTATAAAGTTTATGGTTTTATAATCTGATTTATCAGATACATAATAAAAAAAATAAAAAGGCTAAAGTAAAATGGTCAAAGTGGAAATAACGTTCCATTTCTCCAAATTTTGTCACAAAAGTCTTCGGTTCAAAATATCAATTCTTTTATTTGCAAACCAAAACAGAAGTTTTAAATTTTAAGTAGGAGTACCAAAACTTTGTAGCACCTACACCAACCTACTACCGTTATAACAATAAAACCAGAGATTCTAAAACACCAATAAACTGTTCCCAAGTTTCCACATATTTCATGACAGCCTACCACCATAATCCTTGTCCTTCCGCACTTTATCTTCGCACAAAGACGGGGATGATTGTACCCGCATAGTCTGGAGCCTTCACGGTCAAGTGGGTACCGAGGCCGCACCGAGATTAGGATCCATGTCTTGGACCTAACTGGTGACTGGTACTTATTAGATTTGGTGAGTGATTTGTGAGGTGATATTGGTTAACACCTACCTACCTACGACCTACTTTTATAATAGCCAACCTTCCGCACGTACTACTGAGATGACGATTTAAAAACTTTTGAGACCAGCGATATATATATATATATATATATATATATATACAATTCAGTTTTAATAGGAACTTCTCATTATACCTATTTCAGAAGCATGATTAGCTGTGGCCTGGTAACGTAGCTCCCTTAGCCCTTCGCGTTGACAACTTTCGCCGATGTCACCAGATGGATGACCGTTTCGTGGTTTTGAGTGCTATCGTGCTTCAGAAGGCAAAGTCCGATTGGTGTGGAATTGTTGATGTTCATAGGCATCTTTCAAAAGTTGTTCTATCGTATGGCACCTGATCCTATTAAAACTGAATTGTATATATATATAGATATATATATATATATATATATATATATATATATACATATATATATATACAATTCAGTTTTAAGAGGAACTTCTCATTATACCTATTTCAGAAGCATGATTATCTGTGGCCTGGTAACGTAGCTCCCTTAGCCCTTCGCGTTGACAACTTTCGCCGATGTCACCAGATGGATGACCGTTTCGTGGTTTTGAGTGCTATCGTGCTTCAGAAGGCAAAGTCCGATTGGTGTGGAATTGTTGATGTTCATAGGCATCTTTCAAAAGTTGTTCTATCGTATGGCACCTGTTAGCTGCTATTGCACATTAACTAAAAATTATGAGATATGAAAAAGTAAATTTAATGACGGTATTTTTAAAACAACAAACACATTCAAACCATCAGTCACCAACAAAAAACGCTCGCTCAAGCGGCCGATTCCCGGCGACTTATTGCGAAGTGTCAAAATACATAATAGGAGGTGAGGAAAAATGCTATCTCGCGGCTTTTCCGGACCATTGAGGACGGCTCCCGACGCGATTGAACGATGACGTGTGAAGAATCGACCCCTTAAAGCTGTGACGGTGTATTAGCTTAAAAGGGCATCCATCTGATGTTTTGAAACGAACCAATATTTTGAGTTCGGTGCACTTTGGGGTATAGCAAAGTGATGTGGATTTTAATATTGTTTTATAAAGGAACCAAACAGACGAATGTCTCTATATTACAAAAGAAAAAGCTAATTTTTCTGTGCGCTGACACTCTGATACTCAGTTTCCGACGGCATGAAACTGAAATAATTCGCTTTAGAAAAAACAAACGCCAAGTCAATGTCAGTATCAGACTTGAAATACAGCTCTAGTTTACGCTATAGCTTGTAGAGAAAAAGAAGCACTGTGACGAAAGTCAAAACTTAAATTATTTCTAAAAAAAGAACATTTATTTCCTTCTGCATTGTTGTACAGCGCCCCCGTTCCCACGTCAGTTCTCAGGCGAGCTAACACCAGACCCACAAACGGCTAAGTTCCACCTATTGATCCCGTTTCCTGATACCATAAATCAGGGTCTTGATCACGGAATCCCATTACTTGTACGTCGATAGTCTGAACTTTTTCTAGTTCGAGAGGAACTAAGGCCTTAGAAGACTGAATAACCTGGAACTTTCGATACAGTTTACATAAGTGGTGTAGAGTTGCTTTCATTTGCAGAACCCTAAAATATATTCAAACGAGTGTCATATCTTTTATCTTCATGAAGGCACGTACTAAATGTAATTACGTACTTATTTGTAGATTAACCACAAGCCAACCGTAACCTCGTTATCATAATTATAGTAACAAGTAATATATTAAGATAAATTTGCATAAAATTATGTGTGTATCTTCAACAAAATAATCGCCGACAAACAACATATAAATCTATTGTATCATCATAGAATTGAAGACCCCGTGACAAGCTTTACCTAAAGTGTAGGGGCCAACAGTAATTCATTAACAGCAAACTTTGTCGCTGTCTGTACTTACATACTGCTTTTATTGAAAATAAAATTTGATTACATTTTATTGATAATGATATATCATATTATAATATTTTTTTTGTAAATACAAGGAGCGGTACGCATCCATATGGTTCAGCTAACTGCTTTGTACCGCTTTAATACCGTAAAATACGAGCTCATTTTAGTCCATTGAGCCCTAGTCTAGGGGTCTTCCCTATCTAAAACGCTGTTGGAATAGCGCCAGTTAAAAGGCGCTTTTCGAATCTTTATTTATGGCCAGTTAATAATTTGTTTCAATTTATAGACGCTGGGAGCGATGCACTTGCGATACTCTTTCGTCTCGACCTTTGTTATTGGACAGTGCTTAGTGCAGAGTACTGTAGACGTTATATTACAAATATTTGTCTTGAATTTCAGACGAGACAGAAAAAGACATCTCTGCCAGGACTAAGTAAATGTTTTTCTAGTTGGAGACGTAAAAGCTTCTATACATACTTATTACAATATATATTTTTTTGTTTGGTGAGTGGCAAATGTACTACTTATATACTACGTTTATATATCTAATATAATTAAGGTTGTTGCCAATATGATAAATCACAGAAACGTTTCATACAATACGATACTGCATTAGTACAAACACCCAAAAATTATGAATAATAATTAATGATTACGCCCAACAATCACATACATAGATCCTGGTCCCTAACTAGGATTACCTGTGTCTATGGCACCAGGAACTACGAAGACCATGGTCCCACAACACCCAGACACGAAAAAACTACTTACCCTTTTTTAGTGCACAAACATTTGTCCCGTCGCGGGAATCGAACCCGTAACCTCAGTAGTTTATGAGATTTAATTAACTTGCCCAACCACTACAACAGGCTGTCGTAATAAAAAAGAGTGATAAAACTCCAAGATGCTTTGCCAACTTCATAGATTAGACCCAGCAAATACACCCACACATATAAAAGCAAAATGCAATAAACCTCTATCAATAAGTACACAAATTCCATATAAAATATCCGAGGCTCAGATATCGTACCAGTAATTCGAATAGGAATAGTTCTGGAGCGTAGGCGTAACCTGAAAGCCGTCTAGGAGCACTCAAATTTCTCACCCACACGTGATATTGACAGAAAATAAATGATAAATAAACAGGGTATCCACAAAAATGTCCACAAAACCCGATCGCTCATTACCGCTCTTCGAGTGCTACCGTAAATTGGGCAGCCTGTATACGTACGTGATCAGCATTCCTGAGCTCATCCGATAAATCAAATTCTTGTAATGAAACGTCGGAATTCAACCATGCGATACGTTAGCTTGGGAGGTGCTGACTAATTTAATTACGCAAAAATTGATCGAAATTAATCAAGCTCGTGACAACAGCGAATGTGGCTCAGTGGGAGCACGTGCGACTTTCGACCCGACGCACCCGAGTTCGAATCCCACTGGTCCCGTCCCACTGACTTTCTTAAGTTATGTGCGCATTTCACTCTTAGGTACTCAAATAACGGTAAAGAAAACATCGTAAGGAAACCGGCAAGTACAAGAATTTATCACAGAAATTCAAGACATGTGACATCCACTAACCCGCACTGGGCCAGCGTGATTGATTATGGCCCATACTCTCTATACGAGGGAAAGCAGTTTCAGAGAATAAGTGTGATCGTTTGAGTAAACAACAAACATTATGAATAAGTCATCTATTCAGTCACAAAACTATTAATTATTCCATTCTGTTTGTTCATTTAGTTCAAATTATTTTTTCTTTTAATTATTTAAAACGAGTTAATTAATAATGTCAGAAATTTCGTGTTTCAATAATTTCGTGTTACACCACGTTCGTTGCATAAAATTGGAAATTACTCTAAAATGTTAATGCCTAAAAAATTGTTCAGTTTTAACACATACATAATTCTAAAGTAAGCATAGATTATACAACTCTATTACAAAAATTGAAATGTTTGGGTCATTAATATTATAATTATTGCAAAATTGTATGAATTCATTTAATAATAATATGTACTTATCTAAATTTTGCATGGCAATTTCTAGTGAAACGTGCCGAATCATTTTATAAGTGTGACATCATATCTGTACCTACTATGTTTCAAGCAAATAAAACAATTCCTGTCATTTCATTTCTACTTCATGTTATTACACTCACTCGTAGCTCCCAAACTACCCGTACATATTCTAACAAGTTTCCCAGTAAATTACGTTCGGTAACGTGTGCTCACTCGCACAAACCATGTAGTGAATTGCTCGGCTACCGTGCATGAGTTGTGCAATTGTGGTGCGTTTTCATACTATGGTATGGAAATATTTTTTTTTTACGCTTATTAGATCCATGTTTGGCCACTATCTCGCCTGATGTGAAGCGATGATGTGGCCTAAGATGAAGCACATAGATCTAGAGAGAGAGGGCAGTTGAGCGGCTGCTCAGACCCGTCTCCCCGATGGTTCACCGAACATCATCCCGAAACACGACTAGGTAGTTTGACGGCATGGCTTTGTTCGGTGGGTGGTATTACAACCACGGCCAGAGCCTACCACTCCAAAGCGGGTTTCATCACGATGTTTTCCTTCACCGTTTTAGAGCGATCGTGCAAAATCTGCACTTAACTATAAGTCATTGGTGCAGGGCCGAGTCGGGATTCGAACCCAGGTGCGTCGGATCGAAAAGCGCACGAGTCCCCGCTAAGCTACACTCGCTCTGTAACAAATGTTCAATTTCTAAGAAGTGGTTCGCTTACGTCGATCTAAAGGTGAATATTGACAGCGTCGGACTATTAAACTAGTCAATGTTGTAACATATAGCTCTTGGTAGCTGAATTACAAAGCATCAGTCCGTTCTCACTTGGGTCTTCTGTCAGAGAGTCTCGACTCTGTCCAATCTGTCCGCTGCAGACAATGAGCTTTTTGGTCTGTTCTCCAAAGTAATTGGTCCGGTGAGGTATGCTTTCACTGATGCATCCTGTTTAGTTTGTTTTGTTGCAAGTAGGTCTCGGGGTTTCTTTTGAGTCTCTGAGATGGCTTTCTTGTCATTAAACATTTTTCTATTTCATACGGGTGGCGTTGCATTCTTTCGTGTTAGTTTCGTGCATTACGTCTAATTTCCTCTTCTAATTTGGGCACTTCAGAACTCTGTATAGTAGGTAGGTAGGTGACATACCAAAGAGCATTAGTAATTTGTAAAACTTTGGATTGGAACTGTTGCAGGATGCTCAGATTTTTTATGTAATTTATACCAACCATTAATTTGCAGATGAGATTGAGCAATCTAAGTTAACTACATATGGGAGATTAACTACATTGTTGAACAAAACGTTAATATACTTCATCAGATTTCATCAACAACATTCAAATAAAACAGGTAATAAAGATGAGCAATAAAAAATCCCCTTATGATTCCATTTCAATCAGCCGATGGAGCTCGCATGCCCCAAGCAAATCACTGTAGGCATGTCCCGTGTCGCGCTAATGGGAAACGGTTGTGAACCAAACGCTACCTGTTTTGTGGAGCTTACATGGAACTATGTGAATAGTAATTTGTATTGTGCAAGGTATTTGTAATAGGGTTATTTTCCTAGAAATGAGGTAGTAAGGAGTTGTGCTCTCACAACTCCTTACTACCGTAAGGGATAATTCCATCAATGTTGTAAAGGAGCATTTTCGGGAAATAATAACCACATCACGGTGTAGATTATGACAATATAGAAAGATAAACACCTTATTATTCTCCTTAAAGATAAAAATATTATATTTACAATGGTGTAACAATGCCTTAACGCTTAAAGCTATCTTTTCAGACAACCTTTGGATGGAGAGGAATAACGTAATATAAACGGACTGCGAACTTGCGACAAGGTATCGGTGAAGTTGCATCTTTTTAAAGGCATTTCAAGCACTCAAGTTATACCAATAGCCGTAGTAACCACCCTCATTTGAGACGTGCTATATCAAGGCTGTCACGTCCTTAGTATGTGATGGAGCTTTACATGTCTAAAACTATGGGGTAATAACTTGATTAGTGGTAGTCATACTAGAGATAGTATGCATGGATATAAATAACTATATTATCTACTAGAGACCCACATCGGTGTCGCACTGTCGTGAATTTGAGACTTCGTTTTATACTCTTTAGAGATAGAATTCATTCATTGCGTTAGGTTTTGAAGATACCTTATTTGCAGCATTATTTATTAAGACATGTATTAGAACCATAATTTAATTAACTGGATTACGGGGTAAAGTCTCTGGTTCTTAAATTACAGTTTTAACTAGTTTGAGAGCTTATGGAATCAATACAAACGTCAATAAATATATTATACCTATTAAGGAATTCAATTAGTAATTTTACCCTGACACAAACTTGAATTAAGAGTCGTTCAATTTAAGTACAAAACCTAGACGCAAACTTCCGACCATGTAAAGTGTAAATTATCCAAAAACCAGAACATGCAACCACCGACACAATTTATAAAGCAATTTTAAACAGATCCTCTCGCCAGATAAATCAATGCTGGTCCGAAACTATCCGAACATTTATTATGGTTAAGGATGAAAAACGCCAATACATTTAGCTGACCAGTTTATGTAGACACACGAGAGTTACATTGAATAATCCGCCGTGAGATATGTTTTATCGTTTGGTTGGGTTATTGATGGGTCAAGAATTAATGGTTATGATCATACCTGTGGACTGATTTAGTAAACATTGCACGTAAGTCGTGAAAATCTGGTTTCGAGGCAATAAAACGGTGATTTACAATTTCAGAAAGAAGGGCAATATCTTACTTTGGCAAACTCAAAGAAGAGATAGAGGTACAATGTAACAAATAGAAGCTCTCTATGAAAAACACGAAGAAAAATAGTTTGAGGAAAGGCAAACTTCTAAGAACCATGTTTGAGTTTTGTTTTGTTTTTGACAAAACAAAACTTGACGCGTCAATCAGAACATAGCGTTTTTGTGAGTTTGATTCATTATAAATATTTAATAAAACGGCTAGGACTCCCGTAGTTTGTCCCCTGAAGAAGAGCATCGGATATGCTCGAAACCTAGGTCGACTAATTCGACAAACTACGTAAGTCCTAGCCGTTTTATGAAGTATTTTTATTTAGTGAGATATAACCTTGTAAATAATTAATCACCTTATGATCATCTATAATCATAATGATCATCCTTATCTAAGTCAAATGTCAAAGCAGCGCTTCCAATCCATGTTCATGTAGAAACTTGTGGCAGTACATAAATATCTTTGTTTATAATGTCTTTGGTAAAAATACCTGATTAGTGCGTCACTATCAAAAGATGGTGCAGCGTGAACATGGAATTGATTTTATAGTAGAAAAAGTACATACACATAATAATATTTCCTCTGTTACTGTTAAAGATTCCAATGCATTAATTTACCAAACCTCACAAGTAACATGAAATTTTAGGTAAATTCATCAGCACAAGATTATCGTACCCCATTTCCTAAAACACTAGCTAGCTAGAACATTTCCCACCTCCACCCACGTAAGCGCTTGGGAACAGGGAAACAACAACACCACCTGAGCTATTCCGAAACAAAGAGCTTACGTGGCTTATTCTCCGTCACCTGCCGTCAGTAGATTCCATCATGTGCCGATCGATCGATCCAGCTCTGAGCGTCGCCTCGTTAGGGCTACGTGATCGCAATTGAGATCGCCTATTTATACACATTGTCGGCTTCAGTAGCACTCTCGACTTTCTCCCACCGACCACCCTCTACAGATCTCTACAAACATTCCCAATCACCTGTCTTACACCGCGTTTTACAAGGTGTAAAATGGGTGTGGAAGCTCTTGATAAGATGGTTTAAACGCCGTAAAACGTCGAATGAAACTAGCTGGACGTTAACTATGAGATGAATGGAAACTTTTCAAATAGTCCGATGAGGATTGCTCGTCAGTTTTTTTGCATTCATTTGGATCCGTTCGTTTCTGAATTAATTAACAAATAGGAATGTTTGATTTCTATTCGAAGTTTCATAAATTATTTCACAGACGTAAAAGTTTGTTCTTATTGTTTTAAAGAGTTTTCCAATGTCCAAATCTTCTTGAACAAGCTAGGTTTGAGTTTTGTTAGAATTGTTTCCCATACTTTCGTTTTTGTTGTTGGCACCCGCAACAAATGTTAAGGTAACAAACGCTAAATTCTTTGTATAATTTCGATTCGTTCCGGAAAAACCTTTATAGGCTATTTTCTTTATACTTTCTTTATAAACGTACATGTACCAGAGAAGGTATATGTGTAGAGGTGGCTTTAGTGGTGGGCTTCTTCTGCAACGAAATTCAGTTGTATTAAAATGTATTGTTTCTATCACAATATCTTAATTAAAGATATTGATAGCAAAAATTTTTCAATTACAAATGGTGGGTAGTGCAGATACGCAGCCATTAGCTATCTAAATTAGGGCGCGTACATATACAACTTTTTTATCAAAACAGTGGCTTAGTAGCGTCCAATCGTAGCCGAGCGCATTCAAACGAACCAACAAAGTGATTACATTGCCACAAAACCCACGTAGGATTAATAATCGGGACTGGCCAGACGTCCCGCACGCAGGACTACATGTCGGGAATACTAAACAACTGGTCATGTATGAATACGGCTTAATACTAACATTTTGTGATGCAGGGATTTTTGGACTTGATTAAAAACATGCATTATGTGTTTGGGTGGTTTAATTAGAATTTTAAGTAAAATAGAGTAAGACGTATATTTGCAAGCTACGAGGCAGTGGAAATAAGCTTGCTCTCTAATACGACAAATACTCGTCAAATAGGTACTCACCATATTTCAGGCTTGTGTTTTTGTCAGGATTCAGCGACTGCCCAACATTTATTTATTTATTTCAGGCAGTATTAAAGTACAATCAAGTAAAATTTACAGATGCCCTTAGAATACATACTTTACAGACTAACATGTATTCAAAACTTTAACACAATAACTATTTTATTCACCTTCATCCTAAAGTTGTCTGTAAGAGATACCGTCATTTGTGTGACCGACAATTGACAATAAGCAGATGCTTGTTGTGCTTACACCAGCGCAGCGACAAAGCGCACAACGAGCTAACTCTATCAATAGATGCTTATATGTCTAGTATCTACTTATAGTACAGTCATTTGGTTCGAAAAATAGTGGTTACCTGGAAAGTTTTCCGGGAGTTTTGGTAAAAATTGGTAATTTTATAGATTTTGATGTGCTCTTTCCTAATTTCTACTTTGTATTTTTGCCGCTCGCGCCATATTGGAAAAATGGCGCCTAAAAGCAGTTTTTTGACAATTCCCGGAAAGGAGGTCTAGGAGAGTAATCTAAAAAAATAACCAATTTTCAAAACTCCCCAAAACTTTCCAAGGTTAAACTACCAAATGACTGGACTATTAGCTAACTTACATAAAAACTAAACACAGTAATTGAGAAAAACACAAAAACGCATAGTATAAACATCAAAGTCTGGTGCCTGAGCAATCAAGGCGTTGAATAAAGTTATCACAATTTTTCATTTTTTTTTTTTTTAATTTATCGCCTAACGGTCACATGCATAGATCCTGACCCCTAGGATTTCCTGTATCTAGGTGTAAGTGTAGTCTAGGTGTAGATGTAATTATAGTTGGCGTTTCTTTAACTATTCATGTATTGTATCCGATTTTCAGGTTAGTTACGTTTTATGTATGTGGTATACAATAAGTATACATTTCTATATCCATTCTATTCTACTATTTTATAACCTGGTATCTGATAAAAAATTCAGAGATAGTTTTGGATGGACTTTGGTTAAAATTATGTGATTTTGTTCGGATACAAACAAACATTGTCTTGGAACAATAGTTATGGGTATTTTTACGGCAGCGAATAATAAAAATTATAATAATAGTAATCAACTTTACAACGCAGGCACGTGTTTCACGATGAAAAACTAGTCCTACTAATATTATACATGCGAAAGTTTGTGAGGATGGATGGATGGATGTTAGTTACTCAATCACGCAATAACTACTGATCGGATTTCGATGAAATTTGTTGTGCAGGTAGCTTTGGTCCTAGACATAGGCTACTTTTTATCTCGGGAAACCGCGGGGCACAGCTAGAATCAAATAAATTTAAAGGCTTAAACGCATGGTTGCCGCTCGCAACATAAAAAGTTTACTTCAACAAAAAATATATTGATAGCAAGTCTCAATTGAACTGTGGACCGCTTCCATTTGGCAGAGCCACATTGTTTTTTCTACTCACCCGGAAAGTCAGATTTTGGACGAGGAGCTTTGTGTGTCGATACTGAAACTACTTAAAAATAATATTATTATAATGTCAGGATTTAAAGTTAAAATAAAATATGAGTTACTTTAAGGCAGAAACATAATTAACTAACGAGGGCATCGTTAGTCTTTACTATAGCTTTATGTCTTTTTATCATACCTATTTTTTGGACTTCTAAGTTTTTTTTTTTTTACACTTAATAGATCTATGTTTGGCCACTATCTCGCCTGATGTGAAGCGATGATGTGGCCTAAGATGGAGCACATAGATCTAGAGAGAGACGGCAGTTGAGCGGCTGCTCAGACCCGTCTCCCCGATGGTTCACCGAACATCATCCCGAAACACGACTAGGTCGCTTGACGGCATAGCTTTGTTCGGTGGGTGGTATTACAACCAAGGCCAGAGCCTACCACTCCAAAAAAGTGTCAAAATTACAATAACATCATTATTGTTTCTTCCAACAATGTACCTACTACTGCTGGTTAACATGAGAAAACTCTGAGAAAGAAATCTCGACCATAAGCCGAGAGAAAACTTTTTAGTATATAGTTTTTGCATTAAGTAATGTGTCTAGACATAAAAATGAATGCCCATAAAATCTTGACGGCGGAGCTAGTGTCACGCACGAAGCCAATAGCTCCTTTTCTATTTCCATTTACGCAATCTGCGGTAAAAGCGATATTCGATACCGTGTATCAGCTATCGATTCCAATGCTGTTATAGTACAATAACCTAGATGCGTAAGGCGTAAGCACTTAGTGATATGGCGGCGAAGTAGGTCACCTCCCAAGAGGCTCGTAGCCCAGGTAATGTTCGCAAGACACGCGAACAATGGAGAAGGAGTATCTAGAACGGTCTTTAATACAGCCTTATAGTGACTGAAAGAATGCTGGATTTGGGTCGTGAAGAAAGAGCTATTTGAGGAACATTTTCAATGATAATAAAAGAACGAGAGCGTTGGATAGTTTGTTAGTTAGAATAACGAGATGAATGGCTTCGTATCTGCAATGATTTTTTAATACCTTAATAGTTTTTGGTGTCTATAAATAAGATTGAAATGCATGATTGTAGCATTGATTTGTTTTATTATAGACGAGCGAGTGTGGGTCAGGATCCAACGCACCGGAGTTCGGATCTCGCTAGCCCTGCACCACTGCCTTTATTAAGTTAAGTGCGGATTTAACGCTCGCTCCTAAAACGATGAAGGAAAACATTGTAAGGAAACCGGTCCAAGAATTAAACACAAAAGTTCAAGGACATGTGACATCCACCAACCCACACTGGGCCAGCTTGGTAGATCATGGCAATCATATTTTGGATAGGTAATGCAATTCGGTAATGGATGCTCTAACCGCTAATGTGGTTACCTATAATGGCTATCTGTTAAAACAATCAATATCTGGTAATGGTGTATCTATACTCATTTATTATACCTATAAAATACAAGTGCTATTTCGGATATTTATTTAACAATACACATTCACGTCTTAACCAGAAAGAAAGAAGAAAGAAAAGATATTTATTCGTGACACACTCTTTACATGATATTTATTTAACAATACACATTCACTTCTTAACTAGAAAGAAAGAAGAAAGAAAAGACATTTATTCGTGACACACTCTTTACATGATATTTATTTAACAATACACATTCACTTCTTAACCAGAAAGAAAGAAGAAAGAAAAGACATATATTCGTGGCACACTCTTAACATGATATTTATTTAATAATACACATTCACTTCTTAACCAGGAAGAAAGAAGAAAGAAAAGACATTTATTCGTGACACACTCTTTACATTACATTAAACTATATTACTATACTATATATAATAATATATAACAAATAATACTGTATAACAGAATATATAATATATAATACCTAATACTATTATAGTATTAGGATTATATTATTATATGACCTGACATGATCTGACAGCCTCTGTGGTGTAGTGGTTGAGCAGGTTGGCTCAAATCTCATACACCACTGAAGTTGCGGGTTCGATCCCGCGACGGCACAAATGTTTGTGCACAGAAAAAAAAAGCGCAAGCATTTGTTTCGTGTCTGGGTGTTGTGGGACCATGTTCCTTATAGTTCAAGAGTTCTCATAGTCAAGAGACGAATACAAGATGAATATACAAACAAATATATAGCAAACAAGTAAACAAAATATACATAAAAGATAAAACTACATCTAAGCAAGTAAATTGAGTATCATAATTTAACAAAACTTTACTACATTCAGTCAGTAAAGTCTACCAAAGCTGTAACCAATGGTACATGAAATTGCAAAAACCTAATTCCGCCCGCAACTATACGAAACCTTATCTGTGCTTTTAAACGTTAGCTAGGGATACCCTATTACACGGCAAATCCCATGATAGTTCAGACTAGTTGCATTGTCAACTCTGAAAATAAGCTAACACTACTCTACCGTTGGGTAACCCCAAGTCAAAACGAAATCAGCCTTATTTCTCAACTCGTAAAGATGTGGTCTTAATTTTCGGGTGGTAAAATTAAAGCGGCTGATATAAAAGCACTCTAATGCCAGCACGTGGCGCAGACGCATCCACGTTTAATCTTCCACCCTGCCTTTGATGTGAACTTGTCCCCTGTTTGTCTAAACGCATGCTTTAATCAGGGGCTCATTAATTTTGGATTATTTACCGGGAGGAGTCTTGCGGTCGTGTTGTGGAATCAAATGACGATTAACTGGATTAGATGAGAGTTAAAATCTTAAGCTTGTGATCGATAAACTACATGCGCCTAGTGTGGATTGAGAAACTATACAGGAATTAAGTAAAGACATTGAACGCGAACGTTTGGATGAGAGTGGCGAGAGATAGGGGAGAATAGCATCACCAAAAGAAGACTGGTGGTAGGTTTCTCGTATGCGAGAGGCCGTCTGGGTGGGTACCAGCGCTTTGCTAGTTATTCAGCCGCCAAGCAGTAGTGCGCGAGCATTACTGTGTTCCGGTTTGAAGGGCATTGTAGCCAGCGAAATTACTGGGCATTATGAGACTCAACAGCTAATTGTCTCAGCTGTGAGCGTATTACAGTGCCGCAGGACTTTGCAAAACAAAGTTCTGGGTGGTACTGTTATTGTTATGGACTGGCGTGTTACTTACCATCAGGCAAACGTCCAGCTCGCCTCGTCATTCAGTTACATAAAAAATGACCTATGCTCAGCAGTGGGCGATAACAGGCTGATGATGATGATAGCACGCGACACTAAACATAATCATAAGTTCAAAATTGCAGGATCCACATTTCTTTTCCCACAGAAATTATTATCTAAGTATGGCTTATACATTGATATTCAGTTTACGTTACGTTAGTTTTGTGTTTCTTTTTACCAATGAAATTGTCCGTTAAGAGCCCACACTACCCCAGCTCAAATCAAAATGCTCCCACACGACGGCCCGTCAACTCGTAGCTACAGTCGCAACTATCTCGCTCGCACCTAGTAGGTACGTTGCGCGGCCGAGCGGGAGCGAGTGCCGGAGCGCGTCTGAACCAACACAGCGGCTGTCGCGGACGTGTAGTTTTCCACGCAATATTTCGGTATAAAATTTCTAACAAAATAAAAAATAACATTATTTTAAATTGAATACATAAGATACACGTATTATATTAGTTCAGATTTGTGTAAAAAGTTTCATTATAATAGGTCAAGTATTAACTGTATACTACTGCTTTTTAGTTACAAAATTTAAGTGGGAGTTTGTGAATTTTTTGTATCGAGACTTTTTTTAGGAATCGTGTTTTTACAACGTATGGACATCAGAGTATATCCTCAACTATACTATATATTTTTTTCAACACGATTGATTCAATACTATTATTGATATGCAACTTCAAACGCGAACGGTAAAGCAGTTTTGAGGTAGTGTGCAGTCTTAATAACAACATTCAGTTTCAAATAAGTTTCTCAGTATTAAATACAATATACTTTATTGATCACCAAAACATGAAACAGAAGTTTACAGTTACAAATAATAGTGGTAGAACAATGGGCGGCCTTATCGCTATGTGCAATTTCATACAGGCAACCTTTGGATGGACAGGAATAGAATGGTAAAAATCTGCGGTCAGTTGGTGTATGAAGTAATTACCTAATATAAAAGATATAATTTAGAAAATACAAAACTTCAAAAATATAATAGTATATATTACATAATAATAAACACAAATAAAATAATACATAAATATAAAATACGATAAATATTATATATAATTATATTATATGAAACAGATATGATATTAACCGATACATATAGTACTAATCACTTACATATTAATAGAATACCTAATTTTTTTTTACGCTTAATAGATCTATTTTTTGCCACTATCTCGCCTGATGTGAAGCAATGATGTGGCCTAAGATGGAGCACATAGATCTAGAGAGAGACGGCAGTTGAGCGGCTGCTCAAACCCGTCTCCCCGATGGTTCACCGAACATTATCCCGAAACATGTCTAGGTCGCTTGACGGCATGGCTTTGTTCGGGGGGAGGTAACTAATAATGATGTTATTGCTTGCAATAAGAAACGCAATTAACGTTATAACTCTTCGCCGAATCAGCGAGCATAAGTTACTTGTAATTATATTTTTCCCAGTGGGTACCAAACATTGGTAACCAGACGGCATCTGTTCTGTATGCAGGGCGGTAGACGATTACCCTGATTATTGCCTGAGTCACAGGTTATTTAACAGTTGCTACGTAGCGTCGCAAGCTCAATTCGGAGAGCCACCCTTTGAAAATACTACGCGGCCATAAATGAGGTATTTCTGATCTTACTAATGACTTGCAATTTACCGGAAATATTCATACCATACTCTCGCTTTAAGGACAGCTTGGGTCCTAGCAGTGGATCCCAAATATGATTTCTAACAATGACAGACGTTTTGTACTACCATTTTGTATAATATGGGAAACACACACACATACACAGTATCCTATCCTACTAATATTATAAATGCGAAAGTCTCTCTCTCTCTCTCTCTCTCTCTCTCTCTATCTGTGTGTATGTGTGTGTGTTTGTTACCACTTGTCTCAGCAACTGCTGGATTTTGATAAAATTTGATGTGTAGGTAATTTAGGAACTGGAATAGGACAGAGCACTTTAAATCCCGGGAAAATGAACAACCGTATATAAACCGCATTCTGCGCGGACGGATTCGCGGGTATCAGCCAGTTTACAATAACTTGGTATGTCGTAGTAAATTTAAACAGTATTGGAAGCGTTTCTAATTCGCGTATTTTTCGCATAGAGTGTTGCTGTACTAACAGCTGCTGCTAGGCCCCGTCGCGTCGGAGGCATATTAAATAAGCGTTAGAGCCACCTTCCGCTTTTTGTTTGGCTGCGATTGCAAACGGGACGGGGGAGGATGTAATTGTTATGGTGCTGGATGAAAAGGCTTGTTTGTTGCATGGCTTTCGAATTTCGATGGGCTCACAGTTGCCGTTGCTGTTAATACGCCTTTCATCAGTGGTGACTGATTTTGAAACTTTACCAAGAAATGTTAAGTAGGTAAATTGATACAAAAAACATCGGATTTACGCTTTTAGTGCTTTTATTTCAGTTATGACTACGAAGACTATTATTATTATTATTTTTATATTTCAGTTATGAAAGGCAGCTGAGCTGAAACAAAGTAAAACAATAGGTACATACGAGTACATCCATAGAGATTGTGTGCGCTCATTTATTTTACTTGATCAAGCAAGGTTTAGGACGCCCTCAGGCAAGGTGGAGCGACGATCTTCGCAAGGTGGCTGGCAGCAGCTGGATGAGAGTAGCCGGGGATCGTGCTCAGTGGCGCGCAATTGGAGAGGCCTATGTCCAGCAGTGGACTGCAATAGGCTGATGATGATGATGATGATGAAGCAAGGTTCGTGAAAAGAATTCAAGACTAATATACTGTTCGATGCAATGGAACACATGCTGAGGCAGCAATACGAACTGCACGCGGCCCGCGACGGTCGCGGCCTGCGTCAGTGCATTTCCGAGCAGCAACCGAGGCATTCATTCGCAATAGTTTATTTAGCAGTATTATCATCATTAATTAATAATATTTGTCATTAAAACTAGGTTAATAAAATGTTAATAAAAGGTTAATAAAACATAATTATTCTTGTAAAACAGTGTTTTCATAGTCACGTCCACAGACACTTCGCGTGCTATCTCGCACACATACTTATAATATGTATAAAAACTTGACACAAAAAAAAAGCAAAATGGTTGTTGAGTTGAAAAGTAAGAAAAGGACCTGAGAGCGTAGAATATTGAAGTTAATTAGTACACGAAGTATTGAGTATTTTTACGTTTATCTATCAAGTACATTTTTTCCGCAACTTCGTCCGCGTGAACAAATAGAGGAAGCCCGTATTTGTATTTTTGCCAAAAAGATCTTAGCAAAACTTGGCCAGTATATGCGAGAAGAGAGAAGTACGAAGAGATCAAGCTGTATCTTCGTAGTCACCCAACCAATTTTGATTTGACATCCTCTATAATCTAAGTTGGAACGTACTGTACCAAACCCTGAAAACTGAATTAAAATCCGTTCAGCAGTTTTCGACTTTATAGATAACAAACATTGATTGATTGATTGGTAACGCTTTATTGTACACAAAAACATAACAAGAACAAAAAAATCTTAAAATCGGTCTTATCGCTAATAAGCGATCTCTTCCAGACAACCTTTGGATGGAGAGGATTTGTGAAATGACACAAGACGATGGTGTACTTATATTATAATAACTACCAACTAACATTCAAAGTTACAATATTCTAATAGTAAAGATAAAGAAAAAGAAAGATGCAGTTTCAGTCAATCGCTTAAGTTACTAAATTCCACCTCTAAAATTATAATTACTGTTCTATTTCAAACAAAAGGGGTAATTCATTAACCCGCAATTAATTTCCGTAATCGGCCAATAAATAATTCAGATTAACTCGAACAAATTAACTGACAAAGTCGTATTAATCACAATAAATCAGATGTTCGCAAAACTCGAGCGGAGTTTGTCCGGGAATATTTTTACAGGGGATAACCGATTTATAATAGAGCATAGAGAATGGGAATAAATTCAGTATATAATATGATATATATGACAATTATGTCGATCGAGTGATAATCAAACCGTAGCTATCATAACAAAAGCCACTTTTTTACCGTTTCGATCCAACACACCGAAATACATTTTCGAGTATTTGCAAATTTTCCACACATGCTGTAAGGAAACCATAATGAGGGACACCGCACTTACAAGAATCAGAGAGTTCAAAAACGTTCTTTATAATCTGAAACCAAACTGCCTACAAGGTGTTGACGAAAGGCTCGTTTAGTATGGCTTCTTCTCTTCTCTCGTGTGGGTGTGTGGCCATCCCTGATGTCGGAGTTTTTCGACCGCCCGAAGGCCTCCGACATTGCATCACGACGTTTTTCCTAACACAACAACCAGGACCGACGGCTTAACGTGCCCTCCGAAGTACGGTAGCGCTCAGATGTATACCATACACAGTCACCCATCCATGTTGTGACCGCTGCGTCGGCTACGTGATGAACGTTGCTTTCACGAACGGCTATATAGACGAGCGATGTTACGAGCCTTACGAGCGTTTAGTATGGCCAAAAATCGTAACCATCGTTCGAAACATGCGTACGCAATTTATTTTACAAATTCCGCTTTTACATCGCACAATAATTATGCATACCTGTCCCAACAAATCCCTTCATAACTGCCACAGCTACCGTGTCGTATTTGTTATCTAGCGAAAGCAGGTGACAAAGTAAGAAAATAAAGTTGGTAGTCTTGGACATCGGCCGACATTATTCAAGCTTATCGCTCCACTGCCCGCCGTAGGACACCGCAATTAGAGGATTTCTCGACGCGATGCTTAAATACGCAGAAGTAGGGAGGTGAAATGTTTCAGTGCGACTCGATTTTAAGAATGCAGGAACTTTGCAATTGAAATACTAATCGATTTTCTTTGATTAGTTTTTATAACCTTAAATAAAAAGGAAAATGGTTATTTAAAAAAGAGATTTGTATAGGCGCGTCAAATTTACCATTTTAAAATTTCATATTTTATTTAGATAGAATATAATTTGGTCTTCGGGCGACCCTTAACTTTGACACCAGGGTTAATCACATACAAGAAATAAAAAAGGATATAATTTTAAAGGATCAAAATTGTAAAAAACGTGACGGACCATATCATTTTTGTTAAGCACAGATAAAAATATAGTTTTATGTTGGCAACACGTTGGCAATGTAATAGTGAGTGTGAAATCAAGCTAATTTAATAAACTTCTATTTCTCTTTAAAACCTGCCTTTTCTTCAATATCCGAACAGGTTATGGGCCCAGGCTAATAACTCTGTGACTATATTGAGAAAATCGTGGGGAAGGACACTGTTTCGCGAAAAAGTTTCCGACAACATCGTGTCGCTCGCGGTGTGCGTTGAGGTTAAGTTGGCGCGACGCCCGGTTGGCGTCAGCGAGAAGAAAAACTTGCAGGAGCAAGGAAAGTTCGCGAGCAGGAAGGAAGAGTAACATGATGGACGGGACCACGAACGTTATAAAACTGGAAGGATCCAGAAACTGGAATATTTGGAAATTCCAAACAAAAGTATTACTCCGCGGCCAAGGGTTGTTGGAGATAGTTGAAAGTCAATCAGAGAAACCGGGGACGACAAAAGAATTGAAGGACTGGGAAACCAAGGATGCGAAGGCTCAGACTCTCATAGTAACGAGAATGACCGAGGAAGTAATGCTACACATAATTTCATGCAATACTTCAGCTGAAATGTGGCATAAGCTGATGAGTGTGTATGAACAGAAGTCAGAAACAAGCATACATATAGTGCAGCAGCGTTTCTTTACATATAAGTATGAAGAAGGTACTGAAATGTCAGTATTTCTGTCCAAGATTGAGGAAATGCAAAATCAACTTCGGCAACGGGGTGAGAATATTACAGACAAATTTGTAATAACAAAGGTATTGATGTCGTTGCCTGACCGATATCAACATTTCATATCAGCATGGGAGTCTACATCTGATGACAAGCAAACGTATGAAAATCTTGTGGCAAGATTATTGGTAGAAGAAGAGCGGATGAAAGAAAAATGCAAAGAAACTCCGCAGTCTTCAGCGTTCATAGCAAAGAAATTTGATAAGAATAAGATAAAGTGCTATAGTTGTAACAAACTCGGGCATTATCAAAGTGAATGTAGAAACAATGTGAAAAACAAGGACAGTAATAACTCTGCAAGTACCAGTAAGACAAACCAGAGGTGCTTCTATTGTAATAAAGTGGGACATTATAAAAATGAGTGTCGGTTCAGAAAGAATAAAGACAATAGCACCAATGCATTTGTAGTGTTAGATGCATTCAGTGAGTGTAAGATGGACGGACAATATAAGCAATCTAAGTGGTTAGTGGACACAGGTGCGAGTAATCACATGTGCCGGGATAGAGAATTATTTACATCATTTACATCTCTGACGCAAAAATCGGTAATTATCGGCAATGGGACTACAATTAGTGCGTTAGGCTGCGGTCAGGTGGCAGCACAAATCTTTAATGGAAGTGAGTGGGTTCAATCGACCATAGACAACGTGTTATTTGTTCCAGAACTAAAAACAAATTTATTCTCTGTGAACTGTGCGGTGGATAAAGGTTACGTAATGTTATCAAATGATAAATTGTGCAAATTTTACAAAGAAAACCAGCCAAACAAACTTTGTGCGATTGCTAATCGCTGCGGTAATATGTTTTATATGGACATGCGATTTAAAACAAGTGCAACTGCGAATGTTCTCCAAGTAAAGTCGGACCTCGGTGAGTGGCACGAAAAACTCGTGCATCAAAACATACGGCAAGTTAAGTCGGTGCTTGCAAACAACAATATCGAAGTGAATGATAACTCTTTCAAACAATGCATGGGTTGCTTGGAAGGCAAAACACATCGTTTGCCTTTCAATGCGAGTGAAACTGTGACAACAAGAACGTGCGAGTTAATCCATGCAGACACTTGCGGCCCGATGGAGGTTCCATCAGTCGGAGGTTCCAGGTATTTCTTACTGTTAAAAGATGATTTCTCAAACTATCGAAGTATCTACTTTGTTAAAGGAAAAGATGAGATAAAGGGTTGTATCGAAAACTTTGTGAAGAAAGTCGAAAATGTTACAGGAAATAAAGTACTATACTTTAGAAGTGATAATGGCTCAGAATTTAATAATAAAGATGTTCAACAATTGTTTTTGCACTGTGGCATTGTACACCAGAATACAGTCACATACAGTCCTGAACAAAATGGCAAGGCTGAGCGAGAAAACCGAACGTTGGTGGAGGCAGCCAGATCTTTGTTGTATTCCAAAAACCTACCAAAGAAATTATGGGCAGAAGCAGTTAATACAGTAGCATATGTGTTGAACAGAACTGGTCAGAGCAAAGAAAGTGGAAAAACACCTTATGAAACATGGCTACATAAAGATTTTGATATTAATACTTTGAAGATCTTTGGTACTCGTGTAGTAGTGCACATTCCAAAAGAAAAAAGACAGAAATGGGATTCCAAAGGAGAAGAAGGAGTAATGGTTGGATATGGAGAAGATGTTAAAGGATATCGTATTTATTTTGAGAAAAGAAATACAGTTGAACTTAAAAGAGATGTTGTGTTTTTAGAAGGGAAGGACAATGAAAAGCATTCACTGGTGTTGGAGAAGGAGAATGAAAGGGGAGATAGTCCAGCTATTGCCAAGGAAGAAACTCAGGAAAATATAGAATCAAGTACTACCCTGGACGAAACAAATGAGATTTCCTTGTATGAACCATGTTTAAGTGATTATGATGAGCTTTCAAGCAGTGAGGAAGCAGATAGAACTCTACAGCCAAGTAGTACAAAAGTTTTGCGTCACAAAAAACAAACTGATTTCTATGTGTGTCATAATGCTTATACAGAGGACGATGAACCAAAGACGTACCAGGATGCAATGAACGGACCAAATGCATGTGAGTGGGAAAAGGCGATGAAAAAAGAACTTGAGACGTTAACAGATAATAATACTTGGGAATATTGTGATAAACCAGTTAACAGTAAAGTAATAAGTAGTAGATGGGTGTATAAAATAAAGAATTTAAATAATATTAAACAATATAAAGCTAGATTGGTAGTCAGAGGTTTCGAACAAGAAGACAGGTTGAACTTGTACGAAATCTATGCACCAGTTGCTAAATTATCAACATTTAGGCTATTTATTTCTGTTGCAACAAGATTAAATTTACCTGTTTTCCAAATGGATGTAACTGGAGCCTTCTTATACGGTGACATTAATGAAAATGTTTATTTGGAGTTACCAGAAGGTGCATACAGTGAAAATAAAAATATTGTAAAACTAAAGAAGTCTCTGTACGGTCTTAAAAAATCACCAAAATATTGGAATGATAAATTTAATTCAGTGATGATAAGGGAAGGTTTTGTGAGATCACAATGTGATTCTTGTTTGTATACAAAATGTAATAGCAATGATCAGATTTATATATTATTGTATGTCGATGATATTTTAATGTTCGGCTCAAATGAAAACCTAATTATACAATTGAAAGAAATGTTAAGTAAAGAATTTAAAATGAAAGATTTAGGTTTGGTATCGGATTTTATTGGAATTAATGTTAAACAAAATTTGGAAACTGGTGTTACAGAGCTAAGTCAAAAGGTGTATTTAGAAAATGTATTAGAAAAGTTTGGTATGAAAAACTGTAAGCCTATGTCAACTCCAATGGATTCTAATTTTGATGTCAAAATTTTAGATTGTAATGACGGTGACAAAAATATTGAAAATAAATGTAGACAAATCATAGGCTGTCTCATGTATGCTGTATGTGGCACAAGGCCAGATTTATCTTTGGCAGTTTCCATATTAAGTAGATATCAAAACAACCCAAGTACTGTATTACTTACCACCTTGAAAAGGGTTCTAAGATATGTAAAATATTCTATTGATTATAAACTAATTTATAAGTATAGTGGTGATAGGTTAGAGGGCTATTGTGACGCTAACTGGGGAGGTGATTTGAAAGATAGGAAGTCTACAAGTGGATTTTGTTTTATGTTTTCCAACTGTTTGATCTCATGGAGTTCTAAGAAACAAAATTGTGTAAGCCTTTCATCTTCTGAATCAGAGTATATTGCAATGAGTATGGCAGCAAGTGAAGCATGTTGGATTATACATTTATTACATGATTTTAAAATCAAAGATGTATGTCCGGTAAAAATATACTGTGACAATCAAGCAGCCATAATGATTGCAAGTACAGACTGCATTAAAAGATTAAAACATGTAGAAATAAGATATCATTTTGTAAAAGAACTAGTTAGGCAAGAAAAATTAACTTTACAATATGTTAAAACTGAAGACCAAGTAGCCGATATGTTTACAAAACCCTTGAATAGAAATCTGTTAGTAAGGTTCTCAAACATGTGTGGTCTAGATTCAATATAATAGGAGTGGATAGATAGTAAGTGAACAATATAATATGTAAGTACTTAGTTTATTGCAGTTCATTTAGTTTTTCATAAAGTGTGTAATATTACATTGAGGGGGAGTGTTAAGCACAGATAAAAATATAGTTTTATGTTGGCAACACGTTGGCAATGTAATAGTGAGTGTGAAATCAAGCTAATTTAATAAACTTCTATTTCTCTTTAAAACCTGCCTTTTCTTCAATATCCGAACAATTTTCCCACTTTTCACGTTATTATAATAAGTTATAATATCAAAAATCAATATATTATGTTGTCTAAAAAAATATTGCTTTGCACCGACAACTAAATCGATTTATATATTCGATTAATCTGACACAGAATCGCGCGTACCCACCATAAAGCTTTTAAGGCCTTTCGAGTGTTTTCGTCTTTTTAACGGTTCACCGTTTTTGTAAATTACAACAGAAGCGTTGTACAGTCGTACACAAAGCTTTTATTTTTGATGATAATGAGTCCGTAGCATAATTTCGCGTTTGTGAAACCCAGTTTTTAACGTAATGAAACATTGCGAGAATACGACGCGTACATTTTTTGTTATGAGCGGCTTCGTGCCGATAATAATCATATTGTGTACGAAAATGTCCCAGTTTACTTCGTTAGGCTAAGCAAATAAAAAGTTGTTTGACAGAGATTTTTGTAAAGCAAAAGGAAAGGCATAATAATATATATAATATAAGGCGACAATAATAATATAAGGCGAATTACCACAAGACTTGACCACCGTATCGGAAAAAGAACCACTACTCAGAAGATACGGCAAGAAACTGAGGGGCATTTTTTTAGAGATTTTGTTACATATCTTTGTCTTTCTACAATGTTATTTTTCTTATGTGCCATTAGAAATATGGTAGGTACATCTCTTCACACACTCCATCAAATATTTCTCTAGACAAAGAAACAACGTGAAACTAATTAAAACAAAAGCGGCCACAACTAAAAACAAAACACGTTCGACGGAGTTAGAATATTAATGCGGTACAGGTCCCCACTCGAGTTGGACCTCACTAATGCCGAATGAGCTCCTCTCGAAGTGGGAAACTGGGGCTATTTGTAGAATGTACAAGTGCATAACCACGACTCAAGTATAGCTCAAACATTTCTATAAACAGGGGATAAAGAATGTCTCTCTACCGCCTCTGTCTTTTTGCTTAGTAATACTAAGTGGCTTGATGAATTTTTAATGAATTTTTTTTATAATATGTTCATAATAAAACGATCCACAAATATACGCATAATTTTACAAATAAATTATATTACATTATATAAGCGAACGATTTATTTATAAAATGTAATATTTTAATTTTTTGTGAATGTATATGCATCAGAAGTACGTGCTAGATCGTCGACCGCATCGTCGCTTGCCATCAGATGACATAGTGGTCAAAAGCAAATCGCTTTAAAAAAATAAGTTTAATTTTTAAAGGTTTCCTTTGAAAAAATATTAAAAAATACATTTTTCTAATAATCATTGTGAACTTGTGTAATTGTGAATGTCTCTAATTCACTACACCAGAATAGGGTAAGTCTCTTGCAAATCTAACAGGACGCGGTAGTCTAACAGGATTAAGCTACTTTGTTTTTGCGTTCGGTGAATTAATTATGGATAGAGTGTAGTATTGAGTGCACTGCAGGTAATAATTTATGATCACCAGTTAGAATAGATTTAGGTAGTTTCGTGCACTAACTCGTGCTCTTTCTGGTTCTAATTGAAGTGAAATATAATACCATCTTCGGCAATGTATACTTGTGACACACTATAGAGGTATAGATAAATATAATAAATGAGATATACATAGATCACTCGGCTGTTTTGCAAAATTGTGGTGACAATGAAATTGGCGAATTCTGGTGGAATTAAATGAAGACCGAGCCTACGCTGATATATTTTATTTCATATCGTGTGGATTTAATTAATTATTATGAATCATCAAAACCTCGAAGGTATACATAGTATACGTATAGCATACGTTTCTTTAGAGCGAGTGTGGCTCAGTGGGAGCTCGTGCGACTTTTGATCCGACGCACCCGAGTTCGAATCCCGCTGGCCTCGCACCACTGACTTTCTTAAGTTATGTGCGGATTTAACACTCGCTCTAAAACGGTGAAGGAAAACATCGTGAGGAAACCGGCATGTCCAAGAATTTTTCACAAAAAGTCAAGGACATGTGACATTCACCAACCCGCACTGGGCCAGCGTGGTGGATTATGGCCCATTCTCTCTATATGAGAGAAGGCCCGTGTCCCAGCAGTGGAAACGTGATGGGCTGATCATGATGATGATGATGATAACGTTTCTTTAATTTGAATTTTATTGTGAACTGAAAATTGTGATCCATCTCTCCAAAAATATATTATTTGTACGCTTAATTAGGCAAAGACATGTTTGTAATGCCATGTTTTTACAAATAAATTTTCTCTATCTTTTAAACTTCAAATTCTGTAAACTCTGACACACAAGAAAAAGTAAGTAAAGTCATAGGTATATATTAGAACAGCTTATGTAAGGAAGTAAGTACAATTTTATTCATAACTTCAGGTACAGCGTTTCTTACATCAAAATGGCGTAGATATTATAACTATCGTAGACAGTAGTCCTATCGTATGCTACTAATATTATAAATGCTAAAGTTTGTGACGATAGATAGATGGATGGATTTTTGTGTTTGAAAACGAATGAACTATTTTGATGAAATTTGGTATTGATTGCATTAAACGATTTTCATTAAAACATTTTTTTTAATGATTAAAGGGGCTCACGTTTGACAACAACTCACCTGATGGTAAGCGTAGTTGTGGTCTAAGGTGGATCACGTTTGCCCATGAGGTGCCTATTCACTCTTGTCTTAAAGAGACCCAGGTTGTAATTGGAAGGAAATATGTATTCTGGTAGAGAATCCACTCCTTATTACTCCTTACTTTGTTTTGCCAAAACACCCGCAGGAAGTATAGCTATGTATATTTGACCTTTATTTAGAGAGCGCAGCCATAGACCACAGACTATAGACACATGTATAATAGACAAATATTAGAAGGCGCCAATTATTAAATTTTAACAATAGGTATGTTCCTATATATATATATATATATATATATATATATATATATATATATATATATATATAACCTATATATGAAAATACCAAATTTTATTAATATCGTTATTCTTATTACTCTCGCTCATAAGTTTCGCTCATGAACTTTCAATTTTATCACGGAAAATCGAGTAGAACCGCAGGGCACATCTAGTCATTTGATATATTTCAATATATGAATTCCTGTTCCCTGTACTAGTATAAACTGTGGTACAGGGCACAAATCAACCGTGCAGTCATTGACCCATGCAAGCGCTTCAAATGCTTACTGCAAACGATGTTTCTAATCGTATCGTATATTTGAAACGAAATGCTATCACATTTCAATCTCATTAATTTTCGATCAGGAATAATTCTGATGAGTTACCTCAAGGCAAAAATCTTACATGTAGGAAATTCCAAGCTGTGTTGATGACATTTCGCTAAAGCATTCCGCTGCTCCTCAAAGAAAATATTCCCCAAAACATGTAAACCCTTAACCAAGACGAATAACCACCCTGTGGGTGTTCCTAATAGATTAACGGTCACAGGTAAGGGTGGATAATATGATTACAGTCAATCGATGGCTCCCTCAAGATCAGGGGGCGAAGACACCATGCTGTGATATTTAAGGGAAGAGGAGGTTTTTAAATTATTCTGGTGCTTGTCACTGGGTTATTTGAATTTTTCAAAGGATAGCACTATTTTACATTTACATTTGTGCTGAGCCAAAATCCCATTCCGCTCCACTTTTGTTTATTAGTATAATAAATTTATCCGTAATCTATGTTCCATATTTGTTCTTTTTCTTTATGATGTTTGTTTTATAATTGTGTGGTTGTCAAAAATATCGTCTTTTTTTCTTGTTCTTTCTTTCTTATTTTTTAGCATTTTATCTTAAAAACTGGCAGTTTTTCTAAAAATCCCATTGTTTTAATATTTTTTCAGCTGTTAGTTTTCTCTGCTTAACTAATCTTAAGAAAATGTGTTTGAATTTGTCATGAGATTGTTTTTATATAGCAATTAAGCAATGACAGCATCACGGCTATATTGCCATACAGCCGTGATACAATTTATTTTACTTTATCTCAAGTATTACACAAAATGGATTGTTTTTCCTATTTTCCTTCAAAACCTCCCAGAAGAAAAGTACCAGCCGTTAAGCCTGCCGACTATTTATTTCAGCATTTCCACAAGAGATCAAGATTCCGTAAATATGACTGGAAGAATAACATCATTCATCATTCTAAGGCTCAAGGGATTCCCGGGTCTATACCATTCAAGAGGGAACCAAATCTTTTTGCGCCTCCGGTGTTTGGTTCGCTCTGACATTGTGTGGTCTCGTGACGGATGTGTGATGACTACGAATGAGTACCATAGTAAAGGCGCGTATATACGACGCCGAGCTCCGATAGGTGAGTACTGACCTTTATAATCTTCTTTTTCTATTATGCCAGTAACGTTTTACTGGTGGAAGGTTTCTCGTATGCGAGAGGCCGTCTGGGTGGGTACCACCGCTTTGCCAGTTATTCTGCCGTCAAGCAGTAGTGTGCAAGCGTTACTATGCTTCGGTTTGAGCTAATTGTCCCAGGATGACGAGCACAGTGCAGTGCCGCGTAGGATTGTGAAAAACAAAGTTCCGAGTGGTGCTACAACTATTATGGGCTGGCGTGCTGCTTTCGTCTCGCCCATTAATTACATTAAAAACACCTTTATAGTAAAACAAAATAAAGTAAATAATCATTACCGAGTTTAAGGTTAGGAAACTATCGTGAGTCTATTAATACTAAAATTACCGACCTCATTCAACACTTGTCTTTAAAAGTTATTTCCACATTTTCAACATTCGCAACATAAGAGGAGTCTAAAAGTCATTTCATTACCAACACTTCATTCCCAGAACCGTAATAGCGAACAGTTGCACAAATGGTCATATCATTTCCGTGTTACAGCGTTAATATTCAAAGTCATTTTTCACCGGGTGAAATATCACAGCTTGCCACATAATCACGAGGGGAGGAGGGAAATTGCACTTTCCCTCTTGCATAGAGCCTCGTACGTAGCCTCTTACGTAACGGAGGCGTAAAGTGGGGTGTTTTATATGTAGGTGGCAAAAATTTATCTCTATAATTACTAAGTTATACATCAACTGTCGGTCATCGAAATATAATTGTTGTACTATAATATGTAAATAAAACATTAACTGGGGTCATCTATATGTTACAGTCAAAACTCAAAACCGGTCAGAAGTAATTTTGACTCTGAAACGCAATGAAACTATCTAGTAATTTTCAAACTTTCCTCATTCCAACACGTAGTTTATGATAATAAAACGGGACTTAATCGCCAACGCTGATATCCGCATTCTTCAGTCTTCTCGTGAACACGGCCAATGCAACTTGGTCGAATAAAAAGGTAAATAAAATAAATGTTTTTAGCGCGATTGAGTCCCGTTTTATTATCATAAACTATATTACACTAGATATTTTCATTGCGTTTCAGATTTGAGATAAATTTCCGCAACGTCACGCCTAACTCCATTAGATTACTAATTTTGACAGCAAAAATTAGTCAAAACCAATTTTAACTAAGGACGTTGGTCAAAACTAACTACAAATCAAACAGTTTCGTGATTGACTGACAGACACACAGCCTAAACCACTGAAGATAAAAACATGAAATTTCGAATATATATGTTCCTTATGTAAAGTAATTCCCGGTGTTCCCGGTGCAGAGGTGAACTAAGAATTTTTCTAAATCAACACGAGAAAACGGGAAAAAAAAATATCATAAAATTATCAAATCAAATTTATAACTAACCACAACTTTACTGAATTAAAATTGACGGTGTTCTTCGCTTTTTTCCTTCCAGTTCTTATACCTACATTTTAAGAAAGGCGGCGTCGGGTAATGTCTCTAGCGCCTACATCAGCGACCATCTTGCAAGTAGCAGGTGCCGCCATAGGGGAAATCACCCCAAGCAAGGGGCGCAGACACTTGCGCAAGGATTTTTTGTCGATTTAGATATAAACACCGGTTAAGTCTCGCCAAGTGTTTATGAGTTATTGGGAAATATATGGTTATGGGCGATATAGCATATTTTATAATGCAGCAAATACAGAGACCCAGAGTTTATTCAAAAATCAAGAACGTGTCAATTATTTTTTTTTTATATTCACATCACCTTAATATCATAAATGCGAAAGTTTGTATGCCAGTATGTTACTGTGTAAGCGTGTTTGTAACTTCTTCACGCTATAACGGCTCCACGGATTTGAGTTAAATTTTGAATAGAGATAGCTTATGCCTTGGATTAACACATAGACAAATTGTTATCCTGGGTAACCGCGAGGCGCATCTAGCTAAAAATTAATTATTTAACGTCAGTCTGATGTACGAATGAAGAGATTATGCTACGAGCAGAATTTTAAATGACAACGTTTGTAGAGTTGTAGCAACCAATGTGTAGCATTTGCTACGTTTTTATCTCTCAAAACAAACAAATCTTTTATCTTAATTGAAGTTGTTCTGTGTTAAACAAACCTATTTCTTTTTTAAAACAATTGTATTTCAGTTTCAATTTATCTTAATTCACATCTACTCCAGTTTTCATCAAGACATTGCAGGTTTATCTAAGCTAACGCGTCTGCAGGGCAAACAGTTTATCAGAGTCTATTGTCGTTTCCAGCAAATATCCAACGCGAGACGTCACTGAGTAGAAAGGATAACATAGACCTAAAGTCAAAGGAACAGGTCCAACTCTTAGTTATTTAGGATTTTGAATGAAGGCCTCTTCTTGGAGGAACAGAGACGTAGAAGCGAATGAATGACTTATTTGTAACGATATGGTGCTTGCTCCCTGCTGTAATAGACATGTTCAGATAGTCTTTTGTTTATTCAACTTCTATCCCGTATATTTCATTCATTGTAGCTCTACCAAACAAAGGCGCGTCATACTACGTTACCACTTTCTCAAAGTGCTGAGCACTTGATAACCAGCGGTACTTTCATACTTCTAAGAATGACTAGTTACTTCACCTGTAATGAGGCTTTTCGGTCATTTAAGTTGAAAATTAGCTTTGAATGCAGCTTTTCCAGTAGCCCGCTACTTCTACGCTAAACAAGATTTACGCTCACGTTCGAATTACGAGGCGCTACCTTCAGCGTAGAGGCGCGGGCGTACAGCGAATAAATCAAGCGGACCCGTTTGGGCCTGTCTCATTCACCCCTAAAGCCTAGCTGGTACGTGACGCGGGTGTAACTCTGTTTATGTACCATTTTTGATTCGATGCCCGAGATTGATGGTGGCGATTTGGATTAAGAGAGATACTTTTTTTTAAATCTTCTCGCACTTTAGACGTAAGCGTCTACGTCAGAATCAGATAGGATTGTTGCTTTCCATCTAACAATTAAGACATTATCAATGCCAGTTCAAAAATCATAATATGAAATAAAAATATAACTTCTCTAGCTGGTGTTTTTCCAAAACACTAGTAGATTCAGTTTTTTATTAATTTTTGGGCTCAGACTCCAAATATGGGATGAGTATGGGAAAAACATTGTAACTATTTTTACTCAATTTTTACTTAGCGATATTTTTTTTTTCTTAATTTATACGTTCATTTTATTTAGTGGGTATTTAATATAAAAAATATTTTGACAAACACAATTTGTACAATGCCTACATCATGTAGGTAGACTAAGTTAAACATGATTAAAGTTTATAAAACCTTCAAACCACAAGTAAACTCTTTTGAAAAACATGTTAAAGAAAATCGTGCAACCGACCTTAATATTTACCACCCACTACCCGCTACTTAAATAAAGATTCTTTTTATTAATCTACCAATAATCTCAGCTAAGCCAGCGAGTGCCCAAAGACGCAAATTCATATAATATTAACCACCCCATGATCCAAGCTTTTCGCAACAAACTGCAGGCTCTAAACTTTACCTGTCCGCCATTTTGTTCAGTCGGCCATTTTGTTTTCGTGTTCAAATTAATCCTGCGGCGTGTCCGGCCCGCGAAAATTATTTAGACTGACGAACACCGTAAATAAAGGATTAAACGGGACGCTAAATGCTCGTGTATTTAGGACGTAAGGGGGAATATGGCGTGTGGGAACCCTTTTGTTTGACATGGACGCACAAATGATTTTTATTGCATGAAATGTGGATATCAATGTCATCTTTAGTTCGGTGAACACAAAGAAATGCATCGAATTGGTGAAGACGCACTTGTTGTCACTAAATATAAGTTAGCGAAATTACTGGGCATAGGTAATATCTTGGGATGATGAGCGCAATGTAGTGCTACGCAGTACAATTTATGGTATTAAAAGTTCTAGATGGCACTGCAATTCTTTTTTATTTTCTTTTATTACCTTATAGGTAAAATTTTTACCGCTGTCTCACCTGATAGAAAGTGATTTATTTTATAATTAGTTTGTAATTGTTATTGACATGCGTGACATTTACCATCAGGCAAAGGAATTGCTCGTCTCATTACTAAGATCCATAAAGAAATCTTAATGTTTGAGTAGAGTTAAAAATAATAAATAGAATAATAAAAAAAGAGTTAATCGATCATTCAATCACATCAATCAAAGTTTTAGGATTACTATTTGGCTGAACTGAGCATTTTGGTTCTTATTAATAAAACCACAGTTCAGCATTTTGTCTCCTTCCAACATATTCGTTTTAATGTAAGTTGAACAGCGACAAAACATGTTAAACATTGTTTAACTCATAATTACCGTTTATTAATACGGGCTTTTGTGTTCAATTTGTATTTTAATTTATTGGTTATCAATAAATTAAGAACTAAGCAAGCGAATTCCAGAAGTTAAAAAACCCCCGACACAAAAAGCCTATAAAAAGTAAAAAACGCTGAACCGATTCTGATAAAACATGTCTAAGAACCACCGCTAGAAAACCTGCTTTCAAATAAAAAAACCGCATCCAAATCAGTTCACCCGTTTAAGAGCTACGGTGCTACAGACAGACACACATTGCCGCTTTGCCAGTTATTCAACCGCCAAGCAGTAGTGCGCCAGCATTACTGTATTCCGGTTTGAAGGGCATTGTAGCCAGCGAAATTACTGGGCATTATGAGATTCAACAACTAATTGTCTCAGGGTGACGAGTGCAGTGCAGCACCGCGCAGAATTCTGCAAAACAAAGTTCTGGGTGGTGCTGTTATTGTTATGGACTGGCGTATTGCTTACCATCAGGCAAACGACCAGCTCGTCTCGTCATTCAGTTACATAAAAAAAAAACACATAGTGGTCAAACTTTAACACCCCTCCTTTTTGCGTCGGGGGTTAAAAATAACAGTACATACTTATGTTTTTAAGAGAGAAGGCTGGTAAAATACGCAGGTAATCCTTGGGACCCCTTTTATTTGCACCATGCAGACAGACATTTGAATGATATTTTGCTTTTAGGCAGTACATTTCGCATGATTAAACAGAGGGTTCTAGTTAAATACTAGTAGGTTACTGACCTTTAATCTCGATTTGATTGCATTGAAAATATTAAAAAAAAGTTTTTTTCAGCTTGTTTTGGAAGATTTTTTATAATAGCGAAGGTGAAAGAAAAATAACATGTATGTTTGTGAGCATTGATGTTTGTTACTTAATCACACAAAAACAGCTACTGGCTAGATTTTTATGAATTTTGTAAGTAGGTACTTTAGATCCTGAACAAGTATACATATTACCAAAAAAACCCGATGTCAATATATCTTCGAAATCCAAGGTCAATTATCGATGAAATTATCTTTTTTTATTTTTTTATGTAACTGAGTGACGAGACGAGCTGGTCGTTTGCCTGATGGTAAGCAATACGCCAGCCCATAACAATAATCGCACCACCCAGAACTTTGTTTTGCAAAATCCTGCGCGGCGCTGCACTGCGCTCGTAACCCTAAGACAATTAGCTGTTGAGTCTCATATTGCCCAGTAATTTCGCTGGCTACAATGCCCTTCAAACCGGAATACAGTAATACTTGCGCACTTCTGCTTGGCGGCTGAATAACTGGCAAAGCGGTGGTACGCCAGACGGCCTCTCGCATACGAGAAACCTACCACCAGTAAATTTGTATGGGACCTCCTCGTAGCCATACCGATCTGAACACAATAAGAATTTTTGAAATCGGCCGACAGTTGGTGGAGCAATCGGTGAAAAGAACATACATTAAAAAAATGAAATATATAGTGGAACATAGAACTGCCTACTTTTTTTTACGTCGGTAAATATCAAAACGGATAGGTTCTGGTTGTGCCGGAAAATTTTCCACGCTAGTTAAACCACGGACAGTTAGTTGATATTTTTGTATTGTGAGGTGAGAATAAGACATGCTATCCTTTCACGTGTATTATCGGTTTTCAAACAATACTAAGTTATGCCAACAATGCTTAAAGGTCTCGAACGCTTCTGTGGTCATGGACGCTCATTACAAGGGGGTTTCAGGTTCGATTCCCGCAACGAGACAAAATAGTTATTATGCGCAGATAATTCATTTTTAACAACAAAAAACAAACTTCAAGCCAAGTCGAATATCGGCGAAATTTATATGAATTTTCCAAATCAGTTTAATAAATGACGAAGTAAACGCGTAACAAACATACAAAAAAATGACATACACTCGAATTGAGAACATCCTCTTTTTGGAACGCGTTTAAAAAGGGCATGCATTTATTTCTCCTAGTTTCCTTGATACAAAGATCCAGAAACTTGCTATCTTTATCACTTTTATTATTTTGAGTAGTATTTTCTCAAGCTAAAACGAAATAAACAGCCATTGCAGTCATATAATAAACTCAAAATCAAATACTAATGGCACTTATGATCAGAATAACTGAAAGCTAAATGCATCTCATAAATAAAACTCAGAGTGACGTATTAATCCTGCGACATAGCATTTGCATTGCGAATAATGAAACGTTTTGCTCGTTGCCGCTGTGAGTGATATAATGTGGATTCTAATGGACGTTTATTAGAGCATACTATTACGGGAAAATACAGCGTATTTTTTCTTTGAGTCTCTGTCTACACTTTTATTCAATTATGATGTACTTGTATTATACCTTTGCTTTGTATATGTTGCACAATCGCTCATCAGTAAAACTTCTTTGCGTAAAGTCCCATTAAATTTATTGTAGCGGTGCCAGATGATACACGGCGAATCCTACGAAAACCTACATGAAAAGGTACGAACAAATTTAAAAAGGTACAATGCGCTGCTGATTTACGTAATGGTTTGGCTCCATCAGTTGCATAACCCTCAGTAATGTCGACAGAACGCCACTATATACCGAGAATGGTTAGAGAAGCTATTGAGAATTGAAATATCAAAGTACAGCAATTTCTGCCTGGAGGACGAGTTTCAACTATCAGAGCCTGGAATCCAGTGGTCCGACTATGGAAAAACCGTGAAAGTCCCGAAAAAAGTTCGCAAGCAGATATATGTAGTTACTTTTGTGTGTCGTGATCTTAATCGAGTTGTACGTGACAATCAGGGCAGTACCGGCGTCTAACGTAAAAAACGCGAAAGGAGGGCAGGTCGTTTTATCTGCCACATCCTCAGTTCTTCGTGATCAAGGCGCTTGAAACAGTGCCGAAATATCGAGTCATCAAAATAAATCAAAAACATAGTTCTCTGAGAGAAGTACGAAAATGACATTGATGGTAAAGAGTTACAAACATGCCCCAAAAAGTACGAGTTTCGTAGTTTTCGTATCCTTCCGGCAACGGTGATCGATCGAAAATATTCAATGAAAAAAAATCGCCGTCTGTATCTTGACGTATCTTCTGGATAGTGGCAATAGTGGTTCTTTTTCGATACGCGGGTAGAGTTATTGTAATAACTTGAACTTCATGAGTTACCTATGTCTAATATTGCGTTCTTTCTCATCACCTACAATTGCTTTTATCAATTTAACAACATGGCTCTTATAGATATTGCTTGAAGATTAAATACCGCAATAACAAAATACGGCTAACTCATAAATAGTGTACAAGTAATTTAATTAATTGCAAATGTACGAGATCATATAGGTATTAAATCATTAAACATAAATCACCCACGTAGAACATTACCGATTTATAACCACTAGCAAATCATTGTACCCCGTAAAAACCAGTCTCGGTAGAGCTGTGCATGTTCAACCAAATTAAGTTTTTGATTAAGAAATGCGAAGCTAGGCGGGTCTTAATAAAGTGGCGGGTTCGACACCTCGACAGTAATGAAATTAATTAGTTTCAGATAGGTACGGTACAAGACTTGTAATGGGTGAGAAAACAGTTTAGAGACTGCTAAGTTGGTTGAGAGAGTTGTGTTAAACTGCTAAAGCAGTTCTGAGTTTAAATTGGTACTGAATTGATCTATTGTATAGCGTTCGTAGATGCGAAAGTATGTGTGTCACTCAGCTCCATAATAAATATTTAATTAAACGGCTAGGACTCACGTAGTTTGTTGAATTAGCTAGTCGACCTAGGTTTCGAGCATGTCGCGGCGACCACTGGCGGTATCAAGGCAAGATGCGCGGGAGGCCGCCCGCTCCGCGCGACGTGAGGAGGGAGGGGGCGTCGGCGGCGCCTGCGGGAAGCGCCACGCGCCTCTCACGCGCTGTAGTGTCGCTGACGAAGACCGCGTTTGCCTACTGTCAGCACGAGTTATTCATCATCGCTGAATACGTCAACAAAACTCACGAAAACTCTCATACTAAAATTGCTAATCAGCTCCATAATGACTTCTAGTCCTGGAATATACACGGGGGAATTGAATTTGATATATTTCTGAAATGTGTGTACTCAGTCCAAGCTTTAGAATAAATCTATAGCGTTAAATTAAAAAATAATAATAAATGACCAAAATGTAATAGACAATTAGATGAAATGTCTATTTCACTTATTACGCGGGGGCGACGCGGTGAAGCTAGAAGGCGCCGTACCGTGCACCCGCGCCCCGCCGCGTACATACATTGTACATACTTGACTGAGTAGGTACATGTATACTCTTCGGAAAAATATCGAATTCAATTCCATGGAGTATATAGCACATAACATACTTATTATCCCCGGAAAGTATCCAAGTGGGTGAATCGCATGTGATTTTTTGATATCGCTTATAAATAAATGTTTGGCCACGATCCTTTTTTTACTAATTATACTTGCGTTTGACCACTATATCACCTGATGGTAAGCGATGATGTGGTCTAAGATGTAACACGCTTACCTAGAACATATCTGCTCACTCTCGATGTGAAGACTCCCAAGTTGTAGTTGTCAGGAAACATAGAGGTTGGCAATACATTCCACTCCTTGGCTGTCCAATCTGCCCGATGTTAAGCGACTATGTAACTAACACCATCTCGAAACACGACGTTCTACTTGTGGTAAGTTTCGCGTATGTAAGTGGCCGTCTGGTGGGTACCACCACTTTGCCAGTTATTCAACCGCCAAGCAGTAGTGCGCAAGCATTACTGTGTTTATTTATTTATTTATTTATGTACTGTGTTCCGGTTTGAAGGGCATTGTAGCCAGCGAAATTAATGGGCGTTATGAGACTCAACAGCTAATTGTCTCAGGGTGACAAGCGGAGTGCAGCGCCGCGCAGGATTTTGCAAAACAAAGTTCTGGGTGGTGATGTTATTGTTATGGGCTGGCGTATTGCTTACCATCAGGAAAACGACCAGCTCATCTTGTCATTCAGTTACATAAAAAAACCGAGAAGGTAGTTTAACTGCATGGCTTTATTCAGTGGGTAGATTCAGTTCGGTGGGTGGTGGTTACAACCGCGACAGAACTACCACTGCAAACTGCTTTAACGGGTTTTCTCACTCTGTTTTCTTTGACCGTTTCATAGCGAGCATGCAAAATCCGCACGTCAATGGTACAGGGCCGAGTCGATCGAAGGCGTAAAAGGTACCGCACATTGTCAGTCACACTCGCTCTAAACAATAATTTCATCAGTGTATAAATAAATAGGAGAAGAAAATATTAAATTTCTTGAAAGACTACCTAGTTATAATAGCTGCGTAAACGTATATGTTACACCTTACATGAAAAACCTCACACTCCTGTCTACCGCAGGGCTAAAGTGAAAACCTCTGAAATTGAAACTTCATTGGCAGTGAAAGCTTTCACTTCCCAAATCTCGATCAGCTCCAGCAAATCTAACGTTTCTATTTCCGATGCAACTACGCTGCACTGTGGTTGAAATACAAACTAGCAGAACATCATAATTAGCAGTTTGTTAAAAGTTACAATTTTATCGATGAAAATTGCATATTATGTTAGTTGACGATGGAGCACAAGATGGAGCACATAAATTTAGATTCTAGCTTGACTCACTTCAGTTTTTTAGTTTAGATTTTTGTTTTATTTAAAATGTCGGCAAACAAGCAGACGGCCCGCCTGATTATAAGTAAGATTATAACTGACGGTAAGCTGTTACCATCGCCTATGGACATTTGCAGCACCAGAGGCATTGCTGATGCGTTGCGTTGCGAAGACTCTATTTAATACCCCTTTTAAGGACTCCATGATAGTAAAGCGTAACACGGCTTTGAAGCGTGAATAATATTTGGTAATCACTTAATATTATAAACAAATATGTATAATATAAAATTACTAAATAATCGAAAATAGTTTTGGTCTTGATAATATTTTTCTCAAATCAAGATCATCTCAATAGATTTTGTAAATACGCTAACATAAATCATATTACTAAATAAAAAAAGTATTTTTCCTTTAGTCCACAAAGAACTTGAAACTTCACCACTGTGCGTCGATTGCACTGTCAATCAACGCTTCGGGAAGCCGTTGGGACTATCACGGTTCGTCATCAACCCTATATCGCTCTATCCTTGTCCGCCGTACCCGGATGACAAGGACAGAAACACACATAACAGGTTGTGCCGGGCCGGATATTTGTACCGGATCTTATTTACTGCTTCAGCAGCTTGCCGACGTGGAAATTCATTTTCATACGCATATTAATGTGTATGTTCAACGGCTGAATTGCTGGTTCTGGATGGTATTTTACGATGGTTAGTTGAAAGCTCGGAATTGCGATTGGATGCGGGTTTAGCGCTCTATTAACTGGTAGTACGAATCCTTTACAGGAATTGAAACAGTTGCAGCTATTAGTATGAAAATAGATACACTTTGATGCATTGTAGCCAGCGAAATTACTGGGCATATGAGACTTAATATCTGATGTTCGGGGTGTGGAGTGCAATGCAAGCAAGTGCTACGCAGTAATTGTTTGGGGCAGACGTAGCGCTAACGGCACTGCACTGCGCTCGTCACCCTGAGACAATAGCCGCAGTCATTTTGCTGCAATGTTCTTAAAACCGGATTATAGTAATGCCTGCTACTTTTGCTACTTTAGATGCTTTGGATTGTATTTTATAATTAATCCTACACGACTGTTCTACTTCATTCAGAATACCATCCATATTAGATGAAAACATCAATATCATCATTCTGAGCCCATCACATTCCCACTGCTGGGACACGGGCTTTCACTCATAGTGAGAGAGTATGGGCCATAATCCACCACGCTAGCCCAGTGTGGATTGGTGGATGTCACATGTCCTCAATTTTTTTTAATTAATTCTTGAACATGCTGGTTTCCTCTCTATGTTTTCCTTCATTCTTCTTCCGATTTTAGAGCGAGTTTTGTGTGTTAAATCTGCACATACCTTCAAAGTCAGTGGTGCGGGAATCAAACTCGGGTGCGTGGGATCGAAAGTTGCACAGGCTCCCACTAAGCCACACTCGCTTACTGAGCCACACTCGCTTTGTACATACGAAATCATTTTAGAAACCTAACCAAGTCCTTTTATTACTGAATGCAACCAAGTTTCAGCGTCCCACTGTCCAATGCGAGGGAGGTTTTCAATTTTCCTTTTTGCTACCCCTAAAAGCAAGCATTGACTTTGTCGGAATGTATGAAAGGATGACGCGCGTAATTCTCTTTACCGTGATGTAGAGATTTAGGTAGTAGTCTGATACTGTCCTTAACGAAAGCTTTTGGAATAAGAAACTTATGAACTAATTAAATTAAATCAATTTAAATTGTTTATTAAACTAAAAACTTAACAACAGACACATTTAATTCACAAAATATTAGTTAATGTCATAAATAGTTTTTTTTTTTACGTAACTGAGTGACAAGACGAGCTGGTCGTTTGCCTGATGGTAAGCAATACGCCAGCCCATAACAATAATAGCACCACCCAGAACTTTGTTTTGCAAAATCCTGCGCGGCGCTGCACTGCGCTCGTCACCCTGAGACAATTAGCTGTTGAGTCTCATAACGCCCAGTAATTTCGCTGGCTACCATGCCCTTCAAACCGGAACACAGTAATGCTTGCGCACTACTGCTTGGCGGCTGAATAACTGGCAAAGTGGTGGTACCTACCCAGACGGCCTCTCGCATACGAGAAACCTACCACCAGTAATAACACCACCAGTAAGTTCTCATTAATAGTCACTGAACACCACATATGATGCTAAACAAATTAAATTAATTAATTAAATAAATTGATATTATAATAGGTAGGTACGTACTACTTAATTGATGAGTATTATTTGAATTAAGATTTTATGTCAAGTCATCATTCAAGTGAGCTGTCAGGACTAATAAATACAAAAAAAATCATCATAGGAATGCTTGCGCACTACTGCTTGAGAACAACTGGCAAACAGGTGATCCAGGCGGCCTTTCTAGTCATAAGTATAAATATTTATATACTAGCTGATCAACCCGCGACTTCGTCCGCGTAGAATTCGGATTATAATTTTTCCCTGGGGAACTGTTCGTTATCATCATCATCAGCCCATCACGTTTCCACTGCTGGGACACGGGCCTTCTCTCATAGAGAGAGAAGGCCCGTTCTTCCGTTCAAAGAACTGTTCGTTATACCGGGATGAAAACCCTATGTCCTATTCCAAGTCCTAAAGTACCTACATACCAAATTTCATCAAAATCCATCCAACAGTTACGGGCATAAGTGGTAATAAACACACCCTCACACACATACCCTCACACAGACACACACAAAGAGAGAGAAAGACTTTCATACATATAATATTAGTAGGTTTTATTAACTTTTGTACTTTGTAACTTTCTTTTACCGTCACGGTAGAAAATGCTATAGCATTAAATTCTCCTTTTTTACATTACTTGTAATAGTGCAATAAAGAATTAAATAAATATACACCTACATAGTTATATATGAAAATGTACAATGCGGAGGGTGAATGTGTGGTATCTTTATTAACGAGTCATCAAAACGGCGTAATGATTGCGCGGACCCGACTTACATTGGCCACGTTTTTAAAAAACCTTAATAAAACCGGGCGTTTGAAAAAAAGAAAGAAAAGAAAGAAAAGCCATTTATTCGGCACACGACAAACAAATAATACAAAAAATAAAAACTTAAATAATAAACATATGTGCCGAATGGGCTCAGCTCAGCATAAAATGCCAAGAGTTTTACACAACTCGGCGCTGATTTTCAGCTGATACCCGTGTTGCTATAGGAATAATGAAAAATTGACTGTACTCATCAACAAAAAAAAAACTTTAGTTGTACATTTAAAATAATAATATCCTACAAAAAAAAAAAAGATAATACACTACTTATAATAAACATACATATATATATATATATATATATATATAATATAAAAAAAATAAAAAGTGAGTAAAATGTACATACATATATAATAATAATAGTAATTAATATACATACTTACATAAATATACAATGCAAAAAATAAAAATGACTCGGTGAAATGTTTTTCTACTCTACGCTAAATACACCCGTAGCATAGCCGTGAGAGGCCAATTACACGAGGAGAAAAAGGAAGCGACGATACGATGGAGGGAAGAGAAATGTAGACGAGATAGAAATGGAAGTGAGTTGAAAAATTTAAGAAGAAGGAGATAAATCAGTTTATAGGAACGACATATCAATGTCTATATTTCCGTGCTGTCTTTGTTCATCGACCAAGTATTTTGAACGTTATAAAGTTAAATATTCACAAACACCGTTCTTTGTGGACCTTATTAATGGACTCTTGTTAGCCGACTACCACTTGGCCAGTTGGCTACCTTCATTTGGAATTCCTTACACATGTTGAGAAGTATTTAATTCTGCGAGGTCCCTGTGTTTAAATTATAATTTACACCGTGGTCATGCGAGACTTTAGCATTATTAAAATTGGACCTGTTCTAATACACTCGAGAGCAATGAATCCGGGTCACTTAAAGAATGTTAAAAATCTCGGAAACTAAAAATGATAGGTTAATGCAATAAATTGTATTTAATAGACAATGTAATACTCCTTAAATGAAAGTAAAAAAAATATGAGTCACCATACATTTTATTAACACAAAATTACATAAAGAAAAAAACTGCTGATCTCTCCTTAAAACAAAAATAGGAAACATGAAATTGTTGAACTTTATTACGATTTTCTTGAATTTTAATACTTCGTATTGCCTCCTCGTGCTTCCATTACTGCGTTTACGCGGTTTGGCATGCTGTACACCAAGTTCCTTATACGATTTTGGGGAATATTCTCCCATTCCTCTGTGAGAGCAATTTTGAGCTCACGAAGCGTGATTGGGGGAGGGTTTCGTTGTTTTACGCATCTGCCTAGCTCGTCCCAAGCATGCTCGATCGGGTTGATATCCGGGCTGCGCGTTGGCCACTCCATACGAGTAATGTTCATCTCTTGAAGGTAGTCATTCACAATCCTACCTGTATGAGGTCGGGCATTGTCATGCATAAATATAGCATCCTCACCTAAATTGACCATAAATGGACCAACGTGATCATTGAGGATTTCTTCCACATATCTTACGCTAGTTAAAGAGCCGTTTTCTATGATCACCAGCTCTGTGCGACTTTCAGAAGAAATTCCGGCCCACACAAGTACAGACCCACCACCGTAGGCTACTTTTTCTTCGATGCATGCTTGCTTGAATCTTTCCCCTGGTCTTCGATACACTCTGTGTCTTCCATCGTGCTTGTAGAGCATAAATTTTGATTCGTCGGAGAACATAACTTTTGACCAATCTTCAATACTCCAATTTACGTGGCTCTGGGCATATCTTAGTCTCGAAATACGATGCCCACGCTCCAGTTTAGGGCCGTTTGCAGGTCTAAGGGGTTTTAAGTTAGATTCAGCAAGCCGACGTCTTACTGTCCATGCACTTGGGTTACTTCCTCCGAGGCGTCGAAACTGATTGGTGAGTTCAGTTCCTGTGAGAAAGCGATTTCGAAGCATGGTGTTCACCAAGTATCGGTCTTCTCGTGCTGTGGTACACCTGGTTCTGCCCGTTCCTGGTCTGCGTAGGTTAGAACCAGTTTCTTCGTAACGTCGGAGAACTCTTTGTACTGTTGACAGCGACACACCGACAGTCCTGGCTGTATCGCGCTGACTCCGGCCGGTTTCCAGCATTGTAAGTATTCTGGTGCATTCTTCAGGCGTAAGCGACATAATTTCAGCTTGAATAATGAATATAGAGCACTATCAACATGGTTTATGTACCCACATAAATGACAGATTACAAACAAAAGCAAAACCAAATGCTGTAATTTCGTAGTTCCATCTTCGAAAGTGGCCCTTTTTCAAATTTGATTTTTTTATGATATAACTTTACAATAACTAAGAAGTTTTAATACCTTCATTTAAGGAATATTACATTGTCTATTAAATACAATTTATTGCATTAACCTAGCATTTTTAGTTTCCGAGATTTTTAGGATTCTTTAAGTGACCCGGATTCATTGCTCTCGAGTGTATTTGGTTGTAATTTTGTAAGCTTTGGTGTTACAAGGCATGACGTGGACAATGCAATACAATACAACTTTATTGCACGCCAAATATATACACGATACAATAATATTTTTGATATTGAATGTTAGGCGAAAATCTGAAGATTTTAAATAATTAGGGAGAAGAAAAATGATATTGCTCGGGCAGGGATCGAACCTGCGTCTTCGGAATACCGTCCCGACGCCTTAACCACTAGGTCACCGAGCCAACTGCTCGAACAACCAAATTTCTTCTATCCCTCTTATATCGTCTTACGGGGACGATTCTACGTCATCTGTCGCCAATGTTTCCATTGACTAACCGAACAAGTCAAATATTACAATTAGCAACTTCTTGTAATGATAAGGCAAGCCCCATTAAATAGCCCTATTTATTATATAAATACTCCCAACAATCACATACCTATGTAAGTGGCCTATCCTGGCCCCTGAACCAGGAACTACAAGGACCATGATTCTACGACACCTAGACACGTTTTTTTTTATATGCACTAACAATTACATATGTCCCGTCCCGTCGTGTCATCGGGATGGATGGATGGATGTATAGATGTATATTGCTCAATCACGCAAAAACTACTAAACGGATTTTAATTAAATTTGATATTTAGGTACTTTAGGTCCTGGAAAAGGACACAAGCTATTTTGTATCCACAGAAATCGCGGGTGAAACCACGGGGCGCAGCTAACTTATAATATTAGAAGGATAGTAGAGTAGGACTACTGGGAAATGCGTCCCATCTGTTATGTGAGCCACAAGGGAAAAACGAACTTATCGAAAAGAAAACTCATGTGCTAAGTCAACTTGAACTCTTAGGTCAAAAATCAAAAACACTAGAAATAAAGATAGAATTGCAGTTCCTAGGTTTAGACTGAGTAAAACGAATAAGTTCTTCATGGGCAATTGCGTACGTTTTTTACAATAAAATTCCAAAATGTCGGAGCTCACAGAAAGTAGATTCAAATTGCTTGTGAAAAATATTCTGAAAGAGCATAGTACAGTTAGTGATTACATAGAAGACTAAGATGCATGGAATATTTCGCTTCTGCCAACTGGCACATAAGAAACATAATATTGTCCAAAAAATGAAAAAAAATATATAATATTTTGTGACAAAAGTTCTAAAAACATTTTGTTTTTATAAAAAAAACGCCCCTTAGTTTCTTGCCGAATTTTCTGAGTAGTGGTTCTTTTTCCGAGGTAGAGTCATTGTAATAATTGAAGCCCATAAGTGCGTCTGTAATGCGAAAATAGAATAAAGAACTTTTGAACTTTGAACTTTGGGAACCTGCCCAACTTCAAAGCCTCAACAGTTATCTAGTACTGTTTTAAATACAACAAATTATGTTGCGTATTTTACACTGAAAAAACAATACTTACAATCGTAAAAGGTAACAGTAAAAGGCCAGTAAAAGCTCAATCACGATATATGATTTAAATCGGGAGGTGTAGTCTCGTAAATACGAATACTGCACGACACTAACACCCTTCCCTGTTATAAAAAATATCATAAAATCTTGTAAGGAAGACTTTGTTTGTGGTAGTAAAAAATCACGTCTGGATATTCGAGGGAGCTATTTATTATTTGGTGTGCTCACGAACTGGTAGATCACGACCAAAACTGCGGAACATGTTTTGTTTCTTTTTTGTTGATACTTTAGGTTCTCGATTTCAAAAGGGACCTGTATATTTTATAATATTCAGCCATATTACACAAGCAGGACGTAAGGAAAAGGTTTTTGAATTTTCTCAAAAACTTACGATTTCATTTGATTGAGGAAAAATTCAAGAAACTCAATCATTTGATTGAGGAGAAATGGGGTCGATTAAGCCCATGTTGTATATTTTAAGACTGTACATTATTTTTCTCTAAAATTCAACCAATGTTTTTTTATGTAGGTAACTGAATGACGAGACGAGCTGGTCGTTTGCCTGATGGTAAGCAATACGCCACCCCATACAGCATCACCCAGAACTTTGTTTTGCAAAATCCTGCGCGGCGCTGCACTACTCGTCAACCTGAGACTGAGAGCTGTTGAGTCTCATAATGCCCAGTAATTTCGCTGGCTACAATTCCCTTCAAACCAGAACACAGCAATGCTTGCGAACTACTGCTTGGCGGCTAAATAACTGGCAAAGCGGTGTTACCCACCCAGACGGCCTCTCGCATGCGAGAAACCTACCACAAGTATTAACTGGCAAAGCGGTGGTACCCACCCAGAAAAATGTTTCCAATAATGTTATAAGGTTTCGATGTTCCCTAAAAAAAACTGCAAGAGAAAAGGTACTTTTCACTGGAAGACCCAAAATCCAAAAAAAAATTATACACTTTTTTATCGGTTAAAGAGAAGTTTGCCTGCTATCCCACCGCGCCTGAACTAGCAATTTCATAGAGAATATCAGAAAACAACATACAAACGTTTCTTTCTTTTTCATTACAACCAAAAATTTTCATAGTACGACCGACCAACGACCGAGAAACGACCGAATTATATAAAGCTTGTTTTTCCGAGAAGATTTCTTTGGAAATTATGACAGTTGAAATCCGGAGTGAGAATTTCGCGGTTTCGGCTCTACGTGACGGAGGCGAGCAATCCCTTGAGCCTTCTTTTGGAGAGGCATTGACACGACTCGCGGCAGTCGGCTTGAAGTCTCGTTTTCCACTTCGGTGGGTTACTAAGTGGAGGTGGGAAGGTATTGATTAAGTTGAGACTTTTGCTTTACAGTTATTTTCACTTGGATAAAAGCTAAGTAGCCCTTTAAGGATAATAAACAAAATAAAATAGAAAGAGCATAGAATATTATTTTGTTCTCTAAGTATAAGAGCAAGAAATGATTATAGCAACTAACTTAAAGAATTAACAAAGTAATAACAAAATATGATACGGCAATAGAAGCAGACAAAACAAAAAAAGGATGAATATAAAAATAGCGGTAACAAAATGGATATCTTTAGAGGAGGCCTTTGTCGAAAGACAAGCTGTTACAGAAGATAACTGTTTACAGATATATTTCTGGATTAAATAGATTAATATTAAGTTTGGAATCATAGTTAAATAATAGATATGTATAATTATATTAGCGTAATAATTGTCAAACAAACAGCAATATAGGCTTATTTTATTTATTTTATAAAAGCTAAGTATGACGTCATTTGTTTTATTAAAATGTAAATTCATCCTAAGTTTGTCTAGAAAAGATCACTGCTTAGCGATAAGACCGCTATGCTCTTTTTCTTGTGTGCTTCAAATATGTATTAAATCTAATAAAGCTTTATTGTAGTGTATTGTAAATTTCTTTATCTGTCTTTTTTAATAACATGTAAAAACAGAACGTCAACGAGAGCTTGTTTCTTCTGTTTTGAAGTCAACCGTGACCTCTTGGTAAAAATCTTTGCTTAGTAACAGTTAGATAAAAACAGATTATTTATATAGGATCCGGACAGACTGGTCTATGATACAGTTCCTAAAACTTCACTTTACCAAAAACAATGTCATGTCATGAGTATTAAAGTTTTTAATGCCCTTCCAAAGCACATCAAAGAGCTCAATATTAGGCCGTTCAAAAAAGAATTGTTAAATTGGTTACACAATAAAAACTATTATTATATAAGTGAATTTTTAAATCGATTGTAACTGCTTAATAAATTATGCGTAGTATTGTTTTGTGACTAAAATTGAATGTAATATTTTTTTATTTTTAAAACTGACCGATTGTAATAATTATTTTGACTATTGACATTGAAATACTAATTAATAAGGACTTACCAAACTCCTCAGAAAGACGGAAAAAAATAAGGAATTGAATTATCAATCAATCAAATCAATCAAAATCTCTTTAATCATTTTGGCACTCAGATAAAGTATACTCGAAGTGTTGGCATCACAGACGCACTTATGAACGTCAAAATTATCACAATGACTCTACCACCGTATCGGAAAAAGAACCACTGCTCAGAAAATACGGCACGAAACTGAGGGGCGTTTTTTTTTTAGAGATTTTGTTACAATTTTTTGGGGTTTTACAATGTTATGTTTCTTATGTACCAGTTGGTTACTTTGCAAAAGTGGAATGTTCCAAGCATCTTTGTCTTCTATATAATTACGAACAGTGTAGTATGCTTTTCTCATTAGAACATTCTTAACGCGTAATTTGAATTTACTTTCTGTGAGCTCCGTTATACATTTTGGAATTTTATTATGAAAACGTACACAGTTGCCCATAAAGGACTTATTCGTTTTAGCAGTCTATACCTAGGTACAACAATCCAATCCTTATTTCTAGTGTTTATGTTATGATGGTCACTATTTACTTTGAATTTTTGGAAGTTTTTGCGAACGTGCATTATTATTTTCATAAAGATATAAAGAAGGTAAAGTTAATATATTAATTTGCTTAAAAAAATACGAGTCACGTGGACCCAACTCGTAAATCAAGCGAACCGCACGCTTTTGTAATATAAAAATAGTATTGTGTATATCCGCAGCAGAACCCCACAGCAAAATGCCATATGACATTATGCTGTGGAAGTATGCAAAGTAAACTAACCGAGCCGTAGCTATATCCGTTAATTGCCTAATTTTACGAACAAACGCACATGCAGCAGAACTAAGTTTTCCAGATAGAGCATCAATATGAGGCACTGCAACTTAGAGTCTATGCCTATACCTAGGAATACCGTCGCTTTGTCTGTATCGAGTTTAAATTATCGGCTGCATGTTAAATAATATAATATAGATTAAATAATACAATTAATAATGTTACACTCCCAGAATTGGGTTGATTGTACAGGAACGAATTTATAAATCTGTAACACCCATAAAACCTACAATGTAGTAACAATAACCATTTCATTTCATTTCATTTCATACCTATTTAACCTTGAACGAATAAAAAAGGCGGACGCCGCGTCGCCAAATTCAAAAATGAAGCACTCAACCTATGTCTGGTCGTTCGTACACAAGCCACACGCACACATTTACATCTTGCTATGCCGATCGGCCGTCACATTTGCTTGACATCGTCCCCGTTCACTCTAACAAACGTAAAGCCACCGCCATTTTTATGGTTCAGTTGTTGCTTAGCAAGATTCCGTCCGCCTCATTTTATTCGTTCAAGTATTTAATATTATTATTACCTACCAATAGACATCATTACCAAATACCTTGTAAACTAAAGAATTTTCTATAAGGTACCTCATACCATAAATATTGTTATAGAAACTTATCAAATTTATCTAATGCATTCCAATTCCCAAAAACATTTCGAAGCCAGATAACAGTATCAGCGGAAAACGTAAGACAAATAGCGGGCAAAATGAAATAATGCTAAATAAGCAATATGTAAAGTGTTGGCAAAGGAGAACGGAATCAATACAGGTGACCGTTTCAAGTCACAAGCGGTAGCGAGATACGCATAAGTGTATAACGCTATTATTCTTCTTGCCATCTTTCCTTTCATCACTCATGCGTTTCTTTTTTCCAGTGCAGTGATTACAACGTGAAAAAAGCGACAAAGGTCCAAATCTCACATAATATAATGGTCCTACAGAACTCTCATGGCCTACTTGCATTCTATCCTACATGCACGCAGTTTTTTTTTTTACTGTAACCTATTTTGCTATATAGACTACCAGTACAGGCAAGTATGCATGGAATGAAATACAAGTGTTTAAACTAACATGGTCGCTAACATAATTTCGTTGTTTATTGATTTCTCGATATTTAGGATATTTAGGCTCGTCTACAAGCACCTTGATCTCGAATGAATTTAGCCTACCTACATAGTAAATACCCCGTATTTAAACAAATGCTAGTGCATGGAATAGTTATTTTCATCATCATCATCAGCTCATTACGTTTCCACTGCTGATACACGGGTCTTATCTCGTAAAGAGAGTATAGGTCATAATTCACCACGCTGGCCCAATGCGGGTTGGTGGATGTCACATATCCTTGAACTTTTGTGATAATTTCTTAGACATGCCGGTTTCCTCACGATGTTTTCCTTTACCGTTTTTAGAGCGAGTGTTAAATCCGCACATAACTTAAGAAAGTCAGTGGTGTGGGGCAAGAGAAACTAACTCAGGTGCGTCAGGCCGAAAGTCGCACGTGCTCCCACTAAGGCATACTCGCTCTGCAATTGTATCACTTATTTCTGGCTAATTTATTGAAACACACAGATAATTTAAATAAAAAACACAAACAAAACAAATTAAAAATACTAATAACTAATCTAATCTAATAAACCACTACCAGTGGGCAACGTTCCCAAAATGCTGGCAGCATTGCCACGTTGAATGGCAATGCTTATCCTTATCTGGCTTATTTATAAATCGATATTTATAATTATTTCATTTTAATAAAAAACGCCTTTCCCCTCACACTTGCGCCAATTCCTATAGGTTAGGTTAAGGGTAAAAGAGCAAACAGCTCCAGGGTAGGCAAATACGCTGACGAAGACGCGGGTACCTCTCCAGGATCCACCGTTTGTATCTGTCACCGGCACTCGATGGTACGCCGCTTTGCTGCCCTTTTGTAGTTAAATATACAGTAACGCAACTTGCAATATCTGCAGAAATATGGCATGTAGCTATCGTATGCGTCTGTCATATACGGGAGCACTGCGTAGTACTGCATTGCGCTCGTCACCCCGAGAAATCAGATATTAAGTCTGCCCAGTAATTTTGCTGGCTACAATGCCCTTCAAACTGGAACATAATAATGTTTGCGCACATCTGCTTGGTGGCAGAATAACAGGCAAAGCTGTGGTACCTACCCAGACTGCCTCCCGCATACGAGAGAACTACCACGCGTTGTATTTGTGTATGACATTTTCAGTCTGCTGACCGCATCTGTTATACTGCTTCTATAGTGTGCTTTTGACAATATTGACATAGCGATGTTGGTTTACTTTGTTCATATAACTTTCATGTCCAGTTGAACTATCGGGCGCTTGTACAAAGGATTTTTTTTGTTACGGTTTGCGTATCTAATAAATCTTTGTTATTCGCAAAATGATAGGCGGCGCTTTGATTTTTCGTGGATCACAATGTTTGTGTTTAGCTTTGATCGCTTACGGTTACTATTTATGGAAAATATTATGGGCACAGTAATTTTTAGTAATATTTCAAAAATTATATTCAATATAACTACACTAAAAACGGGTGTGCAGGTTTCATACTTTTCGAATATCTAGATAAGACAAATATTTTTTTTGCATGTACCCTAACTGTAAAAAAATGTTTCTTCGTTTCTTTATTATTAAATATTTATCATGTACCTAGTTATACCTACCATAAGCCCTGGTATGTACTCTGAAGTTTCAATGCGTCATATCTAAATGTCGTCTTATTTCTCTTAAGTACCAATCATTGTCAACATGTTTTTCTTGATATCAAATATCGCTGACCTGTGAGAAAGCGATATAGTTGTTTTTCACATTAATTTTGCTTACTTTGTACTTTTTGTACTAGAAGCTTCGACTTGTTTATTCATTTCAAATTGCTTGTTAAGTACTTTTTGTTCTCGAAGCTTCTATATCACCCACGCATTAACTAAGGTTATATAAGGAAGTAAATAAGTATAATTAATCATTATTATTCTCTTCGTTCAAAGCGTGGTCCCCAGTAGACCAAATAAAGTTCAATTTAATTAAAAATTGTCTTTTTTATATAAGACACGCGCCACCCAAATTTGTCTACCTACTCCAGAGGAAGAAATCGTAGTAGGGTATCCTAGTACGGCTACTAACGACACTTCTAAGTGTTCATAATATATGTTTCACACTATTTGTTTGTGTTAAGATGAGTAATTAACTTAGAAGAAAAAATGTACTTGTATTATTTTTGGTAAATGATTGAAATGATACTGCAGAATGAAAATTTCAATATGTACATTTGTGATATTTTATTTGTCATTATCGTCATTACGTTGATTTTTAATAGAAATAATTGCTATTTTTTTATTAAGTTCATTAGTATGCGAAATATTGCTCATTAGCATGATCTGTGCTATTTCGACGCTAAATACTGATATGAAATTTCGCAGTTGTGAATTCATGATTTCGTGCGAAATTTCATTATTACAACGCAATAGCATTAGCATTAGCAGATCGCCGCCGCAGTTCGCATTAGTGCAGCATGCTAAGCGATGCGAAGTGCTTAGCGATGAATTTTAGCGTTCATCGAATTTCGCAACTACAATTAATTTGATTAATGCTAATATACATTAAGCAACATATTTATGCTGCGAATGCTAATTAATCCAACATTATTAAGTTCCCATTGCTAGGACATAGGCCTTCTCTCATAGAGAGTATGGGCCATAAACCCCCACGCTAGCCCAAAGCGGGTTGGTGTCACCATGTTCTTGAACTTTGTGATTCTTGGACTCGGTTTCCTCATGATGTTTTTCCTTCGCCGTTCTTAGAGCGAGTGTCAAATCCACACATAGCTTAAGAAAGCCATTGGTGCGAGGGCTGGCGGACTTTGGACTCCGGTGCGTCTGATCGAAAGTCACACGAGCTACCGCTGAGCTACACTCGCTATCCTAATAAAATGGGTACCTATTATACATTTTATTTTATTTTTTTATTTTTTTTTACACTTCAGTTAGGTACTTCTTTCAATTATTTTCTTCTCATATTTTGTGGCCACACTATAGGTATATAATTATATAGGTGTCCTATAACAAGTTAACATTAAAAAAAAGACTTCTATGTATCTTCGAAGTCTAAGGTAAAATTTTGATGAAATGCATATGGGACCACTGAACCCAACGCAAAAAGAATTTTACCAATCGTTTCATAAATGACGGAGTTCTGAAGTAACAAACATAAAAAAATAAAAGAAAAACATGCAATGGAAAGGCTACCTCCTCCTTTTTTTGAAGTCGGTTAAAAATAACATTGAATAGATGCTTGTCTTGCACTAAAGTAACGATATAGTAGGTATCTATTATCTCTACAAAATATAATCCTAGTTCCCCCTTTAACGAGATCTCCCATCAGAGTGGAGTATGCACTAAACGCCGCGTCAGCACACGAGATCGAGAGGGCGTTGCTAACGTCAATCCTGCTATTGAGGGCAAGGGAGCACTGAACACAACGCCATTGAAATATAAGAGAAAAAAATATATTAATGTAGGTAATAATATGTGATCATAATTTTTTTTGCGGACCTGAGTGTTTGGACAAGCAAGTCGTTCGCCTGATGGTTAGCGCCACGCCTGCCCATAACTATTGCAGTGCCACCCAGAACTTTTAAAACCATAACAAGCACTGCGTAGCACTGCATTGCTCTCATCACCCCAAGACATCAGATATTAAGTCTAATAAGCCCAGTATAATTTCGCTGGTTACAATATCCTTCAAAGCGGAACACAGTAATGCTTGCGCACTACAGCTTGACGGCTGAATAACTGGCAAAGCTGTGGTATCTACCCAGACGGCTTTCCCTATACCAGAGACCTACCATGAGTTAAATTAAATTGAAATAGAGCTATTCCAAAGAGATACCTACTCATACTTTTTATTGCGTCATGATATTAATAATTGGAATGAAGTTTCCTCCAACAAGAGAAAAACACAACATGAAATTATTTAACATAAGCTGGAGAGTAATCAAAAATTATTTTGATCAATTTATTGAAATCCAGCTTGTTCTTAAAACTAGAGTTCCGTAACAACTAAAACAAAGCCTTTCAAACTGTTGGATGTTCAAATATCCAAACCGGACATTGAAACTGTTGGGTGACCAAATATTTTTGGGAAAGAATTTTCATTAGCGCATGCAAGGGTGACCACATGTACCCACGTCGTCCCGTGTCATTGCCTGCATGTAACTTTCGGACACCCTGTTTAGTTTATGTACTTGGTGCTGTCTATGTGTTACACAAATGGACATTGCCTGAGTGAGTTATAGAGTATGAGCCAGCTCGTTTGAGCTTTGTAGTTGCAGAAACTGAGTTTCAAATCCATCGTGAGATTAAGTATTATATTGTAATCTTACAATAATAATTAAAAGCGAGTGTGGCTCAGTGGAAGCACATGCGATTTTTGATCCAACGCACCCGAGTTCGAGTCCAGCTGCCCCAGCACCACTGACTTTTTCGTTAAAAACGGCGAAAACATCGTGAGGAAACCGGTATTCCGTGTCCCAGCTGTGGCAACGTGTTGATGTAACCTCTACTTAATTAGGAACTAGCATTTTTATCAAACAAGATTTTTCGGAAATAAAAAGCACGACCACCGGCTAGGACTAGAACCCGCATCTCAATCTTCCCTCAGCGCGGGCTCTGCTCTGCCCAATTGAGTTACGGTACCAAGTCGATTAATGCTTCATATCCGATGCTGTCCGATTCTCCAGATCTTTCTTGCCGCACACCTGCAAGATATGGAATGGGCTACCGCCCGAGGTTTTTCCGCAGATCTATAATATGGGGTACTTTGAAAGAAGGGTGAAAAGGGTCCTTAAAGGTAGGCAACGCACCAGTAATGCCCCGAGTGTTGCAGGTGTCCATAGCCGACGGTAACCGCTTACCATCCAGGCGGGCCGTGTGTTTGTTTGCCTATTAGTCATATAAAAAAATAATATAAATGTAATAAGAATAAGTATTTTTATCATTTTGTGAACTATACCTACATTCCTACGTAGGTATTGTCAATTTTGCTCGTAGAGAACCTCATAACCTCGAGAAATGGTTTAAATAAATTATTTTTCAAAAATAAACTAAACCGACTTCAAAACCACAAATGGCACTCAAAAGTAAAAAATAAATTAATATAATTATCATAAGCGCTACCCACTCATATATTTGAAGTCGGTGCCAGCCAAGTCTAATAGGTAGTAGATAAATACTATGTATATAGTAAGTACTACTTGTAGGTAGTATTTATCTACTACCTTTTAGACTTGGCTGGCACCGACTTCAAATATATGAGTGGGTAGCGCTTATGATAATTATATTAATTTATTTTTTACTTTTGAGTGCCATTTGTGGTTTTGAAGTCGGTTTAGTTTTTTTTGAAAAATAATTTATTTTAACCTTTTTAGTGAAAAACAAGTTTTAATTAAATTAATTCAAAAAGTTTTTAAAGACAAGCTTTTATGATCTAGAAGCCACATCATGACGAAGTTTAAAACGGGCTATCACAATTAAATGCATGCGCAAAAAAATTTCATGTCTGTCCTATTCTCTGTTGAGGAGTTCCCTCGCCGGAAGTCAATCCTGGGTGTATCTGCCATGTCATGATGGAATTTAGAACAGGCTATTATGGTTAAATCCATTTACGAAATGTTGTGTCTGTACTATTCACCGTTGAGGAGTTCCCTCACCGGAAGTCAACCCTGGGTGAAGCAGGTGAAGCAGTCGAATACAAACCTCCACCTTTAGAAAGTTGGTTACGAAAAAAACAAGAACCGACTTGAAGATTAAACTTATATTTTTTTGTTTTTGCTATTTTTTTCAAAAACTACTGAATGAATTTCGATAAAATTTATATGGGACCACCTTTGAAGTATTACCTACCAATCAAAAAAAGAATCATCGAAATCAATGCATAATTGGCGGAGTAATCGCGTAACAAACACACAAAAAAAAATAAAAAAAATAAAAACATTCCGTCGAATTGTAAACCTCCTCCTTTTTGAAGTCGGTTAAAAACGGCTATAAGCATAGCGTAAGTCATAAAAAAGCTGTGTTTGCAAGGTTCAATTTGCTACTACATCGTTCGCGCGAATCGCACGATCAACTAATCGAACCCAGAATAGAACTATAAGCCCCGTAGTGTTGTGCAGCCCTCAGACGCCAGGTCATTAGTAATCGATAATGAGCCGTACGTGCATAACACCAACCGGGGCCAATCTAATTGGATTTGCAAACCAATTCATGTTGAGTATTCCCCTCATTATGCGCTCAACATATTATAAAGTCAATACGGCTTGATTACTAATAGATTAGTTTGTGTCTAGAGTCTGAGGTCTATGAAGTTTTTGTGTGGTTGAGTAACAAACGTCTATCCATCCATTTAACCTGCCATCAATCCTCAGAAACTTTCGTATTTATAATATCAGTAGGAAGTAAGACAAACTGATTGATAAGACGAGCAAGTCGTTAGCCTGATGGCAAACGCCACGCTTGCCCACAACAATTGCAGTGCCACCCAGAACTTCCAATACCACAAAAAGCACTGCATCGCGCTCATCACCCCAAAACATCAGATATTGAGTCTTACATGCTCAGTAATTTAGTAATTTTGCTGGCTCTCAAACCAGAACACAGTAATGCTTGCGCAATACTTCTTGGCAGAACTGGCAAAGCTGTGCCCAGACGGCCTTCAGCATACGAGAGACCTACCACGAGTATTATACCACGGTATTCGTAGGATAGGAAGATATGATATTAATAAACAAAAAGTCTTGGCACCCCTTACATCGTTTGTCTTCAAAGTTTGTCCATCGAAGACGTCCGAAATTTGCGGCAACTGCAACTAATCTGCAGTACAAAAACGTCGCCCTGCGCATGTGCACGGGAGCGGGCCGTTACGTACGCAATGACGTAATCGCCCGCGACGTCGGGATCGAGCCGGTGAAGGAGTTCGTGGTCCGGCTGGCACGTCGCATGTACGACCGCGCCATCAATGGACCACACCCTCACCTGCAAGACATTGCGCCCCACCACAAAAGGCCCCCCGACGAACCGCAGAGGCGTGCACTGCCTCGCGATATTCTCCCGCAGCAGGACGTGGAGGATGCCCGCGACGAGGGCAGATGAAGGCGCCTGGACGGATCGCCCCAAAAGGGGCACCAAGACCAACACAGAACCACCGATGAGGCACTCCGAAGGAGAAGCCCACGGTGGCCTGCCAGTTCCCCGGGGGTTGATGCCCCCGTGAGTTTACGCCTGGACAATGGGAACATTATACTGGACTCTTATCGTGTTGATGGCGACTTAGAGACAGTCCTCGATAAGTGTTACCCATTAGATATCTAAATTAAATGCTCTAAGACACCTCTACGCAACAAAAGAGAACGCAAGAAAAGAGTCCTACTCATGTCTCCGCGCAAGCCTTTCAAAGGACCGGGTGTATACCCCGTGAGAAAGAGCGACATATTAATAGTAGGGGAGCCCAAGCGGGGATTTCGGGATTTACTAAAGCGCGGCAGATTAATATACAGGGGGATACCTTGTACCCGGTTAAGTACCTCCACAAAACATGAGGCCCATATATGAGGCCGCCCGTGAAGGATACAGGATCAGATTAGTAAAAAAAAAATGACCATCAGAAATTCTCGAGCGCGTCAGATTAAGGTAGGGTGAGTTAATTACATCCTAAAAAGTGTATATTCCACTAATCTGACAATTTGAGAGTGACGTAAAAAAAGGGAAGGGCAACAAAGTTGTAAAAAAAAAACGTCACCTCGACATTCTCGAGCGTAGCTAATTTTTTTTTATTTAGAAGGAAATAATTCAAGAATAATGAAAAATATATAATCTGACGATTTCCGCAAGCCGAAATAACAAAAATTCGTCGATAAAGTTAAATGCGTGCAGCTGCATGATGCCTACATTTCTCCGCGTTTCTATTCCTCTCTCACTCTTTCTCTATCTATTACTCTCTCACTCCGTCCCCACTCTGGTTTCTGTTGCCATGACGCCATCACAGCTGATCATAAAGACTCGTTCGTGGCATACTGTTTACAACGTGTTTCCAACGTTTTGGCTTTTTTTGCTATTTTAATATTATTTGTGTGAATTAAAGTTTATAAATATTTAATATGAGTGATATTAATTTGAAATGTGTATTTTGTGGCGAAAGTACCTTACAAAAAACAAATATAACAACATTTTTATAAATACATGTAATCTACTAAAAAAGCATACACTTATTTATTTGCATGCTATTTCCTGAGCTTTTTAATTAAATTCAATGATTTAAAAAATAAGAAAAAAAATTTTTTTGAAAGTTGTTTTTTTGGAATAACTTTTAACCGGCTTTATCGATTAACTTCAAAAACTAATCCGCCTTTGAGCTTGAAAAACCACGTCGATCGCCACCAAGCTGGTCAAAATCGGTTGATTGGTTCGAGAGATATCGTGAACGAAAGAAACCCGAAAAAGTGTTTTTTCGGGATTACTCCGAAATTTGTGGTTTGATCAATTAAAATTGCAAAATTACTTATGAGGATGATAAAACTGCGTCGAATGGTGCCAACCGCGTGAAAATTGGTTGATCCATTCAAAAGTTATTGCGGTTTGAAAATTCCAAAAATAGTGTTCTATGAAACTTCTATCAGACTTTCGAGCTGGGAGAGCTCAAATGCATAGAAATATTATTTCTTTGAACTCAGCGAGCTCAAAATATCACATACATTATATTTTGAGCTCAAAAATGTCATAAGTTCAATTTTAAGCGCCCAGGAATGGAATTAGCGGGAAGTTGCAGGGATGGCCTTTAAAGTGAACCGTTTTTCTAATTTTTTTTTGTCAAATCAGGCGAATCCCTCTAGATAATCGTCAGATTATGAGACAGTACGTTTAGAACATAAAGATGAACCATATATATCTTAATCTGACGCGCTTGAGTATTTCAAAATGGCGATTTTTTTTTGCACATTATGAAAATGGCCGCGAGTTTGCGTCCCATCGAAATCGTCAGATTAGTGAATGAGAGCTTTTTTTTGGTGTACTTAATACTCCCTTAGATAATCTGACGCGCTCAATAAATTTTTTTTTTTTTTCATTTTCAACCCTTAAATACAACCACCCGCATCATGCAAACGATCAGATTAACATACGTACATTATTAAAAATACGTAGGGCATTGATGCTATCAATATCTGATGCGCTCGAGGATGTCCATGCAACAGTTTTTTTTTACATATTTAAAAATCTATAGCCGCTTCCCCCACCGATGTAAAGGTATATATCATATAACATTTTTTTCTTCTTATCATCTAAGCTTTGCATCCCAATAGGTCTCTACGACGCTCGAGTAAATCCCCATTTAGCCTCGTGGGCTCCCCTACTATAATAAGTAGGTACAGTATTATCCTTGACACGGCACGTATTGTCAGGAGGTTCCTCACTCTGCAGCGCTTACCACCTGTAGTTTGGGCCCTGCCCCGCTGCCGGCAGCACTCTAGGTTCAAATTTATTATAGCATTTTTGTGTATATTATTATTAAAACATTATTGCGAACATTTGCTCATAGTGTTAGTAATTATTCTTAAAAGCTATGTTAGTCCTTAAAATAAATTTTGGGGAATATTAGTACGCGAGCCCGGCGGTTTTGAGCACTGGGTCGATAGATGTATGTGTACCCAGTGCTCAACAAATGGATTATACATTTTTCCTGATAATACTCTCAGAATACTGTTGGGGCATATTATTTTTATAGAAAAATCTGAACCTATGAAAGTAAATAAATATCATAATAATAAATACATTTATTTTATGCATTAATATATTTTACAAAATGAAAGTATCACAGACCCATAAAATATGTAGGTACCTTACAGACTAACTTATATACATATTATAAAACACTAGAATAAGAGGCATTTCGGTGTAGCCTCTTTGTAGCGCCGGAACACAATTCCCTCGGGCAAAAACTAGGGAACCAAGAACATCTCCTTATATTTTGCAGGAAACCGGATCACGTGAGACTTGAAACTCATCGTCCTCGTTGACTCCAGCCTCGACAGGTTCAGGTCAAGGACCCTTCCTCCGCACTTCTCCTTGTTATACTTAATGTTATCGTCGCCCAACGTGCTCTGCTCAAATCGGGAGTATATCGCCGTCCTGGGCTCGGCAGCACGAGCGTTGTTGTTGAATCTTCAGGAGGAGCGGTGACACGGTGGTTGCGAGTCGGTCGAGGTCGATTTTTCTTCTCCAAACCTTCCTTGTCGTTCTTGCTGATGATCGGGACGGGATGCCGCAGGCGCCGGGAGTCACAACTCCGAGATGCTTGCGCATGCGGTTTCTGGTGCGAAGATGTGGCCACAGGCTGAATCATCACTTTTTCATTGAATATTATGAAAAATACGTACCTGCACGTCTAATTGAGAGTCTATTCCTTTTTTGAAGTCCGTCAGGAAGTAAAACACAACATAAAATACTATAAACTATTACAACTAATAACAATAGCAACAATGTTACAAAAAAATTAGCAATTATTTAATATTAAAATAGATTTGTTCGATATTTAGGTATTTAATATGGATATAATTACCAACACCTTTCCGGCCGGAAAATAGTAAAGCGATGCAAGATTTTATAAGGAATAGCTGCAATTTTAGCACATTGTTTTGCTAATTAGTGACAGCCCTACGCCCGAGGTCGTTTACATAAAACCTCAGATTTCCGCAGTCAGGGTTGTCGTGCCGGCGGGCGTTGCCACCACCGCCTTGCTGCTGCTGTAAGGCTGGAGCACACCAAATCCGGTTGCAGTTCCGGTTGTGGTTCAGTGCAGACGCAGTTTGTGTTTGTGTTTCCAGTAAAGTATGAAATTCTGTGAAAGACGTCACACCGTATGCAATCCATCTGCAGCACGTTACAATAGCTGCGCGACGCACGGACTACGCGTGAGAGACGACACTATTCGCTCGCACGCATGCGGGTGCGGGATGGGCGCGTGCAGTGCGGTTACCTACAGCGCGAGTGACTTAGCATTGCCTTCTTTATTGCCTTCCTTATAGCCTTCTTTGTTTTACGTCCCACTGCGAAAGCACGAAGCCGAGGCTGGATAAATTCCTATAAAGGCTCTGCATTCCGGGCAGTAGTGAGCTAAATCTGAGCATGACTTCAGACAGTAAGGAAGCCATAGTAATGGACAGAACCTGAAAAGGACAAACTAGTGTGTCGATAATGTTAAAACAGTCAGTTTAGAAGATCATTTAACATTTTCCATGCATCGGACGGTGTCGCGGTAGTTCCGATGTAAAATTTATAAATGCACATTAAATAAAATAAGAGCGAGTGTGGCTCAGTGGGAACACGTCCAACTTTCGATCCGATGCACCTGAGTTCGAATCCCGCTGGCCCCGCACTACTGACTTTCTTAAGTTATGTGCGGATTTAACACTAGTTCTAAAAACGATGAAGGAAAACATCGTGAGGAAACCGGCATGTCCCAGAATCAATCACAAAAATTTCAAGGACATGTGACATCCACCAACCCGCACTGGGCCAGCGTGGCGGATTATGGCCCATACTCTCGCTATGAAAGAAGGCTCGTGTCCCAGCAGTGGGAACGTGATGGGCTGATGATTATTAAAAAGTATTGTTTGTTCAACATTGGGATATAGCCGTAGCACGCGCGAAGGCACTTATAGCTCAAGATGAATTTACTCCCGTGTTAAACAGTCTGCTTTTCACTTTGAAAAGCACGAACAAAACAGCAGGGTGAGATAAAGAGAAGTTACTTCAAAAGTATACTTACAGCAAACACAAAACTATAGCCCAGATATGAGTTGTGGTGGTATATCTCGGCTCGACCGTGGTGACTATAGAATTATTACAATTCGGGCAGATCACCCCAGAGGGACCAGGCCCAAGTGACAACGAAATCGACGACATCTTAGCCTGAAATTAAATTTAATAATTTGATAATGTGATAATGTGAATGATAGCGAAATTGTACCTATAATATACGAATTAGTGTCTGAAGTGTGTCGTTATTGGAAAATACTTTTAGAGTGTAATTAGTAGTTTTCCAAAGGATGCCTATGCCTATGTCTTCACTTTGGTGAATACCAAAGTAGAGACATTTAACTGCAACTATTATTATGGGCAGGCGAGTGCTTACCATCTGGCGTACAACATTCTCGTCTCGCACTGGGCATAAAAAAATTACAGAATAAATTATAATCATACCTATTATGTACAGAAAATTCACTTAATGAAAACACTCCAAAACATAGGTATTGTCGAAACGCAGCTATAACCAATAGCAGACCAGGTTTTTGGGTAATTTAAGTACCTACCTATCGCACAGCAGGTAGGTAAATAGGTAGAGTACCTATTACGATACGACAATCCCGACTAGGCTCTGCACGAAAGACTTTACATCATTATTAATTAATTATTAACTAGTAGCACTTCGCATTTTCCCGGGATAAAACCTACATACCAAACTTCATTAAAAATCTATTTAGCCGTTTTTGCGGTATCGAGTAACAAACACAAAGGATACGATAGGATTATTGACGGGTGATACTCACGGTTAAGTTGAAGTAGTCCCCAACTATAGTTTCGACCACATCTGGAAATCTTTTTCAAGGCGAGTGTACCGCGGCAATCGTGTTGCGAGATGATGTTCGCATCAGGAGAGATAGTGGCCAAACATAGATCCATAGGAGACAAAAAAAAACTAAAACTATCTCAGATTTTTTGTGTGCTTTTTATTTACATTTTTTGGTTTTCTTGGTAAGTCGTCGGATTGTCATTTTTATTTGCATAGAGAAAAAACACAACCTTTTTTTCATGTTTTAAACTGATGCTCAGATAAAATATTTCTGTCTGCTCGAAGTGCAACTGTGACAAATATTAATTATATGTGGCGTAATCTCATATACTGAGAAGCAAAAGGAGATCTTGCTACAATGGTCTTGGGAAAAAGGCGACTTGGCTTTCTCTGTCGTCTACGCAGTTGTGGGAAATCATCATCGGCCTGTATTCGTCCACTGCTGGCCATAGGCCTCTCCCAATGAACGCCACTGAGCCCGGTCTTCGGCTCTTCCCATCCAGTTTCTTCCGGCCGCCTTTCGCAGATCGTCGCTCCACCTGGCCGGTGGGCGTCCTACACTACGCTTGCCGATTCGCGGTCTCCACTCAATGACACGTCTACTCTTCTACGTCTACGTTGTGGGAAATAGCTAGTTATTATTTATTTACATTCATAAATCTAAGTTTTAACAATGTTTCTATAAAAATTACATGCAAAAATATTATAAAAAACCTAGAGTGCCGCCAGCAGCGAGACAGGGCCCAAACTACCGGTGGCTACAAAGTGAGGAACCTCCTGACTATACGTGCCGTGTCAAGGAGTACCGCCTCTGCATCTGACCCTTGATCCAACCGTCTAGCGAGAGTCTCTTTAGATGTTGGTCGATACTCTTCGTTCGTCGTTTAATATTATAGGTATAACTATTGTAGTACATTATGGTACTAGTGTGTAATGTTGGTGATTACCGCTGAGGCGCCATTGAGACCCGAGCCGTCAGGTAAGGGTCTTAAGAGAGCCGAGGACGGTAATCATCAATACACACGTGTATCATACGACGTTTTTCAACACACTTGTGAATAAAATAACAATAAAAACTCATTATCAACAGTGAAAACGAGTTGTGAAAAATGATTTGCTATGGCGGGAAAAATTAATCAGTTTTCCTATACGCGCGCATTGCGATGAGCCACAGACTAAAGCGATGAGGTTTCTTTTTTATTTTCCGCGCATAGGGTTTGCGCCTATTCTGCCACGTACAAAATGGGGAATTTAAAGTTTTCTTTTATTACATTCGCTCCCAGTACAGCGACGCGATTAGACGTGTTTGTGCTTGAAGTCGATTCTCCGCAAAGCGTGAGACTCCTTCACCCCTCCCCCGCCAGCAACTACCCGCGTACCGCCCGAGCGATCAGCCGCGACCGTCTCCGTCCAAGGACGTCGAGCGTTGTCGGCTTTTTCCGTGTGTCAGAGTGAACAGCCGCGACCGTAAAAGAAAAAGAAAAGAATCCACTGACTAGTGGTTTCATCGTGAAACCTACAGACCAGTGGATTCCGACCGTTTAACCTACTGAACAGTCGGTCGGCAGTGACCTGTGTGTGTGTACATTTTTCTGACCAAGTGTTTCAACGTGTACTTTTAACCACTGTATAAACTTGTGAGCACTAGTGATATGGCTCAAACACCAGATCACGACACTTCCGCCCCGCTCGTGGAGCCAGAAGGCCCACTAGAGCAGGGAATTGTTGTACGCAACCTTTTCTACCCAGAGCAGAGCATGATAGTTTCGGCATCTGCTCTGGGCCTACGTCGCGCGCCAAGACCGCGCTCGTCGGTGCGGCGCGTAGGCGTTCCGCTGCGGGAAGAACCGCAGCCGGAGACGTCGCGTGCCGTACCGGTCCGCAGAGGCCCACACGAGCGGTCCGCCGTCGATATCCTAGGAGGGGATGAAAAGCGGCTCAAGATGAATCCCATCTCCCCCCCTACTCCACCACCAACCTCAAAGATCCCGACGCCCGTCTTCAAGACGCGGCCAGCGGGGTCACAAGACCCACTGCCGCCGCGCGCCAAGCGCACCAGCCGCACGGATCGCGCGACCGTGCCTACTGCCCAGGCTCCTGCCATGGAGCAGCCGGGCCCCTCACAGACACAGCAAGCCACCGCCCCAGCGCCGCCAGGCACCACCCCCACGCAAGGGGGACCTGCCGAGGCGCCTGAGGGCCCGGCCTCACCAACACCGCCCAAAAACAGCAGTACGACTACCAAAGTCGTACTCCCCCCACCGGAGTCACCCTCAGTGTCAACCGCGTCCTCATCCTCCGAGGGACAGCAGGACACCCACAGTTCCGGGTCAGTGTACACGGATGTGGAACATCGAGGCGACTCAGATACGAAGTCCACATCATATGCGGCACTCGAGTCCGTACCGATGGACGCCGCCCCTCTTCCCTCACCACCTTCCCCTCCACCGGAAGCCGCCGCCTCATACGCGGCAGCGCGGAGGACGACACCTCCACCACGCAGCCCAACGCTACCCACACAAACGCGCCAAGCGACGCAGGGTGAAACGCGCTCTTCTCCACCGGCCACCCATGCTCTCAAGGGCTACCCACCCATCATAGTTGAGAGCATGACGAAGTGGCCGACACACTTCGCCGAGCTGCGGAAGAGGCTCGGATACCCCCCAAATGCGCGCGCCTTTGACAAAGGCGTACGCTTCACCCCGCACTCTGCCGACGAGTTCAGAATCGTGCAGAGATATCACACGGAGGCCGCTAGCACCGACACCAAATTATCTTGGTGGTGCTATAGCGTGGCCTCGGAACGCTCGCAGAAAGCCGCCATACGGGGCCTCCCAATCGACACCGACCCGGAGGATATCGTGGCCGCCCTACAGTCGCGGGCTCTATCACGTGGTGCTAGAGCCCATGACGAAGGACGAGTTGGGGCGACTCTTCGCCACAACAGAGCTCCTTAATATGCCCGGGATCTCCATAGAGACGTGGAAAGGCCATACGCGAGTGGCACAGTGTCACCGGTGCCAGGGCTACGGACACTCATCAATGAACTGCCACCGCCCCGCGAAATGTGTGCGATGCAGAGGACCACATTTCGCCGCCCAGTGCGACATGAAGGAGGGCGCAACTCCTACATGCGCCAACTGCCAGGGCAAGCACACGGCAAACAGCCGTGCCTGCCCTGTCTGAACGAGGCCAGGAGGCGCAATATTAAAGTGCCCGGGCCTCACCTACCACCTCCAAATGCCGACCAGCGCCCACCGCAAGGATACCGCGCTGCACCAGCCCAAGCACGCCCGGGCCGACGTACCGCCCCGCCACAGCCAAGGACCATGCAGCAGCCACCACAAATGTGGCAGCCAGTGCAGCCCAGCTATCAAAGAGGGGCTGCAACGCTGCAACCGCCCGCAAACCCCGCGACGCGACGCGGGACTCCACCTGCACAAACGACCGCCAGCAGAAAATGGTGCGACGCCGACAAGTCAGACAAAGAGTGAAGCAGAGGGAGCACCCACAACAGCTCCCTCCCGTGGCAGCCTCTACCCCGCTGCCGCGGTATCAACACCCTCACGCGCTCGCGCCGTTTACCCCACAATGGCGTCCCAACGCGGCGCCATTGATCGCGCCGATGGCACGACCCGCTGGTCCATCCATGGCACCAGCGATGCCCTTCAACATCCCCGGCACGAACTCGGCCCTGGGGATGTACGCCCGCCAAACACCACCCTTCGCCTTTGCCCACGGCCAGGCTCCCGGCTCGCAACCGAGCTCGCACCCAAGCTCGCGCCGGAGCTCGAGGGGCCGCCGCCGCTGCCGCAGGAAGTCCCGGCCACGAAACGACCTGGTCGAACAGGAGCGGGTGAGTACCGCACCTCTCCCTCCCCAAGCGACCACCACCACCACCGTCACTAGGGACCCAGGCCTCCAACGAAGACCGCCCACGACCACAGCCCCAACAACACAAACGGCCACAGTGACCAACACCACTGCCACCACCAGGCCGGAGCCGCAACCGACAGAAGGAGCCCCACACGCGCAGAGGGCTCCTCATCAGGAGCAAGCCCGCACGGACCCGCGAAGACACTTCGTGCCGGTCGTGTCAGCACATCATGCCGCACAGCGGCCACATGAAGGACGGCAGATGCCCATGCCGGACGTCGCGCCACAAGCGCCATATGGGCACTACGCGTCGTGGAAGCAGCGGCAAATGCAGCAGCACCACCAGCAACCATTCGGGTCGACCGCTTTCGCCAGCTGTCCCCGGATGCAACAGCGCGCCACACAGGCGCCGCCACCCGGCTTCTACGCGCAAACGGCGCAACAGCCGCGGTTCCCACAGTTCACCAGGGACCCCATGTACGCCATACTGGGAATCCTGGTGGACCTACTGAGCACCATTGCTGTCGGAGGCGAACTCCGTGAGGCGGCGATGCGCGGATTGGCCTCAATAAACGGGTGCCTTAATGGATAGAGCCAATCTGCGCATCCTATATTGGAATCCCGGGGGCGTCCGAGACAAGATCTCCGCCCTCCACACGCTCGCCCAGGATCAAGATATCCACGTCATCCTACTGGGCGAGACGAAACTTAGGTCGACTCATCAACTCCGGGTGCCGAACTTCTTCGTGTACCGACGGGACGAGATCTCTCCCCGGGGCACTGCGTACAGGGGAACAGCCGCCCTGGTGCGGAGGGACCTAGTCCACGAAGACCTCCCACACCTGGAGTTCACCGATGTCAGGACGATGGGGGTCAGAGTGAGCATGGCCGGCAGAGAGGTGAAAATATATGCCGGCTAACGCCCCCCCCCCCAGCCCACGCTCGACGTAAGAGATATGCGTCGTATCCTCGACGGGCGCTCGCCAACCCTTCTCGCGGCCGACCTCAACGCCAAACACACGGCGTGGGGGTCGAGAGTCATAACACCCATAGGGAAGCTCCTTTTCGAGGATAGCGAGACCAATCACTATACGGTGATTGGACCAGACTCGCCAACGCATATCCAAACTGTCCAACATACCGAGCAGATGTCCTGGACATAGTTGCGCACCAGCAGCTAAACTGCCCCATCAGCCTGGAGGTGTTGTACGACCTGGATGAACAACACCTCCCGCTGCTCATTACCCTCGCCATAGGGGCGGACTTTACAGCCCCCCGCCCAATGCGCATGAGGGTAAACTGGGAGCAGTTTCAGGATAGTCTCAGGGACATGAATGTAGGCCCGCTCACCACCGCAGAGGAAGTGGAGAGTTGTGCGACCGACATCACGTCCCAGATCATACAAGCCAAAGATGAGGCTTCGAGACCTGTCCCAGCTAAGGCCAGAGAAGGGAGCAGTTGCCTCCTCGCCTACGGGCGATGCACCGAAAGAAGAGGCAACTGCGACAGCTCTGGGCGCACACCCGGTGTCTCCGAGTAAAGCGTGAGCTAAATGCTCTGAAGGAGACGCTTTCCTCGGAAGTACAGGCTTGGCGGGGCGAAACGTGGGATGAAAGGATCACAGAGATCGCAGAAGATCCCACGAAAGCCAGCCTGTATCAACTTAATCGGAGTCTGACCAGGGCGAAGGTATCGGTATGCCCGTTGCTAGACAGCAAGGGACAGCGCCGATACAAGGCCGAAGAGAGAGCTGAGTTGCTGGCCGACCATCTGGAAGAGCAGTTCCAACTGCACCAAATCCCCACAGACGCGACGCGTGCAGTACTGGAACACCACCAGATGGTCCAGGAAAAGGCCGCAGTGTTCCTGGCCACCCCGCCGCCAACGCTAGAAGGTGACGATTTTATATCGCCGGCGGAGGTGAAGAAGGCCGTGCTAAGACTACCGGGAAAAAGGCACCAGGGTTAGACGGCATTACAAATGCCGTCCTAAAACAACTACCCACGAAGGGCCTGGTGTCTATGGCGCGGCTCTTCAACGGAGTCCTGCGTACCCGTTGCTTCCCCCACGAATGGAAGACTGGTAGGGTAATCGTGCTGCCGAAACCAGAAAAGGATCGTCGATTACCCGCCAGCTACAGACCCATCACGCTGCAACCGACCATTTCAAAGTTGTTCGAGCGCCTGCTGCTGCGTAGGATGAGACCTCACCTGACTCCGAGAGAGGAGCAGTTTGGTTTTCGCGCCGGGCACTCGACGACACTCCAGCTCGTCAGGGTGATGCACCATCTCGCGGAAGAGATGAACAGAGGCCGCCGCACCGTCAGCGTCTATCTCGACATAGAGAAGGCGTTTGACCGAGTGTGGCACAACGGTCTCCTGTTCAAGCTCACCCTGACAACGACGCCACCCGCACTGACGCACATCGTGGCGTCGTTTCTCGATAAAAGAAAGTTCGTCGTGGCTGTAGAAGATGCCACTTCAACTGAACGGCCAGTCCGTGCAGGCGTACCGCAGGGGAGCTGCCTCTCGCCGGCGCTGTCCGGACTTTTTTTTTTTTTTTACGCTTATTAGATCTATGTTTGGCCACTATCTCGCCTGATGTGAAGCGATGATGTGGCCTAAGATGGAGCACATAGATCTAGAGAGAGAAGACAGTTGAGCGGCTGCTCAGACCCGTCTCCCCGATGGTTCACCGAACATCATCCCGAAACACGACTAGGTCGCTTGATGGCATGGCTTTGTTCGGTGGGTGGTATTACAACCACGGCCAGAGCCTACCACTCCAAAGCGGGTTTCATCACGATGTTTTCCTTCACCGTTTTAGAGCGAGCATGCAAAATCTGCACTTAACTATAAGTCATTGGTGCAGGGCCGAGTCGGGATTCGAACCCAGGTGCGTCTGATCGAAAGGCGCATGAGTTCCCGCTGAGCTACACTCGCTCTAAACACTATACACGGACGACATCCCGATCCTGGAGGAAGAACATCTTCGGCTAGGAGAACGGGGTGTCATGCTCGCATTGTACGCCGACGACAGTGCGTACTTTGCGTCATCTGCCAGCTCGACCGTCGCGGCAAACAGGGTGCAGCGAGTATTGAATCTCCTGCCAGAATGGCTCGGTAAGTGAAGGATGGCCGTCGACGTGGGGAAGACGGCCGCGATGCTTACCGGAGCCCAGCGCACCCTGATACCTCCACTAAAACTGTTTGGACAGGACGTCAAGTGGGAAACCACAGTAAAGTACCTGGGCGTCCGCATCGACCGGACGTCGAGGATGTGCCCACAGGTGGACAACGCGGTCTGCCAGGCGAAGGCCGCCCACGCACTCCTCCGTCCGGTCCTAGCATCGAAGCTCCCACTACGTACGAAAGTGGGAGTATACAAGACGTACATTCGTACTCGCCTCACGTATGCGGCACCGGCATGGTATCCACTATGTTCGGAAGCCCAACGGAGGCGACTCCAAACGGTTCAGAACGTCGCCCTGCGCATGTGCACGGGGGCGGGCCGTTACGTACGCAATGACATAATCGCCCGCGACGTCAGGATCGAGCCGGTGAAGGAGTTTGTGGTCCGGCTGGCGCGTCACATGTACGACCGCGCCGTCAACGGACCACACCCTCACCTGCAAGACCTTGCGCCCCACCACACAAGGCCCCCCGACACACCGCAGAGGCGTGCACTGCCCCGCGATATTCTCCCGCAGCAGGACGAGGAGGATGCCCGCGACGAGGGCAGATGAAGGCGCCTCGACGGATCGCCCCCAGGAGGGGCACCAAGACCAACACAGAGCCACCGATGAGGCACTCCGAAGGAGAAGCCCACGGTGGCCTGCCAGTTCCCCGGGGGTTGATGCCCCCGTGAGTTTACGCCTGGGCAATGGGAACCCCCCCGAGGCCCTCCCCTACCACCCCCCCAGAGTGAGGTGGAAGAGCAATACTACTACTTAGTATATAAATAGGATAGTTTTACAATAAATTACGCTGTACCGAACTGTGACTCTCATTCTACCTGTAACCTCGAAACAGTCAACACCTCGCAGTAACCACCCTGGTGTTTGACTGCTACCCTATCAGCGTACGCTGTAACCGAGCTAGTAACTACTAGTAACCTAAACTCGGGGTGCCTAGATGCGTAACCTGTCAGGCACTCCATACACTATTCATATTGTCACAAACTGCCGCGAGACTTGTATTGCCAGAGCGACGCAGCCGGCTCCAGAAGGAAGCCACACGTGTCCGGATTATGGCATAAAAGTCAGGAACGCCAGTCTCAGCAAACATGCTCGACGCACTGCAGTATCTCGGCAGCTTCATGAGAATCTGGTATGCATCATTATACTGGACTCTTATCGTGTTTATGGCTTTTCGACTTAGAGACAGTCCTCGATAAGTGTTACCCATTACATTTCTAAATTAAATGCTCTAAGAGGCCTCTACGCAACAAAAGAGAACGCAAGAAAAGAGTCCAACTCATGTCTCCGCGCAAGCCTTTCAAAGGACCGGGTGTATACCCCGTGAGAAAGAGCGACATATTAATAAGTAGGTACAGTATTATCCTTGACACGGCACGTATTGTCAGGAGGTTCCTCACTCTGCAGCGCTAACCACCTGTAGTTTGGGCCCTGCCCCGCTGCCGGCGGCACTCTAGGTTTAAATTTTTTATAGCATTTTTGTGTATATTATTTTTATAGAAAATTTTTGTAATAAATCTGAACCTAAGAAAGTAAATAAATATCATAATAATAAATTCATTTATTTTATGCATTAATATATTTTACAAAATGAAAGTATCACAGACCCATAAAATATGTAGGTACCTTACAGACTAACTTATATACAAATTATAAAACACTAGAATAATTAGGGGCATTTCGGTGTAGCCTCTTTGTAGCGCCGGAACACAATTCCCTCGGGCAAAAACTAGGGAACCAGGAACATCTCCTTATATTTTGCAGGAAACCGGATCACGTGAGACTTGAAACTCATCGTCCTCGTTGACTCCAGCCTCGACAGGTTCAGGTCAAGGACCCTTCCTCCGCACTTCTCCTTGTTATACTTAATGTTATCGTCGCCCAACGTGCTCTGCTCAAATCGGGAGTATATCGCCGTCCTGGGCTCTGCAGCACGAGCGTTGTTGTTGAATCTTCAGGAGGAGCGGTGGTGCCACGGTGGTTGCGAGTCGGTCGCGGCCGATTTTTCTTCTCCAAGCCTTCCTTGTCATTCTTGCTGATGTTCGGGACGGGATGCCGCAGGCGCCGGGAGTCACAACTCAGCGCATGCGGTTTCTGGTGCGAGGATGCTGCCACAGGCTGAATCATCACTTTTTCATTGAATATTATGAAAAATACGTACCTGCACGTCTAATTGAGAGTCTATTCCTTTTTTGAAGTCCGTTAGGAAGTAAAAAACAACATAAAATACTATAAACTATTACAACTAATAACAATAGCAACAATTTTCCAAAAAAAATTAGCAACTATTTAATATTAAAAAAAAATTGTTCGATATTTAGGTATTTAATATGGATATAATTACCAACACCTTTCCGGCCGGAAAATAGTAAAGCGATGCAAGTTTTTATAAAGAATAGCTGCAATTTTAGCACATTGTTTTGCTAATTAGTGACAGCCCTACGCCCGAGGTCGTTTACATAAAACCTCAGATTTCCGCAGTCAGGGTTGTCGTGCCAGCGGGCGTTGCCACCACCGCCTTGCCGCTGCTGTAAGGCTGGAGCACACCAAATCCGGTTGAAGTCTGGTTCAGTGCAGACGCAGTTTGTGTTTGTGTTTGTGTTTCCAGCAAAGTATGACATTCTGTGAAAGACGTCACACCGTATGCAATCCATCTGCAGCACGTTACAATAGCTGCGCGACGCACGGACTACGCGTGAGAGACGACACTATTCGCTCGCACGCTTGCGGGTGCGGGATGGGCGCGTGCAGTGCGGTTACCTACAGCGCGAGTGACTTAGCATTACCTTCTTTATTGCCTTCCTTATAGCCTTCTTTGTTTTACGTCTCACTGGAAATGCACATAGTCGAGTCGTGATAAATTCCTATAAAGGCTCTGCATTCCGGGCAGTAGTGAGCTAAATCTGAGCATGACTTCAGATAGTAAGGAAGCCATAGTAATGGAAAGCACCTGAAAAGGACAAACTAGTGTGTCGATAATGTTAAAACAGATAGTTTAGAAGATCATTTAACATTTTCCATGCATCGCACTGTGATTCACCTAGAACAAGCTAGCGAGACAAAAGTCGTTCCCAAGTTTCCCGGAAATTATTTAATAATATGGTAAACAACACCCACGAACTTCGTTTCCAAGAATATTTCGAACAATGGGTCACCCTTGATAAGGGTATCAGGTAAGTATATAAGGAAAGGGGTAAGTGAACCAGTAATCATTTGCAATTTTGCTTTTTGCGCGATTACTTAAAACAGTGTTTCATTCGTAGTTTTTGTGTATCTTAGTGATGGATCTGGAAGTTAACGGTAAGTCTTATTTTATTTTGTTATGAAAAAGAATTAGATGCCCCAGTAATTTTTTTTTATTTACCCAAAGTTCAACTTGCCGAAAACTTGACCATTATTTACGTTTCTTGGTCCCGGAAAGACATGTAATGGTATGCAACAGACTTAAAATCGATACATATGGTGACTGAATCCTTCTTCTTTCAAAATATGATAAATCTAGGCTGTGGACTTTTGTGGAAATATTTTTTTTTTTTTTTTACAGAACACGTTTACTCAATCTCAAGATTGGAACTTTTTGAAGAATGGGTTAAACACGGAAAAGAAAACCGAAATACCGGATTGTTTGCCTTTTTGTCATCACGATATGACTTCTCCGGCATTACTGATGAATCGTTAAGAACTCTGAAGCAGGCAATCAGTGCATTTTCTTCAAACTTAGATGCAATTTGGTATAAATCCAAAAAGTGCCGCGATGTCTTCCTTATCAAAAACGCAGAGTGGATGTCAAAAAACTTCGTGTTTAATGTATCGTCCCTTAGTCACGTGCATACGCCATCTACATCCGCAGCATCTTCAACCACCCCTGGGCGTCCAAGCAAAAAGTTTGACGATTCGAGCGACAAAACAAAAAAGAGGAGAGTTGAAGATCTGCTCTGTACACGCGACACGAATCAATTACTGCTTGCAGCGGAAGTCTCAGCACGGTTATCTGGCCACCGAAACCTGGCTGCTGTCATCAGAGACGCTAGCGAAAGTCCCGAGAAGTGCAAAAAAATGAGAAATAGTGCCAGTGCTGGTGAAAGCAGTCAGAGATGCCTAACGAAGGAGGAAGCTTTGGCTTATTATGTGGACTCGAAGTGTACAAGCCACTCCTACAAGCTGACTCGGAAGTGGAGCATGAAGGTAGGGCATATGGTATTTCCATCAATTCATAGCATTAGGCAAGCTAAAAGAGATTGTTTTCCTCTCGAAGATTTCATTTTTGTTGACGAGACGCGCGCAGATATTAAACTTCAAGCTGTTTTAAATAAAACTGTTGAACGTTTAGTTCATGCGCAGCAAGAAGTTTTCAAATCGTCATCTCTTGGGTCATCATTTAGTCTTGTTAGTAAATGGGGTTGTGATGGCAGTTCCGGTCACAGCACTTACAAACAAAAGTTTGCCAGTGCTGAAGCTACTGACGAATATTTGTTTGTATTTTCATTTGTACCGCTTCAATTGCAAGACGAAAGTGGTAATATCGCTTGGCAAAATCCTCGGTCTTCATCTACCATGTATTGTCGCCCGATTAAATTTATTTTCTCCAAGGAAACCACTGAGTTTACCGTTGCTGAAACAAATAAAATGTTGGAGGAAATAAACCAATTGGTGCCGACAATATGTCACATTGATGATAAAGAGGTATCTGTCAAGCACAAACTGCTTTTTACCATGATTGACGGTAAAGTGTGCAATGCAGTGACCGAGACTACATCATCGCAAAAATGTTATACATATATGTGGAGCTACCCCTAAATTGATGAATGATGAGTCTAGGGAGTATGTAGTTAATAGGGACAACCTTGGTTTTGGTATATCTACACTGCATGCATGGATTCGTTGTTTTGAGTGCTTGCTTCATATTAGCTATCGTCTCGAAGTCAAAAAATGGCAAATACGAGATGCTGCTGACAAGGCTCATATGAAGCAACGTTCCACCAACATTCAGAACCGTTTCAAATCCGAAATGGGCTTGATTGTGGATAAACCAAAGCCAGGGTTTGGTAATACAAATGATGGAAATACTGCCCGCAGGTTTTTTGGGAACCCTGAGCTGAGTGCTGATATTACGGGAATAGATGTGAAACTTATTAAAAATTTTGATACCATACTTCGTACCTTGGCTTCCGGATATGACATAAATACCGATAAATTTGAATTGTTGGCACAGGAAACAAGACATATGTACATAAGTCTGTATCCGTGGTATTACATGCCTGCTACTGTGCACAAAATTCTTGTGCACAGTACGGATATTATAAAGTCGGCTCTGCTGCCAATCGGGCAGCTTTCTGAGGAAGCTCAGGAAGCTCGCAATAAAGATTGCAGACGATTCCGAGAGCATAATACTCGAAAGCAGTCACGTATTGCTACGAATACAGATTTATTGCATATGTTATTGAACACATCTGATCCCGTAGTAAACAGCCATAGAGAGGTTCCTAAAAAAAAAACTGGTCAGCTCCCTTCCGAAGTTTTAGATTTAATCATAGCCCCTACTGTGAATATTTGTCCAAATGTTACAATTACCAGTCCTGATGTTAGCTTGCAGGACTATAACGTGGACGATTCATCGGAAGAAGAAATTAGCGATAGCGAGAATTAAAAATTCTAGGTATTAGCTACCTGTTTGTCCTTCAAGGTAACATTAGGTATAACCGGTAGTCATTACATTTGGGGATTTACAGTAGGTAAGTACTTTCTGTTTCATTTTTGTTTACTTAAGTGTCTAAGTTAATTGTATTAGTTCTAAGTATAGATAGCGTTATCGGTAATTAGTAGGTACATGTAGGTACACCTAATAGGTGTATGTACCAGGTAGCTAATACCTAGAATTAAAAATTCCAGGTATTAGCTACCTGTATGTCCTTCAAGGTAACATTAGGTATAATCGGTAGTCATTACATTTGGGGATTTACAGTAGGTAAGTACTTTCTGTTTCATTTTTGTTTACTTAAGTGTCTAAGTTAATTGTATTAGTTCTAAGTATAGGTAATTAGTAAGTGTTGACGCCGTAGTACATATGTATCTGCACCGGAGGGCGCTGCAGTGCCGCACCGGCGAGAACACCTCGCGCGATGTTCACGCAATAAATACATCACGTCACCGGGAGCCAATCGTAGCGCTTCCTGATCGCGTCATATCACCGAGGACTGCAGGCGTTACTTGCACCTTGTAATTACGTTACCAATTTAGTAAAAGGCAATTAACTATTAACTATTGTAATATAAACATTAAACTGTCGTTGAAGCAAAATCTAAGTGGTGTTGTCCTCATTTCATCAACTCCAAGCTCACTTCGCTACTACATAGTTTTTGGACCTACGACCACGCATGCATGTCGAAGAATCAGCACGCAAGACCTATTCACAGCTGAGAGCTTGGTTCAGAGTTTAGAAGAAGAGGACTAAAATCTACGTGTTCGTAAAGAATTTGGCGGTTTTTGGGCGGTGTCGGAGCACTCGCCAACATCTACGGCGTAGGCGACGGAAGCCTACGACAACTCAAGGATCACGCTGATGAAACCATCGATTTTGGATAAAGGCACGCAATACGTGGAGGCAGCCCAGGAGATAATAACACGCAAAATATCCCCAGGGAGTCTGAATAGCAGCGCGCATTCACTGTCGTGTCGCGTATCGTCGTATCGAGGACGAGGGTGTTGTGTCGTTGTCTGTGTCGTATTGGTAATTGCAACTGTAAGTACTCCTGCTTTACTAGCCTACTAAAATGACTAAAGGTGAACTAGCTAAACCTACTGATTCTACGAGTAGGCTTAAAGAGTTAAATAAACGCAGAGGTTCTATTAAAGGTAGATTGACAGTGTTTAAAAATTATGTTAATTCGATTGAGACCTCAGATATAACTTATAAACAACGCGCAGAGTTAAAATTAAGATTACAAGGTGCTAAGAATTTATATACTGAATTTAATGATGTTCAAAACGAAATTGAATCCTTAATCCCTGAGTCTGAGTCGGAACAGCAGTTATCAGTTCGAGAACTATTTGAAAATGATTACTATAGTGTTTTAGCTCAAACAGAATGCATGATTAGTGAAGATGAACCGTGTGAGAAATCCATGTCAATGAGTAGTACGTTTCAGTCTGTTAAATTACCAACTATTTCGCTTCCTACATTCGACGGCAATTATGAGCAGTGGTTGGAGTTTCGTGACACATACTTGGCCTTAGTTCATAAGTCTAGTGAAATTTCCGATATACAAAAGTTTCATTATCTTAAGTCGTCTTTACGAGGCAGTGCGGAATTAGTAATACATTCACTTGAATTTTCAGCTCGTAACTATTCTATTGCTTGGGAATTACTAGTCAATCGCTATAACAACAGTAGGCTTCTAGTACATAACCATGTAAAATCGTTATTCAGCATTCCTACTGTGAATAAGGAGTCGCCGGTACTAATTCGGAAACTTATCGATACAATATTAAAAAATATTCGCGCATTAAACTTACTTGGTGAACCCACAGAACACTGGGACACATTAATTATTTATTTGGTAGTTTCCAAATTGGATCCAGCCACTGAACGCGAGTGGGAGCAGTATAAAAGCACATTATTGCCCTCGACTGACTCGTTGTCAAAAATTAATTTAGACGATTTGATTAAGTTTCTCAGAGATAAGGCTGACATTTTAGAAACATTGTCAGTCTCACATTCAAAACCCGGTTCTTCAAATTCATCTGATAACAGGCGTCAATCTATTAACACACAATCTCATTCAAAGGCACACTGCAACGTAGTGACTAATAAACCTAAGCCGCCTCAGCAAAACTCACGCACAAAACCTTGCATTATGTGTAACGCGCAACATTCTTTATATTCTTGTTCACAATTTTTAAACTTAAATTTACACGATAGATTTAATTTTGTGCAAGATTAACACTTATGCGAGAACTGCTTGCATTCCGGTCATACACCTAAAGAGTGTCGGTACGGGCCTTGTAGGAAATGTGATAAAAAACACAATTCATTACTTCATGGGAATGAGAGTGATACGAGCCGCGCAGAGGTGCGCACCGTAGCACTGCTGTCAGCGAATGAAGCGTGTCAGGGTACGATTCATCACTCATCGCAGCCGCAAGCACACTCCGAATGCGAACTAGTAAACAACAACATATTCGAACATATGCATGCATTATATTCTCAATCACCTGAGCGACTGGTTTTGTTATCCACTGCAACGGTTGAGATAGCTAGCAATACAGGTACTTATCATAAAATTCGTGCTATTTTAGACAGCGGTAGCGAACGCAGTTTTATCACACAATCTTTATGTAATAAATTAAAAATTGATACTATACAGTCCACTCTGCAAATACATGGAGTTGGTAATGTCGTTACAAACAGCACGCAAAAATGTAATGTACAAATTCTGTCTAACTGTGGTTCATTTTCCAAGCGCATTTCTTGTTTAGTGTTGCCACATATAACTTCAGATTTACCAACTTTCACAATTAATAAAAATACATTTAATTTACCTGCTCACATCCATTTAGCTGACCCGTTGTTCTACGAACGCCAGCCTATAGATATGCTGATAGGAGCAGATCACTTTTGGGATCTTCTAGAAGAAGGGAAGATGCGGTTATCGAGTGGCCCTTACCTTCAAAATACTAAGCTCGGCTGGATTGTATCTGGTCCCATTAATAACAGATATTCGCATCATTCGCAACACGTATCTTGCAATTTTACATCTATAGACGCGCAAAATATAGATAAGCAACTACGTATGTTTTGGGAGCTTGAGGAGTTATATAGTAGTCACAAGTCCATCGTAGATACGCGCAGTGAGGACGAACAATTATGCGAACAACACTTCTCACAAACTACTAAGCGACTTGATGACGGCAGGTTCTGCGTGCGTATTCCTTTTAAACAACCACCTGACGCGCTAGGTGAGTCTTATACGCAAGCCGAACGACGATTTCTAGCATTAGAAAGACGTTTGGAACGCAATCTAGCATATAAGCAGTTATACCATGAATTTATTCATGAATACGTCAAGCTAGGGCATATGAGTCGCATTGTATCATATAGTAACCCGCATTACTTTATGCCACACCATGGTGTTCTACGCGAACAAAGCACCACGACGCGCCTGCGCGTCGTTTTCGACGCCAGCGCAGCAACGTCGAACGGGAAGTCACTTAACGACTTACAACTCATTGGGGAACCTTTACAAGGAGATTTGGTAGCTATTTTGTTACGATTTCGGGAACATAAGTATGTCGCATGTGCGGATGTAGAAAAAATGTATAGGCAGGTGATGATTGACCAAGAACAACGTGACTTACAACTTATCCTGTGGCGAGATGATCCAACACATGAAATCGGAATTTATCAATTAAATACTGTCACATACGGTAACGCGTCCGCACCGTTTTTAAGTTGTAGGTGTCTGAAGCAATTAGCACAGGAATGCACTATCCCGGAAGTCGCACATGCTATTAATAACAACTTTTATGTTGACGATTTCATAAATGGTAATCATAGCATAGAAAATCTTTTATTTGCTTGTGAGAAAACCGCCGAAACTTTAAAATCGGGTGGTTTTCCTCTTCGCAAGTGGGTTTTTAATTTCGATCACGAGAATTTTATTTCAAATAGCAACGTAAAGGAACTTTCATTGGGCGAACACACGAATAGTAAGACGTTAGGATTGGGATGGCATAATAAATCAGATAATTTATGTTTTAATACGCAGTTTGATCAACAACAACAGTATCCTACAAAACGCTTAATCTTATCTATGACGTCACAGGTCTACGACCCTTTAGGGCTCCTCAGTGCGACTATAATATTGGCGAAAGTTTTGTTGCAAAAACTGTGGCTCTTACGTGTGGACTGGGATGAGAAGGTTCCAAACGATATCGCACAATCATGGTTTAAATTTATAAACAACCTATCCAACCTACACGCTTTAAATATTCCTCGTCACGTTTTTTGTGATCAAGCTTCACACAAGGAGCTACATATATTCACGGATGCTTCACAGGTAGCATACGGCGCGTGCGCTTATGTACGCAGTGTAGATAATCAGTCAGCCGTTCTAGTGCGGTTGTTATGCTCGAAGGGTAAAGTCGCGCCGCTCACTCCTACAACTATACCTAGGCTTGAGCTGTGTGGAGCTTTGCTCGGAGCTCGGTTATATTCTAAAATTAAACAATCACTTACAGGCAATTTTGACAAAGTAATATTCTGGACCGACTCCACCATTGTGTTAGGCCGGTTACACATGTCCCCTAATTTGCTACAAACTTACGTCCAAAACAGAGTTAGTGAAATACATGAGTTGACTAAGGAGCATCAATGGCGACATGTTAAGGGTAGGGACAACCCGGCCGATCTAGTCTCACGCGGTTTACACCTAGACGCCCTAGGTACCTCATCTATATGGTGGAATGGGCCTTCATTCTTACAGGATATCAAATACGACTGTCCGCATTTGGACATTGAATCGAGCCCTATCGATTTGCCAGAAACAAAAGCGAATGCGGTCAGAGTCATGTTGTCTAATAAAATGATTCATGATTCCTCTTTTCCATTTTCACGATTTTCTCAACTCAGCCGCATACAACGTACCACCGCGTATGTACTGCGCTTTATTCATAACTTACGAAATAAGGTATCACGGCGATCCGGCGCGCTGTCCGCGGACGAGCTAAGTGAATCATTATTAACATTAGCACGCCTTTCGCAACAAGAATCATTTCCAGAAGAACATGAGGCTCTTATCAATAATGAAAGATTGCACAGCAAGCATAATTTATTAAAACTAAATGTGTTTGTTGATAATAACAAACTTATTCGAGTCGGTGGTCGAATCGTCAATTCTACCTTTAACTTCGATAAGAAACATCCCGTCTTGTTATCAACGAAACATCATTTTACATTACTGCTATTCAGACATCAACACAAAATATTAATGCACGCGGCCCCACAATTGCTATTGTATTCATTGAGGGAACTGTGGTGGCCAGTCGGTGGTAGAAACCTGGCACGTATGGTGGTACATCAGTGCATTACATGCGCGCGCATGCGAGCTAAGCCTGTGGCACCACTCATGGGCAACTTACCACCACAACGATTGCAGCCAGGGTGTCCATTTCTGAAGTGTGGTGTAGATTACGCGGGACCCGTGCTCATAATTAATCGTAAAGGTAGGGGTGCGAAAACAATAAAATCATATATATGTCTATTTGTTTGTTTTGTCACGCGAGCGATTCATCTTGAACTAGTCAGCGATTTATCGTCAGATGCATATTTACTCGCGCTAAAAAGATTTATTTCTCGCCGCGGAAAACCCGCGGAAATATTCTCAGATAACGGAAAAAATTTCATAGGCCTCAAAAATGAGTTTTCAAAATTTTTAAACACGTGTTCTGAAAATGTTAAGGAATATGCATTGTCACAAAATATTAAATTTCATTTTATACCACCTTACGCTAGTCACTTTGGAGGGCTTTGGGAAGCGGGTGTCAAAAGTTGCAAGCATCATTTGCGACGCGTTATAGGCAACGCCCATCTAACGTACGAGGAATTGAATACGGTTTTAACCCAAGTTGAGGCCGTATTGAATTCCCGTCCTCTTAGTCCTCTATCGACAGATCCCGACGACCTGCAGCCGCTCAGCCCAGCACACTTCTTGATCGGCCGCACAATGACAGCTCCAGTTCATGAAGACCTGAATGAGAAGCCATTGCATCTACTCACGCGGTACCAGCGGGCCGAACAAATACGTCAGCACTTCTGGGCTAGATGGTCAAAGGAGTACGTATCGGAATTGCAGACAAGGATCAAGTGGAAGCAGCATACAGATGACTTGGCAGCGCATACTCTTGTTTTGATTAGAGATGAAAACTTACCGCCATTGAAATGGGCTATTGGACGCATTATCAAGACATTCCCTGGCAATGATGGCATTTCAAGAGTCGCAGACATTAAAACAGCGAGTGGTATAGTTCGTCGTGCATTCTCCAAAATCTGTCCCCTGCCAGTCGGCGAAAACTAATATTGGAAGATGTTACTTCCAAGGCCGGGAGGATGTTGACGCCGTAGTACATATGTATCTGCACCGGAGGGCGCTGCAGTGCCGCACCGGCGAGAACACCTCGCGCGATGTTCACGCAATAAATACATCACGTCACCGGGAGCCAATCGTAGCGCTTCCTGATCGCGTCATATCACCGAGGACTGCAGGCGTTACTTGCACCTTGTAATTACGTTACCAATTTAGTAAAAGGCAATTAACTATTAACTATTGTAATATAAACATTAAACTGTCGTTGAAGCAAAATCTAAGTGGTGTTGTCCTCATTTCATCAACTCCAAGCTCACTTCGCTACTACATAGTGTTTACATGGTACATACACCTAATAGGTGCCAATTACCAAATACTTGCTTTATATTCTTGTAATCTTGTGTTTTATTACTTCGCTAAATTTTATATTTTTGATGTTCATATTTTTATCTGGCTCTTGTGTATTTTGTACATATTATTTGTGTTTACTATATACCTACTTAAGTTTTTTAAAATATATTTACCTTTAAATAATTTGGCAATACTTATTTTTTCTACCTACCCGGTAACTACCCTCCTCCAATTGGTTTCCTTACCTTAAAACCAAATTAGGTACTCATAAAACGTTATAAAAAAAGAACTCAAAAAAGTTTTTTTCCACATATCCCCGAATTAGGGCCCCATATCCTTAGACCTAATTAGGAAGTCATAACAAGTTATAAGAAAGCCCCATGAAACAGAAAATAGCAAACAATAATTTTGTCTAGCTAGCTTGTTCTACGTGAATCACAGTGCATCGGACGGTGTCGCGGTAGTTCCGATGTAAAATTTATAAATGCACATTAAATAAAATAAGAGCGAGTGTGGCTCAGTGGGAACATGTCCAACTTTCGATCCGATGCACCTGAGTTCGAATCCCGCTGGCCCCGCACTACTGACTTTCTTAAGTTATGTGCGGATTTAACACTAGCTCTAAAAACGATGAAGGAAAACATCGTGAGGAAACCGGCATGTCCCAGAATCAATCACAAAAATTTCAAGGACATGTGACATCCACCAACCCGCACTGGGCCAGCGTGGTGGATTATGGCCCATACTCTCGCTATGAAAGAAGGCTCGTGTCCCAGCAGTGGGAACGTGATGGGCTGATGATGATTAAAAAGTATTGTTTGTTCAACATTGGGATATAGCCGTAGCACGCGCGAAGGCACTTATAGCTCAAGATGAATTTACTCCCGTGTTAAACAGTCTGCTTTTCACTTTGAAAAGCACGAACAAAACAGCAGGGTGAGATAAAGAGAAGTTACTTCAAAAGTATACTTACAGCAAACACAAAACTATAGCCCAGATATGAGTTTTGATGGTATATCTCGGCTCGACCCTGGTGACTATAGACTCATTACAATTCGGGCAGATTACCCCAGAGGGACCAGGCCCAAGCAACAAATCGATCGACGACATCTTAGCCTGAAATTAAATTTAATAATTTAATAATGTTGATAGTGAAGTTGTACCTAAAATATACGAATTAGTGTCTGAAGTGTGTCGTTATTCGGAAAATACTTTTAGAGTCTAATTAGTAGTTTTCCGAAGGATGCCTATGTCTGCCTAAGGATGCCTATGCCTATGTCTTCACTTTGGTAAATACCAAAGTGAAGACATTTAACTACAACTGTTATGGGCAGGCGAGCGCTTACCATCTGGCGTACAACCTTTTCGTCTCGCACTGGGCATAAAAAAAAATTACAGAATAAATTATAATCATACCCATATGTACAGAAAATTCATTTCATGAAAACACTCCAAAACATAGGTATTATCGAAACGCAGATATAACCAATAGCAGACCAGGTTTTTGGGTAATTTAAGTACCTACCTATCGCACAGCAGGTAGGTAAATAGGTAGAGTACCTATTACGATACGACAATCCCGACTAGGCTCTGCATGAAAGACTTTACATCATTATTAATTAATGATTAACTAGTAGCACCCCGCATTTTCCCGGGCAAAACCTACATACCAAACTTCATTAAAAATCTATTTAGCCGTTTTTGCGGTATCGAGTAACAAACACAAAGGATACGATAGGATTATTGACGGGTGATACTCACGGTTAAGTTGAAGTAGTCCCCAACTATAGTTTCGACCACATCTGGAAATCTTTTTCAAGGCGAGTGTACCGCGGCAATCGTGTTGCGAGATGATGTTTGCATCAGGAGAGATAGTGGCCAAACATAGATCCATAGGAGTCAAAAAAAAACTAAAACTATCTCAGATTTTTTGTGTGCTTTTTATTTACATTTTTTTGGTTTTCTTGGTAAGTCGTCGGATTGTCATTTTTATTTGCATAGAGAAAAAACACAACCTTTTTTCATGTTTTAAACTGATGCTCAGATAAAATATTTCTGTCTGCTCGAAGTGCAACTGTGACAAATATTAATTATATGTGGCGTAATCTCATATACTGAGGAGCAAAAGGAGATCTTGCTACAATGGTCTTGAGAAAAAGGCGACTTGGCTTTCTCTGTCGTCTACGCAGTTGTGGGAAATCATCATCGGCCTGAATTCGTCCACTGCTGGCCACAGGCCTCTCCCAATGACCGCCACTGAGCCCGGTCTTCGGCTCTTCCCATCCAGTTTCTTCCGGCCGCCTTTCGCAGATCGTCGCTCCACCTGGCCGGTGGGCGTCCTACACTACGCTTGCCGATTCGCGGTCTCCACTCAAGGACACGTCTACTCTTCTACGTCTACGTTGTGGGAAATAGCTAGTTATTATTTATTTACATTCATAAATCTAAGTTTTAACAATGTTTCTATAAAAATTACATACAAAAATATTATAAAAAACCTAGAGTGCCGCCAGCAGCGGGACAGGGCCCAAACTACCGGTGGCTACAGAGTGAGGAACCTCCTGACTATACGTGCCGTGTCAAGGAGTACCGCCTCTGCATCTGACCCTTGATCCAACCGTCTAGCGAGAGTCTCTTTAGATGTTGGTCGATAATCTTCGTTCGTCATTTAATATTATAGGTATAACTATTATAGTACATTATGGTACTAGTGTGTAATGTTGGTGATTACCGCTGAGGCGCCTTTGAGACCCGAGCCGTCAGGTGAGGGTCTTAAGAGAGCCGAGGACGGTAATCATCAATACACACGTGTATCATACGACGTTTTTCAACACACTTGTGAATAAAATAACAATAAAAACTCATTATCAACAGTGAAAACGAGTTGTGAAAAATGATTCGCTATGGCGGGAAAAATTAATCAGTTTTCCTATACGCGCGTGTTAGATATATGTATAACGTTTGATATAATTAGTATAATTATAAGCCAATGCAAATTATCTAATTATCTGTTAAATTAAGCAAATTATCTGTTAATGCTATTATCGTTATGCTATAATCATTATAAACGCTTTATCGTTATGACAATAAAAATAGCTGACCATAGACTAAAATAACGAGATTGAAACGACAGACTGACAACTATAAAAGGCGTAACAACTTAGAGCACGGCTCAGTCGCTTGTTGGCAAGCGGAGCGATCGGACGTCTAAATGAATTAAGGTACGATGTATTTTTCCATACTTTTAAATGTAAGAATCATTGTTTTGATAATTGAATTAGTTATTTTAATAGTTGTTGGTAAATTCTAAATGGTGTATCGAATAAGACATTATCAAGTGTAATGAAAGCTCTAAAAGAATGCCCCTCAGTTTCTTGCCGTGTCTTCTGAGTAGTGGTTCTTCTTCCGATACGGTGGTAGATTCCTTGTGACGTACCTTAAGAACGTCAATAATGATTAAAATAAATAAAGAGCTTTGAAAGAAGCCTGAAGTCTACTTATTTCACAAGACCCACTGTGTGAATCCTGATAACTAACGGCAGCGCTAATCTCTTGACTAAGATTCAACCCCAGGAGTCTTGTATCTAACAGAATTTAAATGAAAAGATACCTACTATAATAATAAAATAATAAAATGTTTATTCATAGCCACATACATATACACATTGCCACATATAAATTTAAGTTATTTAAGCTTAATTAACAGTATTACATTTATGTAGGTATGAAGGGCTGTTGGGATACAATTAAAATTATGAGACCGCTGAATCCGAAACTAGGAATATAACCTGTATGATCGGATTCAGTTGTTCTCCAAAGCTTACAGTTTTACAGTAACAGCAATGTTATGACATTTTTTTTTTGTTAGCTTAGTAGAATCAGAGCAATTGTCCAAGCAGATGTGTGTGTATACAAATGTGTATGTAAGTATGACAATTTTTAGCATAGGAGTTATGTGGTGTGTTTACGTGTAGTGGTGTGTGTGTGTGTGTGTGTGTGTGTGTGTGTGTGTGAGGGTGTGTGTGTAAAGACGTAGGGGAAAATACGCGTGCTCAAATCTTTGGAGATTGTAAGGAACTGAAGATTTAATGATTGTATGTAAGTAAGTTTTCTGTGTGATCGTAACACAAGTTTAAAAGCCAACTTCGAACCTTAGTTTTACATTCATGTCTATTTAAGTTACATATATACACGTCATTATTAATTTTATTATATAAACGAGAACTTAAGACCATGTATTGTCTTCCAAGAAAAGCAGTTCTGTGGGGCTCCATGGAACAGATTCGATCTTTCCATCGACGCTTTGTTATTTAAGCTTAATACTTGTATCGGTAGATACATAGCTATGTTTCCGTAACACTGTACGGAGTATATATAGTTGTCGAACTGTCAGAACCTTAGCTGTTTGATAGAGTTCGTAGGTAGGATGTCTATAAGGTTTTTTGAGCATAACTTTCAGTACGGCACGCTGGGCTCTTTCGAGTACCAGAAAGTTGGTCTTTTGTGCTCCACCCCAGGCAGTATTACAATAGTTTAGTATAGATTCACATAGTGAGTAATATGCTATCTTTAATGTGTCAAGGGGCACCGAATTTCTGATTGTCTTGAAAATGTAAATGAGACTACGAAAAAGAAACTAAAGTAAGCCCTAGAAAAGTAATAAGATCTTTAATATTTACCCTAATATATTATAATTTCTAACACGCGCATTGCGATGAGCCACAGACTAAAGCGATGAGGTTTCTTTTTTATTTTCCGCGCATAGGGTTTGCGCCTATTCTGCCACGTACAAAATGGGAAATTTAAAGTTTTCTTTTATTACATTCGCTCCCAGTACAGCGACGCGATTGGACGTGTTTGTGCTTGAAGTCGATTCTCCGCAAAGCGTGAGACTCCTTCACCCCTCCCTAGCCCGCAACTACCCGCGTACCGCCCGAGCGATCAGCCGCGACCGTCTCCATCCAAGGACGTCGAGCGTTGTCGGCTTTTTCCGTGTGTCAGAGTGAACAGCCGCGACCGTCTCCGTCTAACGACGTCGAGTTTCGTCGGCTGTTTCCGCGATTTCGTGCGAGTGACCGATTGCGACCGTCTTCGTCTAACGACGTCGAGCACCGTCGGGTGTTTCCGTGCTTAAGTGCGAGTAAACAACCGCGACCGTCTCCGTCTGACGACGCCGGGCGTCTTCGGTTACTTCCGTGTCAGTGAGCAACCAGCGACCGACTCCGTCGAGTGACGTCGAGCAGTCAGCTGTTTTTCAATTTTTATTTTTTTTGGTGTTTTGCTCACTAGTGTGCCAGTGTTATAGTGCACCATACAAGAGACACTTTTGCCTTGTGTGGTAACGTAATATAAAACAATAAACAACAATATAAAACTATAACTGCCCTGGCAACGTTGTCACAGTAGTGTTCAGTCTCCGGAAAAGAATCCACTGACTAGTGGTTTCATCGTGAAACCTACAGACCAGTGGATTCCGACCGTTTAACCTACTGAACAGTCGGTCGGCAGTGACCTGTGTGTGTACATTTTTCTGACCAAGTGTTTCAACGTGTACTTTTAACCACTGTATAAACTCGTGAACACTAGTGATATGGCTCAAACACCAGATCACGACACTTCCGCCCCGCTCGTGGAGCCAGAAGGCCCACTAGAGCAGGGAATTGTTGTACGCAACCTTTTCTACCCAGAGCAAAGCATGATAGTGCCGGCATCTGCTCTGGGCCTACGTCGCGCGCCAAGACCGCGCTCGTCGGTGCGGCGCGTAGGCGTTCCGCTGCGGGAGGAACCGCAGCCGGAGACGTCGCGTGCCGTACCGGTCCGCAGAGGCCCACACGAGCGGTCCGCCGACGATATCCTAGGAGGGGATGAAAAGCGGCTCAAGATGAAGCCCATCTCCCCCCCTACTCCACCACCAACCTCGAAGATCCCGACGCCCGTCTTCAAGACGCGGCCAGCGGGGTCACAAGACCCACTGCCGCCGCGCGCCAAGCGCACCAGCCGCACGGATCGCGCGACCGTGCCTACTGCCCAGGCTCCTGCCATGGAGCAGCCAGGCCCCTCACAGACACAGCAAGCCACCGCCCCAGCGCCGCCAGGCACCAACCCCACGCAAGGGGGACCTGCCGAGGCGCCTGAGGGCCCGGCCTCACCAACACCGCCCAAAAACAGCAGTACGACTACCAAAGTCGTACTCCCCCCACCGGAGTCACCCTCAGTGTCAACCGCGTCCTCATCCTCCGAGGGACAGCAGGACACCCACAGTTCCGGGTCAGTGTACACGGATGTGGAACATCGAGGCGACTCAGATACGAAGTCCACATCATATGCGGCACTCGAGTCCGTACCGATGGACGCCGCCCCTCTTCCCTCACCACCTTCCCCTCCACCGGAAGCCACCGCCTCATACGCGGCAGCGCTGAGGACGACACCTCCACCACGCAGCCCAACGCCACCCACACAAACGCGCCAAGCGACGCAGGGTGAAACGCGCTCTTCTCCACCGGCCACCCATGCTCTCAAGGGCTACCCACCCATCATAGTTGAGAGCATGACGAAGTGGCCGACACACTTCGCCGAGCTGCGGAAGAGGCTCGGATACCCCCCAAATGCGCGCGCCTTTGACAAAGGCGTACGCTTCACCCCGCACTCTGCCGACGAGTTCAGAATCGTGCAGAGATATCTCACGGAGGCCGCTAGCACCGACACCAAATTATCTTGGTGGTGCTATAGCGTGGCCTCGGAACGCTCGCAGAAAGCCGCCATACGGGGCCTCCCAATCGACACCGACCCGGAGGATATCGTGGCCGCCCTACAGTCGCGGGCTCTATCACGTGGTGCTAGAGCCCATGACGAAGGACGAGTTGGGGCGACTCTTCGCCACAACAGAGCTCCTTAATATGCCCGGGATCTCCATAGAGACGTGGAAAGGCCATACGCGAGTGGCACAGTGTCACCGGTGCCAGGGCTACGGACACTCATCAATGAACTGCCACCGCCCCGCGAAATGTGTGCGATGCGGAGGACCACATTTCGCCGCCCAGTGCGACATGAAGGAGGGCGCAACTCCTACATGCGCCAACTGCCAGGGCAAGCACACGGCAAACAGCCGTGCCTGCCCTGTCTGAACGAGGCCAGGAGGCGCAATATTAAAGTTCCCGGGCCTCACCTACCACCTCCAAATGCCGACCAGCGCCCACCGCAAGGATACCGCGCTGCACCAGCCCAAGCACGCCCGGGCCGACGTACCGCCCCGCCACAGCCAAGGACCATGCAGCAGCCACCACAAATGTGGCAGCCAGTGCAGCCCAGCTATCAAAGAGGGGCTGCAACGCTGCAACCGCCCGCAAACCACGCGACGCGACGCGGGACTCCACCTGCACAAACGACCGCCAGCAGAAAATGGTGCGACGCCGACAAGTCAGACAAAGAGTGAAGCAGAGGGAGCACCCACAACAGCTCCCTCCCGTGGCAGCCTCTACCCCGCTGCCGCGGTATCAACACCCTCACGCGCTCGCGCCGTTTACCCCACAATGGCGTCCCAACGCGGCGCCATTGATCGCGCCGATGGCACGACCCGCTGGTCCATCCATGGCACCAGCGATGCCCTTCAACATCCCCGGCACGAACTCGGCCCTGGGGATGTACGCCCGCCAAACACCACCCTTCGCCTTTGCCCACGGCCAGGCTCCCGGCTCGCAACCGAGCTCGCACCCAAGCTCGCGCCGGAGCTCGAGGGGCCGCCGCCGCCGCCGCAGGAAGTCCCGGCCACGAAACGACCTGGTCGAACAGGAGCGGGTGAGTACCGCACCTCTCCCTCCCCAAGCGACCACCACCACCACCGTCACTAGGGACCCAGGCCTCCAACGAAGACCACCCACGACCACAGCCCCAACAACACAAACGGCTACAGTGACTAACACCACTGCCACCACCAGGCCGGAGCCGCAACCGACAGAAGGAGCCCCACACGCGCAGAGGGCTCCTCATCAGGAGCAAGCCCGCACGGACCCGCGAAGACACTTCGTGCCGGTCGTGTCAGCACATCATGCCGCACAGCGGCCACATGAAGGACGGCAGATGCCCATGCCGGACGTCGCGCCACAAGCGCCATATGGGCACTACGCGTCGTGGAAGCAGCGGCAAATGCAGCAGCACCACCAGCAACCATTCGGGTCGACCGCTTTCACCAGCTGTCCCCGGATGCAACAGCGCGCCACACAGGCGCCGCCACCCGGCTTCTACGCGCAAACGGCGCAACAGCCACGGTTCCCACAGTTCACCAGGGACCCCATGTACGCCATACTGGGAATCCTGGTGTACCTACTGAGCACCATTGCTGTCGGAGGCGAACTCCGTGAGGTGGCGATGCGCGGATTGGCCTCAATAAACGGGTGCCTTAATGGATAGAGCCAATCTGCGCATCCTATATTGGAATCCTGGGGGCGTCCGAGACAAGATCTCCGCCCTCCACACGCTCGCCCAGGATCAAGATATCCACGTCATCCTACTGGGCGAGACGAAACTTAGGTCGACTCATCAACTCCGGGTGCCGAACTTCTTCGTGTACCGACGGGACGAGATCTCTCCCCGGGGCACTGCGTACAGGGGAACAGCCGCCCTGGTGCGGAGGGACCTAGTCCACGAAGACCTCCCACACCTGGAGTTCACCGATGTCAGGACGACGGGGGTCAGAGTGAGCATGGCCGGCAGAGAGGTGAAAATATATGCCGGCTAACGCCCCCCCCCCAGCCCACGCTCGACGTAAGAGATATGCGTCGTATCCTCGACGGGCGCTCGCCAACCCTTCTCGCGACCGACCTCAACGCCAAACACACGGCGTGGGGGTCGAGAGTCATAACACCCATAGGGAAGCGCCTTTTCGAGGATAGCGAGACCAATCACTATACGGTGATTGGACCAGATTCGCCAACGCATATCCAAACTGTCCAACATACCGAGCGGATGTCCTAGTTATGCATATAGTTGCGCACCAGCAGCTAAACTGACCCATCAGCCTGGAGGTGTTGTACAACCTGGATGAACAACACCTCCCGCTGCTCATTACCCTCGCCATAGGGGCGGACTTTACAGCCCCCCGCCCAATGCGCATGAGGGTAAACTGGGAGCAGTTTCAGGACAGTCTCAGGGACATGAATGTCGGCCCGCTCACCACCGCAGAGAAAGTGGAGAGTTGTGCGACCGACATCACGTCCCAGATCATACAAGCTAAAGATGAGGCTTCGAGACCTGTCCCAGCTAAGGCCAGAGAAGGGAGCAGTTGCCTCCTCACCTACGGGCGATGCACCGAAAGAAGAGGCAACTGCGACAGCTCTGGGCGCACACCCGGTGTCCCCGAGTAAAGCGTGAGCTAAATGCTCTGAAGGAGACGCTTTCCTCGGAAGTACAGGCTTGGTGGGGCGAAACGTGGGATGAAAGGATCACAGAGATCGCAGAAGATCCCACGAAAGCCAGCCTGTATCAACTTAATCGAAAGGTATCGGTATGCCCGTTACTAGACAGCACGGGACAGCGCCGATACAAGGCCGAAGAGAGAGCCGACCATCTGGAAGAGCAGTTCCAACTGCACCAACTCCCCACAGACGCGAGGCGTGCAGTACTGGAACACCACCAGATGGTCCAGGAAAAGGCCGCAGTGTTCCTGGCCACCCCGCCGCCAACGCTAGAAGGTGACGATTTTATATCGCCGGCGGAGGTGAAGAAGGCCGTGCTAAGACTACCGGGAAAAAAGGCACCAGGGTTAGACGGCATTACAAATGCCGTCCTAAAACAACTACTCACGAAGGGCCTGGTGTCTATAGCGCGGCTCTTCAACGGAGTCCTGCGTACCCGTTGCTTCCCCCACGAATGGAAGACTGGTAGGGTAATCGTGCTGCTGAAACCAGAAAAGGATCGCCGATTACCCGCCAGCTACAGACCCATCACGCTGCAACCGACAATTTCAAAGTTGTTCGAGCGCCTGCTGCTGCGTAGGATGAGACCTCACCTGACTCCGAGAGAGGAGCAGTTTGGTTTTCGCGCCGGGCACTCGACGACACTCCAGCTCGTCAGGGTGATGCACCATCTCGCGGAAGAGATAAACAGAGGCCGCCGCACCGTCAGCGTCTATCTCGACATAGAGAAGGCGTTTGACCGAGTGTGGCATAACGGTCTCCTGTTCAAGCTCACCCTGACAACGACGCCACCCGCACTGACGCACATCGTGGCGTCGTTTCTCGATAAAAGAAAGTTCGTCGTGGCTGTAGAAGATGCCACGTCAACTGAACGGCCAGTCCGTGCAGGCGTACCGCAGGGGAGCTGCCTCTCGCCGGCGCTGTCCGGACTATTTTTTTTTTTTTACGCTTATTAGATCTATGTTTGGCCACTATCTCGCCTGATGTGAAGCGATGATGTGGCCTAAGATGGAGCACATAGATCTAGAGAGAGAAGGCAGTTGAGCGGCTGCTCAGACCCGTCTCCCCGATGGTTCACCGAACATCATGCCGAAACACGACTAGGTCGCTTGACAGCATGGCTTTGTTCGGTGGGTGGTATTACAACCACGGCCAGAGCCTACCACTCCAAAGCGCGTAAGCGGGTTTCATCACGATGTTTTCCTTCACCGTTTTAGAGCGAGCATGCAAAATCTGCACTTAACTATAAGTCATTGGTGCAGGGCCGAGTCGGGATTCGAACCCAGGTGCGTCTGATCGAAAGGCGCATGAGTTCCCGCTGAGCCACACTCGCTCTAAACACTATACACGGACGACATCCTGATCCTGGAGGAAGAACATATCCGGCCAGGAGAACGGGGTGTCATGCTCGCATTGTACGCCGACGACAGTGCGTACTTTGCGTCATCTGCCAGCTCGACCGTCGCGGCAAACAGGGTGCAGCGAGTATTGGATCTCCTGCCAGAATGGCTCGGTAAGTGGAGGATGGCCGTCGACGTAGGGAAGACGGCCGCGATGCTTACCGGAGCCCAGCGCACCCTGATACCTCCACTAAAACTGTTTGGACAGGACGTCAAGTGGGAAACCACAGTAAAGTACCTGGGCGTCCGCATCGACCGGACGTCGAGGATGTGCCCACAGGTGGACAACGCGGTCTGCCAGGCGAAGGCCGCCCACGCACTCCTCCGTCTGGCTAGCATCGAAGCTCCCACTACGTACGAAAGGGGGAGTATACAAGACGTACATTCGTACTCGCCTCACGTATGCGGCACCGGCATGGTATCCACTATGTTCGGAAGCCCAACGGAGGCGACTCCAAACGGTTCAGAACGTCGCCCTGCGCATGTGCACGGGAGCGGGCCGTTACGTACGCAATGACGTAATCGCCCGCGACGTCAGGATCGAGCCGGTGAAGGAGTTTGTGGTCCGGCTGGCGCGTCACATGTACGACCGCGCCGTCAACGGACCACACCTGCAAGAAATTGCGCCCCACCACACAAGGCCCCCCGACGAACCGCAGAGGCGTGCACTGCCCCGCGATATTCTCCCGCAGCAGGACGAGGAGGATGCCCGCGACGAGGGCAGATGAAGGCGCCTCGACGGATCACCCCCAGGAGGGGCACCAAGACCAACACAGAGCCACCGATGAGGCACTCCGAAGGAGAAGCCCACGGTGGCCTGCCAGTTCCCCGGGGTTTGATGCCCCCGTGAGTTTACGCCTGGGCAATGGGAACCCCCCCGAGCCCCCCCCCCCCCTACCCCCCCCCAGGGTGAGGTGGAAGAGCAATACTACTACTTAGTATATAAGTAGGATAGTTTTACAATAAATTACGCTGTACCGAACTGTGACTCTCATTCTACCTGTAACCTCGAAACAGTCAACACCTCGCAGTAACCATCCTGGTGTTTGACTGCTACCCTATCAGTGTACGCTGTAACCGAGCTAGTAACTACTTGTAACCTAAACTCGGGGAGCCTAGATGCGTAACCTGTCAGGCACTCCATACACTATTCATATTGTCACAAACTGCCGCGAAACTTGTATTGCCAGAGCGACGCAGCCGGCTCCAGAAGGAAGCCACACGTGTCCGGATTATGGCATAAAAGTCAGGAACGCCAGCCTCAGCAAACATGCTCGACGCACTGCAGTATCTCGGCAGCTTCATGAGAATCTGGTATGCATCATTATACTGGACTCTTATCGGGTTGATGGCTTTTCGACTTAGAGACAGTCCTCGATAAGTGTTACCCATTACATTTCTAAATTAAATGCTCTAAGAGGCCTCTACGCAACAAAAGAGAACGCAAGAAAAGAGTCCAACTCATGTCTCCGCGCAAGCCTTTCAAAGGACCGGGTGTATACCCCGTGAGAAAGAGCGACATATTAATATGTAGGTACAGTATTATCCTTGACACGGCACGTATTGTCAGGAGGTTCCTCACTCTGCAGCGCTAACCACCTGTAGTTTGGGCCCTGCCCCGCTGCCGGCGGCACTCTTGGTTTAAATTTTTTATAGCATTTTTGTGTATATTTATTTTTATAGAAAATTTTTGTAATAAATCTGAACCTAAGAAAGTAAATAAATATCATAATAATAAATTCATTTATTTTATGCATTAATATATTTTACAAAATGAAAGTATCACAGACCCATAAAATATGTAGGTACCTTACAGACTAACTTATATACAAATTATAAAACACTAGAATAAGGGGCATTTCGGTGTAGCCTCTTTGTAGCGCCGGAACACAATTCCCTCGGGCCAAAACTAGGGAACCAGGAACATCTCCTTATATTTTGCAGGAAACCGGATCACGTGAGACTTGAAACTCATCGTCCTCGTTGACTCCAGTCTCGACAGGTTCAGGTCGTGGACCCTTCCTCCGCACTTCTCCTTGTTATACTTAATGTTATCGTCGCCCAACGTGCTCTGGTCAAATCGAGAGTATATCGCCGTCCTGGGCTCTGCAGCACGAGCGTTGTTGTTGAATCTTCAGGAGGAGCGGTGGTGCCACGGTGGTTGCGAGTCGGTCGAGGCCGATTTTTCTTCTCCAAGCCTTCCTTGTCATTCTTGCTGATGTTCGGGACGGGATGCCGCAGGCGCCGGGAGTCACAACTCCGAGATGCTTGCGCATGCGGTTTCTGGTGCGAAGATGCTGCCACAGGCTGAATCATCACTTTTTCATTGAATATTATGAAAAATACGTACCTGCACGTCTAATTGAGAGTCTATTCCTTTTTTGAAGTCCGTTAGGAAGTAAAAAACAACATAAAATACTATAAACTATTACAACTAATAACAATAGCAACAATTTTCCAAAAAAATTTGCAACTATTTAATATAAAAAAAAATTTGTTCGATATTTAGGTATTTAATATGGATATAATTACCAACACCTTTCCGGCCGGAAAATAGTAAAGCGATGCAAGCTTTTTTAAAGAATAGCTGCAATTTTAGCACATTGTTTTGCTAATTAGTGACATCCCTACGCCCGAGGTCGTTTACATAAAACCTCAGATTTCCGCAGTCAGGGTTGTCGTGCCGGCGGGCGTTGCCACCACCGCCTTGCCGCTGCTGTAAGGCTGGAGCACACCAAATCCGGTTGCAGTTCCGGTTGTGGTTCAGTGGAGACGCAGTTTGTGTTTGTGTTTCCAGTAAAGTATGAAATTCTGTGAAAGACGTCACACCGTATGCAATCCATCTGCAGCACGTTACAATAGCTGCGCGACGCACGGACTACGCGTGAGAGACGACACTATTCGCTCGCACGCATGCGGGTGCGGGATGGGCGCGTGCAGTGCGGTTACCTACAGCGCGAGTGACTTAGCATTGCCTTCTTTATTGTCTTCCTTATAGCCTTCTTTGTTTTACGTCTCACTGGAAATGCACATAGTCGAGTCGTGATAAATTCCTATAAAGGCTCTGCATTCCGGGCAGTAGTGAGCTAAATCTGTACATGACTTCAGATAGTAAGGAAGCCATAGTAATGGACAGAACCTGAAAAGGACAAACTAGTGTGTCAATAATGTTAAAACAGATAGTTTAGAAGATCATTTAACATTTTCCATGCATCGGACGTTGTCGCGGTAGTTCCGATGTAAAATTTATAAATGCACATTAAATAAAATAAGAGCGAGTGTGGCTCAGTGGGAACACGTCCAACTTTTGATCCGATGCACCTGAGTTCGAATCCCGCTGGCCCCGCACTACTGACTTTCTTAAGTTGTGCGGATTTAACACTAGTTCTAAAAACGATGAAGGAAAACATCGTGAGGAAACCGGCATGTCCCAGAATCAATCACAAAAATTTCAAGGACATGTGACATCCACCAACCCGCACTGGGCCAGCGTGGTGGATTATGGCCCATACTCTCGCTATGAAAGAAGGCTCGTGTCCCAGTAGTGGGAACGTGATGGGCTGATGATGATTAAAAAGTATTGTTTGTTCAACATTGGGATATAGCCGTAGCACGCGCGAAGGCACTTATAGCTCAAGATGAATTTACTCCCGTGTTAAACAGTCTGCTTTTCACTTTGAAAAGCACGAACAAAACAGCAGGGTGAGATAAAGAGAAGTTACTTCAAAAGTATACTTACACCAAAAACAAAACTATAGCCCAGATATGAGTTTTGATGGTATATCTCGGCTCGACCCTGGTGACTATAGACTCATTACAATTCGGGCAGATTACCCCAGAGGGACCAGGCCCAAGCAACAAATCAATCGACGACATCTTAGCCTGAAATTAAATTTAATAATTTAATAATGTTGATAGTGAAATTGTACCTAAAATATACGAATTAGTGTCTGAAGTGTGTCGTTATTCGGAAAATACTTTTAGAGTCTTATTAGTAGTTTTCCGAAGGATGCCTATGTCTGCCTAAGGATGCCTATGCCTATGTCTTCACTTTGGTTAATACCAAAGTGAAGACATTTAACTACAACTGTTATAAGCAGGCGAGCGCTTACCATCTGGCGTACAACCATTTCGTCTCACACTGGGCATAAAAAAAAATTACAGAATCAATTATAGTCATACCTACTATGTACAGAAAATTCACTTCATGAAAACACTCCAAAACATAGGTATTGTCGAAACGCAGCTATAACCAATAGCAGACCAGGTTTTTGGGTAATTTAAGTACCTACCTATCGCACAGCAGGTAGGTAAATAGGTAGAGTACCTATTACGATACGACAATCCCGACTAGGCTCTGCATGAAATTAATTGTAATCCAATAACGACGCCGATTGACAAAGAATCAGGGAGAGACTTTGATGATTCTGAAGATCCTGGTAGCTTTCCCTATCGAGAAGCAGTAGGCGCCTTAGCCTACTTGATGGTTGGCACTCGACCAGACATAGCGTATGCAGTAGGAGTGGCGTCACGCAAACTGGAAACTCCAACAAAAGCAGATTGGCTCGGAGTGAAACGCATTATGCGCTATCTTAAGGGCACGAGCTCACACGGGATACACTACAAGCCCGAATATCTGAAGGGTGTGCTAGAAGCGTACAGTGATGCAGATCACGGCGGTGACGTAGCAACAGGCCGCTCTACCACTGGAGTTTTGTGTCTATACGCAGGTGGAGCTATATCATGGCTAAGCCAAAGACAGGCATCGGTGTCTATCTCCACAACCGAAGCTGAGTTAGTTGCAGCCAGCGAAGCAGCACGAGAGTTAGTGTGGCTTAAAAGACTGCTGTCTGCTTTGACAACTCTGACGTGTACCCCGACACTGAGGGTTGATAACGAAGCAGCTGTCAGGTTAGCACACAATCCAGAGTTTCACAAGCGCACGAAGCATATTCGCATCAGACATTTCTTCGTCCGAGAGTTGGTACTTAAGAATGCTGTCAAAGTCAAGAGAGTAAGCACCTCTACCCAGCTCGCTAACATCATGACGAAAGGTCTACCTAGGCCAAGGTTTACAAGTCTGAGAGAGCAGTTTGGAATGTCTGTTCCTCCACGCCTCACCTAAGGATCGAGTATTCAATGAGGGAGAGTGTTAGAACTGGCCACATTGAAGCCTCTTTAGTTCGGATATATTTTGTGACTAGTGCTAAGGTGACGATTGATGTCAGCTCAAATAATTAAAGAAAATTGTGTCGCTTTATCGGTCTAGTTTTTTATTAAATCATAGTACTCTCCAGTGAAATTTCACAGTATTCCACCAGGCTTCCACACAAACACGCACTCATAATAGACTTTACATCATTATTAATTAATGATTAACTAGTAGCACCCCGCATTTTCCCGGGATAAAACCTACATACCAAACTTAATTAAAAATCTATTTAGCCGTTTTTGCGGTATCGAGTAACAAACACAAAGGATACGATAGGATTATTGACGGGTGATACTCACGGTTAAGTTGAAGTAGTCCCCAACTATAGTTTCGACCACATCTGGAAATCTTTTTCAAGGCGAGTGTACCGCGGCAATCGTGTTGCAAGATGATGTTCGCATCAGGAGAGATAGTGGCCAAACATAGATCCATAGGAGACAAAAAAAAACTAAAACTATCTCAGATTTTTTGTGTGCTTTTTATTTACATTTTTTTGGTTTTCTTGGTAAGTCGTCGGATTGTCATTTTTATTTGCATAGAGAAAAAACACAACCTTTTTTTCATGTTTTAAACTGATGCTCAGATAAAATATTTCTGTCTGCTCGAAGTGCAACTGTGACAAATATTAATTATATGTGGCGTAATCTCATATACTGAGGAGCAAAAGGAGATCTTGCTACAATGGTCTTGGGAAAAAGGCGACTTGGCTTTCTCTGTCGTCTACGCAGTTGTGGGAAATCATCATCGGCCTGTATTCGTCCACTGCTGGCCATAGGCCTCTCCCAATGAACGCCACTGAGCCCGGTCTTCGGCTCTTCCCATCCAGTTTCTTCCGGCCGCCTTTCGCAGATCGTCGCTCCACCTGGCCGGTGGGCGTCCTACACTATGCTTGCCGATTCGCGGTCTCCACTCAAGGACACGTCTACTCTTCTACGTCTACGTTGTGCGAAATAGCTAGTTAGATTAGATTAGATTAGATAACGCTTTATTGTTACACAACAACATGAAATAAATAACAAAACAATACTTAAAGCTAAAGTGTTACAATGGGCGGTCTTATCGCTAGTTATTATTTATTTACATTCATAAATCTAAGTTTTAACAATATTTCTATAAAAGTTACATACTAAAATATTATAAAGAACCTAGAGCCGCCAGCAGCGGGACAGGGCCCAAACTACCGGCGGCTACAGAGTGAGGAACCTCCTGACTATACGTGCCGTGTCAAGGAGTACCGCCTCTGCATCTGACCCTTGATCCAACCGTCTAGCGAGAGTCTCTTTAGATGTTGGTCGATACTCTTCGTTCGTCGTTTAATATTATAGGTATTACTATTATAGTACATTATGGTACTAGTGTGTAATGTTGGTGATTACCGCTGAGGCGCCATTGAGACCCGAGCCGTCAGGAGAGGGTCTTAAGAGAGCCGAGGACGATAATCATCAATACACACGTGTATCATACGACGTTTTTCAACACACTTGTGATCAAAATAACAATAAAAACTCATTATCTACAATGAAAACGAGTTGTGAAAAATGATTCGCTACGGCGGGAAAAACTAATCAGTTTTCCTATGCGCGCGCATTGCGATTAGCCACAGACTAAAGGGATGAGGTTTTTTGTTTATTTTCCGCGCATAGGGTTTGCGCCTATTCTGCCACGTACAAAATGGGGAATTTAAAGTTTTCTTTTATTACAGAGAAAACAAAATTTATATTTGAGTGAAAGTTTTATTTATTAAACACGTACGAGTTAAAATTATCTATTTAAATAAGAAGTTGCATGACATGAGCAAGCAATAGGAACATTAATTTATTTGTTCTATTAAACATGATCTATTTTCGAATAAAAACTTTTTTAAGAACAAAACACCTCAACCAATAAAATTAAAAAAAAAACTCATCATTCATTTCATTGCTATAACTCACTAGTGAGTTATAGCAATGAAAAAGTCACAGTTTAATTATGGGTGTCATTCTGTGCCTAATTGCGGTGACCATAGAGCCACTTTATGAGCAAGTGTGTTGAAAAAATTGTAACTTTGAATATTTGTTTCCTATAGACTCGAAAATTACTGAACGGATTCTAATCAGGTTTTCGAAGCTTGGTACCAACGATAAAGTATACTTTATAAATACTTTAAATAATTTACTTTATAATTTAAAGTATACTTTAGTATTATAATACTTTATCTTTGCTTGGTACGATAAGTTTTAATTTAGATTATAGAGTATGTCACATAAAAATAGGATAGATGACTACGAAGACACAACTTGACCTCGTCAATATTTATGCCTCTTCGTACTTAGCAAAGACAAAATTTCTAATACTTTATCTTTGGTACCTAGTACTAACATTATTTATATTCTGTGCTAGTACGCGTTCTCTTAATATAGGTACTTTATCTCTTTTGTTTTTTTTTACATCTGACTCGGGTCAGCGTTTGACCACGATCTCACCTGATGGGAAGCGACGATGTGGTCGAAGATGTAGCACGCTTACCCAGTAAGTACTTGTTCACTCTTGATTTGAACACTCCCAGTGTATTTATGTGGAAACACCGACGACGCACGGAGTGGTATTTGACCTAAAAACCTGGCCAAAAGTCATGTTTTTAAAAACCGCTTTCCACCCTTTGTTTGATTTCTTCAAAAAGACAGGTATCTAGAGCAACAAAGGATGAAAACCCCAAAGCGCTAGCGCATTTCAGCGCGCCACACTTTCAGTCGGAAGTTACCCTTCGCTTACAGTGTTGTGTGATTTGTCGATGTGCTCAGATTTTAGTGTTTTTTTAAACTCTTGTGGTTTTATGCCTAAGCAGTTTACTGATTGTTTTTGTGATGGACTGTTCTAACCCAGGTATGTACTTTATGTTAGACTACTTTTTCTTAATAAGATATTATTACATTTTAGTCAGCACGGCTGACAACATAGGTGTGTTTAATTATTTGATATATGTATAATTGAAAATATTTAAAATGGTTTTTGTTATACTTCTTAACATTTCTAAGCTGTGAAAACTATTGTATAATACGAAGTATTAAGTACGCCATACAGTTATAAAAACATCAGCCGCCCGAAACCGCCCCATTTTTTTTAACGAATTTTTTAGTCATACCCTTTAATAGTACTTTAAACTCTATGAAATATTTTATTATTTAGTTTTCTTTTTATTTTGTTATCAGGGCCTTCTGGAATGAAGTCTATGACTTGAAATGAGTTGTATAGGTGTATGTCAGCTATCCGAAGAAGCTGCGGAAGCCCGAAATAAACATATAGGGTCATATAGATTGAATTACACTAGAAAATTTTCGCGGGTGATCTGCAACCTGGATGTGCCTTCTTTTAACTTCAGACCCCTTAATTACGGAGATGCGATGCCATTTAAATAAGAAAAGAAGGTCTACTCATCTGATGTTAAACACTTGGTATTAGAAAGTGAATTAACAAATATACATAATTTGGAAAATAGTGACAAATAAATGCCTGTATATAAAATTTTATCGTTGTTTTATTATTTTTCACCCCACAATATTAACAAAATGTACATTTCTTGCTGTTATAGGTATAAAATATTTTTGGCCAGGTTTTGGTACCAAATACCACACTGTGCGACGGCAAGACTTTGGGTACTGGGGAGGTCTTGCTTAAACCTAAACTAATATTATAAAGAGGAAAGATTTGATTGTTTGTTTGTTTGCATTGAATAGGCTCCAAAACTACTGAACCGATTTGAAAAATTCTTTCACTGTTGGAAAGCTACACTATCCTCGGGTGACACAGGCTATATAATATTTTCAAACAAATTAGGGGTCCTTACTAAAACTGCAATAGTGTAACCCAAGGTGTAAAAAAAATACCTAAAATATTCTTTACATCGCGTGCGCTGAGAAAACTATTAAAGATAGAATAAAATAATGTACTATGACTTTGCAGAACTCACCATTATTTACAAAAAGTGGCGCGACAGCATATGTCTAACTATTATAGTTATGGCACAATAAGTGTTCTTTTATTTTAAAAATTTAATTGAAATGCCGCCGCCAGAAAAGGATCTTTATTTATATCTTGGTATTAATCCTTATCAAAATAAATTACTTCATATTCAAGACTGCTTCAATACCGTTATATAACTTTTTGAATTATTCAATTCGGACATTCGAAAGATATCACGAGTTTAAAAATGTAATTATTAGAAAAAAGTTGCGTGGTAGCCGCTCACCCTGCTCGGATAGCTAGGCAGCACCTTATGCAGTGTAGGCGTCACTGGGGTAGGTACGGGCCGTACGGGAGGGGAGATGTGTGTGTATTATAATTCTTAATTTTGAAATTTTTGTTCCCGTGCGAAGCCGGGGCGGGCCGCTAGTATTTTTATAAAAAAAAACTGCTAAAAGTTCTGGGTGGCACTGCAATTGTTATGGGCAGGTGTGGCGCTTAATCAGGCAAACGAACAGCTCGTCCCATCACTAAATTCCATAAAAAAATAGACGACTATAGAATTTCGTCGTCCAAGCAAACGAAGTCGCAGGAATAAGCTAGTGGGTCAATCAATATCAATGATCACCATGTCCTATAACACCTGACATATGCTGCACATTAGGAGCAGGCTGGGACCAGGAGATTAGGTTGATGTCATGCGTATAGACAGCCTCTGTGGTGTATTGGTTGGACAGGTTGGCTCAAATGTCATACACCACTGAGGTTGCGGGTTCGATTTCCACGACGGGACAAATGTTTGAGCACACAAAAAAAACGCAAGTATTTGTTTCGTGTTTGGGTGTTGTGGGACCATGGTCCTCATAGTTTCTGGTTCCCTAGATACAGGGAATCCTAGTTAGGGGTCAGGATCTATCTATGTGATCGTTGGGCGTTATTATTTATTTATATTATACTAGCTGCGCCCCGCGGCTTCGCCCGCGTGGAAATTGATGTGTCGCAAGTAAGAAAAGTAGTCGGCTGCTCGGCTACGCTGCGTATGATTATTTCCGAATCTATCATGATTCTGTATTTGCGAACTTGCTTCAATTGTTAAGCACGTGTTCGACGATTTGTTTTCTTATTTCCCGTGCCAAACATGGGTTGCCGTATAAAATATACGAAATTGCCTAAACAGGCATGCCCCATCACCGATTGTCTATTTTTTCGAACTATGGAATACAATTTTCCATATAAAGTTTAGAACTCTATTGCACACCCCCTACCTAATGGTAATTTTGTTAAATATAAAATACATAATTCATACTTTACTTTATAGTTTATTTAAGCCGGGGTTTTAGTGAAATAAAATTGAATCGAACCAAGAAATACAATTTTTCATAAAAACTTTAGAACTCATTTGCACCCCTTAAAGAGATAGTTTAGAGAAAAAAGTTTTTAACTATTTATTTTGTTGTTTATTTGTACCGAGATTTGAGTGAATGAAAACATCATACACATAAACTTTTGCATTTATAATATTATTAGGATTAGGATTTAAACTGAGTTAGGTCTCTCGTGTGCGGCAGGCCGTCTGGGTAGGTGCAACAGCTTTGCCAGTTATTCTGCCACCAAGCAGTAGTGCGCAAGCATTACTACGTTCCGGTTTGAAAGGCATTGTGGCCAGCAAAATTACTGGGTATATGAGACTTAATATAATTATGATGTCTCGGGGTGCAGCTCTCCGCAGTGATTTTAATGGTATTAAGTTTGTTTATTGTGGTCAGGCGTTGTGCTTGCCATCAGGCGAGCGACAATTTTTTTTTATATATTATATTATGTATTATATCATATATTACATTATTTTTTACCTTATGTATTATATTACATTTTGGAACCGAGTTTTGAGTGAATCGAACTAAAATGAAATACATACAAAGTTTATAACTCCTTTGCACACTTCCTAAAGGTAGGTACATAGGTATAAAAAATATGTTTTATTACTTATTTTAAAGTTTATTTGTACCAAGTTTTGATTGAATCAACCTAAAATAAAAATATATCATACAAACTTTACCACAGCTTTGCCAATTATTCTGTCGCCAAGCAATAGTGCGCAAGCAACTATGTTCCAGTTTGAAGGACATTGTAGCCAGTTAAATCACTGGGCATATGAGACTTAATATCTGATGTCTCTACGCTACGCATTGCTTTTTATGGTATTCAGGTTCTGGGTGGCACTGCAATAATTGTTCTGGTGAAGCGTTGTGCTAGCCATAAAGCGAGCGGCGAAAAAAAATTTTTTGTATATTATATATTAGGTACATTATGTATTATATTATATATTACATAATACGATCTATATTATATGATACTATATTATGATTAGGATTTAAACCAAGTTTTGAGTGAATTGTACCAAGCAATAACATTTTCCGTACAAAGTTTAGAACTTTATTGCACACCCCCTAGGGGTAGTATAAAAAAAATAAAAAATACGTGTTTCATTATTTAGTTTCAAGTTTATTTATACCAAGTTCTGAATGAACAAAACTAAAATTAAAAAACCATACAAACTTTAAAAGGCCCTTACATTTTATGAGTAGTTAAAAAAAACATGTTTTCAAAACTTATGTTAAAGTTTATTGTTCTGAGTTATGAGTGAATCGAACCACGGAATAAAGCATACACTGAAAAAACCGTACAAACTTTAAAACTCTCATGCACCCTTCCTAGGGGTAGTATTGAAAAAATAAAAAATACGTAATTAATTATTTAGTTTAAAGTTTATTTGTACCGATTTTGAATGAATAAAACTAAAATTTAAAAAAAAAACCATACAAACTTTAAAACGCCCTTACACTTTCATTAGGGGTAGTTTCTAAAAAATAAAAAACACGTGTTTTAAAATTTATGTTAAAGTTTATTTGTTCTGAGTTGTGAGTGAATTCAACCACGGAATAAAGCAAACACTGAAAAAACCTTACAAACTTTAAAACTTCCATACACCCTTCCTAGGCGTAGTTTTGAAAAAATAAAAAATACTTGTTTCATTATTTAGTTTCAAGTTTATTTGTACCGAGCTTTGAGCGAGTTGAACCAAGGAATAAAAATGCTCCATACAAACTTTACCACCCTCTTTCACCCCCTTGGGGGTTGATTTTTAAAAATTAACATAGCCTTTGTTTCAATTCAGTACTTAAACTATCTTTATTCCAAATTTCATCAAAATCTGTTCAGTAGTTACGGTGATACCTGGTAACAAACATCACACACACAAACTTTCGCATTTATAATATTACTAGTATTTCGCCGCGTGCGCGAGCTGCTAAAGCAGCTCGCGTGGGGGGGTGGCTGCTGTTTTTTTTTAAAAGCTTCCTATCGATTACAGTTCTAAAGTTTTGTTTACCCTTTTTGTTCAGAAAAAATCTTTTGTATGGCGGCCATCTTGAAAAATGGCGGAATCCAAATTATTTTTTCATAATCGTAATCTACGACCTAAAAAACCCCCCGATGCAAAATTTCAGTCGAATCGGAGCATTTTTCAAAATGGCCGCTATTTTTCTTGCTTTTTTTTTAATTTTTCCAACTTTTCCAAATTTCCCCTATGGTCCTCTATGATATTTGGTCGAGCACCCTATACCTATCTGTAACCGTTTAAAAGTTATTTGCATATTATTTTCACCTATTTTGTCATGAAAAAAAACATTTGTATGGCAGCCATCTTGAAAAATGGCGGAATCTAAATTTTTTTTTCATAATCGTAATCTACGCCCCAGAAAACCTCCCTATGTAAAATTTCAGTCGGATCGGAGCAACTTTCAAAATGGCCGCCATTTTTTTTTCTTTTTTTTCAATTTTTCCAACTTTTTCAAATTTCCCCCATCGCCCTCTATGACATTTGGTCGAGCACCCTATACCTATCTCGAACCATTCAAAAGTAATTAACATTTTTATTTTGTATGGCGGCCATGTTTTTTTGTATGGCGGCCATCTTTTTTTTCAAATTTTCAAAATTGGCCCAAGGTTTGGGGCATATTTAGTTCAAGCGGTACCCCCATCCGATTTATAGTTTCCGAGATCCCCTGAGCAGTTCCATCAAGGAAACCACTTTCTGGTGATTTCGGATTTTTCTGGTTGGTTTCAAAACACCCTCTATACAACCGTACCAAACACTCCCCCCCACCATAACGGCAAGTCGGAGATCAATTCTGTCAATATGTCAGTCAGTCAGTCAGTCAGTCAGTCAGTCAGTCAGTGGTCTTTCACTTTTATATAATATAACTAGTATTTCGCCGCGTGCGCGAGCTGCTAAAGCAGCTCGCGTGGGGGGGTGGCTGCTGTTTTTTTTTTAAAAGCTTCCTATCGATTACGGTTGTAAAGTTTTGTTTACTCTTTTTGTTCTGAAAACAAACATTTGTATGGCGGCCATCTTGAAAAATGGCGGAATCCAAAATTTTTTTTCATAATAATAATCTTCGACCCAGAAAACCCCCCGATGCAAAATTTCAGTCGGATCGGAGCAACTTTCAAAATGGTCGCCATTTTTTTTTCTTTTTTTTTTATTTTTGCAACTTTTTCAAATTTCCCCCATCGCCCTCTATGACATTTGGTCGAGCACCCTATACCTATCTCTAACCCTTTAAAAGTTATTTACATTTTTATTTTGTATGGCGGCCATGTTTTTTTGTATGGCGGCCATCTTTTTTTTCAAATTTTCAAAATTGGCCCAAGGTTCGGGGCATATTTAGTTCAAGCGGTACCCCCATCCGATTTATAGTTTCCGAGATCCCCTGAGCAGTTCCATCGAGGAAACCAGTTTTTGGTGATGTCGGATTTTTCTGGTTGGTTTCAAAACACCCTCTATACAACCGTACCAAACACTCCCCCCCACCATATCGGCAAGTACCACTTCTATTTCTGTCAATTGTCAGTCAGTGACCTTTAAGTTTTATATAATAAAACTAGTATTTCGCCGCGTGCGCGAGCTGCTAAAGCAGCTCGCGTCAGTTGTGCTTTTAGCCACATTTTGAACAAAAGCTACCTATCGACTACGGTTCTAAAGTTATCTAAGCCTTTTTGTTCTGAAAACAAACTTTTGTATGGCGGCCATCTTGAAAAATGGTGGAATCCAAGTGATTTTGTGGTGTGAGCAGTGTGGGGGGGGGCGGCTGCTTTTTTCCCCTAGACTACGATTTTAAAGTTTTGTTTGCCATTTTTTAGTATGGCGGCCATCTTGAAAAATGGCGGAATTTATGGAGTGCGAGCTGCTTAAGCAGCTCGCGCACTCCAACAAGGACGGAAGACGAAACTCTTTGTACGTAGTACAAGAAGTTTCTTCTTGCAAAACAAGTTTTAATTAAATTAATTTAAAAAGTTTTTATGACAAGCTTTTATGATCTAGCAGCCACATCATGACGAAGTTTACAACGGGCTATCACAATTCAATGTATGTACGAATGTCATGTCTGTCCTATTCTCTGTTGAGGAGTTCCCTCGCCGGAAGTCAATCCTGGGTGTATCAGCCATTTAGAACAGGCTATTATGGTTAAATTTATTTACAAAATGTTGTGTCTGTACTATTCACCGTTGAGGAGTTCCCTCGCCGGAAGTCAACCCTGGGTGAAGCAAGTGAAGCAGTCGAATACAAACCTCCACCTTTAGAAAGTCGGTTACAAACAAAACAAGAACCGACTTGAAGATTAAACTTATATTTTTTGTTTTTGGACTTTTATAACAATCTTGGATTTTTATGGCGTAAGCGAGCTGCAAGCCATTATAACAAAATTATCCTAAAAATGGGGAAATTAGTTATATTGGCAACACTGCTCTTCATCATCTAAAATAAAAATTAGCCCTCTCAGACTGCCAACTGTCCCTAAACTAATTTTACGCACGGACACACACAGAATTACAAACAAAGAATACACATTTCCCGCCCTTTTTATTGAGTACAGTATCGATATTTTTGTTTCGATACCATATCCCTAGTAATGTCTTGTAATTTGTAATCTGATGTTTACAATCAAGTACAAAAGTCCCAAAAACCCTCCGAAATCAAACAAGATATCAGGTATACAAATGGGTCTTTACATTCCAAACCTAGGCTAAGCTCCCGCGCAGCCTCGAATATATCGTGTGCGTGTTTTAAGGCTTGCCAGCGCCATCTAGTTACGCGTTTTGAACTAAAACATGAGCATAGCCTAATTTTACTCTAAACAATCAACGATTTATATATATATATATATATGTACCTGAGGACATGCACTTTTAGTTTAATGTTTTACGTACCTACAATAAATCATTTATCTATTTTATGTATTATAATGACAGAATATGAAGGTGCGATATGACTCCGTAAAGAAATTTAATCAATTAGCGACTTTTGCTACGACGCAATAAAGTTCAATTCAGCTCGCGTAACGCTGCATACCTACCAGTATTGGGCAGGTTGCGGGTTGATTCCCACGACAGGAAAAATGTTTGTGCACAGAAAAAAAAAGCGCTAGCATTAGTTTCGTGTCTGGGTGTTGTGGGACTGGGGGTGGTGTGATTTTATACAAATTTACTCTATGTGCGTCCAGTGGTCGCCGCGATCTCGCACTGGCAGTGTAAACTCGCCCCTTTATGAATAGCATATGTCCAGCATTGGATTGCAATAGGCTGATGATGGTGACAAAGGTGCAGTTGTCAATTGCGTCACAGAATAATTAATAGTAGTTGCAAGAAGATATCCTATCTATTATATCCTACTTAGGATAGTAGGTATTTAGGTAAGAAGTGTAAACATATACAACACTAAACATTTACCTACCCGGAAGATATAGCTTTAAGCGATAAGACCGCCCTTTCATCATCAGCCCATCACGTTTCCACTGCTGGGACACGGGCCTTCTCTCATACAGAGAGTATGGGCCATAATCCACCACGATGGCCTAGTGCGGGTTGGTGGATGTCACATTTCCTTGAATTTTTGTGATAAAGTCTTGGACATGTCGGTTTCCTCATGATATTTTCCTTCACCGTTTTTAGAGCGAGCGTTAAAATCCACACACAACTTAAGTCAGTAGAACTCGGGTGCGTCGGATCGAATGTCGCACGTGCTCCCACTGAACCACACTCGCTCCGCCCTTTGCGACACTTATATTGTTAATTTTGTCTTTTTAATTTTATCCTAACATAGCCTATGTACCTAACTACATGTACTTTTAGTTCAAAACCTACAGGCCTAGCGCACTCCGCACTGTAGGTACGAAGCTACAAGTACATAGCCGGACACCGACGGCGGGTCGCGCGTCGTTACACGTGCCGCGTCAGAAGAGATAAGAGCTATGCGATTGAAAGAGAGGCGCTCTGTAGGTTAATATGACTGGTAGGTATGCAGCGCTACGCAAGCTAAATTGAATTTTATAGCGTGACCCTGCTCCAATGACTTATAGTTAAGTGCAGATTTTGCACGCTCGCTCTGAAACAGTGAAGGAAAACATCGTGATGAAACCCGCTTACGCGCTTTGGAGTGGTAGGCTCTGGCCGTGGTTGTAATACCACCCACCGAACAAAACCATACCGTCAAGCGACCTAGTCGTGTTTCGGGATGATGTTCGGTGAACCATCGGGGAGACGGGTCTGAGCAGCCGCTCATCTGCCGTCTCTCTCTAGATCTATGTGCTCCATCTTAGGCCACATCAGGCGAGATAGTGGCCAAACATAGATCTATGAAGCGTAAAAAAAGCATGACCCTTATGACCTAGCCAATAAGGGTTATTATAAGTTTGAGTATCTCCGGCTGTATATTTTTTACGCCTTCGATCATTTTGATTCATTCCCAATTCCTATTCGTTCGCTTACGTATGTTATATTAAACTCTTATTAGTCTAAGTAATAATAATTAATGCTTGAGGTTTCTAAATAAAGTTTAATCACAGAACACTAAGAAACATAAGCATCACTCCGCAAAGAAATTTAAACAAATAGCGACTCTTGCTATGACGCAATAAAATTCAATTTGAACCCCCCGCCGTAATATTATTTTGTTGTACCAATTACAACCGTAGTTTGAAGCATTTTAGGTTGAATTTAGATTGTTACTAAATAAGTAGCTTCACCGCTAATCCGTCGGCGCTGCTGCTAACTTTCTTAAATACCTATTCTAACGTTCCACGTTACTTTCTTAATTATTTCGTCTCTTACTTCATAAGAACCTTTTCCGGACAATAACAAACACAACAAAAAAAAAATTGGCGAAATTGGTCCAGCCGTTCACGCATGTGACCGCATGATGCCGTGACCAAGGAAAATAAGTACCTATTCATAACACATTACCTACTTAAATATAGGTACCTACTGTACAATTTGAGGTCTTATCGCTAAATCATGTTTGTGTATAAAAAACATTTATATCTAGGTACTTACCTACTTAACCCTAGAAAGATAGTAGGTATGTGTAAAATTTTCGCATGCACGTTCGAAATATTGCTCTATCTTTTTAAATAGTGCGAATCCGTTGCTGTGCGTTTAAGACATCTCACTCAATCAATCAATCAATCAATCAAAAGTTCTTTATTCAATTTTGTCGTCACAGACGCACTTATGAACGTCAATTATTACAATGACTCTACCACCGTATCGGAAAAAAAACCACTACTCAGAAGATACGGCAAGAAACTGAGGGGCATATTTTTTTAGAACTTTTGTTACAATATTTTATGTTTGTTTTTGAAAATATTATTTTTCTTATGTGCCAGTTGGCTACTTGGCAGAAGCGGAATGTTCCATGCATCTTTGTCTTCTATGTTATTACTAACTTTATAGTATGCTTTTTTTATTAGAATATGTTTCACCCTAAATTTGAATCTACTTTCTGTGAGCTCCGTTATACATTTTGGAATTTTATTGTAAAAACGTACACAATTGACCATGAAGGACTTATTCGTTTTACTCAGTCTAAACCTAGGTACTGCAATTCTATCTTTATTTCTAGTGTTTATGTTGTGGTGGTCACTATTCACCTTGAATTTGTGCAGATTTTTACGAACATACATTATATTTTCATAAATATACAGAGAAGGTAAAGTTAATACATTAATTTGTTTAAAGACTTCTCTTAATGATTCGCGAGGACCTAACTCATAAATAGCGCGAACCGCCCGCTTTTGTAAAATAAAAATTGCTTCTATATCCGCGGCAGACCCCCACATTAAAATGCCATATGACATTAACAACAAACCAACAAAACTAAAACGCGACTCAGCACTCCCGCGGTGGTGACATATGAAACCGATACACCGCGGGTCATCGCTTCGCCTACCGAGTCACTGCAGGCTGTTGACCGAGTGACCCCTCCGTCACCCGTCGTCATACCTCAGCCTGTGACGTCAGCTGCTGCTGCACCGCCACCTCCATCCCGGCGTCAGAAGCAGTCTTACGCCCAGGTATCCCGAGCCTCGCAGCCAGCAACATCAGCTGTGTTACGAACTACTTCTGCAGCTGCCCGTAGCCTGACCAACGACGGCTTCACGCTCGTGGAGAAAAAGCGCCGGCTTCGACAGATTAGCCGTAATCATCGTGGCACCGCCACGGTTACAACTTCAACGTTGCGTGTTGTAACCCCGACCATCAAGATATACCTCTCCCGCCTGGACAAAGAGACGAAAGGTGAAGAAGTCCTTCGATACGTCCGGGAGAGAATAAGCATGTACCGAAATTCGCGTGAGGAGTCCATCAACCTGAGTTTGTCGCGGCTGGAGCAGATTAGGACCACTGACTTCAAGTCCTACGCGCTCCAGGTTCCAGCGGAACACGCGAAGATGTTCCTCGCCCCGGACTTCTGGCCTGCAGGGATAGTCTACCGCCGGTACAGGGAAAGTAGGCGAAAACAATTCCCTGTTGTAGCTTCATAAAAATAGTTTTTAATATTATAATATGTATGTTAGTCTGTAAGGTATATATAATATGGGTCTTAGAATTACTTTAGTCACTTATGTAACTATTGTTTTCTTAAGTTACCTGAAATAAAGAAGTAATAATAAATAATAAATAAATAAAATAAATTAAGCTGTGGAAGTATGCAAAGTAAACTAACCGAGCCGTAGCTACATATATCCGTTAATTGCCTAATTTTACTAACCGCGTATGCAGCAGAACTAAGTTTTCCTGATAGAGCATCTTTCATCTTTAGCCCATCACGTTTCCACTGCTGGGACACGGGCCTTTCTCTCATACAGAGAGTATATAAAAATCCACCACGCTGGCCCAGTGCGGCTTGGTAGATGTATGTCCTTGAATTTTTGTGATAAATTCTTGGACATGTCGGTTATATATCTTTAGGTAAACCTGTTTTATTAGAAAAAATGCCAATCATCGCGAGATATAATTATGCAGTACCTAGAAGGATTGTAGTATGCTTGCGCACTACTGCTTGGCGCCAGAAACACTGACCGGTTGTACCTATACTATATGTTTATGTACCTATGTACTCCATCCAAAGGTTTTCTGGAAGAGATCGCTTTATGTGATAACACCGCCAAATAAATTAAAAGCGGTATTATTAACATTTACCTTTATAACCATTTATTTATGACCAATTAAAAAAACACAGTACCTACTTAAATATAGGTACTACTGTACAATTTGAGGTCTTATCGTTTAATCCTTTTATCAAGTTTGTGTAAAAAAACATTTATACCTAGGTGCCTACTTAAAATACAATACAATTAGGTACCTAAATCTAAATAGGTCTAAATAGGAAAACTTGAAGTTTCTTGCTTTCGCACTTTGGATAGGCGTTATAATTATATTTGTTAAAGTGTGTGCCACAGACAGACAGAGCATATATCACGGACGATGTTAAAATAACAACATGGTTTTATCATTTCCCTAAACAACATCTAGTGATTTAACAAATACCTGTCGCCAGAAAATGGGGATACCAGGAATTTTACAAAATCCCTACGGATACGACGCCGACGTACAGTTTTAATAAATGGGCTCTCGCCAGAACTCTTGCTTTTTAACGTAATAATCTAATAAAATACATTTGACATGGACACTAAGCGCACAAGAGGAAAAGGTACCTACGCGTCAAAACACGTGCCAGTCAATCCTATCAAAACGCACCCATCCCCGCGCCACCACGTGCACCCCTTTCTTTTGATGTCGCCGCCCACGCGCCGCAACTGCACTAAATAAAATACCTACCAATTATAAAAACCGTGTATTTTGTACCTACATGTGCAACACTAAGGCACAAAACAGATAAGTAATCTGTTTTGTGACTAACCCTTCAGATGTCTAAGACTGTGCAACCCACGATTTCAGCGGTGGTCCCATATAAATTTTATCGAAATTCATTCAGCACTTTTTGAAAAAATAGCAAAAGCAAAAAATATAAGTTTAATCTTCAAGTTGGTTCTTGTTTTTTTTTTAACCGACGAGTTCTTGGATATGCCGGTCTCCTCTTGCAGAATCTCTCTAATTTATTAGCTAAACTGTTTTCAGATGCTCACAGGGACTCTGACTTTTGATTTAGTTCCATGTCAGTACCTCATGACATGGAATTATCACATACCATGACACTAATTTAGCATGTTTAAGTAGATAACAACATGAAACTGACACATAGCTTTAGTTAAAACTCTACATTATAAAATTATGATTTATGATGACTTACAGGACAAATCATTACACTCATATAATTACTATAGTATATATGAATGTATACATAGGTACCTAAATAGGTTTTTGTTTCAGTTCTTTAATATACCTACTTACTATAAACCTAATTCACCAACCTAAGTCAACTCGATCGACGCCTACCCAAGAATCGAATGCTATTTATGACATACATACATAAGTACCTACTTAAATAATAATCAAAGGCAATGAATGTAATCGATGCGCCTAGAATATAATATCTATGTTATTAGATGACAAGAAGTGTCTTATGTCGTTACCTAGGAGAATATATACCTATCTAGGTACCTACTTAATATTTGAATATGATTCTTACATTAAAATTGTCTATAACTTACCTACCTGAATCACGTACGAATTTTGGGGACTATGATTAACGACATGTAATATTTAATACCACGAGTTCAGTTCTCAGCCGAGGATCTACATCATAAATACCTAGGTACATAATTTTTTCTTAAACGTCGAATATGGTCGCTTATGCAACTTATGTAAAATTAGCTTACTGGGAATAAGTTTTGGATAAAGATCACTTTTCTAAATCTTATCGCCTCGACTCCAAAAACACTCTATAAGTTTACTAAACTACCACTCCTATATTGTAACAAAATGAATTTTGTACACGCGAGCCGGACGACACCTTTGCTTTTTTGCTTGCTCTAATACATAAGCATCTAACGTTTACCTACTTAAAATTGAAAGCAAATGCTGAAAATTGTATGTGACCTCACGAAATATTTTAAAAATATAACAAAAATTATAGACACATTAACTTTAATCTTTAATAACAATATTTCTATAAATGTGGTTATAAAGTTGTATATATTGACTACTCATTTTCCGTTATCCGTCGTCAGCACAGCCGGAGTAATAGCATAGAATAATTAATTATACAAGTACAGAAGGCTCATATGTGAGTGTCTCTAAAACAGTTAAATAAATAGCGACGCAATAATGTGCAATAGGGGATCGGACAGTAAGTGTTTAAAATTAGCCATAATGTATAAAAATAATAATTTAATTAAATAAAGTCTTAAAAGTAGGTACCTAAGTTCAAATATTTTGTTTCAAATATTGCCGCGCAAAATGTCACCTCAGTCGTATGACGTCACACGCAGGCGAACGAAACGACAAGCTCTACGAGAGCAAACTTGCAAAGTGATATATATTGTGAAGTTTAAAGACTTGAGGGTCGTCATGGCATGAAAAACATAAAATATAAAATAAACACGTACAATACGAATTAAATAGATATTATGTTGGAGGAAAACTCTGCATCGGCTTTTATAGCGTAAAAAAGCGCCCTCTCGCTGTTTCTCGACGAACTTCCTGGTCCGCCAGTCTTCCACGTCGATTCAAGGCGCCAAGCTACGGTCGATATTAACGCTTGCTCGATCCCGTAGATGGCGCGACACTCCGTACGCGTAAACACTGTGAATGTCGAAGCCACACAAGTAGAGTAGGGTGTACGGATTGCAGTACAGTTCAGTCTAACACAGTAAGTAATCTATAATTCAATAATCTAGTAGTATACATTATGGTTCCGGATTTATTCTGAGGTTCCGGTACAGATTAATAAATAGTTACATTCCATTTTGAAGGACATTGCAGCCAGCGAACTTACAGTAGATTAGTAGATACCTACCTATTCTAGTCTATTAAACATCGAAAACTAATTTTTAACCGACTAATTAACCGAATAATGATGCAGTACCTACTTATGTAGGTACTGCATCATTTATCTAATGATATAAATTACCTAAGAAGATACACCATATATATACAAATATACATTTGTATATGTCACATCATACGTTTGCTTCCGTAAACCTATGTATTAATTAATTACCATTACTTCTTCTGTGTAACTAAAATGCAATCAAAATAATTCCACTTATAAAAAGTCCAAAAAGAGATTCTCGCTCAAGTGAATTCGAACCCGGCTATATCGTCCTTCGTAACCGTGTTTCAAACCGCTAGGCCAACTGACTGTTAAAGAAACTGTCGAAAATTGTCTATATATAATTATAGTCTCGAAAACCGTTCATTTATTAAGTAAATCTCGGAAATTACTGGTTCGATTTGCAAAATTCTTGAAGTAATAAAAAGCTAGTTTATCCTTGATAAATAAATATTATTTATAGTAATAAATATAATTGTAATTAAACACGAAATGACCGTATCTATGAATTTCAAATAAGCATATTTTATATATATCGGCGTGCGCTGCCAAAACGCCTTAAAATTCATGTTTATAATGTGTAGCAAATTATTTGTTTTAAAGTGCTCTATAAAAAAGTCCGCGACACGATATATCTATCTAACATATTTGAGCAAGAATAAAGGTATTTATGTTTAAAGAAAAGAAGAAATTCAAAGCCGTTTTTTTCGATGTAATTATTAGATACAACATATTAATCCTTATTAAATTAAATACGATAATCGTAAAGGAAATTTTGTATAGATGAAGTTTGTCCTTTGAACCATATAAATCGAAACTATAGTTTAGGAGATAACGTGAAATGAATGAATGCCTATCTATAGTAACGGCACAGTTTATTTAATAGTTTGTATGAAGCTGTAACCATTTCCCGGTTTTCTATGTATTTTAACCAAATCTCGTAAACTACACAACTTATGAAGCTGAAATTTTCAGAGGAGGTTCCCGGTAGGGTGCCCGTATGCGCCGAGAAAGGACAAATTCACAGGGCCGGATCGAGGTGGTGAAACGGGGGTTCGAAGGTTAAATATATGAAATTTTCATGTTTTTTCAAAGAAAAGTATTAACTCTATATCTAGTATCGAGTAGCACTTGTAATTACCCGTGATCGACTCATACACGCCGACCCGCTAGAGCGTCGACGAATGGCTGAAAACTCGATTTGAAAGTGTGGCAAAAAACACAATATTTTACCGAAACGCCCACGGGGCGTTCAAATTTTTGTTTTTTTTATTTTTTTTATTTTTTTTATACACTGCAGGATACTGAAAAAATTTTTGTACTGCAAAAAGACGGGTACGGCAAAATCGCTCGAACAAACCGATCGTCCAAATTAGGGTCCGACAATTTCAAAATTTTGTGTTGTAATTTGCGGCGGCCATCTTGAATTTTACGCCATTTTTTTTTCAAAAATCGTAATCGGCGCCCCCGTTTTACTCGAAAATGAACCCCATATTGTCACGTGACATGGACATTTTCGAAGATACGACCGCCATGATGGCCGCCATTTTGTTTTTTTAACATTTTCGATTTTATTGCTGAAAAAAAGGACATTTTCTATACGAATACGTATAAAACGTTATCCCACCGGTACTCCTTCATAGAAATACTTAACGTTAGGCGCCTGTTTTCAAAAATCGATATCTCGCAAAGTAGCCGGCCGACAGAGATGAAAATGATCAAATGTCATTTTCACTAACGTCAACTACCCGGTTGTGTGAAATTTCTATTCAAAATACTATTATTTCTACTTTTCATGTTTTCGGGGTAAATCTCCAAAATTACCCTAAAAATGGGGAAAATTTTTGAAAAGGGCAATACCTCTCGCCGTCTTCTACGACCGTCTCATACAAGTCGAGCAGCTCCGATGTGAGCTTCTGCCTCGAAAATAGGTTTGAAAATGTGCAAATTTCAATCGTTTTCCAAAATGGCCCCCGCGGCGTCCGCCATGTTGTTTTTATTTTTTGATATATTTTTTTTTACATACGTCAGGACATGACTGACGTTTCTGTATCAAAAACGTATCAGAATCGCGAAATCGCTTGAACAAACTAATTTTTCAAAGTAGGGTCTCGTGGTGCCCGTTTTTCGAGTTGAAATATTCGGCGGCCATCTTGGTTTTTTTGAATAAAAAAGTTAAAAAATCGAAATGAGCGTAGACGGTTTACTCGAAAACGACCCCCATATTGCCACTTTTAATACATTTTTTTTGAGATACCACCATGGTGTCGGCCGCCATTTTGTTTTTTTGGAAATTTTCGATTTTTCTGTCGGGTCGATTTTGATTCTCTATACGAATATATATAACACTATATCGCACCTCTTCTCCTTCATGCTTAGAATTTCTGTCAATGTGTTCGTTTTGTGGTGGTAATTGAGCTTTATATATAAGGGATCGGACTAGTATTTCGCCGCGTGCGCGAGCTGCTAAAGCAGCTCGCGTGGGGGGGTGTTGTTTTTTTTTTATAGACGCTTCCTATCGACTACGGTTCAAAAGTTTTGTTTGGCTTATTTTTCCGGAAAAAAAACTTTTGTATGGCAGCCATCTTGAAAAATGGCGGAATCCAAATTTTTTTTTCATAATCGTAATCTACGACCCAGAAAACCCCCCGATGCAAAATTTCAGTTGGATCGGAGCAACTTTCAAAATGGCCGCCATTTTTTTTTCTTTTTTTTTAATTTTTTCAACTTTTCCAAATTTCCCCCATCGCCCTCTATGACATTTGGTCGAGCACTCTATATCTATCTCTTACCGTTTAAAAGTTATTTGCATTTTGATTTTGTATGGCGGCCATGTTTTTTTGTATGGCGGCCGTCTTTTTTTTCAAATTTTCAAAAATGGCCCAGGTTTTGGGGCATATTTAGTTCAAGCGGTACCCCCATCCGATTTATTGTTTCCGAGATCCCTTGAGCAGTTCCATCTCGGAGACACCTTTCCATGGATTTCGGATTTTTCTGGTTGGTTTCAAAACACCCTCTATCCAACAGTACCAAACACTACCCCCCACCATATCGGCAAGTACCACTTCTATTTCTGTCAATTGTCAGTGAGTGGTCTTTCAGTTTTATATAATATAACTAGTATTTCGCCGCGTGCGCGAGCTGCTAAAGCAGCTCGCGTGGTGGTGGTGTTATTTTTTTTTTATAGAAACTTCCTATCGATTACGGTTCTAAAGTTATCTAAGCCTTTATGTTCTAAAAACAAACTTTTGTATGGCGGCCATATTGGAAAATGGCGCAATCCAAGTGATTTTGTGGCGTGCGCGAGCTGCTAAAGCAGCTCGCGTGGGGTGGTGTTGTTTTTTTTTTATAGAAGCTCCCTATCGATTACGGTTTTAAAGTTATTCTCTTTGTTCGGAAAAAAATCTTTTGTATGGCGGCCATCTTGAAAAATGGCGGAATCCAAATAATTTTTTCATAATCGTAATCTACGACCCAGAAAACCCCCCGATGCAAAATTTCAGTCGGATCGGACCAACTTTCAAAATGGCCGCCATTTTTTTTTCTTTTTTTTTAAATTTTTTCAACTTTTCCAAATTCTCCTCATGGTCCTCTATGATATTTGGTCGAGCACCCTATACCTATCTCTAACCGTTCAAAAGTTATTTGCATATTATTTTCACCTATTTTGTCATGAAAAAAAACGTTTGTATGGCAGCCATCTTGAAAAATGGCGGAATCCAAATTTTTTTTTCATAATCGTAAATAACGACCCAGAAAACCCCCCTATGCAAAATTTCAGTCGGATCGGAGCAACTTTCAAAATGGCCGCCATTTTTTTTTCTTTTTTTTTAATTTTTCCAACTTTTTCGAATTTCCCCCATCGCCCTCTATGACATTTGGTCGAGCACCCTATTACCTATCTCGAACCATTCAAAAGTTATTAACATTTTTATTTTGTATGGCGGCCATGTTTTTTTGTATGGCGGCCATCTTTTTTTTCAAATTTTCAAAATTGGCCCAAGGTTTGGGGCATATTTAGTTCAAGCGGTACCCCCATCCGATTTATAGTTTCCGAGATCCCCTGAGCAGTTCCATCAAGGAAACCACTTTCTGGTGATTTCGGATTTTTCTGGTTGGTTTCAAAACACCCTCTATACAACCGTACCAAACACTCCCCCCCACCATAACGGCAAGTCGGAGATCAATTCTGTCAATATGTCAGTCAGTCAGTCAGTCAGTCAGTCAGTCAGTCAGTGGTCTTTCACTTTTATATAATATAACTAGTATTTCGCCGCGTGCGCGAGCTGCTAAAGCAGCTCGCGTGGTGGTGGTGTTATTTTTTTTTATAGAAACTTCCTATCGATTACGGTTCTAAAGTTATCGAAGCTTTTATTTTCTAAAAACAAACTTTTGTATGGCGGCCATATTAGAAAATGGCGCAATCCAAGTGATTTTGTGGCGTGCGCGAGCTGCTAAAGCATCTCGCGTGGGGTGGTTTTGTTCTTTTTTTTATAGAAGCTCCCTATCGATTACGGTTTTAAAGTTATTCTCTTTGTTCGAAAAAAAACTTTTGTATGGCGGCCATCTTGAAAAATGGCGGAATCCAAATTATTTTTTCATAATCGTAATCTACAACCCCAAAAACCCCGCGATGCAAAATTTCAGTCGGATCGGAGCATTTTTCAAAATGGCCGCCATTTTTATTTCTTTTTTTTTAATTTTTCCAACTTTTCCAAATTTCCCCTATGGTCCTCTATGATATTTGGTCGAGCACCCTATACCTATCTGTAACCGTTTTAAAGTTATTTGCATATTATTTTCACCTATTTTGTCATGAAAAAAAACATTTGTATGGCAGCCATCTTGAAAAATGGCGGAATCCAAAATTTTTTTTCATAATAGTAATCTACGACCCAGAAAACCCCCCTATGCAAAATTTCAGTCGGATCGGAGCAACTTTCAAAATGGCCGCCATTTTTTTTTCTTTTTTTTTAATTTTTCCAACTTTTCCAAATTTCCCCCATCGCCCTCTATGACATTTGGTCCAGCACCCTATACCTATCTGTTACCGTTTAAAAGTTATTTACATTTTTATTTTGTATGGCGGCCATGTTTTTTTCTATGGCGGCCATCTTTTTTTTCAAATTTTCAAAATTGGCCCAAGGTTTGGGGCATATTTAGTTCAAGCGGTACCCCCATCCGATTTATAGTTTCCGAGATCCCCTGAGCAGTTCCATCTTGGAAACCACTTTCTGGTGATTTCGGATTTTTCTGGTTGGTTTCAAAACACCCTCTATACAACCGTACCAAACACTCCCCCCTACCATAACGGCAAGTCGGAGATCAATTCTGTCAATATGTCAGTCAGTCAGTCAGTCAGTCAGTCAGTCAGTCAGTCAGTGATGGTCTTTCAGTTTTATATAATATAAACTAGTATTTCGCCGCGTGCGCGAGCTGCTAAAGCAGCTCGCGTGGTGGTGGTGTTATTTTTTTTTATAGAAACTTCCTATCGATTACGGTTCTAAAGTTATCTAAGCCTTTATGTTCTAAAAACAAACTTTTGTATGGCGGCCATATTGGAAAATGGCGCAATCCAAGTGTGTTTGTGGCGTGCGCGAGCTGCTAAAGCAGCTCGCGTGGGGTGGTGTTGTTTTTTTTTATAGAAGCTCCCTATCGATTACGGTTTTAAAGTTATTCTCTTTGTTCGGAAAAAAATCTTTTGTATGGCGGCCATCTTGAAAAATGGCGGAATCCAAATTATTTTTTCATAATCGTAATCTACGACCCAGAAAACCCCCCGATGCAAAATTCCAGTCGAATCGGAGCATTTTTCAAAATGGCCGCCATTTTTCTTTCTTTTTTTTTAATTTTTCCAACTTTTCCAAATTTCCCCTATGGTCCTCTATGATATTTGGTCGAGCACCCTATACCTATCTGTAACCGTTTAAAAGTTATTTGCATATTATTTTCACCTATTTTGTCATGAAAAAAAACATTTGTATGGCAGCCATCTTGAAAAATGGCGGAATCCAAATTTTTTTTTCATAATTATAATCTACGACCCAGAAAACCCCCCGATGCAAAATTTCAGTCGGATCGGAGCATTTTTCAAAATGGCCGCCATTTTTCTTTCTTTTTTTTTAATTTTTCCAACTTTTCCAAATTTCCCCTATGGTCCTCTATGATATTTGGTCGAGCACCCTATACCTATCTGTAACCGTTTAAAAGTTATTTGCATATTATTTTCACCTATTTTGTCATGAAAAAAAACATTTGTATGGCAGCCATCTTGAAAAATGGCGGAATCCAAATTTTTTTTTCATAATTATAATCTACGACCCAGAAAACCCCCCGATGCAAAATTTCAGTCGGATCGGAGCAACTTTCAAATTGGCCGCCATTTTTTTTTCTTTTTTTTTAATTTTTCCAACTTTTCCAAATTTCCCCTATGGTCCTCTATGATATTTGGTCGAGCACCCTGTACCTATCTGTAACCGTTTAAAAGTTATTTGCATATTATTTTCACCTATTTTGTCATGAAAAAAAACATTTGTATGGCAGCCATCTTGAAAAATGGCGGAATCCAAATTTTTTTTCATAATTATAATCTACGACCCAGAAAACCCCCCGATGCAAAATTTCAGTCGGATCGGAGCAACTTTCAAATTGGCCGCCATTTTTTTTTCTTTTTTTTTAATTTTTCCAACTTTTCCAAATTTCCCCCATCGCCCTCTATGACATTTGGTCGAGCACCCCATATCTATCTCTTACCGTTTAAAAGTTATTTACATTTTTATTTTGTATGGCGGCCATGTTTTTTTGTATGGCGGCCATCTTTTTTTTTTAATTTTCAAAATTGGCCCAAGGTTTGGGGCATATTTAGTTCAAGCGGTACCCCCATCCGATTTATAGTTTCCGAGATCCCCTGAGCAGTTCCATCGAGGAAACCAGTTTTTGGTGATATCGGATTTTTCTGGTTGGTTTCAAAATATCCTCTATCCAACCATACCAAAAACTTCCACCCACCATAACGGCATCTGGGAGAACAATTCTGTCAATATGTCAGTCAGTCAGTCAGTCAGTCAGTCAGTCAGTCAGTCAGTGATGGTCTTTCAGTTTTATATAATATAAACTAGTATTTCGCCGCGTGCGCGAGCTGCTAAAGCAGCTCGCGTGGGGGGGTGGCTGCTGTTTTTTTTAAAAAGCTTCCTATCGATTACGGTTCTAAAGTTTTGTTTACCCTTTTTGTTCTGAAAACAAACTTTTGTATGGCGGCCATCTTGAAAAAAAGCTGGATTTCAAGTGATTTTGTGGCGTGCGCGAGCTGCTAAAGCAGCTCGCGTGGGGGGGTGTTATGCTTTTTAATAAAAGCTCCCTATCGATTACGGTTCTAAAGTTATTTAAGTTCAGTTGTTCTGAAAAAAAGGCTTTTGTATGGCGGCCATCTTGAAAAATGGCGGAATCCAAGTAATTTTGTGGCGTGCGCGAGCTGCTAAAGCAGCTCGCGTGGAGGGGTGTTGCTTTTTTTATATAGACGCTTCCTATCGACTACGGTTCAAAAGTTTTGTTTGGCTTATTTTTCCGGAAAAAAATCTTTTGTATGGCAGCCATCTTGAAAAATGGCGAAATCCAAAATTTTTTTTCATAATCGTAATCTACGACCCAGAAAACCCCCCGATGCGAAATTTCAGTCGGATCGGAGCAACTTTCAAAATGGCCGCCATTTTTTTTTCTTTTTTTTTAATTTTTCCAACTTTTTCAAATTTCCCCCATCGCCCTCTATGACATTTGGTCGAGCACCCTATACCTATCTCTTACCGTTTAAAAGTTATTTGCATTTTTATTTTGTATGGCGGCCATGTTTTTTTGTATGGCGGCCATCTTTTTTTTCAAATTTTCAAAAATGGCCCAGGTTTTGGGGCATATTTAGTTCAAGCGGTACCCCCATCCGATTTATAGTTTCCGAGATCCCCTGAGCAGTTCCATCTCGGAGACACCTTTCCATGGATTTCGGATTTTTCTGGTTGGTTTCAAAACACCCTCTATCCAACGGTACCAAACACTACCCCCCACCATAACGGCAAGTCGGAGATCAATTCTGTCAATATGTCAGTCAGTCAGTCAGTCAGTCAGTGAGTGGTCTTCCAGTTTTATATTATATTAACTAGTATTTCGCCGCGTGCGCGAGCTGCTAAAGCAGCTCGCGTGGTGGTGGTGTTATTTTTTTTTTATAGAAACTTCCTATCGATTACGGTTCTAAAGTTATCTAAGCCTTTATGTTCTAAAAACAAAATTTTGTATGGCGGCCATATTGGAAAATGGCGCAATCCAAGTGATTTTGTGGCGTGCGCGAGCTGCTAAAGCAGCTCGCGTGGGGTGGTGTTGTTTTTTTATAGAAGCTCCCTATCGATTACGGTTGTAAAGTTATTCTCTTTGTTCGGAAAAAAATCTTTTGTATGGCGGCCATCTTGAAAAATGGCGGAATCCAAATTATTTTTTCATAATCGTAATCTACGACCTAAAAAACCCCCCGATGCAAAATTTCAGTCGAATCGGAGCATTTTTCAAACTGGCCGCCATTTTTCTTTCTTTTTTTTTAATATTTCCAACTTTTCCAAATTTCCTCTATGGTCCTCTATGATATTTGTTCGAGCACCCTATACCTATCTGTAACCGTTTAAAAGTTATTTGCATATTATTTTCACCTATTTTGTCATGAAAAAAAACATTTGTATGGCAGCCATCTTGGAAAATGGCGGAATCTAAATTTTTTTTCATAATCGTAATCTACGCCCCAGAAAACCTCCCTATGCAAAATTTCAGTCGGATCGGAGCAACTTTCAAAATGGCCGCCATTTTTTTTTCTTTTTTTTTAATTTTTCCAACTTTTCCAAATTTCCCCCATCGCCCTCTATGACATTTGGTCGAGCACCCTATACCTATCTCTAACCATTCAAAAGATATTAACATTTTTATTTTGTATGGCGGCCATGTTTTTTTGTATGGCGGCCATCTTTTTTTTCAAATTTTCAAAAATGGCCCAAGGTTTGGGGCATATTTAGTTCAAGCGGTACCCCCATCCGATTTATAGTTTCCGAGATCCCCTGAGCAGTTCCATCTCGGAGACACCTTTCCATGGATTTCGGATTTTTCTGGTTGGTTTCAAAACATCCTCTATCCAACGGTACCAAACACTACCCCCCACCATAACGGCAAGTGGGAGATCAATTCTGTCAATATGTCAGTCAGTCAGTCAGTCAGTCAGTGAGTGGTCTTCCAGTTTTATATTATATTAATTAACTAGTATTTCGCCGCGTGCGCGAGCTGCTAAAGCAGCTCGCGTGGGGGGGTGGCTGCTGTTTTTTTTTAAAAGCTTCCTATCGATTACGGTTCTAAAGTTTTGTTTACCCTTTTTGTTCTGAAAACAAACTTTTGTATGGCGGCCATATTGAAAAATGGCGGAATCCAAAATTTTTTTTCATAATAATAATCTTTGACCCAGAAAACCCCCCGATGCAAAATTTCAGTCGGATCGGAGCAACTTTCAAAATGGCCGCCATTTTTTTTTCTTTTTTTTTAATTTTTCCAACTTTCCCAAATTTCCCCCATCGCCCTCTATGACATTTGGTCGAGCACCCTATACCTATCTCTAACCGTTCAAAAGTTATTAACATTTTTATTTTGTATGGCGGCCATGTTTTTTTGTATGGCGGCCATCTTTTTTTTCAAATTTTCAAAATTGGCCCAAGGTTTGGGGCATATTTAGTTCAAGCGGTACCCCCATCCGATTTATAGTTTCCGAGATCCCTTGAGCAGTTCCATCGAGGAAACCATTTTCTGGTGATTTCGGATTTTTCTGGTTGGTTTCAAAACACCCTCTATACAACCGTACCAAACACTCCCTCCCACCATATCGGCAAGTACCACTTCTATTTCTGTCAATTGTCAGTCAGTGACCTTTCAGTTTTATATAATATAACTAGTATTTCGCCGCGTGCGCGAGCTGCTAAAGCAGCTCGCGTGGGGGGGTGGCTGCTGTTTTTTTTTAAAAGCTTCCTATCGATTACGGTTTTAAAGTTTTGTTTACCCTTTTTGTTTTGAAATCAAACTTTTGTATGGCGGCCATATTGAAAAAAAGCTGGATTTCAAGTGATTGTGTGGCGTGCGCGAGCTGCTAAAGCAGCTCGCGTGGTGGGGTTTTGCTTCTTTTTATAAAAGCTCCCTATCGATTACGGTTCTAAAGTTATTTAAGTTCAGTTTTCGAAAAAAAGACTTTTGTATGGCGGCCATCTTGAAAAATGGCGGAATCCAAGTGATTTTGTGGCGTACGCGAGCTGCTAAAGCAGCTCGCGTGGGGGGGTGTTGCTTTTTTTTTATAGACGCTTCCTATCGACTACGGTTCAAAAGTTTTGTTTGGCTTATTTTTCCGGAAAAAAAACTTTTGTATGGCAGCCATCTTGAAAAATGGCGGAATCCAAAATTTTTTTTCATAATTGTAATCTTCGACCCAGAAAACCTTCCGATGCAAAATTTCAGTCGGATCGGAGCAACTTTCAAAATGGCCGCCATTTTTTTTTCTTTTTTTTTAATTTTTCCAACTTTTCCAAATTTCTGCCATCGTCCTCTATGACATTTGGTCGAGCACTCTATATCTATCTCTTACCGTTTAAAAGTTATTTGCATTTTTATTTTGTATGGCGGCCATGTTTTTTTGTATGGCGGCCATCTTTTTTTTCAAATTTTCAAAAATGGCCCAGGTTTTGGGGCATATTTAGTTCAAGCGGTACCCCCATCCGATTTATAGTTTCCGAGATCCCTTGAGCAGTTCCATCTCGGAGACACCTTTCCATGGATTTCGGATTTTTCTGGTTGGTTTCAAAACATCCTCTATCCAACGGTACCAAACACTCCCCCCCACCATAACGGCAAGTCGGAGATCAATTCTGTCAATATGTCAGTCAGTCAGTCAGTCAGTGAGTGGTCTTCCAGTTTTATATTATATTAACTAGTATTTCGCCGCGTGCGCGAGCTGCTAAAGCAGCTCGCGTCAGTTTGTTCTGAAAACAAACTTTTGTATGGCGGCCATCTTGAAAAATGGTGGAATCCAAGTGATTATGTGATGTGCGCGAGCTGCAAAAGCAGCTCGCGTGGGGGGGGGGGTGGCTGCTTTACTGACATAACTGTATTTTTATTTTATTTTGACATTATCGAGGTACTGACAATAACTAATAAATAATCACATGTGTTAAATTAAATTATGACATAATGAATTTAATCATTATCATAAATATTTGTACACCGAAAGGTAGAACATGATGTAACCTATACCTAACAAATCTCAACATCTTTATCTGTACCCATGTTTCAGACAAATAAATTTATTTCATTTCATTTCATATTATTCCAGGGAACAGTAACATTCTTTAAATGTGCAGTTGGTAAGTTCCTATTTTTATTCGTACTTACATTTTGTAAATCTATTCATGAAATAAAAGTTAGTAGGTATGAATGTCAATGAAACATATAATATTTTAAATGTAATATTTTAATATAACGATTTTACTACATATCAAAACTTATATATTAAATTATATACAATTTTAAGATAAGTGTAAGCACTACAAACTTAGAAAATTTGCCCTAATTTTATTGAATTTTTATATATCAATACATTTTCTAACTACAGGGTAATTTCTTTATATTCTAACAACCTTATTATAACTACAAACTATAGGTATCTAACTACTTAAAATTAGCATTGTACATGTAATATTCATAATATAAGAGCCAATTCCGCAAGATGCCGCCAATCTGTAATGAAAAATCCTGTTTTAGATATGTAATTGTTGCATGGATATAATAAGTGTGGATGCAAGTTATGGAGGATCATCACATGATGACAATCACCCACTGAAGACCCACATAGAAGAACTAAGCAACAATGAGACTGTGTGGCTTCTTGGTAGGTACTTACACATTTTCATCAATTATTTAAAATTATCACACATTTTACTTTAACCGATTAATTTAATTTTATATACTTTTAGGTGACTCCGGCTATGCACTAAGGAAGTATATGATGACGCCTATTATTGATGCTAACCCTGGATCTCCTGAAGCCTATTTTACTGAAGTGCATGTGAAAGCACACAATACAATAGAACGCACAATTGGGCTCCTTAAAGTTTATAATATACCTGTGCAAGATCTTACATCTGAGGAAACCATACAATGAGCTACTTGTATGGTTTCCTCAGATGTAAGATCTTGCACAGGTATATTTGCACTATTGCAAATGTTGTGTAGTATCACACAAGCATTTACAATTGCAGCAGCCATAAGTGGCTCATAATGTAAATTGCAACAGTTAACTCACCAAGCAAGCACTTTTGTAGAGGCACAAACATCCATCAACTCAGATCTTCAGGAAGGTATGGCAGTCAGGCGTAACCTTATATGCCAGCTGTGGACAAGACGTCAGGCAACCTAGAACAATATGTAGTGTTTTAATATAGGTATAAGTATAACAATAATGAAGTTAAAAATATAGTTTTAGATTAAGATAGTAAATACTTTATCATGTAGTTAGTTTTTTGTATAATAATATAATGTATGTGTTAAATTTATTATAGAGAGCATCTTATTTAAATGTTAAGTAAAATTAATAACAAATACTAAACCAAAAAATATTAGTCAATTATTTACCTTCTCTCCATTCTTTCTAGCGTTTCTGCAATACGAGTAAGGACTCGTTCAATTCCCCTCAATGTTTGGGAATTAATGGTCTCATTTTGTACCCACTGCTGGCTGAAATTAACTAAGGCCTGTCGAGCAGCCACTTTGATAAACGGCAGAGTGCGTCTTTGCCGCCTTCTACAAGTAGGTCCAGTTTCGGCCACCACCCGAGATTCTGTATTAACAGTCCCAGTTATTCGAGGTTCTGAAGTAGGGACGGGTATCTCTGATTCCTTTCCACCATCAACATCCACTTGTTGGATTTGAATTTCAATAGGAGATGGTGCCAATATTATTGAAGGAGAACCTTCTGTTGGTGCCTGTAATTAAAATCAATTTTATTGTTATAATTTCTATTTGTAGTAATGATAGTTTCTATGAGTAAAGATAATATTACTACTATCTCATGAATCAAAATATTCATATTATGCATTTACTTTTAGATACATAATAAAAATATATACTTCGAAGAGCTTATAAAACTTACATTAGTGTCAGATTGGGGGAAAGGATCTATTTGTACTTACCAGGCAAACCAGCTCCAAAGTCCTCGCCTAAAATAATCATGTATTTATTTTCTATATCTGTAAGCTCTGGAACGTCAGAAGGCCTACCACCCGTCCGATATTGAGAATTTCGTAGGGCCGCACATTTCCTTTTTAATTTGCCCTTATAATAGACCCAATCCTAAAAAATAAAAATCAGAATAAATTACAGAATCTATAGATACGCACTTACAAATATATCATAGTTAAGCTTTATTATTTACTTACTGCAGACCAGCCTTTCCAATCTTTGTATGCACTTTCTCCAAAAGCATTTAAAGTTTCCGTCACTTGGATCCATACCTTCTCATATTTTTATACTCTATTATTATAACCCATAGCTATGTCCCTATGAGTGTGCGTAAGTAGGTAACACAACGGCGAGATGTAGACGTGGACATTATTCGAACTTGAATGAATAAGAATTCTGATTTGGAATGCACTTTCAAACTATTCACCCTCATACTTAGAGCACTTGAGGAGGTAACGCGTAGTTTTATATTATAAGTGCACTTAAGATATGCTCATACACATTTAAGATCCGATAAGCTTGAAAACTAATAAAGTTTGTGATTTATGTACGGTTTGTTTTTTGTTTACAAAAGTTGTTAAAGTTCACTTGATCTGTCATCAGCTGGATGATAAGATTTGATGCGTTCAAAAACAGTTTAAAAATATTTACGTATTGTGTACGATATTATATCACTGAATTCTAAAGATGTACAATAAATTAAACTAAAATGTATAATGTAATGTGTTAAAATTTGTTGATTCCACATAATAGTATCGTTAGAGCTTCCGACAATGCCGCAACTGCTTCTTAGATCGTGAAATATATTGCAAATAAATAATGAAACGATTAGAAAAAACCGAACACTTGCCGATTATTAAGTTTATGTTTGATGATGATGTTTTAGAACGTAACTTAAGCAAACAAAATATGAAGGAGACGGAGCTATACGAAAGTCGTATGGCACCATCCCTTACGCACAACCGGTCAGAGACAATGATTTTTTTTTCTCTTTCTGAGGAGTTTGCCAGACAATGATTTACGGCCCTTCCTAACCCTTAACAGGTCAAATACATGTCATTTTATTATCGTTTATATTAATTATTTGCTGTGCACCACCGTCTATTCTTTTAACATTTGTCCAATCCATCCAAAGGTTGTCTGTAAGAGATTGCATTACGCGATAAGACCGCCAATTGTATTACCCTAGTTAAGATTTCTATTTTGTTCATGTAATTATGTTTGTGGTATGCAATAAAGTGTTATTGTATTGTATTGTATGTCAGCAAAACTATGTTCATGGTACCATTTTTTGCAGGTTAATTCCAAATCCAAATCCTCTAATTGAACTGCTCGGAACATGGCAGGTATTTTAAAAGTTTATGGTAGGCCTGCTGGTCAGTTTCAAAGCACCCTCTACACAACGGTGCTAAACATATTCCCACACCATATAACCTTGTGAAACCATTATGTCAATAAAAATGATTTAAATTTGAATTTGAAATATGAACCTGTTCATTGTAGTAGACCATACTAAACTTTGTAGTTATGGAACGCGTAATAAAGTTCCAATCCTCTACAGTCATGTATGTATGTATGTGGTAGGAACGTATGTGCCATCCGAACGTCTTTTCTCGTTGGCCAACCACAGTTTAAATGAAAGCCGCGATAGCCTAGATCCAGAGCGGCTATCAAAAATATTAATTTTACGTACCTTACCACTCAAAGATTGGCCAATGTAAAAAAATATGTTTTTGTTTCTCTATCAAAATAAATTTTGTTAACATAAAGACAATATGTTTTATTATAAAATCGATCCAATAAGTTGTATCGAATCAGTAGTATCGATACAGCTTATTACGATCCGTCCAAACCACCTGGATCGAGCATTCCTAGATCTCCGGAACGTATCAGGCCCTAGATAAAAATTGTATATACGGAAATATCAGGCGTTTATTAACTTTCACATACAAAGTACATTGTGACCGCGGAGAATCTTACCACCGCGAGCTAACTCGATGCAAACGCCATCTAGTTAATATCGGTGTAATAAAAAACGTATGATTTACGAGATCGACGCTAGATGGACAGCATTTAAAATTTAGTTCATATTGACTTTACTTTAAACTAAATCATATCATGACAATTATGACAATAACAGTTAAATATAGACAGTTTATATAGAACAATTTATAATAGGTATGTACCGCAATGTCAGAAAAATAAAGCAGTGAGCCGCTACACGTCGCATGTGGTTGCGTTATGCGGTTACGTTTCGTTTTTCCAATATACAATAGAGAAACATTGATATAAACAACTACGCCAATACTAATCTAACTACAGCTATCACTTTTCTAAAACTTTTCGCCTCGATTCCAAAGCACTCTATAGGTTTTTGTATTAGAAAACTACCACTCCTATATTGTTACAAAATGAATTTTGTACACGCAAGCCGGACGACACCTTTGCTTTTTGCTTGCTCTAAACATAAGCACCTAACGTTTACCTACTTAAAAATTGAAAGCAAATGCTGAAAATTGTATGTGACCTCACGAAATATTTTAAAAATATAACACAAATTATAGACACATTAATTTTATTCTTTAATAACAATATTTCTATAAATGTAGTTATAAAGTTGTATATATTGACTACTCAGTTTCCGTCGTCAGCACAGCCGGAGTAATAGCACAGAATAATTAATTATACAAGTGTAATATATTGTAGGGTGGGTACATGCAAAACTAATGTTTTTGTCAACTACCTTGAGATAAATAAATCAGTCTTGAGTTTACGTCGTTGTGGTTTTATTGAACAATTACAAGTGGCGCAGTTTAATTGGAAATTTGCCGGAAATATCGAACATGCCATTCGGGAAGTTACATGAATTTGATATTCATGGTCGTGCGAATTGGGATGCGTATGTGCGGCTCGTAGAACAGTTCATTTTATTTGAAGGTGCGATATGACTCCGTAAAGAAATTTAATCAATTAGCGACTTTTGCTACGACGCAATAAAGTTCAATTCAGCTCGCGTAACGCTGCATACCTACCAGTATTGGGCAGGTTGCGGGTTGATTCCCACGACAGGAAAAATGTTTGTGCACAGAAAAAAAAAAAGCGCTAGCATTAGTTTCGTGTCTGGATATTGTGGGACTGGGGGTGGTGTAATTTTATACAAATTTACTCTATGTGCGTCCAGTGGTCGCCGCGATCTCGCACTGGCAGTGTAAACTCGCCCCTTTATGAATAGCATATGTCCAGCATTGGATTGCAATAGGCTGATGATGGTGACAAAGGTGCAGTTGTCAATTGCGTCACAGAATAATTAATAGTAGTTGCAAGAAGATATCCTATCTATTATATCCTACTTAGGATAGTAGGTATTTAGGTAAGAAGTGTAAACATATACAACACTAAACATTTACCTACCCGGAAGATATAGCTTTAAGCGATAAGACCGCCCTTTCATCATCAGCCCATCACGTTTCCACTGCTGGGACACGGGCCTTCTCTCATACAGAGAGTATGGGCCATAATCGACCACGCTGGCCCAGTGCGGGTTGGTGGATGTCACATGTCCTTGAATTTTTGTGATAAATTCTTGGACAGAGATCGGTAGCGGTAAAATGTGTATGTTTGTGCTATATATTATGTGTGTGCTGAGTGCTAATAATGTGTGTTTGTGAAAAAAATCCGTCCAGTAGTTTTCGCGTGAAATAGTAAAAAGCATTCATACATCCTCACAAACATTCGCAATAAAAGTATATCAGTGTACATGCGCTAAAGTTCGCAGAGCCTATGTTCAGACTCGCCAAGATACGTCGGCCGTATTGTACCTACCAGTCATATTAACCTACAAAGCGCACCTCTTTCTATCGCATAGCTCTTATCTCTTCTGACGCAGCAAGTGTAACGACGCGCGACCCGCCACCGGTGTCCGGCTATGTACTTAAGCTTCGTACCTACTTACAGTGCGGAGTGCGCTAGGCCTGGTACTATTAAGTATTCTGTGGTCATACCTACACAGGCGGCGCCGGCGGTGTCGCCCGACATATAAGGCGTTGCGTGGCGTGCATTACATTGTGAGGTTTCTATTATTTTAATAATATATTGATATGATGCTTGTATAAATGTTAACTTATGGTATGATCAATAATTAAAAAAACAATTATCCCTGTATCTATTCTAGTTAAAATTATATAACGACCAAATCTAGAAGTACCTAGATACCTACAGATTGCTGCAATATAACATGCAAAAGTGTAGTTAAACCTAGGTACCGAACCAACATACTTACTACACAATATTTAATAATACTATGGTTATGTGTGGCATAGGTACCTGGTCTGGAGGACTATTAGGTACCTAAATTGCCTGGAAGAGATCGCTACACACACATGACACATATCGAACACTTTCTTTTTAACCGACTTTAACAAAAGAAGTAGGTTCTCAATTCAATTCGTTTTTTATTTAGGTTTTTACCTCAGAACTTCGTCATTTATAAACCGATTTGAAAAATTATTTTTGCGTTGAGTTCAGTGTAGCTACGAAGTGGTCCCATATAAGTTTCATCAATATTTGACCTAGGACTTTGAAGATATATTGAAGTTTTTTTTTAGTGAAGTGTATACTTGTAAAAAATATTAATTTTCTGTGATGTTTCGTAATTTGATATTTGCGATACAATAAAGTGTTTATCTATCTACACATATCGGTAGGTATTAATCTAATTATATTAAGATACCCAAGTAAGTAAGTAAGTTTTAAGTAGGTGTACCTATATGCCATGTTCATATGACCCCTGTTGATGTGACACATTTATTGTGGTAGCATAATAATAAATAATAACACAGTAGAACGGAATCTTCTTTGATCGAGTCTCAAACGCCGCCATTTATATACCTACTTCCCCCTTCTTGTCGTTACGCCCCTCTGTCGTCCAGGCGTGTTGCCAAGATTGCTTAGTGTTATAAATTGCATACGTCTAAAGCTCAGGTAAAGTATCCACGTCGGACCACGAAGAAATGGTCCTACCGACTGATTTCGTAATATTTTTGTAATTTCACGGAACCACGATTCACGATTCCACGATGTCTGGAAGAGATCGCTTTAAGCGATAAGACCGCCCTTTCATCATCAGCCCATCACGTTGCCACTGCTGGGACACGGGCCTTCTCTCATACAGAGAGTATATTATAATAATCGACCACGCTGGCCCAGTGCGGGTTGGTCGATGTCACATGTCCTTGAATTTTTGTGATAAATTCTTGGACATGCCGGTTTCCTCACGATGTTTTCCTTCACCGTTTTTAGAGCGAGCGTTAAAATCCACACATAACTGCGTCGGATCGAATGTCGCACGTGCTCCCACTGAGCCACCCTTTGCGACACTTATATTGTTAATTTTGTCTTTTTAATTTTGTCCTAACATAGCCTATGTACCAGTACTTTTAGTTCATGTACTTTTAGTTCAAAACCTACAGGCCTAGCGCACTCCGCACTGTAGGTACGAAGCTACAAGTACATAGCCGGACACCGACGGCGGGTCGCGCGTCGTTACACGTGCCGCGTCAGAAGAGATAAGAGCTATGCGATTGAAAGAGAGGCGCTCCGTAGGTTAATATGACTGGTAGGTATGCAGCGCTACGCAAGCTAAATTGAATTTTATAGCGTCTCCGCAAAGAAATTTAAACAAATAGCGACTGCTGCATACCTACCACTGGGCATACTATAAACCTGGGTTCGAATCCCGACTCGTGACCCTGCCACCAATGACTTGTTCATAGTTAAGTGCAGATTTTGCACGCTCGCTCCAAAACGGTGAAGGAAAACATCGTGATGAAACCCGCTTACGCGCTTTGGAGTGGTAGACTCTGGCCGTGGTTGTAATACCACCCACCGAACAAAGCCATGCCGTCAAGCGACCTAGTCGTGAACCGCATCCAAATTGGTTAACCAGTTTAATTCAATTCAATTTCATTTATTTCAATCAAAAGATCATATACAATAGTTATATTACAATGAATTCAATTAAAAGAGAACAAACATACAAATAAATAACAAATAATTAATAATAACAATAATAATAAATGTCACAGAATCATATATTATATATTCATTATAAATTATCATATTATTCTCCTGTCACATTTTCATCATTTGTTTATTAGTCAGTACATGAACCCTACAGCAATGGTTTATGTACTGACAGTCAAACCTGTATGATAAAGTTGTTAGGATAGTGTTGGGGCTGGCCCGGACCCTGCGCACCAGGGATGTGCACCGTTTTCGCATGGTCGTGTAGAAACAATCGACCCGCGACTCGGCAAACATTCCCGATGCGCTACAGTGCCGGGGCAGCCCCATCAGTATCCTAAACGCATTATTATATTGAACCCGAAGGGCGCTGTACTGTTTCGGCGTATATGCCACCCACAGGCTGCTCGTATAGAAGGACGTACAAAATGCTCTGAAAAGAGTAATTTTGACGTCCCTCGAACAACGCGCAAACCTGCGGGCTATCATATTGGCCCTCACAGACAACGCCCTTCGCTCCCTCTCTAAGTCTGCATCGTCCTTCAGGTCAGAGGTTAACACATGCCCAAGATACTTAAACTGATCGACCCTTTTAAGTTCGGTACCGGTTTAGGACAGTCACAAGGTGGCAAACTTATAACACCCCTCCTTTTTGCGTCGGTGGTTAAAACCCTTAGGGGGTTTTAACCCCCGACACACGCGAGTTACCTATCTATCATTTAGGTATTTAGGTAGGCACTGCGATTGTTTTGGGCAGGCGTGGCGCTTGCCATCAGGTGATTTCGTGGTATTTTTGTAATTTCACGGAACCAGTTTTGGTATTTGTTCATATATCTGATGTCTCGGGGCGATGAGTGCTATTTAATTGTTATGAGCAAGCGTGGCGCTTACCATCAGGAGAACGATTTGCTCCTCTCATCACTTAGTTTCATAAAAACAGAATAAATAATAAGTACTTTTATTAAATAGGTAAACCTGTTTTATTAAAAAAAACGCTAAATCATCGCGAGATATAATTATGCAGTAGTAGGATTGTAGTATGCTTACGCACTACCAATTCCACTTATAAAAAGTCCAAAAAGGAATTCCCTCGGCTGAGTTCGAACTCGATTATCTCAGCCTTCGAAACCGTGTTTCAAACCGCTAGGCCAACTGACTGTTAAAGAAACTGTCGAAAATTGTCTATATATAATTATAGTCTCGAAAACCGTTCATTTATTAAGTAAATCTCGGAAATTACTGGTTCGATTTGCAAAATTCTTGAAGTAATAAAAAGCTAGTTTATCCTTGATAAATAAATATTATTTATAGTAATAAATATAATTGTAATTAAACACGAAATGACCGTATCTATGAATTTCAAATAAGCATATTTTATATATATCGGCGTGCGCTGCCAAAACGCCTTAAAATTCATGTTTATAATGTGTAGCAAATTATTTGTTTTAAAGTGCTCTATAAAAAAGTCCGCGACACGATATATCTATCTAACATATTTGAGCAAGAATAAAGGTATTTATGTTTAAAGAAAAGAAGAAATTCAAAGCCGTCTTTTTCGATGTCATTATTAGATACAACATATTAATCCTTATTAAATTAAATACGTTAATCGTAAAGGAAATTTTGTATAGATGAAGTTTGTCCTTTGAACCATATAAATCGAAACTATAGTTTAGGAGATAACGTGAAATGAATGAATGCCTATCTATAGTAACGGCACAGTTTATTTAATAGTTTGTATGAAGCTGTAACCGTTTGCCGGTTTTCTATGTATTTTAACCAAATCTCGTAAACTACACAACTTATGAAGCTGAAATTTTCAGAGGAGGTTCCCGGTAGGGTGTCCGTATGCGCCGAGAAAGGACAAATTCACAGGGCCGGATCGAGGTGGTGAAACGGGGGTTCGAAGGTTAAATATATGAAATTTTCATGTTTTTTCAAAGAAAAGTATTAACTCTATATCTAGTATCGAGTAGCACTTGTGATTACCCGTGATCGACTCATACACGCCGACCCGCTAGAGCGTCGACGAATGGCTGAAAACTCGATTTGAAAGTGTGGCAAAAAACACAATATTTTACCGAAACGCCCCCGGGGCGTTCAAATTTTTGTTTTTTTTATTTTTTTATTTTTTTTTATACACTGCAGGATACTGAAAAAATTTTTGTACTGCAAAAAGACGGGAACGGCAAAATCGCTCGAACAAACCGATCGTCCAAATTAGGGTCCGACAATTTCAAAATTTTGTGTTGTAATTTGCGGCGGCCATCTTGAATTTTATGCCATTTTTTTTTCAAAAATCGTAATCGGCGCCCCCGTTTTACTCGAAAATGAACCCCATATTGTCACGTGACATGGACATTTTCGAAGATACGACCGCCATGATGGCCGCCATTTTGTTTTTTTAACATTTTCGATTTTATTGCTGAGAAAAAGGACATTTTCTATACGAATACGTATAAAACGTTATCCCACCGGTACTCCTTCATAGAAATACTTAACGTTAGGCGCCTGTTTTCAAAAATCGATATCTCGCAAAGTAGCCGGCCGACAGAGATGAAAATGCTCAAATGTCATTTTCACTAACGTCAACTACCCGGTAGTGTGAAATTTCTATTCAAAATACTATTATTTCTACTTTTCATGTTTTCGGGGTAAATCTCCAAAATTAGCCTAAAAATGGGGAAAATTTTTGAAAAGGGCAATACCTCTCGCCGTCTTCCACGACCGTCTCATACAAGTCGAGCAGCTCCGATGTGAGCTTCTGCCTCGAAAATAGGTTTGAAAATGTGCAAATTTCAATCGTTTTCCAAAATGGCCCCCGCGGCGTCCGCCATGTTGTTTTTATTTTTTGATATATTTTTTTTTACAAACGTCAGGACATGATTGATGTTTCTGTATCAAAAACGTATCAGAATCGCGAAATCGCTTGAACAAACTAATTTTTCAAAGTAGGGTCTCGTGGTGCCCGTTTTTCGAGTTGAAATATTCGGCAGCCATCTTGGTTTTTTTGAAAAAAAAAGTTAAAAAATCGAAATGAGCGTAGACGGTTTACTCGAAAACGACCCCCATATTGCCACTTTTGATACATTTTTTTTGAGATACCACCATGGTGTCGGCCGCCATTTTGATTTTTTGGAAATTTTCGATTTTTCTGTCGGGTCGATTTTGATTCTCTATACGAATATATATAACACTATATCGCACCTCTTCTCCTTCATGCTTAGAATTTCTGTCAATGTGTTCGTTTTGTGGTGGTAATTGAGCTTTATATATAGGGGATCGGACTAGTATTTCGCCGCGTGCGCGAGCTGCTAAAGCAGCTCGCGTCAGTTTGTTCTGAAAACAAACTTTTGTATGGCGGCCATCTTGAAAAATGGTGGAATCCAAGTGATTATGTGATGTGGGGGGGGGGGGTGGCTGCTTTACTGACATAACTGTATTTTTATTTTATTTTGACATTATCGAGGTACTGACAATAACTAATAAATAATCACATGTGTTAAATTAAATTATGACATAATGAATTTAATCATTATCATAAATATTTGTACACCGAAAGGTAGAACATGATGTAACCTATACCTAACAAATCTCAACATCTTTATCTGTACCCATGTTTCAGACAAATAAATTTATTTCATTTCATTTCATATTATTCCAGGGAACAGTAACATTCTTTAAATGTGCAGTTGGTAAGTTGCTATTTTTATTCGTACTTACATTTTGTAAATCTATTCATGAAATAAAAGTTAGTAGGTATGAATGTCAATGAAACATATAATATTTTAAATGTAATATTTTAATATAACGATTTTACTACATATCAAAACTTATATATTAAATTATATACAATTTTAAGATAAGTGTAAGCACTACAAACTTAGAAAATTTGCCCTAATTTTATTGAATTTTTATATATCAATACATTTTCTAACTACAGGGTAATTTCTTTATATTCTTACAACCTTATTATAACTACAAACTATAGGTATCTAACTACTTAAAATTAGCATTGTACATGTAATATTCATAATATAAGAGCCAATTCCGCAAGATGCCGCCAATCTGTAATGAAAAATCCTGTTTTAGATATGTAATTGTTGCATGGATATAATAAGTGTGGATGCAAGTTATGGAGGATCATCACATGATGACAATCACCCACTGAAGACCCACATAGAAGAACTAAGCAACAATGAGACTGTGTGGCTTCTTGGTAGGTACTTACACATTTTCATCAATTATTTAAAATTATCACACATTTTACTTTAACCGATTAATTTAATTTTATATACTTTTAGGTGACTCCGGCTATGCACTAAGGAAGTATATGATGACGCCTATTATTGATGCTAACCCTGGATCTCCTGAAGCCTATTTTACTGAAGTGCATGTGAAAGCACACAATACAATAGAACGCACAATTGGGCTCCTTAAAGTTTATAATATACCTGTGCAAGATCTTACATCTGAGGAAACCATACAATGAGCTACTTGTATGGTTTCCTCAGATGTAAGATCTTGCACAGGTATATTTGCACTATTGCAAATGTTGTGTAGTATCACACAAGCATTTACAATTGCAGCAGCCATAAGTGGCTCATAATGTAAATTGCAACAGTTAACTCACCAAGCAAGCACTTTTGTAGAGGCACAAACATCCATCAACTCAGATCTTCAGGAAAGTATGGCAGTCAGGCGTAACCTTATATGCCAGCTGTGGACAAGACGTCAGGCAACCTAGAACAATATGTAGTGTTTTAATATAGGTATAAGTATAACAATAATGAAGTTAAAAATATAGTTTTAGATTAAGATAGTAAATACTTTATCATGTAGTTAGTTTTTTGTATAATAATATAATGTATGTGTTAAATTTATTATAGAGAGCATCTTATTTAAATGTTAAGTAAAATTATTAACAAATACTAAACCAAAAAATATTAGTCAATTATTTACCTTCTCTCCATTCTTTCTAGCGTTTCTGCAATACGAGTAAGGACTCGTTCAATTCCCCTCAATGTTTGGGAATTAATGGTCTCATTTTGTACCCACTGCTGGCTGAAATTAACTAAGGCCTGTCGAGCAGCCACTTTGATAAACGGCAGAGTGCGTCTTTGCCGCCTTCTACAAGTAGGTCCAGTTTCGGCCACCACCCGAGATTCTGTATTAACAGTCCCAGTTATTCGAGGTTCTGAAGTAGGGACGGGTATCTCTGATTCCTTTCCACCATCAACATCCACTTGTTGGATTTGAATTTCAATAGGAGATGGTGCCAATATTATTGAAGGAGAACCTTCTGTTGGTGCCTGTAATTAAAATCAATTTTATTGTTATAATTTCTATTTGTAGTAATGATAGTTTCTATGAGTAAAGATAATATTACTACTATCTCATGAATCAAAATATTCATATTATGCATTTACTTTTAGATACATAATAAAAATATATACTTCGAAGAGCTTATAAAACTTACATTAGTGTCAGATTGGGGGAAAGGATCTATTTGTACTTACCAGGCAAACCAGCTCCAAAGTCCTCGCCTAAAATAATCATGTATTTATTTTCTATATCTGTAAGCTCTGGAACGTCAGAAGGCCTACCACCCGTCCGATATTGAGAATTTCGTAGGGCCGCACATTTCCTTTTTAATTTGCCCTTATAATAGACCCAATCCTAAAAAATAAAAATCAGAATAAATTACAGAATCTATAGATACGCACTTACAAATATATCATAGTTAAGCTTTATTATTTACTTACTGCAGACCAGCCTTTCCAATCTTTGTATGCACTTTCTCCAAAAGCATTTAAAGTTTCCGTCACTTGGATCCATACCTTCTCATATTTTTATACTCTATTATTATAACCCATAGCTATGTCCCTATGAGTGTGCGTAAGTAGGTAACACAACGGCGAGATGTAGACGTGGACATTATTCGAACTTGAATGAATAAGAATTCTGATTTGGAATGCACTTTCAAACTATTCACCCTCATACTTAGAGCACTTGAGGAGGTAACGCGTAGTTTTATATTATAAGTGCACTTAAGATATGCTCATACACATTTAAGATCCGATAAGCTTGAAAACTAATAAAGTTTGTGATTTATGTACGGTTTGTTTTTTGTTTACAAAAGTTGTTAAAGTTCACTTGATCTGTCATCAGCTGGATGATAAGATTTGATGCGTTCAAAAACAGTTTAAAAATATTTACGTATTGTGTACGATATTATATCACTGAATTCTAAAGATGTACAATAAATTAAACTAAAATGTATAATGTAATGTGTTAAAATTTGTTGATTCCACATAATAGTATCGTTAGAGCTTCCGACAATGCCGCAACTGCTTCTTAGATCGTGAAATATATTGCAAATAAATAATGAAACGATTAGAAAAAACCGAACACTTGCCGATTATTAAGTTTATGTTTGATGATGATGTTTTAGAACGTAACTTAAGCAAACAAAATATGAAGGAGACGGAGCTATACGAAAGTCGTATGGCACCATCCCTTACGCACAACCGGTCAGAGACAATGATTTTTTTTTCTCTTTCTGAGGAGTTTGCCAGACAATGATTTACGGCCCTTCCTAACCCTTAACAGGTCAAATACATGTCATTTTATTATCGTTTATATTAATTATTTGCTGTGCACCACCGTCTATTCTTTTAACATTTGTCCAATCCATCCAAAGGTTGTCTGTAAGAGATTGCATTACGCGATAAGACCGCCAATTGTATTACCCTAGTTAAGATTTCTATTTTGTTCATGTAATTATGTTTGTGGTATGCAATAAAGTGTTATTGTATTGTATTGTATGTCAGCAAAACTATGTTCATGGTACCATTTTTTGCAGGTTAATTCCAAATCCAAATCCTCTAATTGAACTGCTCGGAACATGGCAGGTATTTTAAAAGTTTATGGTAGGCCTGCTGGTCAAAGCACCCTCTACACAACGGTGCTAAACATATTCCCACACCATATAACCTTGTGAAACCATTATGTCAATAAAAATGATTTAAATTTGAATTTGAAATATGAACCTGTTCATTGTAGTAGACCATACTAAACTTTGTAGTTATGGAACGCGTAATAAAGTTCCAATCCTCTACAGTCATGTATGTATGTATGTGGTAGGAACGTATGTGCCATCCGAACGTCTTTTCTCGTTGGCCAACCACAGTTTAAATGAAAGCCGCGATAGCCTAGATCCAGAGCGGCTATCAAAAATATTAATTTTACGTACCTTACCACTCAAAGATTGGCCAATGTAAAAAAATATGTTTTTGTTTCTCTATCAAAATAAATTTTGTTAACATAAAGACAATATGTTTTATTATAAAATCGATCCAATAAGTTGTATCGAATCAGTAGTATCGATACAGCTTATTACGATCCGTCCAAACCACCTGGATCGAGCATTCCTAGATCTCCGGAACGTATCAGGCCCTAGATAAAAATTGTATATACGGAAATATCAGGCGTTTATTAACTTTCACATACAAAGTACATTGTGACCGCGGAGAATCTTACCACCGCGAGCTAACTCGATGCAAACGCCATCTAGTTAATATCGGTGTAATAAAAAACGTATGATTTACGAGATCGACGCTAGATGGACAGCATTTAAAATTTAGTTCATATTGACTTTACTTTAAACTAAATCATATCATGACAATTATGACAATAACAGTTAAATATAGACAGTTTATATAGAACAATTTATAATAGGTATGTACCGCAATGTCAGAAAAATAAAGCAGTGAGCCGCTACACGTCGCATGTGGTTGCGTTATGCGGTTACGTTTCGTTTTTCCAATATACAATAGAGAAACATTGATATAAACAACTACGCCAATACTAATCTAACTACAGCTATCACTTTTCTAAAACTTTTCGCCTCGATTCCAAAGCACTCTATAGGTTTTTGTATTAGAAAACTACCACTCCTATATTGTTACAAAATGAATTTTGTACACGCAAGCCGGACGACACCTTTGCTTTTTGCTTGCTCTAAACATAAGCACCTAACGTTTACCTACTTAAAAATTGAAAGCAAATGCTGAAAATTGTATGTGACCTCACGAAATATTTTAAAAATATAACACAAATTATAGACACATTAATTTTATTCTTTAATAACAATATTTCTATAAATGTAGTTATAAAGTTGTATATATTGACTACTCAGTTTCCGTCGTCAGCACAGCCGGAGTAATAGCACAGAATAATTAATTATACAAGTGTAATATATTGTAGGGTGGGTACATGCAAAACTAATGTTTTTGTCAACTACCTTGAGATAAATAAATCAGTCTTGAGTTTACGTCGTTGTGGTTTTATTGAACAATTACAAGTGGCGCAGTTTAATTGGAAATTTGCCGGAAATATCGAACATGCCATTCGGGAAGTTACATGAATTTGATATTCATGGTCGTGCGAATTGGGATGCGTATGTGCGGCTCGTAGAACAGTTCATTTTATTTGAAGGTGCGATATGACTCCGTAAAGAAATTTAATCAATTAGCGACTTTTGCTACGACGCAATAAAGTTCAATTCAGCTCGCGTAACGCTGCATACCTACCAGTATTGGGCAGGTTGCGGGTTGATTCCCACGACAGGAAAAATGTTTGTGCACAGAAAAAAAAAAAGCGCTAGCATTAGTTTCGTGTCTGGATATTGTGGGACTGGGGGTGGTGTGATTTTATACAAATTTACTCTATGTGCGTCCAGTGGTCGCCGCGATCTCGCACTGGCAGTGTAAACTCGCCCCTTTATGAATAGCATATGTCCAGCATTGGATTGCAATAGGCTGATGATGGTGACAAAGGTGCAGTTGTCAATTGCGTCACAGAATAATTAATAGTAGTTGCAAGAAGATATCCTATCTATTATATCCTACTTAGGATAGTAGGTATTTAGGTAAGAAGTGTAAACATATACAACACTAAACATTTACCTACCCGGAAGATATAGCTTTAAGCGATAAGACCGCCCTTTCATCATCAGCCCATCACGTTTCCACTACTGGGACACGGGCCTTCTCTCATACAGAGAGTATGGGCCATAATCCACCACGCTGGCCCAGTGCGGGTTGGTGGATGTCACATTTCCTTGAATTTTTGTGATAAATTCTTGGACATGTCGGTTATATATCTTTAGGTAAACCTGTTTTATTAGAAAAAATGCCAATCATCGCGAGATATAATTATGCAGTACCTAGAAGGATTGTAGTATGCTGGCGCACTACTGCTTGGCGCCAGAATCACTGACCGGTTGTACCTATACTATATGTTTATGTACCTATGTACTGCATCCAAAGGTTTTCTGGAAGAGATCGCTTTATGTGATAACACCGCCAAATAAGTTAAAAGCGGTATTATTAACATTTACCTTTATAACCATTTATTTATGACCAATTAAAAAAACACAGTACCTACTTAAATATAGGTACTACTGTACAATTTGAGGTCTTATCGTTTAATCCTTTTATCAAGTTTGTGTAAAAAAACATTTATACCTAGGTGCCTACTTAAAATACAATACAATTAGGTACCTAAATCTAAATAGGTCTAAATAGGAAAACTTGAAGTTTCTTGCTTTCGCACTTTGGATAGGCGTTATAATTATATTTGTTAAAGTGTGTCCCACAGACAGACAGAGCATATCACGGACGATGTTAGAATAACAACATGGTTTTATCATTTCCCTAAACAACATCTAGTGATTTAACAAATACCTGTCGCCAGAAAATGGGGATACCAGGAATTTTACAAAATCCCTAAGGATACGACGCCGACGTACAGTTTTAATAAATGGGCTCTCGCCAGAACTCTTGCTTTTTAACGTAATAATCTAATAAAATACATTTGACATGGACACTAAGCGCACAAGAGGAAAAGGTACCTACGCGTCAAAACACGTGCCAGTCAATCCTATCAAAACGCACCCACCCCCGCGCCACCACGTGCACCCCTTTCTTTTGATGTCGCCGCCCGCGCGCCGCAACTGCACTAAATAAAATACCTACCAATTATAAAAACCGTGTATTTAGTACCTACATGTGCAACACTAAGGCACAAAACAGATAAGTAATCTGTTTTGTGACTAACCCTTCAGATGTCTAAGACTGTGCAACCCACGATTTCAGCGGTGGTCCCATATAAATTTTATCGAAATTCATTCAGCACTTTTTGAAAAACAATAGCAAAAGCAAAAAATATAAGTTTAATCTTCAAGTTAGTTCTTGTTTTTTTTTTAACTGACTTTCTAAAGGTGGAGGTTTGTATTCGACTGCTTCACTTGCTTCACCCAGGGTAGACTTCCGGCGAGGGAACTCCTAAACGGTGAATAGTACAGACACAACATTTTGTAAATGGATTTAACCATATTAGCCTGTTCTAAATTCCATCATGACATGGCTGATACACCTAGGATTGACTTCCGGCGAGGGAACTCCTCAACAGAGAATAGGACAGACATGATGAAAAACTAACCGACTTCAAAACTACAAATAGGCACTCAAAAGTGAAATATAAATTAATATAATTATCATAAGCGCTACCCACTCATATATTTGAAGTCGGTGCCAGCCAAGTTTGAAAGGTAGTAGATAGATACTACCTACAAGTAGTACTTATCTGCATATAATAGAAAAAAATAGAAAGCACAGATAGTAAGAAAAGTATTTAGAAATGGAAATTAATTAAAGCACGTAATTATTATTGCGGAGCAAGGCGAAAAGCGTCTCCCGTCGAAGCGTTAATATTTAGTTTTCTTTGGTAATACGGATTGGCGGGCGGCCGGCGGCCGGCCGCGGGCGGCCAGCGTTGGCACACGGCGAGCTCGCGCGGCAGGTTAATTGTCCCTCCACCGGCCGCTGCGCGTGCGTCACCGGCACGACTCGCGGCACGGCGAGCGGTTACACAACCGGCTACCGATATTCTTCGTTGGTCCGACAAGGATTAATATTTTAGCGCATAATATATGTCGCTGCAGTACCTACAATAAATAATTTATCTGTGTATAATGTAAGTACCTACTTATGTATGTAGGAACTGTATCATTTATCTAATAATATAAATTACCTAAGTAAATACACCATATATATACAAATGTACATTTGTATATGTCACATCATACGTACGCTTCCGTAAACCAATGCATTAATTAATTACTATTACTTCTTCTGTGTAACTACACAATGTAATCAAAACAATTCCACTTATAAAAAGTCCAAAAAGGAATTCGCTCGGCTGAATTCGAACTGGTTTTCTGGAAGAGATCGCTTTATAACACCGCTTAATCCTTTTAAAACTTTACTTTGACTTTTTTTTATATAAAACGGCTGATCCGATTTATCCGCAAAGAAATAAAAACAAATAGCGGCTCTTGTTGCGACGCAATAAAGTTCAATTCGGCTCGCGTACCGCTGCATACCTACCAGTACTGGGATAGTATGAAACTCCATCTCTATATTATACCATATAGGTACATATATCAATGTCTGATGTATTGTCTTGCAGTAGATAAGTAGGTTCCTAGGTACCTAACTACATTAAATAGATTATCCCGTGATGCGAGTCTATCTACATGTAGTAGGTAAGTAAGCATTTATTTATCTAAACTAATATTATAAAGAGGAAGGATTTTATTGTTTGTTTCTTTGCATTGAATAGGCTCCGAAACTACTGAACTGATTTGAAAAATTCTTTCACTGTTGGGTAGCTACACTACCTAACCCCGGGTGACATTGGCTATATAATATTTTCAAAAAAAAAGGGAACCTTACTAAAACCACACTAAAACTGACAAAATGTAGCCCAAGGTGTAAAAACAATTTATTAAATACCCGTGCGAAGCCGGGGCGGGCTGCTAGTCTATCGTTATTAAGATACCTAGAAGAAGGTACTACCTACACACATTTATTTAATGTAGGTTTTAAGTAGTTATACCTAGGCAGTAGGCACCTATGTCATGTTCCTGTCATGACCCTGGTGTCACATTAGGTTAATTTTTATTGGATCACTTTAGGCAAACGTGTCTTTACGTACGTAACGCCGCGCGCAGCTGGCGCGGGCGCCCGCCGCGCCGGCTCGTGTATCGCTGGGCGGCACCGCGTTGTACCAATTACAACCGTACATGGTAGCGTTTTTGGTTGAATTTAGGTTGTTACTAAATAACTTGGTTCACAAATATTCATACATAGAAACAATTAAGACCTTCTTTTTTTTGAAGTCGGTTAAAAAGGGATATCTTTCACATTTATTTATTTATTTATTCCTGCATTTTTTATTGGAGAATTCAAGCGACCGAAACAGTTAACTAATTATTTCTTGTGGTTCTCAACCTCAGTGGTGTGAAATCTCATACACCAATGAGGTTGCAGGTTCAATTCCCGTGACGGGAAAAATGTATACTACAGAAAACTTAATAGTACCATGGTTATACTTAAACACAAATTCTGTAAATAGGTATAGGTACGTACCTGGTCTGGAGGACAATTACCTAAATTGACAACCCAACTTACACAAAAGAAGGAGATTCAATTGTAGTTATTTTCGTTTTTTATTTATGTTTGTTACCTCAGATCTTCGTCATTTATAAACCGATTTGAAAAAGTCATTTTGCGTTGATTTCAGTATAGCTACGAAGTAGTCCCATATAAGTTTCATCAATAATTGAAAGAGAGGCGCTCTGTAGGTTAATATGACTGGTAGGTATGCAGCGCTACGCGAGCTAATTGAATTTTATAGCGTCTCCGCAAAGAAGTTTAAACAAATAGCGACTCATGCGACGACGCAATAAAGTTCAATTCAGCTCGCATGTGGCACTGCTATTTAATTGTTATGAGCAAGCGTGGCGCTTACCATTTAAGCGATAAGACCGCCATTTCATCATCAGCCCATCACGTTTCCACTGCTGGGACACGGGCCTTCTCTCATACAGAGAGTATGGGCCATAATCGACCACGCTGGCCCAGTGCGGGTTGGTGGATGTCACATGTCCTTGAATTTTTGTGATAAATTCTTGGACAGAGATCGGTAGCGGTAAAATGTGTATGTTTGTGCTATATATTATGTGTGTGCTGAGTGCTAATAATGTGTGTTTGTGAAAAAAATCCGTCCAGTAGTTTTCGCGTGAAATAGTAAAAAGCATTCATACATCCTCACAAACATTCGCAATAAAAGTATATCAGTGTACATGCGCTAAAGTTCGCAGAGCCTATGTTCAGACTCGCCAAGATACGTCGGCCGTATTGTACCTACCAGTCATATTAACCTACAAAGCGCACCTCTTTCTATCGCATAGCTCTTATCTCTTCTGACGCAGCAAGTGTAACGACGCGCGACCCGCCACCGGTGTCCGGCTATGTACTTAAGCTTCGTACCTACTTACAGTGCGGAGTGCGCTAGGCCTGGTACTATTAAGTATTCTGTGGTCATACCTACACAGGCGGCGCCGGCGGTGTCGCCCGACATATAAGGCGTTGCGTGGCGTGCATTACATTGTGAGGTTTCTATTATTTTAATAATATATTGATATGATGCTTGTATAAATGTTAACTTATGGTATGATCAATAATTAAAAAAACAATTATCCCTGTATCTATTCTAGTTAAAATTATATAACGACCAAATCTAGAAGTACCTAGATACCTACAGATTGCTGCAATATAACATGCAAAAGTGTAGTTAAACCTAGGTACCGAACCAACATACTTACTACACAATATTTAATAATACTATGGTTATGTGTGGCATAGGTACCTGGTCTGGAGGACTATTAGGTACCTAAATTGCCTGGAAGAGATCGCTACACACACATGACACATATCGAACACTTTCTTTTTAACCGACTTTAACAAAAGAAGTAGGTTCTCAATTCAATTCGTTTTTTATTTAGGTTTTTACCTCAGAACTTCGTCATTTATAAACCGATTTGAAAAATTATTTTTGCGTTGAGTTCAGTGTAGCTACGAAGTGGTCCCATATAAGTTTCATCAATATTTGACCTAGGACTTTGAAGATATATTGAAGTTTTTTTTTAGTGAAGTGTATACTTGTAAAAAATATTAATTTTCTGTGATGTTTCGTAATTTGATATTTGCGATACAATAAAGTGTTTATCTATCTACACATATCGGTAGGTATTAATCTAATTATATTAAGATACCCAAGTAAGTAAGTAAGTTTTAAGTAGGTGTACCTATATGCCATGTTCATATGACCCCTGTTGATGTGACACATTTATTGTGGTAGCATAATAATAAATAATAACACAGTAGAACGGAATCTTCTTTGATCGAGTCTCAAACGCCGCCATTTATATACCTACTTCCCCCTTCTTGTCGTTACGCCCCTCTGTCGTCCAGGCGTGTTGCCAAGATTGCTTAGTGTTATAAATTGCATACGTCTAAAGCTCAGGTAAAGTATCCACGTCGGACCACGAAGAAATGGTCCTACCGACTGATTTCGTAATATTTTTGTAATTTCACGGAACCACGATTCACGATTCCACGATGTCTGGAAGAGATCGCTTTAAGCGATAAGACCGCCCTTTCATCATCAGCCCATCACGTTGCCACTGCTGGGACACGGGCCTTCTCTCATACAGAGAGTATATTATAATAATCGACCACGCTGGCCCAGTGCGGGTTGGTCGATGTCACATGTCCTTGAATTTTTGTGATAAATTCTTGGACATGCCGGTTTCCTCACGATGTTTTCCTTCACCGTTTTTAGAGCGAGCGTTAAAATCCACACATAACTGCGTCGGATCGAATGTCGCACGTGCTCCCACTGAGCCACCCTTTGCGACACTTATATTGTTAATTTTGTCTTTTTAATTTTGTCCTAACATAGCCTATGTACCAGTACTTTTAGTTCATGTACTTTTAGTTCAAAACCTACAGGCCTAGCGCACTCCGCACTGTAGGTACGAAGCTACAAGTACATAGCCGGACACCGACGGCGGGTCGCGCGTCGTTACACGTGCCGCGTCAGAAGAGATAAGAGCTATGCGATTGAAAGAGAGGCGCTCCGTAGGTTAATATGACTGGTAGGTATGCAGCGCTACGCAAGCTAAATTGAATTTTATAGCGTCTCCGCAAAGAAATTTAAACAAATAGCGACTGCTGCATACCTACCACTGGGCATACTATAAACCTGGGTTCGAATCCCGACTCGTGACCCTGCCACCAATGACTTGTTCATAGTTAAGTGCAGATTTTGCACGCTCGCTCCAAAACGGTGAAGGAAAACATCGTGATGAAACCCGCTTACGCGCTTTGGAGTGGTAGACTCTGGCCGTGGTTGTAATACCACCCACCGAACAAAGCCATGCCGTCAAGCGACCTAGTCGTGAACCGCATCCAAATTGGTTAACCAGTTTAATTCAATTCAATTTCATTTATTTCAATCAAAAGATCATATACAATAGTTATATTACAATGAATTCAATTAAAAGAGAACAAACATACAAATAAATAACAAATAATTAATAATAACAATAATAATAAATGTCACAGAATCATATATTATATATTCATTATAAATTATCATATTATTCTCCTGTCACATTTTCATCATTTGTTTATTAGTCAGTACATGAACCCTACAGCAATGGTTTATGTACTGACAGTCAAACCTGTATGATAAAGTTGTTAGGATAGTGTTGGGGCTGGCCCGGACCCTGCGCACCAGGGATGTGCACCGTTTTCGCATGGTCGTGTAGAAACAATCGACCCGCGACTCGGCAAACATTCCCGATGCGCTACAGTGCCGGGGCAGCCCCATCAGTATCCTAAACGCATTATTATATTGAACCCGAAGGGCGCTGTACTGTTTCGGCGTATATGCCACCCACAGGCTGCTCGTATAGAAGGACGTACAAAATGCTCTGAAAAGAGTAATTTTGACGTCCCTCGAACAACGCGCAAACCTGCGGGCTATCATATTGGCCCTCACAGACAACGCCCTTCGCTCCCTCTCTAAGTCTGCATCGTCCTTCAGGTCAGAGGTTAACACATGCCCAAGATACTTAAACTGATCGACCCTTTTAAGTTCGGTACCGGTTTAGGACAGTCACAAGGTGGCAAACTTATAACACCCCTCCTTTTTGCGTCGGTGGTTAAAACCCTTAGGGGGTTTTAACCCCCGACACACGCGAGTTACCTATCTATCATTTAGGTATTTAGGTAGGCACTGCGATTGTTTTGGGCAGGCGTGGCGCTTGCCATCAGGTGATTTCGTGGTATTTTTGTAATTTCACGGAACCAGTTTTGGTATTTGTTCATATATCTGATGTCTCGGGGCGATGAGTGCTATTTAATTGTTATGAGCAAGCGTGGCGCTTACCATCAGGAGAACGATTTGCTCCTCTCATCACTTAGTTTCATAAAAACAGAATAAATAATAAGTACTTTTATTAAATAGGTAAACCTGTTTTATTAAAAAAAACGCTAAATCATCGCGAGATATAATTATGCAGTAGTAGGATTGTAGTATGCTTACGCACTACCAATTCCACTTATAAAAAGTCCAAAAAGGAATTCCCTCGGCTGAGTTCGAACTCGATTATCTCAGCCTTCGAAACCGTGTTTCAAACCGCTAGGCCAACTGACTGTTAAAGAAACTGTCGAAAATTGTCTATATATAATTATAGTCTCGAAAACCGTTCATTTATTAAGTAAATCTCGGAAATTACTGGTTCGATTTGCAAAATTCTTGAAGTAATAAAAAGCTAGTTTATCCTTGATAAATAAATATTATTTATAGTAATAAATATAATTGTAATTAAACACGAAATGACCGTATCTATGAATTTCAAATAAGCATATTTTATATATATCGGCGTGCGCTGCCAAAACGCCTTAAAATTCATGTTTATAATGTGTAGCAAATTATTTGTTTTAAAGTGCTCTATAAAAAAGTCCGCGACACGATATATCTATCTAACATATTTGAGCAAGAATAAAGGTATTTATGTTTAAAGAAAAGAAAAAATTCAAAGCCGTCTTTTTCGATGTAATTATTAGATACAACATATTAATCCTTATTAAATTAAATACGTTAATCGTAAAGGAAATTTTGTATAGATGAAGTTTGTCCTTTGAACCATATAAATCGAAACTATAGTTTAGGAGATAACGTGAAATGAATGAATGCCTATCTATAGTAACGGCACAGTTTATTTAATAGTTTGTATGAAGCTGTAACCATTTGCCGGTTTTCTATGTATTTTAACCAAATCTCGTAAACTACACAACTCATGAAGCTGAAATTTTCAGAGGAGGTTCCCGGTAGGGTGTCCGTATGCGCCGAGAAAGGACAAATTCACAGGGCCGGATCGAGGTGGTGAAACGGGGGTTCGAAGGTTAAATATATGAAATTTTCATGTTTTTTCAAAGAAAAGTATTAACTCTATATCTAGTATCGAGTAGCACTTGTGATTACCCGTGATCGACTCATACACGCCGACCCGCTAGAGCGTCGACGAATGGCTGAAAACTCGATTTGAAAGTGTGGCAAAAAACACAATATTTTACCGAAACGCCCCCGGGGCGTTCAAATTTTTGTTTTTTTTATTTTTTTATTTTTTTTTATACACTGCAGGATACTGAAAAAATTTTTGTACTGCAAAAAGACGGGTACGGCAAAATCGCTCGAACAAACCGATCGTCCAAATTAGGGTCCGACAATTTCAAAATTTTGTGTTGTAATTTGCGGCGGCCATCTTGAATTTTATGCCATTTTTTTTTCAAAAATCGTAATCGGCGCCCCCGTTTTACTCGAAAATGAACCCCATATTGTCACGTGACATGGACATTTTCGAAGATACGACCGCCATGATGGCCGCCATTTTGTTTTTTTAACATTTTCGATTTTATTGCTGAGAAAAAGGACATTTTCTATACGAATACGTATAAAACGTTATCCCACCGGTACTCCTTCATAGAAATACTTAACGTTAGGCGCCTGTTTTCAAAAATCGATATCTCGCAAAGTAGCCGGCCGACAGAGATGAAAATGATCAAATGTCATTTTCACTAACGTCAACTACCCGGTAGTGTGAAATTTCTATTCAAAATACTATTATTTCTACTTTTCATGTTTTCGGGGTAAATCTCCAAAATTAGCCTAAAAATGGGGAAAATTTTTGAAAAGGGCAATACCTCTCGCCGTCTTCCACGACCGTCTCATACAAGTCGAGCAGCTCCGATGTGAGCTTCTGCCTCGAAAATAGGTTTGAAAATGTGCAAATTTCAATCGTTTTCCAAAATGGCCCCCGCGGCGTCCGCCATGTTGTTTTTATTTTTTGATATATTTTTTTTTACAAACGTCAGGACATAACTGATGTTTCTGTATCAAAAACGTATCAGAATCGCGAAATCGCTTGAACAAACTAATTTTTCAAAGTAGGGTCTCGTGGTGCCCGTTTTTCGAGTTGAAATATTCGGCAGCCATCTTGGTTTTTTTGAAAAAAAAAGTTAAAAAATCGAAATGAGCGTAGACGGTTTACTCGAAAACGACCCCCATATTGCCACTTTTGATACATTTTTTTTGAGATACCACCATGGTGTCGGCCGCCATTTTGATTTTTTGGAAATTTTCGATTTTTCTGTCGGGTCGATTTTGATTCTCTATACGAATATATATAACACTATATCGCACCTCTTCTCCTTCATGCTTAGAATTTCTGTCAATGTGTTCGTTTTGTGGTGGTAATTGAGCTTTATATATAGGGGATCGGACTAGTATTTCGCCGCGTGCGCGAGCTGCTAAAGCAGCTCGCGTGGGGGGGTGTTGTTTTTTTTTTATAGACGCTTCCTATCGACTACGGTTCAAAAGTTTTGTTTGGCTTATTTTTCCGGAAAAAAAACTTTTGTATGGCAGCCATCTTGAAAAATGGCGGAATCCAAATTTTTTTTTCATAATCGTAATCTACGACCCAGAAAACCCCCCGATGCAAAATTTCAGTTGGATCGGAGCAACTTTCAAAATGGCCGCCATTTTTTTTTCTTTTTTTTTAATTTTTTCAACTTTTCCAAATTTCCCCCATCGCCCTCTATGACATTTGGTCGAGCACTCTATATCTATCTCTTACCGTTTAAAAGTTATTTGCATTTTGATTTTGTATGGCGGCCATGTTTTTTTGTATGGCGGCCATCTTTTTTTTCAAATTTTCAAAAATGGCCCAGGTTTTGGGGCATATTTAGTTCAAGCGGTACCCCCATCCGATTTATTGTTTCCGAGATCCCTTGAGCAGTTCCATCTCGGAGACACCTTTCCATGGATTTCGGATTTTTCTGGTTGGTTTCAAAACACCCTCTATCCAACAGTACCAAACACTACCCCCCACCATATCGGCAAGTACCACTTCTATTTCTGTCAATTGTCAGTGAGTGGTCTTTCAGTTTTATATAATATAACTAGTATTTCGCCGCGTGCGCGAGCTGCTAAAGCAGCTCGCGTGGTGGTGGTGTTATTTTTTTTTTATAGAAACTTCCTATCGATTACGGTTCTAAAGTTATCTAAGCCTTTATGTTCTAAAAACAAACTTTTGTATGGCGGCCATATTGGAAAATGGCGCAATCCAAGTGATTTTGTGGCGTGCGCGAGCTGCTAAAGCAGCTCGCGTGGGGTGGTGTTGTTTTTTTTTTATAGAAGCTCCCTATCGATTACGGTTTTAAAGTTATTCTCTTTGTTCGGAAAAAAATCTTTTGTATGGCGGCCATCTTGAAAAATGGCGGAATCCAAATAATTTTTTCATAATCGTAATCTACGACCCAGAAAACCCCCCGATGCAAAATTTCAGTCGGATCGGACCAACTTTCAAAATGGCCGCCATTTTTTTTTCTTTTTTTTTAAATTTTTTCAACTTTTCCAAATTCTCCTCATGGTCCTCTATGATATTTGGTCGAGCACCCTATACCTATCTCTAACCGTTCAAAAGTTATTTGCATATTATTTTCACCTATTTTGTCATGAAAAAAAACGTTTGTATGGCAGCCATCTTGAAAAATGGCGGAATCCAAATTTTTTTTTCATAATCGTAAATAACGACCCAGAAAACCCCCCTATGCAAAATTTCAGTCGGATCGGAGCAACTTTCAAAATGGCCGCCATTTTTTTTTCTTTTTTTTTAATTTTTCCAACTTTTTCGAATTTCCCCCATCGCCCTCTATGACATTTGGTCGAGCACCCTATACCTATCTCTAACCATTCAAAAGTTATTTACATTTTTATTTTGTATGGCGGCCATGTTTTTTTGTACGGCGGCCATCTTTTTTTTCAAATTTTCAAAATCGGCCCAAGGTTTGGGGCATATTTAGTTCAAGCGGTACCCCCATCCGATTTATAGTTTCCGAGATCCCTTGAGCAGTTCCATCACGGAAACCACTTTCTGGTGATTTCGGATTTTTCTGGTTGGTTTCGAAACACCCTCTATCCAACGGTACCAAACACTCCCCCCCACCATAACGGCAAGTACCACTTCTATTTCTGTCAAATGTCATGGTCTTCCAGTTTTATATAATATAACTAGTATTTCGCCGCGTGCGCGAGCTGCTAAAGCAGCTCGCGTCAGTTATTTTTAGGGCTACCTATCGACTACGGTTCTAAAGTTATCTAAACCTTTTTGTTCTGAAAACAAACTTTTGTATGGCGGCCATCTTGAAAAATGGTGGAATCCAAGTGATTTTGTGGTGTGAGCAGTGTGGGGGGGGCGGCTGCTTTTTTCCCCTAGACTACGATTTTAAAGTTTTGTTTGCCATTTTTTAGTATGGCGGCCATCTTGAAAAATGGCGGAATTTATGGAGTGCGAGCTGCTTAAGCAGCTCGCGCACTCCAACAAGGACGGAAGACGAAACTCTTTGTACGTAGTACAAGAAGTTTCTTCTTGCAAAACAAGTTTTAATTAAATTAAATTAAAAAGTTTTTATGACAAGCTTTTATGATCTAGCAGCCACATCATGACGAAGTTTACAACGGGCTATCACAATTCAATGTATGTACGAATGTCATGTCTGTCCTATTCTCTGTTGAGGAGTTCCCTCGCCGGAAGTCAATCCTGGGTGTATCAGCCATTTAGAACAGGCTATTATGGTTAAATTTATTTACAAAATGTTGTGTCTGTACTATTCACCGTTGAGGAGTTCCCTCGCCGGAAGTCAACCCTGGGTGAAGCAAGTGAAGCAGTCGAATACAAACCTCCACCTTTAGAAAGTCGGTTACAAACAAAACAAGAACCGACTTGAAGATTAAACTTATATATTTTGTTTTTGGACTTTTATAACAATCTTGGATTTTTATGGCGTAAGCGAGCTGCAAGCCATTATAACAAAATTATCCTAAAAATGGGGAAATTAGTTATATTGGCAACACTGCTCTTCATCATCTAAAATAAAAATTAGCCCACTCAGACTGCCAACTGTCCCTAAACTAATTTTACGCACGGACACACACAGAATTACAAACAAAGAATACACATTTCCCGCCCTTTTTATTGAGTACAGTATCGATATTTTTGTTTCGATACCATATCCCTAGTAATGTCTTGTAATTTGTAATCTGATGTTTACAATCAATGTACAAAAGTCCCAAAAACCCTCCGAAATCAAACAAGATATCAGGTATACAAATGGGTCTTTACATTCCAAACCTAGGCTAAGCTCCCGCGCAGCCTCGAATATATCGTGTGCGTGTTTTAAGGCTTGCCAGCGCCATCTAGTTACGCGTTTTGAACTAAAACATGATTAGCCTAATTTTACTCTAAACAATCAAATATATATATATATATGTACCTGAGGACATGCACTTTTAGTTTAATGTTTTACGTACCTACAATAAATCATTTATCTATTTTATGTATTATAATGACAGAATATGAAGGTGCGATATGACTCCGTAAAGAAATTTAATCAATTAGCGACTTTTGCTACGACGCAATAAAGTTCAATTCAGCTCGCGTAACGCTGCATACCTACCAGTATTGGGCAGGTTGCGGGTTGATTCCCACGACAGGAAAAATGTTTGTGCACAGAAAAAAAAAGCGCTAGCATTAGTTTCGTGTCTGGGTGTTGTGGGACTGGGGGTGGTGTGATTTTATACAAATTTACTCTATGTGCGTCCAGTGGTCGCCGCGATCTCGCACTGGCAGTGTAAACTCGCCCCTTTATGAATAGCATATGTCCAGCATTGGATTGCAATAGGCTGATGATGGTGACAAAGGTGCAGTTGTCAATTGCGTCACAGAATAATTAATAGTAGTTGCAAGAAGATATCCTATCTATTATATCCTACTTAGGATAGTAGGTATTTAGGTAAGAAGTGTAAACATATACAACACTAAACATTTACCTACCCGGAAGATATAGCTTTAAGCGATAAGACCGCCCTTTCATCATCAGCCCATCACGTTTCCACTGCTGGGACACGGGCCTTCTCTCATACAGAGAATATGGGCCATAATCCACCACGATGGCCCAGTGCGGGTTGGTGGATGTCACATTTCCTTGAATTTTTGTGATAAAGTCTTGGACATGTCGGTTTCCTCATGATGTTTTCCTTCACCGTTTTTAGAGCGAGCGTTAAAATCCACACACAACTTAAGTCAGTAGAACTTGGGTGCGTCGGATCGAATGTCGCACGTGCTCCCACTGAACCACACTCGCTCCGCCCTTTGCGACACTTATATTGTTAATTTTGTCATTTTAATTTTATCCTAACATAGCCTATGTACCTAACTACATGTACTTTTAGTTCAAAACCTACAGGCCTAGCGCACTCCGCACTGTAGGTACGAAGCTACAAGTACATAGCCGGACACCGACGGCGGGTCGCGCGTCGTTACACGTGCCGCGTCAGAAGAGATAAGAGCTATGCGATTGAAAGAGAGGCGCTCTGTAGGTTAATATGACTGGTAGGTATGCAGCGCTACGCAAGCTAAATTGAATTTTATAGCGTGACCCTGCTCCAATGACTTATAGTTAAGTGCAGATTTTGCACGCTCGCTCTGAAACAGTGAAGGAAAACATCGTGATGAAACCCGCTTACGCGCTTTGGAGTGGTAGGCTCTGGCCGTGGTTGTAATACCACCCACCGAACAAAACCATACCGTCAAGCGACCTAGTCGTGTTTCGGGATGATGTTCGGTGAACCATCGGGGAGACGGGTCTGAGCAGCCGCTCATCTGCCGTCTCTCTCTAGATCTATGTGCTCCATCTTAGGCCACATCAGGCGAGATAGTGGCCAAACATAGATCTATGAAGCGTAAAAAAATCATGACCCTTATGACCTAGCCAATAAGGGTTATTATAAGTTTGAGTATCTCCGGCTGTATATTTTTTACGCCTTCGATCATTTTGATTCATTCCCAATTCCTATTCGTTCGCTTACGTATGTTATATTAAACTCTTATTAGTCTAAGTAATAATAATTAATGCTTGAGGTTTCTAAATAAAGTTTAATCACAGAACACTAAGAAACATAAGCATCACTCCGCAAAGAAATTTAAACAAATAGCGACTCTTGCTATGACGCAATAAAATTCAATTTGAACCCCCGGGGGGTATATTATTTTGTTGTAACAATTACAACCGTAGTTTGAAGCATTTTAGGTTGAATTTAGATTGTTACTAAATAAGTAGCTTCACCGCTAATCCGTCGGCGCTGCTGCTAACTTTCTTAAATACCTATTCTAACGTTCCACGTTACTTTCTTAATTATTTCGTCTCTTACTTCATAAGAACCTTTTCCGGACAATAACAAACACAACAAAAAAAAAATTGGCGAAATTGGTCCAGCCGTTCACGCATGTGACCGCATGATGCCGTGACCAAGGAAAATAAGTACCTATTCATAACACAATACCTACTTAAATATAGGTACCTACTGTACAATTTGAGGTCTTATCGCTAAATCATGTTTGTGTATAAAAAACATTTATATCTAGGTACTTACCTACTTAACCCTAGAAAGATAGTAGGTATGTGTAAAATTTTCGCATGCACGTTCGAAATATTGCTCTATCTTTTTAAATAGTGCGAATCCGTTGCTGTGCGTTTAAGACATCTCACTCAATCAATCAATCAATCAATCAAAAGTTCTTTATTCAATTTTGTCGTCACAGACGCACTTATGAACGTCAATTATTACAATGACTCTACCACCGTATCGGAAAAAAAACCACTACTCAGAAGATACGGCAAGAAACTGAGGGGCATATTTTTTTAGAACTTTTGTTACAATATTTTATGTTTGTTTTTGAAAATATTATTTTTCTTATGTGCCAGTTGGCTACTTGGCAGAAGCGGAATGTTCCATGCATCTTTGTCTTCTATGTTATTACTAACTTTATAGTATGCTTTTTTTATTAGAATATGTTTCACCCTAAATTTGAATCTACTTTCTGTGAGCTCCGTTATACATTTTGGAATTTTATTGTAAAAACGTACACAATTGACCATGAAGGACTTATTCGTTTTACTCAGTCTAAACCTAGGTACTGCAATTCTATCTTTATTTCTAGTGTTTATGTTGTGGTGGTCACTATTCACCTTGAATTTGTGCAGATTTTTACGAACATACATTATATTTTCATAAATATACAGAGAAGGTAAAGTTAATACATTAATTTGTTTAAAGACTTCTCTTAATGATTCGCGAGGACCTAACTCATAAATAGCGCGAACCGCCCGCTTTTGTAAAATAAAAATTGCTTCTATATCCGCGGCAGACCCCCACAGCAAAATGCCATATGACATTAACAACAAACCAACAAAACTAAAACGCGACTCAGCACTCCCGCGGTGGTGACATATGAAACCGATACACCGCGGGTCATCGCTTCGCCTACCGAGTCACTGCAGGTTGTTGACCGAGTGACCCCTCCGTCACCCGTCGTCATACCTCAGCCTGTGACGTCAGCTGCTGCTGCACCGCCACCTCCATCCCGGCGTCAGAAGCAGTCTTACGCCCAGGTATCCCGAGCCTCGCAGCCAGCAACATCAGCTGTGTTACGAACTACTTCTGCAGCTGCCCGTAGCCTGACCAACGACGGCTTCACGCTCGTGGAGAAAAAGCGCCGGCTTCGACAGATTAGCCGTAATCATCGTGGCACCGCCACGGTTACAACTTCAACGTTGCGTGTTGTAACCCCGACCATCAAGATATACCTCTCCCGCCTGGACAAAGAGACGAAAGGTGAAGAAGTCCTTCGATACGTCCGGGAGAGAATAAGCATGTACCGGAATTCGCGTGAGGAGTCCATCAACCTGAGTTTGTCGCGGCTGGAGCAGATTAGGACCACTGACTTCAAGTCCTACGCGCTCCAGGTTCCAGCGGAACACGCGAAGATGTTCCTCGCCCCGGACTCCTGGCCTGCAGGGATAGTCTACCGCCGGTACAGGGAAAGTAGGCGAAAACAATTCCCTGTTGTAGCTTCATAAAAATAGTTTTTAATATTATAATATGTATGTTAGTCTGTAAGGTATATATAATATGGGTCTTAGAATTACTTTAGTCACTTATGTAACTATTGTTTTCTTAAGTTACCTGAAATAAAGAAGTAATAATAAATAATAAATAAATAAAATAAATTAAGCTGTGGAAGTATGCAAAGTAAACTAACCGAGCCGTAGCTACATATATCCGTTAATTGCCTAATTTTACTAACCGCGTATGCAGCAGAACTAAGTTTTCCTGATAGAGCATCTTTCATCTTTAGCCCATCACGTTTCCACTGCTGGGACACGGGCCTTTCTCTCATACAGAGAGTATATAAAAATCCACCACGCTGGCCCAGTGCGGCTTGGTAGATGTATGTCCTTGAATTTTTGTGATAAATTCTTGGACATGTCGGTTATATATCTTTAGGTAAACCTGTTTTATTAGAAAAAATGCCAATCATCGCGAGATATAATTATGCAGTACCTAGAAGGATTGTAGTATGCTTGCGCACTACTGCTTGGCGCCAGAAACACTGACCGGTTGTACCTATACTATATGTTTATGTACCTATGTACTCCATCCAAAGGTTTTCTGGAAGAGATCGCTTTATGTGATAACACCGCCAAATAAATTAAAAGCGGTATTATTAACATTTACCTTTATAACCATTTATTTATGACCAATTAAAAAAACACAGTACCTACTTAAATATAGGTACTACTGTACAATTTGAGGTCTTATCGTTTAATCCTTTTATCAAGTTTGTGTAAAAAAACATTTATACCTAGGTGCCTACTTAAAATACAATACAATTAGGTACCTAAATCTAAATAGGTCTAAATAGGAAAACTTGAAGTTTCTTGCTTTCGCACTTTGGATAGGCGTTATAATTATATTTGTTAAAGTGTGTGCCACAGACAGACAGAGCATATATCACGGACGATGTTAAAATAACAACATGGTTTTATCATTTCCCTAAACAACATCTAGTGATTTAACAAATACCTGTCGCCAGAAAATGGGGATACCAGGAATTTTACAAAATCCCTACGGATACGACGCCGACGTACAGTTTTAATAAATGGGCTCTCGCCAGAACTCTTGCTTTTTAACGTAATAATCTAATAAAATACATTTGACATGGACACTAAGCGCACAAGAGGAAAAGGTACCTACGCGTCAAAACACGTGCCAGTCAATCCTATCAAAACGCACCCACCCCCGCGCCACCACGTGCACCCCTTTCTTTTGATGTCGCCGCCCACGCGCCGCAACTGCACTAAATAAAATACCTACCAATTATAAAAACCGTGTATTTTGTACCTACATGTGCAACACTAAGGCACAAAACAGATAAGTAATCTGTTTTGTGACTAACCCTTCAGATGTCTAAGACTGTGCAACCCACGATTTCAGCGGTGGTCCCATATAAATTTTATCGAAATTCATTCAGCACTTTTTGAAAAAATAGCAAAAGCAAAAAATATAAGTTTAATCTTCAAGTTGGTTCTTGTTTTTTTTTTTAACCGACGAGTTCTTGGATATGCCGGTCTCCTCTTGCAGAATCTCTCTAATTTATTAGCTAAACTGTTTTCAGATGCTCACAGGGACTCTGACTTTTGATTTAGTTCCATGTCAGTACCTCATGACATGGAATTATCACATACCATGACACTAATTTAGCATGTTTAAGTAGATAACAACATGAAACTGACACATAGCTTTAGTTAAAACTCTACATTATAAAATTATGATTTATGATGACTTACAGGACAAATCATTACACTCATATAATTACTATAGTATATATGAATGTATACATAGGTACCTAAATAGGTTTTTGTTTCAGTTCTTTAATATACCTACTTACTATAAACCTAATTCACCAACCTAAGTCAACTCGATCGACGCCTACCCAAGAATCGAATGCTATTTATGACATACATACATAAGTACCTACTTAAATAATAATCAAAGGCAATGAATGTAATCGATGCGCCTAGAATATAATATCTATGTTATTAGATGACAAGAAGTGTCTTATGTCGTTACCTAGGAGAATATATACCTATCTAGGTACCTACTTAATATTTGAATATGATTCATACATTAAAATTGTCTATAACTTACCTACCTGAATCACGTACGAATTTTGGGGACTATGATTAACGACATGTAATATTTAATACCACGAGTTCAGTTCTCAGCCGAGGATCTACATCATAAATACCTAGGTACATAATTTTTTCTTAAACGTCGAATATGGTCGCTTATGCAACTTATGTAAAATTAGCTTACTGGGAATAAGTTTTGGATAAAGATCACTTTTCTAAATCTTATCGCCTCGACTCCAAAAACACTCTATAAGTTTACTAAACTACCACTCCTATATTGTAACAAAATGAATTTTGTACACGCGAGCCGGACGACACCTTTGCTTTTTTGCTTGCTCTAATACATAAGCATCTAACGTTTACCTACTTAAAATTGAAAGCAAATGCTGAAAATTGTATGTGACCTCACGAAATATTTTAAAAATATAACAAAAATTATAGACACATTAACTTTAATCTTTAATAACAATATTTCTATAAATGTGGTTATAAAGTTGTATATATTGACTACTCATTTTCCGTTATCCGTCGTCAGCACAGCCGGAGTAATAGCATAGAATAATTAATTATACAAGTAGGGGAACCTGTTGTACCTTGGACAGTTTTTTAGTTATATATTTTTTATTGTGATTTGACGTACAGCACACAAATCATATTTGCATATTTCGAAATTCCAATTATTTGGGTACTCACCACCAAAATATCAGAAATGTATATTTCATACCTACGGAGATTTTAAAATTTTAAAAAAAAAGGTAAATAAGGCCAAGGTACAACATACCCTATGTACCTGGGCCAGTACTACGGTGTACCTAGGACACATGGAGAATTTGGGGGTAATTTAAGCAAATTATTAAGTTTTCTTAACCAAAATTGTTTTATTCGGTCTATTACAATATTTAACAAAACACTTTAGAAATTCTGAACAAAATTAAAATAATATTCGTAGTTTTTTTGTTTGCTTTTCAAACAAAATCTCTAAACCAAAACAACTAACTTTTAACCACTGTTTTGTTATATCACAAACTTTAAAATTAGTAGGCACATAGACCTAGGTAGGTACATTTGAACATATCACATAATATAATATAGCAAATCAATATAACCTATAATATAGCTAATAGAAAATAAAATGTTTAAACAATTAACTTTATAAATCATTATTTCTCTCTTAAACTTTTTAATCAGTTATTAGGACTAGCTTTTATGAGAACACTATCAATATAAAGATATATTATTTAGCCTTTAGCATTTAGTAGAAATCCCAGTACTTCTGTGTCTCTGGAACATAATAAATTTCTCTGTTCTTGTTAACTTTTTGCGGGGTCTTAATTTTTTCTATAATGTCACTCATCGGGTACAGATTCAAATCCTCTTTTTCAGGCCATTCCCAGTTTTTAAGTGATTTTTGCATTGATTTCAGTAATACAGGGTGTATTCAGATATTGATAAGGTACAACATCCAGGTTGTACCTTGGCCACTGACCAAGGAACAACTGATCGACAGTGACCGAGGTACAACACCACTCCAACTTCAACAAAACGGTGGATTATATATAGTTTAGAGGTTATGTATCTCGTAAGTTTTTTATTGTGTTGACACTTGTTGAATAAAAGAACCGACAGCATGTAACAGTTAAGTGACTATTATAAAACGTTTAAAACTATTAGACTTCAAAATATATTAGAAATACTTACTTTTTTGCCAAAAAAAGTTTTAACGTCGATAACACCAAATACCGGCTTAATGGCGGTATGCGACTAACTTCACATTGAATAGTCGGTAGTGACGTACCGAATACCATAAACAGTAGAATTTAGTATAGCGCGAATATTTGAAACGAGCCCAATGGCCTAGGTACACATAGTGCCAAGGTTCAACAGGTTCCCCTACAGAAGGCTCATATGTGAGTGTCTCTAAAACAGTTAAATAAATAGCGACGCAATAATGTGCAATAGGGGATCGGACAGTAAGTGTTTAAAATTAGCCATAATGTATAAAAATAATAATTTAATTAAATAAAGTCTTAAAAGTAGGTACCTATGTTCAAATATTTTGTTTCAAATATTGCCGCGCAAAAGGTCACCTCAGTCGTATGACGTCACACGCAGGCGAACGAAACGACAAGCTCTACGAGAGCAAACTTGCAAAGTGATATATATTGTGAAGTTTAAAGATTTGAGGTATGTTGGAGAAAAACTCTGCATCGGCTTTTATAGCGTAAAAAAGCGCCCTCTCGCTGTTTCTCGACGAACTTCCTGGTCCGCCAGTCTTCCACGTCGATTCAAGGCGCCAAGCTACGGTCGATATTAACGCTTGCTCGATCCCGTAGATGGCGCGACACTCCGTACGCGTAAACACTGTGAATGTCGAAGCCACACAAGTAGAGTAGGGTGTACGGATTGCAGTACAGTTCAGTCTAACACAGTAAGTAATCTATAATTCAATAATCTAGTAGTATACATTATGGTTCCGGATTTATTCTGAGGTTCCGGTACAGATTAATAAATAGTTACATTCCATTTTGAAGGACATTGCAGCCAGCGAACTTAGAGTAGATTAGTAGATACCTACCTATTCTAGTCTATTAAACATCGAAAACTAATTTTTAACCGACTAATTAACCGAATAATGATGCAGTACCTACTTATGTAGGTACTGCATCATTTATCTAATGATATAAATTACCTAAGAAGATACACCATATATATACAAATATACATTTGTATATGTCACATCATACGTTTGCTTCCGTAAACCTATGTATTAATTAATTACCATTACTTCTTCTGTGTAACTAAAATGCAATCAAAATAATTCCACTTATAAAAAGTCCAAAAAGAGATTCTCGCTCAGGTGAATTCGAACCCGGCTATATCGTCCTTCGTAACCGTGTTTCAAACCGCTAGGCCAACTGACTGTTAAAGAAACTGTCGAAAATTGTCTATATATAATTATAGTCTCGAAAACCGTTCATTTATTAAGTAAATCTCGGAAATTACTGGTTCGATTTGCAAAATTCTTGAAGTAATAAAAAGCTAGTTTATCCTTGAGAAATAAATATTATTTATAGTAATAAATATAATTGTAATTAAACACGAAATGACCGTATCTATGAATTTCAAATAAGCATATTTTATATATATCGGCGTGCGCTGCCAAAACGCCTTAAAATTCATGTTTATAATGTGTAGCAAATTATTTGTTTTAAAGTGCTCTATAAAAAAGTCCGCGACACGATATATCTATCTAACATATTTGAGCAAGAATAAAGGTATTTATGTTTAAAGAAAAGAAGAAATTCAAAGCCGTTTTTTTCGATGTAATTATTAGATACAACATATTAATCCTTATTAAATTAAATACGATAATCGTAAAGGAAATTTTGTATAGATGAAGTTTGTCCTTTGAACCATATAAATCGAAACTATAGTTTAGGAGATAACGTGAAATGAATGAATGCCTATCTATAGTAACGGCACAGTTTATTTAATAGTTTGTATGAAGCTGTAACCATTTCCCGGTTTTCTATGTATTTTAACCAAATCTCGTAAACTACACAACTTATGAAGCTGAAATTTTCAGAGGAGGTTCCCGGTAGGGTGCCCGTATGCGCCGAGAAAGGACAAATTCACAGGGCCGGATCGAGGTGGTGAAACGGGGGTTCGAAGGTTAAATATATGAAATTTTCATGTTTTTTCAAAGAAAAGTATTAACTCTAAATCTAGTATCGAGTAGCACTTGTGATTACCCGTGATCGACTCATACACGCCGACCCGCTAGAGCGTCGACGAATGGCTGAAAACTCGATTTGAAAGTGTGGCAAAAAACACAATATTTTACCGAAACGCCCACGGGGCGTTCAAATTTTTGTTTTTTTTATTTTTTTTATTTTTTTTATACACTGCAGGATACTGAAAAAATTTTTGTACTGCAAAAAGACGGGTACGGCAAAATCGCTCGAACAAACCGATCGTCCAAATTAGGGTCCGACAATTTCAAAATTTTGTGTTGTAATTTGCGGCGGCCATCTTGAATTTTACGCCATTTTTTTTTCAAAAATCGTAATCGGCGCCCCCGTTTTACTCGAAAATGAACCCCATATTGTCACGTGACATGGACATTTTCGAAGATACGACCGCCATGATGGCCGCCATTTTGTTTTTTTAACATTTTCGATTTTATTGCTGAAAAAAAGGACATTTTCTATACGAATACGTATAAAACGTTATCCCACCGGTACTCCTTCATAGAAATACTTAACGTTAGGCGCCTGTTTTCAAAAATCGATATCTCGCAAAGTAGCCGGCCGACAGAGATGAAAATGATCAAATGTCATTTTCACTAACGTCAACTACCCGGTTGTGTGAAATTTCTATTCAAAATACTATTATTTCTACTTTTCATGTTTTCGGGGTAAATCTCCAAAATTACCCTAAAAATGGGGAAAATTTTTGAAAAGGGCAATACCTCTCGCCGTCTTCCACGACCGTCTCATACAAGTCGAGCAGCTCCGATGTGAGCTTCTGCCTCGAAAATAGGTTTGAAAATGTGCAAATTTCAATCGTTTTCCAAAATGGCCCCCGCGGCGTCCGCCATGTTGTTTTTATTTTTTGATATATTTTTTTTTACATACGTCAGGACATGACTGACGTTTCTGTATCAAAAACGTATCAGAATCGCGAAATCGCTTGAACAAACTAATTTTTCAAAGTAGGGTCTCGTGGTGCCCGTTTTTCGAGTTGAAATATTCGGCGGCCATCTTGGTTTTTTTGAATAAAAAAGTTAAAAAATCGAAATGAGCGTAGACGGTTTACTCGAAAACGACCCCCATATTGCCACTTTTGATACATTTTTTTTGAGATACCACCATGGTGTCGGCCGCCATTTTGTTTTTTTGGAAATTTTCGATTTTTCTGTCGGGTCGATTTTGATTCTCTATACGAATATATATAACACTATATCGCACCTCTTCTCCTTCATGCTTAGAATTTCTGTCAATGTGTTCGTTTTGTGGTGGTAATTGAGCTTTATATATAAGGGATCGGACTAGTATTTCGCCGCGTGCGCGAGCTGCTAAAGCAGCTCGCGTGGTGGTGGTGTTATTTTTTTTTTATAGAAACTTCCTATCGATTACGGTTCTAAAGTTATCTAAGCCTTTTTGTTCTGAAAACAAACTTTTGTATGGCGGCCATCTTGGAAAATGGCGCAATCCAAGTGATTTTGTGGCGTGCGCGAGCTGCTAAAACAGCTCGCGTGGGGTGGTGTTGTTTATTTTTTTATAGAAGCTCCCTATCGATTACGGTTTTAAAGTTATTCTCTTTGTTCGGAAAAAATCTTTTGTATGGCGGCCATCTTGGAAAATGGCGCAATCCAAGTGATTTTGTGGCGTGCGCGAGCTGCTAAAGCAGCTCGCGTGGGGTGGTGTTGTTTATTTTTTTATAGAAGCTCCCTATCGATTACGGTTTTAAAGTTATTCTCTTTGTTCGGAAAAAATCTTTTGTATGGCGGCCATCTTGGAAAATGGCGCAATCCAAGTGATTTTGTGGCGTGCGCGAGCTGCTAAAGCAGCTCGCGTGGGGTGGTGTTGTTTATTTTTTTATAGAAGCTCCCTATCGATTACGGTTTTAAAGTTATTCTCTTTGTTCGGAAAAAATCTTTTGTATGGCGGCCATCTTGAAAAATGGCGGAATCCAAATTATTTTTTCATAATTATAATCTACGACCCAGAAAACCCCCCGACGCAAAATTTCAGTCGGATCGGAGCAACTTTCAAAATGGCCGCCATTTTTTTTTCTTTTTTTTTAATTTTTCCAACTTTTCCAAATTTCCCCCATCGCCCTCTATGACATTTGGTCGAGCACCCTATACCTTTCTCTAACCATTCAAAAATTATTTGCATATTATTTTCCCCAATTTTGTCCTGAAAAAAAACCTTTGTATGGCAGCCATCTTGAAAAATGGCGGAATCCAATTTTTTTTTCATAATCGTAATCAACGACCCAGAAAACCCCCCTATGCAAAATTTCAGTCGGATCGGAGCAACTTTCAAAATGGCCGCCATTTTTTTTTCTTTTTTTTTAATTTTTCCAACTTTTTCAAATTTCCCCTATCGCCCTCTATGACATTTGGTCGAGCACCTTATACCTATCTCTAACCATTCAAAAGTTATCAACATTTTTATTTTGTATGGCGGCCATGTTTTTTTGTATGGCGGCCATCTTTTTTTTCAAATTTTCAAAATTGGCCCAAGGTTTGGGGCATATTTAGTTCAAGCGGTACCCCCATCCGATTTATAGTTTCCGAGATCCCCTGAGCAGTTCCATCAAGGAAACCACTTTCTGGGGATTTCGGATTTTTCTGGTTGGTTTCAAAATATCCTCTATCCAACCATACCAAAAACTTTAACCCACCATAACGGCATCTGGGAGAACAATTCTGTCAATATGTCAGTCAGTCAGTCAGTCAGTCAGTCAGTCAGTCAGTCAGTCAGTCAGTCAGTCAGTGATGGTCTTTCACTTTTATATAATATAACTAGTATTTCGCCGCGTGCGCGAGCTGCTAAAGCAGCTCGCGTGGGGGGGTGGCTGCTGTTTTTTTTTAAAAGCTTCCTATCGATTACGGTTCTAAAGTTTTGTTTACTCTTTTTGTTTTGAAATCAAACTTTTGTATGGCGGCCATATTGAAAAAAAGCTGGATTTCAAGTGATTGTGTGGCGTGCGCGAGCTGCTAAAGCAGCTCGCGTGGGGGGTTTTGCTTTTTTTTATAAAAGCTCCCTATCGATTACGGTTCTAAAGTTATTTAAGTTCAGTTGTTCTGAAATAAAGACTTTTGTATGGCGGCCATCTTGAAAAATGGCGGAATCCAAGTAATTTTGTGGCGTGCGCGAGCTGCTAAAGCAGCTCGCGTGGATAGGTGTTGCTTTTTTTTTATAGACGCTTCCTATCGACTACGGTTCAAAAGTTTTGTTTGGCTTATTTTTCCGGAAAAAAAACTTTTGTATGGCAGCCATCTTGAAAAATGGTGGAATCCAAAATTTTTTTTCATAAACGTAATCTACGACCCAGAAAACCCCCTGATGCAAAATTTCAGTCGGATCGGAGCAACTTTCAAAATGGCCGCCATTTTTTTTTCTTTTTTTTAAATTTTTCCAACTTTTTCAAATTTCCCCCATTGACCTCTATGACATTTGGTCGAGCACCCTATACCTATCTCTGACCATTCAAAAGTTATTTACATTTTCATTTTGTATGGCGGCCATGTTTTTTTGTATGGCGGCCATCTTTTTTTTCAAATTTTCAAAAATGGCCCAGGTTTTGGGGCATATTTAGTTCAAGCGGTACCCCCATCCGATTTACAGTTTCCGAGATCCCTTGAGCAGTTCCATCTCGGAGACACCTTTCCATGGATTTCGGATTTTTCTGGTTGGTTTCAAAACACCCTCTATACAACCGTACTAAACACTCCCCCCCACCATATCGGCAAGTAGCACTTCTATTTCTGTCAATTGTCAGTCAATGCCCATCCAGTTTTATATAATATAACTAGTATTTCGCCGCGTGCGCGAGCTGCTAAAGCAGCTCGCGTGGGGGGGTGGCTGCTGTTTTTTTTAAAGCTTCCTATCGATTACGGTTCTAAAGTTTTGTTTACCCTTTTTTGTTTTGAAATCAAACTTTTGTATAGCGGCCATCTTGAAAAAAAGCTGGATTTCAAGTGATTGTGTGGCGTGCGCGAGCTGCTAAAGCAGCTCGCGTGGGGGGTTTTGCTTTTTTTTATAAAAGCTCCCTATCGATTACGGTTCTAAAGTTATTTAAGTTCAGTTGTTCTGAAAAAATGACTTTTGTATGGCGGCCATCTTGAAAAATGGCGAAATCCAAGTGATTTTGTGGCGTGCGCGAGCTGCTAAAGCAGCTCGCGTGGGGGGGTGTTGCTTTTTTTTATAGACGCTTCGTATCGACTACGGTTCAAAAGTTTTGTTTGGCTTATTTTTCCGGAAAAAAAACTTTTGTATGGCTGCCATCTTGAAAAATGGCGGAATCCAAATTTTTTTTTCATAATTGTAATCTTCGACCTAGAAAACCCCCCGATGCAAAATTTCAGTCGGATCGGAGCAACTTTCAAAATGGCCGCCATTTTTTTTTCTTTTTTTTTAATTTTTCCAACTTTTTCAAATTTCCCCTATCGCCCTCTATGACATTTGGTCGAGAACCCTATACCTATCTCTTACCGTTTAAAAGTTATTTGCATTTTTATTTTGTATGGCGGCCATGTTTTTTTGTATGGCGGCCATCTTTTTTTTCAAATTTTCAAAAATGGCCCAAGTTTTGGGGCATATTTAGTTCAAGCGGTACCCCCATCCGATTTATAGTTTCCGAGATCCCTTGAGCAGTTCCATCTCGGAGACACCTTTCCATGGATTTCGGATTTTTCTGGTTGGTTTCAAAACATCCTCTATCCAACGGTACCAAACACTACCCCCCACCATAACGGCAAGTACCACTTCTATTTCTGTCAATTATATGTCAGTCAGTCAGTCAGTGAGTGGTCTTTTAATTTTATATAATATAACTAGTATTTCGCCGCGTGCGCGAGCTGCTAAAGCAGCTCGCGTGGTGGTGGTGTTATGTTTTTTTATAGAAACTTCCTATCGATTACGGTTCTAAAGTTATCTAAGCCTTTATGTTCTAAAAACAAACTTTTGTATGGCGGCCATATTGGAAAATGGCGCAATCCAAGTGATTTTGTGGCGTGCGCGAGCTGCTAAAGCAGCTCGCGTGGGGTGGTGTTGTTTTTATTTATAGAAGCTCCCTATCGATTACGGTTTTAAAGTTATTCTCTTTGTTCGGAAAAAAATCTTTTGTATGGCGGCCATCTTGAAAAATGGCGGAATCCAAATTATTTTTTCATAATCGTAATCTACGACCCAGAGAACCTCCCGGTGCAAAATTTCAGTCGGATCAGAGCAACTTTCAAAATGGCCGCCATTTTTTTTTCTTTTTTTTTAATATTTTCAACTTTTCCAAATTTTCCTCATGGTCCTCTATGATATTTGGTCGAGCACCCTATACCTATCTCTAACCGTTTAAAAGTTATTTGCATATTATTTTCACCTATTTTGTCATGAAAAAAAACGTTTGTATGGCAGCCATCTTGAAAAATGGCGGAATCCAAATTTTTTTTTCATAATCGTAATCTACGATCCAGAAAACCCCCTGATGCAAAATTTCAGTCGGATCGGAGCAACTTTCAAAATGGCCGCCATTTTTTTTTCATTTTTTTTAATTTTTTCAACTTTTTCAAATTTCCCCCGTCGTCCTCTATGACATTTGGTCGAGCACCCTATACCTATCTCTTACCATTCAAAAGTTATTAACATTTTCATTTTGTATGGCGGCCATGTTTTTTTGTATGGCGGCCATCTTTTTTTTCAAATTTTCAAAATTGGCCCAAGGTTTGGGGCATATTTAGTTCAAGCGGTACCCCCATCCGATTTATAGTTTCCGAGATCCCCTGAGCAGTTCCATCTTGGAAACCACTTTCTGGTGATTTCGGATTTTTCTGGTTGGTTTCAAAACACCCTCTATACAACCGTACCAAACACTCCCCCCCACCATAACGGCAAGTCGGAGATCAATTCTGTCAATATGTCAGTCAGTCAGTCAGTCAGTCAGTCAGTGAGTGGTCTTCCAGTTTTATATAATATAACTAGTATTTCGCCGCGTGCGCGAGCTGCTAAAGCAGCTCGCGTGGGGGGGTGGCTGCTGTTTTTTTTTAAAAGCTTCCTATCGATTACGGTTCTAAAGTTTTGTTTACCCTTTTTGTTTTGAAATCAAACTTTTGTATGGCGGCCATCTTGAAAAAACTGGATTTCAAGTGATTTTGTGGCGTGCGCGAGCTGCTAAAGCAGCTCGCGTGGGGTGGTATTGTTTTTGTTTTATAGAAGCTCCCTATCGATTACGGTTTTAAAGTTATTTAAGTTCAGTTGTTCTGAAAAAAAGACTTTTGTATGGCGGCCATCTTGAAAAATGGCGGAATCCAAGTGATTTTGTGGCGTGCGCGAGCTGCTAAAGCAGCTCGCGTGGGGGGGTGTTGCTTTTTTTTTATAGACGCTTCCTATCGACTACGGTTCAAAAGTTTTGATTGGCTTATTTTTCCGGAAAAAAACTTTTGTATGGCAGCCATCTTGAAAAATGGCGGAATCCAATTTTTTTTTTCAAAATCGTAATCTACGACCCAGTGAACCCCCCTATGCAAAATTTCAGTCGGATCGTAGCAACTTTCAAAATGGCCGCCATTTTTTTTTCTTTTTTTTTTAATTTTTCCAACTTTTTCAAATTTCCCCCATCGCCCTCTATGACATTTGGTCGAGCACCCTGTACCTATCTCTAACCTTTCAAAAGTTATTTACATTTATATTTTGTATGGCGGCCATGTTTTTTTGTATGGCGGCCATCTTTTTTTTCAAATTTTCAAAATTGGCCTAAGGTTTGGGGCATATTTAGTTCAAGCGGTACCCCCATCCGATTTATAGTTTCCGAGATCCCCTGAGCAGTTCCATCACGGAAACCACTTTCTGGTGATTTCGGATTTTTCTGGTTGGTTTCAAAACACCCTCTATCCAACGGTACCAAACACTCCTCCCCACCATAACGGCAAGTACCACTTCTATTTCTGTCGCTATTATGGTCTTTCAGTTTTATATTATATTAACTAGTATTTCGCCGCGTGCGCGAGCTGCTAAAGCAGCTCGCGTCAGTTATTTTTAGGGCTACCTATCGACTACGGTTCTAAAGTTATCTAAACCTTTTTGTTCTGAAAACAAACTTTTGTATGGCGGCCATCTTGAAAAATGGTGGAATCCAAGTGATTTTGTGGTGTGAGCAGTGTGGGGGGGGCGGCTGCTTTTTTCCCCTAGACTACGATTTTAAAGTTTTGTTTGCCATTTTTTAGTATGGCGGCCATCTTGAAAAATGGCGGAATTTATGGAGTGCGAGCTGCTTAAGCAGCTCGCGCACTCCAACAAGGACGGAAGACGAAACTCTTTGTACGTAGTACAAGAAGTTTCTTCTTGCAAAACAAGTTTTAATTAAATTAAATTAAAAAGTTTTTATGACAAGCTTTTATGATCTAGCAGCCACATCATGACGAAGTTTACAACGGGCTATCACAATTCAATGTATGTACGAATGTCATGTCTGTCCTATTCTCTGTTGAGGAGTTCCCTCGCCGGAAGTCAATCCTGGGTGTATCAGCCATTTAGAACAGGCTATTATGGTTAAATTTATTTACAAAATGTTGTGTCTGTACTATTCACCGTTGAGGAGTTCCCTCGCCGGAAGTCAACCCTGGGTGAAGCAAGTGAAGCAGTCGAATACAAACCTCCACCTTTAGAAAGTCGGTTACAAACAAAACAAGAACCGACTTGAAGATTAAACTTATATATTTTGTTTTTGGACTTTTATAACAATCTTGGATTTTTATGGCGTAAGCGAGCTGCAAGCCATTATAACAAAATTATCCTAAAAATGGGGAAATTAGTTATATTGGCAACACTGCTCTTCATCATCTAAAATAAAAATTAGCCCACTCAGACTGCCAACTGTCCCTAAACTAATTTTACGCACGGACACACACAGAATTACAAACAAAGAATACACATTTCCCGCCCTTTTTATTGAGTACAGTATCGATATTTTTGTTTCGATACCATATCCCTAGTAATGTCTTGTAATTTGTAATCTGATGTTTACAATCAATGTACAAAAGTCCCAAAAACCCTCCGAAATCAAACAAGATATCAGGTATACAAATGGGTCTTTACATTCCAAACCTAGGCTAAGCTCCCGCGCAGCCTCGAATATATCGTGTGCGTGTTTTAAGGCTTGCCAGCGCCATCTAGTTACGCGTTTTGAACTAAAACATGATTAGCCTAATTTTACTCTAAACAATCAAATATATATATATATATGTACCTGAGGACATGCACTTTTAGTTTAATGTTTTACGTACCTACAATAAATCATTTATCTATTTTATGTATTATAATGACAGAATATGAAGGTGCGATATGACTCCGTAAAGAAATTTAATCAATTAGCGACTTTTGCTACGACGCAATAAAGTTCAATTCAGCTCGCGTAACGCTGCATACCTACCAGTATTGGGCAGGTTGCGGGTTGATTCCCACGACAGGAAAAATGTTTGTGCACAGAAAAAAAAAGCGCTAGCATTAGTTTCGTGTCTGGGTGTTGTGGGACTGGGGGTGGTGTGATTTTATACAAATTTACTCTATGTGCGTCCAGTGGTCGCCGCGATCTCGCACTGGCAGTGTAAACTCGCCCCTTTATGAATAGCATATGTCCAGCATTGGATTGCAATAGGCTGATGATGGTGACAAAGGTGCAGTTGTCAATTGCGTCACAGAATAATTAATAGTAGTTGCAAGAAGATATCCTATCTATTATATCCTACTTAGGATAGTAGGTATTTAGGTAAGAAGTGTAAACATATACAACACTAAACATTTACCTACCCGGAAGATATAGCTTTAAGCGATAAGACCGCCCTTTCATCATCAGCCCATCACGTTTCCACTGCTGGGACACGGGCCTTCTCTCATACAGAGAATATGGGCCATAATCCACCACGATGGCCCAGTGCGGGTTGGTGGATGTCACATTTCCTTGAATTTTTGTGATAAAGTCTTGGACATGTCGGTTTCCTCATGATGTTTTCCTTCACCGTTTTTAGAGCGAGCGTTAAAATCCACACACAACTTAAGTCAGTAGAACTTGGGTGCGTCGGATCGAATGTCGCACGTGCTCCCACTGAACCACACTCGCTCCGCCCTTTGCGACACTTATATTGTTAATTTTGTCATTTTAATTTTATCCTAACATAGCCTATGTACCTAACTACATGTACTTTTAGTTCAAAACCTACAGGCCTAGCGCACTCCGCACTGTAGGTACGAAGCTACAAGTACATAGCCGGACACCGACGGCGGGTCGCGCGTCGTTACACGTGCCGCGTCAGAAGAGATAAGAGCTATGCGATTGAAAGAGAGGCGCTCTGTAGGTTAATATGACTGGTAGGTATGCAGCGCTACGCAAGCTAAATTGAATTTTATAGCGTGACCCTGCTCCAATGACTTATAGTTAAGTGCAGATTTTGCACGCTCGCTCTGAAACAGTGAAGGAAAACATCGTGATGAAACCCGCTTACGCGCTTTGGAGTGGTAGGCTCTGGCCGTGGTTGTAATACCACCCACCGAACAAAACCATACCGTCAAGCGACCTAGTCGTGTTTCGGGATGATGTTCGGTGAACCATCGGGGAGACGGGTCTGAGCAGCCGCTCATCTGCCGTCTCTCTCTAGATCTATGTGCTCCATCTTAGGCCACATCAGGCGAGATAGTGGCCAAACATAGATCTATGAAGCGTAAAAAAATCATGACCCTTATGACCTAGCCAATAAGGGTTATTATAAGTTTGAGTATCTCCGGCTGTATATTTTTTACGCCTTCGATCATTTTGATTCATTCCCAATTCCTATTCGTTCGCTTACGTATGTTATATTAAACTCTTATTAGTCTAAGTAATAATAATTAATGCTTGAGGTTTCTAAATAAAGTTTAATCACAGAACACTAAGAAACATAAGCATCACTCCGCAAAGAAATTTAAACAAATAGCGACTCTTGCTATGACGCAATAAAATTCAATTTGAACCCCCGGGGGGTATATTATTTTGTTGTAACAATTACAACCGTAGTTTGAAGCATTTTAGGTTGAATTTAGATTGTTACTAAATAAGTAGCTTCACCGCTAATCCGTCGGCGCTGCTGCTAACTTTCTTAAATACCTATTCTAACGTTCCACGTTACTTTCTTAATTATTTCGTCTCTTACTTCATAAGAACCTTTTCCGGACAATAACAAACACAACAAAAAAAAAATTGGCGAAATTGGTCCAGCCGTTCACGCATGTGACCGCATGATGCCGTGACCAAGGAAAATAAGTACCTATTCATAACACAATACCTACTTAAATATAGGTACCTACTGTACAATTTGAGGTCTTATCGCTAAATCATGTTTGTGTATAAAAAACATTTATATCTAGGTACTTACCTACTTAACCCTAGAAAGATAGTAGGTATGTGTAAAATTTTCGCATGCACGTTCGAAATATTGCTCTATCTTTTTAAATAGTGCGAATCCGTTGCTGTGCGTTTAAGACATCTCACTCAATCAATCAATCAATCAATCAAAAGTTCTTTATTCAATTTTGTCGTCACAGACGCACTTATGAACGTCAATTATTACAATGACTCTACCACCGTATCGGAAAAAAAACCACTACTCAGAAGATACGGCAAGAAACTGAGGGGCATATTTTTTTAGAACTTTTGTTACAATATTTTATGTTTGTTTTTGAAAATATTATTTTTCTTATGTGCCAGTTGGCTACTTGGCAGAAGCGGAATGTTCCATGCATCTTTGTCTTCTATGTTATTACTAACTTTATAGTATGCTTTTTTTATTAGAATATGTTTCACCCTAAATTTGAATCTACTTTCTGTGAGCTCCGTTATACATTTTGGAATTTTATTGTAAAAACGTACACAATTGACCATGAAGGACTTATTCGTTTTACTCAGTCTAAACCTAGGTACTGCAATTCTATCTTTATTTCTAGTGTTTATGTTGTGGTGGTCACTATTCACCTTGAATTTGTGCAGATTTTTACGAACATACATTATATTTTCATAAATATACAGAGAAGGTAAAGTTAATACATTAATTTGTTTAAAGACTTCTCTTAATGATTCGCGAGGACCTAACTCATAAATAGCGCGAACCGCCCGCTTTTGTAAAATAAAAATTGCTTCTATATCCGCGGCAGACCCCCACAGCAAAATGCCATATGACATTAACAACAAACCAACAAAACTAAAACGCGACTCAGCACTCCCGCGGTGGTGACATATGAAACCGATACACCGCGGGTCATCGCTTCGCCTACCGAGTCACTGCAGGTTGTTGACCGAGTGACCCCTCCGTCACCCGTCGTCATACCTCAGCCTGTGACGTCAGCTGCTGCTGCACCGCCACCTCCATCCCGGCGTCAGAAGCAGTCTTACGCCCAGGTATCCCGAGCCTCGCAGCCAGCAACATCAGCTGTGTTACGAACTACTTCTGCAGCTGCCCGTAGCCTGACCAACGACGGCTTCACGCTCGTGGAGAAAAAGCGCCGGCTTCGACAGATTAGCCGTAATCATCGTGGCACCGCCACGGTTACAACTTCAACGTTGCGTGTTGTAACCCCGACCATCAAGATATACCTCTCCCGCCTGGACAAAGAGACGAAAGGTGAAGAAGTCCTTCGATACGTCCGGGAGAGAATAAGCATGTACCGGAATTCGCGTGAGGAGTCCATCAACCTGAGTTTGTCGCGGCTGGAGCAGATTAGGACCACTGACTTCAAGTCCTACGCGCTCCAGGTTCCAGCGGAACACGCGAAGATGTTCCTCGCCCCGGACTCCTGGCCTGCAGGGATAGTCTACCGCCGGTACAGGGAAAGTAGGCGAAAACAATTCCCTGTTGTAGCTTCATAAAAATAGTTTTTAATATTATAATATGTATGTTAGTCTGTAAGGTATATATAATATGGGTCTTAGAATTACTTTAGTCACTTATGTAACTATTGTTTTCTTAAGTTACCTGAAATAAAGAAGTAATAATAAATAATAAATAAATAAAATAAATTAAGCTGTGGAAGTATGCAAAGTAAACTAACCGAGCCGTAGCTACATATATCCGTTAATTGCCTAATTTTACTAACCGCGTATGCAGCAGAACTAAGTTTTCCTGATAGAGCATCTTTCATCTTTAGCCCATCACGTTTCCACTGCTGGGACACGGGCCTTTCTCTCATACAGAGAGTATATAAAAATCCACCACGCTGGCCCAGTGCGGCTTGGTAGATGTATGTCCTTGAATTTTTGTGATAAATTCTTGGACATGTCGGTTATATATCTTTAGGTAAACCTGTTTTATTAGAAAAAATGCCAATCATCGCGAGATATAATTATGCAGTACCTAGAAGGATTGTAGTATGCTTGCGCACTACTGCTTGGCGCCAGAAACACTGACCGGTTGTACCTATACTATATGTTTATGTACCTATGTACTCCATCCAAAGGTTTTCTGGAAGAGATCGCTTTATGTGATAACACCGCCAAATAAATTAAAAGCGGTATTATTAACATTTACCTTTATAACCATTTATTTATGACCAATTAAAAAAACACAGTACCTACTTAAATATAGGTACTACTGTACAATTTGAGGTCTTATCGTTTAATCCTTTTATCAAGTTTGTGTAAAAAAACATTTATACCTAGGTGCCTACTTAAAATACAATACAATTAGGTACCTAAATCTAAATAGGTCTAAATAGGAAAACTTGAAGTTTCTTGCTTTCGCACTTTGGATAGGCGTTATAATTATATTTGTTAAAGTGTGTGCCACAGACAGACAGAGCATATATCACGGACGATGTTAAAATAACAACATGGTTTTATCATTTCCCTAAACAACATCTAGTGATTTAACAAATACCTGTCGCCAGAAAATGGGGATACCAGGAATTTTACAAAATCCCTACGGATACGACGCCGACGTACAGTTTTAATAAATGGGCTCTCGCCAGAACTCTTGCTTTTTAACGTAATAATCTAATAAAATACATTTGACATGGACACTAAGCGCACAAGAGGAAAAGGTACCTACGCGTCAAAACACGTGCCAGTCAATCCTATCAAAACGCACCCACCCCCGCGCCACCACGTGCACCCCTTTCTTTTGATGTCGCCGCCCACGCGCCGCAACTGCACTAAATAAAATACCTACCAATTATAAAAACCGTGTATTTTGTACCTACATGTGCAACACTAAGGCACAAAACAGATAAGTAATCTGTTTTGTGACTAACCCTTCAGATGTCTAAGACTGTGCAACCCACGATTTCAGCGGTGGTCCCATATAAATTTTATCGAAATTCATTCAGCACTTTTTGAAAAAATAGCAAAAGCAAAAAATATAAGTTTAATCTTCAAGTTGGTTCTTGTTTTTTTTTTTAACCGACGAGTTCTTGGATATGCCGGTCTCCTCTTGCAGAATCTCTCTAATTTATTAGCTAAACTGTTTTCAGATGCTCACAGGGACTCTGACTTTTGATTTAGTTCCATGTCAGTACCTCATGACATGGAATTATCACATACCATGACACTAATTTAGCATGTTTAAGTAGATAACAACATGAAACTGACACATAGCTTTAGTTAAAACTCTACATTATAAAATTATGATTTATGATGACTTACAGGACAAATCATTACACTCATATAATTACTATAGTATATATGAATGTATACATAGGTACCTAAATAGGTTTTTGTTTCAGTTCTTTAATATACCTACTTACTATAAACCTAATTCACCAACCTAAGTCAACTCGATCGACGCCTACCCAAGAATCGAATGCTATTTATGACATACATACATAAGTACCTACTTAAATAATAATCAAAGGCAATGAATGTAATCGATGCGCCTAGAATATAATATCTATGTTATTAGATGACAAGAAGTGTCTTATGTCGTTACCTAGGAGAATATATACCTATCTAGGTACCTACTTAATATTTGAATATGATTCATACATTAAAATTGTCTATAACTTACCTACCTGAATCACGTACGAATTTTGGGGACTATGATTAACGACATGTAATATTTAATACCACGAGTTCAGTTCTCAGCCGAGGATCTACATCATAAATACCTAGGTACATAATTTTTTCTTAAACGTCGAATATGGTCGCTTATGCAACTTATGTAAAATTAGCTTACTGGGAATAAGTTTTGGATAAAGATCACTTTTCTAAATCTTATCGCCTCGACTCCAAAAACACTCTATAAGTTTACTAAACTACCACTCCTATATTGTAACAAAATGAATTTTGTACACGCGAGCCGGACGACACCTTTGCTTTTTTGCTTGCTCTAATACATAAGCATCTAACGTTTACCTACTTAAAATTGAAAGCAAATGCTGAAAATTGTATGTGACCTCACGAAATATTTTAAAAATATAACAAAAATTATAGACACATTAACTTTAATCTTTAATAACAATATTTCTATAAATGTGGTTATAAAGTTGTATATATTGACTACTCATTTTCCGTTATCCGTCGTCAGCACAGCCGGAGTAATAGCATAGAATAATTAATTATACAAGTAGGGGAACCTGTTGTACCTTGGACAGTTTTTTAGTTATATATTTTTTATTGTGATTTGACGTACAGCACACAAATCATATTTGCATATTTCGAAATTCCAATTATTTGGGTACTCACCACCAAAATATCAGAAATGTATATTTCATACCTACGGAGATTTTAAAATTTTAAAAAAAAAGGTAAATAAGGCCAAGGTACAACATACCCTATGTACCTGGGCCAGTACTACGGTGTACCTAGGACACATGGAGAATTTGGGGGTAATTTAAGCAAATTATTAAGTTTTCTTAACCAAAATTGTTTTATTCGGTCTATTACAATATTTAACAAAACACTTTAGAAATTCTGAACAAAATTAAAATAATATTCGTAGTTTTTTTGTTTGCTTTTCAAACAAAATCTCTAAACCAAAACAACTAACTTTTAACCACTGTTTTGTTATATCACAAACTTTAAAATTAGTAGGCACATAGACCTAGGTAGGTACATTTGAACATATCACATAATATAATATAGCAAATCAATATAACCTATAATATAGCTAATAGAAAATAAAATGTTTAAACAATTAACTTTATAAATCATTATTTCTCTCTTAAACTTTTTAATCAGTTATTAGGACTAGCTTTTATGAGAACACTATCAATATAAAGATATATTATTTAGCCTTTAGCATTTAGTAGAAATCCCAGTACTTCTGTGTCTCTGGAACATAATAAATTTCTCTGTTCTTGTTAACTTTTTGCGGGGTCTTAATTTTTTCTATAATGTCACTCATCGGGTACAGATTCAAATCCTCTTTTTCAGGCCATTCCCAGTTTTTAAGTGATTTTTGCATTGATTTCAGTAATACAGGGTGTATTCAGATATTGATAAGGTACAACATCCAGGTTGTACCTTGGCCACTGACCAAGGAACAACTGATCGACAGTGACCGAGGTACAACACCACTCCAACTTCAACAAAACGGTGGATTATATATAGTTTAGAGGTTATGTATCTCGTAAGTTTTTTATTGTGTTGACACTTGTTGAATAAAAGAACCGACAGCATGTAACAGTTAAGTGACTATTATAAAACGTTTAAAACTATTAGACTTCAAAATATATTAGAAATACTTACTTTTTTGCCAAAAAAAGTTTTAACGTCGATAACACCAAATACCGGCTTAATGGCGGTATGCGACTAACTTCACATTGAATAGTCGGTAGTGACGTACCGAATACCATAAACAGTAGAATTTAGTATAGCGCGAATATTTGAAACGAGCCCAATGGCCTAGGTACACATAGTGCCAAGGTTCAACAGGTTCCCCTACAGAAGGCTCATATGTGAGTGTCTCTAAAACAGTTAAATAAATAGCGACGCAATAATGTGCAATAGGGGATCGGACAGTAAGTGTTTAAAATTAGCCATAATGTATAAAAATAATAATTTAATTAAATAAAGTCTTAAAAGTAGGTACCTATGTTCAAATATTTTGTTTCAAATATTGCCGCGCAAAAGGTCACCTCAGTCGTATGACGTCACACGCAGGCGAACGAAACGACAAGCTCTACGAGAGCAAACTTGCAAAGTGATATATATTGTGAAGTTTAAAGATTTGAGGTATGTTGGAGAAAAACTCTGCATCGGCTTTTATAGCGTAAAAAAGCGCCCTCTCGCTGTTTCTCGACGAACTTCCTGGTCCGCCAGTCTTCCACGTCGATTCAAGGCGCCAAGCTACGGTCGATATTAACGCTTGCTCGATCCCGTAGATGGCGCGACACTCCGTACGCGTAAACACTGTGAATGTCGAAGCCACACAAGTAGAGTAGGGTGTACGGATTGCAGTACAGTTCAGTCTAACACAGTAAGTAATCTATAATTCAATAATCTAGTAGTATACATTATGGTTCCGGATTTATTCTGAGGTTCCGGTACAGATTAATAAATAGTTACATTCCATTTTGAAGGACATTGCAGCCAGCGAACTTAGAGTAGATTAGTAGATACCTACCTATTCTAGTCTATTAAACATCGAAAACTAATTTTTAACCGACTAATTAACCGAATAATGATGCAGTACCTACTTATGTAGGTACTGCATCATTTATCTAATGATATAAATTACCTAAGAAGATACACCATATATATACAAATATACATTTGTATATGTCACATCATACGTTTGCTTCCGTAAACCTATGTATTAATTAATTACCATTACTTCTTCTGTGTAACTAAAATGCAATCAAAATAATTCCACTTATAAAAAGTCCAAAAAGAGATTCTCGCTCAGGTGAATTCGAACCCGGCTATATCGTCCTTCGTAACCGTGTTTCAAACCGCTAGGCCAACTGACTGTTAAAGAAACTGTCGAAAATTGTCTATATATAATTATAGTCTCGAAAACCGTTCATTTATTAAGTAAATCTCGGAAATTACTGGTTCGATTTGCAAAATTCTTGAAGTAATAAAAAGCTAGTTTATCCTTGATAAATAAATATTATTTATAGTAATAAATATAATTGTAATTAAACACGAAATGACCGTATCTATGAATTTCAAATAAGCATATTTTATATATATCGGCGTGCGCTGCCAAAACGCCTTAAAATTCATGTTTATAATGTGTAGCAAATTATTTGTTTTAAAGTGCTCTATAAAAAAGTCCGCGACACGATATATCTATCTAACATATTTGAGCAAGAATAAAGGTATTTATGTTTAAAGAAAAGAAGAAATTCAAAGCCGTTTTTTTCGATGTAATTATTAGATACAACATATTAATCCTTATTAAATTAAATACGATAATCGTAAAGGAAATTTTGTATAGATGAAGTTTGTCCTTTGAACCATATAAATCGAAACTATAGTTTAGGAGATAACGTGAAATGAATGAATGCCTATCTATAGTAACGGCACAGTTTATTTAATAGTTTGTATGAAGCTGTAACCATTTCCCGGTTTTCTATGTATTTTAACCAAATCTCGTAAACTACACAACTTATGAAGCTGAAATTTTCAGAGGAGGTTCCCGGTAGGGTGCCCGTATGCGCCGAGAAAGGACAAATTCACAGGGCCGGATCGAGGTGGTGAAACGGGGGTTCGAAGGTTAAATATATGAAATTTTCATGTTTTTTCAAAGAAAAGTATTAACTCTAAATCTAGTATCGAGTAGCACTTGTGATTACCCGTGATCGACTCATACACGCCGACCCGCTAGAGCGTCGACGAATGGCTGAAAACTCGATTTGAAAGTGTGGCAAAAAACACAATATTTTACCGAAACGCCCACGGGGCGTTCAAATTTTTGTTTTTTTTATTTTTTTTATTTTTTTTATACACTGCAGGATACTGAAAAAATTTTTGTACTGCAAAAAGACGGGTACGGCAAAATCGCTCGAACAAACCGATCGTCCAAATTAGGGTCCGACAATTTCAAAATTTTGTGTTGTAATTTGCGGCGGCCATCTTGAATTTTACGCCATTTTTTTTTCAAAAATCGTAATCGGCGCCCCCGTTTTACTCGAAAATGAACCCCATATTGTCACGTGACATGGACATTTTCGAAGATACGACCGCCATGATGGCCGCCATTTTGTTTTTTTAACATTTTCGATTTTATTGCTGAAAAAAAGGACATTTTCTATACGAATACGTATAAAACGTTATCCCACCGGTACTCCTTCATAGAAATACTTAACGTTAGGCGCCTGTTTTCAAAAATCGATATCTCGCAAAGTAGCCGGCCGACAGAGATGAAAATGATCAAATGTCATTTTCACTAACGTCAACTACCCGGTTGTGTGAAATTTCTATTCAAAATACTATTATTTCTACTTTTCATGTTTTCGGGGTAAATCTCCAAAATTACCCTAAAAATGGGGAAAATTTTTGAAAAGGGCAATACCTCTCGCCGTCTTCCACGACCGTCTCATACAAGTCGAGCAGCTCCGATGTGAGCTTCTGCCTCGAAAATAGGTTTGAAAATGTGCAAATTTCAATCGTTTTCCAAAATGGCCCCCGCGGCGTCCGCCATGTTGTTTTTATTTTTTGATATATTTTTTTTTACATACGTCAGGACATGACTGACGTTTCTGTATCAAAAACGTATCAGAATCGCGAAATCGCTTGAACAAACTAATTTTTCAAAGTAGGGTCTCGTGGTGCCCGTTTTTCGAGTTGAAATATTCGGCGGCCATCTTGGTTTTTTTGAATAAAAAAGTTAAAAAATCGAAATGAGCGTAGACGGTTTACTCGAAAACGACCCCCATATTGCCACTTTTGATACATTTTTTTTGAGATACCACCATGGTGTCGGCCGCCATTTTGTTTTTTTGGAAATTTTCGATTTTTCTGTCGGGTCGATTTTGATTCTCTATACGAATATATATAACACTATATCGCACCTCTTCTCCTTCATGCTTAGAATTTCTGTCAATGTGTTCGTTTTGTGGTGGTAATTGAGCTTTATATATAAGGGATCGGACTAGTATTTCGCCGCGTGCGCGAGCTGCTAAAGCAGCTCGCGTGGGGGGGTGGCTGCTGTTTTTTTTTAAAAGCTTCCTATCGATTACGGTTCTAAGTTTTGTTTACCCTTTTTGTTTTGAAATCAAACTTTTGTATGGCGGCCATCTTGAAAAAAAGCTGGATTTCAAGTGAATGTGTGGCGTGCGCGAGCTGCTAAAGCAGCTCGCGTGGGGGGGGTGTTGCTTTTTTTATAAAAGCTCCCTATCGATTACGGTTCTAAAGTTATTTTAGTTCAGTTGTTCTGAAAAAAAGACTTTTGTATGGCGGCCATCTTGAAAAATGGCGGAATCCAAGTGATTTTGTGGCGTGCGCGAGCTGCTAAAGCAGCTCGCGTGGGGGGTGTTGCTTTTTTGTTATAGACGCTTCCTATCGACTACGGTTCAAAAGTTTTGTTTGGCTTATTTTTCCGGAAAAAAAACTTTTGTATGGCAGCCATCTTGAAAAATGGCGGATTCCAAAATTTTTTTTCATAATCGTAATCTACGACCCAGAAAACCCCCCGATGCAAAATTTCAGTCGGATCGGAGCAACTTTCAAAACGGCCGCCATTTTTTTTTCTTTTTTTTTAATTTTTCCAACTTTTCCAAATTTCCCCCATCGTCCTCTATGACATTTGGTCGAGCACCCTATACCTATCTCTAACCATTCAAAAGTTATTAACATTTTAATTTTGTATGGCGGCCATGTTTTTTTGTATGGCGGCCATCTTTTTTTTCAAATTTTCAAAAATGGCCCAGGTTTTGGGGCATATTTAGTTCAAGCGGTACCCCCATCCGACTTATAGTTTTCGAGATCCCCTGAGCAGTTCCATCAAGGAAACCACTTTCTGGTGATTTCGGATTTTTCTGGTTGGTTTCAAAACACCCTCTATCCAACGGTACCAAACACTCCCCCCCACCATATCGGCAAGTACCACTTCTATTTCTGTCAATTATATGTCAGTCAGTCAGTCAGTCAGTGGTCTTTCAGTTTTATATTATATTAATTAATAAATTACGATTAGGATTAACCAGACTTGGAATGTTGAAATTTATTGTAACTCTAATTAATACAATACAAATGTTTTATAATTTTCTCTAGACCAAAATACTGTGAGACATCTAATGGAATCAGGCGTGGCGTTGCGGAAATTTATCTCAATGAAACGTAATGAAAATACCTAGTGCAATTCTGCTAAATAATTATTAATCATTTTAAAAGATTATTAGAAAATACATTATCATAGATATTAATAATTCAGATTTACTGTGAAACAGTGTTATAAATAACTTTGAGATTTTTCCCAAAAGGCGTTGTAAGCAGTCATCGTACGTCATCGTACGAGTACGTCTCTGTCAAAGCATAATGTTCATTTTGGTCAAAGTTATGAAAGGTACTTAATAATCATGACAATGTGCTTAAAACTAATCGTTGATAACTAACTATACATAGAAAGAAAGAGTAAGAAGGAAACAAAAACATAACACATAGGTACCTGTGTTATGAAAACATGATTTTATTAATGCTATGCGTACCTAACCCGCTTCAAAATCATTACAGCCTTGCTATCTCGTGTAAATTCTCAATATAATTTAACGGAAGCATGCGTACGTTTATATACCTATATTAAGCTATTATATAAATGTTCAGAGTTTCAAACAATAATCAAGGAAAATACGATTAGAGGTCTCAAGTTGACAAGCTTAATGCAGCGCCGCGCAGAATTTTTTTAAGTTCTATATGACATTCCAAATAGTTACTGGCAGGCTTGGTGCGTACCTACAACTAGGCTTACGACTTTCTTTGTCAGGTAAAAATGTACAATATTTATTATCTATACTATTATAAAAATCTCTGACTCAGACTCTGAAACTGCTGAATTAATGTGGTTTTCAGGGTTTGGTAGCATTATTTCAAACTTAGATTATAGGGTATAATTACATCAAAATCGGTTGGGTGATTACGAAGATACAGCTTTACCCCTACGTAGTACACGCTCCCATACAATGGGGAGGTCTTGCTAAGATGGTTTTGGAAAAATAAGAATATGGGCTTCCCCTGTCGTTCACGTGGACGAAGTCGCGGGGAAAAGCTAGTATTAAATATAGTGATTTTCAATATGATAGGGTAGTGACACTTCCTGCTCACATATACGTATCTACACTATTTGCCCATCTGACGGACGCATCAGAAAGTCAATTCCGCTAAATTTGAATGACGTTGAATGATAGTTGACCGAATCGTAACTAATTTGTGAATTGAAGAAAAATTGGCATTCTGCTCGTAATAATTACAGTCTAGTCTCGATATAATCTCAGTATAATCTCTGTATGTCATATCTTTGAAATATCTTTACGTCAAACCGACATCCGAGAATATCAATTTTTAATTGATATTGGCCATTTGTGTTTACGAAATACCGTTTAAACTTCGATCAACTTTCGGCGACATAACAATAACATTTGACGATATTAAGTTGTGATTTGTATGTCACAAATATAAAATAAATATGTAATGAGATCGACACTAGATCGGGATTGGAATTTAAATAGATTTATTTAGCAGAATTAGGCTTCTGGCTATTACAGGTATGTGTATGGAAATTTTCATGGAGTCTTACGATCGAACATTAATCACATGATGACAAATACAAACGGCTACACTCACGTTATGATTGTGTCGGAATAACTCCGACCAGGTTTCGGACAATTAGTACGTCCTTTTTCCGGGAGTTTACTTTGGATTCGAGGCGCAGACTGACAGGCGAAAACTGGTCGGAGTTACCCGACACAATCATAACGTGAGTGTAGCCGTTTATATTTATAATTAATTACCAGATTTGAGACGGTACAATTTAGAACCTATTGTAACGAAATCTTGGCTCAGCTCAATTTACGTATACTCCCAAGTAAGACTTGCAGTTCGGGCAGTAGTGTGTCGCATTTTGGCATGAGTCCATGCAGTACGGCACGCACACGCATGGCCAGCACCTAGGAAAAGAATGACAATAATATATATCATCATCATCATCATCATCAGCCCATCACGGTCACATCACACAGAGAGACACACACCACACACGGAGAGTATGGGCCATAATCCACTACGCTGGCCCAGTGCGGGTTGGTGAATAATATATATATACAAATAAATAATAAATAAATAACGCCCAACGATCACATACATAGATCCTGGCCCCTAACTAGGATTCCCTGTAAGTAGGGAACCAGGCACTATGAGGACCATGGTCCCACAACACCCAGACACGAAACAAATGCTTACACTTTTTTTTCTGTGCACAAACATTTGTCCCGTCGCGGGAATCGAACCCGCAACCTCAGTGATGTATGAGATTTGAGACAACCTGCCCAACCACTACACCACAGAGGCTGTCAAAGGATGAGGATGTCATATATATATTTATACAATATATTATATATTATTACTAATATATTGTTAATATTGTATATTTAGATCCGATTCGATTTGATAGATAACGCTTTATTGTTACACAACAACAAGATTATTACAAAACAATACTTAAAGCGAAAGATTTACAATGGGCGGTCTTATCGCTTATAGCGATCTCTTCCAGACAACCAAATGATTTGATTTATTTTGATGTGATATATTGTACTTTGATTTGAATTTAAGCGGAATGAATTATTTGAAATTAATATTATTTCTTTACACGTAATTTGGAATATGAATTTTTATATGAATTAAATAACATTATAATAATAATTGCCCTAATATGTGCCTCTTTTATTCACGTCATTTTAAAAGTGGTTTTAGTATGTCGTTTTCTACGGTAGAACTATTGGCAAAGCAGTGGTGCCCGCCCAGATGGCCTCACGCATAAGAGAACCCGTCAATATACTATAGGCCGACCGTTTAACTCGCGTATCGCCTGCGCGGTAAGAAGGGAGCGAGGGGAGATGTTAGCGGGTGGGTGAAAGGGAAAGGAAAAGTAAGCTCTCTGCTCCGCGCACCCCTTTCACCCACCCGCTAACATCACCCCTCGCTCCCTTCTTACCGCGCAGGCGATAGGCGAGTTAAACGGTCGGCCTATAGTACATACCACCAGTCAAATTAGTTGGAGCATTAGAGCTATCTATAGGCCTTTAACGGTCTATGGGTTGTCCAATTGCTTCTCCTTGTGTGTAGTTAGTTTACAATATAATGCAATAATACTTTATTGATCACCAAAACAGGAAACAGAAGTTTATAGTTACAAATAATAGTGGTAGAACAATGGGCGGCCTTATCGCTATGTGCAATTTCTTACAGGCAACCTTTGGATGGACAGGAATAAAATGGTAAAAAATTGCGGTCAGTTGGTGTATGAAGTAATTGCCTAATATAAAAGATATAATTTAGTAAATACAAAACTTCAAAAATATAATAGTATAGACATAATAATACATACAAACAAAATAATACATATATATATATATATAAAATACGATAAATATTATATATAATTAATTAATAATTAGTTAGTTTAGTAAATAGAGTGTAATTTGTTTTCAGTAATAAAGGCATTTGCCCGATAAAAAAAAATTAGCTTATATAAGTCATCTTACAGGCAACAGCACAGCAGCAAAGCGATCAGATGTGTCTTGGTGGTAGCTTTCCGCTCAACCCTGGTCACGACCGTCGCTCGACAGGAAGGGCAGGTCACTTGGGACGGCTCAGGACCTACAGGAATCTCGTTCACCATCGTGTCCTGAAAAAATATTTAAAACATTAGGTAGTATATGTTTAGTTTTATAATATTTTTATATAAAATATTTAAAACATTAGGTAGTATATGTTTAGTTTTATAATATTTTTATATAAAATATTTAAAACATTAGGTAGTATATGTTTAGTTTTATAATATTTTTATATAAAATATTTAAAACATTAGGTAGTATATGTTTAGTTTTATAATATTTTTATATAAAATATTTAAAACATTAGGTAGTATATGTTTAGTTTTATAATATTTTTATATAAAATATTTAAAACATTAGGTAGTATATGTTTGGTTTTATAATATTTTTATATAAAATATTTAAAACATTAGGTAGTATATGTTTAGTTTTGTAATATTTTTATATAAAATATTTAAAACATTAGGTAGTATATGTTTAGTTTTGTAATATTTTTATATAAAATATTTAAAACATTAGGTAGTATATGTTTGGTTTTATAATATTTTTATATAAAATATTTAAAACATTAGGTAGTATATGTTTAGTTTTGTAATATTTTTATATAAAATATTTAAAACATTAGGTAGTATATGTTTAGTTTTGTAATATTTTTATATAAAATACACTCGAGAGCAATGAATCCGGGTCACTTAAAGAATGTTAAAAATCTCGGAAACTAAAAATGATAGGTTAATGCAATAAATTGTATTTAATAGACAATGTAATACTCCTTAAATGAAAGTAAAAAAAATATGAGTCACCATACATTTTATTAACACAAAATTACATAAAGAAAAAAACTGCTGATCTCTCCTTAAAACAAAAATAGGAAACATGAAATTTTTGAACTTTATTACGATTTTCTTGAATTTTAATACTTCGTATTGCCTCCTCGTGCTTCCATTACTGCGTTTACGCGGTTTGGCATGCTGTACACCAAGTTCCTTATACGATTTTGGGGAATATTCTCCCATTCCTCTGTGAGAGCAATTTTGAGCTCACGAAGCGTGATTGGGGGAGGGTTTCGTTGTTTTACGCATCTGCCTAGCTCGTCCCAAGCATGCTCGATCGGGTTGATATCCGGGCTGCGCGCTGGCCACTCCATACGAGTAATGTTCATCTCTTGAAGGTAGTCATTCACAATCCTACCTGTATGAGGTCGGGCATTGTCATGCATAAATATAGCATCCTCACCTAAATTGACCATAAAAGGACCAACGTGATCATTGAGGATTTCTTCCACATATCTTACGCTAGTTAAAGAGCCGTTTTCTATGATCACCAGCTCTGTGCGACTTTCAGAAGAAATTCCGGCCCACACAAGTACAGACCCACCACCGTAGGCTACTTTTTCTTCGATGCATGCTTGCTTGAATCTTTCCCCTGGTCTTCGATACACTCTGTGTCTTCCATCGTGCTTGTAGAGCATAAATTTTGATTCGTCGGAGAACATAACTTTTGACCAATCTTCAATACTCCAATTTACGTGGCTCTGGGCATATCTTAGTCTCGAAATACGATGCCCACGCTCCAGTTTAGGGCCGTTTGCAGGTCTAAGGGGTTTTAAGTTAGATTCAGCAAGCCGACGTCTTACTGTCCATGCACTTGGGTTACTTCCTCCGAGGCGTCGAAACTGATTGGTGAGTTCAGTTCCTGTGAGAAAGCGATTTCGAAGCATGGTGTTCACCAAGTATCGGTCTTCTCGTGCTGTGGTACACCTGGTTCTGCCCGTTCCTGGTCTGCGTAGGTTAGAACCAGTTTCTTCGTAACGTCGGAGAACTCTTTGTACTGTTGACAGCGACACACCGACAGTCCTGGCTGTATCGCGCTGACTCCGGCCGGTTTCCAGCATTGTAAGTATTCTGGTGCATTCTTCAGGCGTAAGCGACATAATTTCAGCTTGAATAATGAATATAGAGCACTATCAACATGGTTTATGTACCCACATAAATGACAGATTACAAACAAAAGCAAAACCAAATGCTGTAATTTCGTAGTTCCATCTTCGAAAGTGGCCCTTTTTCAAATTTGATTTTTTTATGATATAACTTTACAATAACTAAGAAGTTTTAATACCTTCATTTAAGGAGTATTACATTGTCTATTAAATACAATTTATTGCATTAACCTAGCATTTTTAGTTTCCGAGATTTTTAGGATTCTTTAAGTGACCCGGATTCATTGCTCTCGAGTGTATTTAAAACATTAGGTAGCACATTTAAAACATTAGGTATAACATTATGTTTAGTTTTATAATATTTTTATATCCTACTAATATTATAAACGCGAAAGTTTGTAAGAATGTATGGATGTATGTTTGTTACTCTTTCACGCAAAAACTACCGAACCGATTTTGATGAAATATGGTGTGTAGGTACTTTACGACTTGGAATAGCACATAGGCTACTTTTTATCCCGGGAAACCGCGGGTTAAACCGCGGGGCGTAGCTAGTTATTATATAATTTAGTTATTGTTGTTTGGTTATTAATCTTGTTGTTGCAATTTTTTATTAACGTTATCCGTACACTTAAACCTATCTCAATTGACATTTCTCTTCCTTTTTCGGGTTTGCTCGAAGGAAACTCTTTTTAGGGTTACGATCGCGCTTCTACTTGTACCTACTTTATAATGAACCATGATAAAGAATATAAGAATACCTAGCAACCAAACATCGCACACCCAGTCGTCACCAACCCCCGATTTCTGATCATATTGGATCACATTGTCAAACAATAAATTGACAATATGCTGAATCATTGACTAACGCGACGCCGAAAACGAAATAGTACAGACTGATTTCTCGCGATTTTACAGATTATGCGCTGATTATTCCTTGACACAAACGATTTAGAAGCCGAGTGAGGTTGTGCGCTTAAACGGCGATTTTTTTTTTTTTTACATCTGACTGGGTCAGCGTTTGACCACGATCTCACCTGATGGGAAGCGACGACGTGGTCGAAGATGTAGCACGCTTACCCAGTAAGTACTTGTTCACTCTTGATTTGAACACACCCAGATTATTAGTTATGGTGATTATAAATAAAGTAACCAAGTCTTATAGGCAGTTGTACTAATAGATTGTTCAAACGGATATAAAAAATATTCAGAACAATCAAGATAGTAAACAAATTTATAGGTGTAAAGTGTAAACGTTCTAACAACTTCTTTTTGACTCAGAAAGAGCCAACTAAAAACAAAGCATTGTCGCGTGACTTGCGTGTTTCACACGTTCTAGGTTTTGTGCCCTAGTGGCCCTACCCTAGTGCGGACTAGAGCCAACGCCCGCTGTACATAGTACATGACTAAGATATACCGCATCTGTAGTCTTCGCGTATCATAACGCAAAATATCCTACCATTTTGTGCACTAGCTTTCCACCCCGCGGCTCCCGTAGGAATAGGTAAAATAACATATATACCTACCAAAATAATCTTAAAAGATACCGCGTTTATATGCGCCTTGTGAGGTTAGGTCGGCATTGCATATTAAATAATGGATTTTGAATGCACTGTCATCGAGTTGTGAGCTACCCCGAAAGTTTCATCGGGTAATGCTTAAAAATTGATTTGCGAGATTCCACCCAGAACGACAAAAAGACAGACAGACAGACAAACAAGAAAGTGACTTAATAAAAAGGGTATTACCACGTGGGTAACATTTTCAATATTTATAAAAAAAAATATGCAGCATCAAGTAAATGAAAAAAAAGTAAAAGCTTTCATTTATGGACTTTTGAAAAAGGTAAAGACAGGCTAAAAAATGTAATTTCTCAAAAAAAAAACATTGTGTTAATCGATCCTAATTCATATTAGAAATATTTCTCCTAACGTAGCCGATCTATTCAAATTATGAGATTTTAGAAAATTCAAAGGTTTTTGAGACTTGATTTATGCAGACTCTTATGGCACTACGAGCTTGCATTTGTCTTCTGAGTATTAAGTTTCTTATATAAATGATTAATAAGACTAACTGAAACATTGGCATAAACAAAACACCGCGCCATGGATTAGCTGCGCTAGTCAACGGACAGGCCGATAAGCCGAGAACAAAACGATGTAGGTACTCGTACGTACCTACTGCCAGGCCTAGCGCACTCCGCACTGTAGGTACGAAGCTACAAGTAGGTACATACTCGGACACCGACGGCGGGTCGCGCGTCGGATAGAAAGAGAGGCGCTCTGTAGGTTAATATGACTGGTAGGTATGCAGCGCTACGAGCGAAATTGAATTTTATTGTGTCATAGCGTCGCTATTAGTTTAAATTTCTTTGCGGAGTGATGCTTCTGTCCCTTAGTATTCTGGGCTACTGCGAAAAAACCCGATACGCTTGCCTTGAAGGTAGGTAGTAGGTACAGACGATTTTTGCATGAGTTTGAATTCCGACACGGAAATTGTATTGATGATACTATGATGGTATGTGCCTACTATGTGCTGTGCGGAGATAAACATATCATTTCCGTTACAAATTGCATGACATGTACAATTATAAAAGTATAGCATATATACGACAATAATACAATTATTAAAAACCAGAATTCAACGGTTTCAACCCCTGTTCGGAAAAGATAAAAGATCTAGGAACATTTTATTCCAAAATATTGTCTAAATAAAAGACCTAATAATAAAATAATACATGTTAGAACGGGAATATTATGTTGTAAAGGATCTACTTCGGACTTCTGGTTCTGTACATGACTAAAATTCATCTAATAAAGCATCGAACTATTTCACACTCTAATTTGTAAAAATAAATACTTGGAAGGGAAAAATCAGACCTCAGAAAAGCTTAGCGCTCCAAACAAATATTCTAAATATATGGAGTAGGTATCTAAAAGGGATTTCCTATTTATTTATTTAAAACAAAAACCACAGCTCTTACTTTTTTTAAAGTATAGCTTACTATTTTTTGCCTACCCTAGTCTGCTTGCAAGTTGGGGCACCTTCAAAAATTTTGATTTAAATGACAAAACAGAATAATTTTAAAGAAGTACCTAGTTACAAAAAAAGAGAAACTTAGATCCAGTACGCTATTCTCATGCATCACCAAACAGGTCAAAAGTTAATCATTCCTATATCTTTCCAAAGAAAAAACGTAGATAAATATCTAACAAAGCAATTACCTATAAATATGTACCTATATCGATAACGTCCAATACCAATCACATAATCATTAACGCGATTCCAAAACAAATGCTTATATCCATCAATGTCAATCAAAACTTACCTCGTTAATTGGTTCAGCCACAGAAATATTTAAGAGAACACGTCCTGTCTGGGGCGTAAAAATCACGAAACTGGCGAGTGGCGACCCAAGGCCAATCGTAGTTGGTCGATGCTTATGGGGTAGTGAGTCTATAATGTCAAGAATTGTTTACACTGTCACACATATACGGGCTTGTCAGGGCAGTGTAACACGCGATGGTCTCGGACGTATAGGCATGCCATGTCAATGCTTAGTGATCGGTATTCCGCGAGTGCTATAAATGTTAAACCATCAAGATAAAAATCCCATTATCATATCATTATTATATCCTAAGAATCGAAGTCAAAATTAAAAGTCACGATCTTTTGTCTATGTGACATTTTCAATATCACGATAATCGTGATACGGAGCGTCACATCGACGAATGATAGAAATACCTTGCGTACCCTGGAAGACGAGTACCTACTTTCGCCAATGTCAAGCACTTAGGGGGCGTCCATAAATTACGTGAGGTGTTTTTTTTAATTTTCTGTATGTGTTGTTAGGAATTCGCACCCGCAACACAAATTTTGTGCTCGCGATACCGATAAGTTTGTCACCACCCGGTGTTTGAATAAATACCTACTTAATAATAAGATTGAGCACTTCTAATAATAACTGTGCTGATACCTCTTAATGCTGATGTTCTGGATAGTATAAGTTTATTTATAAGTAATTATTTCTCGTACCTACTTATTGATACATATTAAAGTTCCAGGTATATAATACTTGATATTGTGCTAATTCAGAAAAACGCAATGAAATAGGTATTTTCAAAATTTACTACGAGGTATAATGTATTTTTAACCGACTTCAAAAAAGGAGGAGGTTCTCTGTTCGGTTGTTTTTTTTTATGTTTGTTACCTCAGAACTCCGTCATTTGTGAACCGATTTGGAAAATTCTTTTTGCGTTTGGTTCAGTATAGCTACGAAGTGGTCCCATATAAATTTCATCGATATGTGATTTTGGACTTCGAAGATACATTGAAGTCGGTTTTTGTTTTTTTCTAAAAATTAATTATATTGAATTTTAATTGTAGCCGAGACCTTATATTTGACAGTGAGTCATCCTCTATATTCTTGGTAGATACTACGAGTATAGATTAGGTTTCAGCGCCGTGGCGGCGCGCCGTCACCAGCGAAGAGCCCCACCGCCTCCCGCAAATTATTCCCAAATCTATCTTTCTTATCATTGAGGAATGACACTAAAGACCTCAATGTTTCTTATATTCTTTATTGTTCACTGTTTTGACAGTGAACATTTACATCGTAGATAATAAAATACATGTACAAAGGCGAGCTCAAAGAAAAAGTAATACTATACTAAATCTTAGGGCGAGCTCAACCCTAAACAGATTTTTTTCCAACGAACCTTTGAGGAAAGAGAACTGTCACTTGAGCAAATAGGTTTCAGTGTACGGTCACGGTTTGAATAAAAAATAATCAACTATAATCATAAATATATACTCCTAAATACAAATAAATAACTAAATATATAATAAATAAATAATCGAACCCGCAACCTCAGATGATGAGATTTGAGCCACCTTACCCAACCACTACACCAGAGGCTGACAAATACTACAGATTTTCACCTCAGATTCCCAATTGAACAAGTTCCCGTCAGGATTCCCATTTCTACAGATGCCCGGCTGTAAATGAGATTCCCTGTCAAATAATTATATGATTATATGTATATCCAAACGGTGACCTGCCAAAAAAAATTGAATTTTTACGAGTACCTACCATCTACCTTGCAGACATAATTCTCCAGAATTGGTATTACGACAGACGAAGCCCATATTCGCATTTTTTTCAAGACCATCTCAACATGCCGCACCAATGCACTATCCAGTAAAATTTTCTATAAAATCGGTGTGCCGGTGGAATTTGTACCTGTCTCTATTGGCATGAGGTAGGTTTAAAATCTGATGTGTGGAAGAGTCCTTAGTTGTTTCTATAAGTTCTAGGATATAGTAACGTGAATTGTGAAGTACATACTCCAGATTATAGATATCATCAATGCATTTATTATCTTAACCCTAGAGTGGAACTACGTGCATGACATACCTATAAACCGTATGCTGTACATGAACAACAAGGGATATAAATACCTAATATACAAGTAGGTAATTAGGTTGTATGAAAAATTATTTTGAAATAATATAACGGCTTATGTAGGTATTTATTTTATAAAATCAAAAAGGTGTACCAGATTGGTTGTATGGTTGTAGTCAGTAGTTGTAACCCCTAAAACATTTCGTTCTTTCAGTTCCTCTTTTTCTCCCTGTTACTAGCTAGACTTCTAATCCTAACCTAACCCATTGACATAATCATTTATTATTGCTGGAATATATTTTTTATATATGTAAATATTTAAGTACATTTAAGTATATTTTATATATTTAAGTTTATATTTCACTAGCAGCCCGCCCCGGCCTCGCACGGGTATTTAACAAAAATTTCAAAATTAAAAATTATAATACACACACACATCTCCCCTCCTGTGCGGCCCATACCCCATCAGTGACGCCTAAACTGCATAAGGTGCTGCCTAGCTAGCCGAGCAGGATGAGCGGCTACCACGCAACTTTTATTTAATACTTACCTACATTTTTAAACTCGTGATATCTTTTGAATGGAATGTCCGAATATAATAATTCAAAAAGTTATATAAAGATATTGAAGCAGTTTTGAATATAGAGTAATTTTTTTCGATAAGGATTAATACCAAGATACAAATAATGAGCCTTTTCTAGCGGTGGCATTTCAATTAAAATTTTAAAATAAAAGAACACTTATTGTGGCATAACTATAATAGTTAGACATTGCTGTCGCGACCCTTTTTGTAAATAATGATGTGTTCTGCAAAGTCGTAGTACATTATTTTATTCTACATCAATAGTTTTCGCTGCGCACGCGATGTAAAGAATATTTTAGGTACTTTTTTTACACTTTTGGTTACATTATTGGAGTTTTAGTAAGGATCTCTAATTTTTTGAAAATATAATATAGTCTATGTCACCCGGGGATAGTGTAGCTTCCTAATAGTGAAAGAATTTTTCAAATCGGTTCAGTAGTTTCGGAGCCTATTCAATGCAAACAAACAATCAAATCTTTCCTCTTTATAATATTAGTTTAGATAATAAGGTATATTCAGGACCTAATGGTCCTTACATATTGAAAAATGCGTTAGTGGTGATTTTTTAATTGTGTGCGTTTCCTCGTCCCCCACCGAAAATGACAGATTTTTTGTAATGGGAATGAATGCGCGTCACCAATCCAGGCTGGATACTTTATCTGAGGGTTCATCACTTCAATAATTGCGGAACTTCAAAATCGTGCGTATATCATAGGCTAAATAAATGATTGGATGGAGTATAAGGAGTCTTTATGTTATTCCTTCTGTCCACATTTAGGTAACTTAATATGATTACCCTTCGTAATAGTCCAAACAATGGTTGCACCAATATTATTGATGGAGCTAGAATAATTAAATACTTATGCCAGTCTAGCAATCTTTTAGTGACTTGCCTAGTAAACATTATCATAAATAAAAATATGTAAATACAAATATGTAGAGCAACATCCATATCTACCTCACATGACGTTTTGCTCATTGATTTTCATAAGGCACATTAACATGATTGTTTTTTTTAGAAACTCAGTGCTGAGGCGAGCAAGTCGTTCGCCTGATGTTAAGCGCCACACCTGCTTATAACAGTTGCAGTGCCACCCAAAACTTTTAATACCATAAAAAAAACACTACCTAGCAATGCGTGGCGCTCATCACCCAAAGACATCACATGCCTAATAATTTCGTTGGCTACAATTCCCTTCAAACCGGAACACAGCAATGCCTGCGCACTACCGCTTGGCTGCAGGATAACTGGCTAAGGTGTGGTACCTACCCAGACGGCCTCCCGCATACGAGATACCTACCACAAGTATTGGATTACGGATTCATATTAAATGAAAATAAAGTATCTAAATACGCGCCACCAAAAATATATAGTTTTGTGTGGCCTTGGGGCCTGAAGCTAAACACAGGAAGCTTTTAGTGAATTAATTTAAATAAATAAAATAAATGACGCCCAACGATCACATACATAGATCCTGACCCCTACCTAGGATTCCCTGTATCTAGGGAACCAGGAACTATGAGAACCATGGTCCCACAACACCCAGACACGAAACAAATGCTTGAGCTTTTTTTTTCTGTGAAAAACATTTGTCCCGTCGCGGGAATCGAACCCGCAACCTCAGTGGTATATGAGATTTGAGCCCACCTGCCCAACCACCACACCAAAGAGGCTGTCAAATTTAGTTGTGCTTACTATTATTATTAGTTAATTGGCTTAAATTGGGTGAAAAAAACTACCTAGGTACGTCATTTTAATACGCTCTTGCTATGTAGGTTCTTACATCATATAGTAACTACGATACTTATTTATATTTGCTCTGTACCTATCGATGTTAGAATGTGAGTACCCCGACACAATAAAAAATGTCTAAGAACCACCGCTAGAAATCCCTCTTTCAAATAAAAAAACCGCTACTACTAAGAGCTACGGTGCCACAGACAGATATAGTGGTCAAATGTATAAAACCTTATTTTTGCGTCGGGGGTTAAAAATCTTGAATCAGCGACTAAATTAACTTACCAATCCATCACAGCAGAGTCAAATCTCTCCCGAAAGGAAACCTACGAGTAAATAAAGCTAATAAGGCTTTAAACATTTTAAGATAAATACTGCAAATTTGCTTTATTTTCGCGCACGTAGGGTTCTGGACCATTATCTGTAAAAATGGCAAAAAAATCACTGTTTGTTGTATGAGAGCCCCCTTAAATATTTATTTTATTCTGTTTTTTTAGTATCTGTTGTTATAGCGGCAACAGAAATACATCATCTGTGAAAATTTCAACTGTCTAACTATCATGGTTCTTGAGATACAGCCTGGTGACAGACGGACAGATAGACAGACGGACGCACAGCGGAGTCTTAGTAATCGGGTCCAGTTTTTACCCTAAAACGAGATAAAACACTGATAGATATTTATATGATCATATTTATTAAGAAAAAATAGATTTTAATTTAAAACATAGAAAACAAAAAGTGTTATAAAACGAGATTGCATTTTTTCAGATGTAATTAGTTTTTTTTAATAATATCCAAACCCTTGAACCAAATATAAAAACTTTACAGATTAATATTTTCCTAGGGCTTGAAGGAGAAAATTATTACCTTTTTCATTCATGCCTACAAGACTAATATTGAAATATTATAATATACAAATATTATATATAATATATATATACCTACTGTGAACACCAGCACAGCTTTGATTCATTATAAAATTATCACAATACACAAAATATAGGAATAATTAAATTCAGTTACATCTTCTGAATCACATAAATGCTGCCTACTTACATAGATGAGTTATTATAGGTATAGTTACTTCCTTACTTTATATAGGTATACATGCAATTAAAAAATCGGAGGTGACACTTTAGACAGGGTGGGGCAAAACTTTGGGACCTCTAGGATAGGTACCTTTTTCCTTAGAAGTTTTGTTGTTAGGAAAAGTAGGGAATGTTTTTGAAAAAAGAACTGCATATTTTTTTTTAATTTACGGTGTAGTTAACAAAATGCTATTTCTCAAAAAACAACATATGCTTTATCGACTCTATTTGCCATCGAATGTTTCTCTCAAAGTAACCCATCAAACCAAATCTAAGTTTTTCAGAAACAAAGAAACTTCTTCCAATAGAACATGTCCGAATTTTTTTACCACATGCTATATATTATTTAAGGCACAACTTATCTTAAGGCGAACGACCTGATCACCTTCGACTCACTCGTACGATACCTAGGCGATATCTATTGATTTAAATTTTGTTTGTATATGAACGTAAATAGTAATATTATCCTCATGAGTACGTTGATATGTCTTCTTCTCACGTGCAGGTGTGTGACCAACCCTGGTGTCGGAGTTGTTAGACCGCCTGAAGGCCTCCGACATGACTTAACGGTTGTTAAAACAAAAACCGGAACCAACGGCTTAACGTGCACTCCAAAGTACGATAATGCTGTATCCGTTTGCGTTTGTCGAAATTTCTGCGTGATCCAGGCTCAGACACAACAATATTCCGGCGCCTATTCATATCTAGCCCGGGCAAATACACTTAACTTTCTTTAAATCAATTTATTTATAAATTATCTATGACTCAAACAGTAGTTGCACAACAAAAATATTTTTGTACAACGTGCGCTGCTGAGACGTCAGTCTGTGAAGCCATTATATTAGTCATTAGGTCATTCACTTATTACTGAAGTCGAGGTCGCATTAACTAGATAAATATTCTACTATATTGTATTCAACTATTAAAAAAAAAGTATAGTTACCTTTAAACGCCGAAGCAATTAGATCGTATGCCCTACACCGTTATATAATAATTTATGAGTAGCAATGCGTGAAATCATGTTTTATTTTATGGAACTGAGTAATGAGACGAGCAAGTAGTTCGCCTGATGGTAAGCGCCACGCCTGCCCATAGCAAATGCAGTGCCACCTAGAACTTTTAATATCATAAAAGGCACTGGGTAGCTCTGCACTGCGCTCATCACCCCGAGACATCAGATATTAAGTATCATATGCCCTGTAATCTCGCTGGTTACAATGTCATTAGTGATTCTAATGGGAGTGGTTCGTTTAAGAAGTGCTCCTACAATTTCTTAGCTAGATATGCTTATAGTTGTTTCAGAAGACAGAAAACAGACTTATTTAATGTAATCAATCTTATGACTATCTGTTATAGGTTCCCAGGTAAGAGTTGCAGTTGGGGCAGTAGTGGTCTGCATTCTGACATGAGTTCATGCAGTATGGAATGCAGATGCATGGCCAACATCTGAAAATAAAAAAAAATAAAAAACATGTTTTTTATTCAATTAGGGCATCACAGACACATTCATAAACATAAAATCAAATCACAATAAAGACCACTTTAAGTAAAAAAATTGAATCGACTCATAAAAGCCCTTGAACGCATTACTTCCTTAAAATGTCGTTTCCTTATCAGTTTAAAGCACAATGCCTGTTCACCAGACCGGCTCAATGACAATCCACGTCATCTGAGGCTTACCCAAAACATCATACATACAAATGCAGTTTAGAAAGAAAAAGAATTTATTTTGACAAAACTGCACACAACAAACATAGCACACACACATACGTGCATTTTTTTATCTTCTCTTATGGTTTGACTCTAAGGATAATCATGTGTCGTAACGAAATATTAAAACTCCATTGCATCAGTTCTAGTTCCAAGTATCTAGTCATGTGTCATTTGAGCAAGACATTTTTATATACCTAGTTATAACCACAGAATAATAGTTAATATTACAAGATAACCTACCTACAAAGAGTACCTACTACTTCGCAATTAATAAAAGAAACTTGAGAAAGATGTAGTGAGCGAGAAGTAGCGATGGTGCTTCAATACGAACCAGACAGAGGTATATTCTTACGTTCAAAAGTTATTTGATATTACAAATAACTTTTTTTTTGTTTTTCACATCATCGCTTCACATCTGGCGAGATGGTGGCCAAACATGTACATATCTATGAAGCGTATAAAAAGATGATTCTTACAAAAACAAGAATAGCACTACTGCAAGCACATGGGTCCTCGTGGTGGCCTTATGTTCAATCCTGGTCAGGACGACGGCTCGACAGGATGGACACGTCACCTGGGAAGGCTCGGGGCCTACTGGCACTATGTTCATTTTTATCTGAAAGTCACCAGAAAACAATAATTAATACCAATATTTTTTACCACAGACATTAAACACTAGACTTTTAATTGCACATGTGGGTAAGTCATCGAATCCTGTTATCCCTCGTTTCTTAGCAAGAGTCCAACTTTCTCATGTTTCTAATTAAGCTAGGTATTTCAAATACAAATATAGATGCAAAATTGGCAAAGAAACCTTGATTTCATCTGCAAAAACTTTAGCAACATGGCGGATAATAAAATAATAGATTCTAAAATAATACCTAGCTTCTAAGAATACTATTACATAATGACAAAACACTAAGAGCAAATCTCAGAATACAGAAAAGCAAATGAAGCAGAAAATAAAGTCTTCTTTCACCCAAAAATATAAAGATTAACAAAGCCGGTGTTATCCTATCCTATTCATAGGTACACAATTGCGCCTAATCAAACAAGTGGCATTTCATAACCTAGTAATAAAGTACACAAACATCTGCTTCAAAACATCTGTACCACATTTTGGAATACAAATTAAGGTCAAACTTCAATACTTACAGTATTATTGATTTAATTCCACTGTATATATTTAAAACTGTTTATTTTTGACGAAGCACCAACAAAACTCAAAGAACACACAAGAAATACGTCGTTTTACCGTCGCGGCGCGGCGTCACCTAAACCGGCACACTAGGAGCTAAAATGATCATGGTCGTTGTGGAACCACAGAATACTGGTGGAACTCGTGAATCACTGCAAACCAGTGTTGATGTTAGGGTCATCGCCCACTAGTGAAAGCAGAGCGACCAGTTGCAATCGAAAGTGAACGTTGAGTAACGAAATCAAGATCCATTTCTTTGGTTTGTCGACTATGTATGATATTTTTAGCTGTAGTTGTTTATAGCATAGTTGTATTTGTAGTTCACGTTGCTATGCAATGTAGTGTTACTGCTTAGCCTTGTGGATCAGTGTAGGTACCTACGTAATGCATATTGACTGATTGTAGGTAAATATAGTAAACTAGCGACCCGCCCCTGCTTCCCACGGATGCAATTTACTAATGTTGTATATTTGTTGATGACTTAATTACTAAACATTGAATTTTATTAATTTTATCTTTCAACAACTTAATTAAAATGTGTTGTTCAATTGTACAAATTAGCCGTATATTATATTAGTGGTTTAGAAGAAATAAGCGGAGAAACAGAAATGCAGAGAACGCGATTAGCCACTTTGTTTTATACTATTCAGACAAGAGATAACGTAGCTTAAACAATTTAAGATCAATTTTGCCTGTAGTTTTTACCTATAGAATTAAATAGAATTAAATAGAATAGAATTTTATGAGTTTACTAAACGTTAATATAACTCTGTTATCCTGGGCTGGACACGTCTGGCGCATGTCGAACGAGCTGTGGGCTAAACTTACTGAGTCCTACACAACGTCAGACGACAACGCGGCAGGCCCAGACGGAGATGGCGGGATGAGCTAGACTGGAAGGATTGGCCGCAAAAAACATTAAACCGTGAGGAATGGAAGGAGGGTAGGGCGGCCTTTGCCCTAACTGCAGTGGGACGACCACATCTAAAAATAAAATGAAGGCATAACTCTACTAAACAGTAAAAAATAACATGATAAACAATTTCGTCAATACAGCATATTAGTACGTAAGTAATAGCACAGATTACTAAGGGACAGAAGCATCACTCCGCAAAGAAATTTAAACAAATAGCGACTCTTGCTATGACACCATAAACTTCATTTCAGCGCGCGTAGCGCTGCGTACCTACCATTCATATTAACCTACAGAGCGCCTCTCTTTCTATCGCTCTTATCTCTTCTGACGCGCCACGTGTAACGACGCGCGACCCGCCGTCGGTGTCCGGCTATGTACTTGTAGCTTCGTACCTACAGTGCGGAGTGCGCTAGGCCTGGTATTAGCACAGAATACAAAAGGAAGTATTAGTTAGTATTCTTTGATAATAGTATCTAGGTATCTAATGGTTTTAATTATTTGAGCGCAGCTTTGACTCTTGTGAAAACTGTTTGAGAAAATGACTTTATTTGAAAAGGATATTATGGGACTAAAATAGTACATAACAAACTGTATTACCTCTGCTTTAGATAGTGAGTGCAATCTTTATTATACCACGAGAGAACTATGTCCTCAGTTTCCCCGTTATCTGCAATAATTACACAATTTAGTTATCAAGATAGCGGAGCTTGGTTTGGTATTTAGTTACCAGGAAAACCGTGTTTGATGTCAGCTTATCAAGAAATTAATTACAATTATGTATATATGCATATACTCGACTCGAGAGCGAGTGTGGCTCAGTGGGAACATGTGCGACTTTCGATCATACGCGACGCACCCGAGTTCGAATCTCGCTGGCCCCGCACCACTGACTTTCTTAAATTGCGTGCGGATCTAAGTCGCTCTAAAAACGGTGAAGGAAAACATCGGGAGGAAACCGGCATGTCCAAGAATTAATTACAAAAATTCAAGGACATATGACATCCACCAACCGGCACTGGGCCAGCGTGGTGGATTATGGCCCATACTGTCTCTATGAGAGAAGGCCCGTGTCATGGCAGTGGGAACGTGATGGGCTTATTATGATGATGGTGATGATGATGCATATACTCGTTCTTATTCGTAAATACCTACAGGGTTTGGCAAAATGTTGGGACCTTCTAAGATGGTACCTTTTCTTTTGTAGTAAGGAAGTTTTGTTCTTAGGAAATATCAGGTGAACTGTGGAGAAAACGTTAATTGCTTTTTTGGATAGGTATTTGAAAAAAAGACTCAAAATGCAATTACTCATAAAAAACATGGGCTTAATCGGTCTTGTTTCCCATCTGAACATATCCCCCAAAGTATGGTATATCATATAAAATCGTAAGTTTTTAAGAAATATCAAAATATATTTTTTCAGAATGTGAAAGGCTAAGAAACATCGTCGTAAGTGCTGCTGGAATCCTCAGCTTGTACTTGAATGTCGTTGGTCTACTGGATTCCAGGTGACATTACATACCAATTACATTTTTATTAGGTATATACTAACATAGGTAGTATATCTAAGTAATGAAGATGTAGGTATAGGTACTCGTGGAATATATTCCTCATGCAGTCTTTATTTTGGGGCAGTTTTAACTTGTTCTCAGTTAGTAGGTAGTACCATGGATCAAATAGACAAGTAGTACTTGTATACTTGTATATTTATTGTATATTTGGTCCATGGTAGTACCTACCTAATCATTATGAATTAATGATTCATGATAGTCTTGATAATGTATGTTTTTAACAACGCAACGCATATAGGTTTACATTTTCTAGATAAGAGCGCAATAGACTCGAATAATATGAATAACCCAATATAAATAGAAATCTTAGTTAATATAAGTAGTTTGTGACGCATACGCCTTATCGCAGGGACCGATACTTATAAAAAAACAACGTTAATTAGGTAGGTAGGTACTAGGTAGAATTAGGTAGGTACTACAACAGAATACTAAGGGACAGAAGCATCTCTCCGCAAAGAAATTAAAACAAATAGCGACTCTTGCTATGACGCAATAAAATTCAATTCAGCTCGCGTAGCGCTGCATACCTACCAGTCATATTAACCTGCAGAGCGCCTCTCTTTCTATCGCACACCTCTTATCTCTTCTGACGCGGCACGTGTAACGACGCGCGACCCGCCGTCGGTGTCCGGCTATGTACCTACTTGTAGCTTTTTACCTACAGTGCGGAGTGCGCTAGGCCTGGTACTACCTAATCATTATGAATTAATAATTCATGATACAGTCTAGACAATTTCAAATGTGTTTTACAACGCATAGCATACAGGTTTACATTTTTTAGATAAGAGCGCAAAATACACTCGAATAATATGAATAACCGAATAAAAATAGAAATAATTATTAATTAATATAAGTACCTACTCTGTGACGAACACGCCTTATCGCAAGGATCGATACTTTAAAAAAAATAACGTTAAGTTGCCTGTTTTTACCGATAAATCCATAAAATACCGATATGTAGGTATCGATACCAAAAACACGCTATAATTATCGGTAATAAATTATGGGTACTGACGACGTTGCAAGCTGGATCGCCCGCGTTGAGCCGTGCAAGCGAGACAAGCCTTGCAGCGGCAGTTGGCGGGTTGCAGGCGGCAGAAAGAAAGGGATAATCAATTAAAGTTAATTCCCTTTCTATTTTCGTAGAGAGTATCGATACCGACTAATATACCTATCAATATTTCATTTTACCAATACTTTTAACGTAACTTTGTGGTATCGATACTTTTTACGTCACTTTTATGGTATCAATACCAATTTTTAAGGGTATTTCAGTCCCTGCGTTATGTAATACAATTTAAAGTAGTTTGATAACGGAGCACTGGAAACAACTAACAAACAAACAACGTGACCCAAAGTGCTCACTGAGTCATTAATTACAATTTTAAGTGCAATAATTAAGAGGCTGAAGCCGCCATGACCTTCAGACAGTTGCTAACGGACATTACAATAACAACCATAATAAATAAACATTTTGTTCCCATTTGTATTTGTGCCGTAACGAGAAACGAACCTGTAACCACTGCGGTATGTGAGATTTGAGCTGTCCTATCCAACTACTGCACCACAGAGGCTGTCAATTTATATAGGGACCATTAGGGACCAACTTTTCTTATCTTATCTTTGGGCATTTAATTGCGACGCCTGCCTCAATAGTGGTAGCAATAAACTAAGAGAGATTAAATTGGCGCTTTGCTATCCAATTTTTTTTTTAACTTGCTGCACGGCACTGTAAGTGCACAATCTACCCTAATACAGACAAGGCGACGGTATTCCTAGGTATAGGCATAGACTCTAAGTTGCAGTGGGGTCCTCATATCGATGCTCTATCAGGAAAACTTAGTTCTGCTGCATACGCGGTTAGTAAAATTAGGCAATTAATGGATATAGCTACGGCTCGATTAGTTTACTTTGCATACTTCCACAGCATAATGTCAAATGGCAGTGAAGCTATTTTTATTTTACAAAAGCGGGCGGTTCGCGCTATTTATGAGTTGGGTCCTCGCGAATCATTAAGAGAAGTCTTTAAACAAATTAATGTATTAACTTTACCTTCTCTGTATATTTATGAAAATATAATGTATGTTCGTAAAAATCTGCACAAATTCAAGGTGAATAGTGACCACCACAACATAAACACTAGAAATAAGCATAGAATTGCAGTACCTAGGTTTAGACTGACTAAAACGAATAAGTCCTTCATGGGCAATTGTGTACGTTTTTACAATAAAATTCCAAAATGTATAACGGAGCTCACAGAAAGTAGATTCAAATTGAGTGTGAAAAATATTCTAATGAAAAAAGCATACTATGCAGTTAATAATTACATAGAAGACAGAGATGCATGGAACATTCCGCTTCTGCCAAGTAGCCAACTGGCACATAAGAAAAATAATATTATTGTCAAAAACAAACATAAAATATTGTAACAAAAGTTCTAAAAAATATGCCCCTCAGTTTCTTGCCGTATCTTCTGAGTAGTGGTTCTTTTTCCGATACGGTGGTAGTCATTGTAATAATTGACGTTCATAAGTGCGTCTGTGGCGACAAAATTGAAAAGAACTTTGATTAATTGATTGATTGAATATTTCAAAGAGGTAAATATGTGTAGGTATGTAACTATGTTTGTAGGTGGTACTATATGAAACTACCTACTGAACCGATTTGTAAAAAAAATCACCGATAGAAAGCTACACCACAGAATACCTAATAGTACTACGCTACTCTATCCCTAAGTGTTTTAAACTGTATTTTATTATGACGATGCGAATGGAATCGCGGGCGGTTGCTAATAAATAAATGTATTTATTTCATAAATTTTATACATACAAAATGCTGTTTATAATATTTAATAATCAATAAGATATAATCTAGTTTGAGCTGTAATGGGTTTCAAGAAATAAAAATGCTATTATATTTATTTATTTTTTATTTATAAGAAGCTGTATTAAAAAATTAAAAAATATGTTATCTTAATTTAATACCTAAAATTGCTTGCTCCGTAATTATTTAGATTCTCTAACTTTACGTTATGAAGTCAAGCTCAAGGTGCTTATAACTACTTTACATATATTATATTATATTTAAAGATACCTTGAAATTAGTAAAACAATGGACGGTCCTCGAAACTATATTTTCCATAAACACCTGTTGTTGGGTTACAATTATGAAAATGTCGAAAGTCGTTATATCTAGGCCGAGCTTTGCAAACCGCCAACTCTTTTTAGGGACAATATTCATTGCAAATCCAACATTCGGTAAGTAAGTAAACTTAAGGCTAAAGAGAATAAGTTCCTATAAAGGCGTTGCAGTTCGGACAGTAATGGTCTGCATTTTTGCACGCATTAATAAAATAGGGGATGACGATGCACGGCCAGCAACTGAAGTAGAAAAAAGTTGTATCAGATTACCTACCTATTTTTCTTTTATAATTAAGGAGGTTCTTTTCAAAACTTGACTATTCCCCTTTTTGTTTTTTCACAATCTGAGAAAATAGTTTTTTAGGTATGCAGCTGTATTTTAACCCGAAATTTTGATGCATTATTGTAGACGACAACAATAGTCATTGCTTTGTACAGGATTGAAAAAAATTGCAATAATATATTTTGAATAAATCCAAAATTTGAAATGGAATACTCTAGTTTTGACGCGGCTGATTGGAATAATCAAGCTTTGTTATAGTAGGGGAGCCCACGAGGCTAAATGGGGATTTACTCGAGCGTCGTAGAGACCTATTGGGATGCAAAGCTTAGATGATAAGAAGAAAAAAATGTTTTATGATATATACCTTTACATCGGTGGGGGAAGCGGCTATAGATTTTTAAATATGTAAAAAAAAACTGTTGCATGGACATCCTCGAGCGCATCAGATATTGATAGCATCAATGCCCTACGTATTTTTAATAATGTACGTATGTTAATCTGATCGTTTGCATGATGCGGGTAGTTGTATTTAAGGGTTGAAAATGAAAAAAAAAAATTTAATCGAGCGCGTCAGATTTTCTAAGGGAGTGTTAAGTACACCAAAAAAAAGCTCTCATTCACTAATCTGACGATTTCGATGGGACGCAAACTCGCGGCGATTTTCATAATGTGCAAAAAAAAATCGCCATTTTGAAATACTCAAGCGCGTCAGATTAAGATATATATGGTTCATCTTTATGTTCTTAACGTACTGTCTCATAATCTGACGATTATCTAGAGGGATTCGCCTGATCTGACAAAAAAAAAATTAGAAAAACGGTTCACTTTAAAGGCCATCCCTGCAACTTCCCGCTAATTCCATTCCTGGGCGCTTGAAATTGTATTCTTATGACATTTTTGAGCTCAAAATATAATTTATGTGATATTTTGAGCTCGCTGAGTTCAAAGAAATAATATTTCTATGCATTTGAGCTCTCCCAGCTCGAAAGTCTGATAGAAGTTTCATAGAACACTATTTTTGGAATTTTCAAACCGCAATAACTTTTGAATGGATCAACCAATTTTCACGCGGTTGGCACCATTCGACGCAGTTTTATCATCCTCATAAGTAATTTTGCAATTTTAATTGATCGAACCACAAATTTCGGAGTAATCCCGAAAAAACACTTTTTCGGGTTTCTTTCGTTCACGATATCTCTCGAACGAATCAACCGATTTTGACCAGCTTGGTGGCGATCGACGTGGTTTTTCAAGTTCAAAGGCGGATTAGTTTTTGAAGTTAATCGATAAAGCCGGTTAAAAGTTATTCCAAAAAAACCACTTTCAAAAAATTTTTTTTTCTTATTTTTTTAAATCATTGAACTTAATTAATTAAAAAGCTCAGGAAATAGCATGCAAATAAATAAGTGTATGCTTTTTTAGTAGATTACATGTATTTATAAAAAAATTACGCAGCTGCACGCATTTAACTTTATCGACGAATTGTTGTTATTTCGGCTTGCGGAAATCGTCAGATTATATATTTTTCATTATTCTTGAATTATTTCCTTCAAAATAAAAAAAAAATTAGCTACGCTCGAGAATGTCGAGATGACGTTTTTTTTTACAACTTTGTTGCCCTCCCCTTTTTTTACGTCATTCTCAAATTGTCAGATTAGTGGAATATACACTTTTTAGGATGTAATTAACTCACCCTACCTTAATCTGACGCGCTCGAGAATTTCTGATGGTCAATTTTTTTTTACTAATCTGATCGTGTATCCTTCACGGGCGGCCTTATATATGGGCCTCATGTTTTGTGGAGGTACTTAACCGGGTACAAGGTATCCCCCTGTATATTAATCTGCCGCGCTTTAGTAAATCCCGAAATCCCCGCTTGGGCTCCCCTACTATTATGTGCTCTAGAAGAACAATCATGTTTTGATTTTAACCACTGTGGATTAATCTTGTTTTGCTGAAACTAATTAGGTATCAGAAATCTCATTTTTGAATTGAAATAACCTGAGATTTATGTTCTGGAAAAATCTATTTTTGACGAAATCATGCCTTTTCATATTTTTTTTCTGGTGTAATTATCAAGTTTTGGCCCAATTTTATTTTCGCGGAGTGTAAATTTGAATGTTACCCAACAAAAAACAGTTTTAACGAAAGTGGAATAGTCAAGTTTTGAAAAGAAGCTCCTCAATTATTTCAGAAACAGACGGAATATCAAAAGAGCCTTTGACGAGTCAATTTGTGGAATTTCCATAGGGCCGTTCACAAGAGCTGGCGCCGATGGCTGAAGCCAGAACCCTTGCTTTGGCGTTTTTATATGAACACGGTTTTACTGATAACGCAACTTTGACGGTTAACATTTGCGAGTTTCGGAACAACAATAATCACCAAAGAAGCATAACATCTTCTCCACACAGAAGACTTGTCTACTATGAGGGCAAGAGGGTAATAAGTCTCAAATAGCGTAGGGTGCTAGGTACGGGCCTGCCGGCCATAAGCATTGCGGAATTCCGCTACTGAAGAATTAAGTTTCAACATTAACAGCCTCAACGAATCCACTGCTGGACATTGCATTTACCAATGTACATCACTAAGCCCGATCTTTAGGAATACGTAAGACTTTTTGGCGGGAAGTAAAAAGTGATACAGTTCGATTTTGTTTTATTTTCCAAACAAGTGTTATTTCGAGTGATCATCTGTAATATCGGTGGAATATTAACCATTATGTGTTCGTAAACGTGCACGAGTGTAGGCAAATGAAACAAAATAGGGAATACATTTCTTTTTATGTTCTCCCAAAAAGTCCATGGAAAGCTTAAATAAAGTTCCATCACTTTATTGAAGCACTATAAGAGGGTCCGGCTTGTTGCTGTTGACCCTCATTCTCAACAATAGGTATATAAATAAATGGATATATATAAATGGAATATTAAACTATCAAAGACATGGCAGTATGGTCCTAGAGACGTAGCCTGCCCTAACGGTCAAACTAAAAAATTAAAAAATTAGGAATACGTAAATGGAGGAGGATAAATAAGGAATACATAAAATTAATCACCAGAATATGCATGAAAGTAATGCCATTGCATGGGTCATGAAGCTTACTTTCCGGTCCACGCGCGTGACTATGTTGGCGTGGCACGATGGGCAAATAATGTTTGTGGGTTCAAACCCAATCGCAATGGGGTTAGGATTTGTGGGTTGCATTTTATCTAAATAGAAGGCGGTAACCCAAATAATTCACTATTATTATAAAATTATTCTTTGTCTGTAATGAAACGATTACTGAGCTATGTTTATAGCTTGAAAATATTTTTTGTAAATCTGAGATCAATTTTACAGGTTACTGTTATAAACTTATATACAATTTTCCGTATATAATATATACAATTTTTATCTAGGTATTCAATTTTTATTTGATTTTTTTCTCAATGGAATCTTTGGTTTCTGTCATTCCAAAGTGCCATGCGAGCATAGATAAACTAATCACTACAGATCTATAAACAGGGCAAGAACCTCAGATTATGTCAAGGAAATTCTCTGTCTACGATAAAACTCAACATATAGCATAGTTATTATATTTTATGTAAATGAAATCGCATTCCTTACACATTATAATTTAATAAATTATATAACTATTACTTATTGCGTTATTAAAAGTTAAGGCGCTTATTATTACTTTTCGTAAGTATCATCATCATCAGCCCATCACGTTCCCACTGCTGGGACACGGGCGTTCTCTCATAGAGAGAGAATTGGCCATAATCCGCCACGCTGGCCCAGTGCGGGTTGGTGAATGTCACATGTCCTTGACTTTTTGTGAAAAATTCTTGGACTGTTGGATTCGTAAGTATACAAATTATTAAATAGATTAACGCTTAAAATATACACCTCATATTTTAATTATTATTGTAACTATTATTTAAGATACCCTTTTTCTTCTCTCGTGTGGGAATGTGGCCAACCCTGGTGACGGAATACTAGAAATTTAATTAATTAATTATCATTTATATATTTAATTTAATTATTGCCCTGAATATTGTGAAACATTGAGGTCTAGTGTCATTCCTTAATGCTGTGAAACAAGTATGACAAGAGATGGATCTTAAAGACTGTCCCACGATAGGCGAGCATAAATAGATATTTTCCAAAAAAACACTTTTGGTTAGAATATTATTAAGTAGGTATATTCCAAAAGTGTTTTTAGTGCTAGATTAAATAAATTAGCATTTTAGGAACAAAATTTCTTAGAAAATAATTAAGCGTGTAAAGTTGTGTTTTCTTGGCCGAGCTGTGCCAGCTCTTTATATAACAAGATCTAGCTGCGCCACTATTTATATGTGGAAGATAAATGTCAATTATTTTTGTTTGTGGTTATATTTTTATTCTATGGTATTATTTTAAATTATCTATGGTTGTATTTTTAGTCTATGGTATTTTTAGTCTTTGATAAATTTATTCTCTATGGTTAACTTCCGTTTTAAAGTCGTGCAATTGACTAGTTTGCTTTCCCGCCATTGACGAGTCTGGTTTGATATAAAAAGGCCGCGCAAGCTATCGACAGATCAGAAGTTGTCCAGTCGCGGACACGGCACAACCTGGTGCTCTGAACTGTCAGGTATGATAATTTTACTATTTATTGTTACTATTGTTTGATTATATTTTAGTTGTAATTAGTATATAATTTGTAGTTAAATAATTAGTATAATTTATAGTTACGTAAATAGTTATATAAATTATAGTTATAAAACATATATTTTACTTTTAGTAAATAAGTTAGTATATTGCCTATTAAATAATTGGTTACTTTATAATAAATAAAATAAGTTATGATTATTTAAGAGCTATTTTTACTTACGCTCCCACATCAGAAGTGGGATTAGTGTTAACCTAAACTACGCCCAGAAACGTTTATGATTTCAGAAGCCGCAAGATGGATGACCACGATTCCGCTGCGTCAGAGGATGGACAGCTTGAGGACGATTCAGCAGCCACGCTTGAGCCTGTGGCAGCGACCGCGGTTGCGGCTGGCCGTGCATCACCTATCTTCAGGCCTGCAACTGCGATTGACCGTCGTGCGGCTAACCACGGCGCCGAAGAGGCAGCCCATGGGGGCGCCCAGCCGTCAAGTCGTGGCGGCGCTTCTACAAGAGGCGCTTCATGGAACGGTGGCTATGCTGCACCCAACGGTTCAGCGGCAGATCAGGACACAAGGACAGTAGATTTCACTCCTATGAACTTCATGCAAAATATAATGCAACAAATGATGACACAATTAATTGAAACTACCGCTAAAGCCTTCGGTACACCGAAAGTAAAGCCTACTCCACGCATGCGGAACCTTGAACAGATTTATGTCCCAGCTTTTGACCCTGACGATCGAACTGATACCGTCCAAGTTTGGTGTCGAAATATTGAAGAATTGAAAGCTGACTACGAACTTACTGATAGAGAAGTGTTAAATTTGACTCGGAAGAACCTACGTGGGCGTGCTGCCGAATGGGCACGTCGAAATTACTCAAGTTTAACTAATTGGCCGGAGCTTAAAACAAGTCTTATCGCTACTTTTGCAGACGAATCACGTTACTACGACGACCTGACCCTCTTCATGGAGTACACCAGCGAGCAGGCCGGCAGTCTTGCAGAGTACGCCACCCGAAAATGGGAGTTGGCGAAGAAGGCGATTGGTATGGAGATGACTGAGCAACGCCTAGTGGAAGCAGTTATTTCTGGTATGTCAGATTTTCGTATCCGCTCTGATTTGCTACGACTTACGCCTAAAAATTTGCCACAGTTAATCCAAAGTCTTAACTCATATAAACGAAAGAGACCTGGTGTAGACACTGATCACAACGTTGTGCCTAAAAGATTTAAGCCCGATTCATCCTTAGATTACAAATCTAGACGTTGTCACAAGTGCCAAGAGTTAGGTCATGTACAGAAGGATTGCCGTTCCAACATCAATAACAATCAAAATGCTCAATATTCTGCTTCCACTTCTAAAGATGCAAAGCCAGTAGTAGTTCAAAAACCCCTTGTGCCAACTTGTACTTTCTGTAGTAGGAAGGGTCATAGTTTCGAAAACTGTTTCCAACGCTTAAAAAAAAAGCTCTAAAAAATTAATAATAATCTAAAAATTATTAATAGTCTACTACGTTTACACTTTGATTATGACTAATAAAAATTCGAAAACTATCCAAATTGACGACAGTGATTATATGTGTTTGATAGATAGTGATGCTGAATGCTCCCTTATGCGCTAAAACGTAGGAGATTCAGTCAAGGGTAAAGTCATTTATGAGATTTCTGTTTTGCGAGGGGTTGGAGACAATTCTTTCCGTCCGTCGCGTAAAAATATTTGCATGGTAGGTTAATGGCCTTAATATTGAATTAATTTCATTTTGGTCCCTGAATCTTTTCGAAGTACATAGAATAAAAGATCATTTTCAAAAAATGTTACTAAAATTGCTCTTAGTTCCTGTAATTTCAAATTTAATCAAAAATTGATCTTGATTCAGTAAAATATAATTCTGCAAAATTAATAAAAGCCAATCTGGTTCGCGACAAATCTCCCTTCATCCAATAGACAAACCCCCAGTTCCTTTTCACACTGTCTATATAGACACTACTGGTAAATTGAGTGGTAATAAATCTGCCAAGCAATATGCTGTTGTATTCATAGACGCTTTTACGAAATATTGTTATGTGACCTGTGAACAATTTAACTGCAGCGGCAACTGTTAATTGCTTAAAAGAATTAACTCATACTTTTAGTAGACCCAAACGTGTCCTTTGTGATCAGGCTGCTTCATATACTGGAAGAGATCTTAGATTTTGCGATCTTTGGTCTATTGAATTACATTTTATTGCAAGTAGTGTCAGTCGTGCAAATGGTCAGGTGGAGCGAATGATGAAGGTTTTGACAAACTGCTTCACTAGTGTTGAAAACACTACTGAGAGAAGTTGGAAACATGCTGTAGGTGAAGTGCAGCTAGCGATTAATTGCAGTAAAAGCACTGGTCACACTCCTTTCCAGCTTCTCATAGGTTGCGATCAGTCTCCTCCCGCTATATCTGCCTTAATAATAAGTTTAGACCTCGATACTTATCGTCACGAATCCAAAGAAAGGATGGACGAACGAGCTCTAATCCAAATGGTTGATTATGATAAGACTAAAGCTTAAATTAAACCTTTTAAAATTGGCGATGTTATGTTAATAAAGCAAAATCCACGAGCAATCAACAACCTTGATGGTAAGTACAGAGGTCCTTGCGTCATAACTCGAGTAAATGATAACGATAGATACACTGTAAAAGTCTGTGAAACTGATGACGTAAGAATTATTGCCCCTGACATGGGATGTGAATTGACTGATTCTTTAGATAATAATATATCAGAGTAGTGTGTTAACATAAAATTTTACAAATATTTTGCAATATTTTGAGGCGATTAATCTGGGCTAAAAGTGTGCGTCTGGCCAACGACCGCTTTGTTCCTGAAAACCGCATCAAAAGTGTTTGGGATTAGATTGTCATGTGATTTGGCAGATATCTAATCTTGTAGCCATGTGGTTTGGCTTATTGTGGTGTTCGCATGGTGCCATGTGACTTGGCGAAATTTGTGATCTGATTGTTATGTGATTTAACAATTTGTCATGTGAGTTGGCGGGTATCAGGTTGTCATGTGATTTGACAGCAGCCATGTGGTTTGGCGGATACTAGATCACAGAACCATGTTGTAACATATGTCATGTGATTTGACATTTTAGCCATGTGATTTGGCGAATATTCGGTTGTCATGTGATTTGGCAACAGCCATGTGATTTGGCTTGATATAACGTCATGTGATTTGACAATAGTATAGCCATGTTAATGGTTTATACCGCATTTTAAAACCTGTTGATTTAAAAAAAAAACCATATTGTTATTTAATATTTAAAGGTCATGTGACTTGACCGCTCTGATATGTTATTAGTGTCATTACTTTGTATTGTTTAAATGATCTGTATCGAAAATGTTTGTTTTTCGCGAGCCAAAGGCTGCTCGTCAGAATGGCCGTGTGGAAGATAAATGTCAATTATTTTTGTTTGTGGTTATATTTTTATTCTATGGTATTATTTTAAATTATCTATGGTTGTATTTTTAGTCTATGGTATTTTTAGTCTTTGATAAATTTATTCTCTATGGTTAACTTCCGTTTTAAAGTCGTGCAATTGACTAGTTTGCTTTCCCGCCATTGACGAGTCTGGTTTGATATAAAAAGGCCGCGCAAGCTATCGACAGATCAGAAGTTGTCCAGTCGCGGACACGGCACAACCTGGTGCTCTGAACTGTCAGGTATGATAATTTTACTATTTATTGTTACTATTGTTTGATTATATTTTAGTTGTAATTAGTATATAATTTGTAGTTAAATAATTAGTATAATTTATAGTTACGTAAATAGTTATATAAATTATAGTTATAAAACATATATTTTACTTTTAGTAAATAAGTTAGTATATTGCCTATTAAATAATTGGTTACTTTATAATAAATAAAATAAGTTATGATTATTTAAGAGCTATTTTTACTTACGCTCCCACATATAGTTGGTATGACATTGCATTGATAGATAGCGCGCCAGATCTCAGTCTCTATCCCAAGGCGGAAAAAGGCCTACACCATGAGAAGATCTTGTGTAACTAAAATTAACTAAACGTAAAGACTAGTTAACATAACTGCCTATAAAGGAGTTGCAGTGTGGACAGTAGTGGTCTGCGTTGGTGCAAGTGTCCATGCAGTAGGGGATGCAGATACATGGCCAGCAACTGCAGAAGAAAAAAAAAGTTTAATACAAATCAATTAAAATACGTTAGAAAATGTAACTTAAAATATCATGACTTTGAAAACTGACTGACTCTACCAGTGCTTCGGAAATACACCCGCTAGAGAAGATTGCACCAAGAAACTCTGCGGAGATCTCTCCTTTTTAATACTTTTAGAATTTAAAAAAAATTTAACACAAAACAGTGAGTTATAAATTACGATTAACATAACACAATGTCAAACTAGAAGTGCGAGTGAGATATCCCATAATCATAGCATCAGCAACATGAAAATATGAGTAATATAAAAAAGATATAAAGATACAGTAGCAGTTAGAATGACCAGACCAGACCAGTCCCCAAAAACAACACCCGTTCACGAGTATGACTTGTGGACCAGCCATATTTGTTACCACCAGCTGATTATTAAATAGTATGCCGAAGTTCATGAATATAGGTTACACCATCACGTGAACGTCGAGGCTATCCAGCTCTTCGACAACACAGACCTAGTGAGAAGACTAAAAAGCACAAAACCTTTTGAGTTAGTTTAGTGAACTGTAGTATAAACAGTTAGTGCTACTCGTAAAGAACACAAGAACACAGTGTCTTTGCCTTAATGGTGACAATAAGAAAAGTTTTGATGCACGTAATAAAATTCTTAGTAAAAACTAAAAAGAGTCTACTTAGCAGGTTACGTTAAATTTAAATTAAATATTAGTCTAGATTGTATTAGGCTAGATTGTAATTTTAATGGTCTTTTTTATTCATATGAATGAATGAATTAACGATGTTATTAAATAAAGGTGAAATATCTTTGATTATCTATCGTCTGAGGTGAATTTAGTTCAGCTTTAAATTTAACCTTAGTAACTAAACTTCTTCATTGTGTCTCGGTGTTCATACGTAGTAAGTATATATATATATATATATAGATATATATATATATATATATATATATATATATATATCTATTCGTGACAACCTGTAGTTGGCTTTCTATAAATTATATAATTCATATTTATATAATTCATATGTTCTCGGTGTTCATACTTAGTAGGTATCTATCTTTTCGTGAGCACCTGTAGTTGGCTTTCTAAAAATTATATTATATTATCGCGTAACCCATTTTCTTAACATTGGTCATGACATGTTAAGTCAAAATAGTGGCCCGGCAGGGTCGGCTTGTGGTTTTTTAATTTGTGTTGTGGTATTTCTTATTATTTCTAAGTGAATCTTTGTGAATGTGTACTAGAAACAATTTAGAATTGAATGTGAAAAAATATTCGGGTGTTCCATTCATGGTGAAGTGAAAATTGTACTGAAAGATTAATTTTTCAAACGTATGTGTTTTTCTTGTGTTTATTGATGTATTTCGGTAACTATAATTTATGTGGATGTAACTATACATCGGGTTCGACTATTAGAACCTGCATTTGGCTTGATATATTCAGTTTTCGGTGTTATTTTGTTAAAACAACATTGACCAGTTTCGTGTGTCAGTGTGGCCATCGTATAAACATTTCAGCTCCCATTACGTCGGGTAACAAACTGCATATTTGTGTAAAATGTTAAATGTATTAAAATTGTGCATTCTTAAACCATTTAATTAAGATATAGGTAATAAAAGTAGTTAATGATTATAGTTTTTATTTAATTTGAAATTAAAAAGTTAAGGTGTAGTAAGAAGAGAGTAGAATTGTTTTAATAGTAAAGGCATTCGCCTCTTATGTAAGAACATATGTTGTAAATAAGTTCTTATTTTGTGTAATAAATTTATCTTACAGGTCCCTGCTGTCGATTACTATGGCCAATCATCCAATTCCATTGATGGATCACAATCCTACAGTAAAAATGTAAGCAACGAATCTCGGATTTCTAATCCTAATTAACGCCACATAGTGAGAACGAGTTCATGAACGTAGACTTCATCATCATGTGAACGTCAAGGCTGTTCAGGACACAAAAGGACAAACCGTTTCGGGTTAGTGTAGTGAATTGACAGTTATGTATAGTTAGTGCTATCCAATATTGTGGTATGGTCAATGTAATAATTGACTTTCATAAGTACGTCTGTGGTCTACTCCGACAGTATGACATTTAACTGAGACACTATGCTATTTAGAATACTTCAAGTGGTTTTTTTAACATTGTGTTTATCTATCTACCTATATCCTAAGTATCAGTTGTGCTGCAGTCTTGTAAATTATGTCAAAATACTAGTTCTTCAATTGCAAATTTTACCTGTATGGAAATAATGAATGTATGTCTATTGTATAAATGTGTCATATATTTTAGTTGATTATTTTATTTACCTGACTGGTTTAATCCTAGATAAAACCTGGTTTACAACAAAATATTAATGATTGCATAAGAAGCATACCGTAAGGAAATGTAGTTACCGCAATTTCATTCGAGCTCTGCGTTGTAGCGTCGCCACTACAACTTCAGAAAGTCGTAGGTAGTTGGTCTGTAAAAGGTACGAAATCTGTACTATTATTCTGTGGCCACACTAGAACGTATTTATTACTCGGCCACCTAAAAGAGACCTTCACCTTTTGATCTGTTTACAGGAGTCTATCATAAAAAGTAATTTCTAGATTTTTCGACAACATATGCATATTCCCTATTCCCTATTTCCCTATTCTTTCACTCTGGGGTACAGAATAGTACAGATGTCCTACCTTTTACAGACCAACTACGAACTTCTGAAGTTATAGTGGCTGCAATGCAACGCAGAACACGTTACATTTTCATTCAAGCGAATGGGAGAATTTTTCATAGGTATGGTAAACATTCCAAAATTACTGTCAAAAAACTATTGCTTTCCAAAAGTGTTACGCTGTCAAGGACTCTATAGTGTCATTCCTCAATGGTGAAAAACTATTTCAATCATTGCAATATATCATCAAAGCAGTCAATAAAATCCGCAACAGCTCTTTGAATGATAGATTATTTCATCAGCTTTGTGTTACTAATGACGAGGATTTCAACCGTTTGTTGTTTCATACTGAAGTTCGTTGCCTATCAAGAGGCAATTGTCTGACTCGATTTTACAGCCTGTTTGACTCTGTTATAGAGTTCTTGGAAACTAAAGATACAGAATTGCACGACAAGCTCATAACATCAAAGAATGATATAGCTTACATGACAGACCTGTATAAATTGTTCAACGACATGAATCTCCAACTGCAAGGCGATAAACTAAATTTAATTAAAACAAAAAACGTCGTTGCTGCTTTCGCAGCCAAACTGCTTCTACACAAAAAGAATCTGGGCAGACGTGAGTTTCACAATTTTCCAAATTTATCAGTATCATGCAGTAACGACGAATTGTTTGCCTACTGCCAACATTTGGAAAACCTCCACATTGACTTCACCGAACGATACCAGGACATTTTGAACTTGGAAATACCAGACTGGGTGTTGGATCCGTTTTCAAATGTCAACACAGCAATGTCACCTTAGCTGGAAGAAGAACTTATAGAATTGACAACAAACGAGGAAATAAAAATCAAGTTCAAAAATGGTTACCAAGAATTTTGGCTACAAAAACCGATCCCGCAATTGTACCCTGGATTGTGGTCAATCGTTCAACGATTCTTGATAGCATTCCCATCGTCATATTTGTGTGACCGTGGATTTAGTGCTGTGACAACACTGCTTACTAAAAAGAGAAATCGTTTGCTTGTTACCGAACGTGGCGACTTGCGACTGTTCTTGAGTAAATTGGAACCTGATATCAACAAACTTATTAAACAGCATCAGATTCATCCTTCACATTAGTTTTTATATAAGGATTGATTATTTTAGTTATATTTTTAATAAAAGATACTCTGTTTTAATACTATAAAGTTGCGTTTCAATAATCATTCTTATTGGCAGGTAGAGCCCGTAAGAGTTAACTTGAGACCTAAGCGCCGTTGTATGTTACACTGCGCTCAGGTTTCAAGTTGCGGGTTATAGTAAAAGTTTCGTTTAGAATTCTCCGTTAATATACATAATATACATATATAGGTCACAATAATTAATTAATTTAATTTGAAGTTATAGTGGTTTTTAAATAGGTAAAAAAATGGGGGCGCTAAAAAAATATTTATTCTCAAAGTGGGCAGTAGACAAAATAAGTTTGGGAACCACTGATCTACAGAGAGACGGCAGTTGAGAGGCTGCTCAGACCCGTCTCCCCGATGGTTCACCGAACATCATCTCGAAACACGACTAGGTCGCTTGACGGCATGGCTTTGTTCGGTGGGTGGTATTACAACCACGGCCAGAGCCTACCACTTCAAAGCGCGTAAGCGGGTTTCATCACGATGTTTTCCTTCACCGTTTTAGAGCAAGCGTGCCAAATCTGCACTAAACTATAAGTCATTGGTGCAGGGCCGAGTCGGGATTCGAACCCAGGTGCGTCTGATCGAAAGGCGCATGAGTTCCCGCTGAGCCACACTCGCTCTAAATCTCTTTTGTTCTGTAATCTGTTTTGTGTGCCTAAATAAATAAATAAATAAATCTATTTATCAGGTTCATATAGATAAGCATAGCTACATCAAAATATCGATTGAGAAATATGGCTATACTCGTTCCTACCTGTTTACGCCATATTCTACGTTTATCTAACTTTTCGAATGATAAGATAACATTTCCAGTCAATTTTCCTTATAAATTGATCGATATTGCTCATTAGTCATTGCACATTAGAATAAAATAAGGGAAAACATTTATGTAATAAATAGGAAAGTTGAATAGACGCTAGACATTCCTAGCCTTATCCTAGACATTCCTAGCCTAGCCTATAGCCCTATCCTAGAGCCCCGCAGAACTCTGAACGGCGAAAGCTGCGTGCCACTGCACTGCGCTCGTCACCGAGACCTCAGCCACATAATAAATTAGAGTTCAGATAACCTGCGAGTAATTAGGGCTTACTCACCTTATAATATATTATCTTTCTATAAAATTCCAATTTAGAAAAAATTTGTAGCCACAGATATGTTAAGACTCCAAATATTTATGTAATTATAGGAATGTTAGGATAACAATTGTGATTTTGCCCATTAAAAAAAATTAAACCTGGATACCTTACACCTTACAGAATTTTAAAATAAGAGTATTAAATAAACAAAAATAATATAAAAACATTTCTTATTAAAGGTTTTATTATACTTGTTAAATTGTCTCGACATTTGACTAGAAACAAAAAATCACAAGTTTCGCAAAAAGTAAATAATTGTAAAATGCATTACAAAAACTACAAATTAGCATTAACTCCGGCTATAGTCATATCAGTGATATAATATTTTATAACATGATATGTCCAAATAAAGATTTTAAACAATAAAAAATAATTGTCAACTGTAAAAAAATTAGGTACAGCCTCGGAACAGCTTCTTTTGGAGCACAACCCTTGGAGGGACTTCCTTCGCATAGAGAATATTATACTAAGAAAAAGTCGTCGTGTCATCTACAGTTTAGCACAAATCCTCTGATGATCCTTGTCGCCGTTTTGTATAAATAAAGCTAAGTATTTCGTGCCACAATTCCTTCGAAATATTCAGTATTTTGTTCCTTTTTCGGCGAGTTTCAATGACGTCTATACGACTATGCGAGGTAGGTTCCGATGAACGCGTTGCAGTTCGGACAGTAGTGCTCGATGTTCATGCAGGAATCCAAGCAGTAAGGGATGAATATGCACGGCCAAAGGCTGTAAAAAGCATTAATTAGTGTAGATAAAATTTATTTTTATTAATATATTTTTATTCACACTTATATACTATGCAAATACTGTATTTATACTATGCAAAAGTAACTCGGTCTCTCTGTTACTTTTTTATACCTAAACGGAAGAAATTTGGCACAGATAAAGCGTGTAGACATAGATTTATATTATTACAACGTTTTTATTAAGTTACTTTCTTGTTTCTCTGTGTCTGTCTGTCGTTCCGGGAGGAATTTTGAAAATCAAATTTCGAGCACATCCCGATTTGCTATCCGGCTGAAACTTTCAGGGTAGCTCACAACTCGCTGACATTGCAATTGGTTTTCAGATTAGTGTTTTAATCTATTATGGATATTTTTTTCATCCTAATGTACCACGTGTTCCCGAAAGATATACTAACATATAACTAAATCCCAGATCAGTAGTTAGTAATATATGTATAATATAGATATACTTAGTACTTTAATATAAATTTTAGTTTCATTATTATGATGTTTTAATGATTATTATGATATTTTAAATTTGTTATCAACAGTTAAATGTATTATAGACGAAAAACATATTTACCAGAACACAAACAAACAAACGGCAAAAAGATGAGTTTTCATAGCAGGTTTGGTTTCCACCCTCGTGATGATTGTACTATGGCAGGTCTTGCAGGTCGTCTGCGCGGGCTTCGGGCCGTACTGCTGTATCACCACAACTGAGGGTTGCATCATCGTGGGCTGGACCAGGACTGCTGTAGGGGACTTGTCTCCGTATGGTCCAGGTGCAGATCCATATGATGGCGGTGGAGGAGCTGATGAATATGGAGGAGGATTTTCTGCAGTTGGAGCTGTGTCGATCACTTGTACTCCGTGGTTCACTTTAGCTGAAAAGTACGAAGAGAGGTCTTAGAAGTTAAAAATATAAAAAGGTTTGTAAGTTGCGTTTTCAATTAGGTAAATGCTTTTTGCTTTACCGGTACGTACCAACATTAGTCAGTTTTTATTTTTCAAATATATGTGGATAGTAAATGTCTTGGATACAGTTGCTGTCATGATAGCATCAACAGCCAATAACGGTGCGACTAAAACCAGGCCTAGCGCACTCCGCACTGTAGGTACGAAGCTCCAAGTACACAGCCGGACACCGACGGCGGGTCGCGCGTCGTTACACGTGCCGCGTCAGAAGAGATAAGAGCTATGCGATAGAAAGAGAGGCGCTCTGTAGGTTAATATGACTGGTAGGTATGCAGCGCTACGCGAGCTGAATTGAATTTTATTGCGTCATAGCAAGAGCTATTTGCTTAAATTTCTTTGCGGAGTGATGCTTCTGTCCCTTAGTATTCTGTGCTAAAACAACTACTAGTTCATCTTCTGGGACAAAAAGTACCTATCTCATTATGTCTCATTGAGATAATGTATCACTCATATTATGTGTCTCATTATTGCTAAGTATTTCACAAAATTTCATTAAAATCGATTCGGTAGTTTTTACGTGATCCAAACATTCAGCCACCCTCTTCTTTTTATAACATTAGTACGAGTATGATAGGATAAAATCAATTATAATATCTTTGTGGTCGATAAATATATGTACATAATTTCAATATTTTTTTTCACCCTTGCTGTTCCAGAAAGTTCCGTTGTGATTGAACTGGCACTTAAACTAGAACTGAATGTAATTTTCCTAGCGTACCTCGCCTAAGTGGCGTGTAACAGATCTGCTACAATGTTAGCTGCGGTCACTACTCGGATAGGTGACCGTTTGTGTGATATTTACGTACATCTCAGTGCTTTGGATGGCAATCTAAGCCGCCGGCGTCTGTCCCGGTCGTTTTCCTTGGACAACAATAGTTAGCCATGTCGGAGGCCTTCCGGCGGTCTAAAACTCCAAAACGAGGATTTGCCGCGCACCCACACGAGAGAAAAAGACTATCAATTTGCAATGCAGTGTAACAGAAATACTATATCGTGTGCTCTGAATACTTTTTTATTTATTTGAGTAAGTCACGAGACAAGCTGGGCCCCAATTAACTATGACAACTTGGCGATATCACTTCGATTCCTTCATTAATAAAAGACATCTCTATGACGCATTCATATATTCATATATATGACGCGTCATAGAGAATACAAATTTCACAGATGTCGTTTATTAATTAAGGAATTGACGTTTCCTTGAAGCAAGGAATCGCCAAGTTGTCATACTGTATAAGGACCCTGGTCGTTACCTGATGGTAAGCAATACGCCAGCCCATAACAGTAACAGCATCACCCAGAACTTTGTTTTGCAATATCCTGCGCGTCGCTGCATTACGCTCGTCACCTTGAGACAATTAGTTGTTAAGTCTCATAGTGCTCAGTAATTTCGCTGGCTACAATGCCCTTCAAATCGGAACACAGTAATGCTTGCGCACTACTGCTTGGCGGCTGAATGGCAAAGCGGTGGTACCCACCCAGACGGCCTCTCGCATACGAGAAACCCACCACAGTACTAGTACTAATAAAACTATAAGTATGTGTTGAAATCATCATGTAAAGTAGCGAACACTTCATTGCTTCAAGTTCTGTGACTGTGTACTGTAACTTACTTTCTTCCATTGTTGCAGTTTATTTGCGGTCAAAACTTTCTATATATAACTTGTCACACTCAAAACCCTGGTACAGGTTTCAACAATAAGAATACAACTGTGGCTTTTTCAACTATATATACGGACATAGCTGGTATCTATATCTATTATCTGTGAGTGACGATAATGGGCAGATATGATAGTAAGTTTTCGTCACGTTTTTACACCTGTTGGTATAATTTTTATTTTGTGTCTATCTGTTTGACCAGACGAGCAGGTCGTTTGCCTGATCGTAAGCCACTTATAGCCGCCCATAACAATTGCAACACGACCCATCATTTTTTTTGCATAATCACGTGCGGCACTGCACTGCGCTCGCCATACTGAGACAATTAGCTCTCATAATGCCCAGTTATTTCGCTGGCTACAATGCTCTTCAAATCGGAATACAGTAATGCTTGCGTACTACTGCATGGCGGCAGACTAACTGGCAAACTGGTGGTACCCACCTAGACTCCCAGCTCTTGCATACGAGAATCCTACCACCAGTTTGCATCGTCGATCGGTTTCAGTTCAACCCTGCCGGCGGGCGTACCCACTGGTCTCTCAAGCGCCAATCGTATATAGTGTTGGGCTCGATATATTATATCAAGCCCAACACTATATACGTCTACTGGACCCAACACTACTACATACATCATAATTTGATTGGCACTTGAGGGACATGATTAGCGCTTGAGGGACCAGTGGTTAGGCCGGCTAATCCTGATATTATAAAAAATGCGATAGTTGGGCAAAAATACAGCCCAATCACGTTTCGACCTCAGCTAGGAGGTACCTTATAGTGTTTTATTTATACGACCGAATGGTTTTTTTTATGTAATTGAGTGACGCAGTTCGTTCACTTGATGAAAACTTGATGAAATGTGTGGGATCCAGGAGTCGACAGAAACACGTAATATTCGAGACTGATTTATTGTCACTGTAGGTACTCGGGTATTTATACAGTACCCACATAAACGCTTGTAAATACATTACAATTTTCCCTTCTTCGGGATCCTTATTATAAGTATTTAAGTTAACAATAAAATCGTAGTTAATATATACCTAGGTACTTTTAACACAACCTTAAATACCTACTAGTTTTGTATCTACCTAATGTCTATGTGCTAATGTAATTAATTAGAGATACTACTTCCTCACCTTAAAGAAACAAGAATTCATACACCTATTTTATACCTATAAAGATAGAAGACAGTCGGTTCTACGAATCGTGACACTAGGTACATAAATTGATAAAACAAAACAAACTCACATTACTCTTACTGACATTTACTATAAAAAAAAAACATTTAAAACATTTTAGTAACATAGGTACCTACTTACATAAGTTGCCGTCTTGCATATCGATAAAAGGTTTAGACGTTATTGTAATTAGGTTTCTTTTTGCGTGGACGCAGACGCTGGCTATAGCCCGACCCTTGCCCGACCTGCTTATCACTATTCAGGGACACAGAAGGCTGTGATGGCGGCGGTATTATTTCTTCGCGGGGAAGTGGTTCAGATAAGGTGGTAGCACACGGCTCGACCAGCTCCGAAGGCTCCTCTGTGACGTCTTCCTCGGCATCATTATGTATTGCCCTAGCTAATGACAACCTTTTACTTTTGCCTATTATTTGGTCTATATGTTTGTTTTTTATGACATCGCCGGACTGGACTTTGTAGGTCACAGCCCCGGTGCGTGCTGTTACCACGCCAGGCTTCCATTTTCCAACCTTTTGAGAAAAATCTTTAACGAGCACTTCATCTCCTTCCTTCATTTGTCTCAAAACACCACCGGCGTTTTTTACCTGTACTTCCTGCGCCGCCTGCACAAAATCAGCGGTGCGCGGGCGCAGCATATCAAGGCGTGACCGCAAACGTCGGCCCAGCATCGCCACGGCCGGCTCGCGCTTTGTGCTCGCGTGCGCGATGTTGCGGTATTGGAAGAGGAATTTACATAGCGCTCGTTCTAGATCTTCTCCTTCCAGAGAGGCTTTCTTTATAGCCTTTTTAACTGTTTTTACCGAATTTTCGGCGGCCCCATTGCTTGCTGGATGGTATGGCGCCGTGAGTATGTGTTTGACGCCATTACCTTCGAGAAACTTTTTAAAATCGTGAGACGTGAACGGTGGCCCTCCATCTGTTACGATTTGTTTCGGCAAACCAAATCGAGCGAAGCACTCTCCCAATTTGGCCACCACCTTGGACGCAGAAGTGCCAGCCGTCATCGCGAACACTTCTATCCACTTCGAGTGAGAGTCTATTATAAGAAAATAGCTCTTACCTCCATATTGAAGAAAATCGGCGTGAAGCCTGGACCACGGTTCCGTAGGCCACACATAAGGCACAGGGGGCGCGTGCGGCGGCGCGTCGCGCACGGCGGCGCAGGCAGGGCAGTCGCGTGCTCGTGCTTCGATATCAGCGTCGATTAGTGGCCACCAGACGTAGTTACGCGCGATTTGCTTCATGCGTACCACGCCTGGATGTCCACTGTGTATTTCATGGAGAATTGATGCACGCAGTGTGTTCGGCACGACTACTCTGTACCCCCACACTATACAGCCATGATCGATATGAAGATCCTCTTTTTTACTGAAATAAGGCTTTTCATTCTCAATTTCAGTACTCGGCGGCCAACCACTCATAATGTATCCATAAATCGTTCGTAGCACCATATCACCTTTGATAGCTTTAGCCACCTCTTTGTGGCTGATAGGGAAACTATCCTCTACAAAATGTAAATAGGCAGCGTCATCCTGCTCCGATTCCTCTTTGTCTTGCTGCAACGGAAGTCGTGAGAGGCCGTCCGCATTACCATTGCGTTCAGTCGACACAAACTTTATGTCGAAGTCGTAGGCGGCCAATCTCACTGCGTACCTTTGCAAACGACTAGCAGCCGTTTGAGGTATACCTCTCTTCGGGCCGAATATATGACTAAGTGCCATATGGTCGGTCTTCAAAGTAAAGTGCCGACCGTAAAGGTACTGATGGTGGCGAGTGACCCCGTAAACAATAGCGAGAGCCTCTTTGTCTACCTGACTGTATTTCTGCTCGGCCGGGGACAGCGTACGCGAAGCGCAGCACACCACGCGCTCGGCGCCGTCGGGGTACGCGTGCGCCAGCACCGCGCCCAGCCCGTACGCGGCCCGTACGTGGAGTCCACGGACAGCACCAGTGGCAGCGCCGGGTCGTAGTGTGCCAACACCGGCGAGCGCGTCAACACGTCCTTCACCGCCGCAAACGCCGCCTCGCTCTCTTGAGACCACTGCCATCTAGTCCCCTTTTTAAGCAAAGCATACATAGGCTGTAACAGTGTACTCATGTTAGGTATGAACCGCGCGTAGTAATTAATCAGCCCTAGTGCGGCTCTGAGCTGTGAGACGTTTTGGGGCCTGGGGGCCTTAGCGATTGCGTCGACTTTACTTTTATCGGTATGCAAGCCGTGCTTGTCAATCCTAAAGCCTAAATAACATACTTCGTCCTTAAAGAACTCGCATTTTTCGAATTTAACTCTTAAGCCCGCTGCTTGCAAGCGGCTCAACACCGCCCTTAAATTCGCCAAGTGCGACGCCCTATCGGGGCCAGTCAGGCAAATATCGTCAATGAATGATACACAATTGAGGCCACACAGTGTTTCCTCGATCAATTTTTGAAACATTTCATGCAGGCACTTTAACCCAAAAGGGGCTCGACGATATACAAATGTGCCTACATGCGTAGTTATGGCGGTCAACGGTTGTGAGGTTTCTTCCAAAATACACTGTAAATATGCGTACTTAAGGTCTATTTTACTGTATTGCTCCCCTCCACTTAGCGCCGCGAACAGCTGTTCTACCCGTGGTAGCGGATAATGGAAATCTTTTAACACTTTATTTAGTGTCAACTTATAATCTCCGCATAACCTGATGGAGCCATCGCGTTTGACAACCGGCACGATCGGCGTGCCCTAGTCACTTCGCTCCACTTTGTAGATCACCTGCTCGCGCTGCAGTCGTTCCAGCTCGCGCTCCACCGGCGCGCGCAAAGCTAAGGGCAGCGGCCGAGCTTTGCAGAATATGGGCGTATCGTCTTTCAAATGCAATTTAAGCTTAGTTTTGCAACTACCTAAACCCGACTTAAACACCTCTGGAAAATCTAATTTTAATTGAATGACGACGGGATCATTTTCGGTCGATAAATGATGTAAACTAATAGAATTTAGTTTTAATTCGCGTAACCAGCTTCGTCCGAAAAGCGGTGGCCCGCCGTTATCAATGATAAACAACGGTAATGCGGATGCGGCGTTGCCGCTCTGCACATTCACCGTGACATAGCCTAGCGGGACGATCGCTTCCCCGGTATATGAATGAAACTTATTGTTATCGCGAGTTATAGGCAAATGTGAAAAATACCTATCATAGAATGCTTTACTGATTGCCGATATTCTAATGCCGGTATCAATTTCGAAAGAAACCTTGACCTTTTCTACTAATAATACATATCGGTAAGGTCCATCTTTAGAATTACTCTTTAAAGCCACGACTTGATAAAGATCATCAATCGACTCTGAATCGGAACTGTCCTTATTAATAAAATTTTAGTACCTTGATCCGCGCGTATCCTTATCCGTTTTAGAACACATCACAGATAGATGACCCTTGACACTGCACTTATCACACACATACGATTTATATCTGCACTTGTTAGGCGCATGCGCTCCTTTTCCGCAACGCCAGCAAGCGCCCGCGCTGCCGCGGCGGCGTGCCGCTTGCGGCGCCTGCTGCGCCACCCGGTGCACCGCTGCGCCGACGACCGCGGCGCCCTGCCCGAGTCCCGATGTGCCGGCGATCGCCGACAGCGCGGCGCCGGCCGCAGCCTCCGCCGCGTGCCGCTCTGCCGCCTCCAGCGCGAGCGCCAGCTCCACTGCTTTCTTATAGTCTAACGTCGGTTCCGCAAACAGACGCGAGCGCATATCCTCGCTGCGCAGCCTAGACACAAACTGATCACGGATGTTCACTTCCAAGGACGATCCGAAGTTGCAGTGCGTAGCGAGATGCTTTAACTTTTGCAAAAACGCACCGATCGATTCACCTTCGGCCTGCCGACGTAGACGAAACGTGTGTCTTTCTGCAATCTCAGATCTTTTGGGTTCTAGGTGGCACGTCACGAGCTCGACGAGTTGATCGAATGTCTTGTCCTCGGGGTTGTCCGGTGCACACAGGTCGCACATAAGCTGGTATGTTCAAGCGCCGAAATGCGTCACCAACGTAGCCACGCGCAGCTCGCTTTTAATCTCGTTCAAAAAAATGAATTGTTTCACCAAACGAACATACGCGGACCAGTTGCGCCCTTCCTCGAGGTCAAATTCTTGCAATTTCCCAATAATCGTCGCCAATGTGGGATCCAGGAGTCAACAGAAACACGTAATATTCGAGACTGATTTATTGTCACTGTAGGTACTCGGGTATTTATACAGTACCCACATAAACGCTTGTAAATACATTACAAAATGTTATGGATTCTTCACAACATTATGCTGAACACAGACATTTTTTGACACTGCACTGTACACGGCAGTGGTCTCCATATATGTGCTGTATTTTTCTTGGCTTTATTAACTTGTTTTATTTTGTTCTCCTACACTTGTGATGTCCTATGTTTATTGTGTGCAATTTTGTCTGTTAATAATTTAATAATTGTTTTATTTCTATCATTTTTTGATGGCAAGCAAGACGCCTGCCCATAACAGTTTCAGCACTACCCAGAACATTGCTGGTATCCAATATCCACGTCCGCATTGCACTGCGCTCGTCAACCATAGCTCATAATGCCCAGTTTTTTCACTGGGCATTGTACCCTTCAAACCTGAACACAGTAATGCTTGGGCTATACTCCTTGGCAGCAGAATAACTGGCAAAGCGATTTAGACCACATTTTGCGTAGCGATATTATATTGGTCTAGATTAGCACATACACTATCGGTCATAGTGACGCTTGCATTGCACATTAGAATAAAATAAGGGAAAACATTTATGTAATAAATAGGAAAGTTGAATAGACGCTAGACATGCCCTATCCTAGAGCCCCGCAGAACTCTGAACGGCGAAAGCTGCGTGCCACTGCACTGCACTCGTCACCGAGACCTCAGCCACATAATAAATTAGAGTTCAGATAACCTGCGAGTAATTAGGGCTTACTCACCTTATAATATATTATCTTTCTATTAAATTCCTATTGAGAAAAGATATGTTAAGACTCCATATTTTTATGTAATAATAGGAATGTTAGGATAAAAATTGTGATTTTGCCCATTAAAAAAAATTAAACCTGGATACCTTACACCTTACAGAATTTTAAAATAAGAGTATTAAATGAACAAAAATAATATAAAAACATTTCTTATTAAAGGTTTTATTATACTTGTTAAATTGTCTCGACATTCGACTAGAAACAAAAAAATCACAAGTTTCGCAATAAGTAAATAATTGTAAAATGCATTACAAAAACTACAAATCAGCATAAACTCCGGCTATAGTCATATCAGTGATATAATATTTTATAACATGATATGTCCAAATAAAGATTTTAAACAATAAAAAATAATTTTCAACCTGTAAAAAACTTCCTGAGTTTTTACAGCCTCGGAACAGCTTCTTTTGGAGCACAACCCTTGGAGGGAATTCCTTCGCATAGAGAATATTATACTAAGAAAAAGTGTCATCTACAGTTTAGCACAAATCCTCTGATGATCCTTGTCGCCGTTTTGTATAAATAAAGCCAAGTATTTCGTGCCACAATTCCTTCGAAATATTTAGTCTTTTGTTCCTTTTTCGGCGAGTTTCAATGACGTCTATACGACTATGCGAGGTAGGTTCCGACGAACGCGTTGCAGTTCGGACAGTAATGCTCGATGTTCATGCAGGAATCCAAGCAGTAAGGGATGACTATACACGGCCAAAGGCTGTAAAAAGCATTAATTGGTGTAGATAAAATTTATTTTTATTAATATATTTTTATTCACACTTATATACTATGCAAATACTGTATTTATACTATGCAAAAGTAACTCGGTCTCTCTGTTACTTTTTTATACCTAAACGGAAGAAATTTGGTACAGATAAAGCGTGTAGACATAGATTTATATTATTACAACGTTTTTATTAAGTTACTTTCTTGTTTCTCTGTGTCTCTGTCTGTCGTTCTGGGAAGAATTTTGCAAATCAAATTTCGAGCACATCCCGGTTTGCTATCCGGCTGAAACTTTCAGGGTAGCTCACAACTCGATGACATTGCAATTGGTTTTCAGATTAGTGTTTTAATCTATTATGGATATTTTTTTCATCCTAATGTACCACGTGTTCCCGAAAGATATACTAACATATAACTAAATCCCAGATCAGCAGTTAGTAATATATGTATTATATAGATATAGTACTTTAATATAGATTTTAGTTTCATTATTATGATGTTTTTTATGATTATTATGATATTTTAAATTTGTTATCAACGGTTAAATGTATTATAGACGAAAAACATATTTACCAGAACACAAACAAACAAAGGGCAAAAAGATGAGTTTTCATAGCAGGTTTGGTTTCCACCCTCGTGATAATTGCACTATGGCAGGTCTTGCAGGTCGTCTTCGCGGGCGTCGGGCCGTACTGCTGTATCACCACAACTGAGGGTTGCATCATCGTGGGCTGGACCAGGACTGCTGTAGGGGACTTGTCTCCGTATGGTCCAGGTGCAGATCCATATGATGGCGGTGGAGGAGCTGATGAATATGGAGGAGGATTTCCTGCAGTTGGAGCTGTGTCGATCACTTGTACTCCGTGGTTCACTTTAGCTGAAAAGTACGAAGAGAGGTCTTAGAAGTTAAATATATAAAAAGGTTTGTAAGTTGCGTTTTCAATTAGGTAAATGCTGTTTGCTTTACCGGTACGTACCAACATTAGTCAATTTTTATTTTTCAAATATATGTGGATAGTAAATGTCTTGGATACAGTTGCTGTCATGATAGCATCAATAGCCAATAACGGTGCGACTAAAACCAGGCCTAGCGCACTCCGCACTGTAGGTACGAAGCTCCAAGTACACAGCCGGACACCGACGGCGGGTCGCGCGTCGTTACACGTGCCGCGTCAGAAGAGATAAGAGCTATGCGATAGAAAGAGAGGCGCTCTGTAGGTTAATATGACTGGTAGGTATGCAGCCCTACGCGAGCTGAATTGAATTTTATTGCGTCATAGCAAGAGCTATTTGCTTAAATTTCTTTGCGGAGTGATGCTTCTGTCCCTTAGTATTCTGTGCTAAAACAACTACTAGTTCATCTTCTGGGACAAAAAATACCTATCTCATTATGTCTCATTGAGATAATGTATCACTCATATTATGTGTCTCATTATTGCTAAGTATTTCACAAAATTTCATTAAAATCGATTCGGTAGTTTTTGCGTGATCCAAACATTCAGCCACCCTCTTCTTTTTATAACATTAGTACGAGTATGATAGGATAAAATCAATTATAATATCTTTGTGGTCGATAATTATATGTACATAATTTCGATATTTTTTTTCACCCTTGCTGTTCCAGAAAGTTCCGTTGTGATTGAACTGGCACTTAAACTAGAACTGAATGTAATTTTCCTAGCGTACCTCGCCTAAGTGGCGTGTAACAGATCTGCTACAATGTTAGCTGCGGTCACTACTCGGATAGGTGACCGTGTGTGTGATATTTACGTACATCTCAATGCTTTGGATGGCAATCTAAGCCGCCGGCGTCTGTCCCGGTCATTTTCCTTGGACAACAATAGTTAGCCATGTCGGAGGCCTTCCGGCGGTCTAAAACTCCAAAACGAGGATTTGCCGCGCACCCACACGAGAGAAAAAGACTATCAATTTGCAATGCAGTGAAACAGAAATACTATATCGTGTGCTCTGAATACTTTTTTATTTATTTGAGTAAGTCACGAGTCACGAGACAAGCTGGGCCCCAATTCACTATGACAACTTGGCGATATCACTTCGATTCCTTCATTAATAAAAGACATCTCTATGACGCATTCATATATTCATATATATGACGCGTCATAGAGAATACAAATTTCACAGATGTCATTTATTAATTAAGGAATTGACGTTTCCTTGAAGCAAGGAATCGCCAAGTTGTCATACTGAATAAGGACCCTGGTCGTTTACCTGATGGTAAGCAATACGCTAGCCCATAACAGTAACAGCATCACCCAGAACTTTGTTTTGCAATATCCTGCGCGTCGCTGCATTACGCTCGTCACCTTGAGACAATTAGTTGTTAAGTCTCATAGTGCTCAGTAATTTCGCTGGCTACAATGCCCTTCAAATCGGAACACAGTAATGCTTGCGCACTACTGCTTGGCGGCTGAATGGCAAAGCGGTGGTACCCACCCAGACGGCCTCTCGCATACGAGAAACCCACCACAGTACTAGTACTAATAAAACTATAAGTATGTGTTGAAATCATCATGTAAAGTAGCGAACACTTCATTGCTTCAAGTTCTGTGACTGTGTACTGTAACTTACTTTCTTCCATTGTTGCAGTTTATTTTCGGTCAAAACTTTCTAAATATAACTTGTCACACTCAAAACCCTGGTACAGGTTTCAACAATAAGAATGCAACTGTGGCTTTTTCAACTATATATACGGACATAGCTGGTATCTATATTTATTATCTGTGAGTGAGGATATTGGGCAGATATGATAGTAAGTTTTCGTCACGTTTTTATACCTGTTGGTATAATTTTTATTTTGTGTCTATCTGATTGACCAGACGAGCAGGTCGTTTGCCTGATCGTAAGCCACTTATAGCCGCCCATAACAATTGCAACACGACCTATCATTTTTTTTGCATAATCACGTGCGGCACTGCACTGCGCTCGCCATACTGAGACAATTAGCTCTCATAATGCCCAGTTATTTCGCTGGCTACAATGCTCTTCAAATCGGAATACAGTAATGCTTGCGTACTACTGCATGGCGGCAGACTAACTGGCAAACTGGTGGTACCCACCCAGACTCCCAGCTCTTGCATACGAGAATCCTACCACCAGTTTGCATCGTCGATCGGTTTCAGTTCAACCCTGCCGGCGGGCGTACCCACTGGTCTCTCAAGCGCCAATCGTATATAGTGTTGGGCTCGATATATTATATCAAGCCCAACACTATATACGTCTACTGGACCCAACACTACTACATACATCATAATTTGATTGGCACTTGAGGGACATGATTAGCGCTTGAGGGACCAGTGGTTAGGCCGGCTAATCCTGATATTATAAAAAATGCGATAGTTGGGCAAAAATACAGCCCAATCACGTTTCGACCTCAGCTAGGAGGTAACTAATAGTGTTTTATTTATACGACCGAATGGTTTTTTTTATGTAATTGAGTGACGCAGTTCGTTCACTTGATGAAAACTTGATGAAATGTTATGGATTCTTCACAACATTATGCTGAGCACAGACATTTTTTGACACTGCACTGTACACGGCAGCGGTCTCCATACATATGCTGTATTTTTCTTGGCTTTATTAACTTGTTTTATTTTGTTCTCCTACACTTGTGATGTCCTATGTTTATTGTGTGCAATTTTGTCTGTTAATAATTTAATAATTGTTTTATTTCTATCTTTTTTTGATGGCAAGCAAGACGCCTGCCCATAACAGTTTCAGCACTACCCAGAACATTGCTGGTATCCAATATCCACGTCCGCATTGCACTGCGCTCGTGCTCGTCAACCATAGCTCATAATGCCCAGTTTTTTCACTGGGCATTGTACCCTTCAAACCTGAACACAGTAATGCTTGGGCTATACTGCTTGGCAGCAGAATAACTGGCAAAGCGATTTAGACCACATTTTGCGTAGCGATATTATATTGGTCTAGATTAGCACATAGGACAGTAACTTATAGAAGGGAGATTAGAAATAAAGAAGACGAGCTAATATATTATTAAGTAGGAAGGCTAGAAATATTATAAAGTATTAATGCATTTATTACCCAAAAAAAATTTATCCGGATACTTGCTAACATCAAAAAACAGGAAAGTTGTAAACCACATTTTGTTAAAAATAAAATCTTGACCCTAACATCAATCTATATACTAGAAGTAGGTAAATTTGTGAGACAATATCCGCAGTTTTTCTTAAAGCATGCAGAACAAACACGGCGATTTGCAACTAGGTTTAAGCATAAATTAGTATTACCCATATCAAGACTGAACATACATAGTTCTGGTCCGAATGTAATGTCAGTAAAAATTTATAATAATCTACCTGACGAAATAAAAGAAGAAGAAAATTATATAAAATTTAATAAAAAATTAAAACAATTCCTGATAGAAAAATGTTATTATAATTTAAATGACTTTTTTAATGAAAATAAGAATAAAATGATAAGTAACTGACAAAGACGTAGAATAAATCGGTCCGCTCCCATTATAATGTATAATTTGCTATACCCTAGCAGGGTCATATGTAATCTCACCACTACAATAAGAACTTTTGAGTACATATGTTTGCAATAAAGTATTGAGTATTGAGTAAGTCCAGTTTTATTTTAAATTTATTTAATTAAATTTGGTTACCGCAATAAACAGCCCGCAGGGCTCTACTATACGTCGATACAAGTAACGCAGTGCACTTACCGACTAACACGTATAGATATAATATAGTTAGACCGAAACCGCTGTACCGCGCCTTAGGTATGCGCGCGGTGAGACGGGGGGAGTATCGGCCTCTCCGTTCCGTCAGTCTGCCGCATGGCGCCGGCCGTCAACGCTCACGGTGGCCTCGGCCGGGCCCCAACCTGGCGCGCTTTCCTAAGGCGCGGTACAGCGTTGTTAGTTAAACTATAGTTAGGTAGGTCACATTGTAGCAAATTAAATATTAATATACGCAAAATAAATGTTACAGGTATTATTTTCACTTTAATATAAGTTCAGATTTATTGTGCAATTTAATAGTACAATAATAATGAGTATATAAAAATGCCTAAACTTATATATTAAACATTAAAGTGTTATTTTCTTCAACTAGAAACGTACTTTTACATGTATTGCAAATGAGTATATAGGTAAATATTTGTAAAACGTTTTACAAAACGAATCTATAAATTAGCATCAACTCTGGTTATTTCCTTGACAATAAAAATCCGTCTGTTAACAGCCAGAAATCAGAATAAAATAATACTTTTTATGTCTGTCTATCGGTCATAGTGACGCTTGAAAGTCTACAAAACATGTCTTAAAAAAAGAATTGAAAGAATTCAACGTCATGTTTTTAAATGCAGGTAGATTTATTATAGCAAAACATCTTTCGGTGCGACAACCCTTTGTAGGTATTGGTGTCATGTACAGTTTAGCACAAAACCTCAGGGTGATCCTTTTAGTCCATCTTGCAAGAAATCAATCACTTTCTTGTATTTTGATCTGCCACAGTTCTTTCGAACTATATCGTCTTTTTGTTTAGTTTCCAATTTTGGTGCTTCTATGCGAGGTAAGTTTCGAGGACTACGTTGCAGTTCTGACAGTAGTGCTCGAAGTTCATACAGGAGTCCAAGCAGTAAGGAATTATTGTGCAGGGCCATAGGCTGTAAAAGAAATCATTGATTATTCGGTATCCTTGGTTAAAAATCTGCAATTCGTCAAAGAACTTACAAGAATATGCAACAGCAAAAAGCAAGAATATGAGATTTCATAGCAGGTTTGCGTTTCACTCTCGTGATGATGACACGATGGCAGGAATTGCATGTTGTCTCCACGGGCTTTGGACCATATTGCTATACCGCTGACGTTTGCATCACCGAGGGCCGGACCAGGACTGCGTCTGTTGGGCCTCCATATGGTCTAGGCGCAGATCCAAATGACGGCGGTGTGGAAAAATTGATTAATGTGAAGGAGGGCTTCCTGCAGCTGGAGCTGTGTCCACTTGTACTCCGTGGTACACTTAAGCTGAAAAGTTTGAAGAGACGGTTTAATAAGAAATTAAGAATCCAAAATAGATTTGCAAGTTGCGTTTTCGGTCAAATGATTTTTCGAACTACTGAAATCAAAGAAAGCTCAATAGTTCGGTATCAGACAAAACAACCAAACTACTAATATTATTTATGGTACCTATATACTTTTAAATTTTGGGCAAATCCTTTTGTAATGGATTTACTTCCAGTGTTACACAACGTAAAATGTATCTATCCAACTGAGAGCAAAGAATCTCAATAAATATTTACATAGAGTTCTCAGTAATAAATAACAACCGAACAAAGCCATGCCGTCTATCGGCCTTATCGTGTTTTGGAATAATATTCGGCGAAACATCAAGAACAAGGCGAATTAATCTCATTTATTTACACCAAAAGACGATAACTACAAGTTGAGATAAACTTTCATGAGACAATATATGGCAGCACAGGACATTGTCGCAATCAATCTATGTACATCTTAATTTGAGCTCAATATGATATAATATTGGCGCTTGACGGACCAGTGGGTATGGGGCTGATCAACAAGCGACAAACAAAAAAGCGACAAATTAAAAAAATATTTATAAGTTTTTATGCGCCTTTTGAAGTTAGGTCGGCATTGCATGCTAATAAATGGATTTAGAATGCATTGTTGATCGAGTAGTGAACTACCCTGAAAGTTTCAGCCGGATAGCCAATCGGGAAGTGCTCGAAATGAGAATTGCAAGATTCCACCTGGAATGACCTACAGACAGACAAAGAAAAACAAAATAGTAACTTAATAAAAACTCAAAGATTTTTTATAAGATTTTCTCGAACGCGATCAGATGAGAAATACATTAAATGATACCATGGTTACATGGAATGTCACCACGACGAGAATATCAGTATCAGCCAGTAGCGAATTTCCCATTCAAAAATTCTCCTTGTGTAAACCAGCAAGTACGTACATTGTACCCTGTACAGTGGTCAACTCTCTTTTAAGTACTTTGTTGTGAATGTATAATCTGTGTTCTTACTTTCTTTATTGCTGTAATTTATTTTTGATCTATAACTTCAAATTTCACACCCAAAGATCCTTCTCAACTATACGAACAACACTGTTTTTTTTCTGAATCTATACTGATATAGCTGGTATCTATATCCCATATCTGTTGGTGACGATATCGGTCTGATAATAATTATGATAATCAGTTTTGGGCAGAGGTGACTCATTTTGTACAAAATGAGTCACCATTGTGAAATAACATTGTTTATCTTCAATCGATTTCTGTTAAAATACAATTCTAATAAATATAAAAATAATTAAAAAAAACTGACTTCAATGTATCTTTGAAGTCCAAGGTCGAATATAGATGAAATCTATATGGGACCACATTGTAGCTACTGACCTAACGCAAAAATAATCTTCCAAATCGGTTTATAAATGACGGAGTTTTGAGGTAACAAACACAAAAAATATATAAAAGAATTGAGAACCTCCTCCTTTTTTTAAAGACGGTTAAAAATGAGAAAATTAGCTTTTTAAATATTAAAAAAAAAAAATATTTAAATTTTCATTTAGTTATTTTATTGACAAATGATGCCGTAAAATTTTTATACTTTTTTTTCATTAATAGTTTCAATAATGAATCGATTCATGCATTAAAAAAATACATGCATATTCCCTATTGTACGTATTCGTACTATACAAATTCGTATCCAAAGTGTCCTCGGCCTTACTCTTGGCAAGCACAAACACAGGTGCAGATAATTATCACATAGAGGGTAGTCCGAACTACAAACAGGGGGATGTTTGTCAGCGGACAGATAAGTTAATCTTGATGGAAAAGCTATTTGACTAATGGACAAGCGACTTGCGACGTTAGGCTACCATTTAGTCCCAATCCATCACTTGTGCTTTAATAAAATTAAACTGTTTATATTTTTATATTTTATTTATTATATACACAAAACAAACTACAATCAATACAGAGCTATAACTAAATATCATAGAGTTTTGAGTCTCGATTGTAATCCAGAATTATGTGTACACAGAAAAACTAAGCTGAGACAGTTTTCGGGATTATATAAAACAAATAGGTAATAATCGTAATACAATATATGTTATGCAAAATATGCACATCTGCAAACATGACATTTACAGACATGCACATTCAGTACAAACATTATAAATATAAATAAGTGTTTAGTTAAATTTAAATTTATGGAGCATCCAGTCTCGACACAATGGTTGAGTGTTTGAAATATAACTACAATTCTTTTTGTATGTAACTGAATGATGAGATGAGCTGGTCGTTTGCCTGATGGTAAGCAACACGCCAGCCCATAACAATAACAGCACTACCCAGAACTTAGTTTTGCAGAAACCTGCGCGACGCTGCACTGCGCTCGTCACCCTGAGACAATTAGCTGTTGAGTCTGTTGTATAAATACATAATATTGTAACTTTGCATTTTTAAGAAGATTTTAGAACCCGTACATTTTAGATAGATTGTAGATTTTAGAACGCAAAGACGATAATTGAAGGATCCGCAAAACCAAGAAATTGAAGAGCTGGTGTCCCAACTTAAAATCATTGGAGAGATGAAATGCCACAGACTTAGCTGGCTCGGCCATCTCGAGAGAATGGGAGAAGATCGCGCTGTGAAACGCGCCTAGCTAGGACAACCAATTGGTCGATGGCCGGTCGGTCGCCCCAAATACAGATGAAAGGCCGAGGTAGCAGACCAAGACCTACATGAGCTACAAGTTGATGCCTGGCAGGAACTTGCACTGGATTGAAAGAAGTGATCTTCTTTTTCATCAGAGGCCAAAACATACTTTGGGTTGTTGCGCCAGCATAGTAAGATAACTTTTTCAACGTTATTGAACCTCGCGTTCAAGGTAACATCAAATAAAAAAGGTTATCTACAATGCCAATTCTGATTTTATTATATTTTTTTTTATGTAACTGGATGACGAGATAAGCTGGTCATTTGCCTGATGGTAAAAAATCCACCAGCCCATAACAATAACAGCACCATCCAGAACTTTGTTTTGCAAAATTGCGTGGCGCTGCACTGCGCTCGTCACCCTGAGACAATTAGCTGTTAAGTCTCATAATGCCCAGTAATTTCGCTGGCTTCAATGCCCTTCAAACCGGAACACAGTAATGCTTACGCACTACTGCTTGGCGGCTGAATAACTGGCAAAGCGGTGGTACCCACCCAGACGGCCTCTCGCATACGAGAAACCTACCACCAGAGGAAACCGCGGATATCAAACTAGAGTACATTTTACTCTAGTTTGATATCCACGGTTTCCTCAGCGTTGTCCATCAGGAATAGTGTAGCTTTCTATCAACAAAACTATTTTCAGAATCGGATTAATAGATCTAGAGATTATCACCACCACACTCTCAATATTGATGTCTATATAATGGTAGAGTAGATATTACATTCAAATTATCGTGTGAAATTGTCTTATCAATTTAATTCCTTTGATAACACAATATAATGGTTTAGGAAAAATGAAAGCTATAACAAAAATAGTAATATTTGATTTTAATAATTTTTAATTTTTTAATTGAGACTGTGGAGACGTGATTTTTTATATAAACAAAATTCTTCTATATATATTATTAACTTCGGGATATAATTGTGTCTTTTCATCAAAATACTTGAGTAAAAAATTCTGCGTAAACCCAACATTTTAGTCATAGCGTATAAATATTGGTATTCACACAAACGCGTAGGACATTCCTCTAGCGCGTGCGTCACTTGTATCCAAAATGTAATACTTCTGATCGTAAAGCGCGGAACTATTCAGAACATCTGAGCTTCGTAGAAAAAATCGACATTACTATTCCGGCCCGCTTAGGTGGCGCCAGTATTCGTGCTAGGATAGTTATATCGCAATTATGGGAAAGGATATAATTTAGTGCCACTTGCGCCATCATACGTGTTAACTTAATTTTTCGTATGAAATTTGACACCTAATCCTCTGCGGTTTCACATTGATCAGTGAGCCGTAGATTTTTTTATAAAGCTTCGTTCTTACCTACATGTTCTAAACTTGTGCATTTTTTTAAAAGATCGGAGGCATTGCTGGTGTGTTGAAGAATCTGCCAGGGTTCTGTGTCTTTTTTGCAGCAAATGCTTTATTAAAAAATATATTATAAATTTGGAATTGAGCCAATTCTGTACATTGAAGATATGTTTGAAACCGGTTTGAGTTGGTTACTCGGGTTCGGCTATTTAGAACATACAGAATACGAATCCAGTTTTTAGAATTTTGTTAGTTTGTTTATTATCGATAGACGCTGAAACTGCTGAACGAATTTTAATACAGTTTACAGGATTTGGTAGTATTAGTCCCAACTTAGATTATAGGATATGTTACAGCTTGACCTGTTCGTAGTACGCACTCACATATTATACGGGCCTGCCCAGGCCTTGCTAAGATGTTCTTGGAAAAAAATGCGAGTATGGGCTTACTCTGTACTTTGAAATTTTATTTTTTTATATTTGTTCACGCGAACGAAGTCGCAGGAAAGTTAGATAAAAAATAAAACGACATGGAACACGAAGAAATGTTCGATAACAAAAAGTATAAGTTACTGGATTGTTCCACTAGAAAGTGAGCAATGGACCTCTACCCGCAGTGCGTAAGGTTTTTCTATACTGTACAAAGGTTCTAGACGATCACCTTTGCATGCTCAGACGGTTTGAGATGTTGCTTACTTTATACAATTTATTTTTATTTTTACCGAAGCAACGTGTTCTTTTCGTGTGGGCCTGTAGCCAACCCTGGTGTTAGACCTATAGATATCCCGAAGGCCTCCAACACTATTTTCTTATGACAACAGGAACGTGATGTAAATACCAAACAAACAGTCACCCACCAAAGTGTTGACCGCAGCGAACGTTGCTTACCTAACTTAGCAGATCTTACGAACAACTAGGCGAGCTACGCTACGAGCTCTACATGTTGAGAACACTGGTCCAGACAGTGTATTGCAATAAATAAAGGCAAATTCTTCAGTTCTCAGATGAACAATCAGGTAATAAGTGCAGATAAAATGAATAAATTGGTAGACGTCAAGTTAAACGCATTTTGTATATTTCTTGCGTATTGAATGCTGTGTAAGTGCAAAGTTTATAGTTTCGGAGTAAAGATATTAGTCTGCATAACTACCTACCTCTTATTCGAAGATTATAGTTAGCTCTTTACAAAAAACAAGTATAAATTTTATAACAAATAATTAATTTTTAGAAAAAACAAAAACCGACTTCAATGTATCTTCGAAGTCCAAGGTCACATATCGATTAAATTTATATGGGACCACTTCGTAGCTATACTGAACCCGACGCAAAAAGAATTTTCAAATCAGTTTATAGAAGGAGTTCTGAGGTAACAAACATAAAAAAAAAATACTATCGAACAGAGAACCTCCTCCTTTTTTAAAGTCGGTTAAAAATACATGGGACTGCCTAGAAGCTATACTGAACCCAACGCAAAAATATTTTTCCAAATCAGTTTATAAAGACGGAGTTCTGAGGTAACTTATATAAAAAAAACGATAAAACCAATTTAATTGAGGACCTCCTCTATTGCGTCGGTTAAGAAATGTATCATTGTTACAAAAGTTAAAAAAAAGTTGATCAACATACAAAACTGTGAACTAAGTATTTCCAATTTGTAAATTGCTTTCAGACTACACTACTTCACACGTTGATTTTCTCATAGTCAATAAACCGCCCCATACGGCCATTAAATATGGATATGACAACCATGTTGGCGTCCTTGTATTTTTCTGTCAAACGTTAAACACATAATTGTCACGTAAACTGCGATCGCGTGCGAGTTACGTTCCTCACGTGATTCCGTTAACGTAAACAAACCATACGTCCACGAATATTATTCCTGTTTGCGATGAGTTTTTATTGGATGTAGGTTTTTTTCTTATATGACTTATAGGCGAACAAGCCGACGGCCCGCCTGGATGGTAAGCGGTTACCGTCGCCTATGGACACCTGCAACACTCGGGGCATTACTGGTGCGTTGCCTACTTTTAAGGACCCTTTTCACCCTTCTTTTAAAGTATATGTTATAGCTCTGCGGGAAAACTTCATTTTTATGTAACTGAATGGCGAGACGAGCAGGTCGTTCGCCTAATGATAAGCTGCCCAAAGCAGTTGCAACACCACCCAGAACTTGGTTTTGCAAAATCCTGCGTAGCACTGCATTGCGTTCATTACCCCAAAACATCAGATATTAAGTCTTATAACGCCCAGTAATTTCGCTGGCTACAATGCCCTTCAAACCGTAAAACAGTACTTACTTACTCACACACTCACAGTTCTTGCGCACTACTGCTTGGCGGCAGAATAACTGGTAAAGCGGTGGTACCTACCCAAACGGCCTATCGCATACAAGAAACCTACCACCAGTATATTTAATCACTTTTTTAAACGCATTTACCATGTTTGTAATCCCTGATTTCGATAATTTAAAATACTTATCCACTTCAAGATAAAAGAATATTTCTAAACGAGTATACATTTTATCAAAAAAAAACCGACTTGAATGTATCTTCAAAGCCCAAGGTCAAATATCGATGAAATTTATATGGGACCACTTCGTAGCTATACTGAAATTTCCAAATCACGAATTTTCAAAATGACGGAGTTCTGAGGAAACAAACATAAAAAAATACGTCTCCTTTTTGAAGTCGGTTAAAAAACGTTTAATAACCACAATAAAGGTGATTCAAACTCAATATAAAGAGACAGATCTAAACAAAAACGAAAAAAATATATAGACAGCTCTTTCATTTGTTTCGTGTCTGAGTAAATAATACTGTGGGACCATGGTCCTCGTAGTTCCTGGTTCCCTAGATACAAGGAATCCTAGTTACGGGGATGTACGTACATATGTATGTGATCGATCGGTGGGCGTATTTATTTATTTATTAATCGAGTTCTAAAAAGGAGAAGGTTATCTACTCGATTTTTTTTTTTAATTTATTTTTTTATATATTTTCATAATTTTTTTTATGTTTGTTACCTCATAACTCCGTCATACATGAACCGATTTGAAAAAATATTCTTGCGTTGGGTTCAGTATAGCTACAAAGTGGTCCCATATAAATTTTGACCTTGGACTTCGAAGATACATTGAAGTCGGATTTTTGTTTGTTTTACTTATAATTTTTGGTAAGATATTACGTAACCGTTCAAACTAACTGCGTCTCACAGCATCAAATGTTATTGAAGACTGTTGACACACATTCAGATTTGAAGCCGGGAGGAGCTGGCGACGTTTCAATTAGGCGGATTGCTTGCGGAGCGGCTCGGGCGTCAGCGGGACAAATAGAGCCCTTTGTGTGACGACCGGGAATAGAGGCGAGTGCTCATCATGAGCCAATATGCTGATGACTGGCATTTGCACTGGGAAAAGTTTAGGCAAGCTCTATCTCTACGATGATCTAGGTTCTAGAACAACTGCTAAAAGAGTCGGACTAGAAGTAGATAAGCAAAGTGAAATGACAATAAATACTTACTTATAAGACTTACTCTTATTAGACTTACTTATGGGACTGATGTTTCGGGGTGATGAGCGCAATGCAGTGCTACGCAGTACTTTTATAGTATTAAAAGTTCTGGATGGCACTGCAATTGTTATGGGCAGGCGTGGCGCTTACCACCAGACGCATGACTTGCTCGTCTCATTACTCAGTTTCACAAAAAAAAATACACTGTTACGATGCAAATAAAATAAATTAAAAAATATCCATAGGTATGCCACTTGAGACTCCGCAAGTTCGTTTTTAGGGTTCCATACCCAAAGGGTAAAATGGGGCCCTATTACTAAGAATCCGCTGTCCGGCCGTCTCTCTGTCTGTCCGTCTGTCACCAGGCTGTATCTTATGAACCATGATAGTTAGACAGTTGAACTTTTCCCAGATGATGTACTTCTGTTGCCGCTATAACAACAAATACTAAAAAACAGAATAAAATAAATATTCAAGGGACCCCATATAACAAACGTGATTATCTTACCATTTTTATAGATAATGATTCGAAACCTTTCGTGCGCGAGTCTGACTCGCACTTGGCCGGTTATTTATATTCCATGCGCAAAACCAATAACTAACATACCTGCGCTTACACTAACAACGCTGGCAACTTGCAATTTTTTGCATTTTATTAGCGTGCATACTTCCCGTTATTAAATCCCTCGGAAAATATTTAACGAGGGAAACGTTCCATACATGCGCGTAGGAAACCAATAACGAAGTTATGAAACATTCAAGATCACTTGACGGTCACTCGTGGCGAGTGTCGCGGAACTTTCCGCCTGGACTTGGTTTATTTTCGATTTCACTTTCGATGAGAGCATATTTTGGGACTGCTTTTTAATGTTTGACTAGCAGTTAGACGAGTGGGGAAAAGTTTGGATGGTTGGAAGATGGAACTGTCTTTTTATTGGTATTTTGCAGTTATATTTTGTTATAAGCTTTTAGATTGTTATTATAAGCTTGCATCGATCTGATTTCAGTAACTACTGCTCATGGTATAGTTTGACCGAAACCGCTGTACCCGCGCCTTAGGTATGCGCGCGGTGAGACGGGGCGAGTATCGGCCGCTCCGTTTTGTCAGCCTGCCGCATGCCGCCGTCAACGCTCACGGCGGCCTCGGCCCCCACCTCGCCGCGCTTTCCTAAGGTGCGGTACAGCGGTTTCGGTCAAACTATAGGTCTCTCGTATGCAGAAGGCTATCTGGGTAGGTACCATAGCTTTGCCAGTTATTGGCAAAGCTGTGCTCAAGCATTACTGTGTTCCAGTTTGAAGGGCATTGTAGCCAGCGAAATTACTGGGCATACGACTTAGTATCTGATGTCTTGGGGCAATGAGCAATGAGCGCAATGCAGTGCTACGCAGTGCTTGGTATTAAAAGTTTTGACTGGCACTGCAATTGTTATGGGCAGGCGTGGCGCTTACCATCAGGCGAACGACTTGCTCGTCGCATCACTCAAATCTATAAAAAAGTGAGGTTTGACACTACCTCCTCACATGACGACCTAATTTAGTTCGAGCGCGAGCGGCTTACAATCGTATATGCAAATGGTTAGCGGGTCCGCGGCCCGAGGGTGAAGCCGCCTTCCAACCTCAGACCCTAAGGAGTTAATGTTTTCATCCATTAACTCGGCCGAGCATTTATGAAATTCGTGCTCGCGATCCGAACGAGATTATGCGGGCGCGGCGAGCTGACATGTTTCTAAATGTAGGGTTGCTAAAGATTGATATTGACAGCCTCTGTGTAGTGGTTGGACATGCCAGCTCAAATCTCATATGCCGCGGAGGTTGCGAGTTCGATTCCCGCTACAAGAGAAATGTTTATGCACAGAAGAAAAAAAGAAGCGCAGGCATTTATTCCGCGTCTGTGTGTTGTGGGACCATGGTCCTCGTCGTTTCTGGTTCCCGTACAGGAAATTAGGGGCCATGAGTTATGTACGTGATCGTTGGGCTTTATTTTTTTATTGATAATTTTATGTGTATTTGATAAAATAGAAGAAGCCAAGCGTTCCGTCTTATGCTTACGGCAACCCAGATTGCAATGAAGGTGCGAAAGTCTGGCGTCCATTGTATCATAAATTCCGTCAATCTCGTATGTTTCTTTTATCACCTGATTTTCCGCCTTCGATGTGGACTACTAAATAAAAGAAGAAGTTGATTTGTAGATCATATGATGTGTCAAATTGCACTATACTTTCAGAATAAATAAAATAAATAAATAAATGACGCCCAACGATCACAGTCATACATAGATCCTGACCCCTAACTAGGATTCCCTGTTTCTAGGGAACCAGGAACTATGAATACCATGGTCCCACAACACCCAGACACGAAACAAATGCTTGCGCTTTTATTTTCTGTGCACAAATATTTTTCCCTGTGAATAATAAGGTAAATTCAAAAACTACATCATCATGTTAATTAATTTCATATATGGCTTGGAAATTAATAATAAACACCTACCAAATAAGATACCTCTAAGATACCTGCTAAGTTTCAGTGTGAGTTTACAGCCATAAATCGTCAGGCGGCAACCCTACGCCCTCGGATACCTGCCTGATGGCACCTGAGGCGTTCGCTGCGTCTTCGCTTCGCCCACTGCTATTAGACCCCTGATTAAACGCGACTCAGCCCATATCTCATCCAATTACATAACTAACGAGGGGGGCGGGGGAGGTCAACGTATGCTAGCAATCTAGGGTAGGCTAAACGTATTTGCTAATGGAATACAGATGTGTGGAACAACATTCTGCGGTGCCCCGTAAATGCTTACAACGTGTTTTTGGTTATACCTCGTCATAATCTTGCGTGCCGTTGTTGACGTGATAACGTTTTTGAAATATCAAATAATTATGCCCGCATTTCCGCCGCACCGCACAAACATGTATGGCATGACAATTAATAATTCTGAAACTATGTTAATATAATGAAATTTGAGTAGGTGATATTTAATGATACATAATTGGCATTAAGGGTATAATATATTTTTTTAAGTTAATAGATAGATAGAAAACTCTTTATTGCATAAACAAATTTGTAGGTACCTTGGCTTAATGAACTTAATGAATAGAATTTAATGCTAGTAAGCATTATCTTCCAGTTAACCTCTGTATACTACAGAGGTTTATAAGGTCCCTACCTACCTGCTGGCGCTGCTGGCTGCTGGCGACCTAGTCGTGTTTCGCGATGATGTTCAGTGAACCATCGGGGAGACGGGTCTGAGCAGACGCTCAACTGCCGTCTCTCTCTAGATCTATGTGCTCCATCTTAGGCCACATCATCGCTTTACATCAGGCAAGATAGTAGCCAAACATAGATCTATTAAGCGTAAAAAAAAAGGTGCAAACAAAATATAAAGTAAATTTGAAAAAATTAAAAGGTCAGACAATATAATATAGGTAAGAACTCAAAAAGAGAAAATACTAATAAAGAATAAGCCGTGTTAAGTCATAGACTAAGAAAAAGTCTATGACTTAAAACAGATTATATTACTAGAGTTTTCACTAGGCTATAGCTAGTAGTTTCACTTAAGTCAAAAACTTAAATTTTTGATCATAATTGGTTTATAAAAAAAACAGTGTCCGCTTCAGAAGACAGAGTGGTAGCAAATAACACTAACTATTACTTGTGGTAGAAGCGCACCTGCGTGAATTGATCTTTTGAATTTTAACATCATTTGAAAATGTCGGAAGACATGCATAGAGTTTATTTGCGGTTTGTTTCACCCAAATCAGTTTAGTAGCTTTTGCCTTCTCGACAAAAACACACCTATGAATACCTCCCTAAAGGTACCTTTGTTTAACATACCTGAAGATTTAAATAGTCAAGGGTCCCTAATAAGAACCCTTCTAAGTCCGTCCAAGCGAAAACACAAGCTACCCCTGTTTGACGCTTCGTTTGGGCACACCGGGGTAATTCGGTTGTTACATATGGGTTAAACCGGTGAGATGCAGTAGATAGCATCTCATCAGATGCCAACATCAGTGTAATTTTGTATTTGAATTAAATAATTTTAATGAGGCAAAGTTGTTTGAAATATGATATGATTATAGGAGATTACCTCTGGAACTATTTATCCGATGAATAAGCTGCATCTTCGGAAAGATTAAATAACAAATGACCTTTAATAATACACATAATAACTAACAGATGAAGTTAAATAAAAGCGTGTGATAAAAATGATCATTCATTGTGTATAGATGAATAAAGAAAGTCATCATGTAGTAAACAAAAGTAAAAAAACCGTTAACAAAATATCGCACAACGTACAACGTTATTCATCTCTTTTTAAACATCGAAAGTTGTCTAGAGGGGCTAGCCAATGGAGAAGAGTTCGACCGGAAGTGACGTTGCAGGTAGATAATAACGTGATGCGGCGCGCCCTCATCGTGCAGCTTCCGGCTGGGGCTCTGACAACGATAATCTTCAACATGGGTAATTTCCAAATTGAACACGGCGTGGGGTGGAGTCTACATGAAATCAGTTTATTTTATAGGTAAAAATGGTAAGAAATTTGCTTAAGCCGATGTAATTTTAATCTTACAATATATAAATATAATATATAAATATATCTTACAATATATAAATATTGCCTTTAACCAAGTTTTTTGGATTTAGCCAAGTTTTATCAAAATAAAAGTAATATTCCAATACGCTTCTCTTCTGTGTTCTCCGATCTATCAATAAAACGAATGTCGCTATATACAGCTATATTTTTACTAGTAGTAAAAAAAATTATTCATAATAGGAATGACAATATTATTTTCATAAAAAGGTTTATTGCTTTCTTATATCCAGATCGAAGTCCAGAAGCGGAAAAAATAAAAGAATTAACTTTACCAGTGTTTCGGAAGTATGGGTGTAATATTTCCCAAACATGGGTAGAGTCACCGATAGAGCTTGAACAAAAGATAGAAAATAGCACAATAAAACTTGCAGAATATGGATATTTTTAATCTATTTAAATGTATTCTATAAAATATATATTGTTTTTATTTTTTCTTTATCATCCCATGCCTCTACGGCCTCTTCTGTTCCACGCACCCCAACAATTCAGTGTAGTGACCCGGCGCGCCCTGCAGTAAACATCGCGACTCGAGACACCTGGGCATAACACTCGACGTCTTGCTACAACACTACTTAATGAAACGTCAATATTAGTGCTACGGGGAGAACACTTTTATTGGTACTTACAAGAAGACTTTAAGCTGTCGGTGGTTTAGATATAAGTTACAAAACTTCAAAGTGCTACTTCGCTTGTTGTGGGACTTTTGCAGTATCTACGTAGTATGTTCGTATGTACGTAAGAATTATATTGAAGCGTAATTGAGAGTACCTACGGTCTCAGTACTCACAGGGATCATTTATTTATTTATTTACAATAAGAACGGCACAAGCCAATTACACTTATTATTTTAGATATTACATTTAAAAAAAAAAAAAAAAACAATTAATTAAATTACATAATGTCAAATATTAAAATATAAAATAAATAACAATAAAAAGAAATCAATTATAGGTATGAATAACAATTATTACATTTCATTAAAATATATTTTGTCAATATAATATATTATGTCATCATAACTCAAAATCTTATGTGTTCAACTCTATTAAATGAAATGTCAATGAACGCACCTGTGTACAGACTTACATAATGTACATACATAATATTTTGTAACTGATTATTCAGACACACGGTAACCTATGACGGTGATTATAAAAAATGACATCGAATCTATTGATACATGAATCTACTTATGCCTGGTGGTGGCGACGTGTGACCAGAATGCTGGCTCATATTTGGGTCAAAATATCAGCATTGCCATTCAGCGTAGCAATGCGGCCAGCGTTCTGGGCACTTTCCCCTCCACCATAGGCCTTTTACAATATTTTTTAATATTATATTTTGTATATATATTTAGTTTAGAATTATGTAAATTGTATATGTAATTATTGTAACAGAATAATTCCATGATATGAATTACACTTATAGTCTACCCAACAACAATTTCAATGCACAAAAGTTCTTACCACAACTTCACCCCAGCAGTCGAGACCAACAAATCACTTTTCCCGGAACCCATTTGGCCGCTTGAATCGCGGCTCAAAATTCAAAACGTCCAAGCGAATCCATAGCGCCATATTTACGACGTGAGCTAGCCATAGGAGCGGTATCTCGGCCTTTCCACGCACTTCCACCACATTGAGTCGACGTAAACCAAACAAAGGACAGCAGGCCTTTTCGAAAAAATATGGAGAAGATTACATGTTTAGTATATTGGTGTTTTACAGGAGGGATGTTTTGTGAGGTAGAACGGTACGATACAAGAAAATATCATATAAAAGTAACTATTTGTTGTACAAAAAGTTTACCGCGTATTTTGAATTTATGTTTAAGAAAAACACGTTTCAAATATTATAATGTCATAGAAGAACCGTACTCTCCCGTCAATAATGGTTTTTTTTATCGTAGAGATTTAATACACAGGCAGACTTTGTCAAAATTTAGAAAAGTGATACATTTTGAGACTAGTCAGGTCATGTAATCTAACACTTCTGAGCCACAGAAAACCGAATAGAATAGAGAAGAATAACTATTTTTATGTAACTGAATGACGAGACGATCTGGTCGTTTGCCTGATGGTAAGTAATACGCCAGCCCATAACAATAACAGCACCACCCAGAACTTTGTTTTGCAAAATCCTGCGTGGCGCTGCACTGCGCTCGTCACCCTGCGACAATTAGCTGTTGAGTCTCATAATGCCCAGTAATTTCGCTGGCTACAATGCCCTTCAAACCGGAACACAGTATGCTTGCGCACTACTGCTTGGCGGTTGAATAACTGGCAAAGCGGTGGTACCCACCCAGACGGCCTCTCTATTATAATACAACTCTTTATTATAATATACACAGAAACAATTAAAAACTAAAGTAACATTTGTTAGTATTAATAATTAGGACTACATACCCGAACCTTTTTACGTATTGTTTCCTAAGTTAGCGAAGGCATTTATCAAGTGCCTACTAACAACATCTTCAGCCTATCAATTAACAATCCAACTTTGGTGTTCTGTCCTCAAGTCTCCATGTTAAGATCAATTAGCAACTCCACCCGAGTTTCAAGTGCCGAACGCTGGTGAGGATGTTAGCTGTAATGTTGTGTTCCCGTCCCAATGGAATGATCTTGGAGGAACTGCGATTTGGTTATTTATACTGAAACAGGTTGCTACATATCTATATGTGTCTCCCCCACACTACTCGCGCCACTCCCTCATTTAATATATTTAAAACAAGAGTTAAAAAGCATTATCTGTCCTTATTGATTCGGTTGATAAGTACATATGTATGTATTACTCCTTATAGTTATGTATGGTAAAGATATATTTATTTTTGTATTTATTATATTTATATATTTAGTTACTGATATTTATTTTAGATATTTATGATTATAGTTGCTGATTTTTTTCTTGTCAAACCGTAACCGTACACTGAAACCTATTTGCTCATGTGAGAGTTCTCTTTCCTCAAGGGTTTGCTGGAAGAAAACTCTTTTTAACCGACTTCAAAAAGGAGGAGGTTTACAATTCGACGGTATGTTTTTTTTTTTTTTTTTTTGTGTTTGTTACGCGATTACTCCGCCAATTATGAATGGATTTCGATGATTCTTTTTTTGATTGGTAGGTCACACTTCAGAGGTAGTCCCATATAAATTTTATGGAAATTCATTCAGCACTTTTTGAAAAAAATAGCGAAAACAAAAAAAATATAAGTTTAATCTTCAAGTCGGTTCTTGTTTTTGTTGTAACCGACTTTCTAAAGGTGGAGGTTTGTATTCGACTGCTTCATATGCTTCACCCAGGATTGACTTCCGGCGAGGGAACTCCTCAACGGTGAATAGTATAGACACAAAATTTTGTAAATGGATTTAACCATAATAGCCTGTTCTAAATTCCACCATGACATGGCTGATACACCCAGGAATGACTTCCGGCGAGGGAACTCCTCAACAGAGAATAGGAGAGTCATGAATTTTTTTGTACATAAATTTAATTATGATAGCCCGTTTTAAACTTCGTCATGATGTGGCTGCTAGATCATAAATGCTTGTCTTTAAAAACTTTTTAAATTAATTTAATTAAAACTTGTTTTGCACTAAAAAGGTTAAAATAAATTATTTTTCAAAAAAAACTAAACCGACTTCAAAACCACAAATAGGCACTCAAAAGTGAAAAATAAATTAATATAATTATCATAAGCGCTGCCCACTCATATATTTGAAGTCGGTGCCAGCCAAGTCTAAAAGGTAGTAGATAGATACTACCTACAAGAAGTACAATACAATACAGTACAATACAGTAGTACAATAGTTACTATATACATAGTATTTATCTGCTACCTAATAGACTTGGCTGGCACCGACTTCAAATATATGAGTGGGCAGCGCTTATGATAATTATATTAATTTATTTTTCACTTTTGAGTGCCTATTTGTGGTTTTGAAGTCGGTTTAGTTTTTTTTGAAAAATAATTTATTAGGGTTAAGCTCGCCTTTGTACATATAGTTTATAATCACCGATGTAAATATTACAATATTGTACAATAAAGAATATAAGAATACATATTGAAATGAGGTTACAGGAGTAGGTACAGTAAGACAAGCGTCCTATCACTTAACAATCCCAGTGCAAAGGGGCCATTCCGTTTCCTCCAAAGACCCATTGTTTTCGAAAAATTCATTTTCAGACATTGATTCCTGTTTCCTCCACGACATATTTAAATACGAATAATAAATATTATTTGAAGAAACAAAGAAAAAAAGAAACGTTTATTTGCAACAACTAATTAACTATAAACATACGACATAAAAAACAAACAGAAAACAAAAAAAAAACATTAAAAGTGTGACAGAATAAATAAATAAAATAGGAAACTGTTGCAAACCGGCCTCAACTCAGCGATGTGCTGGTCGTGGGACCAGCGCTGGTCTTCCGTTGAGGTCGTTTGAGTGACTGACATGTATATGAAACAAAAACACAATATACTTATCAAAGAAATTGAAACTAAAACAATTCGTCAACAAAACATTCAATAATAGGGACTAGTTTTAGTCGCGAGGACGTGTGAGGGTGTGTGAGGGTGTGTGTGTGTGTATGTATATTTCATTCCTTTTTTAAGTTTGGAAACTATCGTCAGTCCAAATATTCATTATAAATATAAACGGCTACACCCACGTTATGATTGTGTCGGAATAACTCCGACCAGGTTTCGGACAATTACGATGTCCTTCTTCCGAGAGTTAACGCTTTTGATTCGCCGCGCAGACATCCAGTCTGCGCTTTGAATCCAAAGCGTAAACTGGTCGGAGTTATTCCGACACAATCATAACGTAAGTGTAGCCGTTTATATTTATAATGATCATTCATTTTTCCTCCCAAAGTTTTTTAGTACAACAGTCAGCTAAAAAATCTTGAGGCGGCATTTTTTTCATGAAGTACTGAGTGATGAGACGAGCACATCGTTCGCCTGATGGTAAGCGCAGCGCTTGTTTAAACAATTGCAGTGCCACCCAGAACTTTTAATACTATAAAAATCACTGCGTAGCAAAGTGCAAAGATATTCCGTGCCGAAGTGTTCTGGCTAAGATTAAAATTAACTACTAAATAATTGAATTTTATTGCGTCATAGCAAGAGTTGCTATTTGTTAAAATTTATTTGCTGAGTGATGCTTCTGTCCCTTAGTATTCTGTGCTTATACTCGTATATATATATTAAAAATAAATTAAAGTTATACAGTTTTATAATAGTATAGACAGATTTAGCATTCCTACGTCTATTTGAGCTTAAAAGCTTTTAAGCCTTACCTGCTCATAATTTCTCATTGACATGCACCCTCGGCATGTCCGCGGCAAATGCCTGCTTTACGACCACCGCGTCTATTGATATAAAGGCCCGTGCATTACGTGCATACGTGATGTAACCCACTAAACCTAACCCCATACCCTATAGAGCCCTTTGGGACGTCCCCTGGGGGCTATTTTGGACGAAATCCGATACCCACAAGCTGGTTTTATGATTAAGTTAGTTTTTGTATGAAAGTATCTGTTGTGATATTACATTCAGTTAAATGGCCCCCCACAAGGTGAACTGACGACCTGGTGAGAGCCGCGGGGAGCCGCTGGATGCATACAGCGAGCAACTGCTCGTTGTGGTGATCTATGGGGAGGCCTATGTTTAGCATTGGACGTCTTCCGGCTCATGATGATGATGATGATGATTCAGTTAAATATGAAAATAATTATATTAAATCTTCCAAAGCTTTGAGATTCGCTCCCTACACCAACAAACCTTAAATAACCAAGAGATGCCTTTGAACATAGTACATGCCTTTAGTCATTAAATAGAAGAATCATCGACTGCAGACGTAATTTACCTATGCAAGGGATTATCACTATTTAACAAGTAACAATCGCTTGCACACACATCAAATATTTCAAAATTAAAAATACAAACAACCTGAAGACCGTTCTAATTTTATATTATGTTAAAATGACTGTAGTAGGCCACAAGTTAAGCACCTTTTTTTTGGAACTTAGTGATGAGACAAACAAGTCTGCCTGCCCATAACAATTACAGTGCTAACCAAAACTTTCAATACCATAAAAAGCACTGCGTAGCTGCATTGCGCGCATTACCCCGAGTTATCAGAAATTAAGTTTCATATGACCTGTAACCAAGAAGAAACCTAGCTTCAAATAAACTACCCATAGCAAACATAGCAAGTCTGACTGCTCAGAGCTTAATTTGAACATAACCCTACGAAGACAATAGCACCTCAGACTGCTATAAAACGTTACTACATTTCTAAATCTGTATTTCGCCGCGTTATTTGCTCCACAGAAACACGTGACATGTGCTACGAGTGCTACGCCGTAGCACCGTAGATTATCCATAACGCGTAGTCCAAATCAGCGAGTGCTATTTATTCAACACACGTAGTCCTGTGGACTCCACACCGTGTACTACCTGAAATTACCTGACTTTCCCCGGGTTAGGGTAGGTCTGATTGGGCTTTTATGCGAGAGATAATATGGGGTAGTGATAGTAAGGGTGGCGCTCTGATGAAACCTATAATTCAGTAAGATCGCTTTATGAATTCAAATTTGAATGGCTGGAGAGGTACTAAAGCTTCAATGCGATGAAGGAGCTTTAATGAACACACACTAGATTTCACTAAAGTTTCTAATCTATATATATATATATAGATTAGAAACTTTATATATATATATATATACTAGTATATACCTACATTGTGATTTTATATAAGCTTTTATTTAACTTGCAGTGCTTGGGCCAAATCTTGCAAGTTGAATCAGAACTACTGCCTCTTATCCTACGGAGTTGAAATTTTGCATACTGGTCAAAGTCTGATGACATTGCAATATTATGGTGACAACCAGCTGACCAGCTGATAGAGACGGTAGGTGGGCAATGTAGTATTTGGGCTCATTTTAATCTGCTCGCGATTTCGATTACGAATTTGTGTTAAAAACAGCTTGTCTTAAAAACATATTTTTAACAAAAATCTTATTTAACCTGATACCTACATCAAACATCCCTAGTATTTCATTAGCTGTGCTCTCCACATAGCCCACTGACAAAGGCTCATATTTGAAATATATGACAACATTATATTTATGACATTACAAAGTTGTGTACCTATACATAATTACATATATAGGTATCTACATATTTTAAGCCGACTATAATTACTAACGTAAAAGTTTACGTACGTTTTATCAAAGATAAGTACTCGGCTCCTATTTATTTTATTATATAACTTAGTACATTGGATAGACCGCCGTCACAGGTTCCGAGCAGACGTTTCCATTTCCCGAATGTTGCGGCATTTTAAAAGTGTCTAAGCAAGTAATTGCTCTGCCAGTTACCGCGCGGTGGATTTGTAAACTGGTTGGTTCTGGTTTGATCTGGCCACGTTTTGATTTACGAGTAAAGTTTGAACCTTTTCATATGAAACTACTATTTAAACTTCCAGAAGAGTTTGAACTCAATGCAGCGGAATTCTGACAGAATTCCAACGAAATTTACGCAAATAAAAATAGTACATAAACTGTCCATATTTGCCTAACTTTCGTTCACGTTGAAAATCTTGTGAATTTATTATAAATATAAATTACAAGCCAAAAACATTTACAAACATTTAACTGTCAACTTTGAACAAACTTCATTCACACCAAACACCCTATAGAAAATTAAATAAAATCGGTCAAACTTTTCCCTAACAAGTTAAATTGAAATGATACGAGAGCCAAAACAATTTCGCCGTCACGACTTTCAATCAAAATAAACCAAAAACATAATTTCAAAAGTCCTTTGAAACATCCAAACAAATTGCACTCTCAAACAGTTGCTGTAGTTATTTGCAGTATTTAATAGAAGAGGGACAAATATTTATATAAAAGAAACAATATTTATCCATAGTCAGCCGATTTTGCGGCTGTATGTAAATTTCAAATGTCAATTTTGTTTAGGCCGCGTACAAACAAAAAAATAATCACGTCCTTATGGGCAGCTAATACCGATAAATAATGTCAGAGTTATTAGATATTTTAATTGATTTAAATTATAAATCTTTATTATTTTGCAAAAATATTGATTGAATGATCTTTCGGATCCGACAAACATTCGTTCTAACTATATTTTAGTATTTTTTTTATTACTGTCTGTTTTTTTATAATTTACATACAGCCGATTCTGCTGTTTACTGATGGTAAGCGATCACTTTTGCTTTGGCCGCGTACTAACAACAAAACACGTCCTAATGGGCAGCTTATTCCAGGACGGCATTAGAAAATCAACTCGCTAAGAATAAGATTACAAATTAAAAAGTATTTCATTTACAGCTATTATTAGATTTAGTAAATAACGTTACTGTACAAAGCTAAAAAAACAAATATATATGCCCAACGATCACATACATAGGCCCTGGCCCCCTATCAAGGATTCCCTGTATCTAGGGAACCTGGATCCTAGAGGACCGTGGACCTACAACACCCGGACACGAAACAAACGCTTACACTTTCTTTTTCTTTGCACAATCATATGTCCCGTCGTCGCGGGAATTGAACCCGCAACCTAAGTAGTGTATGAGATTTGAGCCAACCTGCCTAACCACTACACCACAGAAGCTATCGGCATTATATTCATCACGTCATAAATAACCTGACAGACTGATTCTCTTTTCCAACATACAAACCACTCGACTCATTTTAACCGACTTAAACATTTTAATTATGTCCAACATACAGACCGACCCTCCGTGACACGTGACAGTTATCTTCCTTTGATGTTCCGCCGACCGCCGTGTCCATCCGTGTTGTCTCGGGCCCAGTTTAATTGCAACCTCGTTATTTCTGGATTATTTGCAAAGGAGTCGCTTTTAATCACACTGATCGCGCGCAATGAGTGTTTTTCATCAAACGTTTTCACCGTGTGTGAGCTGCCTAATTGCTGTTAAATTGATGCATTGGGAGTGCGTTTGCATTTTGAAATGGGGTGTCACGAGGACTCATTTTTTAGTCACGTGAGCTCTCATGCATGAAAAGTGTCACGTCATAATAGTACTCAGAATGTCATCATCATCATCATCAGCCTATTACGTTCCCACTGCTGGGACTCAGGCCTTCCCTCGTAGAGAGAGTAGAATGTATTTAAATATAATAAAATAGTATTCGACCTAATACTTGAAATTTATTCTGTAAAACTCAGAAAACTCGCTTTGATAATAAGTTTAATAATTAGTGTTAAATGAAAATATTTTTACTAACGGAAACTTATATAAATTATTAATAATAATAATCAGCTGCACCCCGCAGTTTCACCTTTCCACCTACGTACCTAAAATATCAACATATTAAATTTCATATAAATTCATTGTAGTAGTTATTGCGTTATTGAGCAATACTCATCTTTTTATCTATCCATCCTCACAAACTTTCGCAATTATAATATCCGTAGGATAAGATAGGACAGAATTACCAAAAAGATGTATAGGTCCATCAATATGGCCCAACTAATTCGTTTTTACAACTTTTATATTAAATACAACCTACAAATATAGATACACAACAATATAGATTAATAAAGGATAGTACAATTTAGGAATCTTCAAGTCAACAGTAAACAGGTACTATCTTGGTAAGCGTGCTAGATCATCGACCGCATCGTCGCTTACCATCAGTTGACACAGTGGTCAAGCCGTTAAGAATTAAAAAGAAACCTTTGCATTCGAACTAATTGTTAGATACTGTGTCCGGGACTTTACACTAAAACACAATTAACCTTTAACAAGGACCATTTCACTCTTATTCGCGCAGTAAAGAACAAGATGCGCGACATAAAATCGGACATCAAGCTGCCAATACAGCTGTTGGCAATGAAAATCTTTACAAGCGCGAACAACGCTGGCGGTGACGACCAAGCCGCCATAAAGCTTGGAGCCCCAATCGATGGGGGCTTCCGTGATGCCTCCACTAAATTCTTAATACCTCACGTAACTGTTAAGGTTAGGAGGGGAGACAACGCACTTAACTTTTATTGTGAAGCCTTGAGTGAGAATCGTCTGGTGTCCTATGTTGAGGATGCGAACGAAACTACGTTTTATAAACTTAAGAGATTTTACTAATTCTTTAAAGTTATGCCTGGAAGAGATCGCTTTTAGCGATAAGGCCGCCTATTCTATTACTTTCTTTAATTATTTTTCTGTGTCTTTAATTCAATGTCTGTACAAGTTGTACAGTTATAAAATAGACAACCATTTTAGATATTAAGGAAATAGAAGTTTATATAGCAGGGCATCGCATCGAGACAGCTTACAGAGCACTCGATGATAATGCACCGAACATAGTTTTAATACTCTTTCAAAGTTTTGATATGAATAGACTGTTATCTTTTTATGTATGTTAAACTAATAAATCTTTCATTTTTTTGAAGCTGCGTATGTTCGTATGCTCAGAAAATATCTTTCAAAAACAAGCTCAAACTTTTATATCCTTAGATTTTTCTTTTTCTGTAATTATTTTATGTTTTTGAAAGTAGATAAATGCTTGAAGATTTGGTGATGTTTTCAGATACTGCAGTCGTGAAAATAATTTTCACGATTTTTTTTATCGCATAGCAGCGCACCCTATCTTGCTTCTGATAGCTCACGTAGGACATAACCACAGTTTGAAACAATGTCGCTGTCGATCGATGACAATGCACCGAGAGCTCGAGGGAGATCTATGAGGAAAATCTAAGGATATAAAAGTTTGAGCTTGTTTTCGAAAGATATTTTCTGAGCATACTTAAAGTAACGTTAGGAAATATAAGAATAGAAAACTGCGTATGCTTTCTATTCTAATATTTCCTAACGTTACTTTATACTTTCAATTTTATCGCCTATTTTTCAGGTAATGTATCTTAACGGGATTTTAAGTGTTCGGATGATTTTCTCTTTAATTTATACATAGTTTCTTTTTACTATTTTAATAGTAGGTAAAGAGATATGTAGATATAGTAATTATAGAATACTAGCTGACCCGGCGAACTTTATACCGCCGTTTTGAAATATTTGCTGTTCTTTTTTTTATTATTTTTCATACAAACCTTCTCCTGACAACAACGGACATATAAAAGAAAGATTGGATTGGATTTGGAAGTTATGCGCGTACATACATTGCGGTGTTTCTTTTTTATTTACATAGATAGTCTGACCTATATATAGTTTAAGTACCTATACTTATAACGTACCACATACATATAACGTGCCGAAAAACGTGCTACATAAATATTTAAAATATTTTAATTTATATTAATTTAATAAATATATTTTTAGTTCTAAGGTATATATTTATATGGGCTATAGAATAAGTAAATAACATCTGTAACTTATTTTAATGTTGCCTGAAATAAAGATTAAATAAATAAAGCTTTTATCATCTACGCGTAGTATGTCTTATACTACAAACATACTATAAATGTAATGTATACTGTATACATAATTTATTCTTGTTTCTTGGGTGCCTGAACGTAATCAAATCCACATTAATGTTAACATAGTTAAGCTTTATTCGGTAAGTATGCCCTTACTTAATTACATCCACTCGTGTAAGTCCACAGATACAAGAAACAAACGCAACGACAATATCAATACTTAATCCTATTCAAGGGCTGCACACGGATAGCTAAGCCGATTACATTGGCAAGTGGCAACCCTAACAAACGCACGGAGATGAGAGCCAACCCTCCAAACGCACAGACTAGTTGTATGTACTAGTAAAACGGTATCTAAGCTTCATGAGCATAGGGCCTCTTTGTTGGAATTAGGGCAAGACAGTGTCATGAATATTGTAAAATATATTTCGCGATTAATAATTAAATGTTAATAATTAGCATTTATTGATTCTGAGACTGCTCATTTTTTGTAGTTGCTAGTATTTTGCTGTAGACATCGATTAGTATGTGGACTCGTAGCCAAGATACCTATATTGTCTGGCTATATGACTCTCTGCTCGCATTGTTATGTAGTTTTGCACTAAATCAAACCACTGTGGTGCAGTGGTTGGGCAGGTTGGTACAAATCACATACACCATTGAGGTTGCAGGTTCGATTCCCGCGACGCCGACGGTACAAATTTTTGAGCAAAGAAAAAAAAATAAGCAAAAGCATTTGTTTTGTGTCTGGGTGTTATGAGACCATGGTCCTCGTAGTTCTTCTTTTCTCGTAGATACAGGGAATCCTAGTTAAGGGCCAGGATCTATGTTTGTGATGGTTGGGCGTATTTATTATTATTTATTTATATAACGTAGTCGTTCCCTTACAAAAACTGCAGAAGTTTAGGTACTGTCCAGATAAATATACCGTGCTCAGCGACTTGTTAGCGTTAGATCAAAGTTCGTCTTGTTATAACTTCACTCAGGGACTTAGGTTTGACATGCAGACAAACTAAGGCTTTAAAGCTAGTATATATACGTCATTGAGAACTTTTATTCGAGAACACTCTACGCGAGGGACAAACATGTTTACGGATGCGTAGTATGAATGTTAAGTTGGTGCATTGAAATTTAAGAGTCAGAAGTTGGGCCATCATTTCTGTTTGAAAAAAGTTGAAAAGCAAAAATAAAGTTGGTGAGCTAGAGTATTATACTACCTATTCATTATTTTGTTCTACAGTGTAGTAGGTAACATTTCTCAGAAGACTTATAAGTTTACTAATAAATTGTTTACCGTGATGACTAAACCGCTTATCTTTTAAGTTACAAAATAAATAACTAAATCATTAATACGAAAGAATTCCATCAAACAACTAAAATAAAAATTATTATTATCATAAAAAAATATTAAATAGTTTGGAGAAATAAGTTTACTATCCCCTATCTCAATAGATAGCGTTTACATCACCCTTAAGACGGTTAAATAACGGAAGAAAAAATTCCACCGTAGCTCAATTGGGCAGAGCACTTCCCGCGCTGAGGGAAGATTGAGATGCGAGTTCCAGTCCCAGCCGGTAGTCGTATTTTTTTCTTTCCGAAAACCCCTGTTTGGATAATAAAGAGGATAGTTATATAGTTACCTAAATAATTCAATACTTTTCTGCGTGCCGTGTGCTACGTAGTTTTCTGCGTCCTGTATGCTATGTACTGTGTGCTGCGTGCTATATATGGTCTGTGTATTGTACTGTTCTGTGTTATGTATGCTATGTGCGGACTGCTGGGCGTGTGCTGTAATGTACTATGTTCTAATTTTATGTTATTTATTTGTTGTTATTTATTTTGTTTTTTTTTGTTGTTATTTGTTTTTTTTATGTTTTTTTTTTGTATGTATTTAATTTATTTATATTTGTTTTATTTTTTAATATTAGTATATCATATTTACGTATAATTGGAGTTTTATAATGTACACCACACTGACCGCAATATTTCTTTTTAAATTCCTGTCCATCCAAAGGTTGCCTGTAAGAAATTGCGCATAGCTATAAGGCCGCCCATTGTGCCCACTGTTTATTAACTTTGTTGACTATTATTTTTCCTGTGTGTTTGGTATTCAATAAAGCATTATTGTATTGTATTGTATGTTCTTTACTGTGTGCGGTCTACAGCCGCACAAAAGCTTTCGTGCCGTTTACCTGAAGCCTAAGGCTTAAGATGTCTCTGTAAGTTATGTTAAATATGACAAAAGGACATGACCTTTAAATACAGTAAGAGTATAATCCTTTCACGAATTTACCTACTAACGAGAACAACAGGACAAAAAATGGCAACGTGTTAACACAATCTGACCCGTGTCAAAGTCCACAGTCCCTTGGATTTGGTTAACAAGATTAGAGAAGCGAAAAATGCCAGACAATGAAGCGGAATTAACTGTGAATGGGTTGACTTACATTTAGATATGTTACGTGGTAATAACTGTCGCTTGTGAAATGCTTTTTTAATTTCATAATTTATTATTAACCTGACAAAACAATACCTACCTACCATAACAACGTTAAGAAGTGACATGTAGTTTGATATTGTGTCGTTTTTGTGAGAGTAAAGTAACATTCATCAACATAGAAAAGCTTGATAATGTTTTATCAATTTTCTATGGCTTTTTATGGCTAACATTTGAACGCTGTCTCACCTGTTGTTAAGTGACGATGCGGTCGAAGTTGTACCACACTCGCCTTGAAAAATACCTGCTCACTCTAGTCTTAAAGACTCTCAAATTGTAGCTCTATCGGGGAACACACCGGCAGATAATTCCACTGTTTGACCGTTCGTATAAAGGTCGAAATGAAACTATTGGTGCAAGCAGGAGTGATGTCAACTATAATTGATTACGGCTTGCAATAAGTCTATGAATAGTTATTAGAATTGAGACCCAGGTCGTCCTATATGCAAATGTCAAATTCTTGTGATTCAGTTGCTATGTTATTATTTAAGTCCGAACATCCGATCATCGAACTAGCAGTCATTTTACGTCCGATACAACACGTCCGACATTAAATCGATTAATAAAGTACCGACATGTATCAACCAGTTAGAATACCTAAACTATATTACTAACTATCCCTTACCTACATTTTATTATGTTACATATTTTTTTCTTGTAGTTCACAGATGCAGCTGAATTAAAGTACATCCTAAAAAGTTTTTAATTCCACCAACAGGGGAAGGTACGAGAACAGAATTACATACATAAACAACAGCCATTTCGTCCCCCGACAAAGGTCACAATTTATCGAGGGGAGACGCATTAAAAAAAGCAAATAGTACACAGACGGTTCAGTATGCACGCGTCGCGATCGGTGCAGTGTGAGGACTAAATTAGGGGTAAATTAGTAAAGCTGACCAAATTAAAAGGTATTTCTAAATTATTACAATAAATATAAAAGATTGATTTTCACTTACAGATTCATTGGCTCATTTATTCATTTTTGTTAGCGTATTTTTTCCAAATTCTTGCGGTTTAATTTGAATAACCACACGCAAGTCAGGAGTGGAAAACTTTTGTATAATTATTTGAAAAATGCTCGCTTTTATTTTCTATTCGTCACATACCCCCTAGAGCATTCCACTCTAAATTATCAACATACATTGTTCAACGCACAAAAATGTACGGGTAGTGGATCCCAAAATTAGAATTCCACTTAATATTTGTCGCATATAAACCAAGATATTATTTTGAGCTCCCAACGAATCCCGCTCAAATTCAAAGAATAAATAAGGAATCAAAATTTTCTTTTGTTTTTTTTTGTAAAAGTAACTTTGTTACTATTAACTCCAAGAAGTACATATTTGGCTTGTTGTTCATCGAAGTACCAAGCTAAAATAGATTATAAGAAACCCTTTCCTCTAGAACCTCAGCCGAAAGAAAATGTGAAGTAGCAGTCAAATTTATCGGAAGTGCCAGGCGAGTATGATTCACATCATCGTCTTCATCGACATTATTCAACTGAAAGTAACACCATTAAAGTATGTATTGGTCTAATAATTCTAGTTTTCATGTCAAATTTTATTGTTGCATTACCCAAAATCCCGCCATTTTCCCTCGTGATCCGAGGACGGGGAGCTCATTACTCCGGACTTAATTACAAAGGCTCTTCAACTATTTTCCACGAATAGTCCAGGAGCTGTCGCAGTTTATGGACACTAATACTTTATGAGGGTTTTACGAGTATCTCTAAGTTGTAGATTTGTTTGTTTGTAAGTCTATGACAAAGTGTTTTAAGTACCGTTGAATGACACGTCGCTCGATATCGTTCCATATTATTATTATTATTATTATTATTCAGCGTGGTTTGTCCCACTGCTGGGCAAAGGCCTCCCTACCCTCCTTCCACTCCTCACGTTTCTGGACTATTGTTTGCCATCCCATCAAATAGGAGTCCAGTTCATCCCGCCATCTTTTTCTGGGCCTGCCGCGTCGTCGGGTAGCGTTGCGTGGGGTCCACTCAGTTGTGAGTCTGGCCCATCGCTCGTCTGACATACGGCAAACGTGTCCAGCCCAGTCCCATTTCAGGCTGGCAGCTTTTTGACCAACGTCAGCGATTTGGGTCTTAGAGCGCAGTATGCTATTTTTAATGCGGTCTGATAACTTGACTCCCAGAATACTGCGCTCCATTGCTCACTGACAAACCCCGAGTGTGTGCTTCTGATGCTCCGTCAAAGACCAAGTCTGAGCACCGTAGGTGAGAATGGGGAGAATGCATATGTCCATGAATTTCCTTTTTAAGGTAAGAGGAAGGGTACCCTTCATTAGGTCTTTCATGGACCAATAGCTCTTCCAGGCGTTTTCGGTGCGTCTAGCAACTTCTTTATCTTGCCGCGCCTGGAAAGAGACTGATTGGCCCAGATAAAGGTACTCATGGACATACTCAATCTCTACCCCTTCGACTTCCAACCTACGTTTTGTGCTATTAGTCATAAGCTTGGTCTTCAACATATTCATCTTTAAGCCCACCTCGAGGCTCGCCCTGTTGAGTTCGTTGATCATCAATCCGAGTTCTGTTGCTGAGGAAGAGAATAGAACAATGTCGTCGGCAAAGCGGAGATTTGTAAGCCTCTTCTCGCCAACGACGATGCCTCTCCCTTCCCAGGTAGCTGCCAGAGTTTTGAAGACCTCCTCTAAAGTCGCGGTGAAAAGTTTGGGAGACAGTGGGTCGCCCTGCTTTACTCCCTTTTAAATGGGGAAAGATGGTCCGGTGGTGTGCATTTTTATAGCTGCGGTGCTGTTACCATAGATATTTCCATATGGACCATATATGGTCCATATTTCGATCGTTCCATATGGACTTACATAAATCAGGCACATAATTTGATTGCCAAATCCCAACTAACTAGATACTTTTGTGAATAAATGTTTTTGTCTGGGTTGGTAATACAGTTTTGCCAGTTATTCTGACGCCAAGCAGCAGTGCATAAGCAGCCGCCAAGCTACTGCTTAATATAATAATGTGTTCTAGTTTGAAGGACAGCGGCAGCGGGCAGGGCAGCGAGAGAAATTACTGGGCATATATGAGTCTTCATATCTGATGTCTCGGGGTGATGAGCACAATGCAGTCCTACGCAGTGCTTTTTATGGTATTGAATGTTCTGGGTAGCACTGTAATTGTTATAAACTGAAGTGGCGCTTACCATCAGGCGGACGACATGCTCGTCTCAACACTCGGTTCCATAAAAACAATCTTTAGAGAAAATCTTCTTATAACGTTTTATATCTAATGTGTTAAGATATGCAATGGTCAATTCAATCCTCAGCAGTTACTAAATCATTCATTATACCAGTCCTTTTCGTTCATTATACCTTCGGTGTAAACTTGAAGGCTTTCACCTTAATCCTGTATGGTGATAAACGGGCACTTTTTCAGATACGCCCCAGATAGGAAGGTAGTCGATATATCAGGAGATTAGTCGTTTCTCGCCGAGAGCGCGATGAATGTAAAGTGGGTGAGTAGGGAGGGGAAAGTGTCGATAGTTTGGAAGGAATATGCAGTTTTTAGTATTATCGGCAGTAACTTACTTTTTATATACAGACACGTTTGTACAGGTGTCTTAAACCGGGATTAAGTCTTCCAAAGTGGTAGAACTAAGAGAATGAGGACTGGCTGAAGAAATGAGAGAGACTGGCGGATAGCACCACTCCTGTTCGCACACAAAAGCGCGCTCGATTACTTTATATAAATGTTGTAAACTTATGCGTAGCAATGACCTACATCACTTTTTTTGCATTTACTTTTGCTATCTTTATTGTTAATATTCACACACACACACACACACACATATATAGTCATCTTGTTAATACGAACTGTACGTCTACAAATGTGTATTGATTTTGCTGTAGACGGTGCAAATTTGTGAGTGAACAGTGTACTATATCAGTATTACTGCAGCTAAATATAATTGTGCATTACATACACATTACAGTCTACTTATAAATTAACCTAATTAAAATACTGCCGATGTATGTTATTTACTTATCGATATTTACACAAATTAAGTTGGCACATCCTTATTACTACGGTAAGGAACTCCATAAGTTAACAGCTCGGTGGTCCCGTCATATATCAGGGCCTACGGGTGACATATTCGCCCGTCATGTACGCTTTGCATGTAGAGCCTTTGCCTACGGCTACGGAGCTACGGTGCTACGCTGCTACGCCGTAGAGCCGATGTTTTGTTTAGTTGACAATGTTATTAAAGTTCCTTTTGTGTCCTAGTCGGAAGGTTTATGACGTTGTCTTTGATGTGTCTCAGTTTTTAATAACGTGAAATCACGCGAGATTGTTTTCTTGTTGTTTTTTGTCATAGCTTAGTATTTGAGACGTGAGTTATGGTCCTGTCTAATACCATTTTGTCCTAACCTTGTTTATCCGACCCTGTTTGTCTTAAGTTGTATATAGTTTAAACAATCTCCATTCCGTTTAGCCATTGCAGCGTAAAGAGGGAAAAAACACACTTACACACCAACATACAAACTTTTGCATATATAATAGTAGTGTGATAAATTTGATAGAAAACATGTTTTAAACTAAAATAAATCTGAAACTAAACAAAACACAATTTAAATGGAGTTCTAGGCCTTTATTATATAATAAGTACACTTACAGACAAAAAGGAAATAAAAGACGAACCAAAGTACAAAAAACTGCCCAACCGTTTTGTACCACTTAGGTAAATCAACTAAAACAAACAGGTCACTCTCAAGTTGCCGAAACAGTTACAAAAACTCGGCAAATCCCAAGAAAACACAAGTTGGGTATCTCTCACGCCGCGCTTGGTAGGAGGAGTTTGACAAAGCATTTATTGTTGGAGGTACAGTCAGCGATAAAAGTTACTAAAAATATTTTTTCCATAGAAACCTTCATTTTGAAAATTGGCATCAGTTATGCGTCATCATCATCATCATCATCATCATCAGCCTATCGCAGTCCACTGCTGGACATAGGCCTCTCCAAATGCACGCCATTGAGCACAATCCCTGGCTACTCTCATCCAGCTGCTACCAGCCCATCGCGAAGATCGTCGCTCCACCTAGCCTGAGAACGTCTTACACTACGTTTGCCAATTCGTGGTCTCCACTCTAGAACGCGTCTACCCCAGTGGTTATCGGTTCTACGGCTAATATGGCCAGCCCACTGCCGCTTCAGCTGGCTAATCATGTGAGCTATGTCGGTGACTTTACGTTGTTTTTGTTTTCTCTGTCGAATAACTTCGTTCCGGATACGATCCTTCAGAGAAACTCTAAGCATAGCCCTTTCCATAACCCGCTGAGCGACTTTATATTTACGGACCAGCCATACTGTGAGTCTCCACGTCCCGGCTCAGTTATGCGCGTAGAGTTAAGTATAAATAATGTTCACATATTTCACTTCAATCATAAATATTCACGATACAGTCCATTGGCATCGCGAGATCAAGTTTTTTAACGACAGTAAAATAAAAAGCAAAAAATAAGGACTATAACAATAAAGCACAAAAACTGACTTTGGTAGATTGGTACTTCCTACATTATTAATTCAATTCATTGCAACAATCTTTTATCAAAACAAGAAATAAACAAGGTACAGGAAATATTTTTACTACAGGCGGATTTATTGCTAAAAGTGATCTCTTCTAGTCAACCTTTAGATTGAATTCATAGACAATATTGTAAGCTATTTTTGGTAGAACTATTTAATAGGGAATGGAAGAAAAAATTTGGAACTGGACTTGGTGACCACCGTACCTCAATCGGACAGAGCCCTTCCCGCGCTGAGGGGAAATTGTGTTCAAGTCCCAGCCGGTGGTCTTATTTTTGTCTTTCCAAAATATCTTGTATGAGTTATTTAATAGGGTTTGCAAGTATGCCTAACTCTGAAAGGGTAATCATTGAGTTAAGGTGATCCTGAGCTAAGTAGACTGACAGAAAGAAAGAAAGAAAATTATTGATTCTCGTAACATAACACAAAAGTACACCAAATGGGCATTTCGATAAAAAAAAAATATCAACAATAATTATAGTGCATTCGTGTACGTAGATAGCTGCCTCGTACCGTTATGCCAGAAAAAGTTTGAGCTCAGCTTCATGTTGTGATTGAATTAGCGACAAGATTAGCTGAATACAATGACTGGCTGGTGACTCCTTTCGCGCCACCGTGTGTGCCGTAGTCGATGCATAGAGCGTTTGCTTACTGTTGTTGGTGACTGTACCCCGCCCGGCGGACGACGATAACGACTTTAGAACTTGAGGCCAAGTTGGCTGCACTTGGAGCATTTTGCGTCGTTGTTTACCATATTATTGTGATGGTTCAAATCTGTCGTGAAATTGACATTTACCTAGAAATATTTATGTTATATACAAGATGCGCGTATGGCTCAGTGGGATCACGTGCGATTTTCGATCCGACGCACCCCAGTTCGAATCCCGCTGGCCCCGCACCACTGACTTTTTTAAGTTATGTGCTGATTTAACACTACCTCTAAAAACGGTTAAGGAAAACATCGTGAGGAAACCGGCATGGCCAAGAATTTTTCACATAAAGTCAAAGGCATGTGACATTCACCAATTCATACGATATTTATACCACACTGAGCCATACAGACTACACTACTATGTCGATATCAATACGCGATCAGTTCCCTTAAAATATGGCTCTAAAATCACCTCGCAAACTTTCAAAGGATCAGATACGACAGAAAATCGAGCGACTTTCTCAAACTATCCCACGATTAATAGTCCAAGAGCCGGCAATATAAATCTAGTTAGATAACGTAACGATGACTGAGCGCATCGCATTATGCTAAATTCGAAGCCATTTCTTTGGAAACTATTCGAGGGACTAGATGCTTTATCTAGTTCCATATTTTACGAAACACTGTTTCTGTATTCCGAGCGCGGCTGACATGTCACTGATTTAAATCAAACAGTCAGCTCTTGTACTATTGTTATTCGGTTCTAGATGCGCAAATTATAGTGAATCTATTGACTGTAGTGGTCTTAGCTAAGTATTGATTTTAATTATGTAAAGAAATTGGAAAAATTGGACATTTTGAAAGAGTTGTTAGTGGTTGGCAATGTAAAAGGAAAAAGAACTCGCAGCTGACCACCTAGATGTTGGTGCAACCAAGTAACCATCCTCAATAGCCTCCCATTAACGATTGCGATGAGAGAAGTCGAAAAATCGGGCAAAATGGAAGCAGTTAACGTAAGCTATGAAGGGCTTTCATGGACATGTCCTCAGCAAAATGCGACCACATTTGAACCTTTGTCAAGAAATATTCTATAAATAATTTTAAAATCACATCAAAATTGACTGAGTAAATAAACAGACACGCAACTTCATTTTGTACTATTTAGTGATTGAAAAATCTAGAAGTTAAGTAAAACGCCGAAGTAAAAATGTTGAAAATTAAAACGTCTTTCAAGAAAAATTTAACAGCTTTTGAAGTAAGTGTAAAGTAAAACGAAGCAAGGCAATAAAACTGCACTTCATTCTAACAGATCATAAAACCGTCTGCCACCACAAATTATTATTTAAAGCGCGTTTCTTGGACTGACTTTCCGGTTCACGTTAAGTAACGTTAAAATGGAAAAAAAAGCACGTAAGATATCTCTTATTTATTATTTATTTTTGATTTATATTAGCAACTACCTCCTATTTAATTTTAGATTAGTAACAAAATTATATAGCTTACTATTTCAAAAAGAGCAATGTCTACGAAACCTGTCTACGGAATATCTATTCTAAACTCATAAAAAGACCTTACATTTTGTGAGCCTTTCTCAAATAACAGTTAAGTCAGTTCTCTCAATAGGAATAACGGTTAATTCCAAAAACAAAAAGCAGCTCTGCGCCGTCACGCATAACAAAAGGCGAAACTTTGCTCACTTAATTTAAAGTGTCATAAGCCAGTGTTGAATCGTAAAACAATATAATAATTCAGGAGCCGCTGAAGGCTCGAGAGCGTTCATACCGGCATTGTGTGTGCCCGCTGTCTGCTTCAAATCTGCTTTGCGAATCCCTTTTCATACAACCGCTGGCTTAAAACCTCATTTAGAGCGGCCTCAACGCTTCTCCCACTTAAACGTTATGGCCCAAGAAAATTGTCGCGAAATTTAAATAACTTTGTCGAGACCTTCCATTGTCTTCGGTTGCTGACGATCTCTAGTGCATAAATCTTCGCGTTCGCGGAGCGTCTTCATTTTTGTTGAGACGTTTATGCCGGTTGAGACACTCGACGTTATTAAGCATAAAAGTGGCCTAAATTTACCGTCTTTTGACTTTGTATGTTGATTAAAGTCGTTTCGGTTTCCAATCGTGTTTGTTAGAGCAAGAGTTAGTATGATTTTCATAGCTGTTTTAGTAGCAAAAGTTTTATATTTGATGCGTAACCACTGCTATGCTACAGTTAATTTTAACATTGCAGTTGTACTATTATGAATTTTGAAGTTAGTTGACAGTGCGTTCGAAGAGTTTAATTATAGCTCTCAATAATCTTCAATATCAAAGTTTCCATTACGGCACAAAAGCTAAGTATACACAATACCGCTCGAATATCATCAACATCAAAGGGCCCATACCTGAGAACTCAAACAGTGTCTGCAGTTAATTGAAACGAGGATGTATTTACACTGCCGGACTACAGGCCGGTTGTGTGCGGTGCTCGCGAGACAAGTGTCAAAGGACCACAGCGTCTGAGGCTGGGTAGTAAGTACTGAATGGAAATCATATTCATTTACTATATCGATGTAAATATGTATATTAGATTCCTATGTAAGTAGAGATTGGTGAACGTAGTGTAAACGTCTTGATGAAACGAAGGTATAAGGAAAGTGATTCGCGTAGTTTGATGCAATTCAATATGACTGAAAGCTGCATGACTTTATGCAGCAATCGATGAAAACGCCTTGATATTATACACAGATTTCTGCATTTTTAATGCTTATTACCAATAAAGAAAGGTATAGGACACAAACGAAATACTGTATAGAATATTGTTTTATCAAAAGCAGTATGTGTCAAAAACTGTCGTTAAAAAGATTTTTGTAACAAATCATAAGAACTGGTAAACGTGGCCAGAAACAAAACCTCAGGTAAGTAATATATCAAGAATTTGCATTTGAACCATTTCCATTAATAACAAGCCAATCTCCTTAAAAGGCTGCCAAAACTTACCTTATCTAAATTCAAAGTAGACGTTTGACGTCTGAACCGCTACTCAATTAACTCGATAGCTACGACAAACTTTAAACCGTCAAAACTCAAACACAAATTGGTTAATGTACCTTATTGAAATCAGCCATCGTGCCGCTAATCAATAAATATAAACGTCGACTTCGAGATTGGATACGTAAATCCGTACTTACCGTCCTAATACACAAGGGGGAGAGTTCAAAGACTTTCCTGTTTTGATACAAGGATGTACGCGTAGCCGCAAACTCGTAGACGCTCTACGACGCTCTACGACGCTCTACAGAACTAAGAGTACGAGTTCCCTACGTGTTAGAGGAACTGTTGTTGCGCGTGACTTGTGATCCGACCCAGTATGCAGTTGTACCAAAACAGCGACTTAAGCGCTGTAAGCTAGACAACATACGTAGTGCGCGACACGAAGCGATTATCGCCGGGAGAGTGGGATGAAAGCGCTCCAAGCGAGGTATATATCTTTAAGAAAGATTAACGATCTTCAGGTAGTGGAGAGAGACCGGGGTCGGGCTATAATTAAACGCAATGGATGGCGTTTCCCCAAAGATTTAGAGAGGGGTTGGCGTCTTGCTGAGTTATGATTTCACACGAGACGATGTGATTGGCACCTTGTAATGAGAGTGATGAAACGACTTTTTGATGCGAAGTGAACAGTTTCGTACTTATGAAGGAGAGAAGACTTTTGCAGTCAGACTTTAAACGGTACCTTCTGCAGTAGAAAATTACATACTCGTGCCTTAATCAAGAGTGCAAATTTCTTACGATAACGTGCATGGAGCGGAGTTTAATGGGTTAATAGCGCTTGATAATTTTGTTTCAAATAAAGTTTATTCAAGAAATTGCATCGATGCACATATGTTTAAACCTATTACTCATACGCACTAACACACATACGTTATTAACATTTATACTTCATTGTTCATTGTTATATTTTTAGCCATTTTAAAATATTTGCAAAAAGACATCCCGCCGAGTTTCTTGGTACTTATCTTCCCTAGCGGGTGTATTTCTGAAGCACTGGTATAGTGAGTTTTCGGTTTCGATTCGGGGCCTGGATTTTAATTTGAGTAGGTATGGGAAAGAAATGAATAGACATGCTTACCGTTTTTTCAAAGCTATGTTAAACTAAAGTTAAAAAGTTTAACATATTTTGAATATGATTTGTATTATGATTTTTTTTTACCCATAATAGATCGATGTTTGGCCACTATCTCGCCTGATGTGAAGCGATGATGTGGCCTAAGATGGGGTACATAGATCTAGAGAGAGACAGCAATTGAGCGGCTGCTCAGACCCATCTCCCCGACGGTTCACCGAACATCATCCCGAAACACGACTAGATCGCTTGACGACATGGCTCTGTTCGGTGGGTGGTATTACAACCACGGCCAGAGCCTACCACTCCGGAGCGCGTAAGCGGGTATGTGTTTATTATTTTTTGTGTTAATATTATAATCATTTTTTGACTTTGACTTTGACATTGACTGGTAAGAGGGAAAAAAACTTTGTTTTATTTTATAAACATCTTACCTTGTGAACAGAGTGACATTAAAACATGGAGTTATTTTAAAAGAAAAAGACGAAAATCTATTTAAACACGTGAGAACTGTCCAAGTACATTATAAATATTCAGTATTCTCATCTAAAAGGTCTCCGGGTAGATATTAGAAGTCTCGGGGTCACATTTCTTCCTCGCTCCACGGAGCGTGACCGCACCGTCACATATTTTACTTCGCCCTTTTCTTTCCTGAAATAGGAAACTGAACTTGCCAACTTTCTTGTAATATTGTGGCGTAATTGCTGTTGTCCTTACTTAGTAGTGTTTCAGAGAGATTTGTGGTTAAAACTATTGGTATATTAGTAGCTAATTTAATTATACTATTATAAAAATGGAACTACGTAAGCCAATTTTATACATTGGAGATATTTTTGATAAGTATAAGTCCATAAAGTGAATCATTGTACCTAGTTGAAGTAGGCAGTAAAAATTTTAGAAATACTGGAGTGTCCAAAGTACGTCTTGTACCAAAGAAAACTAAATATTAATACGTGTCTGTACTGACCGGAGTATTCTTTCGCGAACTCTCCGCTCGCATACCTATGTATTTTTGACAGATTTTACAAAAGGCGAATTCTAGTAAATACGTACTGTTTTGATATGTTACCTTGAATTAATAAATAGGGCGGATGCCTCGTCAACACATAAAGTAGTGAAACATTCAAGGTATGCCGGTTCGCATACATTTACATCATGCTATGCCGATCGACCGTCACACGGCTCTCCGTTCACTGTAACAGACATACGCCAATCCGCCATTGCTATACTTCAGTTGTAACTTAGCGGGATGCCGTCCGCTTTTATATTTGTTCAAGTAGAAATTTAACATATCGTTATGAATCTATAAAAGCAAACTATAACTCAGCTGTTAAGTGATCAGCTCACAAATAGGTGACATGTCACTGTCCATTAAGCTAACAATCGCAGCCTGTCTAGGCATCGCGGCATCTGACGCCGGAATAGCAATACCGGACCAATCGATGGTCCGTCTGTCGCCGATATTCCGGTACTAATTCGGCAAGCAGTACCGTACCATAGTACCGTAATACAATACGACAATAGACAGGCTTTTCGATTACTATTTTTTTCGGTTTATTAACTTGATTGTCACGCACTTCTGATTGACTACACAGCTACATTACAATTAATTAATAATAATAATAATTTGTAATTAATAATAATAATTTCTAATGAATAATAATAATTTATAATATATAATAATAATTTACGATTAATTAATTTTGCTGATTGCTACAGCCTGCATTATATAAACACACACATCTCATACTGCAGTATTTTGTTTGAGGCAATTAAGTAATAAGCTAGTAACAAGTTAAACAGACTTGCACGACTTTTTTAACGTGATGTATTCCGATCACGTTGAGTAGCACAAAAGTAAACACAATTTTTACTGGTGGTAGGTTTCTCGTATGCGAGAGGCCGTCTGGGTAGGTACCACCGTTTTGCCAGTTATTCAGCCGCCAAGCAGGAGTGCGCAAGCATTACTGTTTTCCGGTTTGAAGGGCATGGTAGCCAGCGAAATTACTGGGCATTATGAGACTCAACAGTTAATTGTCTCAGGGTGACGAGCGCAGTGTAGTGCCGCGCAGGATTTTGCAAAACAAAATTCTGGGTGGTGCTGTTATTGTTATGGGCTGGCGTATTGCTTACCATCAGGCAAACGACCGGCACGTCTCGTCATTCAGTTCTACAAAAAAAAAACAAAAGTTTTTATTCTTCATTGGCCCGGCTGGCCCATTTACGATTCAATCGGGTAAGCGCTGACAAAGCATACAAATCTAAACATTTTTAGAAGGTATGCTCTTTATTGTTCGTTTGACAGATTCAGCATTAAAAGTGCTGTGCATGGTGTATCAGCGTACTTAATAAGTATCTTACTTTTGAAACAGATTCTTAGCAATACCCCAAACATAAGGTCACAAAATAAAAAATACCAACGGTCGATATTTAATTTTATTTGGAAACTGAATATCACTATGTTAACACTATACCTGCGACTATACAAAGCTTAGTTACTGCGTAGAATTCCATTTAGTCCGAGGTACGCAGACCGATATGTCAATTAGGGTATTGGACGGCCCGCGGCTCGCTGTGGGGAAAAGTTCGGACATGCATGATAGACGGATTGTTTGAGGCCTCGGTTACGGAACACGCAACGATGATTGCTTCGGTTTGCAATCTAAATAAGCATAGGTTCTATTATCTATGTTTATTACCAAAGCAAATAGCTTTTATTCAATTTAACTAAGGTTTGTACAATTATTTTTAAATATTTATGTACAGTGATAATGAGTAAAGTAACCCATAGCAGAATTAAAAAGTAAATTTAAAGATAAAAAACAGAATTTAGGTCGCCGTCTGGTAAGGTGCTCAAAATGTTGGCGACGTTACCTTATTGACAGGCCAGACAAACAAATGCAAGTCTATATATAATTTTATATAAATAGATTGCTCTATAAATATGATTTGGTCATTCAGTAAGAGTTAAACAATACAATACATAATACAATACAAATAAGATAAAAAAATATTTTACAATACAATAATTAGCAAAGGCCTCCCCATGATTTCCGTCTTCCAGACTTCATGATCTTGGGCTTCACCAGTTGTCATAAAAAGCGCCGAGTTCGTCCCGCCATTTAATTAAAACATTTTTTTTTTCGTAACCGTTCCTCAGTTATATTTACCCAAACTGTAGCCGAATTTAAATAATATAGCGATACCAGAGCTTCTTCTCATAATATTTCACCACGTGAGGAAGTCTCGCGCCTTTTCATCTCCGCCATAAAAGTCCACGTCTGCCTTTAATCCCGTAAATACAGACTCTTCTAATCGAGCTCCAGAGTGCATCCAAATGGGATTATAAAAAGGACACGTTTGCAATTGCATTGGAATTTCAAATGAGTGTATTTTTAGGCCGAGCCTGAAAAGGGAATTAAATTAGTCTGAATAGCAAACTCAGACAGGCGCGCTATTTGCGTACGTGACTTCGAGAGGTAAACTGAGCTGTTTAGTGAACTTTGCTGAGGTTAGTTAGTATTAGCTAGCTACGTATTATTTAAACCCTCAATCTTACCTTTTTAAGTAAGCAAAACACGATTAAAGGTAAGCAGACGGTATCTATTGCTATTGTGTGTAGTATTTTTGTGTCAAATCTCTTGTTGAGGCACCTGATACATAGACTCCATTTCTCTTTCTCTTTCTCAATCTATGTGGACTCTATTGTATAACTTCAGTTGTAACTTTTATATCTTTTTTTTATTATATATTATTAATTGATGAGACCAGCAGGTCATTTTCCATTTGGTAATAAAAACGCCTGCCCATAACATTTGCAACACTACCCAGAATTTTGTTTTGCAAAATCCTGCGCTGTACTGGACTGCGTTCATCACCCTGAAAGAATCAGCTCGTAATTCTTGTAATGCCCAGTAATTTCGCCAGCTATAATGCCCTTCAAAACGGAACACAGTAATGCTTATGCACTATTGCTTGGCAGCAGAATAACTGGCAAAGCGGTGGTACCCAAACGGTCTCCCGCGTAAGAGAAACCTACTACCATTAATATATCAATTTCAAACGAACAACAATTCCTTTATCTAAAAAGAGCTGGTCAAACTACGGAATGAAATGTCCGATCCCAATTAAATGACTAAACCAATGAGCCAGCAAAAGTAAAACTACGAATGTGATAGGAATTCTTTGTCCTCTTAAATCCTTTTAAACCATACAAATGGAACTCGCTTCGATTTCCAATACTCTAAGCACAACATAGTTTAATAACAGTAAGGGTGAAACCGGAAAAGCGAAGAGTTTGGTCGCAATGCTTGTCTAATAGCGCAATTAATCTTTATACTGAGATAAATATAATTTAAAAAAAGTTGATGGCAATTACTGACTTTATTATATCACTATTAGCGTATCTCACAACTCTACATTCAAGATGAAGTCGTATAACTTTGTTTACATATATTGATACCTACAGGGTACCAAATATATGTATGTATACAAAGCTAGAATAATATTTTTTGCCAAACATTAAAAAAATTAAACGCATTTCAAATGAAACACTTATCCCGACTATACCTATTACTAATACATTTTAAATATAGATAACGAACTTGCACTTCCAATCCAAACAGAGGATCCTCGTCTAACAGAAGTCCGGCAGAAGAGATCAATCACTACAAATTTGGTCGAAGTGTTCTTACTGTTAAACGTAGCTCATTGTTTTCTTTTATTTCGGAATTTAAAGTCTTTCCTCTTGCAGTGTCATAATTCGAGGGCTCTTATTGGAAATAATGACAAGCAGTAACAATGGCATTAAATTGCACTGGAATCCATGATATGAGAAACCAGATAGATACTTCAAACTCTTATTTTATATATCTTGTAAATACCGAATAGAATTGAACTCTTGTTCATATCTATATTTATAGTTACACCTGAACTCGGCTACGTCAGATCGAAAGTCGTACGTGCTCCCACCGAGCCAGATCGCTGGCCCCACGCCACTGACTTTCTTAAGTTATGTGCGGAAAAAATGGTGTGGGAGTTTTCCTTAACCATTTTTCGTGCGACTTTCGATCTGACGATTGCGAACCCCGCTGGCCCCACACTACTGACTTTCGTAAGTTATGTGCAGATGTAACACTCGCTCTAAAAACATAGTGAGAAAACTGACGTGTCCAAGAATTAATCATACATTCAAGGACACGTGACATCCACCAACTCGCACTGGACCAGGGTGGCGGATTGTGGCCCATACTCTCTCTATGAGAGAATTCTCTTTTCCCACCAGTGGGAACGTAATGTGCTAATGATAATGATGATGGTAGTTATACATACTAACACAATTAAATGTCCTTACGAGTATAATGTACAGTACTGAAAATAGCAGTCACTTAATGTTTCGGCGTCGACGGTAATAGTCGGAACAATCGGCCGGACGGCGGACCGCCGGCGCATTGAATCCGGCGATAATGCGCGTTGAATAAGTGATGCAGCAGGCACTGTAAATAGCAGAAACCATGCGAGCGCACTGCACTAGCACAGAACAGAGAACTAACTTTAGTCAAATAATATGTTCAAAAGTTTGTTAATGCCAAATAGCAATCGCTTTATATGCCGTCGCCGGCGTTGAGAGTCGCAAATATTATATTCAGATTATAATGAATACTGACAGTATTCTCTAAATTCAATACAGATTTCAAAAAATTACAATTATTGTCCTCATATGAATCCAGCACAACAGTATTTTTTAATTATCTTAGCTTTAAACAAGTACCAGTTGTGTTTATTTATAGCTGATATGTAAATGTATTTGTGAATAAAAATACTATATACTATTTAAAACTTAAAAACTAGCTTCCGTGCTATTAGGTATTCTGTGCTTCCGTAGAAAAAGTGAAGCAATTGAGTAGTCTATACGCCATTACAGCGTTGTTGCGAGTTGAAGTACGGACTGACAAATACACTGCAGCAGTACTGCGAGGCATTTGCAGACTGCTTCCGGACGCATTAAAATAACATTGGGACTAGAACGTTAAACTGAACCCTTTTTAAATAAATATGCCGTTATACGTACGCATATATCATACACAATGGAATAGAGCCACAAACAATAAAGGAAAAGTAGAAGCAATTTATGCAAATAATTATTTACAACACCCTAACAGCTTCTTTTATATAGCTAGAGCTAGTTTTAAATTTCAAATTTAAAGTTTAACATTTAGTTTTAATTTGAAAGTACGATAGATTGTCCTAAAAACAAGGCGCACTCAGTTATATGTAACTTAAACTGAATGCGCAATGTATAATAAATAAGGTATTAAAGTTTTGCAAATACTATGCCTATTCCAATGATCTGTCAAACATTGTAAGCCTCAAACAAAGGCATGCGAATTCAAATTTAATTTGTCACCTGACCATAGTTCAAGCTAAACCATTAGCCATTAGGTAAATTTGGTAAATCAAAAGGCTAACCTCTATTTCCCGTTATAATGAATATCCAAAATGTTAACCGCTATTCCAATATTAGATCTGAACGTCGATAGCGGTTATTTACTACCCCATTTACATTATTCAATTGACAAATTAGCAATAGCAGCAATTTTCTACTTCGCAATACCCCGTTATATTCTATAATTTATAGCATGATGATATTTTATTAAAGCTATAAAACATCTCGAAGCGCTTGAAAAGAATACCCTACCCTTTACTTGAAGACATTATTTCTTCGTCGGCAATATTGCAGGATGTAAAAAAAATATTTGTTGGAGAATTACTGACTCGATTGTGTATACGTACTCTTATGATATAGTGAAAAGAAATGTCACATATATCTTTGTTGATCTTTTCTTATTTGGATTTTTCAAAGGCTTTCTAACATTTTGAAGATTGTGTCTTTCGAGCTGTTAAAATGCATTTGTTGTGCATACTTGCATACCTTTTTTAACCCCCGACGCAAAAAGGAGGGATGTTGTAATTTTGACCACAAAGTAAGTGCGTAAAAAGTGCGTAAAAAGTGAGTGCGCTTGAGTGTCTGTCTGTGGCACCGTAGCTTTTAAACGGATGAACCGATTTAGATGCGGTTTTTCTTAATTTGAAAGCAGGTTTTCTAGCAGTGGTTCTTAGACATGTTTTATCAAAATTGGTTCAGCCGCTTTTTACTTTTCATAGATTTCTTGTGTAGGCGTGTTTAAATTTTAGCTTACTGAAATTCGTTATACTTAGTTATTTTAGTTTTCATATTTTGGCTTTGACTCTGCACCGTTTATTTAGCTGAACCAAATAACCAATAAAAATGCTTACCGATAGCAATAGGTAAATGCGTTAATGATATTTAGTTTCACAGAAAATACTGATGCCAAACTAAACTTCAAAGTTATGTTTACGAAATGTACTTGAATAGGCGACTGTTACCACAAAAATAAACTCTATATTAAAGTTGAATATACGTACATAAGCATTGTTGCAACTATTCAAACTGTATATCTAGGTATATGTGCGTCCACCAAAACCAAAACCTGATGCATGAACCACATCAACTAACAGTGCCACATCTGATATCACGCAGACAAATCGGCGGAAAACTAGTCTGAATGAACCACACAGAGCCGCGGGCGGCAAGCTAGCCTCAAGGATGCGAGAATAAAGCAATACTAAGCGCAATAAAGCGCGGCGGGTGCCAAAACATCTTTTTGCAGTTTCCTTAGCTAAACGTCTGGTGCAACCCGCCTCGGCGTCGCCGGCGACATTATAATCCTTCGTGTGGGGGACTAAAATGTTCTACAACTGAATTTATGTGACATTGTGACAATGATGTACAGTTTAATTTAATTTGCCCTTATTCTAACTCAAATCAAACTCAAACATTAATAACAATAATACCCCGCGCCAGTTCTCGAGAATGGTCGTGCATTGCTCTATTGGGACCGCTCTATCATCACCGACAGTATAGCCAATAAGCCTGATATCGTTGTGTTCGACTGGTCCCAAAGGCGGGCAGTGCTCGTCGACATCACCGTCTCACATGACGAGAACCTCGTGAGGGCCGAGAAGGACAAGCTCAGCAAATAACTTAACTTAGCCCACGAGGTAACGGCCATGTGGGATGTGGACTCGACGATCATTGTCCCGATAGTTGCTTCGGCGAACGCCCTTATAGCGAAGCGCCTCGGCCAACATCTTAAGAGACTCTCGCTAGACGGTTGGATCAAGGGTCTGATGCAGAATGCAGTTCTCCTTGACACAACACGTATAGTCAGTAGGTTCCTCGCTCTGCAGCCCTAAACACCGGTAGTTTGGGCCCTGCCCCGCTGCCGGCAGCACACTACGTCTAGGTTTTTATAATATTTTTATAGAAATATTGTAAAAACTTAGCCTAAAGATTGTAAATAGGCAAATATGTTAATAGTTATAATAACGCCCAACGATAACATACATAGATCCTGGGCCCTAAATAGGATTCCCTGTATTTAGGGAACCAGGAACTACGAGGACCATGGTGCTACAACACCCAGATACGAAATAAATACTTACCACATAAAACCACAGAATAAATATTATTTTATAACTATTATCCCTTTGCATTAGGTGCTTAAATTTCTCGTTTCTAAATTCTGCTCCTTTATTCTTCTTGCTAATTGTCTCTAGCTTCAGCCTCAAAGTTTACAAGCAACTTTATGAGGATAACCTTTTACCCAATTTTGACCAGACAAGGCTTCTGTTTCGTTTCAAGCTTTTTTGCAGACTTTTCGTAGCAGCATTTTAATCCTCCAGTGTTGCCATCGGTCTTGTAATTGCCAAATTTATGGGCGCCTACAATAACGCAATTGCGGCGGGAGGGCCAGGCGGTGGCATGTATCACTCCAAATTAGATTCAGAGGCATTGCCCAAATGGTTGTCAGTGAAAGTGGCTGGGCTTTATTTATTGCCAAGTTCTTAAATATACAGAAAATATGTGAGTCAATTGTGATTACTTTTTCTTTTTTCGTTATTCCAAATTAGACTCAGTAGTTATGCTCGAATGGTTGTAACTGCAACTGACCTTAGATTTATGTTATGACGCAGAAATACATTTGTTTCCGTGACTATCTTGTTCTTCTTGCGGTGCCTCTCCACTACTGGAGGTTGGCCGTCAGCTCCGCATATTCTTCTGTATTTCTCGCCAGACGAAATAGGTCTTCTACGCTGGCGATTCCGGTCCACTCTCGAACATCTGAGTCACGACTTTCTTCTCCTCCCGACGTGACGTTTCTCTATCTTTCCCATCATAATATTTTGGAGATGGCAGTAGTGATCGTGCTTTAGCACATGGCCAAGAAAACTTACTTTTCTAGTCTTGTTGTTTCAGAACCTCCTCCTATTTTTAAGTCGGTTAAAAAGTTCACTGTTTCATAAAGTTTGATACGGAGCTATTGAATAGTAATATAATAGTCAGCTTAAAGTTCAGAGAAGTATTTTGTAGAAATGCACCCTGAAGTGTGGACTATATCTTCAACATTTTATGTTGTTAATGGTCTAGTTCCAAAGATATTTTAGAAAGAATAAATAAAGACAAGACAAAACAACAAAAATAATTAAATTTGCTGACAAAACAACAACCGCTTTGTTAGTTATTCAGCCGCCAAGCAGTAGTGCGCAAGCATTACTGTGTTCCGGTTTGAAGGGCATGGTAGCCAGCGAAATTACTGGGCATTATGAGACTCAACAGCTAATTGTCTCAGGGTGACGAGCGCAGTGCAGTGCCGCGTAGGATTTTGCAAAACAAAGTTCTGGGTGGTGCTATTTTTGTTATGGGCTGGCGTATTGCTTACCATCAGACAAACGACAAGCTCGTCTCGTCACTCAGTTACATAAAAAAAAAACAAACAAAAAACGAAACAAACAACATTTTGATAAATAAAACTTGTATTTCTTTTTGCAAAGTTTCTGCCGCAGTATGGCACGTTTATCGTATTGCTACAAGCGGTTTGGCAAATTTTCAGAAACTTGTCCCTTGTTCCACTTCACTCCAGATTGTTTCCTGTTATGTTTCTCACACGTTATTAATGTACTCAGACATAATTAACGATCATGAATGATAACACAACAGTTTCAACTTTACGCAGGTGAAAGTTTACAAAAGCTGCCGTGGAGAACTGAGGAACAAATCCTTTGAAATTCCTTATAAACAACTCTAACTGCCGGTCTGTCAGTTTGTTCGTAATGCCTGAGGCGTCTTCTTTAATTTATCTTCATAATTAAAGTCGACGTGCTCCAAATTACAACTAAGTTTTACAGAAAAAGTTATACAGTTAACGTTAAATTACTACTTGGAATAAAGTATAAAATATTAAGTTTTATTTTGTGTGGAATTATGAAATACTAACCACATACAGAAAGTTTTACAATTAGCAAGCAGAGGCAAATTTTGCAAAAATAAACTGACCTGCTTTTCTTTCTTTTCATATTTTTAGCTGCTAAACTTTAAACAACAAAATACTAAAAGAAGGTACATCTTGATTCTTTATTTTAAATAAAATGTGTGGTATTCATTGGGAGCTCAAAATAATATTGTCTGAGTTTAGATGCGATAAATATTCTGGATACGTTGGGAGCTACTCAGAAGTTCGGACTGTTTCGTTTTTTTTTCTTGAACCTTGAAATGTCAAGTATTTTTATAATAGTAAACGTAGTCAAAAGTTACTACCTTTCCCAGAGTGCTGCTGATAATTAAATTATTAGTAATTTCCTTTCTTGTATGTAGTATATACGTGTCTATATCTATATATTAATATATATATTTATATATTATTTATTTATATATATATTTTATGTGTCACTTAGTCGTCCTTTTTTACTTTTTATTTACACCGCCGACCTCTCTCACTCCTTTAGTTCTTTCCATCCAAAGGTTGACTGGAAGAGATCGCTTTTAGCGATAAGTCCGCCCGTTGTACTATAGTTTTTAAGAAAATTTCTCGTACCTTGTTTATTTCTTGTTTGGTGTACAATAAAGCATTAATTATTATTATTATTAATAGTACGTAGATTACGCATTTATGAATAAGAATATTCCGTTCCTCCCGTAATATTAAATCGCGATAACAGCTCCCTCTAATTTACAACAGTGATTAATTTGAGTGGTTAATTTGATTCTAATCGCGATAAACACCACACACGCTCACTTCAAGTTTCTAATAACTTCCAAATGGTACACCTATCGGAAACAATCGTAATTTATTGGCGTCTAGATACGGGATAGCAAATATTACATACTCGTACTAAACGCTACGTGCGGATTTTGCACACGCTCTAACAGCGATGAAGGAAATATAGAAAGGACATAGCATGTCAAAGCATCAAGCAATGTGGAAACTACATATATTATAAAAAAACTGTAACGACGCGGCTACTGTACATTGAAGATATTTTTGAAATTCTTTGTTAAGAGTATTTGGGAACAACAGAACCCAAAAACACAGTGCCTTCATTTTTTTCTGTCCGGCGCTACACACGCTGTCTGACCGGGATCAACTCAGAAACTGAGCCACAAATTGAAATGCAGGTTTTTTAAATATGTTCTATGGAGTCCGGCGCTTACACATAGGCTTTGTTTCATCAAAATCTGTCCAGGATTATTGAAGTTATGATACAATTTAGGAAAAAATATAATACCCATATTAATATATATACCATGAACGCCTTTAGTACGACGTAGTCATAGTATGACTAACATACATATTACAATTTTAAAACTATTATCATTAAGCTACTACACAACAGGGAATGTTTTCGCCTACGTTCCCTGTACCGGCGGTAGACTATTCCTGTAGGCCAGAAGCCCGGAGCGAGGACCTGCTACGTAAAAAAGTTGCCCTTCGGGTCTAATTATAAGGCGAGATAGCATAGCGTAGATTCTCTCTATCTTTATATCTCTAATTCTCTGTTCCTTTATCTCCATCTCTTTATCTCTACCTCTCTATCTCCATCTCCATCTCTCTATCTCTATCTCTCTATCTCTATCTCTATCTCTCTATCTCCATCACTCTATTCACAATTTGACCAATTGGGTACAATTGGTCTTGTTGTCAATTCCATCTCTTTACCTCTACCTCCATTTTTCTATCTCTATCGCTTTCTCTCTATCTCTATATATATCTCTCTGCATGAGCTACCAAAATCCCCATTTTCACACTCTCCTTTTTCTCCAACCTCCGATGTCCCATCCCATTCCAGACTAAGTAATTAGCGAACAACAAAGTCCACACGCTCCGTATAAAGGAGCAAGCCAAGATTGGCCCACATGCAACGAAGCCCTATTGTTGCGCCAACAATGGATCTATTAATTAACGTACAGACTGATCGCTTTGTCGCAGAGTGCAATCATGAGTGCAATTCAATATGTTGCTGGGTTAATTGGGAAGCTAAGCTGTTGAAATTTGTAAGGCTTGTGGAGTGTTACTCGGGGTAGTTCTCTCGTATACGGGCTGTCTGGGTAGGCACCACAGCTATGCCAGTTGTTCTGCCGCCAAGCAGTAGTGCGCAAGCATTATTATGTTCCGGTTTGAAGAGCATTGTAGCCAGCGAAATTACTGGGCATAAGAGACTTAATATCATATGTCTCATGGTTTATTAGTATTTATGTATTTATTACTCCTTATAGTTATGTATGGTATAGATATATTTATTTGTGTATTTATTATATTTATATATTTAGTTATTGATATTTATTTTTGATATTTATGATTATAGTTGCTGATATTTTCTTGTCAAACCGTAACCGTACACTGAAACCTCTTTGCTCATGTGACAGTTCTCTTTCCTCAAGGGTTTGCTGGAAGAAAACTCTTTTTAGGGTTAAGCTCGCCTTTGTACATATATTTTATAAATCATCGATGTAAATATTAAAATAGTGTACAATAAAGAATATAAGAATATAAGAATGTCTCGGGGTGATGAGAGCAATGCAGTGCTACGCAGTACTTTTTACTGTATTATAAATTTCAGGGTGGCACTGCAATTTTTATGGGCAGGCGTGGCGCTTACCGTCAGGCGAATGACTTGCTTGTCTCAATTCCATAAAATAAAAAATAAAAGTGTGGGCGATATCAGTCTGTGAGAACAGCCATGCTCACTCGGTACAATTAAAATGTTCTCGATGTCGGTGTAGTTCATTGTCTTGTCTGCTCCACTGCGTGATGCAGCAAAGGCGCTATGTAAGCTAGTGTTCAATATTATTCAATGATAGGTACATAATGAATTTAAGCAATGGGGCTGATATAGTAAATAAAAAAAATTGTTTCGAATTAAATTGTTTTTTTTATCATTATATTGAGTTACAAAATTAATTGATAAAATAAAATAATAAATACTACAACGTTACATACCTACCCAACACCGTTTTCACCTCCACCCGAACCTAATTAACGAGTGTAGTTCCTACCGACCACCTTGCGGTTCAGACTCAGCATTACCGTGTTTTAAATAAGTCTAGAATTTTACGAAAAACTTTAGATAACCTACGTGGAGCACTAAATTGTCTGCACTCAAGAACCGTACTGATAGGTATTTATAAAATAGAACATCTCGGATGTGGAAGTTTTTATTAGCCGCCGATGGTCTCTACTTTCTATTCAGTAAGAACAAGGCAAGTATAGTCTGCATCAATAAATAAGTATGCATGTTAGTACCATGTTGCAATAGCGACTTCAAGAACTACGTACTCGTTTGTGGAATGAGCTACCTGTCGAAATTAAACGCTGTCAAACATTGGCTACTTTCAAAGATCGCGTCAAAACTTATTACCGCGCTTGATATTCTGTATTATTATTATGTCCTTTTTCTCCTCTTTCTGCTATGAATGTTTCCTTTTATGTTTATATAAATTTATATGTATATATAATAATATACATTTATATGTCTTATTATTATCATATTATGCTTATATATATATATATATATATATATATATTATTGATATATATATATTGCTGATTACTGTGAAATTTACTTGTTTTTCATGTACCTATATTTAAGGTTTTTCAACAATAAAATGTTTATCTATCTATCTACGTATTTGAGAAGAAGAAATGACAAATGGATTATATTATTAGGTACATGGTAGAGCGAGTGTGCGGACGCACCCGAGTTCGAATCCCACTGGCCCCGTACCATAGACTTTCTTAAGTTATGTGCGGATTTAGCACTCGCTCTAAAAACGGTGAAGAAAAATATCGTGAGGAAACCGGAATATCTAAGAATTGATCACAAAAATTCAAGGATACGTGACATCCGCCAACACGCACTAGGCCAGCGTGGTGGATTATGGCCAATAGTCTCTCTACGAGGGAAGGCCTGAGTCCCAGCAGTGGGAACGTAATGGACTGATTATGATGATGATTATGATGATGATAATGATGATTACATGGTTCTAAAATGTATGCTTATTATTAATCCTGATTGTACAAATGTATAAATATTAAAACTAGCTGCGAGCCGGGGTTCGCGGGATAATAGCCTATGTCATTTTTAAGCACCTATAGAACCTACATACCATATTTCAACAAAATCTGTTTAATAGTTTTTGCGTGATTGAGTAACAAACATACATCCATCCATCCTCACAAACTTTCGCATTTATAATATTAGATTATTGTATATGTAAACTCTTGTATGTAGACAAGTGTAACAGCTTACAGTAGCTCCCCAAACACAATGAATCACTGAAATGATTTATTTAGCTACGAGTAAAAGAGTTTCTGAGTTACAAATAAGAAAAAAATGCAAACAGTTGTCTGTCTACACACATACTTGTACCCAAAGAAAAATTATTAAAAATTATTAATTATTATTAATTACTACTATATTTTATCTTTGCTTGTACCTACATAAATATCTGCATGTGTGCACAACCAAGAAAGGCGTTTGTGGGTTGCTAGTTAAAATAAAAAACTAATTGTATTTTTTTTTATTTCACCGGTTTGGCGGGCTAAAGTCTTTAGGACCATACCGCCTGTCTTACGTAGTTTTATTTAATAGTTTGTAAAAATTACAATAATTTCTTTCGTATATCTTCGTATGAGGGTCATCAGCAACAAGCCGGACCCTCTCCTAGTGCTTCAATAAAGTGGTGGAACTTTATTCAAGCTTTCCACAGACTTATTGGGAGAACATTCAAACTAATTGTAAGTGTTACTTTAAGACTTTTTGGCGGGAAATGAAAAGTGATACAGTTCGATTTTGTTTTATTTTCCAAACAAGTATTATTTTGAGAGATCATGTGTAATATCGGTGGAATATTAACCATTATAATGGTTTGTAAACGTGCACGAGTGAAGATAAATGAAACAAAATAGAAAACATTGCTTTTTATGTTCTACCAAAAAGTCCATGGACAGCTTGAATAAAGTTCCACCACTTTATTAAAGCACTACGAGAGGGTCCGGATTGTTGCTGATGACTCATACGACGATAAACGAAAGAAATTATTGTAATTTTACAAACTATAAAAAAAACTACGTAAGACCAGGCGGTATGGTCCTGGAGACCATAGCCACCCAAACGGGCGAATTAAAAAAAAAGTGTTACTTTAAAATCTTAGTGCTATGTAAGAACTGTCGACCGTTTTTTGTAATGTAATTGAGTGATGAGACGGGCTAGTCGCTCGCCTGATAGTGAGCGCCACGCTTGTGAATAACTATAGCAGTGCTACAAGAACTTTGAATACCATAAAACGTAATGCGTAGCACTGCATTGCGCTTATCACCCCGAGACATAAGATATTAAGTCTCTTATGTCTAGTAATTTCGCATGCTGCAATCCCCTTCAAACCGGAACACAGTAATGCTTGCGCACTATTGCTTGGCGGCAGAATAACTGTCAAAGCTGTCGTACCTACCCAGACGGCCTCCCGCATACGAGACCTATAATTAAGTACCTAAAGTAAACGAGTCACACGTACAACTTCTTTATATTGTCATCCCCGAAATCTCTCCTACAGGGGTTGTAAAACATAAATCATCGCTCACAAGTTTACAGCCTCAATAAAAGCTTTACAGCTCCACAGCCGTCACTACGTCAATACGTCACTACGCACAGTACGCCAGAGCGTAATAATTAACGACAAGCGGCTAATCCTCGGCAAGCGCAAACACGGCTGTATTTACACACCCTTATGTATGAATGTATGGGGTTATACAAACGTACAATATATTCGCTGATAAATATTAAAGTCGGCTTACGTTAGCGTTGAATTTTTAGCTGTTTTTGGGTTAAGCTATGGCTGTGTTTCTCATTTAAATAAGGGACAACATTATTTGATCCTCATTGGGGTTTTTTTATGTAACTGAATGAAGAGACGACCTGGTCGTTTGCCTGATGGCAGCAATACGCCAGCCCATAACAATAAGAATAAGAGCACCACCCAGAATTTTGTTTTGTAAAATCGTGCGTGGCGCTGCACTGCGCTCGTCACCCTGAGAAAATTAGCTGTTGAGTCTCATAATGCCCAGTAATTTCGCTGGCTACAATGCCCTTCAAACCGGAACACAGTAATGCTTGCGCATAGTGCTTGACGGCTGAATAACTGGCAAAGCGGTGGTACCCAGACGGCCTCTCGCATACGAGAAACCTACCATAAGCAAAAGAAGAATATGCATGTGGTGTCGAAAAATCTGGAAAATACTTTTTATGTTAGATACTCCTGTTTTGAATTTTGCAACCACATGCTGACGTCACGCGGCTCGCTGCTTATTAATCAATTTTTGAAATCGAGCCCTATTGGTAGGTTATTGATACACACACACACACACACACATGTAGCATAAACAGACCAATGAGGAAATCCTAGGTCCCCACATTTCGACGTCACACGAAAATGGCGCGTTTTTGTTGATTTAAATTGTATTAAATCATTTAATGTTTTAAGTGACAAATGTTGACTCAAAAATGTTAAACATTTTTTTATTAGTAGTATTCAACAATGAATCGATTCATGCATTAAAAAAATATATGCATATTCCCTATTGATCTATTAAAAATAATATTTGATCCTCTTTGTGTTAGTTTGACAGGAAATACTTCAACAACACAAACCTCAAAGACTAGGTTTGGTTTTGTTAGAGCAGTGACCATACATACACCGCCAGAAAGTAAATTGAGTCCATTGATTTGATTTATTTTATGTCTCAGAAAAAGAGGATCAATCATTTAAAAAGTTTTCCGTTAATTGGTTTTGCAAGATTAAAACGATCATTTTAATACATGCCTTTAAATAAGACTAATTATGGTTTACTGTAGGCAACACATTGGTAATGATTGGTGTTGCTTTAAATTGTACTAGCGACCCGCCCCGACTTCGCACGGAAGAAGAGGAAGGTATGCATGTATTATTCATATTATTGTATTCTTCCTCTTGAATCACTCTGTGATGAAAACCGCATTAAATTCCGTTGCGTAGTTTAAAAGATCTAAGCGTACAGACGGCGGGAAGTGACTGTTTCATACTATGTAGAGAAGATGACGACGACTACATTCCATTAATAGGCGAAATTTGGAAGATTGAGATGCAGGTTAAAATCCCAGCCAGTGCTCGTATTTTTTCTTTCCGAAAAACCTTGTTTAAGTATGTCATCATCATCATCATCAGCCCATCACGTTCCCACTGCTGGGACACGGGCCTTCTCTCATAGAGAGAGTATGGGCCATAATCCACCACGCTGGCCCAGTGCGGGTTGGTGGATGTCACATGTCCTTGACTTTTTGTGGAAAATTCTTGGACATGCCGGTTTCCTCACGATGTTTTTCTTCACCGTTTTTAGAGCAAGTGTTAAATCCGCTCATAACTTAAGAAAGTCAGTGGTGTGGGGCCAGCGGGATTCGAACTCGGGTGCGTCGGATCGAAAGACGCACGAGCTCTCACTGAGCCACACTCGCTCGTTTAAGTATGTATGTTTATGTATGTTACATTTGTTGTGAGGAATATTCTTCCAATTGAGGATAGCAAAGATGAACCCATAGTTTTAGCCGAGCCTGCGCTGAGCTCAGGAAAATTAATCAACCACACTAATATGTATAAATGCGAAAGTTTGTATGTATTTTTCTGTATTTGTTGGTTCACGCTGTAACGGCTAAACGGATTTGGATGAAATTTAGAATGGAGACAGCTTATACGCTGGTTTAACAGATAGGATAGTTTTTATCCCAAAAAAAAATCAGTTCCAGAGGAAGCAACTGTAAACCGAATTCTACGCTACAGGAACCGCGCGACACAGCTAGTCAAGCATAAAACCCAAGCCTGATAATCCATACGATCATTCTAAAATCAATTAGAATTCCTATAGACACCGACAGCTTTTGTCAAGCCAAGTGGACTCTCAATGATGGATGAGTTCAGATGAATTTATTTATTTTTCGCTCATAACTCGTTACGCAAAACATTCGCGTCATTGAAAATTGATTGCTATAAAAGCTACGTAGTTCGAAAAAAACATATATATTTGGGACGCTTTTATCGCAGTGCTAAGCTCTTTGTACATTTTAGATTGGTTGCATTTTGAATTAAAATTTAAATTTAATATGTACCAAGAATTTCGATCTGATATATCTCGTTGAAATATTTCTGTTACTTTGAGTTTGAATTTAGAACTAGTTTTTTTTTTTTTTTACGCTTAATAGATCTATGTTTGGCCACTATCTGGCCTGATGTGAAGCGATGATGTGGCCTAAGATGGAGCACGTAGATCTAGAGAGAGACGGCAGTTGAGCGGCTGCTCAGACCCGTCTCCCCGATGGTTCACGGAACATCATCCCGAAACACGACTAGGTCGTTTGGCGGCATGGCTTTGTTCGGTGGGTGGTATTACAACCACGGCCAGAGCCTACCACTCCAAAGCGCGTAAGCGGGTTTCATCACGATGTTTTCCTTCACCGTTTTAGAGCGAGCGTGCAAAATCTGCACTTAACTATAAGTCATTGGTGCAGGGCCGAGTCGGGATTCGAACCCAGGTGCGTCTGATCGAAAGGCGCATGAGTTCCCGCTGAGCCACACTCGCTCTTAAAAAAAGTATTTCCCGTCTTCCCGCCCTTGACAAGAATTAAACCTGTGACTTGCGTGTTTTAAGCCATGTAATTAGGTTTTTTTATGAAACTGTGTGATTAGACGAGCAAGTCGTTCGCCTGATGGTAAGCGCCATGTCTGCCCATAACAATTGCAGAGCCACCCAGATCTTTTAATAATATGTAAGTGCTGCTGGAATCCTCAGTTTGTACGACTTGAAAGTGGTTGATCTACTGGATTCCAGGTCACTGATATCGATTTCTATAGGTCCCTCTGTTCGGCCGATCATCTTCAGAATAACCAAAGTCGCTACCCGCGTCCTCCGCTTACTTCTTCTTAACCACAACGGACGGATTTGATACGGTTTCCACTGTCATTTATTACCCATTTTTTTAAGAAAGGTCAATATGTATAATATATTTTACTAAGTTTTTATATAGTATAGATATAATGTTTTGTAATCAAGTCGTGCATCCGTGTGAAACCGGGGCGGGTCGCTAGTATATAACAAATTTAAATTGTGTTTTTACTTTCCTAAAAGCATTCTGTCCATTGTTGTGTTCAAAAGACGAACTTTGATTCGTATTGTTAATGTTTGTATTGTGGTCTAAACAGCGTTCAATCTCCATTCAAATGATTACGTTCAGAGTTATTATGCCTAATGTAAGTTGCAAGGTGATGAAAAGAGGAATTTACAATGAATCTGATTGTCTTTGGAGCGTCACGCAACAATCGGAAGTAGGCCAGGGTCTTATGTAAGTTTCTAGAGTATCTACAGGGTGTGCAAAGGTACTTCTTAAACACTGATAAGCTCTACATATTTTAACTTTACACTTTGATTTTTTTATCGTTTAGTCAATTTTATAGTTTACATGGAGCCCTAAGAATTTTCTAGAGAAATCGAAATTGACAATTCGTGATGAGAAAAGTAATTTGATAGTTTGATTTTTATTAGATAACTAGCAACCGCTCGCGACTTCTTGACTTCTTGCAATATAATGACATAATAAATATAGCCTATGTCACTCAGGAATAGTGTAGCTGTGCTAAGAAAAAAATTTTGAAATCGGTCCAGTAGTGAGTTTGTGTTAGAGACCTAGGTATATTTAACCTGCACTAAGTAAGAACTACTTCGAAACGCCGGTTATTTAGAACATCCTCTAACCCCGGACGTGTATGGGCAAATATCTTCGTGGAACCAGCCGATTTCGCATGCAGGCGTGCGACAAACGTTTTGTGAAAAATGTCTACGGAATTCGCACGCTAATGCCGCCGCGGCACGGAACCCTGGCGACCTATATACTGTTACTACTGGAATATACCTTGATGAGAAAACAAACAAGATTTTGGCGTATCGGAGTGCTTTGGTTTTGGTGTTTGTGAATGGCTTATGTTAAATTGACCACCAGATATAGTAAAATGTAACGGCAAAAATCACTTTACAAACCCAAAAATAGTAAATAATCACCAAGAAAATATCACCAAATAAAAAATATAATCACCAAAAAAATTTGTGATTGATTACCAAAAATAGTAAACGATCACTAAAGTAGGCTCCGCCAGAAGTCTCGCTCGTCATCCCTTCATGTATAGCATTCACCTTCCCCCTTCGCTCCACTCGGCCTCGTACTTAGGCTCTGACTTCAGGCAGCTTCTGGCTCCGCGCTATTTTGTATAGGTACACTCTTGGGGTAAGAGCGAGTTGGACCACAGAAGATTGAGGCACGGTAATTCGGTGAGATTTGGTGGTCATTTACTAAATTTAGTGGTAATTTGTGCCGATAGAATTTTTGTATAGAAGTGTATGGTATCTCAAAGATTAGTTTGATGGTCATTACAATGTTTCCCTTTGTTAATAATTATTTTACGTCTAATAACCTCAAAGAAATTGTGGGGTTTTCAAAATCAAAAATATTTCTTTAGGTACAATTTTTTTCATTTTACAAAGTTTATTAGATGTTTTGTTACAATAAATTGACGCGCCGTTGTATAAAAATACTTACAATACAATTTATTATTACAGACCAAGCAGGTAATCTGTATTCAAGCAGCGTGACGGATTGCGATCGGAAACAATCAAAAATTACCCGGGCACCAATAAAAACATGCGCACCAAATCATGCCCCACACATACGTTCTGGACTTATCACTGGCTTTCAGCCAGAGATGTGGTTATTCGTATCCGTAACCGAAACTATAAGAACTTTTACTTTTCTCGAAGTTAAATATAATTTATATTAATACCAGTTATTTATCTCATTCACTACTGATTATGTCGACATTTTATAGGTTAATAAGCGCAGCTTTGTACAACAATACCATTGTGTAGAAAGCCTCAAAACATCATTCCGGAATAATCAACCGAAGCAACTTATACTAATAATTATATATTCTTTGAAAAGTCAATATTAGCTTGTTTTATGGTACTGAGTGATGATACGAGTCATTCGCCTGGTAGTGCCACGTATAATACCATAAAAAGCCCTACGCAGCACTGCATGTTCATTACCCCGAGACATCAGATATTAAGTCCCATATGCCCAGTAATTTCGCCGGCTACAATGCCCTTCAAACTGGAACACAGTGATGCTTGCGCACTACTGCTTGGTGGCAGAATAACTGGCAAAGCTGTGGTACCTACCCAGACGGAGAGAGACTTACCACGCGTTAGCTGCTCTTAAAACCAAGTCGTATCCGTATCGAGCCCTCCTATCCCTAATAACATAACAACACTACGTTCAACCGCAACTCTGCTTATATTTAAAAAAAAATCAGGACCCACGAGAAAGGGCCGGAGTGAAATATGCTATGTATCTTTCAGCTGAAATTGTGATTGGGGTTTAGGGAGCGATAACCTTCACTTTATGGCCCAATTTTTGTAGGATAAACAATGGAATTTGAAATTTTATCGCGATTTTCGCGTCCGAGGTCGTTATCGGACGGATATTGGGCTTTTTGTTTTTATTTCGTAATTAATTTTGGCCATTTTTAATTTATGCCAAAATGTCGGACTTCCTGGTGATTTGTACAGATTCTACGTGTGATATTTGCACAATGTAGTTATAGTAGATACAGTGTAGATAGATAGATAGATTATCACTTTATTGTTAAAAACCTTAAAAATAGGTACATGAAAAACAAGTACATTTCACAGTAATAAGCATAACAATATGTGTAATAAATGGCATAAGCAGAAGAGCAGGATAACGTCAGTTATTCTGCCAAGCAGTAGTGCGCAAGTATTATCGTGTTCCGGTTTGAAGGGCATTGTAGCCAGCAAAATTATTGGGCATTATAAGACCTAATATCTGATGGCTCGGTGTCGGTGGCAGTGCTACGCAGTGCTTTTCATGGTAAGTACTGGATGGTAAAGCAATTGTTATGGGCAAGCGTGGCGCTTACAATCAGGCGAACGACTTGTTCGTATCATCAATCAGTTTAATAAAAAAAAATTACTTACACGTACTAGTCGTATACTGTTAAGCTTATGAAATCTTAAACAAAAAAGCAAAAGGTGATGAACGTTTAAAAAAAATGCAAAATCCATTTACTATTCAAACCTGCTAAGGCTTTAATACTACCACAATATCCACACTTCCAAAACCCGACCAAACCGAGCTAGTTTGCACAAATCCCTCATCAAACATCTGCTCCCTGAGGCATGATAATACTAAAAAGCTGCATTGACTTACTCTCTTGTAACGAAGCGGGGAAACTGCAAAACAAACTTCTCTATTACGCTTACGAAACTTGCGAACTCGTGCGTCTAACTCCGGTCTAGAATGTTCGATAACTATACAAACATAAAAGCTTTATCTCTGTGTGCGGAGTGAAGTAATTAGTTCCGAAGACCGTTAAATTTGCATGACAGTAACGTTTGGTGGGCTCGCAGACTGTCTCATTTCTGTTGACTTTCAAACACTAGGACGCTTATTACACTAGCGTAGTGTAAGCATACATATAAGCGAATATCCCGACATAGGTCTTATTTTTAGCTTAAAGCTGTCTGGCTTCCCTGCCTACTTGATTAATACGGAGCGAGTGTGGCTCGGTGGAAGTATGTACGACTTTCGATCCGACGCACCCGAGTTCGAATCCCGCTGGCCCTGTACCACTGACTTTCGTAAGTTATGTGCGGATTTAACACTCGCTTTAAAAACGGTAAAGGAAAACATCGTGAGGAAACAAGCATGTCCAAGAATTTATCACATAAATTCAAGAGCATGTGACATCTACTAACCCGTGCTAGGCCAGCCAGAGAGTAGTGGATTATGCCCATATTCTCTCTATGAAAGAAGGTATGTGTCCCAGCAGTAGGAACGTGATGGGCTGATGATGAATTATGATGAATGTATGCTGGGCTCGCAGCTCACAGTTTGTTGTTGACTCTCAAACATTAGGTCGCTTATTATAGCTAATATAACAAATACATATAAGCGAACATCTGACAAAGGTGTTATTTTTAGCTTAAAGCTGTCTGGCTTCCCAGCGAACTTGATTAATCCTAGGTATACTTACAATGAAGGTATCAACAATGAACAGTATCGCGGCAGATTGATTAGTCTGCTAAACATCACAGGCTTGATTGAAAGCTGTTAATGAAGCTAAAGTTAAATAATTACTTAGAAGTCTTTCAAACTTAATTTAGTCCAAAACAAAAATATATAATATAAGCATAAATTTCTCTTAACGTTTTTCATACAATACTCAACCATGATTAACTAGTTCACTGAATAAATTTATGCGTGACGAACTATTTGCATATAGTTTTTAAGCAAGATCAATAAAAATGTACAATTTATTATCAGGAATCGACTATATTTTCTCTAAAAATAAAAATATAATTTTACGTATATGTATGCGTGGCCATTTTCGTTTAAGAACAAAACTTGCAGTCTTGCGGTCGTTGCCGGTTCGCAATTTTGCATCGCAAAATATAAGAACAATATTATAAGAACATCGCGACTTTGCCGTTTTTACGAATTTGTTTCATTTTCAATTCATCGTTTTATTTGTATATTTTAAGATTTATACGTTTTAGGCAACGTAAACGTAAAACCTTAATATTCAATACTTGAGATTTCATGTCATTATTTAACCATATTGTCTCGTCATTGGCATAAAAACACTAGTATGATACTGCCTTTTACATGAACCCTCGAAGCCTGAAAAATGGATGTTTAAGATTGTCCCACAACCTACAAATATTTTATGTTTATGTAAGCGTTTATGAATATTTACAAGTCTGGAGCCATTTCTGAGTTTTAACGATAGTTCCGAAGTAGCACCATAAAATAGTGTCTTGTACTTTGATGATTTTAACATCTTGGAAATTGATTTGATTGATTGATTTCTTGGTAAATCTTTTGATTGACTACTATAATACTTACATTGGAGATAGATCATTACAAGTCAACTCTAGGTCCAATAGGGGTAGTGACAACTAAATGTTATATATTTGTTTATATATTTATGTTGTATTCGTCTCTTACCTTACTGTTCGTGATGTCACGGTCATAGGTTCCGGCTGAAAATCAGTACTAAGGTATTTATTACCTTAGTTTTTATGCTGAGTCGGAACCTTTTCCTGACATCGCGCAACATTCCATTATACTATAATTATATTATGTATTTATTATATAGGTTATGTATTTATTATGTGTTATTTTTTCCTGTTGTATTTATAGTATAATATTATTTGTTATGTGTAGTATAGTATTATAGCTTAATGTAATGTTGCGTGTATCTGTCTTGAATAAATGTATTTTCTTTCTTTTCTTTCTTTCTAACTATTCAGAAAGTGTTTAAAATTAACCGTAATGTATTATATATAGCCATGAAAAAAAATATTTTTATTAAATAAAGCCCTAAAAGTACCTAAAACTATGTTTAAATGTTATATTTCAAATATTGCCGCGCAAAAGATCACCTCAGAACGTGTGACGTCATATGAAGGTAAGCAAAACGACAAGCTCAACGAAAGCAAACTTGCAACGTGTCTTATACGTTTTAGTGACTTTTGGGTCGTCATGGAATGAAAATCATTTTGATTAGATAAAAAGCAAAAATATATAATAAACACAAACTTCGCACGCGTCTATATCTTACTTTCGAATGACATCATGTACTGTGTTGGTGTTTCGTTTGGGATAAAGAACAGATAAAAAATGTTAGAGTTATTAGATTTTATTGATTGATTTATAAATAAAAATCATTAGTATTTCACAAACATATTAATTGTATAATCTTTCGGATTCGACAATCATTGGTTCTAACTATATACATTTCAGATTTTTGTCAATTACTGTCCGACCCCCATTGAAGCAGTGTTCATCAAACACCCTTGTCCCAATAAACAGCATTCTTAATGTCACCTTTCCTGACGTAACCTCTAAGTTCTATTCTGTTATTAACGCCTTTCTGCTAATTTTAAAAATACCTCTCTAAAAGCCTGGCTCGAGATTGATTCGACACAAATAGGTCACAATAGAGAACAAAAGGTAAAGGGGACAGTTGTTGGTGCAGGTATTGTCCAGTCTACCTGCGCGTCTATAGCTTCAGGATTAAAAAGAAAATATTGCAATGGCGTATTGTTGAGGTTCTCGTATACAGGATCGAGGTTATATAACTATTATATTATTATTATATAACTATATACTTAGATACTTTTATAATACAGCTCACATTTTACTTGCATTTAATTTTTCTCTCACCTGATATTTTATGATGAAAATAGTTCAGTTGTAGAAGGCTTAAGGTACTTAATTTATTATATATACAAACAAACCGAATAAAAATATTGGCTATAATTTTGTTATCAACCTACTTTTATGTAAACTCAGAAGATTATTATTCCTTTTATGTACATTTGCAATTGTTAGCTTATTATTATGTACCTCTTGTACTTCAACAGTACGTCACTCTTCTGAACCTGTACCAAGCACAGGTCCGTTCTTGCATGGAGTACAGCTGCAGTCATCTCTGAGACAGGTTGGTACCCGTCGGACCAAAAGCCAAAGCCTCGAGCTGGTACTACCAAGTACCAGCTAAAGAGCTAAGATAAAGAGGTGAGTCATGGTAATGTATGTGAGCTTGTTGTCAAACGATAACCCAGTCTGATTTTAAAAATACCCACCTATAATATTTTTTTTTAGGTATCCCATTCAGGTTTAAGTTAGACCACATTGGCACATACTTCCGAACTGTACACCACATTGATACTAGCATCGTACATCTACTATGGTACTGGGTATTTCTTATACCTGCATATATATTAAGTTCCCATTAATTCAAGCACGTATTCTCTCCGTTTAATTATCCTAACAATCTCAAACATAAAGCCGGCCATTAGTCTGCAGGAATCAATATACATGAATGATCAGCGAACTGTTCCCTAAACGACACCAGTCCGGTTATACAAACATCACTAGTTTGTCAGGAAACTACAAGAAAAGCATAAATAGGTATATGGTAGTCTCGACGGTATAATATTAGTACTTATGTATGATATTGTTCGTGTAAACTAGGAATGTTACGGAGGTGGTTTTATCTGAACCGAAGACGCAGTCTGAGGTTTTAAATCTGGTTTATCGGAGTCGAAACCGGAATCGGAGTCGGAGGCGGAGCACGAGGTGGTGGCAGAAGAGAGATGTATTAAGAAGGGTAGGCCTAATAAAATGAAACAGTACAAAAATTGTTCAGTCAGCCTCTTTAATTTCAAAAAATAAAATCATAAACCTACATCATAGGTGTATGTAAATAAAATTTATCATGTTTTCAATAACAGTTAGCAAATTAAATCAAATTAATTGACTCCATAATATTAGTACTTATGTATGATATTGTTCGTATAAACTAGGAATGTTACGGAGGTGGTTTTATCTGAACCGAAGTCGGACTCGGAGGTTTTAAATTTGGTTTATCAGAGTCGAAACCGGAATCGGAGTCGGAGGCGGAGCACGAGGTGGTGGCAGAAGAGAGATGTATTAAGAAGGGTAGGCCTAATAAAATGAAACAGTACAAAAATTTTTCAGTCAGCCTCTTTAATTTCAAAAAATAAAATCATAAACCTACATCATAGGTGTATGTAAATAAAATTTATCATGTTTTCAATAACAGTTAGCAAATTAAATCAAATTAATTGACTCCATAATATTAGTACTTATGTATGATATTGTTCGTGTAAACTAGGAATGTTACGGAAGTGGTTTTATCGGAACCGAAGTCGGAGTCGGAGGTTTTAAATTTGGTTTATCAGAGTCAAAACCGGAATCGGAGTCGGAGGTGGAGCAGGAGGTGGTGGCAGAAGAGATATGTATTAAGAAGGGTAGGCCTAATAAAATGAAACAGTACAAAAATTGTTCAGTCAGCCTCTTTAATTTCAAAAAATAAAATAATAAACCTACATCATAGGTGTATGTAAATAAAATTTATCATGCTTTCAATAACAGTTAGCAAATTAAATCAAATATATTTAATGAACCTGTTCGTACACGTTGACCTCGGCTGCCACGCTCCCTCCACCACCGCTATTCGACCTCCGATTAAAACCTCTGATTTAAAAGTTTCGGAGCCGAAGTCGGAACCGGAGGTGTATCAATCGGAAGTTCCGATTAATCAGAGTCGGAGTCGACGCTCCGTAACATCCCTAGTGTAAACCCATACTTACTCTCCATATGTACTACGACGTCACAAGCCTAGTTTAGATTTCAAGTGCTCCACCAGTTAATTTTTTGTAACAAATGCTTCAATATAAATAAATAATTTGACTTTTAATTTGAATTGATTTACAGATTCCCAATAATTCTACAGATTTTCATTTCACGATGCAACGGAGAAGGTATATACGTTTGGGGTAAAAGGTAAGTGTATGTATGATTTTATGTTTGTGCACATGTCTATGTTCACATCTATTTTCAAAATGGCGGAACCGATTTTAATGCAGTTTTTAGTAATTCCTTTAAATATTTCTGAGCTGGTGTTAGACAGATTTTGTGTCAATCCACCAGGAGGAGTTCAATTTTGCTTAATATCTATATTAATTTGCTTTTTTAACTGACTTCATAAAGGAGGAGGTTCTCAATTTGACGGTGTGTTTTTTTGCACGTTTGTTACAGTATTACTCCGCCAATTATAATTATAAATTGATTTTGATGACTCTTTTCTTTGGTAGGTCATACTTTAGAGGTGGATATAAATTTTATCGAAATTGATTCAGTACCCTTAAATTACAAAAACAAAAATTATTAATTTAACCTTGAAGTCGGTTCTTGGTTTTTTTCTGAAAAAAAATTATTATTGATACATTCGTTCTTTCTTTATTCATTTGTCATGATAAGTCATTGATCAAATAGAATAACGATATATTCTTCAACCGCAACCAGAAAGTCTCAAAAGTATAATAGATATATTTTATGGTAAAGATGGCACCGATGCGATGGAAGAATTATTAATAAATAATAAATGATTTATTTACCAAATTTGCAATAATTCACTGTACAATCAAATTACAATACATGATTTACACATACCATGATTTGATATTCGATTGTGTGTGGACCCCAAACTAGGCTCGGCCTGTATCTTGGCGAAACTATTAGATTTGACAATACAGAAACTGCGCTTGCTTGCGTTTAGCAGTAACATAATATCAAATACATTTTATATTAACGTTAACTTCGGGTAGGTTTATAAATTATATCTGGTTAATTGTTACATTGAACTAGGTACAAAAGTTAGCTCAAAACAAAAAGATACCATCCCAAAAAGTAACTATCTGACCACTTACATGAGGATTGATTAATAAGCCCTTAATCTAGTACAATCCAAAGACCAAGGCTATCAAAAATATAGGTACATACAATATTTGCCTTGTGACTTGTGGTGAAGCAGGGCCGTTGCATGTTTGACCGCACTAACATTACGTCCATAGCCGGATCGTACAGATCGATCACCAATAAAGCGTATTGATAACAAAATAGACCAATAGAATACGCACTTAATTGAATGCCGACGTTTTTGTGTCGGAATATTCCTTCAATTTTCATATTAAAGCTCTACGTTGTAGCATTTTTGATTAGGGATGTGACGGGAAATGTTCTTTGCGTGAAGGAAAATTTTCACAGAAGGTATTTTATACCATGAGACACGTTTATCATGTCATATAAGAACAATACATCTCTTCAAGGTACTGGTAGTTGATACAGATTTGTGTTACTGGAAGAGGCAGTTTTTGCGCATAGCCATTATTGCTAAATATATTAATAAAAGAGCTAGGTATCATTGGAGTAGGGACCTAAGTAAATTTATAATCGAGTGAATTGCTAGTTGCAACCGCATAAAATAATGGAATTATAATTAGGTATTTCTACTTGAGAAATCTTTTTAACCGACGTCAAAAAAGGAGGAGGTTTTCAATTCGATTGTATTTTATTATGTTTGTTACCTCAGAACTCCGTCATTTATAAACCGATTTGGAAAATTCCTGCGTTGAGTCCAGTAGCTACAATGTGGTGCAAATTTCATAGATATTCGACCTTGAACTTCGAAGATACATTGAAATCAGTTTTCTTTTTGTTACAAAATGAATTATTAAAATGCACAAACTACGCGAAGCCAAACATTCCTAATTAAAAAATAATAGGTAATAAGTAAGAGGCATTTATTTTGGCAAAAACTATTACCACGTTTTTATTAAGTCACATTCTTGTTTGTCTGTCTGTCTGTCGTTTCGGGTGGAATCTTGCAACTCAAATTTCGAGCACTTCCCGATTAGCTATCAGGCTGAAACTTTCAAGGCAGCTCACAACTCGATGACAATGCATTTTTAATCCATTTATTAGCATGCAATGCCGACCTAACCTCAACAGGCACATAAAAACGTGGTTTTGTCTGTGTGTTAAAGTTTTATTCTGTCACTTTCTTGTATTCGTAAGTATAGGTTACGTAAGTAATAGTAAGTATTCTTTGGTAAAGGTATGTTAGCTCATTGAAAATGCAAGCGCAGGAACTCTTTCACGATTATCGATATTTCATTCGTGTATGGACACATCCCTATCATCGATATTAATTCCAGCTATCATCCATTCGCAGGCTCGGAGCATCAGGAATTTAATCTCTGGAAATGAACACGTCGACATCATTTGATTCTGTTTTGCAAATAAACAAAATTCCACTCAAAAACGTAACAATTTCTAAAGGTTTAATCGTTTTTTGACAAAGGCTTCCGGCTGCGTGAAATGAATTTATAAAATTATATTTGTGTTTTTTATTTGTTTGGATTTCAGTGATTAATGTTTTTAAAGCATCGCATAGGCAAAGAAAACTAAATATTAGGCATAGGTGTGCCTAATAAAATAATTTTGTTATTTTTTTTATGTTACTGAGGGATGAGACAAGCAAGTCGTTCGCCTGATGGTAAGCGCCACGCCTGCCCATAATAATTGCAGTGCCAACCAGAACTTTTAATATCATAAAAAGCACTGCGCAGGATTGCATTGCGCTCATCACCCTGAGACATCCGATATTAAGTCTCATATGCCCAGTAATTTCGCTGGCTACAATGCCCTTCAAACTGGAACACAGTAATGCTTGCGCACTACTGCTTGGCGGCAGAATAACCTGCAAAGCTGTGGTACGTACCCAGACGGCCTCTCGCTTACGAGAGACCTACCACGAGTAAACCACGAGTGACACGATTTTAATACCTCTAGGAAAATTCACCCTACGTGTTTTTCTATTCTACCGGAATAATCAGGTATTTTACCACGATTTAGTATCTAATATAAAGCTTGTAACAATCAAGTAAAGTTATATCTTTATGTAAGAATGTTAAAAGGACTTAGCAAGACATTCATTCATCAATAAATTAATCAAAACACACAATTATCAAACAAAGAGGTATTAACCCTTCTACTTCAAAATACCTTGTATTATACGGCAAACAGACGAAACGTTTCAAACAGAAGCGCGGGTCTAAAAGTAAACATCTTAAAGCGGTCCCTTCAAAACGGCTAAACGGCTCCGAAATGTATTAACATTGTCATGGAGTTGCTTAGGCTCCATTCACATCACTGACAATTATAATAATAATAATAAATAATAGTTCCTATGAGGCGGAACTGGCAGGTGCCGAGGTCTCATATCATAGACCGGCTCTCATCTATTAAAAATTCACCTCAATAACCCAATCATAAGTAATTTTCAAATCTTCAATAATAGTCCTCGCACTTATCGGGGGCTGTCTTTGATTGTATCTTCTAATGATGCACTTAGAGACGGTCTACGATAAGTGTTGCCCATTACATATCTAAATTAAATGCTCTAAAAGGCCTCTACGTGTTGGACTCATGTCCCCGCGCAAGCCTTCCAAAGGACCGGGTGCATAACCCGTGAGAAAGAGCGACATAATAATTAATAACACCCAACGATCACATACATAGATTCTGGCCCCTAACTAGGATTCCCTGTAAGTAGGGAAGCAGGAACTATGAGGACCATGGTCCCACAACACCCAGACACGAAACAAATGCTTGCGCTTTTTTTTCTGTGCACAAACATTTGTCCCGTCGCGGGAATCGAACCCGCAACCTCAGTGATGTATGAGATTTGAGACAACCTGACCAACCACTACACCACAGAGGCTGTCAAAACCACCGGCTGTGAGCACAGTTGCTGATTCTTGGCACAGGCATCTTATTTTCACACTGTTGTACAGTTATTAGGTGTTCGCCATGTAGGGATGTAGTTGTGGTAGGGTCGCCATGTGGAGTAGGTGATGATGATGATGGTGGATCTTAGTGAAAGGCCGGTACTCTGGATACGTGTGTATTGGTTAAAGGCTACATGATGACTACTCTATGCTATTGCTAATACTTAATGCTATGTCGGTAGTACTTAAGTAGGTCGGGTGTTTACACACTACGCTGTTGCGTGCTGATGTGTCTGAGACCAGAGCCTAAAAAGTGTAAAAATGTGCCGCTAGAAGTTAGCGACCAATGCATACGATTTCATGCAATAGTACCTAACAATAGTACAAAGGCCCATATAAATAAATACCTTTTTTGTTTTTTTTTTACGCTTAATAGATCAATGTTTGGCCACTATCTCGCCTGATGTGAAGCGATGCTGTGGCCTAAGATGGAGCACATAGATCTAGAGAGAGACGGCAGTTGAGCGGCTGCTCAGACCCGTCTCCCCGATGGTTCACCGAACATCATCCCGAAACACGACTAGGTCGCTTGACGGCATGGCTTTGTTCAGTGGGTGGTATTACAACCACGGCCAGAGCCTACCACTCCAAACCTTACAGACTAACATACATATATCTTATATAAAGTATAAGCATTTAATTAACACATCATTGGGTGGTGTCACGTGCCAGCCTAAATACATAAAGACATAGCATAAAGACTTCAGTACATATTTATTGTTAGTTTAATATAAACGCGATTTTTTTTAAATCATAGTTAAGGTACCTACTTATATGATATCGAGAAAGCGTGTAACTGCTCACTCACATCCGGCGGCTGGCATACGTCTGGTGTGAAAGCGGCCTTATACATTAGATCAGCGGAGAATTTTCATTTACGTCGACGTTAAATTCTTATGAAAGGTTTATTAGGATTTGCCTTCTGTTAAGGAATACCGTTTGTTATTGAAACGAGCTGTGCTAATTTCAGTTATATGTTCACAAGCGTATCAAAAAAATAGAAGGAAAAAAAAATTTGGTACTTATTTAAAGAAAATAACAATCTGTTATTATAAATAATGAATAAATAAGGCGGACTCCTCGTCGCCAAATTAAAAAGTGAATCGCTTGAACTATTTATTTATTTAATCTTTATTTTAGGCAACATTTAAATAAGTTACAGATGTTATTTACTTATTCTACGGTCCATATAAATATATACCTTAGAACTAACATACATATAATTTATATTAAAATATTTATGTGACACGTTTTGTCGGCAACGTGTGACGCAACTGCGCGGTGTCAGCTTGCGGTGTCAGCGGTGACGCTTGCAGCCGTCCTCTGAATCGTCGAAACACGACACCCTTTGGCCAGAATTCCTTACACAAGTAGGTCGACAGATGTTCTGTGGGAACTCGCACCACAAATGAATTAAATTAAACTATGCCGGTCCACTCGTTCCGACACAAGCCTCATACACTATTTACATCATGCTATGCCGATCGGCCGTCACATCGACTCAAACAAACATAAACCTCCGCCTGCATTTTTATTTCGTTCAAGAGGTATGCAACATTTTATTCCTTGCTTAAAAAGTAAAGTTACCTAAAAAAGAGACAAAACACATGTTGTTTTCGATGTTCCTTATTAAAAAAGCAAAAAGCAGGAACTACTCAATATTGAAAAGTTTGAGAAGCTTTCACCAATCACTTCGATCGCTCAAAAGGGAAACATGAAAAATTAAGCTCCCATTATTATTTAACGCTTAAAAAGTGCAGGTAAGAAAAGTATAATCTCCTTTGTTGGAAGACTTATTGCCGCTGAAAGCTTTCGCCTTTCAAGCGGACTTATAAAAACCGCAATATTCGAATTATTTATTGTTCACGCTTAAAATTTTCTCACCCTGTTGTTACAATGAATATTTTACGGCACGATAATGGTGGTTTGACTTCGCTTCTCGCTTGAATGGTTGAGCCTCAAAGCTCAAAATTACGGTTGAAGGAACTAACTTCGATGAATGAAGGAAATTTGTACGGAAAGATATTATAACTCCTCTATAAATGTACATCAAAAGCCTTGTATATCTATTGTGACAAGCTAAGATCGGATAATTTATTAAATCAACATAGGGCTGTCAAGTTAGTGCAGCCTGCAGGTTTTTTTTTGTACATGGCTTATGAGCGAGCAAGTGTGGCTCAGAGGGAACTCGTGCGACTTTCTACCCGACTCACTGGAGTTCAAATCCCGCTGGCCAATTATTTTATTCGAAAACCAATAACTTTCTTAGTTATGTGCGGATAAAAAATTCGTTCTAAAAACGGTGAAGGAAAACATCGTGAAGAACCCGGCAAGTCCAAGAATTACAAAATTAAAGAACATGTGATGACATCCGCCAACCCGCACTGGGCCAGCGTGGTGGATTATGGCCCATACCCGTGTCCCAGCAGTGGGAACATAGTTGGCTAATTACACCATAAAACAAACTACACCATAAAACGCAACAAACAAAAAAAAATACATAATATCCCTAGATAAGTAAATACCTTTTTTCAACCTCATTCCAGTTATTTGCTATAAAATATCTCATCTAAGGCTAAGCGAACATTATGCACTTATCATGCCAGAGCTTATTACATCATGAGTATTCTGGAGGCAATTTAACGCCACGTCTGTGTTGCTCGCGGGCAACATAAGTATCTAGTGATATGCATGTATAAAGTATAGGAAAATAAGGTAAAAAAACGTGAATCGCTTCAATTTGCTCAAAATGACCTACTTATGTTATTTTTTGTTGAAATTGGCGCATAAGGTACAGGAAAATGCTTTAACATTCACAATGCAGAAGATAGCTTATTAGCACTCTGACATTAATTTTTCACGAAGTTTTTTGAAACACAATGTTATTCCTCACAAATACAGTGGCTTTCGTTTTTTTAAACCATTAACCCTCAATTAATTAAGATAGGTAGATTATAAAATAAAATGTATCTATTGCAAGTTAACGCCACCGTGTCTTTCTGAAATTAGGTATATTTAATCACTGCAATTTAACAAAGAACTTTAAAGCCTTAGCAACGCTATTTCCTGACCTACTTCTATAATGATCTCATACTAGTTATTTAATGTAAATATCATCTAAGGGTAAGCGGATATTATGCACTTATGATGCGAGGTCTATTTCATCAGGAGGCAATTTAACGCCACGTCTCCGCGGCTTTCGAGCAACATATATCTAGTGGAATATGCAACTTACAGGAAGATGGGAGGAAAATAGAATCATTACTTAATTCTACTGAAATATTTGTGTTATGTTATTCAATACTTTAATGCTGAGATTATGACGTTTCTCATACAATATTTAAACATTATTAACTTGTTCACTACACAGTAGAAATGACAACAATAATAACTAAGTATATTATTTATATCAGAAACCTGATTTAAATTGTACCATTATATTAATTTTGCGTAAATAACCACCCGTAAATAGTTCACCACGCATATTTTTAGGCATTTCTACTATTCAGTGAACAAGTTAATAATAGTTGAATTTTGTATGAAAATCGTACCGTAACGTGTCACCATAAACCGACTTCTCAGGGTGACAAATGCATTACCATTCTGAATTGCTATTTTTTTGAATAGCATTAGAGCAAGCATTTGCTAAGGGCAGAGTTAGCGCTTGTTGTTTTGTGAATTAATTAAATAATTTATTTATTTATATTCACAACACATGCAACTTACAGACTAAGTCCAACACATAACATGGCGAAACTAAGGCAAGCCAAAAGTTTACTTCTGAACCTGCCTGCCTTATCATGGAAGATAATGTCTCGTGTTTTAGCCATAATTTAAAAAGAAACAATTAAACGGTATTTTCTAAACGAACAGTAGCTATTCTAAACATTGTTGAGATCCCTGAAGCACTAGCACAGAATTCTTTGCCAAAGATACAGCCGCACAGTCATCTCGGTATACAGCAACATCATTGCAACTTGCAACAAACAACAACAGAGCAACACAACAACCATATTGCTCCTAAATTCAAACCATTACCTCTCAATTAGTTTTAGTTAAGTCGAGTACACACGCTGCAGGCATTCGTGCATAAATTAGTCTTGTTAAGTGCACTACAGAAATTTAATCCTCATATTTCGTCTGCTCCGAGTTCGGCATATCTTTTCAGGTCTAAAATGAATTGTACATGAAGACGTAAGCGCAAAGGATTGTCGACTTTATTATTGTAGTCACATGGGTCAAGATTGCGTGTGGTAAAAGATTTTCTGAACAATTCAGAGCCACCTAACTTGTTTATTGCTGAAGCTTAAATTGAAACTTCCAACTAGACAGTTAGGGTTGAGTTTTGAATGTGATTTGGTTGTACTTGGTGCATTTTGGATGGTAGAATTACGATGTTTAATGGTGCTCATTACTTGGTGAATGAAATCGGATTACCGACGGCAACTTAGCTTGATCTCTCCGACTAAAACATGAGGGTTTGAATTTTTAATGAATATTATCGAACTTTTTGATACAAGCTTCTTTCGTTATGCGATGTGATTTGATTGTAAAGTAGATTAGAGTGTAATCAAAGGGTGTATTGAGAATGTTTCTGCTAAAGCAGTCGCGGAATCTTGTATCTGCATTAAGGGGCGATGAATCAGACTGCATGTAACTTCGTCAGAAATTAAGGTATAAGGAAGACATTTTAATATCTTTTAGTGAAGAGAAGAGACGAGCGAAGTGATACGCACCTTACCGGCTGTTGTTTAACAGTTGCAGTGCTAGAAAATATTCAATTTAAACTGGAAACTGAACTTGAAAGCGGAAGTTAAGAAATAAGTAAGTAGGAAGAAATAAGATACTAGGCACGCGTGCTTTATCTTTGACCGCATCGTCACTTTCCATCAGGAGAGATCGTGGTCAAACGTTGGCCTAGTCAGAAGTAAACAACAATCTGTAATAGAAATATAATCTAGAATATATATATAAAAATAATCTAGAAACCATTTAGAGTGCATTGTCATCGAGTTGTGAGCTACCTTGAAAGTTTCAGCCAGCTAAGCGGGAAGTGCTCGAAATTGAAGCTGCAAGATTCCACCCGGAAAGATAGACAGACAGACATACTAAAATAATAATAAAAATAAAAGTAGGTATCTAAAATCGTTGGCAAGTATTTAATTAAATATTTCGATCAATTTTACTGTCCTTAATTTGGTTTATTGTGCTAAACAGCAAAGCGTGTCACAACTTATAGAGAAATTAGTCGTATATAACCACAGAACTAGCACCGCCTCTCTGAAACTCGACAACTTTCAAACGGAAACGTGAAGCCTCGTCCTATTATACTATGTATACGTTGTATTATAGTTGTAATTTCTTCACAGACGAGACTAGAGACAATCCCGACTTATCTTTGTTCCTTGACAACACTTTCCCTTGGGCCTACAGTTGAGGTGTTGCCATTTTACAGAATCTCCCGGATATGTGATGTTTTTTGTCGTTACCCTTTACTGGTATTTTGAGTTTAATATTGTATTGAATAGATCGAGTTTGTATAGCTTGTTTACACATATAAAAAATACGACCTCATTAAAACGAAATCTAAACCCCAATCCCATTACATACAAAAACCAACGTAAATTGCAAACTAATAAACTTATGATCACACTTATATTACTTTTTTTTAATCTTATGGCTAAGTTTTTTACAATATTTCTATAAAAAATATACAAAAATGCTATAAAAAACGTTTTTTTTTTTACGCTTAATAGATTTATGTTCGGCCACTATTTCGCCTGATGACCTAGAGTGTCGCCAGCAGTGGGGTAGGGCCCAAACTACCGGTGAGGTGGTTAGGGCTGCAGAGTGACGAACCTCCGGAGTATAGGTGCCGTGTCAAGGAGTATACTGCCAGTATGTTTACATTATTATTATAAATGCGAAAGTTTGTGTGTAAGTGTGTTTGTTCCATCTACACGCCACAACGGCTGAACGGATTTTGATAAAACTCCAGTTGGACCTGAGAAAAACACATAGGATCCATCCATCCACAGGTGAAACCACGGGACGCAGCTTGTTATTAGTAACCCTATTTTGTTTTCTTAATATCTTTATTATAGTGAAAATACCTATCTTAAAAATCGTAGTTTTAGACCTGGTAACCTTGCCTCTGACTCTTTTCTAAGTCAAATTTGCACTGCGCTACAACTCTATGACTTTCGTCATAAAGTTTATTCCCACTTGATTTTGTAAGAAACGTAGCTTGGTGAGAAGAAATAGCTGGATTTATGGGGAAACTTCACAACTTTTGTAGTCGGTTTCATTTCACACACTACTAAGTTGACTGGATTTATCTTCGTGTTGTTTGGTTAATGTTGTGATCCCTTATGTATTTTTATACGTAATAAAATATGGCTGACAGCCTCTGTGGTATAGTGGTTGCGTAGGTTGGCTCAAATCTCATTCACCACCGAGGTTGCGGGTTCGATTCTCGCGACGGGACAAATGTTTGTGCAAGCATTCGTGTCTGGGTGTTGTGGGACCATGGTTCTCATATTTCCTGGTTCCCTAATTACAGGAAATCCTAGTCAGGGGCCAGGATATATGTATGTGATCGTTGGGCGTATTTATTATTAAAATAAATATTTCTTGATAAAAAGTATTATGGGGACAATGGCCTGAACTAAATTAGATCCGCGGGCCAGTTTCCCAATGATCGAATAGGCTAATGGTTTAACTGGCTCGAAGAATTGAAATTGAGCTTCGATAAACAGTAGTTAATTAAATTAATAGTTTGAATAACTAAATAAGCACGATTGTGAATAGGACTCGTTAAAATAAATAATATGAACCCAAACTTGATGGGTTTACTATTAAAGTCTTCTGTTACCCACTTTCATAAATTCTTGGACATGCCGGTTTCCTCACTATGTTTTCTTTCACCGTTTTTGGAGCGAGTGTTAAATCCGCACATAACTTAAGAAAGTCAATGTAGTGTAGAGCCAGCGTAATTCGAACTCGAAAATTGCACGCGTTTCCACTGAGCCACACTAACTACCGTCGTGTAAGCGTATGTATAGCCAAAGAGTTAAAAAAGTACAACAATACGTCCAGAGCTCACATAATTTCTACGCAGCTTTTAGTTTAACTTAATGCAGCTAAACAAACCTAACCCACAAAGAAAATCTTCCTCATAAACCCTTTAAGTACCGAGGCGTGAATTAGCCTATACTTTACCTCTATTTACAGTGCAACTATCACCTATTCCGGCACTATCGCGGTTTCCTAACGCCTGTAACGTACGACGGGCTGGCGCGGCTTCGCTCCCGATGCGGGAGCCCTATAAATTGCATACAAATGTGCATCCATGCCAGTTCGTGTATTCGAAATGGTGCGTTCGTGTATTACTCTTTGAATGGGTATCGTCGGGAAGTAGAGGCAGTGGAGGGTTTTCAATGCAAATGTTCCGTAGGATGTTGTTTATGCATACGAAATAAAGTGCGAGCGGTATGTTGGTGTAGATAGTTTTGAGATGCTTGTGGTGGTAATGTTCTGTATTGTGAGTACTTTATCCCTGCTCCTTACATTTCAGCAACACATCGGCAATGCCTCTGGTGTTGTCTATAAAAACGGCGAATGCTTTCCAAGGCAAACAAGCGGTTATTCTGCTAATTGGCTACATAAATAGTAGGCAAATTAAAACATTTTGAAAATTTCCTTTACGTATGAACCTATTGCACCACCATTGCAGTGCGGATTGACACAATATAACCTACTTATCTTAGGACCAGATGCATATCAAAAGAACTACTGCTATTTCGAAAATAGATGGGAACATAAATACATGTGGAATCATTCAAACAAATAAACAAAAAACTACGTCTTACCTCAAACGCATAGTCGTGGGTATAAAGGTTTTTTTTATTAAATGGAACTAATTGATGAGATGAGCAATTCGTTCGCCGCGATGTTAAGCTCCACGCCTGCCCATAACAATTGCAGTGCCACTCAGATTAATACCATAAAAACCGCGTAGCACTGCATTGCGCTCATCACCCTTAGACATCAGTTATTAAGTCTTTTATGCCCAATAATTTTACTGGTACAAGGTTCATTGTCGTTGGATTAAAGGATAACATTATATGTACCTAAGTTAACTAACAAAAGCGTGCAAGAAACTAATTAAAATCTTCCTAACTTATCCAGATAAATGTGCAGTCGATACGTAGATAATTGAGTCCATTTCCTACGATCCCAAACATATAAAGCACAGGAGTTCGTTCCGCCTGTCTGGCCTCCGACCTCCGATCGGCACGTCCGTACTTGACTACTTCTCGAAACTCTTGCGTATAGAGAGTGAAGGCATTTTTTTATGGAACTGAGTGATAATACGAGCAGGTCGTTCGCCTTATGGTAAGCGCCACGCCTGCCCAAAAAAAGTATTAAGTACGTAGCGCCGCACTGCGCTGATCACTCCGAGACATCGGATATTAAGTCTCATATGCGCAGTAATTTCGCTGGCTACATTAAATTAGATTGTTGTAATAAGAGATTTTTTCCATATTTTTATATTAGTATGATAAGACAAAAGCTTTCTCTATGTCTCTGGTTAAAACCCTACAATAATCAGTGGTTACAGGCCTTTTCAACTTGGCCATTTTTCTGCAAAGATTTTCCTGATGCGTTAGATACAAGTTTCTCAGAAAAACCATTCGTTGGTGTTATCGAAGATGTGCCAATCAGCCAATAAATGATAATATTAACGAAAAAAATTAATTATCATTATCATTATCAGCCCATCTTGTTCCCACTGCTGGGATACGGACCTTCTCTCATAGAGAGTATAGAATATAAATCGCCACGCTGCCGGTGGCCCAGTGTGGCTGGGTGGACGTCGCATGTCTTTGAATTGTTGTGATGATTAATTCTTAGATATGCCGGTTTCCTCACGATGTTTTCTTTCACTGTTTTTAGAGTACCTCTAGAGGGAATCGAACAACGGTGCGTCGGATCAAAAGTCGCACGTGCTCCCATTGAGCCACACTCGCTCTCATAAAATAAATACTACATGCTAATCGAAATCATCACTACCTTCTTTGTGTTAAAGTCAAGAAGACAAATACCTGATATGATTAGTATAGTTGGCTCGGTGGCCCAGTGGTTGAGGTGTCGGAGCGGTATTCTGAAGACGCAGGTTCGACCCCTGTCCGAGCAATAACATTTTTAATCTTTCTAATTTTTTAAATCTGAAGAATACAAACTTAGCTATACCTAGATATGAGTAGGTACATAAGACATAAAATGGAAAAACAATCTGCCTTCAATAGGTATCTTTGTCTTAACTTACATTTCAAGGTCCACCAGACCCAAGGACTCAAGGGGGAGGCAAAATTGCAAACATAAAGTTTCTTATCGACGGATCTTTTATTCCCATCCGAGATACAGCCCATTAGCTGCGTAATGGAGGGATGTTCAAATTTTATTTTATCATCTCTTGGCACGTGATGTCTCTGTTTTACAAACGTAGGTACAGAATTAGAGCAGACGGTTTTGTTTATAGCCGCGATTTATTATAAGGAAAGTTGGGTGAAGATTTAAATTTTTGATATTAATTTTTAAGACAACATATGATACGTCTTTTCTTATATTTGTTGAATAAAGTATTGTATGTATTAAGATTATTTACTATTTAATTAGTGTGTATTTAATGTAATTGGTTTATGTAAGTGTATTGAGATATTGGTACCACTGTCCATTATTTTTGCATTATTTCTCTCCTTGCACGGTTGTCTGGAAGAGATCGCTTTCAGCGATAAGACCGCCAATTGTTACACTATAAATAAGGTTTTATTGTTAGTTTTTAATTATCTGTGTGTTCTCAATAAAGAGTTATTTCATTTCATTGTTTTCAATGACGTTATAAAATAATTTTCATAAAATTTGAATTCAAGTTGTGGTAGTTATGTCTCTATTTTTAACCGACTTCAAAAGCAGGAGGTTCTCAATTCGGCTATGTGTTTTTATGTATGTTACGCGATTACTCCGCCAATTACGAATTGATTTTGATTATTCATTTTTGTTTGGTAGATCATACTTCTAAAGTGGTCCCATACAATTTTTTTCGAAATTGATTCAGCGCCTTTTAAAATAATCAACAAAAAATATAGGTACCTTGGTATAGTCATGAAGTCGGTTTTTGTTTAATTATAGGCGTTTGTTTTTGTGTTTAGTGACGAAACAAGCACGTCGCTCACCCAAAATTAACCCACTTTATTGTCAGCCGATAACAATTGCTCTGAATTTTTATTAAAACCAACAAATCAACAAACAAAAAAAAGAATAATTATTATATATTTATACAATTTGTTGCGACTCTAGCCACCAAATTAGGTGTTGACACTTGACTTGGCAGTTAGCTTCTTCCCAGATTTGTTCTGGCTCTTGTACATATAGGTAAATAAAATTTAGTTGATTAACATTAATTATATAAATATTATAATTAATTATAAAAATATTACAGATTAAAAATTAATAAAATTAAGTAAAATTAGTAGAGCGAATGTATTTAGGTATATATTACAGTAAGTTATTTTATTTTAGTTTGCATAATACACTCGAGAGCAATGAATCCGGGTCACTTAAAGAATGTTAAAAATCTCGGAAACTAAAAATGATAGGTTAATGCAATAAATTGTATTTAATAGACAATGTAATACTCCTTAAATGAAAGTAAAAAAAATATGAGTCACCATACATTTTATTAACACAAAATTACATAAAGAAAAAAACTGCTGATCTCTCCTTAAAACAAAAATAGGAAACATGAAATTTTTGAACTTTATTACGATTTTCTTGAATTTTAATACTTCGTATTGCCTCCTCGTGCTTCCATTACTGCGTTTACGCGGTTTGGCATGCTGTACACCAAGTTCCTTATACGATTTTGGGGAATATTCTCCCATTCCTCTGTGAGAGCAATTTTGAGCTCACGAAGCGTGATTGGGGGAGGGTTTCGTTGTTTTACGCATCTGCCTAGCTCGTCCCAAGCATGCTCGATCGGGTTGATATCCGGGCTGCGCGCTGGCCACTCCATACGAGTAATGTTCATCTCTTGAAGGTAGTCATTCACAATCCTACCTGTATGAGGTCGGGCATTGTCATGCATAAATATAGCATCCTCACCTAAATTGACCATAAATGGACCAACGTGATCATTGAGGATTTCTTCCACATATCTTACGCTAGTTAAAGAGCCGTTTTCTATGATCACCAGCTCTGTGCGACTTTCAGAAGAAATTCCGGCCCACACAAGTACAGACCCACCACCGTAGGCTACTTTTTCTTCGATGCATGCTTGCTTGAATCTTTCCCCTGGTCTTCGATACACTCTGTGTCTTCCATCGTGCTTGTAGAGCATAAATTTTGATTCGTCGGAGAACATAACTTTTGACCAATCTTCAATACTCCAATTTACGTGGCTCTGGGCATATCTTAGTCTCGAAATACGATGCCCACGCTCCAGTTTAGGGCCGTTTGCAGGTCTAAGGGGTTTTAAGTTAGATTCAGCAAGCCGACGTCTTACTGTCCATGCACTTGGGTTACTTCCTCCGAGGCGTCGAAACTGATTGGTGAGTTCAGTTCCTGTGAGAAAGCGATTTCGAAGCATGGTGTTCACCAAGTATCGGTCTTCTCGTGCTGTGGTACACCTGGTTCTGCCCGTTCCTGGTCTGCGTAGGTTAGAACCAGTTTCTTCGTAACGTCGGAGAACTCTTTGTACTGTTGACAGCGACACACCGACAGTCCTGGCTGTATCGCGCTGACTCCGGCCGGTTTCCAGCATTGTAAGTATTCTGGTGCATTCTTCAGGCGTAAGCGACATAATTTCAGCTTGAATAATGAATATAGAGCACTATCAACATGGTTTATGTACCCACATAAATGACAGATTACAAACAAAAGCAAAACCAAATGCTGTAATTTCGTAGTTCCATCTTCGAAAGTGGCCCTTTTTCAAATTTGATTTTTTTATGATATAACTTTACAATAACTAAGAAGTTTTAATACCTTCATTTAAGGAGTATTACATTGTCTATTAAATACAATTTATTGCATTAACCTAGCATTTTTAGTTTCCGAGATTTTTAGGATTCTTTAAGTGACCCGGATTCATTGCTCTCGAGTGTATATAAGTGTCGAACATTGTAACTAATAGCAGGCCTAGCGCACTTCGCATTGTAGGTACGAAGCTACAAGTACATAGCCGGACACCGACGGTGGGTCGCGCGTCGTTACACGTGCCGCGTCAGAAGAGATAAGAGCTATGCGATAGAAAGAGAGGCGCTCTGTAGGTTAATATAACTGGTAGGTATGCAGCGCTACGCGAGCTGAATTGAATTTTATTGCGTCATAGCAAGAGTCGCTATTTGTTTAAATTTCTTTGCGGAGTGATGCTTCTGTCCCTTAGTATTCTGTGCTAATAGCAACAAAGGACCAACCAAATACCTGCTGCACTGAGTTCAATTTCTACATGTGAATCTCAAATGCCCATTAATTTGATACAAAGAAATCTTATTAATTTAATACCAAGTATACTTACCTACTCACGGAAATAATAGAGGCATCCAATCATCTGTAATGCAGATCAAAGGGGCAAATCCATTTGAGTTGAGATTATCGTATTAAGGGCACCGCACACTTCACCGCAACATCTTAATTTGTTTTTTTGCCCGACGATCTCTTACATAAAACCTCTAACTAGGATTACCTGTATCTAACCAGGGTCTAGGAGGACTATGGTCTCACAACACCAAGACATGAAATAAATGTTTGCACTTATTTTGTCTTTGCACAAACTTGTGTCCGGCGGAATTGAACCCGCAACTTCCATGATATACGAGATATGAGCTGATCTGCCTAACCACTACACCACAAAGGCGTCCTAGAAGAATGCCGTGAACGTTGTAGCACGAGAGACTGTACTGTCATTTGAAAAATTTTCGGTCAGGCGAGGATCGTTCACGGAACAGAGTAGTATTATGTACTTAATATTTTTGCCTGTGTCGGTACCACGTATGCGGGAGGCCATCTGAGTAGATACCACAGCTTTGCCAGTTATTCTGCCGCCAAGCAGTAGTGAGTAAACATTACTGTGTTCAAGTTTGAAGGGCATTGTAGCCAGCAAAATTACTGGGCTTATGAGAATCAATATCTGATGTCTCGGGGTGATGAGCGCAATGCAATGCGACGCTAGTAGTGCTAGTGTGCTTTTTATGCTATTACAAGTTCTGGGTGGAACTGCAATTGTTATGGGCAGGTGTTCCATCAGGCGAACGACTTGCTCGTCCCATCACTTAGTACCATAAAAAAACAGAGAAATGGAGACTATGTTCGGTGCCGTTGCATTCACGGTATGCTACGGTGTAATACGTGGAATCCTTTATTGGTTAACGCTTCAACAATATTCACTTGTGTCGATTGCCTTCAGGCAGACGCTGGGATTGGAGAGCTGATTGATGCATCATAATGCTAGGAATTGGTTAAGTGCTTTGATAAGATCTATGGCCTTGTCGTCAAAAATGTTTACGGAGAAACCAGCAGGTATGTTTTCCCATGAATTATGTTGTTGCAGTTTTGTTTATTTTGAAGTAACAAATTAAGGTGTTTCCTGAGTAAAATTATTTTAATATCTGGATTTATTGGTCTGAATAGTCATGAAACATTGGTACCTTTAGAAAAAGCATTTAAAGAGAAAAACCATTTATTTGACAACCACAAAGACATAGATGAAAAGACACACACGTAGGATAAAATACAAAAACAGAGAGAAAGAATACTTATAACAAAAATATACGAAATACATGAATAGATAAAGTTTGTGGTGCCAAAAAGGACTACAACTCAGCACATATGTCTAATTTCGATTACATCAGACGCTGGTTTTCAGTATATTAAATTGTTTATACGAGTATACGAGTTTATATATACCTTATGTATCCGGTCTAAGCTACAGGTCTAAACATATAAACCGAAAATCTCCTCCAATTTCGTTTGAAGTTAACTAAAAAGGAAAAAGAACAATCTAACGCAACCCAACCAGATCATAATCTCACTCAGATTCGAATGGCCAGTGACATTCAATTGTCCGAAAAAACAATTCCAATTTTGAATATAATAAAAAAAATTAAAACGACTGCCATTTCCAGCCAGTGTGGCGTTCAAATTAAAAATCGCGAAAATTGACGGTAGAGTGAAAACATATAAATCTGAAGGCTAGCGGAAAATTAAAAAGGCTCCCGAGGCGTCGAGCGATGGCAGCTGCCGCTTGGCACCGTTCGAAAGGGGATGATCAACCAATCCCTCATTACTTTATGTAGCGACGCTTTTTTAAAACAGGTTTTAATAGAGTGCCGAATCGACTTCTTGCTAAAATTGGTAGCGTGAATTATCCAGTTGTATTTTAACTACTATTTTTTTTATAGCAATGTGGAACACAGCGTCATCGGTTGGTGTCGGCAATTTTATTGTGCTCAGCTATGAAGTTAGCATTGCTTGATGTTGGTCTCTGTGTTCGTCGGTCCAGACCATAAGTGGAAAGCACAGTGGGCTAGATTGAGATTTCTCGCAATGCTACACGTGCATCTAGCACAGGTAGCCGTAATCCTACCTCTTGTGGTTGTGGCAAATGGACCAGCATGCGGGTGCCCATACTGGTGTATATTAGTGTAAAGAAATATGCATTCCAGAACTATATTGACATTCTTCGCATTGATGGACGTGCACCTAAAGGAACTTCGGTTTGGGACAAAGCTAGAGCGAGTGTGGCTCAGCGGGAGCTCACGCGCCTTTCGATCAGACGCACCTGGGTTCGAATCCCGACTCGGCCCTGCACCAATGACTTATAGTTAAGTGCAGATTTTGCACGCTCGCTATAAAACGGTGAAGGAAAACATGATGAAACCCGCTTACGCGCTTTGGAGTGGTAGGCTCTGGCCGTGGTTGTAATACCACCCGCCGAACAAAGCCATGCCGTCAAGCGACCTAGTCGTGTTTCGGGATGATTTCCGGTGAACCATCGAGGAGACGGGTCTGAGCAGCCGCTCAACTACCGTCTCTCTATCTACACACATCAAAAGTGTCTAGGGATCAAGCATTTTTATGCGGATTTCTTGAGATTGAGATGTGGCTTTGTAATAAATTTATGATTTTATAAATTTATATGGATCCTTTTTGGTGCATTTCATAATTTGAATCAGGAACTGTGAATCAAATTCGAGTAAAAGATGAAAATCAGCTGTCAATATTTTCCCTATAAAAACATACAACGCATTGAAGACATTATTAGTGCTACTGTTTCCCTACTACTGATTAAAACCAACGTTATTATGGAGCGGCGACGTCATTTAAGCAGGGAAGAAATGCTCAGAGCCGTGGGAATGATAGAAGCTGGTTCCCGGCAACGTACTGTGGCTTTAGCTCTGAATACAAGTCAGAGTGTTATCAGTCGACTTTGGACACGTTACCGAAGCACTGGTACCGTGGCTGAGCGCCATGGAGGACGGTATCGCTGCACCACACGGAGACAAGACCGATACATTCAAATCTTAACTCGAAGAGCTCCAACAATAACCGCTATGATGTTAGCCGTGAGGCTTCATCACTCTTCAGGGAACTTAATTAGCGACCAAACAGTCAGAAACCGCTTGCATGAAGTGAACCTTCATTCCCGAAGACCGCTACGGGTACCACCTATAGCAATGCACAATCGTAGGATTCGATATCAATGGGCTCTTGAACACAGAAATTGGGCAGAAGAACAATGGCGTTTCGTGTGCGTTTCTGATGAGTCTCGTTTTGGTATGAGACCGGATACAAGACGTATACGACACTGGAGAACCCCTGGACGCCAACAGCGATTAAAATCCTGCCAGGAAGTCCATCCTTATAGTGGTGGAACCATCATGGTATGGGCGGGTATTTGGATCGGCGGAAGAACTGAGTTGATTTGGATCAGAGGCAACCTCAACGCTCAAATTTATGCTGAGACGATTGTATCAGACGTCATCGTTCCTCTACAAGTGCAAATCGGTCCCTTATTTCAGTTAATGCAGCATGATAATGCACGACCGCACACCGCAAGAGTTGTAAGACAGACTCTCGCCGCAGCTAACATCAATGTCCTGCCCTGGCCTGCTCAGTCGCCAGACTTGAACCCGATTGAGCATGCATGGGATATGCTACAGAGAAGAGCTCTGCCGAATATGGAGGGTATCCAGTCGCAAGAAGACCTTTTTTTGTTGTTGCAACGAACATGGGCGGCCATTCCACAGCGTGATTTGGATGAACTCATTTTGAGTATGCCAAACCGATGTTCTTGTGTTGTTAGTGTTCGCGGTAGAAACACGGATTATTAATTGTTTAAGTTACCCAATAAAATTTTAAAGAAAACTGTTATTTCAGTCTTTTTTTCGAACTTTAATGTTAGTGGTTCAAATGTCAAAAATCCCTTTATTGGGAAAATGGCAAATTTCTTTATTAATGCAAAGGTGACTTGGTTTATCGTTACTGTGACAAACGAAAACACTTTATTTGATGAATCCTTAAAGAAAATTTTAATTAATATCAATCAGGAGAAAAGTTATTGCAAAAATATATGTTGATCCCTAGACACTTTTGATGTGTGTATGTGCTCTATCTTAGGCCACATCATCGTGAAGCGATGGATCAGGCGAGATAGTGGCCAAACATGGATCTATTAAGCGTAAAAAAAAAAAACTTCAAATGGTACCTACCTCAGCTTAGCTACCTCAGCTTTATTTTCGTTGCCAAATCCACACACACAATATCGAAGCTAACGACTGCCGAATCCAATAACCCTACTACCTCCCATTTGCTCGATATTGGACTACATCGTTTAGGTTAATGATACAGTAATGCGTTTGCAGTGTTGCCGCCGCCGAAGCAGGGAGTCGCGGGAATGGCTCATTAACAAAAACTGTTAATGGTGCCTAGTTGACTTCACTTTTCCGTTAGTTTGGATTGTTAGAGCTACGTTTATAGGCTACTAAGTACCATCATAGCATAATATAAGACGCCTAATCCATAGAGGGTCTATTGAGATTGGACTTGACAATTACTTTAATATTGTGGGCTATACGTATGTGAGCAACATGGTCCGGAACTGCTATTTTGCGTCTATGCACTCGCTGCTTCAGTACGTCGTCGAACTCTGGGGACTAGCTGTTGAATGCTGACTCAGATCGTGTCCTCAGAATGCAGAAAATAGCGCTACGAGCCATAGCGGTAGTGCCACATGATGAATCAGCGTTGCCTCTATTCCGGTCAATGAATTTTAAATATTTTAACCGTACCGGCACTAGGGTGTCTTCAGGCCGCATTGTATGCCAGAGAGCACTTGGATGAGTACCCTAAGCTAGGCGATGGCACGTGTACTGCAGGAGGAACGCGCACCGGCTGCGAGCAGTGCCGCGGCGGCTGACGAAGACGTTCAAACTAGTGCACGTAATGACGCCGGCAGTATACAACCGGCTGCCAGATACTGTGCGAATGCACCATCGAAGGGTGCCTTTAAAAATCACCTCAAAAAGTGGCTTGTTGATCAGTCCTACTATAAATTAGAGGATATAATTACTGCAAATTGATTCTATTCAATAATTCGTTTTTTTCTGTAATTGAATATAATTATTTATTATTTAATTTTATGTAATTTATGTTATTATTATTTCCAATATGAGTTATTTATGAAGAAAATTACAAACTCTCACGTTTTCTTTTCATTGTGTGGCTTATAAATACCATCAAATACTATAAGAGACCAACTAATGTTAAAGAAACAACTAAAAAGTCAACATTCGTAAAAAAAGGTAAAATTTATATAATAAATACCTATGTTATAAAAAATGTTTTGTTACAAAGGATTTTAAAGGAGGAAATGAATACCCTTAGGACTTATCCTCGGGCACGTAGCCTATAAAATAAACAGAAGCTATATATTTTCCTCAATTCGAATCTAAAGCTATCCCTTCATAAAGAATTCCAGTCGTGCATTCTCGCGTTACGACCATCTTGAGATTTATGGCGACCCACTGTCCGCATTATTGTTCGAAATTTGAAAATCTTTTTTTTTTTTCAAATATTTTAAGTATTTAGCCAGCAGAAGAGGCTCTATGGCCAGCAGCATTCTCTCAAATGTCAAATTTTTTTTTTATACTTAGTATTTAACCAGAATGAATACTATCGGATATAAGAATTGACATACTGTCTTATGTAGTATTGTATTCTCTTTGGTGTACTGTAGTATACTGTAAAAAGACCTTTCTCTGATTTTATGTGATTCGGTCGTATGGATAGTATATGGATAGTTGAAGGTAGGTTTACCTCCCGGTTCAGATAAGAGGTCAAGATTCTAACGTCTGATAAAAGTATACTTTACCTTTTTGAATAGCATAGAAAAGAAATAGGTACTTCCCTATACTAAATGATATGCTATTATTTTGCTAGAATTCACAAAATTAAAAAAAAACAAAATCAATATTACAATATAATATAGGTACTTATAACCCACCTAAGAATCAGCTCACACATTTTGAAAACTCACTATGAGAGAAGGCCCAGGTCCCAGGAACGTGATGGGCTGATGATGATGAAGAATCATCTCAGATTTTCAAAGCTAGTACTGAAAACCGCATCGAAATCCCAGGGTGTAACATCGAAAAGGTTAGTATGGAGACCTCCGAAACTTTAAAAGATAGAAAAATATATTTTAAGGAACTATGTCGTCGATTTTACAAATCAGAAAAACGACATTCGTAGATATTAAAAAAACTCACAAGCGACTCGAATCCGTTCATTTCGAAAAAAATATCGTTATTTTATTGCAATATTGATTGTGTAGATTGTAATCTAATCTAATCTAAGGAGTAAATGTTGCTATGTAACCTTGTCTCTAATATTAAAAGAAATTGCCGTTTTTGCCATTAGATACAATATCTATAACATTTCTAAAAAAGAAACAGCAAATAACTTGGACTTGTCACTGCTCTCATAAAGCCCTCCGCCGTTAATTTCGCGGTAAAATATTTCAATCGGCATAAAATCTGGTATAAATCAATCAATAAATGCCAGTTCTCCGTTCGGCTGAATTAAATTCTCTATAATTCAGGGAATTCTTGTCACTGATCAATTGGCTAATCGCGGAGAGAAGGATTATTAGATTTGCCGACAACACTTCAACGTTTCTCGGGTCTTAGAGAGTTCGTTTTATTTATTGTATTATCCTTAATCTCTTCCTACTGTATATAGAGATAAGAGAAAGGCAATATAGTTAAAAATGTTGGATACATTATAAATGCGAAAGTTTGTGAGGATGTTTGGATGGATGTTTGTTACTCAATCACCCAAAAACTAATAAACGGATTTTGATGAAATTTGGTATGTAGGTACTTTAGGTCTTGGAAAAGGATATAGGCTACTCTTTATCCCGGGAAACCGCGGGTGAAACCGCAAGGCACAGCACACTTATGAAAATCTACAGAAGCAATTATTTGTGTAACTTGGTTCACCAATAGTTTTTCTAGCTTCAGTAGGATCCTTTAAAAAAACGAATGTTCTTTGGCTGTTAATTTACATTTCTTAAAGCCGAGGCGTAAAGTTTCAATATGAAGTTCTCCTAAAAGCCTAAAACTGAAGTCTTTATAAATAAAACTAGCTGCGCCCTGCGATTGTACCCGCGGTTTCTCGGGATAAAAAGAAGCCTATTCGTTAATCTAGGGTATAAGCTATCTCCGTTCCTAATTTCACTGAAATCCGTTGGGTTAGAACAGCGAGATGAAGTAACATTAACATAACACAGTGACACACTTGCATACAAACTTCCGCATTTATAATATTAATCAGATCGGTACTTATCAATTAATTATGATTTAGCTTTTTGATAAGCGAAAGTTTACAATATATTGTTCAGTAGCTGCGCCCTACGATTTCACTCGTGGTTTCCCGGGATAAAAAGTAGCCTATGTCCTTTTTCAGGACCTAAAGTGCACACACACCAAATTTCATCAAAACATGTTTAGTCATTTTTGCGTGATGGGGTAACAAACATCCATCCATCCTCACAAACTTTCGCATTAATAGTAGGATTCCGCTACGCAGAGCACACACAAACAACTAAATATTATATTGAAGGTGAGATCTTCTCTTATTAGAGACGCTCTACCTTCGCCAACATTCTTTCTCTGACTTTTGTCTCCGCGAAACAAAAAGCGACAACAACCATAATTTCAAAGGCCAATATTGTGTGTGATAAATTGTTAAGCTCAGGTGCGATATTTCAGTGGAATGTTGTGTTTTCGCCATAACATTGTGCTGTAGGTATGTACTTATAGCACTTACAGGTATACCTACGTGGGCGTATCTAGAATTTAGATGAGGGTCAAGCTCGATTGAAAAACTAGAACTCTAATCTGGCCCCAATTGCTAGAATTTAAATTCGGGGTGGGCTTTCGGTTTTAATTTTATTAGCCGGATCTACACCGGCCGATCCACGTTCCGAATTTCCGATCCACGATCGAACCTTTACTTCGTTTGGTTAGTCGTCACAGATTACTCACTAGTTACTACGTAGCGTCTCGTTCTTGCCGTTTAAATGGGGTGAGACGCGTTCACGCCGACCGACCGCGCGTTTGGATCGTGATTATGCCGCGCGCGTTGGATCGGACATAGACTGGTGTTGAGCCGGCTATTTAAGTAGCTTATGCAGGTTGTTTTTGCTAAAACTTTTTTGTTTTAAACTTAATTTTCAAATAAAAAACCCTAATAAATCTCAATTCCTATTTTCATTTTTCCAAAATTGTCTAAGTAGCATACGTAGAGAAATAGATACAGTAGTAGTATAAAAGGAGAGGGGTTGTACCCCCAAAAATGTGTCCTGGCTGCATGCAGGTATAGATACCATTATTTCAGACCAGGCACCGCGGGTGCTGTTTTAATTTTCCGCTGTCCTTTAATTTATAGTACGCCCCAAATGAAAACTCATTGACTTTTTTTGTCCGGTTCCGTGATTGCTTCAAATAATTTGTTTCTGTTTCCGCCCTGTTATAGAAAACGTGCTTTTTAGACTACCTAATCTGAAAGGCCTTTAATTAAGTACCTAAAAGAGAAAGTTTGAGTTTACACAGATTTTGAAGACCCATAACATTTGTTACACAAAAAGTCTTAATAACAAAACAAAGTTCGTTCTAGTACCTGTATAAATTCTACCACACGCACATTTAACTTTAGCAGGGAACATTAAAAGGCTCCGCATTATCTTGAAGAGTTCCAAACAAAATCCAAATTTGGGCCAACAAAGGGTTCAAAATTAACAGGGCGAGACTAACAAACAATTTAATTGAGTTAACCTGTAAATGCCATGTTCTAGTCAGTCAACCCATTCACAACTTGCGAACAGTAAGGACTCTGCGTACGAGCGAACAGAGTGGAAATACACAACTAACAAGAAATTTGTTGCACTATGAAATTATGATTCATAAGACATTTTTCAATGTTCGGCTGAGTTAAATAACGCAGAGATAGTGTAACTTTTCATGAAAAACCAAGATAATGTAGATAAAAAAAATATTTTACAAGTATCCATTTCATCAAAATAAACCGACTTCAATGTATCTTCGAAGTCCAAGGTCAAATGTCGATGAAATTTGTATGGGTATGTACCACTATATATACCACTACACAAATATATACCACTTCGTAGCTATACTGAATCCAACGCAAAAAGAATTTTCCAAATCGGTTCATAAATGACGGAGTTCTGAGATAACAAACATTAAAAAAAAAATAGTTGAATAGAGAACCTTCTCCTTTCTTTGAAGTCGTTTATAAACCACGTTTTATGCATTGTAACAAAATTGTGAGCTACCCTGAAAGTTTCAGCTGGATAGCGAATCGGTAAGTGCATGAAATTTGAGTTGCAAGATTCCACCCGGAACGACAGACAGACAAACAAGAGAGTGACTTATTAAAAACGTGGTAAAAAAAATATTGCCTAGGGCCCGCAGTTTCTTGTCTGATCTTCTGGGTAGTGGTTCTTCATTCGATTCGGTGGTAGAGTCATTGTAATAAATGACGTTCATAAGTGCGTCTGTGATGCCAAAATTAAATAAAATCTTTTGAATTTTGAACTTTATGTAGAAATTGTATGTCTCTCCTTAGTTCTTCTAGAGTATATCCGGTCTCTCAGTCTTCAATTGCATTATCGACATATTCCTCGAAGCGCATCAGTCTAAAGCACCAACACAAGTTAAAAATCTATTCCACGAAGAGCACTCATCAATAATTTTTGGTGTTTCTTGGATTACCTCTTCGTTGCATAATATGTCTGAGGCGGTGGACAAATCAGTGTTAGGCAAATGTTTTTAACGTACTTTTGTATCACGGGTTTGATTCCCGTCCATATTCATAAATTGCGGTACCTACCTACCCCACTAGTTTTTACAGTGTATCATTAATGATGAAGTGCTCATACTGTTTTTTTATTGTGGCCCTTATCTGGGTTGACGCAATCTCGCTCAGTCAGTTTTAGTAAATTGTACCCGTTTAGGCCATTTATTTCTTTCAACTTTAAATGGATTTCGTGTTGCGACTTTGGGATTAGTATAAAAGAGATAAGATTCCAATTCAACTTGACAAACAGAAACTAGGAATGTTCACTTTAACTCTTTAAGAAGTTTGAAATTTTCAACGCTTTGTTACTTTAAATGGCGTGATATATAACAATCATGTATTTATTATGTAGGTAGGAAATACACAAAAAAAACAGGTTAGGTAAGAAGCTAGTCTTGTACCTACATTATTATGTTTGGAAACTTATATAGGTATCTGTTAAGAATCATGTGTCCAGGTATTGGGAACGTAATAGGCTCAAGATAGGTAATGACGATAAGACCTAACGATACAAACATCAACGAGAAAAAATATTATGTTCTTACATATCCGTATATTTACGAAAATATTTCATAAAGACATGAGTACAATTCGCAAAATTTCAAATATATAATATACTATCAAAATCCGTGACTTAAAAACTACCTCAAAATGACTACCTCCCTACACCCAAGCATAAAATAAACAAACACATACATCACAAGAAATGGAGAAATATCGCTAGCGGGTCCATAACTTCATATTTCCTTTACATTTCCTTTCATTACGCGTTTTTTCGAGACAAGTCTCTAATCTTAAGCGTGCCGGCGCCGCCCGTCCTGTCTCAGAAAATTAAATTATGCTTTTCCATGAATATTATACTCGATGTCATCAATTTGCGTTACTTAACTCAGCCGAGCAATGAAAAATGTCTTATGAATCACAATTTCATAGTACAAGTCCCCAAGGCTTAGTAACCTGTCGAGAAAGGGATAAGAATAGAGTATTTTAGTAGCGTAAGAAAATAACCCACTGCGGGTTAGGCCCTATTTACTAGATATCGGTGCGCATGATATTTTCAGGAAAAAATAAGTACAGACCTGTTGACATAAAAACCTTTTTAAATTTCGATAGCTTTGACATTTTATGCAAGATGCAGCTTCTGCCAGAGACAGATTTAACTTAGAGTCGCGACGGGTGATGGGGCCATATGAGGTTTGCATAAAGAAATTGTACGGGTTTGCGAAACCTGGTTATCGCAATATGAAATGTCCCAACGGCACTGCAACAGACAATTCACTGCTGCTGCAGAAATGCTACAGAAACCCAATAAAAAGTACTAGTAGGTACCTCTTCAGTATAGTCCGAATCACAAACTTTTTCAATGTATATCCACATCAATAAAAATACGTAAACCAAAAAGGTATGTACATGCCGTAATCTGCACATTAATCAGCCAACGCGAATAATCTGGGCAATGCAGCCGTGCATACGTTTCAGTCCCTTTCCAAGGTAGTTTTTTATCGTAGAGCCGAGATAAATTTCCGGTTAGCGGGGGTCCAGCGTTGATTTATACCGGGCGTCAGTCAGGATACGAATTACTGAAGCAACGATGTAAATCACCTTCGTACGATTCGAATCGATACTTCCCTAATACGTATCGAGGCGCTAGGTTGGGCTTAAGACTTTACGTCTGATGCCCACATATTTGGTTACGTATTTACGTGTTTATATAGCACCTAGAGAGTTCTTTTTCAGGAGCATCTGACTGAACTTCCCTCTCAGTGCCAGGTATTCTATAGTAAACTGTGTTTCAGTTCAAACTACTGAATGGCCCTCTAACTTTTTTGGCAGGCACTCTACAATCAGGCGTACATCCTATCCTATCTCATTACCTTTGTTTTCGGCAAATTAACGTAAAACAAAGCTAAATTAACGTAAGACAGGTAATTAAAAAATATGATATTAACCTCATCGTAACCTCAACAGCCTCGAGAAAGATAAAATTTTAATTAGGGTCGTTTTAAAAGTTCCACATAACCCTAAAGGGAAGTCGTGACGTTAATAAGGCCAACGACAGCTTAAAAGATTAAAACAATAAGTAAGTTCATAAAAAAGGGCAACCTCGTTCCTGTACTGATGTTTATTGCTACAGCAGGTCTGGTGTCGAAACTTTTTATACGTAGAAAGTTAAAGGTCGTAAAACAGGTTCAGGTGGATTAAAAAGGGAGAAGTTTAAGGGGACCATTGTGTTGTAGGGGACGTTGCAGGCTGTTGTCTAATATTTTACATCTGTCATAACTTTTGTAAGTTTGTGGAATTGGCTTAAAAGTTTGTTTAAAGGAGGACGTGGGGAACTTATTTGCTGAGGTCATTTTGCAGTCGAATCGAAAGTTTGTAAGTATCGATGGATGGATGAATGTTTATTACTCAATCACGCAAAAACTACTGCAATGAAAATATCAAGTGTCATACCAAATTTCATTAAATTCCGTTCAGTAGCTTTTGCGTGGTTGAGTAACGAACATTAATCCATCCATTTATTTATTTATTTCAATGTAGGTGCCCGTTACACTTACATCCATGCACCCACATATACATAATAATATATATCCTCACAAACTTTCCCATTTGAAATACCTATGTGTAAGTATAATATAATATAAGTAGGATCTTATTTTATTCAGCTGCTCAATATCATCTGATTCGCAAACTATAAAAAAATTTACAATACCTACGCCAAGACTTTCATCACAGAAACAGCCTACACTGAGATAAAAGAATTGGAGCGAAACGTCTAGGTAGGTACTCATCACACCTCAGGTAATTACAGCTTTAAAAGCTCCCGACTAAAGTCGAAATTCCTTTAATAGCACCACAAAAGTTTTGCTTTTAAAAACACCAAGCAAAGTGGAGTCTCGAGCGCTTTAGAATCGGAATGGGGATGAGAAATGGAAACACAAAGGTACTCATGCTCCCTGAAACATGGCGCACAAACCGTACGGAGAAGATACGCAATGTTAATAAGTGTATTGTGAATTCACTAAAAGCACAGAATACTAAGGGACAGAAGCATCACTCCGCAAAGAAATTTAAACAAATAGCGACTCTTGCTATGACGCAATAAAATTCAATTCCGCTCGCGTAGCGCTGCATACCTACCAGTCATATTAACCTACAGAGCACCTCCCTTTCTATCGCATAGCTCTTATCTCTTCTGACGCGGCACGTGTAAAGACGCGCGACCCGTCATCGGAGTCCGGCTATGTACTTGTAGCTTCGTACCTACAGTGCGGAGTGCGCTAGGCCTGCTAAAAGTTAGGCTAGTTAAGAGCTTGCTCCATTCTCCATTCTTCTCCCTCTGCGCATTGCCATTTTAGTACCTACTCAACTTTGAGCTATAGTAGGTACTTACCTAAGTACCTACTTAGCCGTGCTGATAAGATATTCAGTCATCAAACATAATTTGTATAAAATATACATAAGAAAATAAGTAAGTTTTTGTTTTGTTACTGAATGACGAGCCGAGCAGGTAGTATGCCTGATGGTAAGCAATACACCAGCCCATAACAATAACAGCGCCACCCAGAACTTTGTTTTGCAAAATCCTGCGCGGCGCTGTACTGCGCTCGTCACCCTGAGACAATTACCTGTTGAGTCTCAGAATGCCCAGTAATTTCGCTGGCTACAATGCCCTTCAAGCCGGAACACAATAATGCTTGCGCATTACAGCTTGGCGGCTGAATAACTGGCAAAGCGGTGGTACCCATCCATACGGCCTCTCGCATACGAGATCTACCAGTACAGCAAGACTTTATTAAATTCCAAACATCTGCTTATCTATTTTGTTTTTCTACTCAGAAAATAATCGACGCATTCACTTTGAAACAAGGCTCAATCCATAAACGCCATTCGCACGTGTCCATTTTACAAAAAAAAGTTAATTTAACCTTCGAATGCCGGGTGCCGGAGTCATAGAGCGTTGCAACTGCCTTACGGTGCTGAAAAATTACCGCCGGGAAATCTCGAGCACCCTTCGAAATGCAGCGAGGGCGGGTCCTACTATGGAAACGAGAAAACTCGATAGTAATCTAGCCCGAGAATGAGCCAAAATATGATAAAGATGTCGCAGAATTGAGACTTTTATTCAGATTATAAAAAGACTTTGTCTTAGTTATTTTTTTATTATTAGGTACACTTTACTACTACTTTTTAACCGATTTCAAAATAGGAGAAGGTTCTCTGTTCGATTGTATTTTTTTTATGTTTGTTACCTCAGCACTCTGTCATTTTTGAACTGATTTGGAAAATAGTATACATTTTTATCCACATTTCACTATTTTAGGTACAATAAAACTTATTGTAAAATAGTTTAAAACTATGGTATGTATGACTCTGCTTCTCAAAATACTATTATTGGTTAGCGAGGTTTTCTTTGTTAGGACTAGCAATGGAAGGAAATTATAAATGACTCTTTATATTTTTTATCACGATTTATTGTTCCCTTTTGAGGTACGGAACCCTTAAATTAAGTTATTTTATTATTCTATCGCCAGCAATAATCTACTGCCTATGCCGATGCCTGTTCGTAACTCGATCGTAAGCCCTTAGTGGCTCCCATGTACTTATTGCGATCATCACCTCACATCGTAGCTCGCTAGGCTCGGTAGAAGAGAATTTCTTGCCTAATGTCAGCGCTTAAGTATGGAATGAATAATAGTATGATATCGCATCGTTATGAACCGCATTTGTTTTCTAAAAGTTATGTAGGTATTCGATAAATGCCGTTATGATAAATTTTCACGATTGTGTGTATAAGCACAGAATAACTACACTAAGTAAAGCACTAAGTAAAGCAGGATAGGATAGGATAAATATTAGGTATATATACTTATATATATATATATATATATAATACTATATATATATATATATATATAATACTATATATATATATATATATAATACTATATATATATATATATAATACTATATATATATATATATATATGTATATATATATTCTCGTTGCTAGTAAAGCGAACTTGCCAACAGCAAGCTTAATATCTCAACTTAAAAGTATCACATAGATAGGATACCTACCTAATTAGAACTAGAATTCCCTGTATATAGAGAACTAGAACTATGCATAGTTCTCATGAGAACCATGGTCCCATCACACCCAGACAAAAAATACCAAAATAATAACAATAATAGGTAAATTCATTTACTTCAGGCAATAATAAAAAAACACAGAGTAATCATATCAGAGGCCCATATCACAAATACCTAGAGACTAACATATATATAAAATTTATAAAAACACTATATCTTAAAGTTGGGCATTTAAGTGGCAGCTTCGCTTCCCTATAGCGTCGGCAGACCACACCTTCTGGCCAGAAGATCGGACTAAGGAACATCGTCGTAAGTGCTGCTGGAATCCTTAGCTTCCACGACTTGAAATGCATGCGCCCTTTTTCTGTACACAACTATTTGACTCGTAGTGGAAATCACAACCTCTGAGGTGCATGAGAAATGAACTGACTCGCCCAGGCATACTACACCACAGAGACTATACTTTTAGATTTAAAAACACGTACCTTAATTAGATAGGTCAAATATTTGTACAACCAACGAATGCAAGATAAAGAGAATCTCATATTATGCATTCAAAAGTTCCTCTTTATCTTACCAGCGAGTAACCCAATTCAAAGGCGGCAGTTCCTTTATTCACTGGCGTTGGTACACTCTGCGGGACAGCCAGGGACCGTCCGGGACCGCCCGGTACCTGCACTGGTCAACATCCGGACCGGCCGGACGTCATTCCAGCGCCGGAAAATCGGCAATCTCCCCTCAAAAGCATTTTTTATTTCATATTCACGTTATTTGCATCTGGTGCTGATTGGGCGACGCTCGTAATGTTATGTAAGAATTTAGAAGCTTCAGCACCTAGGTCTGAAAGTATTATATACCTACCTACTTTGTGTATATGGCGATAAATGAATCATTTAAGTGAAGAGAGCTCTGTCAACGTCATGATGACGATGACGACGACGACATCGACACTATGGCACAAAGTAACTATTATGTAATCTGTGCTAGGGGCCTTTTAGCCCCAAGGTTTGGGATATAGTTACTTACCTAAAAAACTGAGATTATTGATGATGGAGACGAGTTCTTATTTTGATCACGATCATTCAGATTCTTGTAGTAGATACTAATGTGTAGAATTACCTAATTGAAGTAAAATTAGCTCATCCTACAAGATAAGTAGGTACCTACATAGGTATGTCAAACATAAAAAAAACAGGCTGTAACCGGAAATATTCTTTTAAAAGTCCCTACCCGTTTCCAGTTCGCAATAACTCATGATTTATAGCACTAAGATATTTATTGGACTAATAAAATTTGTCCTTAGTCCTGCTCCCCACCTACTTGTTTTATGGAGCTTCTAAGTGTAAAATGTATGAATTTTTGAGTTATATTCATTGATTTATGAAGTAGCGGAAATTCCCACCGCAAATGCTAGGTTCGTGCACCACAAAAGTATGGTATAATTAGTTAATTACGACTCCTTATTCTACCACTGCCTTCTTTCGTGTATCACGATCCATGCTCTCCTTCTCTCTATATTAAAGAAGACAGTACCTAGTCCTGTTTTTTTTATCTTGCCTCTTGTCTTAACTTCTATTTATTGTATCTGTGATTGTATTCTGAAACTTACTAATATTCCTGACAAGTGCCCTCTGCTGGAAATATGGTAAACTACGCTCGCTTTAAGTCGGTCTCTCGGTTGCATTTCGGCGTTGAAAACATATTGTATTCTACCGACAACAGATGGCGATTTCGACAACTTTTATATCGACGATCGAGTTAAGTGATTGGGCAAGTCAATATATCATATACCATGGAGGTTGCGGGTTCAATTTCCGCTACAGAACCAATTTTACAAATAGAAAAAAAACAAGCATTTTGTTTCATGGTGGTGGGACCATGGTCCTTCCTAGTTCCCTAGTTGCAGGGAATCCTAGCTAGGGGCCAGGCTTGTGTATGATTGATCATAGTATGTTATTTTTTTTTTAATGTCATGATAATTATCAAAGAAAACATTAGCAATTTCAAACTTTTTGAAATAAATCGTTTATGAGGCGTTATTATAAAATAATATATTACTTCAGAAACTTTTTACATCAAATTAAACAAAATGCATAACTCAACTAAATATTTAATAAAACCTATTTTTACCTAAAAACAAACATTTTACGATGCAATATAAATTAAACTTCATCTATCAGCCTGAACCTTTGATGCTGAGGTTCCGGTATTACATTAAAGTATTTCTTCAGAATGGTCTGGTCAGTGCGGCCGCCGTAAAAACGCTGCACCCAAGTGTGGTCCAACTTAGGGTCAAACTTCTCACATGTAATTACTACTTTGCCTGCTTCAATGGCGAACAGAGTGCCGTTGCGGCCAAAGCCAACCTGTGTAGATGAAAGATTATATATTGATTTGCCATATAACTAACATGAATGATGAAACAATGGTTTTACCATTACTTTGTTGAAATAGCAAATAATATTTTAAATTTCAAAAGCATGAAGAATTGTACTGGCCGGCCCATTAAAGAAAGTGATTATGTGTGTTAGCTGTGAGTTGAAGCATTGATAAATTATGATTATCTCTTATCTCAATAGAGTTTATTATATACCATGGAGCTTATTAAATATGCGAAAGTTTGTGTCGAAAAACTACTACATAGATTTTAAACATTAGGTCCTGGAATAGAACAGGAACAGGATATATTTTATCCTGGAAAATGTTCTATATGGTTAACACTTCTTGGCAGAGCTAGTATAAAATAAAATCACTACATACTTATTTCTATTTATTCACTCACATGATTAGTATCTTCTAGCATTTCGTGGTAAGTCTCTCATATGCAAGGCCATAACGGTCAGTACCAACACTTTGCTATCTCCAAGCAGTAGTGCGCAAGCACATAGCCAGCAAAATTACTGGGCATATGAGACTAAATATTCTGATGTCTCAGCGTGACAAGTGCAATGCTATGCTACACTATATGACTGGGCATGTGAGGCTAAATATTCTGATGTCTCAGGGTGACAAGTGCAATGCTATGCTATATTACTGGGCATATAAGGCTAAATATTCTGATGTCTCGGGGTGACAAATGCAATGCTATTCTACGCTATTGGTGTGTATTCAGCATAACTCACATTCAACCCAGGATGGAAACGGGTGACCCTCTGTGTTGCTAGTATGTGCCCTGCTTTCACAGTATGTCCGTCCTGCACCTTCCATCCTCGATGCTTTGGCTTCACCTTGCAGTTTGTGTTCTGTGTACTACCTCCAGTCTTCTTACTTGCATTACGTATGAATTCTAAAATCATAAGTATAATAAAATGATTGTAATGTCTGAACTAGTATAGGTGAAGTTAAATCTATGATGAATCTAAATACATAGGCACTTTATACAGAGTCAATCAAATCCAAGTAAACTAGGACAGCTCACTCTCTCAGGTAACAAGCACTTCTGAATAATATACGAAAAATACCTACAGGTATTTTTTTATGGGAACTTAGTTATTTCCTAACCTCAATAATGTAAAACCTACCTTTCAAAACATAATCAGATTTAAAAGTATTTAATATGTAATTCAACGACATTATAATATCAATGTTTAGGTCAACACTTCGAGGACATTAATAAATCAGAAAACTGCTATGCAAATTGCAAACAGAAAATAACATAGTATGGAAATAAAAAAAAAGGGAGACTATATTGTACGACCATAATAATGTACAGCCAAAATTGCACAGCCGATTTTGTACAGCCAATATTCCATGTACATCGGATTTCAAATACTCGGCCGGCTTTTCCTGGACGGCAAATATTGCCCGTACAAACTCGGCTCGTGTCGATATTGCACGGCCATTATTGCACAGCCAATAATTCATGTACTGGCTTCCAAATGTCAGGGTGTGCAATCCAGTCTGTACATTATTGGATGCGAAATATAGCCCGTGACGAGTTTGGTACAGCCAGTATTGTACAGGCAATAATACGAAGCCATCCATAGACAAAAGTAGCATTTCACACGATGCCTCGTTTGTTTCAAGCGAGTCTTTGAAGCACAGATTATCAAAACGTGTTCGGTCCCGATCGAACCATAGACTGCAGCTTTATCCCGCTAGGAGCGCTAGTGCTCGTAAATGTTGAAGTTATCATTTTCTTCGTACAAAACAACTAAAACAAGAATTAATAAGATATTGCTGGATATACATAGGGCTAGGTAGGCGAACAACGAGAAATAACTATTTTTTCAAAACAAAGAACACATAGATGGTTTTAGTTAGGTTAAGTGCCAGCTTTTCAACACATATTTCTGCCCTTATGTGATTTATTATGACATACGTGTGGGTGCATTTAACTTATTCTGTTACAGTTCAAAATTATCGATACCTACTTTGATAAAATAGATATACTTCCATACCTACATTTTCCTATAGAATATTTTTTAATGTGCAAGATTCTCTCTAATGAAAAAATGGAAAATACAAATGTTAATCAGCATTGAAATAATAACAAAAGCATTTTTTTTTGTTAAATATTTCAACTTAAGGTCGAATGTCCAATAGATTGTTTTTGAAGACAGTAGGTACCAAGTAGGTACGGCCGCGTTAGTAGTACCACATTATTACAATACATATAGTAGCGCCACCCGTGTAGGTACTTTTGCTGTCACACGCAGATGTGCCAGGGCACTCACAACATGGAAAATAAAATAAATATGATTGGTATTATTTATTTAATTTACAAGTACCTACCAAATATACCTACATATTTACATAACTTGCATATACTCTTAATGTAAATTGTTGCTAATGATAGTAAAAAATATTCTTATAACTGTATTTGTTCCAAAACATATTTCCGGTCGTTTTATAACAGTTACTTATACCTACTAAATAATAAAACAGTATAGTGTAACCTTAGGAACTCTGTCCCCCGCACTAGATCTCTGGTGAGCCTGTACAGCGGGGTTACAGTGGATCACTCCGGCTACTCCTATCTCTATTTCATTGCGTACATATAGTTACGTAGGTACCTACGATTATAGTAGGTAGATAAACTCGTTCTCCATTTCAAGAGCTTGCATTTCCTCTTTTAAAATATTGGCTGATTTATCAAGATTGCTCAAACGTAGATTTAATGGCTATCCTTTGTTTGTTTTTTGAGACCACGGTCCTCGTAGTTCCTGGTTCCCTAGATATAGGGGATCCTAGTTAGGAGCCAGGATTACCTTCTCTGTATAGTTATGACAATATAATGTATGTTCGTAAAAATCTGCACATTTTTTTTACGCTTCTCTATGTTTGGCCACTATCTCACCTAGCAATGATGTGGCTTACAATCAAATGGAGCACATAGATCTAGAGAAAGTTGGCGGCAGTTCAAGGTGAATAGTGACCATCACAAATCACAACATAAACACTAGAAATAAGGATAGAATTTCAGTACCTAGGCTTAGACTGAGTAAAACTGGTAAAACGAATAAGTCCTCCATGGGCAATTGCCTACGTTTTTACAATAAAATTCCAAAATGTATATCTAACGGAGCTCACAGAAAGTAGATTCAAATTGCGTGTGAAAAATATTCTAATGAAAAAAAGCATACCATACAGTTAGTAATTACATAGAAGACAAAGATGCATGGAACATTCCACTTCTGCCAAGTACCTAGCCAACTGGTACATTAGAAACCTAATATTGTCTAAAACCACCTAAAACAAACATTTAATATTGTAACAAAAGTTCTAAAAAAATGCCCCTCAGTTTCTTGTGGTATCTTCTGAGTAATGGTTCTTTTTCCGATACGGTGGTAGAGTCATTGTAATAATTGACCGTCTGTGATGCCAAAATTGAATAAAGAACTTTTGAACTTGAACTTTGAACTTATTGCATGTTTTTTTATGTAACTGAATGACTGACGAGCTGGTCATTTGCCTGATTGTAAGCAATACTACGCTAGCCCAAAACAATAACAGCACCACCCAGAACTTTGTTTTGCAAAATCCTGCGTGGCGCTGCACTGCGGTCCTTATCCTGAGACAATTAACTGTTGAGTCTTATAATGCCCAGTAATTTCGCAGTAATGCCCTTCAAACCGGAACACAGTAATGCTTGCCTCACGCATACGAGAAACCTACCACCAAATAATGTTAATATGTTAATGTTGTTATGTCGTTCGAGAATGGATTCAAATAATAAAATGTCACCATTTTCCATTCATCTCTTACCGATTGCGTGCTCCCAATCCTGTCAAAATATAATCCGTTGTCTTCATACATCTAACTAATATTGTAAGAGCTGTGAGATCTGCAGATACCTACGTTTTTTTTCCTTAGTATGGTTTCATAGCCATTATGATCCCCATTTTTAATACAATCTAGCCAATTGATTATGCTTATAAGTAATTTACATTTAACTTTAACTGATATATTGTTTTTTTTCTTTTTTCAGATAAGTGTCATAAACAAAATTTTAATGATATTTTTCATTTATTATACGTAGTCATCGTGTAGTAGTATTTATTAGTATATTTACAAAGTTATTGATGAACACATTTTTCGTTTTCTAGTAGGTACTCGTACTAATCCGTCCTTCCCAAAGAACAGCTCCAAAATTCTACCAATCATCCACTTTCCGCGGAGAAGGTTGTCGTCTTGGATGGTTACATCTTATCTCTTACTTTCACATTTTCTTATTGATTGAACCATTTACTCCTGATTGTCAGTTGCGCTAGATGTTCCTTTTTATATTTCTTCCTGATATCTTGTGTTATCTTAGATGTCAACTGCCACTGCGTTCTAGCGTTTTGCTCTGTTTCAATGATTGTGTTAACAATCTGTGTTTCGGTTACTCCATGTGAAAGAAGCTTTTCAAAGTTAAAAATATTAAAATCTTTACTTTAAATTATTAAATTACTTAGGGTCCACAAGGAGCCAAGCGCGACTTACCAATCTTTCGATTTTATCAATTGAAAGAGACAGGGAAGTCAATTTTGTAAATGCTAGTGAATAGGTATAATGTAAAATTAAGTCTCGTAAGCATGTTTAGTATTAAATTTGTTGTTTTATTTTAAGTAGGAATCCTCAATATAAAACCGCTCGGGGTGCCAATCTACCCTACGCTGCGCCGGCCACTGCCTTTGCCTCAAGTTTGCTAGTGTTATTTATTGTGATAGGCCAACGGTGTAGGTACATATTAATATTTTTATTTTTATATATTAGGCACACCAAATACAGCTACATTAAAAAAATACAAATATATAAAAAGCTTAGCAATAATGCAGCTCACAACGCTATTCTCATATTAGGTACTACATATTTTAAAAATAATTGCTAAGAGCTGCTTACAAAACATAAATGAAAATTCCGTTTGTAAGTGTTCTTAAATTTAGGTAAATAAGTGATTGACAAAGAAAAGGCATTAGATATTAACTTAAAAAAAATATTATTTTTTTAAGTTAGTTTTCAATAAAAAAAAATCATTTTAAGAAAAAAAAACAAACCGACTTCAAAGCTATATCAATATTTTTTATTTTTCAAGAAGCTGATATTTTCAAAAAGCGCTGAATCAATATCGATAAAATATATATGGGACCACTTCTGAAGTATGACCTACCAAACAAAAAAAGAACAATCAAAATCGGACTACTCTGTAAAAAGTTATGCGTAGTAATACATTAAAAAATATACACTCGTCGACTTCAGAACCTCCTCCGTTTTTTTCGTCGGTTAATGAATTGGTTATAAATAGGTGGTTAATACATTTTGATAGAAAGTTTTTGTAATATTAAATTGATAAGCATTACAAACAAACAAACAATAATATATAAAAATGTATTCTTAGATTGTATTGTGCCGATATATAACACACCTATTTATTATTATATTATTATTTATAGGCGTATACATTATTCGCTATGAAGCCGTGGTTATGACAATAGTAATTATTTGCTATAAAGTGCGAACTTAACAGAAATTAGTTTAACGTTACAGTCATTATCGAAAGTCTCGTATATATTATATATATATATACGTGCGACTTTCGATCCGACGCACCCGAGTTTGAATCCCGCTGGCCCCATTGACTTTCGTTATGTGTGGATTTAACACTCGCTCTAAAAACGGTGAAGGAAAACATCGTGAGGAAATCGGCATGTCCAAGAAATTATCACAAAAATTCAACATGTGATATTCAACAACCCGCACTGGGCTAGCGTGGTGGATTATGGTTTATACTCTCTCTACGAGAGAAGACCCGTGTCCCAGTAGTGGGAACGTGATGGGCTGACGATGATGAACAGTTATTAGTGTTAAATTTAATCCCCATGATAAGTTAAGTGATGGGCTTCATAATTAGCATTATTAACTCGTTACCTCGGAATGTTTCATGTCATTACTAATATTCGCATTTTTTAATCTTTCGCCCACTCGCAATATCAATATCCCTTGATTATCTAAAAACGGACTCAATTTTACCAAATTGCTTCTGCTATTCGGTTTATTAAATCAATTTAAATCGTCGCAAGTCAATGTCGTTGCTAAATTCACTACACCGCATATATCTTATTACAAGCAACTTCGCCGCCTTTAACTTTGTAATGTGATATACGATTAGCCGTTGTTTACATTTCGTTGTCGCGTCGAATTGTTTTAATTGCTAGTAATGACCATGCTAAGATCTTTGCGATCTTTGTGAATGAGTTATGCCTCTCTAATAACTTCTGAATGATGCTTTCTTCACAATATTTCTGCACAGCATGCACATTGCACACTTTTTCTTTTGTCTTGTAAACCGTTTGTTTTTCGACTAGTGGTAATTCTGTTGCCTTCATCGACTCAGGCCCGTACCACCACGTGTCGTATGCTTTAAATTTTAAAACCATTATGCCTCTACTTACTGAATCAGCTGGATTGGACTCTAGACTTCACATAATGCCAACTGCTCGGTTTTACGACCTTTATTATGTTCTGAACTCTATTAGCTACAAAGGGTTTCCAGCGACCGGGATCTTCCTGTAGCTACCTCACCACTATAGAGTCCGTCCAGCCGTGAATGCCCACGTTGTTTTCGTCAATACATTGTACCTACCTACTACTTATTTTCTCCATCAGTTTAGACAATAATACCGCTTCGCATAACTCCAATCTCAACAAAGATAGGTACAGGTAGGTACCAGTCAGCAAAACGGTATCTTTAACTAGTCTGGTTTGAGCTGCAACCAATACCACTGACATTTGATCGTTATTTACAATTCTTGCGTATCGCTCGATTTTTCCACGCCCCTGAACAAACGAAATAAAATATTAAGAAACTATCTGCCTACTCGAAGAAAACTATCGACGACAGAAAATTCGTTATAATTCATAATTTCTGATAAGAAATAAAGAAATATATTATTTTATAATAAACATTCTTCATATATTTTACTTTTAAGTCATGGGTCTTGAAAATCCCGGCAGGATTCCCGGGACTAGGGTAGGTATTATTTTAAAGACTGGTCCCGGGAGTCAATTTTGGTTCGAAACTGAATGCCCTACTCGGTATATCTTAGGTTATACCTTAGACATACGGTAAATGTTAAAAAAATACTCAAATCTTTCTTGACGTGTCGGCACATCACGGGCATCTACTAATCTAAGGCAATGTCATATATAGGAGCAACGACAAGCGAAGCGAGGAGAAGAGCATTAGTTACCTATGACCACCACAACTCTCGAGCCGAGCGAGCGAAGCGAGCGTGCTGCGGCAGCGGCCGGGGAAGCGCCCGAAGAATTTTAATTTTGTTAAAACGCGTTTTATCTACATAGTTTGACATACTTTTAACTGATATCACAGAATACTAAGGAACAGAAGCATCACTCCGCAAAGAAATTTAAACAAATAGCGACTCATGCTATAACGCAATAAAATTCAATTCAGCTCGCGTAGCGCTGCATACCTACCAGTCATATTAACTTACAGAACGCCTCTCTTTGTGTCGCATCGCATAGCTCTTATCTCTTCTGATGCGGCACGTGGAACGACGCGCGACCCGCCGTCGGTGTCCGGCTATGTACTTGTAGCTTCGTACTCATGGTCATTGTCATGGGCGTACCCACGGTGGGGCATCTGCCCCACCCTAGTCACAAAACAGACTGTTGTGTGCCCTAGTCCCAGACTCGAAGCTAAATTCGGTTTATTAAAAACTAATTATTCATTTGGTGTTTTTTTAAACAATGGTTCTTCTAATTACTACAATTTAAATGGTTTTTCTGGCTAACTGAACTTAAGGCTGAATTGTGGTACAACGTGTGGGAGCAAAATAAATGGCACAGAGCGAACTGAACGATATAGATTTAATTGCGCTAGTTAAAGAAACACAACTGTCTTATCCTGCCATAAAACAGGCGCATACTGTGCACTATCACAGACTAGGAAGTATACTGTGCACTGTCGAAAGGTCAGTCAGTATTTTACGCAGAGTAAAAACTTCGTTGTGGTCAACAATGATAGAAAACCGGCTAGTCGGCCTCTGCATGATATGACATTATAAGTGTGCATAGGAAAAGGGTTCTCTAACCACAATATAAATTAGAAAACGTTTTAGCTAGATTTAGCCAGAACACACGCAGGGTATTATTGAAATAAGGTCAGTAAATAAAAAGCATTTTCAAATTCCTACTACTTTGCTGGGTATGTCCATGGTCATTGTCACAATAATGTAAATGTTTTTGGACTTTTCAAAGTCTGCATGCCTAACACAATTTATTTTACTATTATTATTAATAAACTCTTTATTTCAGACAATATAAAGTACAACAAAGTAAAATTATATAGAATATATACCTTACAGACTAACATACATACAAAAATATTACATTACATTTAATGAACCACACACACTACTTCACTAAGTGTGACTTTTATTTCTAACAATATTCATTTATTTTTATTAGTTATTGGGTATTTTATTTCAATAACTGCATCTTTGTATATCCCATCCGGAGACAATATCATGGAATATTCCTGTGCAATTAATGGCTACGCATTTATTGTCAATTTGGTATTGAAGCAACTCGCAGTTTATAATTTGTCATTATTTTAGGCCTGGAGAAACTCAGACAGAACTTCACTGCTGCTGGCATGATGTGAAGTTAATTTACGGAATAGTTGCTCCACCAATAATATGAATTTTATCAAAGTGCCTGCTCTGGACCGTTGGTTTGTTTCAGTAAGAATCCATATAATGTTGTACATGCAAGTTCTTCATTTCACAGACAGACCCACATCAAGAAGGCCACAATACACTTCTAGTCTCCAGCCGATGGAGCACACTCATGGCACATGCAACTTATTACTTTATGTGTCTTGCTCTACCATTACAGTTGCAGGTTATTATTATGACCTCACTTTGTGCTCATTGTACATCTTGCATTTGACAACAGCGTCGTCTCCGTAAGATTCTCTTGAAGCACTGTAAATGTAAAGCATATGTAAAGACAACTGGATAAGGATTGATATACATGTAAACATAACCTCAAACCTAGAAATTAATGTTTAGAGTTTTTAGGCCTTACGGAACCGATTTATAGCAATCAACAGCTTGTATAACAAACTACTACTGCTACTAATCAGCCCGTATCCACCCACTGCTGGGTATAAGGCTCCTCTAGTTCACGCCACTCATTCCGGTCTTGTGCTAGCTTCATCTATTGCAATCCGACGTATAACAATGTAAAGTTATAATTACAATTTACGTTTTTAAGTTCACTTGTTGTTTAAAACTTTAAATCCGGTTGTTTTGTTTTATTCGTTTAAAGTACACAACACAGAAAGTAAAAATACTACGCTAAGTAGTATACATAATTCATAGATCATACATACCTATACAGATACATCATATACGATATACGAGAATAGATATGCCACTATGTTTAAAATTTAGGATGTGTTGAAAAGCGATCAATAGATGGCGCTTATCAGCTTCATAGTTTCCAGATAGATTTACTTGACGCAGTTTACTTTACAAAAATAAACAATTCACGTACTGGATTTGAAACAAAATAAGTACCTAGGCATATATTTCTTTATCTTTTGAATTAAAACAATTACATATTTTTCACCTTTTACAATAACTTTTTTTAAATTTAGTAACATACAAAAAGGTTATATGTTGAATGATAAATGAAAAGCCAATTTAATTAGTCAAGTAAGTCAAGTCAAAAGATGTTTATGAAATACAAAAAATGCACTTTTTTAAACGTCAAACACAAATCAATAAAAATACGTTGAGTTTCTAGTCTATCGGGTCTACTGCATCCATTGGTTCCACATTGTTACTTTTACTAGGACTGCTTTGGCCTGCATTGCCCATGTGTCATTATTTTCTTTATTCAGACTTTCTATTCTCGTTGTCTTCTTTACTTCGACAAAGTATCCTCCGGTTGTTCATTCACTTTTACACTAGTTTACGTTCTGCTACCATGTTAAGAATTAATCTTTAAATAAATTCTTCAGAGGTGGATAAAATCGTATAATATTTTTCACATGACAATAATGACATAAACATAAACAGTTTCTACGGAAACCATCTATAGACAATACATAGAAGAAAAAGCTAGTAAAAAAGTTGCACTAAGTATATCTTCAGTCATGTTTAAGTTCCATCTGCCTCAAATTTTAAAACCAGCAGTAACTTTTATAGACGCATCCCACAGATGACGCCACCTTCCATACATTAGTAATTTTGCAGACAGACGAAGAAAGCTTCATCCCCCTGGTATAATTCCTAGCCTGTGGTTAACAACGTAGTGATTTTTTTCTCTATGCTTTATTGAATTTCTTTTCTTTTTCTTAAGATCAAGCCACAGATAAAATATGTGTCCTGACTTGACCTGTATCCTGTCCTATAAAGTACATAATATAACAAACAAAACAACCTATAGTACTCTGTAATTTCAACGGAAAAGCGGAAACGAACAAAACAAACACTGATTCAAACCGGTTACTAGGTCGGTCGGTCAGTCCACAGGACCGGTCGGTGCCAATCGGTGATGAGGATGACATGACATTGACATCAATTAATTGGTCAATTATAGTCTGTGCAAAAAGAGCACTGGCATAACCAAACGAGGCTTAAACTTTGACATAACAATGGACTCGGAATATAGGCTGTACAATATTGGCCGAACAAAATCTGTCCGTGACAATAAATGCCGTACTGAATTGCACAGCCTGATAATTCGTGTACATTGAAAAAAACTTCTGTCGGCTTCGGATTATTGCCTGTTCAATACTGGCTGTACAAAATCGGCTCGGGCAGTTATTTCGCATCCATTATTGTACGGCCTGGATTGCACGCCCCAACATTTGGAAGCCATGTACATGAATTATTGGGTGTGCAATACAGGCCGTACATTATTTAGCCTCCAAATATTGGCTGTACATTAACCGGACCCAAAAAAAACTACGTTGACAAGTCAATGACATTGACATATATTTTGCATGACAGATGACACTGACAATATGGATGTATAACACACTGAAATTCTCATCAATTACACTGATAATGGCACAACCACACGACAGACTCCGACATAAAGCGTGATTCCAATTCGTCATTAATGAGTATTCTTGTTCTGTTTGTCGGAGGCACACGACATATAAAAAGAAGAATAACATACAATGCAAATTAAACAAGAAAAATAAGTTTAGGTCATACTTAGGTACCTATGTAATTTTTCTCAAAGGTTAGAACTAAAAATCATAATTAGGTAGTATATAAGATTATTTTTAACACACAAAACATAGCATTATAATTAAAATTAATATTAAAAATTTGTCATAAATTAAAATATTTCGTATCACTTTTTTGTCAGCACCAGCGGTTAAATTTTTAGAATCGTATCTATTATTTGGTGCTATATACCTTTATTGACCAACATTCACACAACAAAATATTACCAGACCAAAAACTACAATTAAACATAGTTAGACAGTGAAACATATTTTCGCCACTTGACCACTTGTCCTTTTCAACAGCTTCTGCCATGGCTCCAACCAGCCGCGCTGTACAATGATCAGGTATACCTAATTATTGTCTGTCCCACGGAGCAATGGCGGATGAGGCGAAATGAGGCCAACCAACGTGTCATGTTACATTCCAATCATTTCATACAAAGGCACGCTACGATTCTATACCTACTTTACTTACCTACAGAAGAAGTAAAAGAACTATCAAGTATGAGAGTGTTTAAGTTGAAATTAAAACGTTGGCTTATCAACCAAACTTTCTACAGCTACGCAGAATTCTTAGGGACTAGATAGAACTTGACATTTTTGTATACTTGCTGACTTTTTTTTATTATTTATCTTACTTGATTAAACCTATGATCTATTTTTAATCGATGACATTAAATTGCAATTTATTGTGTAATATGGTAGAAAGTAGTACGAATAACTGGATTATTGTTTTTTGTTATATTTTGTGACGTGTATTTTTTATATGAATAAATTACTATGACTATGACTACCTACATGGATCAGTAACATGATGAACTGTCCCAACTGGTTCTAAAACCAAATGACCTTGACGGTAGGACTCAAACTTCTTTTTCAAAGTCAGTATACAGAGCATACTATACCTAGGTACTATTTAGGTGTAGGTAAATTAACGACTTACATTATTTAAATAATAGAATCTGCTATCAAAGTTTATTAAACTTTTAAAGTTAAGAGAAATTATTATATCTAGGTACATGATACGTAACAGCTACAAAATATTTAGCGGTGACATGACTTACAATATAGGTTTAACATAGATAACTATTTAGTATCAACATACAACCTATACATTAATTAGAGATCAATACCTACTTGTAGTGTTATCCTATATAGATTACATTACCTATATATGAATGTACGTATTATTATGCAGCATATAAACCTTCCTCACGAATATTTTGAAATGTTAGTAAAAACAGTATAAAAAATCAATCAAATAGTTTAGCAGGAACAAACAGACAGACGTGGATGAGTGACTTTATTAAGTACTAGCGGCCCGCCCCGGCTTCGCACGGGTATTTAACAAAAATTTCAAAATTAAAAATTATAATACACACACAACTCCCCTCCTGTGCGGCCCGTACCCCAGTGACGCCTACACTCATAAGATATATAGAGTATATTGTACTCGTATACTGTAAGCCAGTCATGTCAAACATACGGCCCGCGGGCCGCATGCGGCCCTCGGTCCATATTGATGCGGCCCGCGACCGGAATCCAGATGTCAAGATTTTTACACGATAGGCGATGCCGCTCCAAAAATTTGAAAATGAACCATGTCATGAAATCCGTGATTAAAATAGTAAATTCTATAAGAAGCAGAGGACTTAATCACAGACAGTTCAGGCAATTTTTACAAGATTTGAATGAAAATTATTCCGATGTGCCCTATTTCACGGAAGTTTGTTGGCTTAGTCGAGGGGCAGTTTTAAAAAGGTTTTTCGCGTTGCGTGGTCCTATTGAAGCTTTCATGTCAGAAAAAGGCAAGCCAATTGATCATGACAACGACTGGTGGCTTGATTGTGCTATTTTGGTAGACATGACTAAACACATGAACGACCTGAATACAAAGTTGCAGGGAAAATTTAAATCGTCCCTGAAATGTATTCGCATACAAAATTCAGCAGGCAGGCATTCGAAACAAAATTAAGACTTTCGGAAACTCAGATAAAAAACCGAACATTTGATCATTTCCCTCATGTGACAAAATGTGGCACAGTGAACCAGAAAAAAATTGGTAGAGTATTGCCAACTGTTGCTGAATTTGACCACAGAATTTAACAGTCGTTTTGAAGACTTTCGCAAAATTAATAAGTTAGAATTCCCACTTTTCAACAATCCTTTCACTTTTGAAGTTGCACAGGCGCCAACCCATTTGCAAATGGAATTGATATAAGTCCAATGTGACAGTGTCATAAAGGACAAATTTCAACAGGTACAGCACTCCAAGAGCTTGGATAACTACCCAAACTTAAAAAAAAAACATGCAGCACGAATCCTGTGTATGTCCGGAAATTCGTATTTATGTGAGCAGATGTTTTCCACAATTAAAATTAATAAGAACAAACATCGCTCAGGGCTAGGTGATAAACATCTTCAATCTATTCTAAAAATCACTACTACGAATATGACGCCCGACATTAACGAGCTTATTAAAAACAAAAGAAGTCAAGTTTCCTGATCCTCAACAACAAGATAATTTGCTTCATTATATAACCTGTTTTATTATACATATGATAAATATAGATGTAAGTTACCTGTAAGTACCAATAAATACCTAATTCATTTCAGCATGTATGTGTTTAGTTATTTTGAGTCTGGCCCGCTATAACACCCTAAATTTTGTAAATGGCACTTTAGAAAATACAGTCTGACACTCCTGCTCTAAGCCTAACACTTCATAAGGTGCTGCCTAGCTAACCGAGCAGGGTGAGCGGCTACCATGCTACTTTTTTCTAATACTCGTACTTACATTTTTAAACTCGTGATATCTTTCGAATGAAATGTCCGAATTAAGTAATTCAAAAAGTTATATAAAGGTATTAAAACAGTCTTGAATATAAAGTAATTTATTTTGATAAAGATTAATACCAAGATACTAATGAAGAGCCTTTTCTAGCGGCGGCATTTCAATTAAATATTAAAAATAAAAGAACATTTATTGTGACATAACTATAATAGTTAGACATATGCTGTCCCAAAACTTTTTGTAAATAATGATGTGTTCTGCAAGGTCGTAGTACATAATTTTATTCTATCATCAATAGTTTTCGCAGCGCACGCGATGTAAAGAATATTTTAGGTAATTTTTTTACACCTTGGGTTACATTATTGGAGTTTTAATAAGGATTCCTAATTTAAAAAAAATATAATATAGCCTAAGTCACCCGGGGATAGAGTAGCTTTCCAAAAATGAAAGAATTTTTCAAATCGGTTCAGTAGTTTCGGAGCCTATTCAATGCAAACAAACAAACAAACAAACAATCAAACCTTCCTCTTTATAATATTAGTTTAGATATGCTCTTTGTAAAAAGGTACAGACCTACCTACACCGATGGGAACCACTATTGCATGAATAAAATAATGAATTAATTAATTGAAAATGTCAGCCGCAATAAAATTATTTATTTATGTTACTTCCTTATTATAAATGTGAAAATGTTTAAGGATAGATCTCAATCACGAAAAAACTATTTTGTGGTCTAGAAAAAAAAACTAGTGTGTGTATATTGCGGTCTTGTGGTGTGTGGGGTAAAGGACAGGATATTTTTATACTGGAAAATCGCGGGAGAAACCGCTAGGCGCATTTAGTATTGCATAAGGTAGGTGGTAATACATTTAAATAACGATAACGTCTTATCAAGTATATAGGTACCCTGGATGCGGCAAATTAGTATTATAAATAGAAGAACATTTGTCATAATAATTATGTGGGTAGGTAGGTTAAAATTTCATTCTGTTTTTTTTTCTGATTTCAATTTCATTCTGACTACAAATGTATTTAATTACTAATTATTTCAAAAAGTACCGATCGTCATTAGTTTGATACCAAAAGTCTGTCTCTATAAGTAGCTATCACTTACAGACATCGCATCTACGGGTGTGATAAAGTGATGATGACCGTGCAACTAGGACAGTTGGCGTGATTCACTACAGCGTAGAAAGAAGCCTGTTATATAACTTAGTGGTTCATAAAGTTACTTTCGTTTATGTATCTGTACCTATGAATGATGAATCTAAATGTTTATGCACTTTATAAGAAGCACGATTAATAAGTAATAATGGTAATAATTTAATTTGAAGTTCCAAACTGTTTGCATTTATTCATATAGTTCTGTTGATAGTCCAAATAAAATAAAGAAATAAAATAGTGCTAAATTATAATATGTTCTTACCATTGAGCTATTATTACTACGTATAGAGAAGCTATCATAAGCAAAGATCATGCTCCATTTTGTTAAATGTTTAAACTTAAGTTCGCTGCAGCGCTGAAACAATAAATAACCGTCGAACCTAACAGTATAAACACGCAGCAATAGAGCGCTTTTATGTTGTAGTTTTCTATCGAACAAAAGGTCGAAAGCGCCGGGATTATTCATAGCACATACGCGTTTTGTCCAACGTTCTGCAACAGCTTGTCGTTCCTATAGACTAAACAGTTGGTTGACTGACTACAGAACTGACATAGCTTTGTTTCTACCTAACAGCTTCATTAGAATTCAGTTTTTATTTTCTTATTTAATCATAAATTGAATTAATTAAATAGCAAAAAATATTAAAGTATGAGAATTAAGTTTAATTTATTTATTTTAGTAATTTTAATGTACGACGTATGTATGTTTGACGTTTTTTTTTTAATTTTTTACATTTATTTTATGAATAAATAACTATTGACTATTAAACAAATAATTTTCCATATTAAATTTTCTATCGTTTTATTTCATTGAATCACCACATTTATTTTCCTAATTTATGTTTGATAATTTTTTTCGCTATAATAATACAGGTCAACTAATTTTACCTACCCTTGTTACAAACACAATGTCACATCTTAACTTTTAGTCTATGACAAAGGACGCAACATGGCGTAGGTACGCTTAAAATTTTGATTGAATTAAAATTTTAAAATGTTTAACTAGTTACTCACCGATGGAAAGTTATCCCTACACTTCGCCGTATTACTGGAGTTATTAGTGCAATATCTTAACACACACGAGGGCATAGTTAATGCGTTTGAACATTTCTTCGTTTAAAAACAAACAAGACTGTCGCTCAAGATCTAGCAAGCAACTGAATGACGTGCAGCCGGACGGCTGCACTAGAACGGAACACGGTACTGATGTACGGTTTCTTCTCTATACGTAGTAATAATAGCTCATTGGTTTTTACAAATCTTAAGCCTGTCACACACTATGCAGATACGGTAAGATATCTGTATCTGGAGCATTGAGGTCTCACACTATAGAGGGATAATTACGAAGTTTTCCGACCTAAAAAAGGATAGCGCTATACAACAGGCTCTTATAAAGAACGAGGTACAACTATTATCATATTGTCTCTATCGCGTAACCCATTTTCTTAACATTGGTCATGACGTGTTAAGTCAAAATAATGGTCAAGCAGGGTCGGCGTGTGGTTAATTTGTGTTGTGGTATTTATTATTATTTGTAAGTGAATCTTTGTGAATGTGAACTAGAAACAATTTAGAATTGAATGTGAAAAAATGTTCCGGTGTTCCATTCATGGTGAAGTGAAAATTGTACTGAAAGATTAAGTTTTCAAACGTATGTGTTTTTCTTGTGTTTATTGATGTTTTTCGGTAACTATAATTTATGTGGATGTAACTATACATCGGGTTCGACTATTAGAACCTGCATTTGGCTTGATAATTATATTCAGTTTTCGGTGTTATTTTGTTAAAACAACATTGAGCAGTTTCGTGTGTCAGTGTGGCCATCGTATAAACATTTCAGTTCCCATTACGTCGGGTAACAAATTGCATATTTGTGTAAAATGTTAAATGTATTAAATTGTGCATTCTTAAACCATTATTATATAGATAAAACCTGGTTAACAACAAAATATTAATGATTGCATAAAAAGCATACCGTAAGGAAATGTAGTTACCGCAATTTCATTCGAGCTATGCGTTGTAGCGCCGCCACTATAATTTCAGAAAGTCGTAGGTAGTTGGTCTGTAAAAGGTACGAAATCTGTACTATTATTCTGTGGCCACCTCAGATAAAGTACGAAGGTGGCCACGCTAGAACGTATTCATTACTCGGCCACCTAAAAGAGACCTTCACCTTTTGATCTGTTTACAAGAGTCTATCATAAAAAGTAATTTCTAGATTTTTCGACAACATATGCATATACCCTATTTCCCTATTCTTTCACTCAGGGGTAAAGAATAGTACAGATGTCCTACCTTTTACAGACCAACCACGAACTTCTGAAGTTATAGTGGCTGCAATGCAACGCAGAACACGTTACATTTTCATTCAAGCGAATGGGAGAATTTTTCATAGGTATGGTAAACACTCCAAAAATACTGTCAAAAAGCTATTGCTTTCCAAAAGTGTTACGCTGTCAAGGACTCTATAGTGTTATTCCTCAATGATCTGGAGCGCGTATCTGTCAATATCGCTCTCTATACTAAACTCAAGGAGCAACGCACTCTAAGCAGATAACTCGTCAAGTATCTGTGGGCACCGACATAATAGGGGATCGGACAACTTTTTAGAAAGTGTTTTATTTTAACTATAATGAATATATATAGCCATGAAAAATACTAATTTAATAAAATAACGCTCTAAAAGTACCTAAAACTATGTTCAAATATTATGTTTCAAATATTGCCGCGTTAAAGGTCACCTCAAAACTTGTGGCGTCATATGAAGGTAGATTTGACAAATTCTTTGAAATAAAACTTGCAAAGATATTTAAATACGTTTTGTGAAGTTTGGGGACGATATTGTAGTAATGGAACGAAAAAGTTAGCAAAAATACATTTTAAGAAAAGCAAAAAAGTATAATAAACACAAGCTTGACTCACGGCATTTGCCTACAAATGACGTCATGCGCTGTCATTGTTGTTTCGTTTGAGATGAAGAACAGATTAAAAATGTCAGAATTATTCGATTTTTATAAATAATTATTATTTCACAAAAATATTGATTAGGTGATCTTTCTGGTTCGACGTACATTTGTTCTAACTACATTTTAGATTTTTTCTCGATTACTGTCCGATCCCCTATTATATCGAAAGATGGTCAGATGTTATCTGCGTATACGAATATATATTTCTTTACTTACATGTTGTTACATTTTAGTTTTTTTTTTAATATCCTCTTTGATGAAATCATGAATCGCCATAAATGTCGCTTTTCTTTGGTTTTCGGAAATATATAGTCAATTTATTATCTGATAGATCCTTGAAGAGATAAATTTCAAATTTCGATCATTTTTAAGTTCTATACAACTTTCTATCCAAATTCTTCGCCTTTTAATTCTTCGCATTCCTAACGCAACACAACCGTCAAACTCAAAATCAGAATCTTCTTCTGAGGAACTGTCAATAAATTCAGAAGCAATAAACGCGAACTCATTGTAATACACTGTATATACGATCCGCACCAAAAAACAAGTATAGTCAGCTAGAAGGATTCCACGTGAATGTATAATTTCGTATATTACCGTAGATATCTGCGTAGTGTGTGATACGCTTTATTCATAAGTTATTGTATCTTACTTTTTAAATAATTGATATTTTTTGCTACAAAATTATTGAACATTTTTAAAGCAGCATAAACTTTAGATCTTGTTTTGTTTTTATAACTGTTAGTTGTACCTACTGACATTTGAATATTCTACAGGGTGGGCCAATAATTTTTGCACTTTTAAAACATGAATAGAAATAAAACTACAACTGTTATTTTGTTGATTATATATTTAACGTTTTGAAAAGTTAATGAAATTTATTTTTTAAAAATGACGTCGTCGAGATGTGCACCGTCTCGTCGTTGGCACTCTAGCAATCGACTACGCAAACTTTGGAAAACTCGCTGACACATGCTGCGGGGGATCGCGGCTATCTCGTCGTGGATGTTTTGTTTTAATTGGGATATATTCGTCGGTTTATTAAGGTAGACTCGACTTTTCAGGTATCCCCATAAGAAAAAATCGCATGGTGTAAGATCCGGGCTTCTCGGAGGCCATGGAATATCACCTCTGCGAGAAATCAATTTATTGGGAAACATTTCTTTGACTACCGGTAAAGTCACATTTGACGTGTGGCATGTTGCTCCATCTTGTTGCATCCAGGTCCTGCTATTGTATCCTTGAAATTCATGCAACTGCGGCGTCAAAAACTCTCGCAACATCTTGACATATTCCGCTGAATTCACAGTTACATTATCTCCTTGATTATTTTCAAAGAAATACGGACCAATTATGCCCTTTGCTGATATGGCAGCCCATACTGTCGTTTTAGGTGAATGAAGTGGCTTTTGGTGTTTAAGGCGAGGGTTTTCCCTGCTCCAATATCGACAATTGTGCTTATTCACGTGCCCGTTGATGTGAAAGTGGGCCTCGTCCGTAAATAATACATTCTCCAGGCTAGAGAATTGCTCCAGCATTGTGTCAGCCAATAACTTACGTTGAATGTAATCATTTGGTTTCATCTCCTGCACAATTTGAAGCTTATACGGGTGCAGTTTGAGGTCTAGATGCAAAATCCGCCGTAGACTGGTTCTCGGTAATGCCAGAACCGCCGAACGCTTACGCGTAGATAATTCTGGATCGTTCCGAACGGAAATTTCAACCTCTCGAATGTTCTCATCGCTTCTTCTTGAACGTGGCCGGCCTGTTTGTTTAATATTCGTTGTCGATCCTGTTTGCTCGAACTTCACGACCCAAGCTTTGATTAAATTCACACTTGGACACTCGCTTACACGGCGTAATCCATATTCAATTCGAAACAGGCGTCGTACAGTAACGTAGGAATCGTTGTTTTTGTAAAATTGTTTAACACAAAAAGCACGCTGTTGTCCCGTGAAGCGCTCCATCGTGACTAAAATTGCATGTAGCGACGCATAGTTTCCCGCCACCCGCGCACCCCTCCTTCCAACGGTATTCGAGAAATTTAGTGTTGCTATTTGCAAAAATTATTGGCCCACCCTGTACAACATAATTCCATTTCACACTGCTATGACACGTGACACAGGCCTTAGGTATAGCATCAGACTTGAAAAAGCAATCTATTATGCAATTCAAATTCAGGTTCGTTGAGTGTAAGTCCTTGAACTTTTTTTTAATATAATTTATTTATTTATTAATTTATCCCATTAGTAATTGGGTGATGACGTTTTTGTTATCAGTTTTGTTTTTTTTTAGTATATCAGCAGTCGCGCTTCAAACGGCCTTTTGACATGTATTTAGTACTTGTTTACGTGTTTATGGAACAAGCACCTACCTCCGCTCAAACGAGAAAAGAATTGTAATAGTACCACGGATAATCATTTGTCGGGTTCAGATACCACCAGCAGTTAGCGTGATAAAAATGTCGTCGCAAATATTTTAATAAAGTTATTGTTCTCGTCATAAAATAATAACAATTTAAATAAAAAATTATCATAAATTGATACAATTTTAGAAATTATTGCCAGTTCTGTATTTGGTTTTAGGTTCTAGTAGTGAAGTTAATTGTGACAAAATGATTTTATTAATACTGGTGGTGATATTCGTAGTATTGGCGTTCGCTTCCTGGGTTTATGTATTAAATGATTGCAAGCGACTTAAACTTAAGGGACCTTTTCCGATACCTCTTTTTGGAAATGCGCTGATGTTTGCTGGGAATTCAACACGTAAGTAAAAATAATAGATTATTTATTTACCTACGCAAATAGTTTTTCTATCCATTGGGGTAGCAGCTTTGATATTTTTCAATTATAAAGGACTGCGCGGCGGTCGGCGCAAGCTGGCTGATGGTTCAAAATAGAAATAGCTTTCTTTAATTTCCTAAGAAAATAATCACAAAAAGTGAATGCATTAAAAAAAGTAAAATAAAAAAATATATATTAAAATAATAATCCCATTTTCAGAGTTTTTCAATACTATTGAAAAATTCTGCAACAATTACGGAGATTGCTGTCGGGCACATATGATAACTGACCGGTACATTGTTTTTTCTCACCCGAAGTACATTGAAGTAAGTACCAACTTAATTAATATAATATCTTTTAATTTGACAACATGATTATAAGCACTTCATAGCTACATAATTATACTTAGGTATTTTTTTGTGCGCTTTTTTACTAATATAAGATCGCCATCCGCGTAGATTTTTTTGAAATCAGTTTATAAATGACGGAGTTCAGACAGTGAACGAAAAGAAACAAGAGGTATCCAATATCAAAAAGTACAATCGAATTGATAACCTCCTCCGTTTAAAAAATAATAATAATCCGCTGTAAAAATAGAGTGAACACAATAATGTAAAATTGGGTACCAATGACGCGGTAACAGCAACTGACAAAGCCTCACTGAAATATTTTGTTACAGCCGTTATGTTCCAGCACTCAGTTTTTAGGTAAAGGAACATCTTACAATTACATCAAACCCTGGTTAGGTGAAGGTCTCCTGACAGCATCAGGTAATAAAAAAATATTACATGTGAATTGCGACTAAGTTTGTGTACCTACATTTTTATATGTTCCTTACTGTTGAGAAGGAAAGCGAAATGGAGGTCGTTTTACATTGTATAAGTGCGTGGTCGAAATAATTGTGCTTAAACTAAGGACATTGTCTCAAACTAACGACGCAACATGTTAGGGGCCGTCCATTAATCACGTGAGGCTTCAAGGGGGGGAGGGTGTTTGGCATTAATCACGAAAACTCACAAGGGGGGAGGGGGTATAGTAAGATATCATGTGTATTTATTTTTTCGTCAAATTATTTTTCAGTGTCTAGACATTTTTATCATGGTCCTTAATTTCAAAATAAAATTAGATTAGGTATACTTTATACCTTTATTTAAAGATAATATTCTAAAAAAATAAGATTCTTTGTAGGTACTAAAAAACATACGTGATTTTGGGTGGGGGGGGGGGTAATGTTAGACCTCACCACGTATCACAAGGGGGCGGGGCGGTTAAACAATGCTAAAAATAATATCACGTGATTAATGGACGGCCTCTTAATAAAATAATGTGCGTACCTATTATTTATTTTCACAGGTCAGAGATGGAGAAAACACAGAAAATTTCTGACACCTTCTTTTCACTTTAATATCCTGCAAAACTTTTTGCCAGTCTTCTGCAAAAATGAGAAGATACTTATTAAAAAGTTGTCTAGTTTAGCCGATGGTAAACCTTTTGATGTATTTCCAATGATTGCATTGGTAGCCCTCGACAATGTTACCGGTAAGTAGTAACATTATAATTGGTAGATGTTTTTAGTTATTATTTTAAAGGCTGAATGTCATTATTCAAAAGTTAAAAAAATCACGTGCGCTCGGATTGGTGCAAATGAAAATTGGATGCTGTGATTACTGAATAAGGACTTTTTGGCGGGAAGTGAAAAGTGATACACTTCGATTTTGTTTTATTTTTCAAACAAGTGTTATTTTGCGTGATCTTGTGTAATATCGGTGGAATATTAACCATTATGTGTTCGTAAAGGTGCACGAGTGTAGGCAAATGAAACAAAATAGAGAAAACATTGCTTTTATGTTCTCCCAAAAAGTATGCATGGAAACCTTGAATAAAGTTCCACCACTTTACTGAAGCACCAGAAGAGTCCGGCTTGTTGCTGACCCTCATTCTCAAAGCATAATAAATGGAATATTAAACTATTAAATAAAAACTACGTAAGACGTGGTGGTATGGTCCTAGAGCCTTTAACATGCCCAAACGGGCGAACTTAAAAAAAAAGTAGTTAGTATAATTCTCAGAGTAATGACACGTATAATTGATATAATAATCATGAATTGTAATAATTCAATTATATCATTGACTGGCCAAATTAATTACATTAATTTTCTTTTTTTACAGAATCTATTATGGGTGTGTCAGTGAACGCACAACAAGATAGTCATTCTGACTATGTAAAAGCTATCGCAGAGTATGCACTAGTATAAATTTTTCTCATTACGCTTGCAGAAAAACAAACGACACCAATGTTTAATTGCTATTTTTTTTTTTTAAGTTTATCGGAATTGATATCGTCGCGAATGCGTAACCCTTTTATATGGAGCGATATTTCGTTCAATCTGGTCTACGGGAAACGACAAAATAAAGCACTGAAAATTCTGCACGATTACACGAATCACGTTATTCAAGCGAGACGCGAAGAGCTGAAAAAAAATGCTATCACCAGCCTGCCTCCTGTTTCGGAACAAGGTGAGATTCAACCGTATCTATGTACTACCTACGTGAAATTATTGACTGACCTCTTGTCAAGCGAGCTGAATAAATATTTTACGAGTTTACATTACTAATGTCCAAAACAGTCCCATTATTCTAAATTTCTTCATAAAATCATACATAATTGTTCTTTTGTTTTTATTACTGAGAACAAACTACACTCTACTTACTAAAACCTAAACTAACTACATACAAGGAGAAGCAATTGGACAACCCACAGACCATTAAAGGCCTATAGATAGCTCAAATGCTCCAACCCACTACCAGTTGGCAGCGTACCCAAGATGCTGGCAGTATTGCCTCGTTGCAATACTGATACGTTGAGCCAAATAAGTCTCAGCATTTTGGTCACGCGCCGCATCGATCAGGCGCTCGGACAGACTTTTGAAAATAGAAAATCTTTTGTTTTGTTTTTAGGTATCAAAAACAAACAAGCATTTTTGGATCTGCTACTGCTTTCCGTGATAGACGGGGAGAAAGTTGATGATGAGGCTATCAGAGAAGAAGTAGACACTTTTATGTTTGAGGTCAGTTTAGTTAATAGATCAGACTTATGATCAATATGATTCCTCATTTTATTATTTTCCTATAGTTGGACTAGCTGTTTCCCGCGACTTCGGTACGAGTAGTGAAGTAATCTATCATGCTCCCGAAACTTTTCCATTTCAATCCCGCACCTGCTCCCGTCCCGTTGCTATGCCGATACCATCTCCGTCCTATACCGTTATTGTTCTGTTCCTGCTTCCGTCCCGCTCCTATCCAGATCCCGTAATTCTCCTGTATTATTACAGTCCCGCTTCTATCCCGTTATCGTCCTCCTCATATACCGTTACCATCCCTTACCTATCCCACTCCCATTCCACTTCAGTCGCGACCCCGTCCTGCTCTTATCCCGATACCGTCCTTCTCATATCCTGTGACCATGTCTCTGACTTTCGAACTTAGCGGAAGTGGCTGCCAATGTTCCAATTCGCCTTCGCCGCAAAACCCACTTCCTATTACTTCTGTATAACATTTTATTTAATTCCCTTTCCCCTCAATACCTCAAGGAGCGTTTTAAATTTCTACACGCGTCCAATCTCTTTTCATTTAGGTCATCAGAAAACCTCTTGCTCAAAACTCCAACACACAGTACCTAGTTCGTTTTACGATAACTCCTTCACCTTTGAAGCAGTTAGTCTCAATGGCAAAAAATACATATAAGTTTGTTTATGTAGTCATACATACATATATTTATAAATAATTAGATACTATATTTTATATCATGTGTAAGCCCGTAGTATATAATATCTATTATATATATATTTTTATATATATATATATATATATATAGGTATATTTTGTATATATAATTTTTATAATTTCTATTACCGCTGCCCGTTTGTTATTTCTCTTCAAAGGATGTCTGGAAGAGACTGCTTTAAGCGATAAAACCGCACATTGTTACACCATTATAAACATTTGATTTGTACTCAATTTCTATCTTTAAGGTGAATAATAAAGTGTTTATCTATCTAAGATTCATCACTGTAACGTTATAGACAAAGATTTTACAAAAAATTCTTACTACCCCACTTAACCCAGTTTAGGTTAGTTGATTTTGAAAAATCTTTTCTTAGTACATGCCTACGGTACAAAAGGTACATCCCTCCAAATTTCGTGTTTCTAAGATCAGCGGTTTAGGCTCTGCGCTGTCTGTCAACATGTCATCTGCTATTTCATAATATAATGATATTGATAAAAATCCTACACTTTTATAAAAGACCTCTACTATTATATCTACCTAACATGCTTATCATAGAACAATGATTATGCTTCGTAAATAATAAATATATCTACTTTAAACATTTCGATACATTTACATCCATTGTAACTATGTATTAACATTTGGATTTGACATTGGGCAACCATTTACACAAAGTCAAAGGTTAAAAATACCAAAGATTACAATTATTACAGTCAAAATAATATTTTTAGGGTCACGATACGACAACATCCGGTATATCTTTTTGCCTTTATTGTATATCGAAAAATAAGGATGTTGAAGATAAAATTCTGCAAGAGCAGAAAGACATATTTGGAGAAGATTTGACTCGCGGAGTAACTTACAGGTATGTAGCTATACAGAGTGGAAGCGATCAGTCACAGGCGATTTCTCTCTTCATTACGCGCACATTATGTAGAATTTTTATAGGGTATAAAATAAAAGGAATAATACCCCTTAAATTTCAATTTGTTTAGGCACCTACCCTTTGTTTTTGCACATATAAAATCTAGTGACTCGACATAATAAACTTAAGAATTAAATTCGCCTGTAAACACCTATCGCTTCCACCTTCTACTCATACGTGATGCCGGTTAGTATTAAATAATGTTGCCAACTCTACCAAATTTTACGTAATTTAGACTTTTCACACGACTCTATAAACTTAAGTTCTGGATCTACCTAACCGATCCTCAGATATCTTGAACTGGAAAAAAAAGATAATTATATCGTCTAAAATTAACTTTTTTTTTAATATTATAAAATAAGTTCTCATTAACATAAAAGTTACCTAACCGTCCCGGCAAAAAATAATAGCGTAATTTTATTCAAATGTAACACTCTCAGCACATTAAAACTTAGTACGTAGATCTACAACTTTCATATAAGTAGATTTTTCAAGCCCTACGTATTTTTTTTTACTTTTGTCTACACCTTTTCAATAAACTCGAGTTGGCAACACAAGCACCTATTTTTTTTTATGTAACTGAGTGACGAGACGATCTGGTCGTTTGCCTGATGGTAAGCAATACGCCAGCCCATAACAATAATAGCACCACCCAGAATTTTGTTTTGCAAAATCCTGCGCGGCTCTGCACTGCGCTCGTCACCCTGAGACAATTAGCTGTTGAGTCTCATAATGCCCAGTAATTTCACTGGCTACCATGCCCTTCAAACCGGAACACAGTAATGCTTGCGCACTACTGCTTGGCGGCTGAATAACTGGCAAAGCGGTGGTACCTACCCAGACGGCCTCTCGCATACGAGAAACCTACCACAAGTGAAACTAAAGTAATATTCTTTTTTATATTTTAACAAACAAAAAAATATGAACTACAGCAACTTTCTTACAGCGACCTTCAGCATATGCAGTACTTGGAACAGATAATAAAAGAATCACTGCGCCTTTATCCATCAGTACCATTCATTGAGAGATTTATAACGCGAGAATCGAGTAAGTGCAATTCATACTTTTTCAATCTGTCCTGTAAATTCCACCTGAAACTATATACCTACCGAGTCATGCTGCAGCAGTCGACAATGGAAATAATTATTTATAGGTACTTTTTTCAGTTGCATCTAAACAAAGTTTAAAGTCCAAAAGTTTTTTTCTGTTTTGGCGTCACAGACTTATGAACGTCAATATTATATATAAATCCACTAATTATCTAAGGTGCTACTGACTGAAACTTCATTATATTCATAAATCAATAATTATTTAAGTCAGTCACGTCAAGATGGCCTGACTTGGCTACAGGTGCGTGTGATGAGACAATAAAATAATTAAATTTACTATCTATCGTGTTACTGACATATCTAACTGGTACTTGTACAAATTCTAAATTTATTCATTCTCATTTGTTATTTTGGTGATGTAATTTTTATTATGAATAAATAACTATTGACTATTGACTACTTACGTTGGAGTGATATAAGTGATATATATAAATATATAAATAGTAAAAAAAAAAAATATCAACATTTTTGCATATATAGCAAAAATGTTGATATTTATTTTTTTTTACTTTATTTTACGTTTGATGCTCATTATAATTAATTTTACAGTTAATCCTATAATCAGGGTCACAAGTTAAAGACAGGTGAGATAGCTTGACCGCTATTTCACCTGTCGGTAACTCTAGCAACGCAAGCCCGTAACGAATAAAAAAAATACTTTCCTATATTCGAAACACAGTTTAAACTAGTTCGAGAGCCTATGGATTCAATATTACTCTGTAGAAATATCTATTATGTCACAATAAATTATTATAAATTAGTATAAATTATTATATTATAAATGCGAAAATTTGTGAGGATGGATGGATAGATAGTTTGTTACTCACAATCACGCAAAAACTACTGAACGGATTTTGATGAAATTTAGTATGTATAATAAATTACATTCATATAATATAAAACTGAAAGACCACTGACTGACTGACTGACTGACTGACTGACTGACATATTGACAGAATTGATCTCCGACTTGCCGTTATGGTGGGGGGGAGTGTTTGGTACCGTTGGATAGAGGATGTTTTGAAACCAACCAGAAAAATCCGAAATCCATGGAAAGGTGTCTCCGAGATGGAACTGCTCAAGGGATCTCGGAAACTATAAATCGGATGGGGGTACCGCTTGAACTAAATATGCCACAAAACCTGGGCCATTTTTGAAAATTTGAAAAAAAAGATGGCCGCCATACAAAAAAACATGGCCGCCATACAAAATAAAAATGCAAATAACTTTTAAACGGTAAGAGATAGATATAGAGTGCTCGACCAAATGTCATAGAGGACGATGGCGGAAATTTGGAAAAGTTGGAAAAATTAAAAAAAAAGAAAAAAAAATGGCGGCCATTTTGAAAGTTGCTCCGATCCGACTGAAATTTTGCATCGGGGGGTTTTCTAGGTCGAAGATTACAATTATGAAAAATTCATATAATATAAAACTGAAAGACCACTGACTGACTGACTGACTGACTGACATATTGACAGAATTGATCTCCGACTTGCCGTTATGGTGGGGGGGAGTGTTTGGTACCGTTGGATAGAGGATGTTTTGAAACCAACCAGAAAAATCCGAAATCCATGGAAAGGTGTCTCCGAGATGGAACTGCTCAAGGGATCTCGGAAACTATAAATCGGATGGGGGTACCGCTTGAACTAAATATGCCACAAAACCTGGGCCATTATTGAAAATTTGAAAAAAAAGATGGCCGCCATACAAAAAAACATGGCCGCCATACAAAATAAAAATGCAAATAACTTTTAAACGGTAAGAGATAGATATAGAGTGCTCGACCAAATGTCATAGAGGACGATGGCGGAAATTTGGAAAAGTTGGAAAAATTAAAAAAAAGAAAAAAAAATGGCGGCCATTTTGAAAGTTGCTCCGATCCGACTGAAATTTTGCATCGGGGGGTTTTCTAGGTCGAAGATTACAATTATGAAAAAAAAATTCGGATTCCGCCATTTTTCAAGATGGCTGCCATACAAAAGGTTTTTTTCCGGAAAAATAAGCCAAACAAAACTTTTGAACCGTAGTCGATAGGAAGCGTCTATAAAAAAAAAGCAACACCCCCCCACGCGAGCTGCTTTAGCAGCTCGCGCACGCCACAAAATCACTTGGATTCCGCCAGTTTTCAAGATGGCCGCCATACAAAAGTAATTTTTTCAGAACAACTGAACTTAAATAACTTTAGAACCGTAATCGATAGGGAGCTTTTATTAAAAAGCAAAACACCCCCCCACGCGAGCTGCTTTAGCAGCTCGCGCACGCCACACAATCACTTGAAATCCAGCTTTTTTTCAAGATGGCCGCCATACAAAAGTTTGTTTTCAGAACAAAAAAGGTAAACAAAACTTTAGAACCGTAATCGATAGGAAGCTTTTAAAAAAAAAACAGCAGTCACCCCCCCACGCGAGCTGCTTTAGCAGCTCGCGCACGCGGCGAAATACTAGTCATATAATATAAAATTCTCGTGTCACAATGTTAGTTACCTTACTCCTCCGAAACGGCTTTACTGATTTTTACCAAATTTTATATGCATATTCAGTAGGTCTGAGAATCGGCTACTATCTATTTTTCATACCCCTAAGTGATAAGGGTTGTTCACCCTTAACTTTTTTTTTAAATTTATATGGCAAAACAACGTTTGCCGGGTCAGCTAGTATTATATAATGTTATAGGTAGGTAAGTACTCTTAAGTCCTGGAACAGGACATGAGATACTTTTAATCCCGGAAATTCGCGGGCGAAACTGCGCGGAGAAACTAATACTATTAACCCACAATAAAATTATATAGGTGTTAAAGTTAACCTTTATAATTCGGGTTAGTTTTCAAAGACAAAGTAACAATTTTAATTGAAAATTATTCAATGAAACGGCTAGGACTCACGTAGTTTGTCGAATTAGTCGACCTAGGTTTCGAGCATGTCCGATGCTCTTCATCAGGGGCGAGTTTACGCTGCGAGATCGCGGCGACCACTGGCGGTGTCGAGGCGAGATGCGCGGGCGGCGCGGCCGCGGCCGCCCGCTCCGCACGACGCGAGGGGGGAGGTGGCGTCGGCGGCGCCTGCGGGGAGCGCCACGTGCCTCTCGCGCGCTGTCGCCGCGATCTCGCAGCGTAAACTCGCCCCTGATGAAGAGCATCGGACATGCTCGAAACCTAGGTCGACTAATTCGACAAACTACGTGAGTCCTAGCCGTTTTATTAAATACTAGCGACCCGCCCCGGCTTCGCACGGTTATTATACATAATATATAAACCTTTCTCTTCAATCACTCTATCTATTAAAAAAAACCGCATCAAAATCCGTTGCGTAGTTTTAAAGATTTAAGCATACATAGGGATATAGGGACAGAGAAAGTGACTTTGTGATAGGTTATACTAAGTATGTAGTGATTTATAATGAATCAAACTCACGAAAACTTTCATACTGAAATTATTCGTTTTCAGAGATAGGTGAACTGATTGTTCCCAAAAACACATCACTTGTAATAAATATTCTCCAAATTCAACGGAATCCCGATGTATACGAGGATCCCTTGACTTTCCGGCCTGAACGATTCGACAGTGCAGCTGGTCAGAAGCCCTTCAGTTGGCTGTCCTTTAGTGCCGGTCCGAGAAATTGTATAGGTATGTATCATACTATAATACTAATATTTTAATATTATTGCCATAAATATTCCGAACATTCATCATCAGCATTAGCCCAATACGTTCCCACTGCTGGGACTCAGGCCTTCCCTCGTAGAGAGAGTACGGGCCATAATCCACCACGCTGGCCCAGTGTGGATTGTCCTTGGATGTCACACGTCCTTGAATTTTTGTAATAAATTTTTGGACATGCCAGTTTCCTCACGATGTTTACCTTCGCCGTTTTTAGAGCGAGTGTTAAATCCGCACATAACTAAAGAAAGTCAGTGGTGCAGGGCCAGCGATTCGAACTCGGGTGCGTGGGATCAGAAGTCGCACGTCCTCCCACTGAACCACACTCGCTCAATTCCGAACATTATTACGTAGTTAATATACCTTTTTATTATATTACTTAAATTTAATTTATTATTTGCAGGACAAAAATTCGCAATGATGGAAATGAAAGTTACGATCTCGGGCATAATCAGGAAGTTCAAACTAGTTCCTTCTGAGATAGAGCCTATACTCTGTGCAGACCTTATATTACGGTCCAAAAATGGCGTGAACGTCGGGTTTATTCCCAGACATTTGGATACGACAGAAATATTTTAGCATACGTCACAATATTTCTAAATTGAATAAATTATTAATTACTTTGGTCACAGTCTAGTGCTTTCGTTATAATTAGGTATACCTTAAGCTAAAAGTAGGTAGATTGAAATTTGTCATATAATAGATATAATTTTGTAATGTACCTAAACTTAAAGCTTACATTTTTGTAGGTAGGTCCTAATATTTGACCTAAATCTTAGCATTGGTTGTGATTGCTGATGGAACTGCAAACAAATCAAGTTTTTAGTTGATACCTACTCGACGTGTTTCAAATAAATATAATTACCTATTTTATATTCGTTGTTAAAAAATGCGCGAGGTATTTGATTAAAATACATAAGTAGGTTAGTGTATCTACATTACATATTTGGAGATTCGTATAATGTATCTGCCTATAGGTGCTTATATAATAAAAAAGATGCTTATATAATAAAAAGGTGCTTATATAATAAAAAAGGTGCTTATATAATAAACGCGTTATTAAGATAGTGCCTATTGTACTACTTATTACCGCACACTATTGTTTTTAATATGTTGTTTTCCTTACCCTATGTTTGTCTGGTAGAGTTCCCTGCTTAGCGATAAGACCTATTGTACTTATAAGAAATTATGTATTACCAACTAATTCCTTTTTTAAGTGCAATAATAAAATATGTATGTAGGTAGGTAATTATAAGAAGCTGCGTAGGTACAAAGTCATCTTGTACATGTTTGATATCTTGAACCCAATGACGATATTTGAACCTGCCCAGAAGGAAGGTACCTACCTAAATAAACATCTCGTAGTTGTGTACCTAAGTCTGATATCTCCGTAAGTATTAGCAGGCCTAGCGCACTCCGCATTGTAAGTACGAAGCTACAAGTAGGTACATAGCCGGATACCGACGGCGGCGGGTCTCGCGTCGTTACACATGCCGCGTCAGAAGAGATAAGAGTTATGTGATAGAACGAGGCGCTCTGTAGGTTAATATGACTGGTAGGTATGCAGCGCTACGCGAGCTGAATTGAATTTTATTGCGTCATAGTAAGAGTCGCTATTTGTTTAAATTTCTATGCGGAGTGATGCTTCTGTCCCTCAGTATTCTGTGGTAGGAATGAGCTGAGACAATCGACCGGGACAAGGATAAAGAAACAACAAGTCCTTTCATTCTATTTTTTTAAATTATTATTAATTCATTTATTCAGAGTAACAAAGACTCATTTTGTATTTAAAAACTTTACATTGTGTACATTTTTAACGAATTTATTGTTTGGTAATTTAATTTGTTTGGTATTTAACAATAACAAACCGTTTTATTAAATCAAATCAAGTCAAAACCCCACTAATTTTAATAACCAGAACAAAAATCTGGGCAATATAGAATTTCAGTTGCCTATTTTCAGTTACTTCACAACAATAACGAAGTTATTTTATTTGCGTCAAATTTTTCATAAATCATGGACATTTAGAACTAATACTCAAAAACTTCTAAGACTTTTCGCCTAGACTTGTTCAGTTAAAAATAGTGATGTAACATCAACATCAGTAATAAAATCAGTAGATACTTAAAATAAATTATGGAACATCTGAATCACAATCATACGCAGCGACCGTTAACAACCGACGCAGGCACTGCATTACTCCTAATTTTACTGCTACGTTGCGGGCGACGAGAAATAGAAGTGTAGGGGTGGGAGTGTCGCTTCTTTACGTAAGTAAAATAGTTAGTATTCTTTAGTATGAGGGTCCGGTGACCCCACGGTCTTATAGCTTCTACCTCAAACGGCACAAACACAAAAAACCTCGGTCGAGATTTGCATGTTGGCTGTTACAGGTTTTCCGCTTTAAAAGCAGCTCTGCCAGCCCGATAATTGTTCTTTTTAAGATGATACTGAGCCAATCACGAAAGAAAATTAGACGGAGCACAGGTAGCATCCCATCTAACGGCCATTTCATGTGCCAAGAAAATGCACCATTATTTATAATATTCGTTTGGAATCGAGAATTTCGTCTATAAGCTATCAATCTCTACACAAGTTCCTACTGTCAATGTCAAAAATGAATGACATATTTACAATTGACGTTTGTTATTGTCAAACTTTATATAGGTAATGACTAGTGATGCACGTGATACAATCATAACACCAGACTGATATCGATAATATACTATTAAGTCTTCTGTGATAATGTATAATATCTAATGTTTTATGACAGACTTTTGAAAATACGATGAGCTCCCGGTCCCCACGGACCCAAAGTCTCCACACCAAACAGCTCAAATATGTAACCGCTACCGAGGTTAGCATATTTCCGCAGCTTGAGCTGCTCGACCGAATTAGCCGCCGCGCCAGCCTTATTCTGCGTCTCCGGAAGATGGGACGGCGCCATAGTATCGACGCAAGTAGCGTTCCACACTAGAGGCCGCCCCAACTTCCAGGGGATCAGGGTCATGCCGTCAGGCCTTTTACCATCGTCACGCATTAAACCATTCGGTTCGAGAATGGCTGCAACATTAACGCTGATAAAAGCCCGGTGGATGATATCGTTAAGACTGGCGTGACGCGAAATTCGACCAGCACTTCTGGAACATAAGAGACCGTGGTGACCGAGTTGATCAACTGCAGTACCACACTGGCAACGATGGGTTTCATAACACCTATCTCATCGTATTTTCAAAAGTCTGTCAGAGCGCCTGATCGCTGCGACGCGTGACCATTTTTATTGCAATCCAACGGGGCAATACTGCCAGCATCTTGGGTACGCTGCCAACTGGTAGTGGGTTGGAGCATTTGAGCTATCTATAGGTCTTTAATGGTCTATGGGTTGTCCAATCGCTTCTCCTTGTAAGTAGTTAGTTTAGTTTTAGTAAGTAGAGTGTAGAGTTGTTTTCAGTAATAAAGGCATTCGCCCGTTAAAAAACAAAAAATGTTATGTCGATAATATAATTTTTTGTAGTTTACGTTATAATAGATAAGCACATTCGATAATTAATATAATTTATATTATCAATATCGATAACTAGCTGCGCCCCGCGGTTTCTCGGGTTAAAAATTAGCCTGTGTTAATCCAGCTATCTCCATTCTGAATTTTACTGAAATCCGTTGAACCTTAGTTACAGCAGCGTGTAACAAACATACATACTCACTCACAAACTTTCCCATATAGAATATTTATAATTATGATATCGTATCGACAATGTCATAATATCGATAGACCGATTTTACCGACATATCCATCCTTGCAGTGCAGTCGGTGCAGTCCTAGCCCACGGAGAACGTTAGATGCTTTGATTTTTCATTTTGATATTTTGAATTATTTTGGCAAAGTTCAATTAATTTGCCTTTGCCGGGCCAATTCTTTGGGATTTGTTTTATTTTGAGATTATCAAGATACAAGAAATACCTATTCAAAAAGAGGTTAACTGAATATAAATTGCAAAAAATGAGTGCAGACGCTCTAAGCATCGCCCGACGTAAGCTAAACGAAGTTTTGGATGAGAAATCCACGAAATATTTCGGCCACATGAAGCAATGGTTTCGTATGAAATTAACGAAGGAGGAATTTGATATTGAGGCCCGAAAACTTCTTAATGTAGACCAAGTGCACTATCACAATGAGTTTTTGTTAGCCCTCTTAAATAAAGTGGAAGGTTTGGCTGAGACTTCGATTAACATCGCTCAAGAGAAGGCCACATCGCACAAGAACAGTAGAAGGCACAAAAGAAGTTCGCGTACGACCGAGAAGTCTAACTTCGATACTGTGGATCTTGTGGACTACTTACCGCCAAATTCGCCACCTGGAGCAGGTATTGATGGTGTTAAATATGCTGCACAGGTAAGATCATTATTTTAATATTACGCAGTCTGCATACTTCTATGTAACTAAGAACTTACTTATTATTATACAATACCAGTTGACAGACAGATTCTGGTATCAACCCAGTAAGATACAATATTCATCATTTCCAAGTCAAATATAGTTGCAGTTACTGTTTTTGTAAATTTTTTTCACAGTTTGATGTGTTCTCTAATACTTAATTTCTCATGCTTAACTGAATAATATACTACCAATTTACAAACTCCTATTTCCTAGATCCTCGACGTTTTAGTTACCCATGCTTCATTCTTGTTTACTTAATTCATTGTTTTTATTCGTTGTGCAGTGAACTACATTCTGATTATTTTTTATTACAGGAAATCTTCCTCCCTGATCATGCACTAGTTGTAGGCCGCTTCATGCTTGCTGCATGGGAACTTGGCCTTGAAGGTGTTGATGATGATGCTGCCGATATTATCGTTGTTGCCGTACAGAACTTTCTCAAAAATGTAATCAGCTCTGTCATATCCCAGCGTAAAGGCTACAAAACTCTTAATAAACATTTTAAATATGATATTGGAGGAGATATGCCGAACATGTGGTTACGAAACACAGCAAAGTTGTATGACCCTCAGAGTGAAGGGAGGGTGACAGTGGATGATACAGCTGATGGATTAGGACCAAGGTGTCCCCCAACTATTGATGAGATGGAACACTCAGCTGCTTTTGAGATTGCTTGCAGGTATGTTGCTAAATTTAATTAGTAATCTGTACATTTTGTAGGTTGATTAAGTTGTATGTTATGTTTAATTTTTTTAACCCTGTTCTAATCTAGAGCTATTTACTTAATAGAGATACTTTATCTTTAATCACTGATTTTATTTCAAGTGATGTTCCTAAATATAATGTTATGTTGATCTATCTCAGTACAAAGCTAAACAAATCAGATGTTCCCTTAGTCTTACATTGATAAACTAGATTGTAATGCCACAAAGTATGGGTGTTTATTAAAAGGGATTACTTAATTCAAAATCTAAATTTGCTTCTTTCAGTGTGCCAAGCAAGGAACCAAATGATGATAAACTTACAATAGATGAGTTTTACAATACATTACAAACCAATCGTAACGTCATTGCCTGCCATTCTGTGTACGCTGTGAACATGGAACGACTGGCAGCTATGCTGAACCATCCTAGCACTTAAATGAAAGTGTCACATACAAACTGCTTCAGGCCTTACCACAATAAAGACGCTATGCCAATATTGAGCCATATAGAAAAAGCTCTTATTGGAGGTGTAATTGAAACTGAAAAACAGTTTTCTTTTAACTGATTCGCAATTAAAATGCTTTCCTTGTTGTTAGAAAAATATAATATGTATGGCGGTAGATAGCGATAATGTTAAAAAATAAGCCTAGAAATATATATTTTAATTTTAATTCATTTTACATTTGTTATCTACCCACATACATATTATAGTATTCTAACAACAACCTACATAATATTCAGCGGAATTACACTACATATTTGCATTATTGCGTTTCAAATTGGAGATGAATTTCCAACGTCACGCCTGATTCCATTAGTATTCTATTAGTTCAATATTATCTAAAATCAACATAATTGTGGAGGACCCAACAAAAATTTCAAATCAAGGTATGAAGTGAAGATTTGGTATGAAAATATAAATGCTTTATAGGGTGGGATTCTATGACAGTTTGTCTGGTATTACAGTGGCCATGGCAAAAAGAGCTAAGTAGTACCACAGAAGAGTTAATAGTACATGACATGACTCCGCAAAGACATTTATATCAATAGAGAATCTTGCTACGACGCAATAAAGTCCAATTCAGCTTGCAAAGCATAGAGTACCTACCTTGTATATTAACCTACAGAGCTCATTATACATTTTTTTTTTCTGGAACACTTGTGTAGAGAATTTATTTTTATGAAAAATTTGATAAAACATATTGTATGTTGAAAATACTATGGAAAGCAATTATTTTTGTTCAATATTATAAGTTAAGGTCAACATCCACTAAATTTTAATTTTGGACCTCTGTGCGGCCCGGCCGATGTACTTGAAGCTTACCCCCCTCCAAGTACCCCCCTTAGTTTATTATTTAGTTTATCTAAATAATAATATGAACATTGTATAGGGACTTCTTATAATGTATGTTAACTTTAAGAAATAGTGTTTTTAGTTTTCTTGCGTATGTTTTTGTTGATAGTCTGTAATAATAAAGTTAAGAATAATTTAGGATGTTAAAATAAAAAAGGCATATAAAAGTTAATTATTTTATGTTATAAACTACTTAAGTAAATCCAGTTAAATTTATAAAACGCATAAATTATATACCTATAAATAAATCAATAACAACACATGCAATTTATTTATTTTATTGATTTTTTATTTCATGCTAGTCGGAAACCATAAAAAAATAATCTATATATCTATACTTATAATAACACTGTAAAGAGGCGGCTACTGTACATTGAAGATAATTTTGAAAAATTTACTTTTTTAAGAATATCTAGGAGCAACAGAAACCAAAATACAGGTTTTAAAATTTTTGTTTGTCTGTCTGACCGGGATAAACTCAGAAACTAAGGCAGAAATTGAATAAAGTTTTTTTTAAATATGGTCTATGGCGTTCGGCGCTACACATAGACTTTAGTTCATCAAAATCGGTCCAGGAATATTAAAGTTATGACGCAGTTTTTATTATTATTAGTTGAACCCCGGCACAAACCGGACTCTCAGTGCACATGGCTCAGCTTAAACTGGTTTTTTGCTTATGTTGAGAACTAAAGGATGGGTTGATATGCCGTTTTCTAAAAAATGTTTTTGTTATGAGTCCTAGGCTAGAACGAGATAGGACGGGATCGAGATAGGAGCGCGACTGTTACGGGATACGAGAGAGATGTTAACGAGATTAGAGCGGGTAGGTGACAGGATAGGAGTGGGATGGTAACGGAATACGAGAGGGTGGTGATAACAGGACATGAGGGGTACGGTTCCGGATTCCGGTTAGGAGGGGTCGATAACGGGATATAATGGGGATAGAAGCGGGACGGTAATGGTATAAGAAAATAACGTGATCTGAATTGGAGCGGGACAGTGAAGGGATAGGACGAGGACGGGATCGGGATAGGAGCGGAGCGGGATCAGGATGAGATGGAAAATTGTCGGGAACAGGTTAGATTACTTTACTACGCGTACGAAGTCGCAGGCAACAGCTACTTATCGCAATAAATTGATATCAGACACACTATATAACAAAATAAAAAACAAATTACCACTAAATGCATCTAAGAAACCAGGCATAACAACATACATAACTTGGGGACTAGTTACAAATACAAGTTACGGCGCAACCTGAGGGGAGTCACTAGGTGTGCTTGGGGACTGAACAGTCACTATCGGTATATTAAATCGCCACAATCGAGGCGAACCTTGCGGGGTCCGCTGCGACGGCGTTTTTTCTCTAGCACTATGTGAAGATTGTTGTGCAGGCTCTGGCGTGCCTTCTCTGGTCCTTTCCGGCGACCTTTGAGGACTTGGCAAGTGCCTCATCTCGTGTTCATCCGCTTCAGCGTCAGGCACGCTTCCGAGGCATCTTCGCTTCTTCCAAACGACGAAGCCGAGGATGGCAAGGAACGCTGCAATCCCGATACCGCCAAACGTGACGCCCGTTGCAGATGCTGTTGACATTGTATAAATACCTGAATGGGAGAAAATTAGTGATAATGGAATATTTACAGTGAAGGATTAATGGGTAGGTTAGAATGATGTTATTTTACAAAACAACCCTGTGTTAGGTATACATCTACTAAATTAGCAGCATCGCTGGCACAATTTACTTGGTTAGTACCTACATTACCGCATTTACCGCATTGTTTCTCATACTTGTTCTATTGATCCAAAGGTTGCCTGGAAGAAATCGCTCTAAGCGATAAAGCCGCCCATTGCTCCTCAAATTTTTGTATTTTGTCATTATTATATCTTTCTTTTTTGTATTGTGTGTTTGTTTATTTGGTGTGCAATAAAGTTTTATTGTATTCCAATTCTTCGACAACAAACATCCATCACCATTGTTTTAAATTAGATAGAACTGGTCGAAGGCTCCTATTGGATTATTTATTTATTATTATTTTTATTTTTATTTGGACTGGTCATGAAATTATTCCTCACTTTATAAAACCCAAGAAGGATGGAATGAGAGGGGCCTTATATAAACATAGGTAAATTACGATTGATAAATCAGCCCCTCCCTTCGTAATAAAATCTAAGTATAATGTTTGTACCTACATAGATAATTTAATTACAATTATATACCAACACTATGCCAATATAGACCGTCCTTTCAAACGACGTCAGTCCTTTCAGTCCAAAGTTTGTCTAGAAGAGGTAGCTTTGAGATTTCCCAATTACTCGAAATGACGAGTAAGACCTTTTGTTATTTGTCTTGTGTTTATTTGTTATTTGTTGCTATAGGTTACACTGTATGTGTATATATAGTAACGATCGAGGTACCTACCTACACTGTATGTGTAGGTAGGTACCTCGATAGTTACTATGTACTTATAGGATCTGCACGAACTAATCCCTTCTCCTTTCCACCTAAGGTCTTCCAGACGGGGAGAGTCGTTTCACCCGTACGTCGTTAATATCCCACCGATCCCTACTAAGCGTTTTGCAGATTATTTCATCATAGGTACGGGCTGCTAACGAGTGAAACGCTCTACCAGGTTCTTTGTTCCCAAAGAGCTACAACTTGCAGAAATCTCTTTAAGTCTAGAGTGAATAGGCATCGCATGGGCAAGCGTGATCCACCCAAGGATTTATGTTGACTCTTTTCTTTCATCATTGGTTCCACCTTAGGCCGCATCTTTGCTTTCCATCAGGCGAGATGTCGTCAAACGCATGCACATTTAACAATAAAAAAAAACAGTGGGACTAAATATTAGTTAGCACAAGCAAGCCTTACAACAGACAAAACTGTACCTTCAACATCAACAGAGATAGTGTCTATGTGCTCTTTCCCGTCATCGAACCCCGCGCCACAGGCCCACGTGCCGACATCTTCGTACTTGACCTTCCGGATAGTGACTGCGCAGTCACCGCGGTCCAAGCTTTTGTTGTTGGGGAAAAAGTAGCGGCCTAGAATTGGCCTGGAAAAGGAACAGTTTACGTAAAACAGAATTAAGTTTACAAACAGTAGTTAAATTTATCATGGTTTCGATTTATTTTGAGGGCTCGATATTTGATCACGAAGAACTGAGAATGTTGCAGTGGTGGGTAGTTTTTATGAGCAGATAAAACAATCTACCCTGTCTTTTATCACCGCTGTCCGTTTGTTTCATTATTCCTCTCCATCCAAAGGTTGTCTGGAAGAGGTCGCTTTGAGCGATAAGACCGCTCATTGTTACACCATTGTAAACATTTAACTTGTACCTCAGAATACTAACTTAATTTCTATCATCATCAGCCCATTACGTTCCCACTGCTGGGACTCGGGCCTTCCCTCGTAGAGAGAGTATGGGCCATAATCCACCACGCTGGCCCAGTGCGGGTTGGTGGTCACTCAGAACTCGATTAAGGCCACGACACAAAACTCACTGTATCTGCTCGTAGTACGATGTGGCTGAAGATAGTGCAGATAGCTCTAAAAGCTTATTTTTACTTCTAAATAACTAGATTGACTTTAGCTTGGGAAAGGTTAAATGTACACCTACCTACCTACCTACATAATAATTATCATAAAAATATTCACATTCTTCGCATCAGTGCGTAGCCTGGGCGAGGACGGGTGTTGCTTAATAGAACCTGCTGTCAACCACTGTTAGATTTAGAGCTTATCTTGCGACTGGTGCACTTGCTAATACCTATAAACAACACAGTAGGTACATGTACTTACTCGGTGACATTAACATCAGAATTAATGCTAAACGGCTTCCCAATAGGCGGTTCAAACCGGCAGTATCTCAACGGAGTCAGGCCTTTCGTAGTCGTACACGCGATCGTCACTTGTTTCCCATGCACAGTGGTGATATTCTTTGACAAGGCAGCCAGCTGTGTGACCACCCTGAGGTCTATATACTGCATGACTTCCACGCCAATAGACCCTTTGCCCCCGATGTGGCAGCGCCATTCACCGCTGTCTGCTTTGGTAGCGTTTATCTTGATAGCACACTGGCCGTCATCGAGAGTCGACCCTGAAAAACTGTATGGAGCCTATCTATAATATCGCACACCTAGATCTAAACAGCGATTAACTCAAAAAAGCACTTTTTTCAGAAATGGCGAAAAACTGATTACCATATTCCTGTGCATTGTGGGAGTTTTATGTATTGATCAACACTTTTTAAATGCAGATAGAAGAAAGGTGTTATAGGTATCTTGTATTTTAATCTTATATTGGGGCAAACAATTGGATTTTTGTAGTTATTTCCATATTGCTTAACAAATGTATGAATATTTTTTTGGTATTTGGAGTTAAACCTTTGTTGGTGAATTTAGTTTTTAGTTGGCTCTCTTTTGAAGAGACCATATAAATTGAAATGTAGCAGCATTTTGAATTAATTTATAATAATCAACTCATAGAGGGTCTGTGACCAACAATAAGAGTACATTGGCTGATGAAATAGCAAAAAAACACTGAATTAAGTACTGAAATCAAACATTATTTTTTATTAATAATTAAAAAAGTGAAAACAATTAACAGTCTCTTTTATCCCTTAATTATGAAAGTACTTCAAATAAAATTATCTTATAAAATAGTAACACACCATAAAAAATAAAGGAACCGTATGAAAAATAATTTGAAATGCACATCTAAAATCACATTTGACTTATATTTAATAGAATCTATACAATCAATAACGCTCTGATTAATTTGTGGATCAATAGTTGGTTGATGTCCGTGTTTTCCTCTCAAATCAGTTTGTATGGACTCCTGATTCCGACTTCTTGGAAAGTATCGTTTGTATCGCTTTGTATCTCTTGTCAAGAGTGGATTTAAAAAACGGGTTGCATACCCTAATTTTGGATCTAACAACATCAAAATAAAAAGCAGTGTTAAAAGATCTAAAATCTTGTGTAGTTACTACCTACTAGAGTATCGATATTTAGGCTTTATTTTTTGTGACTTATTATGAACTCTTTTTGCCTCTCAAGGTTGCAGAGTCATCATAACGCATCAAAAAGCCTTGATTGCCTTGTTGCCTTGATATTTCATCAAACTGATTTTTACATTTTAGCCGACATTTTTCTCCACAGTGGGTCCAACTTTTCTCTCTGGCTCTTGTTTATTTTTATTTTGACAAAGACTGGTAGGTTTTACCAGAATTTCTCAGCACTTGCAACTTTCGTTTTCCACATTGTTGGTTTTCGTACTCTCTTTTTACCTTTTTTTCTACTATCACAGGCTCTTGGGCGTTAATTTCAGCAACCATAGCATTTTGATGGTCAAGTTGTACACGTGCACTATTATCACCGGTGTCTGACGAGCCACTGGTACTTGATGGACAGAACATACTACAGTGAGTGTGCTCAAGAACTGACAAGAACTGCACAATCTAATCCTCCCATTCACCATTTTACCATCCGGCGACCAGACGATCGGCACAACGTCAGCCCTACATGGTGGACGTTCCGCCTATCCGTTGTAAACGTTTTGAATCATCCTTTTTAGTGCGAACGTCGAACGCCTTGCCGTGGTCTGTGTTTCCACATAAATATCTGGGTATGTTCAAATCTAGAGTCAACAAGTATTTACTGGGTAAGTGTGCTACATCTTCAACCACATCGTCGCTTCCCATCAGGTGGGATCGTGGCCAAAAAGTGAACCAGAAAAAAGCTCGAGCTGCTACTGCTGGTGCTGGACAAAGACAACGTTAAGCTAGAAGGTACGCCCTGGGATACCCGTAGTGTCTTACTTTTATGAATCAATCGGATATTGGGATCCTTATCTGAGTCGTCAATGTCACTTTCATCACTTCAGATTGGTGAAATGTAATAATCTGGTCTACCAGTCTGCTGTTGTTTAGACGTGCTCGAAATAGATTGATCAACCACGGTCAAGGCTGTTAAATCGAGTGACTATTTTTAATCTATGGCTATTCTTAATAAATCTAACCTGCGTACGTCCCTCGGCTCTGCGACTTTATTTCTCGAATACCGATCCTGATAAAATCACCTCATGGAAGCCTAACTCTGCTATAAAGGCGGCATGAGTTTCCCTAGATAAGTCTTCATCGTTTAATGAATGTTGAGGTCATCTTCTAGCTTTGACCTGCTTATTAGTGCCCTTTCTGAGTTATTTGTTCTAACTCCTGTGCTGGACGCATATTTTCATGTTGAGTCAGTCAGCTAGGGCTAATGTTTTCTTTGTCTCTTTCTTCAACTATAATCACTAAAATCCGTCCACGATTCATTATTTCTCTGAAATGGAATATGTAAATTTCACTAACTATCGAGTCCGGTATGCTATCGGCTTCATAAACCATCTAAACAGCTTTAACTTAAAAATTGTTTAGTAAAAACGCAACAAGCTGTGTACTTATTAAGATGAAAATAATATAATATTAAGATGAAAATACTCCAATCGCCACTAGCAAAATAGTTTAATTTCATTTGTTTTTTAAAGAAATATAAGCGTTTAAAAAATGACTCTACAAAACAGAGTCAACTACAAATTCAAAAATGTTTCAACAATACGGTAACAATTCAAAATAAAAACCAAAACTTTACTTACCTCACAATCAACACAGATTCAACTCAAAATGTAGCTTTAAGTTACTCAGCGCTGACCATAAAAACGGCGACAACTCGAAATAATGTTACTAAAAATTCGTGGTTTAACTCAAGAACCCAGAATCAACTCAAAATAAATCTTATTTGTTTCCGACGAGCACATCGGTTTTTCATGTAACACTGACTGCATCTAGCGATGTCCCTGTTTTGGTGGGGAGGAGCGGGGCTCGCTCGTTCAACAAAAGGGACTTCTTACGTCACCTAGCGTTGAAAAGTGCAACTATTTTTTAATCCGTTTTAATGGTCGTTAGGTATTGAGTTGAGGAAGTCGATGGTATGAATAACTCAAAAACTGAGATTTTTGAATTAGCTCTCTTTAGATCTAGGTGTGCGATATAGACTAATGTAGATTCATCAGGGGCTAATGTTCTATCAATAGTAATTCGCGAACATTAAGAGTAGAGGTATCTACAAACACGTAGTAATATTTAGTTTTCTTTGCTACAACTATGCTGTGCTCTAATTATAAAAATAAATAAATAAAGTGCTCTAATTTATCAATACAAAAATATACAACGTTGATCTCATAATAGTATTATTTACATCGAAAACCAATAAAATTATTAGATTACAAACATTGATTACATAATAAATATAAACAGCTACACTCACGTTATGATTGTGTCGGAATAACTCCGACCAGGTTTCGGACAATTAGGTTGTCCTTCTTCCGGGAGTTTACGCTTTGGATTCGCGGCGCAGACTCCGCGCCGCGAATCCAAAGCGTATTTATAATGAATATTTCGACTCACGATAGTTTCAAAACTTTAATTGATTACATAGGTATATTTAGTTATTATATTTAGTAAGTACCTATAGGCTCGAATGAAGAATGCAACAAATCTCCACGCCTATAGTTACCAAGTTTATAAGAATTAGTTTAATAGAATTAGGTACCACATAAACATTCTCAGACTAGTTTTTTTTTTGTTATATACCTATTTGATTTGACAGTTTTTAATTTTGATTTGATTTATTTAATGTAATTTATTTAATTTTAGTTAGTTTATTTTAATGTAATTTAATTTGATTTGACTGTTTTTAATTTAGATTTGATTTTTTTAATCTAATATATTGTAGTTTAATTTAATTATTTGACATAATGTTTAATATGGATTTTTATTTGAAATAAATGATTCAATAAAAATTTTGGTAGATAACAGGTATGTTTCGAACTGTTAAAAGTTAGAATATGTATCAAATAAAGTTTATATGTACTTACGAATATCTCTTCCCATTAGGATGAATAAAACCACAGTAAGCCATCGGCATATCCGCCTTGCACTGGATCTTTATGTCTTCATTTTCCATAGCCAAGATTGTTTCGACGCCATTCACATCGAAAACTCGAAAACCTATAAAATATATACCTACTTCACCCTATGTTCGTTATGTACCTTCTTACTACCTACTTTTATATTTAAATGTCTTTCTATTTCTATAATCTTTATCTAAAATGTATAAAACAAAGTCACTATCCGCGTCCTCATTTGTTTCTCCGCTTAAATAGGTACTTCTTCTAAGGGGGCGTCTATAAATTACGTGAGGTGTTTAAGGGGGCGAGGGGGTCGAGTCAAATCTCATCTAATCTTACGTTGGAGAGAGGGGGGGGGGTCTCGGCAAATATCAAGCAATTTTTTTTCTGATTGAAACAAAAAAAAAATCTATTTTTGCCCATCTAATCCAGTTTGTACATACTTAATTTAGATTTAATCTTAAGCGTAATCGTTTATTACATTATAATTAAACTCTCAGCAATATTGATTACTAGTCTTAACTAGTCGTAAATAAAAGCACGAAGCAATATTTTCTTTTTTTAATAACAATCCAACGCGTTTACGTAAAAAATTAACCCACATTTTGAAAAATCTCACGTGACATTGGGGGATGGGGGAGGGGGTTGAATAAAATCTCACGACATCTCACCAGGGCTCACAGAAAATTTAAAAAAACACCTCACGTAATTTATGGACGCCCCGTAAACCACGCAAAGGGTTTTGAAACACTGTCATTTAAGTACTTATAGAATTTTTTACCGAAGGTTAATGTACCTAGATATCTACATTTTAATAAAGTCTTGGTATAGTAGGTAAAATGATACCACATTAGTAAGTAATTTGCATCCGAGAGACGCCGGGGCGGGACGCTAGTAGGTATTTCTATATTCTATCATATATATATTATATCATAATTCGTACCTGCCCCCCTACTCAAATGTCCCTCAAGCGCCAATCGTATATCGTGGTGAGTTTTTTTTTTTACGCCTAATAGATCTATGTTTGGCCACTATCTCGCCTGATGTGAAGCGATGATGTGGCCTAAGATGGAGCACATAGATCTAGAGAGAGACGACATTTGAGCGGCTGCTCAGACCCGTCTCCGTGATGGTTCACCGAACATCATCCCGAAACACGACTAGGTCGCTTGACGGCATGGCTTTGTTCGGTGGGTGGCATTACAACCACGGCCAGAGCCTACCACTCCAAAAAAAGCTCACGTTAAGGTACAGCTTCACTACGACTAATGAGATACCGACTAATTATTGTCGATTCAGGCAAGAAATCGAATTAATCTCATTCATTTATACCAAAATATATTAACTCAAAGTTGAGATAAACTTAATGGGACACTAAATGGCATCCTAAAATATTGTCGCAGTGAATGTATACCCTAAACTGAACTCAACACGATATACGATTGGCGCTTGAGGGACATATGGGTACGGGGGCTGGACTAGATATAGACATCCATAATATATTTTAAAACAAATGCACTTACATGTTGTACACTTCAATAAATGAGTTTACCTATTTAATTTAAAATTTCAGAATTATAACGACTCAAAAATAAATTACCAAAACAGCTGACACAAAATTATTATCACTCGCGGATCTCAAGTTTCAGCTTGAAAGCGATCGACACCATTTAACTATAGGTAAGTATACCATAGCATCATTTTATCACCTTATCACATACCTTTCGAGTAATCTATATTTACTAGTAAAATTCCAATTAGCAAGATGAACTTGTTGGTTTTCATCTTCGAACGTCAGCGTGAGAGCACACTCACTCACTGGTCTATGTAACAGTTATTTGTAACTACCCTCTTGCACTGCGATAAAATAAGTCAAAGGTCTCTCAATATACGATTATAGATATCTTTAGGTACCCACCACTTATAAAATAATCTATCGGTCGTTATAAAGTAAGCGATACGTATGTTTGTATCTAAACTTTGTTAATCTGTATGTAAAAAATGCTTTCGTGATTCTCTGGGTACAGGTAATCCTAGAGGGGCTCTATCTATGTACCTAAGTATTTGATAGTTGTATGTGTTAGTGGGTTCCTGACATTTTATATTACTTATTTAAAAAAATTATATAAAAAAATCACTTTTTCTATTTTTCTCATTTTAACCGTGCAGTCTTGACCCGGTAGCGTTATCTTTGTCATTTTAATTACTTTGTAAACATTATAATTTCGCATCGCTACAAATTACGTTTTAAATACTGATTAAATAATATAGAAGAGCATTTGACTTCATGGACAAGAAAACGGGTAAACCGATTTGGATGCGGTTATTGTTATTTGAAAGCAGGTTTTCTGGCGGTGGTTCTTAGACATGTTTAATCAAAATCGGTTCACTTGTTTTTTACTTTTTATAGGTTTTTGTGTCGGGGGAGTTTAAACTTTAGTTTACTGAAATTTGTTATCCTTAATATGAAACTTAGAGCTAACTAGCTGCGCCCCGCGGTACCACCCGCGGTTTCCCAGGATAAAAAGTAGAGATGCGCCGAATAGTGGTTTCACCGTATAACTGAATTATTTGGTTTAACCTTTACCAAACCGGATATTCGGCCGAATTATTCGGTTTACCATTACTGTTGACGCGGCAAAACAATCATTGTTTTCACGCGTAAACAGATTCTAACATGTAGGTACGCTACGTGTCGCTGCTGGCTAGATGACGAGCGAGCCGTACCTTACCGTCCGCTACCCGCTCACACACCGCGCTGTCACTTTGCTTCAAAACATTGCACGATTAAGTTACAAATAAAAAAAAACAAATGTGCTTATCATTACAAAAATATTAAAAACATGATAATATTAACTTCATTGTGTTTGCCATATGAGTGGGCGTAGAAGATCACGTGCTTAGGACTTTTTTGTATTTTAGTTCTACACCATGTCATGTTGCCCCAAGAAAATAAATGCTTGAACCGAATATATTCGGCAACAAAACCGAATGTTCGCGAAGGAACAAAAAGAAGTAGTATTTAGGTTGTTTAAATTGGATTTATTAGATTTTTTTAGTATTTATAAGTCAAAACGTTGTGGGCGTGTAGCTGTAGGTGAATTGAGTATTGCGAATGTCAGTGTGACGTATGTGGTGCGCGCTTTGTATGTGTGTCGTGCGTGTGAGGAGTCTTTGTTTGTGTGCTATATGTATGTGGAGTTGACATTAGGTAGTACGGCGCAAACATCCTCCCGGGCGTTGAAAGGCTTCAGGCCTTTCAAGACTCTTCTCCAGAAGGCAGCAGGCATAAGCGGTTGATGGCCCGGCGTACGAGACCTTGAGCTGTAGCGACGTCGGCGACACGAGGAAGATTGTCTGTACCATAGAAGAGTTTTTCCACTCTCCCAAGGCGCCAGCACAGCGGCGGTGTCGCGTCGTCTTTTATAAGGACTAAGTCATTTAGTTTGAGTGACGCAGTCTGGGCGCGCCATTTTGTTCTTTGCTGTAGTTCAGCGACATACTCTTTAGTCTAGCGCTTCCAGAAGTGCTGCCTTGCTTGTTATAGACGCTGGTAGCGGTCGAGACGGTGGACGTTGGCTTCAAGAAGACACGGAGCTGGAAGCGAGGTAAGTGGTCTGCCGATAATAAAGTGTCCCGGGGTAAGAGGAGTAAAATCATTAGGAGAAGGACAAAGGGGGCGGCTGTTCAGGATTGCTTCTATTTGGGCAAACAGGGAAGACAGTTCCTCAAAGGTCAGGTGAGTGTTTTTGAGAACCCTATGCATAAGGAACTTGGCTGACTTGACCCCCGCCTCCCAGAGGCCGCCAAAGTGAGGAGCGTACGCTGGGGAGAAACGAAATTCAATTCCTTGAACAGCTGCAAAATCAATGATAGAACTTTCATTAGCCTTAAAGAAGTTCTTAATGTCCTTCGCTGCTGAGACAAAATTTCTACCATTGTCACAGTAGATGATTTTTGGTTGACCCCGGCGAGCGATAAACCTTTTTAAAGTTAATAAAAAGGCCTCTTTAGTGAGGTCACTTACCGCTTCTAAATGAATGCATTTATAGCGGAAGCAGACGAATATACAGAGGTAGCATTTCGTTATTTTACATCCACGTCCCTTACGATCTGTTATTAGAAACGGTCCGGCAAAATCTGTACCTACGGTGTGAAACGGGAAGTCCGGCTCTACGCGCTCAGAAGGTAGGTTACCCATGATCTGGGTCATCGTCTTCCCTCTGAAGCGACGACATATGAGGCATTCGCGACATACGCGTCTGGCCAAGTTGCGACCACCTATAGGCCAGTAGCGCTCTCTTATAGACGCGAGAACGTGTTGCGGACCGGAGTGAAAAAGACGTTGATGCTCGTACTGAAATATTAATTTAGTAAGGTGATTGTCAGATTTTAAAACTATAGGGTGCTTTTTGTCATAAGGGTAAGATGATGGGTCAATTCGACCTCCGACTCTGAGTACACCCTCAGAATCTAGAAATGGGTTGAGTGAAGTCAAGGCGACTTGAGCCTTTAAAGGCTTGTCAGTTTTTAAAAGTGCTATCTCATTAGGCCACGACTCATTTTGGGATATTTTAATTAAATGAGTCATAACTTGCTTTCTCTCATTAGCAGAAAGGGAACCTAATTGTTTGTTTGTCGGATATTTAACATTGTGAATAAATCGTAATATTTGTGCTAATACATTTTGAATAAATAATAGATTAGAATAGTTCTCAATCTTGATTAAATTATTATCGCGCGTTAGTGCAGCCTCCCCGACGAAAGCGGACTGCGCTTTCATTTCAGGTAAGTCGACTGCAAGCGAAGATTCTGTAGGCCATTGAGATTCGGACTGTGAAAGGAAGTCAGGTCCATACCACCACAATGGAGAGCGCACCTGTTCCGGATCTACGCCCCTGGAAACAAGGTCGGCAGGATTTCCAGCGGTAGGTACATGACGCCAACATGAAGGGTCAGTGAGGTCATTGATAGCTGCTACTCTATTAGCTACGAATGTCTTAGCTTTATTTGGAGACCTAAGCCACCCAAGGACGACAGTAGAGTCAGTCCAGTATACTTGGCGGGTGATTGGACATCGTAGAGCTTCCATTACGGTGTTAGCAAGCTGAGCTCCTAATAAAGCAGCGCATAGTTCCAAGCGCGGAATAGTGGTAGGCTTGATAGGCGCTACTCGCGACTTGGCGCATACTAAAGAGACATTGATGTTGCCCTTTGCATCAAGAGATCTAATATAAATGCATGATCCAAATGCTCGAATGGACGCATCGTTAAAACAATGCAGTTCAATTATAGAGACGTCATTTATTAGAATGAATCTAGGTATTTTTAGAGAAGAGAGCTCTGATAGATGCTCTGTAAATTTAAGCCAAGATTTTTTTATGTCTTGGGGTACTGGCTCATCCCAGTCTAGCTTAAGGCTCCATAGCTCTTGGAGTATTATTTTGGGTTTAATTGTGCATAAAGCGAGAAGGCCGAGTGGATCAAAAATTTTGAACGTCGATGATAGTATCGATCGCTTAGTCAAGACGTCTGGTGGGGAATATTGTAAGTTAAAGTGAAAGTCATCTGATGATGGAGTCCAGCCCACACCTAAAGTGCTAGTGGCATTACTAATCATGAGGTTGTTCTTTTCCAGGTCAAGGGATTCAGCGAGCACGGGAATAGGTAAGTTAGATCGGTACTTACGAAGATTGAAACCAAACTTAGCTAACTCACTGGACACTGACTGCTGAATGTAGCGCAGTTCAGCCTCCGTGTTGGCCCCTGAAAGGAGATCGTCACAGTAAAAGTCCTTTTGAATAATATTTTTAATTGCAGGATCGGAGCATTCCTCGCCAACTTGAAAAATCGACCGGCACGCAAGAAAACTAGAGCTAGCATATCCATAAGTAACGGTATTTAACTGTAGAGTCTGTATAGGGTCGTTTTCATTGTCACGCCATAAAATTTGTTGTAGGTGACGATCCGACTCTCTGACAACCACAGCTCTGAACATTTTCTCTATGTCGCCAGAGATGACGTACCTGTGTTGTCGGAATCGCACTAGAATATTGAAAAGTGGATCTTGGATGGTGGGTCCTACCATTTGTAGGTCATTGACACTAGGGCTAGAAGGACTAGATTTAGCACAGGCTTCGAAAACGACACGTGTCTTTGTTGATTCGCTAGTCTCTTTTATGACCGGATGATGTGGGAGAAAATAGCCATTATTAATTGTAGGTTTATTTGTAGGTAGTTTAGTTAGGTGACCTAGGGCTTCATACTCGTGTATAAATTCAGTATATGATTTTTTTATGTCTGGCTGCTTTCTAAAGCGAGCTTCCAAACACAAAAGGCGTTTTTTGGCTAAGTTATAGGTATTTCCTAATAGACTGGGGTCACCGCGAAGAGGTAAGGCCACACAAAAGCGTCCATCAGGCGTTCTAGTAGTGTTAGCTAGGAAGTGCTTTTCACAAAGCTTTTCTTCCTCGGTAAGGGCTTTCACTTGGGGGAAATTTTCAAGTTCCCAGAATTTAGATAATTCGTGGTTTAAATCTTGTAGGTTAGGTTGCGGTTCCTTATTTAGTAGGAAATTGCAACTTACTTTTTGGGAGCCACATATAGGCTTAGGATTTAGTATAGGACCAGCGATAAGCCAGCCAAGCTTAGAGCTTTGTAAAATGGGATTTTTAGCCCCTAGGGAATATTTTTCTGAGCCTACTAAGTCCCAGAAGAGATCAGCTCCGATGAGCATGTCTATGGGTGAAGGCTCATAGAAATTAGGATCAGCTAATTCGAACTTGGATAGGTTGAGGTGGCTTATGTCAAGGGCTACCTTAGGCATCTTCCCGGAAATAGTGGGTAAGACAAGACAAGACATTTTCACATCAAATGCATTGTCTTTGGATCGAAGTCGTATCGAACACCGTTGTGTATTTATTTTTAGGGGTGTGTTTCCAATACCTACGACTTCGGTATTAGTTGGTTGGGGAGAGAGTCTTAACTTCTGCTGTACAGCTTCAGTTATGAAAGTCGACTGACTCCCACTGTCTAGGAGAGCACGCACAGTTGCAGTGTCTTTGGTTATAGGGTTAATGACCTGAACCTTGGCAGTACACAACAAGATTTCAGGGGAGGAGATTGCAGACATGGAAATTGACTCATTATTGATTTTAGTTTCAGGCTCATGGGATCTATGAAGTAGTGAGTTGTGTCGCTGTTTGCAGACGCGACATGAGCCAGGCAGCTTGCATTGCTGTGAGGTATGACCACCTCTTAGACAATTCTGACATAGGCTGTGAGAATCAACGATGCGATTCCTTTCTTCCACAGGTTTGCCTTTGAAGATGGAGCATTGGTGGAGATGATGGTCAGCCCTGCATGCAACACAGTGCGGGGAAGAACTGGAACGAGCAGAAGGGTAAGTCTCCTTGGGGTAAGTAGTAATTAAGGCTTTAGTTTGACCTTTTTGATTAAAACTAGGGTTATATTTTGTTTTTTCAGGTTTTTCCTGTCTCGAGCGGTGGAATGAAGTTTCCAGAACATCAGCGCGGCTCTTCAAGAAGGAGAAGAAGTGTTCAAGGGTAGGTATTTCAGGTAAGTGGTTTCTATGTTCCTCCCATTTAAAGTAGGTAGTGTTATCTAACTTTCCCGAGACTACGTGGATTATAAGAACGTCCCATTTATCTGTAGGTAAACCTAAGCTATTGAGAGCTCGAAGGTTCTTTGTAACATGGTCGATTATGAATCGAAGTGACTTTTCAGTCTCACGCACGGACTCGATGTTAAATAACGACTTTAAATGATTATTAATTAGTTGACGTTTGTTATCATATCGCTCACACAGTATCTTCCAAGCCTCAATATAATTACGGTCAGAAATCTCAAGGTTTGTTATCACGCGAGCAGCTTCGCCCTGTAGGTACGAGCTCAAATAATGAAATTTATGAATATTTCTGATTTTGTCATTTTCGTGAACTAAAGATGTAAATATCTCTTTAAATTCAAGCCACTTGTAGCAGGTTCCGTCGAAGTTCGGTATACGAATCTCCGGAAGTCGGAATCCAAGAGGGTTATCAGAGTTCTTATCATTATGACAACAAGAGTGAGTGGAAGAATGTTGTGGGCTCGGCATAAGAGTAGTAGAATTCTTCTCTATTAATGTTTTAGCAAACGCTATGCAATGGTAGAAATCTTGTTCAATTAGTTCTCTCACATCGAGCTCGGCTTCTAATTTTTCTACATTTATAATTTCTATTTGATTTTGCACCTCGTCAAATTCTATGAATAGCGCTTCAACTTTCGATAATTTCATCGCAAGTTTACTGATTTCAATTTTGGATATACTAAAGTATATCCAATATAGTGTATCTAAAATATCTAAATGATTTTTAAACTTTGTTACGCGTCCCTTCATAGAACTACGTTTAGAACTTAAGTCCCTTAAGTTATCGTCACGCGACATCATAAAGCTTGCGATAAAATGCACTCGAAAGAATCAATTAGCACGTAAAAGTTACGTAATAATAGACAAACAATAAGCATACGACACGCTCCTCGCTTTGATGTCCCAGCTGATCGGCAGTACGTCCAGTCAGCAAACCAGTTTGCTATGCGGCGCGGCGCACACGGAGTAGGTATGCACTATGCAGTCGGCAGCGCGCGGTGCGAGCGCCCGCGGGAAGCTAGCAGTCAGCGAGATGCGATGGAGATGAGGGATGAATAGTGCCACTGGAATAGAGTGTTACGACAAGCTTAGGGCACAGCCTAGGTAAATAGTTCCGTGGGGTGAAGCTAATTGTGAGGTGAAACGGTGAACAAATAAGGAATGCAGTGCAAAAAGTGCGATAGAATGAATCAGATTCAAACGTTATCTAGGCTATTAATACAAAGATTTACGCAATAATATTAAGTAGAAATATTTTAACTTTAAGTTTGTTTACTTTAGTGAAGCTTTAGGAAATAGGATATATTCGTAGATATAGACGTGCGTTTCGTTTATAAGTAGGTAATAACTAGGTAGGCTACACGAAGCTAGATTTAGGTTTAGGCTTTGGACTAATATAGGCCTTGTCTGTGACTGTTATAGGTAGATGCGGTGCTATGAAGTGAATAGGTAAATGATAGGCAGCATAACACAGACTTTAGGCAACAGCTCAACAAGACTAAGAGGAACTAGAACTCCCTAAATTCCCTAATAGAAGGGGGAAATTGTAAGGAAAAGAAAAGGGACGGGCTCACAGTATAGATAAGCAGGCAAACGAAGCGTCCAGGTTGTTGTTTCCACGATCGTCCTCAAGTAGGCTGCGTACTGGTCGCCGGTCGGTTAAGTTCCCGGTGGATTTACGCGTTCCCGACTGGCGGACAGGGATCACACGTAGTCGCTCGGTGTTCACGGTAGTCACGGTGAAGTACTCCTTGGGTTTCCACAGGATAACTGGAGATTATCTTCGATTTGCCGTGGTGGACACGTAGCGTTGACCTCTGGGCGTCCTTGGCTCGGGGACCGATCTTGCTATTTCCTTCGAAATCCTTGTTTTTAGTCTGCAGGTCCTGTCACGGTCGCCACTTTGTTCGCGAAGGAACAAAAAGAAGTAGTATTTAGGTTGTTTAAATTGGATTTATTAGATTTTTTTAGTATTTATAAGTCAAAACGTTGTGGGCGTGTAGCTGTAGGTGAATTGAGTATTGCGAATGTCAGTGTGACGTATGTGGTGCGCGCTTTGTATGTGTGTCGTGCGTGTGAGGAGTCTTTGTTTGTGTGCTATATGTATGTGGAGTTGACATTAGGTAGTACGGCGCAAACACCGAATAATTCGGCCGAATACAAATAGTGGAAAAGATGCCGAGTACCAAACGAATATTCGGTGCATCTCTAATAAAAAGTAGCCTATGTGCTATTCCAAGCCCTATGTAGTTTAAAGAAAGAGTAACAAATATCCATACATCCAAACTTTCGCGTTTATAATATTAGTAAGGATTGTCTCAGGGTGGAGAGCGAGAGTACCATGCTAGATTCTGGGTGGTGCTGCGACTATTCTCGGCAGATATTATATATACTTACCATCAGACAAAAGAACATACAATAAAACTAAGTTAAAAGCTATATCCACTGGAACTTTATTACATAAAACTGTCTGATTCACACTATTTACAATTACTTACAACAAATAACACTTAGATTTAACGCCTTCACGGTTTCCTTCTATTCCTGTTCGCCTTTTTACTTCTGTCAGTTTTCTTGTCTGTGGTCAGTTCTTGTTGTAGTTTCCTCAGCATTTGGGGTGTTATCAGGCCCTGGAGATAAAAATTAAGTGTTATACATAACTTCGTCGGGTCTTTTCGTCGCCGATACCCCAGTGCCTAAAGACGAAAGTCTTTAATCAGTGCGTCCTACCTGTTATGACATACGGAGCCGAGACGTGGACACTCACGGTACGACTAGTCCACAAAATGAAAGTTGCTCAGCGAGCTATGGAAAGAGCTATGCTCGGTATTTCTCTAAGGGATCGAATCCGGAACGAAATTATTCGCCAGAGAACTAAAGTTATCGACATAGCTCAGCGGATTAGCAAGCTGAAGTGGCAGTGGGCTGGTCATATTTGCCGCAGGACCGATAACCGTTGGGGTAGACGTGTTCTAGAGTGGAGACCGCGAATCGGCAAACGTAGTGTAGGACGCCCTGCGACTAGATGGAGCGACGATATACGTAGGGTTGCTGGTAGCGACTGGAGAAGGAAAGCCGAAGATCGGGCTCAGTGGCGTGCTATGGGAGAGGCCTATGTCCAGCAGTGGACTGATGTGGGCTGATGATGATGATGATGACATAATTGTATGCTTTATAGTGGTATCAGGCCTAGCGCACTCCGCACTGTAGGTACGAAGCTACAAGTACATAGCCGGACACCGACGGCGGGTCGCGCGTCGTTACACGTGCCGCGTCAGAAGAGATAAGAGCTATGCGATAGAAACAGAGGCGCTCTGTAGGTTAATGCGACTGGTAGGTATGCAGCGCTATGCGAGCTGAATTGAACTTTATTGGGTCGTTGCAAGAGTCGCTATTTGTTTAAATTTCTTTGCGGAGTGATGCTTCTGTCCCTTAGTATTCTGTGCGTTTAGTGAATTCACAATACACTTATTTATTATGTAACATTGCGTATCTTCTCCGTACGGTTTGTGCGCCATATTTCAGGGAGCATGAGTACCTTTGTGTTTCCATTTCTCATCCCCATTCCGATTCTAAAGCGCTCGAGACTCCACTTTGCTTGGTGTTTTTTTTTGGTGATTCCTTCATTAATAAATGACATCTCTATGACGCATTCATATATTCATAAATATGACGCGTCATAGAGAATACAAATTTCGCAGATGACGTTTATTAATTAAGGAATCGACGTTTCCTTCAAGCAAGGAATCGCCAAGTTGTCATAGTGAATTAGGGCCCTGATGTAAATACCACACAAACGGTCACCCATCCTTGTTGTGACTGCTGCTAACGTTGCTTAACCTAGCAGATCTGTTACGAACGACTAGGCGAGCTACGCTACGAGCGCTACACGGACTACGGAAGGTTTAAATATACACAAAATTTTACTTGTAATATAAAATTACCAACATTTTAGATTCTAAAACTAGTTTCTACGCTAAGCCTACAATTGTTTAACATTATGTTTTTTCCTGTAGGTGAATTTATTATTTTCAGAAATAAAGTATCTTAAACCATAACTTACTCTGGCCACAAGCATATCCGAGAGTTTTCCCTTGTCGTCTCCTTTGGAAATCCCACTCATAGTTTTAGCTGCTCTTCTGCTGCCGCTTAACGAGTCCGTCGTGTCGGGATCATCTCGCAACATTTGCTCCGAATTCCTTAGTAGCCTGTTGAAGAAATACATACGCTGTTAACATTATAACCCTCCTTTTTGCTTCGCCGTAGTCGGGTAAAAATAACACTGTCAAAGCTTATGTTTATTCTACGAGCAAGTCACACTTTATGTTGCGCGCGTCTAGTTTAAGTTAGAAAATATTTAATACATTTTTTCATCCACCTTCACTTTAAAACCGACTTCAATGTATCTTCGAAGTCCAAGGTCAAATATCGATGAAATTTATATGGGACCACTTCGTAGCTATACTGAACTCAACGCAAAATAATTTTCCAAATCGGTTCATAAATGACGGAGTTCTGATATCTCATTCTATAGCTACCACTACACTACTCGCGAAGTTGCTTCGACGAACTACAGGTCGAAGTTGACCGAAGTCCGAAGTACGTCACTATACACTCGTACAACCTCGCGAAGAGCTCAGTCGCCCACCGCCCGCAGACTATGCATCATGGATATGGATAACTTTCAAGCGGCAGCTGCCGTTGCTATGTGCACTTTCGCGTGCGTATTTTATACTTAACGAAGATAAAAAAATGGAGAAAAAGAAGATGGTGGTATTTTTTTTCTATGGTGGATGTTCGCAATCTGAAGTTAGCCGAGTAGTGTAGTAAGACGCTACGTGTTTGAACTTCGAATCCTATGACTCGGGCGCAAAAACCGACAACGATCGGAAGTCGCCCGATGCGAGCCAAAGCTGCATGAAGTGAACCGAAGTGCCCCTCTACACTCTCGTATTCACTTAACTTCGATCAACTTCGCGAGTAGTGTAGTGCTGGCTTTAAACGAAGCACTGTTCTTCATCCCTTTCTCCAAAAAACTGTATAAAAGACCAATACAAGCTCAAAATCTGTTCGGGAATCTCATTTGTGCACTCCGTTGGATAATCAAACACTTGTTACATAGCTGTTATGTAGAAGCAAACAGGAATAGGAAAACTGAGTCTGTAAAGTTCCTAACGACTAAAACGAGCTTAATATTAAGTCGCGCGTTATAATTTGTCAGCCTCTGTGGTGTAGTGGTTTGGCAGAGTGACTCAAATCTCATACACCACTGAGGTTGCGGGTTCGATTCCCGCGACAGTACAAATGTTTGTGCGCAGAAAATAAAAGCGCAAGCATTAGTTTCGTGTCTGAGAAATGTGGGACCATAGTCTTCGTAGTTCCTGGTTCCCTAGATACAGGGAATGCTTTAGGGGCCAGGATCTATGTATGTGACCGTTGGGCGTAATTATTATTAAATTTTCCTTCAGTACAGGAAATGCTCTAAACCAACTGAGCTACCACGGCAGGCACCTCGGTGGTCGAAATACTTGCACATCTTTTCTTTACCGTCTTAGGGAGACGAGCGCGACATCTATTCAAAATCTATTAAGCGTAAAAAAAAAAATACTTCACATAATCTGTGGGACGAAACAGGCTAAAAAAATATAAAAAAATCTGTACTGAAGGAAAAAGTACCGAGTACGAACCTCGGCTGCGGCAAAACAGGTATTTTGCATACCTAAAAAGTTTGTTAAACTATAGTCAAAACTATGCTTTAAAAACAAAATTCAATGAAGAGTAAAACTAACTGTCGCTTCTTGGGGTAAGTCATCTCATCCTTTTCATATGACTTGGGTTTTTTCCCGGATCTGTGAAAAGAGCTATAAGGACTTATTCACTTGAATGTACTGACTGGGAGGCAAAGCATAAATAAATGCCTGTCAGGAGCCTGTTGGGCAGAAGCCTTCCTATACTGAATTTATTTATATCCAACTTTTTTTTTATGTAACTGAATGACGAGACGATCTGGTCGTTTGCCTGATGTTAAGCAATACGCCAGCCCATAACAATAACAGCACCACCCAGCTTGCGCACTACTGCTTGGCTGTAAAACTGGCAAAGCGGTGGCACCCATCCAGACGGCCTCTCGCATACGAGAAACCTACCACTAGTACCTACAACTAATGCTAAGGTCGAACTCGAACATCGACTCCGATGGCTTTCAATTTCAAATTTGGAAAGCGTTAGCGCAAATGATCGATATCGCCAACTTCAATATCGATCGTTTATTAGCGATCATGGTTGGAATAAAGATTTTGAGTATAATATAAAGCATTTTTAACCGACTTCAAAAAGGAGGAGGTTCTCTATTCGATTGTATTTTTAACCTATTGCATAGCTTCTATCGCGGGCCTTGAGCGTGGAGACCGAATCCAGAAATTCCGTAACGAAAATAACCTAACACCCCCCACTCCGTTTGCTATGCAATAGCTTTACCGCGGCAGTCTCCGAGTGCCACACGTCTTTTTTTTATGTGTGTTACCTCAGTACTCCGTCATTTATACAAACATTAAAAAAACAATCGAATTGAGAACCTCCTCCTTATTTGAAGATGGTTAAAAAGTTACATAATTCCACAGATAAATAGCGATCACGAGATATCTTTAAAAGCGATCGGGATCGGCGTTTGAGTTAGTCGATTATATTAATATATCAAATTAATAATAAAATAAATAAGAATGTGTAACCTGTAGACCCTGTGGATCAGTATCACAAGTGCCATCGACGTTAACCCGTGAGTTATCTTGATATTTTGTATGAAAATCGAAACCTAACCCGTGGGATAACCGAGGTTTCACATTAGCGCAAGTGGGCATAAAAAATCAGGCGAAGCCGTTGCCAAAGAAGCATAGGTACAATATTTTGTTCGCAACTTACCTTGTTATTTGGAATATTCCCTGCTGTATGATGGCATCTAATTCTGACTCCATTTCTCGTACCAGTTTCACGTCAGGGAACATATCAGAGAATCGATAACTGAAAAGAAATATTTCCAGCCTAAATTCTGCCGTCAAATAGTGCATACTCTAAACTCTACTTTTACTTCTACTTTTAACGGCCTGCATTGATATATATTCATTACAAAACCCTCTTTCGCTAAACTCTTTCTTTAATTATAGTTTTGTATAAAATATATGTATATATATATATATATATATATATACAGGGAATAACATTAATGTGTAGTAATACTGAAAGGTGTGTATGGGTATCTAGTCATGAATCATTGGGCAGAATATACAACCAAAAAAGCACTATTATATTTTCCATACAAAGTTTAAAAATTATTTATTTGAATTATTTTGGACAATCCTAACAAGCTGTGGCCTAGTCGCGGTAGTACGGGTCATTGACCGAGCTACTTTGTGCCTAGGCACAAAACAGATTAGTACAGAAATCTACATACATACAAAGTGCGCTCGAGCAACGCACACATAGACACCGCTCACAGACACGATATCTGGGCACAGTTGGGATGCGAGTGCCATCCGCTTGAGACACGCGTCTGTGAACTTTTTTGTGCAAAAATGGAGCAACGAAAAATAGGTTATTATAACTGTTTGGTGGACGGTTGTTTAAATTCAACATTAAACGGTGAATTGTCGTTTTTTAAGCTACCAGTTGTTTCAGAGAGGTAAGTAGGTATTTGCTTGTATTTTGATGGTTTGTTTTCACGTAACACAAAATAGTTAGGTAGGTAGGTAAGCGCCCCAGCCCCCGGCCCTGCGCCGAACAAGCGAACATAAGTTTGTAGCCTTGTCATATTTTTACAATTTAAAATTAGATATTTATTGTAGTATAAGCTGTGTTAGCCTTGTGTTCAATAATCTAATGAGGAAGATGTTAATGTAAACTAATCGCATTTGTTTTGTCTTCAAAACAACTTTATTCAGTTATAATAGTAACTGCGAAAAAATTATGTCGATATCGTGTACAGTTATATTTTTAAATCAATCAATTTTCCTCCCAAAAACTTCCTGCGCCGTCCGGTATGAAATGTATGAAAAGTACATACATGAGATTAACTTCTGTATTTATCTGTTTTGTGGCCTAGGCGCTCTGTCTTTGAAAACGCCGAACATTTTACAAGGGCTTGATTTCGAGTCTCAAATACCGGAATTTCATACTGAACGGATCTTCGGACTCGGTCGTTTCCGTTCCGGAACCCACTCGTAAAAAAGGGTATTTCCACATTTTTACACGACTGCCCAAAAAGGAGTATTTCAGGGTTTACGTATGTATGTATTTATTTATTCCACCATTACTTCTTATTGCCTGGACAGATTTGAATGCATTAAAACCATAATAAAAACATAGGTTTAAGTTTTTTTTACCATAGTTTTTTTGCATGTTCCGGAACCGGTATACAAAAAAATCTCCGCGAACGTACCCGACTTAGCCTTGCCTTGATTAGTTTCAAATTTTTATCCAACTTGACGTCTTAGAATTCATATTCAGAAATAACCTAAAAAGAATTTCCGAAACGAAAACGGTCCTTTACGGTGGAGTTTTATGGGGCGGCGTTAGAAGGTAACTTTGTTTGTGCCGCTCGACCAATGAGGAGCAGCGGCTATTATTTATTAGGATTACATCTTTATGATTGGTGCAATACGAAACATGGCTAGCGAATCATGAAGCGGCGGCGAATGTTTGATAGCTTTAGTGTTTGCCGCGTTTTGTCAAAGATTAAACAGGTTTATTTCTGAAAACTGACTAAGTAAAGACGCTTTATTGATTACTGACTTACGAACACTCTTTTACTATGCAATGAAATCAAATGTTGGAAATGTCTTAATCATCATTATCAGCCTATTACATTCCTACTGTTGAAATTCATGCATGATGTTTTTTACATCCTATTCCTACGGTGGTTGGTGACCTCACGTATTTTTTAAGAACATCAGCCATGCTCGCTCTTATTAGGCGTTTACACTGATTAGATCCTTATTCCTGAATGTTAATTGGAGCGATGATGTTTAATGCTGTAATTAATAAGTAAGCATTAATAAAAATAAAAAAATACCCTGCCAAAAACATTATCACTTGGGATGATTTAAGGATTCCGAGGATACCCCATACATCCAAATCTGTTGAGGCATTTTGTAATAAAAAAACGCACATACATTAACCCCGAAAACATTATATTCCTTTTTTGGGGAGTCGCGTAAAAAGCAGTTTGCTTGAAAGTTAGTTGTAAAGTAAGGTTGGTAGGACAGCTGGCTTTGCTAACTGAAGATAAAATTTGTTTGTCAGATCTGTACACGCGGCGCACTAATATTCTTTGTCACAAGTTCATTGCTCTTTATCAGCTGATTGTTAGGGTTGAAATGAACTTGATTACCAGAAATGTTTAAATTATCATATCTTGTGATTTTAAAAAGTTTCTGGTGATTTGCACTTGGACTTGAATTATTAATAAGCTTCTATATGCGTGGTTTAATTATTACTACACATTTATGTTACACGTTGTATATATATATCTATATATTACATAAGTTATATAATAGTACATACGAGTAAATTTTCGCACAATACATATTTTCTAAATTCAAAAGCCGTACCTGCTAAGTTCTGACCTAAGTAGATCTCCTTCCTCTATGTTCACAAGTATTTATACTTAGTTTAGAGGAAGGTTTTCAAACAGCCAAAACACACAGGTTTGTAAATAAGTGCAAAAACATTTAAAAAAATTGTAAATTGTAATTTGTTTTGTATTGCATATGTAAACCTTTATTGCAAATAAAACCTTTATTATTATTATTATTATAATACACGATTGTGCTTCGTTTTAAGACCCTGTCATAGGATGTCATCAGATTTTTCAGCACAGAATACTTAATAGTACAAGGTATTCAGAAGATCCACAATCAAGAAAAAAAATAAAGTGCATAATATCCAAAGATATTATAAATTAAAAGAATCATTATTGGTCTCTATCTATCTTGAGGGAAAAAAATACTAGGCCCTAATTGTCTATGACCACTTAGCGATTTCTTGCTTCGAAATTACGTCGATTCCTTAATTAATAAAAGAAATTTCACGTTGTGAAATGACGCGTCATAGAGAATAGAAATTTCGCAGATGTAAGTAATCAACGTGATTTCAAGGAATCGACGTGATTTCGAAGCAAGGCATCGCAAACTGGCATATGAATTGGGGCCCTGGTACTTTTTAATATTCTAAATTAATTTAATAATTTTCTAAGGCCCAGAAAGCGTTGACGGGACGATTTGGACGCTTTCCGTAGTGACTGGCCTGAGATCGCAATGGAGAGGGATCCATGGAGGGAGATGGGGGAGACCTTTGCCCAGCAGTGGGATCAAATAGGTTAATTAAAAAAAAATCTAAACCATTTACTTGGTACATTTACAAATTAACTTTTAATTTACCGAAAATAATTTTCATGCGCAACCTCTAACTTATACCAACTATTAATTATTCTGTGTTAATACATAAGAAAAGTGCCGATCCCATTTAAAATCCAGTGCGTACCTCGCCTTAAACGGCACGCTTTAATTGCCAGCAAATGATTGGTCGTTTGAGATTTGAAATCTAACTGCAGTGCTATGCATAATTATAATTTCTGCGTAGTACCGAATATAGGAAAAAGGTCCTTACCTCAGCCACAAGTAAAGTTCCAATATATCGAAGACTGATTCGAGATGTACGAGGTCCATAATGGTTTTCGGCGTCGGCATCGGCCAGTCTACTGCATTGCTCAACCAGTTCTTTGTTACCGGCTCGTTGCGACTGTATTGGCGGACCATCTGAAGATATAACGCTAGTCGTGAAATATGTTATTGATCGTCCATCCATAAGACTGATAATTTAGAAAGTAGGGAACATTACCTTGAGGACCAATGTAGAGATATTACATGAGATAAATTTATATTGAGGAATGTAGCGGAAACATTATCTTGAGGAATAAGTATAGTGAGAACATTAGAGTTACATTGAGGAATGTATCGGAAACATTATCTTGAGGAATATACTGAGAACATTAGAATTACATTGAGGAATGTGTCGGAAACATTATCTTGAGGAATATACTGAGAACATTAGAATTACATTGAGGAATGTGTCGGAAAGATTATCTTGAGGAATATACTGAGAACATTAGAATTACATTGAGGAATGTGTCGGAAACATTATCTTGAGGAATATACTGAGAACATTAGAATTACATTGAGGAATGTAGCGGAAACATTATCTTGAGGAATATAGTGAGAACATTATAATTACATTGAGGAATGTAGCGGAAACATTATCTTGAGGAATATAGTGAGAATATTATAATTACATTGAGGAATGTAGCGGAAACATTATCTTGAGGAATATAGTGAGACCATTAAAATTACATTGAGAAATGTAGACAAACATTATCTTGAAGAATATAGTGAAAATGTAGCGGGAACATTACATTTTGGAATACAGTATATAATAACTTCGACGAATGCAGCGAAATATAGCAAGAATGACGCTTTGGAGAATGTTGCGAAAACAATAAATTGAGGAATGTAGCGGGAACATTCTCTTGAGGAATATAGTGAGAACATTAAATTTACTTACATTGAGGAATGTAGCGGAAACATTATCTTGACGAATATAGTGAAATCATTAAAATTATATTGAGGAATGTAGCGGGAACATTACTTTTTGGAATACAAGATATAATAACTTCGACGAATGCAGCGAAATATAGCAAGAATGACGCTTTGGGGAATGTTGCGGAAACATTAAATTGAGGAATGTAGCGGGAACATTACCTTGAGGAATGTAGCGGGAAGGAGCGTTAGTTTCAGGGAAGTAGTAGGAACATTACCTTGAGGAATGTAGCGCAAACAAACGGCAGCTTGTTGTTGATGGGTGCGCAACAAAACACGTAACGCGCTCGGAGAGGCAAAGGCACGTGTTGGATCATCTCGGCCAGGAATTTGAAGCCTTCCGTGTTGCACATGAAGTAAAGCGAATCATCCACAGTGCATAAGTGGACGAAAATATCCTGGAAAAGACGCCGAGTGATTGTAACAATTGTTTAGGCATACAAAGCAATACTTGCGTTGTATGCCTAAACAAGATTTTTATGCTGCTTCTGAATTTTACCGTCGGATAAGAGCTAATTGAATAACTGATAATCGTCGTAGTGTTGATTATGTACAATGGCGACTGGTGCCCGTTTCCATCAAGCCGCCATCTGTTCCTTTGATCTTTGTCACTGTTTTAGCAAGCTGAAGAACTGCCACAGCCAACTTACCATCAGACTACTAAGACTTGCGTGAGGTAGATGATAAGCGTACAACTCCATCTGTTCTGCCGTAGGATGTAGCCCCGCCTGGCTGACCGGGTCGGGCGGTTTGGATAGTAACGTCTTTAGTGTAGCGAGGTCCTCATTCTTGAACGTCGTGACGTAGCCTGTCTCCCACGCACTGCCATACCGGCCCGCTCGGCCTAGGAAGGTTAAAGTGTTACTGCAAGTTTCTTTATTATAGCTCGTCCACCCATAACACTGATATGTTGGAATGATGTTGAACGAGTGGAACCCCCTGCCAGAGTCAGTGTTTCCCGATAGCTACAATCTAGGAATCTTCAAGTCCCTAGTGAAGAGGTACCTACTATCGTAGTAAGCGTGCTAGATCGTCGACCGCATCGTCGCTAACCATTAGGTGACATAGTGGTCAAACGCAAGCCAATTAGCAGTTAAAAAAAAATGTCATAGACATTTATTTGTTGAATGCAACAGAAACATTATGTTAAGGAATGTAGTAAAAACATTACATTCAGGAATGTAAAAAAAATGTTACAGGAATGTTGTTTAGTCCTAAATACATACAGCATACAATGTAAGTTCGTGATTTAAGAGTTTTTGTACTAATTTGATTCTTGTTTATTTTATTAAGTTTTTTTTCCTCAAGTAATTTAGATAATTCTTATCACTCTCAATAGATGGCGTACACGTCACCCTTAAGACGGTTAAATAACGGAAGAAGAAATTCAGTTGGTGTCCACCGTAGCTCATTTGGTAGAGCGTCCCGCGCTGAGGGAATTTTGGGTTGCGGGTTCGAGTCCCAGCCGGTGGTCGAATTTTTTCCTCTCGAAAAACCTTGTTTAATTTAGATAACTTACCAGCAATCTGTAAAGCTTGAGATATACTAATCACATCCATTTCTTTGTCGCCATCTTCATTTATGACCGGTTTTATCAAAGAATAGAAGATTATTCTTCGTATACTCCTAAAACGGAAGAATGTAAACAAATGTATGTAGGTAGACTTAAGTCTGAATTTTCTAGTCCCAAATCGTCGGCTAGCAAACAACACCGCTCAAGTCGAAATTTGGCACCTATGACTTTCAAATGCCAGTTGTTTCATGTAAAGTAGCGGAATATTACTCGCGCGATGTTGTTTGCTCACCGACGAAATGCCGAATTTCAAAGAGTAACTAAGTTACGTTTACTACTCGCGCCAATCTTTATGGTCGTTGATACGACTTTGAATTTTGAAATTTGAACGGTGGTAGTCATTGTAATAATTGACGTTCATAAGTGCGTCTGTGTTACGGAAACTGAATAAAGAACTTTTGAATTCGAATTCGACGATTTGTGACCTTCAGGGTAGGTTAGGTACAATTGGGTTGAATTAGACTATGTTAATTTTTTTGAAAATCGCCTTTTTTCTGCTTATCTGTACCTTTTCTCAATAAATTATTTTTCAAAAAAAACTAAACCGACTTCAAAACCACAAATGGCACTCAAAAGTAAAAAATAAATTAATATAATTATCATAAGCGCTACCCACTCATATATTTGAAGTCGGTGCCAGCCAAGTCTAATAGGTAGCAGATAAATATGTATATAGTAAGTACTACTTGTAGGTAGTATCTATCTACTACCTTTTTTTTGAAAAATAATTTATTTTACCCTTTTTAGTGAAAAACAAGTTTTAATTAAATTAATTCAAAAAGTTTTTAAAGACAAGCTTTTATGATCTAGAAGCCACATCATGACGAAGTTTAAAACGGGCTATCACAATTAAATGCATGTACAAAAAAATTTCATGTCTGTCCTATATCTCTGTTGAAGAGTTCCCTCGCCGGAAGTCAATCCTGGGTGTATCTGCCATGTCATGATGGAATTTAGAACAGGCTATTATGGTTAAATCCATTTACGAAATGTTGTGTCTGTACTATTCACCGTTGAGGAGTTCCCTCACCGGAAGTCAACCCTGGGTGAAGCAGGTGAAGCAGTCGAATACAAACCTCCACCTTTAGAAAGTTGGTTACGAAAAAAACAAGAACCGACTTGAAGATTAAACTTATATTTTTTGTTTTTGCTATTTTTTTCAAAAACTACTGAATGAATTTCGATAAAATTTATATGGGACCACTTTTGAAGTATTACCTACCAATCAAAAAAAGAATCATCGAAATCAATGCATAATTGGCGGAGAAATCGCGTAACAAACACACAAAAAAAAAAAAAAAAAAATACCGTCGTATTGTAAACCTCCTCCTTTTTGCAGTCGGTTAAAAAGGGAAATATGCAGTTGGTATTTTCTCAAAAATGCAGCTGATGTTGACTGATTGATAACGCTTTATTGCACACCAAAAACATAACAAGAACAAATAAAAACAAAACTAAAAAAATTTATTAGTACAATGGACGGTCTTATCGCTAATAAGCGATCTCTTCCAGACAACCTTTGGTTGGAGAGGATTTGTGAAACGGCAAGAGACGGTGGTGTACTTATATTATAATAACTACTTGATGTTCCCTCAGAACAAAACTTCCTCACTGCAAAGGTAAAGGTACCTTACCTACCCTGAAGGTCCCAAAATTTTGCCACACCCTTTAATCTTTATATGGTTTAAGACTAAAAGTTTCAAGTGAATAACCAGACAAGCGCGGATGATGTCGTTTTATACTGTTTACATTGAAGTGGCAGTCAAATGTCGCATATTCAGTGAAATGTACTTACAAATTGATCCCCAGTCCAATAGCGTCAGTGGCGACCATAACTTTACATGAACTTTCGGGGTCATTGAACTTATTCGCTTGAGCCAACTTCGTTCCAGGAGGCAGACTTCCGTATATCACAGCTACTTCATGGCCTCTAAAAAAGAATTAAAATAGTTTATAAATTGTTCTCTTCTTTAACAGTTAATGTATTTTTATCATCATCATCAGCGTATCACGTTCCGACTGCTGGGACACGAGCCTCCTCTCATAGGTAATGTATGGGCCATAATCCGCCACGCTGGCTCAATGCGGGTTGGTGGATGTCACATGTCCTTTATTTTTTGTGATTAATTCTTGGACACGGCGGTTTTTCTCACGATGTTTTCCTTTACCGTTTTTAGAGCGAGTGCTAAATCCGCACATAACTTAAGAATGTCAGTGGTGCACAGCCAGTGGGATTCGAACTTATGTACGTCGGAAAGTCGCACGTACTCCCACCGAGCCACACTCGCTCTACAGTTTTACTCGCTTCACGTTTTTTTATACTCATCATTAATTATACAATGTTGTTCTATTGAATAAGGAAAATTCCTTGGATGTAATTTTTTTTCTAATTGGTGAGACGAGGTCGTTCACCTTATGTAAACAACAAGCTTGCCTATAACAGTTGCAGCGCCACCCAGAACCTTGTTTGGCAAAACCCTGCATGGCACTGCACTGCGCTTGTCACCCTGAGACAACAGCTCTAAAACATAAGTCTCATAATACCCAGTAATTTCAGTTGAAACAGTGCCGTTCAAACGAGAACACAGACATCTGGAAACACGGAATTCTTGTTTACTACTAGCAACCGCCCGCAAATTTGTTCGCGTCAACATGATAAAATATAGCCTATGCTATTAAGGATATCTTTCTATCAGTGAAAAAAAAATTCAAATCAGATCAGTAGTTCCAGAGATTACCCCTTATAAATATACACACATATTTATTTATTTGATTATTTCAGGCAATAATAGCAGATTACATCAAAGTAAACATCAGAGGCCCATATCATACGTACCTTAAAGACATATTTTATGTATAATATACTATATAATTTATAAAAACATTAAATGTTATTGAGCACGTGATATCGTCGCGCCGCTCTGGAGACTGGTGGTGTCTCATATATATATATATATACTTCATCATCATCAGCCCATCACGTTCCCACTGCTGGGACACGGGCCTTCTCTCATAGAGAGAGGCTGGGCCATAATCCACCACGCTGGCCCAGTGCGGGTTGGTGGATGTCACATGTCCTTGACTTTTTGTGAAAAATTCTTGGACAAGCCGGTTTCCTCACGATGTTTTCCTTCACCGTTTCTAGAGCGAGTGGTAAATCCGCACATAACTTAAGAAAGTCAGTGGTGCGGGGCCAGCGGGATTCGAACTCGGGTGCGTTGGATCGAAAGTCGCACTTGCTCCCACTGAGCCACACTCGCTCTATATATACTTACAACTTTATAATATTAGTAATATAAGAAAGAGACATAGTTACAAACATTGCATAATGATTGGATACCTGCCTCAAGACACTGACCTCTGTTCAATCGCTCGACTTACACTGTATATGTCATTCTTATTGAAACACACTATACAGTCACCGGGCTGCACGTGGTCTAAGCTTACTAGCGCAGCGTCTTGAACTTTTAACTCTGTCAGCCTTTTGTAGGTACGAACCTGGAATAGAGTAAGTAATATGATTACATCCTTTTTTTACCAATAGCTTGCGGATTTATCAATTGCTTCTCAATTTAAGTTCCTCTTACTGTTTAATGAAGCAAAAAGCCATCATGAGAAAACTGGCTGGAAATCAAACCACACAGAAATACTTCGTGACTATGGCTACCTCAGTATAATAAGTCCTGTCTTCCAGTAGAGAGAATTTAATAGTTATCACGTTATCATTGTCTGAGCAACTTTAGATCTTGAATGTTACCTCTATCTCTTCTCCTGTAGTATTGCATATTTCTTCTATGAGATTGATAGCACCAGCTTCTCCACATAAATGTATTTCATCCGCCTGGAGGCCTAGGATTGCTCTAGTCCACGCCCAACCTCTGCCCCTATCTCCTATCATTTGAATTTCATCTATGATTGCAACTTCATCTACAAGATTATAAAAATATAATATTTATCTTTTACAAATCTGTCCCATTTAATATGTTTTTAAAAAGTTACAATAATCATTATATAAAATTTGGTGTTCATAGGATGCATGACTGGTTAACATATAATATTGTTATATATTGGATATTAGAAAATATTATGTAAGGCAAAATGTTGAAAAAAGAACTCACATTTATGATTTAATGATGTCATCTCCACAGTGCAAGCAACATGACTAGATGGATTTAGTTCTGCCTCCTCATTCACTAGATTTTCTGCATCTGTTTCCGAGTCTGATTCTTCAGGATTTGTTATTGTTGCATATAATGATGCATGCCGTCTTTCTTCACCAGTCAAAAGGTCACATGGAGTGCCCTAAAATATAGTAAAATTTAATTTTTCAGTATAACTATAAACTTTAGTATTTATTTCTTGATTCAGAGGCCAATTAAATAGGTTTACTCATTGATATAATTAAAAAAATACATGTTTAGCTTCTACTGAGAAGCATACACTTGTTTCTCAGAACTGAAGTTGTGCTGACATGCAACCATTCATAGCTTGTCTCTACAGTAGATGTGTGAATTACTGAATACTTACAAGTTTATTAGATTTGTGGTAGATTTCAGTAGCCAGCAATTTCAATGGCCCACAGTAGACTCCAGATTTTGCTTTTAGGAATCTTTCCATGGCATGGTAAGTCTTTCCCGAGTTTGTGGGACCTGCATGAAATACTATTTTTCTTATGTTACTGCGAGCTTCTGGGTACCTAAAATGTTTATTAATATTATCTTTGTTATTATACATATAAATAAGAAACATTAATTACTTCCATGGGACAAGTTAAAATAGCAATAGCCTTACACAATTATATGTACATACGTCATTAACAATCAAATTAACCCAACATATGTTGGGTTAATTTGATTTAAATAGTTGACATGATACAATGCAAAATAAAATAAAAATTGTACAAACCAGTTTGCTGGTGTCCTCAAGTCCGATATCTTTTTCAAGTCATCTAAACAGTCTAAATGCGGGAATGCCAGTCTTGCATGTCGTAAGAAATAGGGAAATAAATCATCCACATGTCCAGCACCTAAAAATAAATTAATAACTCTTCTAAATGCAGCTGCACACAAACAACAACTTATTTACCTATAGAAAATCTTGGCAGTATGTCAACCTTGCAAAATATCACTTATTGTGATGTGTAAATCTGGCGGCAAATCATGTTCTAAACAATGTCTCCGAAAAGACAAGAATGCCTGATGTAATAGCTGATCATCCAAGCCATTCTCTGCAGCCAACAGCCGCACTTCGGCTTTCTGATAGAATTTGTTGAGAATCTTGAGTAAATCTTGTTTTTTGAGGCGACCAGTGAACTCTTCTCCAATGTTTATGTCATCAGGATTCGGTTTCACAGGCACAGGAACGAAGAGCGCCGACGGATTACCACGATCATGTTTCTTAGTCCTTAGAAAAATATAACCTATATTTTCCGGTTTTGTTTTCCGACTGCAGAGGACACTACTGCGAAGAAATGGATATATCGATGGCTGTAGCCTGTCGGTGTAGTAAAGGGCCAAAATTCTTGTGAATCCCTTGTACATTTTTAATCAAACAAAAATAAATTTCACTAAAAATTTCCCACCACCAACTGTCACACACATTTCTATCACCTGAATTTGACTTTGACATTTTGATGTTTACTTTACAAGAAAAAGTGGAAGTTGATTTACACATTTAACATAGGGATGTTCGATGATATTAAGAATAAAAACATCAATGTTTTAACATCGATATTGCTATTTGTCAAATATCGCAACATAGATGGCATGAAGATATTTTAAGAAGTTGCAACAACGATCATTAATCGATGTCAACTAACGAGCAGCAACTAAATCTATGAACTTAAGTTCTGAATTCAGAACGCATTCAAATATAGGTAGATGTGTCACCTATTGTGGTACTGTCACTGACCAAGCTATGCTTTATCGCTGTCATACATGTCACTCACCGATCTAGTCGTTCTGTGCGGTCGTTGACAGTGTCCTATAAAATTCTGTGTTTGTTTAGATACTTCAGTTTCTTTTTATGTTCTTTAAAGTACACAATGTCAATCAATACCATTACATGGTGGATTATAAAGTAAATGTATAAGGCGAGCTAAACCCTAAGAAAAGTTTTCTTTCAGCAAACCCTTGAGGAAAGAAACCTGTCAATTGGGCAAATAGGGTTTAAACTTTAATCATAGATGTGTGTAGAATTGCAGGTAATTCTAACAATGTGGTAAAAAAACGTTTTTTACCAACATTGATGTTTTGTGTACAATATACATCGAACCTCAATGTTGAGCTATCGATGTAATCATTGATGTTCTTGCAACTTGCAACATCGACATCCCTAATTTGACATTTTTGACATTTGAGATTGACACATTTCACAGCACTTTGACAGTAAGGGAGTTTTCTTAAACACATTGAGGTCTTACACCATTCCTCAATGCTTAAACATGACCATGACCACAGGGGTTGACCGAATTGGTACCTAAATGGTATCACTACACGCATCGATGCCAACTAAGGTGTGTTTCGAAAAACGCCCGCTAGAAATTAGGAACGCTCGTGGCCGCGCGCGACTCGACCGACCGACAGACGATGCTCCTCTATTTTGGATTCTTTTACTGATATCACCACAGTCGAAGTTTATCTAATGGTTCCACCGTCGTTGTCCCTCCCAAATTTAACAACTGTTACTGACAGGTGAAATCGTACGTCAACTTTTTTATCGATAAATCTGATTCTGACATCTTATAAGTATAATAAAAACGCCCTACATTTGACGATACTTAGTAGGTACCAAGCGATCATAAACTTGTAGGAGTATACAATCATCAAACGCCCTTCATTTTTTAAAGTATAATGACTATACTTAGTACCAAGTGACCATAAATTTGTAGAAATATACATTCGTCAGACATGTAAACCTTCATTTTCATCTATGCTAATATAATACATAGGAAAGCTTTTTTTGTTTCTTTGTACCGAATAGGCTTCGAAACTACTGAACCGATTTTAACAATTTTTTTACCAATAGAAAACAAAATTATCAGAAAGAAAAATTGGCTATAACTTATTTAAAAAAACCGATCCTTAAGAAAATTACTATAATGTAATCCAAAGTAGAAAAATTTTGCCTATAAAATTCTTTACTTGGCGTGTGCTGAGAAAGCTATAGATGATACAATGAGCAGCCTTATCGCTATGTGCAATTTCTTACAGGCAATTTCTTAAACTACTCATTATCTATACTAAAGAGGAAAGAATATTGGTATAGGAAAAGGACGCTATCTGGATAGGATTGCTTTATTGTTCACTGTTCCGCTCCTGTTTTCGTCCCGCAGCAGGAGCGGAACAGTGAAGGGATAAGAGGAGGACGGGATCGGAATAGGAGCGGAGCGGGAGCAAGAAGCGAGATTAGGGTGGGATGGAAAATTGTCGGGAACAGGTTAGATAACTTTACTACGCGTACGAAGTCGCAGGCAACAGCTAGTGATACGATAAGAGCATATTATCCTACGCCACCCCCGCCCATTGACTTCAATGCCCACACCTTATACTCATACATAAAGAAACATATAAGATGTATTAATTCAAACCGTGTATAAAAACAAGCAAGATTATAGGAAGTTCAGCGATCATTCGGTGAATCACCTGACAGTCTTTCACGATTCGATCGTCTGATTTGGTCTGAAGTTGTATATACCTACATATATCTTTTTTTATTTTTCCTACTGTCAAGAAATCTTAATTTTGACTTTTTCGTAATGTCATATTTTGTTCGATTTCGAGCAAGAAGGACACGACGACGACTTGCTTGATTGTTCTCAAAAATTTGGCTGCAATCTTATTCCTGTGCGTTGATTTCGTTTCACATGATAGAATTCACAAAATACACCAAGGGAGAATACTGTACTAGTGGTATTGTGACATTTAACAGCTTACTAACAAAATGGGGAAGGCTAAAAAAGGGAAGAAGAATCAAACTGCGGAAGATGGGTGAGTGTCGCATATGTTTAGGTAGTCGTTTGCCAAAAACTGCACATATCTAAAGTGTTCCTTTCCCATGCCTTTGCAGCGATAGTGACGTAGAGACCACTAACATCGACAATGTTAAACCGGCGCAGAAAGGAAAGAAGTAAGTGGACCTTAGAGGTTATAACGTCTTTACAATACTTTATCGGTTATTGATATAAGTATTCTTTGAATGAGTAGTTAATTCTAATAATAAAGCAATTCTTTACATAAACTGCGGATAGCACAAGTGAAAAGAACTGTATTATGCCCTAATACATACATAAGTATATAATAATTATGAACAGCTGTCAATGACCTGCGTGCAGTTAATTCGTCGTTTTTCCAAGTTCAAGAATGTGATTCTTGTATTTTTCAGGGTGATCATAGACTCTGATGAGAGTGAAGACGAAAAGCCAAAAGCTAAGGCTAAACACAAAAAGTCTGTTGATGAAGACGTCAAAGAAGTCACAAAAAGTATCAAAAATATATCCATTTCTAACAAGTCTCAAAAAAAAAAAGTGGAAAGTGATGGTGAGTAACATTTTTTACTTCTTATCATAATATACATCAACTTATCTTAGTGTTCCTAGTACACTGCTAGTTATTAAAAAAGACAACCCGTAAATTGCTTTCTTAATGTTGCACAATAAAAAAATATTTACAGATGGTTCGGACAGTGAACCAGAGGAAAAGCCCAAGAAAAAGGGTAGCAAAAAGAAAGAAGAAAAGAGTGCTTTCTCTCTTTTGGAAATAGAGGATTCAGGGGAATCTGCTCCTGAAGCACCTCCGTCTTCCGATGAAGAAGACAAACCAGCCCAAAAACAGCAGAAAAAACCAACTCAAGAGAAAAAGGAACCTGCTGGAAAGAAAGGCAAGAAAGCTAAAAGGAAGAAGGATGATAGCGATGATGATCTCGATAAAGTATTAGCTGAACTACAAATGGAGTATGCTGGCGTTAAACCAGCTGAGATAACACCAGCACCAGAGGCTGAAAAACCTGAAGAAGAAAAGCCTAAATCTAAAAAGAAGGGCAAACGAGAGGCAACACCAGAGCCTGAAAAAGACGCAGCAGATAAAGAAGGTAGTGATAATGAAAATGATGTAACTATCAAGACTGCTGCACAAAAGAAAAAAGAGAAAAAGGAAAGGGAGAAATTAAAGAAACAGGAAGCTAAAATGAAAGAAAAACAACAAGAACCAAAGAAGGAGGAGCCAGAAAGCAAAGCTCCTGAAATAGTAGAAGTTATACCTGCAGAACATAAAGATGATACTAAAGCACCATCTGAGGAAAAAGAGGGTGCAGAAGAAAAGGGAGATGCTGCCGACAAGGATGGAAAGAAAAAGAAGAAAGGCACAAAAGATAAGAAAGAAGAAGAAGATAAAAAGGGAAAGAAAGGTCCTGCAAAGAAGGCGGTTGCTGCAATGCAGGAAGCCTTGAAGAAGATGAAAGAAGAAGAAGAAAGACTGCAAAGAGAGGAAGAAGAAAGAATAAGGCTAGAAGATGAGCGTGAACAACAGAGGTTAGAAGCTATAAGATTAGAGAAAGAGAAGAAAGAGCGTAAGAAGCAAAAAGAAAAAGAGAGAAAAGAAAGACTGAAAGCAGAAGGTAAACTGCTGACTCCAAAGCAGAAGGCTGAAAAGGCCAGAGCTCAAGCTTTACTGGAGTCTTTGAAAGCCCAGGGTGTAGAGATTGGGTCTGCAGAGAAGAAACCAGCCAGGCCCGGCACAAGGGTCAAGCCTGGTAGGTTGAAGTCTCAGGTTTCACAAGATGCCCCCTCTACACCTTCCGAAGAAAAGAAGATGGATCTTGAGGCTGTAGTAAAGAAGGTAAGGCTGGAATTGCTTCAATTAGTTATAAATTAAATTATAGTATTAATGATTTAATTGCATTTTATTTATTGGGATTTCAATCAATATTGTCCAATAAATATTGTCAAGTAAATTATTTAATCACTAGCTACCGCCTCTGCCACTCAGGGATAGTGTAGTTTTCAATTAATGAAAGAATGTTTTGAATCGGATCAGTAGTTCCATAGATTTACTCCTACAAATACACAACTTTTATTACCTCTATATAATATATAATATTTTTAGTATAGATATAGAAAACACATTTTATCCTTTTATTTTAATTAAAATTGTTGTCTAAAAAGTCTGTAAATTTTAGGAGGAACAACCAAAAGCAGAAGAAAAGAAGGAACCGGCAGAAGAAGTGAAAGATGCATGGGATGCTGAGTCTTCCGAGGAAGAAGATGAGCCAGCTAAACCTGAGCCGGTTTCCACTCCTGTCAAAGAACAGAAGAGTCAATCCCCTGAACAAGACAAGGGTAAAGAGGTAAGTTGACATTTTATTGTTATTAGCCAAGCCTCCTACAATCTATCCACAGTTCTGTTACATACATATGTGTTGTCAAGAGCTTCAAGATCATCTCGCCATCTTTTAATATTATGTGGCCTGCCACAACATAGTCTAGCTGTACTGGGATTCTAATTTATTTATATATATTTGCTAATAATAATAATAAATGAGCAGCATGAGTGCTGTGTCTATATCACAGTATTGAAAATTTTCACTGTCTCATTTTTGTAACAGTGATATTGATTATTAGTTCATAGTCAGTTGTCCAATTTGTTTTAAAGGTTACTTTGCCCCACAGTTTGATTGACTTTTATTTCCAATTCAAGTATTTGGGTTTCCCAGATGTTTAGACAACCGTTCCTGTCCTTCCTAGTACAGATAGACAACGGCAAATGATCTATGGAAACTGAGTATAAATAAAAATTTCAATTTTCTTCTGTAGGATGATGATGAAGAAGAGAGTTCTTCAGAAGAGGATGATAGTTCAGAAGAAGACAGTAGCTCTGAAGAAGAGTCTGACGATGATCAGATGACTGATGCGCAGAAGAAGAGGGAGGCTGTACTTAAGAGATTAGAGGTAAGGCCATCAAGTAAATGAGGTGGGCCGGATGAGGGGCTTGTGATCTGTATTCTATGACATTGTATAGAGCAGGACACAGGCCCCGCCGGAGCTACGTTGTAAGCGCTGTCGGCTACGTCAGCCCGCCGAGCTACGTCTGACGTAGCTCGGTCCGCGCCCGGCCCGCCTTAAAAAGAAAGAAAGAAAGAAACACTTTTTTCTGACAAAATTGCACACAACGAACATAGCACATACAGAATTGCAGGAGAACAAATAAAAACAAATCGGCTAAGAAATTACAACATGTGTATGGAGACCGCGGCCGTGTACAGTGCAGTTAGAAAAGATCTATATTCAGCTTGTAAAGAGTCCACAACGCTGATTTTCAGCTCAGGCCCTTGGTGACGCCTTATCTGTGTTTTGAGCTTAAACCTCTCCCACCAGAAACGTCGTCAAGAGAACGAGGCTAACAAGGTGAACAATCCGCTTCGCGCCGCGGTAGTCTGCGTCCTTGGCCACGTCGACACCGGCAAGACCAAGATCCTCGACAAGCTGCGAAGGACTAACGTGCAGGACGGCGAAGCTGGCGGCATCACGCAGCAAATAGGCGCCACTAATGTGCCCATTGAGAACATTAAGGAGCAGACCAGACATGTTAAAGGGGTAAGTGGACCTTCTGTCATGTTGTACCTCTGTGAGGTTTGATTCGGGCTACGTCAAAATTTTGTAAATAAAAAAAGAGCGCTAGTATTTGTTGTCTGGGTGTTGTGAGACCATGGTCCTCGTGGCTCCTGGTTTTCTAAAGGGAATCCTAGCTTGGGACCAGGATCTATGTATATGAACATTAGCACAGAATACTAAGGGACAGAAGCATCACTCTGCAAAGAAATTTAAACAAATAGCGACTCTTGCTATGAAGCAATAAAATTCAATTCAGCTCGCGTAGCGCTGCATACCAACCTACAGAGCCATATTAACCTACAGAGCGCCTCTCTTTCTATCGCATAGCTCTTATTTCTTCTGACGCGGCACGTGTAACGACGCGCGACCCGCCGTCGGTGTCCGGCTATCCACTTGTAGCGTACTTACAGTGCGGAGTGCGCTAGGCCTGGTATTATATTATTATTAACAATTACCTATTTTATCATGTTTGCAGGTAAATGAAATAGCATTCAAGTTGCCCGGTCTGCTGATCATTGACACTCCTGGTCACGAGTCCTTCAGTAATCTGAGAAACAGAGGTTCCTCTCTCTGTGACATTGCCATCTTGGTAAGTAAAATAGATCTTATGAAACTTATTCACTGTGTTGGCGTTGGTTGGTTGTGCAGCAACCAAAAATGAGTAATTAAGTACAAGTTAAATATTTACAATGGGCGGTCTTATCGCTTAAAGTGATCTCGTCCAGACAACCTTTGAATGGAGATAAGGAATGTAGCATAAACAAATGATTTTTATCGATTAGGAAAAAATACTTTCCCACGGAGTTTCTCAGTGCTATGTTTTACTGGTGGTAGGTTCCTCGTATGCGAGAGGCCGTCTGGGTGGGTACCACAACTTTGCCAGTTATTCAGCCGCCAAGCAGTAGTGCGCAAGCATCCTTTGTTCCGGTTTGAAGGGCATTGTAGCCAGCAGAATTACTAGGCATTATGAGACATTTTGAAACAGCTTAAGAGCGCAGTGCAACGCCACGCAGGATTTTGCAAAAAACAATTCTGGGTGGTGCTGTTATTGTTATGGGCTGGCGTATTGCTTACCATCAGGCAAACGACCAGCTCGCCTCGTCATTCAGTTACATAAAAAAAAATGTTCTGTAGACTCTAGGGAACATTTTTTTTAAGTTTTCCTCTAGAGTCTAGAGGCTAAATTTCCGAAACATCAATTCAGATTTCTTTTCCGTACCCGGAATTCGGTCTGAATGTGGAAAAGAAATGCGGCAACAATCATACCTTTTTTTCAGAATGATGTAGAATTTCCTACTATTAATTTATATTTGATGTGATTACTATTATCTTACTTTTTTTTTATCTGAAAAAGCGCGTTTTTGTTCCTACTGTCATAATATATCTTTTGAGTTAATTTCTTTACGTTTCTTTCTTTCTTTCACATATGTATTTTCTTATAGGTAGGGATTTAATTTATTTTATTTAATCTTTATTTCAGGCAACATTAAAATAAGTTACAGATGTTAATTACTTATTCTACGGCCCATATAAATATATACCTTAGAACTAACATACATATAATTTATATTTAAATATTTATGTGTTTTAAGACTAAAGCTAAGACTTACTACCTAACGTTGTGAGAGCCTGGTGTCTGAGGTAGGTTCTATAGAACCTGTATTACAGGTCACCAGTGACAGTGCCCTCCCGCGGTTGGTTATTACGCCGTAATTTCTCTCTGGTCCTGGTTATCCTCCTGGTGTCCTGTATTGTATTAAAAACTTATTTTTCTCTCTAGGTGGTAGACATTATGCACGGTCTTGAACCCCAAACCATCGAGTCAATAAACATGTTAAAACAGAAGCGCACCCCATTCATTGTTGCTCTGAACAAGATTGACCGTCTGTACGACTGGCAGAGCGCTCAGCGTAAAGACGTGAGAGATATACTGAAGATGCAGCAACATAACACACAGATGGAGTTCGATAAGCGAAGCAAGGATGTTATTGTACAGTTTTCAGAGCAGGTAAGGGTTTTGAGAAGATTTTTTCGGTTACAAAATATTTATATCTTCATGTGCGGGAAGCGGGTCGGGGACGGGCCGGGCGCGGGTTTTTTGTTTATAGCCCGGTCCGCGCCCGGCCCGCCTTTGTTGTGACGGGCTTCATACAAATTCAAACAGTATAACAGCCCGGGCCGTCCCAGGCTGGTCCCTGCGCCCGGCCCGCCCCATCTCCTCTGCGCTTATGATTCTCATATGTTTTCCAAGTCACCATAATAAGTATTGGCGTGTAACTCTCCATTTTACACTATTGAATAACGCTTGAAAAGGTTATAATTCGTGGTAGGTCTCTCGTATGTGGCAGGCCGTCTGGGTAGTTTAGCCAATTTTTCTGCCGCCAAGCAGTAGTGCGCAACTGTGTTCCGATTTAAAGGGCACTGTAGCCAGCGGAATTACTGGGCATTATGAGACTTAATATCTAATTGTCTCAGGGTGACGAGCGCAGAGCAGCGCCGCGCAGGATTTTGCAAATCATGCAGTTATGGGCAGGCATATTGCTTACCATCAGGCAAACGACCAGTTCGTCTCGTCACTGTTACATAAAAAAAATATAATACAATTTAAAATCAGTTATCTTTAATAAAAACAGTTCTAGATGAATGTTGAACTGAAACAAAACAAATCTTTTTTTTTTTTACATCTGACTGGGTCAGCGTTTGACCACGATCTCACCTGATGGAAAGCGACGATGTGGTCGAAGATGTAGCACGCTTACCCAGTAAGTACTTGTTCACTCTTGATTTGAACACACCCAGATTGTATTTATGTGGAAACACAGACGACGGCAAGGCGTTCCACTCCTAATATAAATCTATTTGCTTTTACATAATTAAAAAAAACTTAAACCATTTAACCCCTCAGGGTCTGAACGCAGCTCTGTTCTACGAGAACCCCGACCCTCGCACATACGTCTCTCTAGTCCCGACGAGTGCGGTCACCGGCGAGGGCATGGGTAACCTGCTCGCTATGATTGTGCAAGCTTGTGAGGGACCACTGCATAAGAGACTTGTGTTTTCTGAACAACTACTGGCTACAGTGTTGGAAGTAAGTGTCTACCAATTTATTGTCTACAACGTTTATCATAATATGTATATAGACCCGAAGTTGGGCTATTCTGACCGAGCATACGATTAACTTGACGTGTACAAAGGTTGGATATAGCATATTCGAAATCCCCATACAAAAGTAAAATTATTTTTATCGCAGAAATTTGCAACAACCCTAACTTGAATCAGTGTTAACTATTATTGCGTCTCCTGGCTAGCTGCTAGGCACAAAACATACGCCTCTATCGCGCTATGCCACAAATTAAAAGTTAAAAGTCCACTTAGGATCTTACGCATTTAATAAGTTAAGTAAGATATCATGAAAGTTTTTACAGGATCAATAATCGAAAAGGAAGAGAAAAGTTATGAAAGATTAGGTACCTTTTTTAACGTTCTCCTCGGTTGGCAGTAGCTAGGAATACGGCCTATCGTTGACTCGGTTTTATCATTGCATAATCACCACGTAAACATACATGTATCATTGTAAATAAATCATTGTATTGTTTTCACAAATAAATGTTGACGACGATAGGTTTTGCTGTCAGTTTTGCCACAGTCACTGCCATAATTGACGGATAACCGATACCGTCTAATGCAAAGATAAAGAGGATGAATGATGCATGAATTTGAATGATGAATATCTGGGGTGCATTTAGGCAAGCCAGTCGTATAAATTTTAGCTGGACAAAATTGTTTATACGGAGCTCATGAAACGGCGTCATAGCTTTATTTTAAATTCAATAGACAGGTACAGCGTAACCAGACCAAAAAGTACGGTTTTTGCTACCATTCGTCATCTGACTGTTCACCGTACTACATCATTCATACTTCAGCTTTGACCGTGCTTTTTGCCTTGAAAACTATTTTTGATACAGCGCTTGATGTAATATCTCTCTAGGCCTGATAAATTTATTAGTATACTCTGTATACTCTTATTCTTTATTTCGTAATAGCTTGTACCCCCGAATTCTGTTAAAGCATGCAACCTCCGGAGTTGATATGCAAACTTTTTTGATGTTACAATATGCGTCCATTTTAAAAACAAGATTGATATTTTAAAGCTGTCTTGTCTGAGTTCCTAGATAAAAATTGTATATACGGAAATAGATAGGTCTTTCCGGTTTCCGGCATTATTGTTTACCAGCACCGCCTCTAGTAGGTAAGTAGGGTAAACTATTTTATTATGTACCTATGTGTGTGTACCTACCCACACAGTTATATAGCCATCCATTCAGTATTACACATTTACCTACATAACATAATATATATGTTATGTTATGTTACATAACATATATATGTTATGTAGGTATATGTGTAATACTGAATGGATGGCTATATACCTACGGTACCTAGGTATATACCTACGGTGTGTATTGTGTTCTATCAGACTGAAACATTTAGACACAAAAATGCACATTTAAGAGCTAATTTTGGAACCAAAATACCTAGTATATACACGTTATATATTATACTTACCTACATTTTTACCCACCCACTCTTTTAAAGAGCTATTCTTATACATATTTATATATATTCCATATATATAGGTATAGGTGCCCATGGTGTGTGCTTTATCAGACTAACAGAATAACAATCAAATAAAAATACAATTTTACTTCAGCTTAATCTTAATTTATTGTTCCGACTCATAATCCTTTTTCTTATACAAAGTTTATAATTTAGTTACGTACATGTAACATGACAAGACTGATAAATACAATTTTGTTAAGTGGCGAATGCCTTTACTTAAGATTACTTCACAATAGTAGCACAATGCTTGCTAAAACTAACTAAAATAGTTAGAAAGGATAACCTATGACTATTAGCCACTGAACGCCTATAGATAAAGATAGCACAAATGCTCCAGCCTACTTACTACCTTTTTAGCGGTGCGCTCAATGCGTTTGGTGGGCTGACTTGACCGGAAAAGGAATTAAGTATGGCAATATTAAACATTCTCGCCCCTTTATATAAAGCAAAAGGATAGTAAATTAAGCTGTACTGTACTACTCTAATAGCCAATAAAATATTTAGTCAATACAATATATTTCATTTAAGTAGTTAGAACTTTACATTTCAATTTAGATTCTAGGTGGTACAGAGTAAGTATAGCGGTGATTTGGTAAGTATTTCAGTTATCTAGGTAAGTAACGAGATAGGTATGTAAGTTTTAACAATAGGTAGGTAATAAGCTATAACATTTGTTTCAAACTAGGAATTTAGAAATAGGAATATAAAGTTATCGATATGAGAACTGATGCATATTTGTCAATTATAACAATGATATGAGAGCTAAAATTGTAGGAACATTAAATTAATTTAGGTAATCTAGGCAATATTGTTAAGTACCATTAGAATTATCTTATTATAGGTATAGGAACAGTGACAAACTTAAGATAGTACTCTTAAACTAAGTACGTACATATCTTATTTAGGAAATAGTACATAACACAACCTAGTACATGTTTTTATATTAAATATATAAAAACATAAATAGTATCTAATTCGTGTAGGCAATAGAAGTAGTATAAACTTAAGATTTTAAATAATTAGGAAGAAGAAAAATTATATTGCTCGGGCAGGGATCGAACCTGCGTCTTCGGAATACCGTCCCAACGCCTTAACCACTGGGCCACCGAGCCTACTGCTCGAGCAACCAAATTTCTTCTATCCTTCTTATATCGTCTTACGGGGACGATAGAACTGGGACGGGGAGTATAAACTTACTATCTATACTTATAATAAAACTGTAACGAAGCGGTTACTGTACATTAAAGATATTTTTGAAAATCAATTTTTTTAGGAGTATATGGTAGCAACAGAACCCAAAAATACAATTTTTAAAATTTTTGTCTGTCTGTCTGTCTGTCTGTCTGTCCGGGATAAACTCAGAAACTAGGGCACGAATTTGAATGCAGTTTTTTGAAATATATTCTGTGGAGACCGGCGCTACACATAGGCTTTGTTTCATCAAAATCGATCCAGTAATATTGAAGTTATGACGAAATTTAGGAAAAAATATAGGTGTCCACTATAAGTTGAACCACGGAACATACCGGACCCTTTGTGCACATGGCTCAGCTTTTACTGGTTTATTACTTACCTTCAGAGTTTGTAGAACTAAGGTATTGGTTCACATGATGGAATTCTAAAAAATGTTTTGTGGAGTCCTAGGCTACATAACAAACTTTGTTTTATAAATATCGGTTTACGAAAACTGGAATTATTACGCAATTTAACAACGTTGAGTACCTACCGATTAGCAATTTCAGTATGAAAGTTTTCGTGAGTTTGATTCATTATAATTATAAATCTATACTTATAATAAAACTGTAACGAAGCGGTTACTGTACATTGAAGATATTTTTGAAAATCAATTTTTTTAGGAGTATATGGTAGCAACAGAACCCAAAAATACAATTTTTAAAATTTTTGTCTGTCTGTCTGTCTGTCTGTCTGTCCGGGATAAACTCAGAAACTAGGGCACGAATTTGAACACAGTTTTTTGAAATATATTTTGTGGAGTCCGGCGCTACACATAGGCTTTGTTTCATCAAAATCGGTCCAGTAATATTGAAGTTATGACGGAATTTAGGAAAAAATATAGGTGTCCACTATAAGTTGAACCACGGAACATACCGGACCCTTTGTGCACATGGCTCAGCTTATACTGGTTTATTACTTACCTTCAGAGTTTGTAGAACTAAGGTATTGGTTCACACGATGGTATTCTAAAAAATGTTTTGTGGAGTCCTAGGCTACATAACAAACTTTGTTTTATAAATATTGGTTTACGAAAACTGGAATTATTACGCAATTTAACAACGTTGAGTACCTACCGATTAGCAATTTTAGTATGAAAGTTTTCGTGAGTTTGATTCATTATAATTATAATTATAAATATTTAATAAAACGGCTAGGACTCACGTAGTTTGTCAAATTAGTCGACCTAGGTTTCGAGCATGTCCGATGCTCTTCATCAGGGGCGAGTTTACACTGCGATATCGCGGCGACTATTGGCGGTGCCGGTGGCGGTGGCTGGTGGAGTGGTATAACGTTGAGTACCGTTGCAAGGCAAATTAGCTGTTTAAATCGAGCCACCCATAGATAGCACGTCTTATCAAGGGGCGTTTTTCTGACTCGCGGTGACGGGTTTTATGGACATGGCGCTGGACCTGCACTGGAGCTTTTTTTTTTAATCAGTTTGCAAAACGCTTTTTTGCTGATGCGATTATGTCGCCTTGGAAAGTAGTAGAGGAATTTTATCTAGCGGTTCCCAATTTTTTTTAGCTATGGAACACTAAATTATGTACCTAATTTTGGTGGAACCCCAACTCATATTTGTAACCGACTTTAAAAAAGGAGGAGGTTCTGTTTTTTTTCTATGTTTGTTACGCGATTACTCCGCCAATTATAATTTGATTTTGATGATTCTTTTTTTGTTTGGTAGGTCATACTTCAGAGGTGGTCCCATATAAATTTTATCGAAATTGATTCAGCACTTTTGCGCGGGTCAGTATATCGATAAAAATGCCGGCCAGCGTCGGCAATTCTCGGAACCCTAGGGTTCCGTGGAACAACTATTAGTAACTGCTGGTATAGACGAACAAAAAGCATAGCAACACCGTACCGGGCCCGGAAAGGCCGCGGCGGCTAGCTTGGCACCACGGCGCACCGTCACTGTCAGTTTTGCGTACGAATCGTAAAGGGTCCATGGCATTTCCCCCCGATGGCAATCCCACCCGTGTTATTTCCACCCGGCCTCCGTGGTCCCGTAATATGTTTTTTTAAACTGAACGATGACATTTGATACGTATACTCGGTCAAAGAAACTATAACACATTTTTCACCAATTTTAAAACATCCCTAAAAGAACTTGCTAAAATGTATATATCTAAATATAAAAATAATCCACTCCCTCAGACACAGACACACACACACACACATCACACCTCGAAAACCAAATACCTATGAAGCTGTTTGGTATGTACGTTCTATAAGGGGACCATTACGAGAGCGGACAAAAGGAATGAGAGTTTATGAAATGAAATGAAATGAAATGAAATGAAATTGTTTTATTTGCATGAAACATGGTAGGTACAGGTATGATGTCACACTTATAAAATAGTTCAGCATGTTTCACCAGAAATTGGCATGCAAAATTTAAAAAAGTAGGTATATATTATTATTAAATGAATTCTTACAAGTTTACAATAATTATGATATTAATTACATGAAACATTTCAATTTATTACTCATTACTGAAATTAAATTATTCACAATGTCTATTCGCAATAATGTCAAAATAAATTGTATAGAAAGTGTCATGTCATTTGTTTTAAATTAAATAATATTTATTATATACACATGTCATACAATTGCAATATTTAAAATAAGTTAATCCAACAACAATAATTCACAATTTAACAAAAAATAATCATTCATCTACTATGTTTTAAATTCCCAAAATTCTTTCATGTCGTAAAAGCAGTTTTCTATTAACCACTTTTGCAGTTTGTTTTTAAAAAAAGTATATGGGAGCTCTCTGATAGCCCTAGGAATATGGTTAAAAACTTTTATTGCCATTACATTGCAGTTTCGTTGACATAGAGCCGTTCGACAGCTAACCATTCTTAGCCTTGTAGGGTCCCTGCTTAGACAATTAAATTTTTTATTACGATCAAATTTTTCAAACAATTCAGGGTGCTCTTTTATAAAAACTCCAATCTGCATTATGTACAAGCCGGTCAAAGTCAAAATTTTTAGGTTTTTGAAAAGCGGTCTACATGACTCTAGTGGTCCAGCACCACATATGGCTCTAATGCACTTTTTTTGCACTAAGAATGCTTTAATGATGTCGGTGGAATTTCCCCAGAGTAATAGGCCGTACCTCACAACTGAGGCTACATAGCCATGATAGGCAGTAAGAGCAGTACTTTGATTAGCAGTGCGCCGCAAACGTTTCAACGCAAAGACGAAACGGTTAAGTTTGGAACACACATACTCAATGTGAGCCTTCCAATTACAATGTTGGTCTACAAATATGCCGAGAAACTTGTATTTGTCAGTTATTGCTATTTGTTGGTTTCTACATACAACATTAAAATTATTGGGAATAGAATTATAATTTCGAAAATTAATATATTGAGTTTTTGAAATATTGGCATGTAATTTATTTGAGTCCAACCAGTTAATTATTGAGTCAGCAGCAGAATTGATTAAGTGTCCATGGTTACTGAATGTCATATTCTTGTCGGTCACTACGACCGACACGTCATCTGCAAAAAGTATGCATTTATAATTTACAGCTAATGGCAAATCGTTAATGTAAAGTAAAAACAATAATGGGCCTAAGATACTGCCTTGTGGCACGCCGCAATTATTTATTTGATAAGCAGATCTATAAGCTGTTGATATATATTGATCATTTAGGGAAGCAATTTCTACACATTGTTTCCGGTTCGAAATATAACTTATGATCCAATTTAAAACTGGTCCTCTGATTCCATAGTTTTCACATTTATCGATGAGCATATTATGATTAACAAAATCAAAAGCTTTGCTCATATCAAAGAAGAGTACTGACACAGGAACACGTTTATCAATTTGTTCTATTACTTTACTGATGAGAGCATAGGCAGCTAGTGTCGTAGACTTCCCCTTTTGGAAACCATTTTGCTCCTCTTTGATGATATTAAATTTTACTAAGTAGTCATTTAGTCGACGGTGCATAGCTTTTTCAAAAATTTTTGATAGGATTGGTATGAGAGTAATGGGACGATAATTGTTCATATTATGTTTATCGCCTTTTTTATGAAGTGGCCTAACGATAGACTGCTTAAGTCTTTCTGGGAACAAACCGTTGGAAAAAGAGAGATTTATTAGCTGTTGCAATAGCGGAGAGATTATAGCCACACTCTCTTTTATCACGTTTGTGGATATACCGTCAAATCCAACCGCACGTGTGTTGTTCAGAGACGTGATAATTTTCCTCACTTCATTTATAGTACATGGTTTTAGGAACATGCTATGATTTAGGATTGGTATTCTGTATTTAATAAGATTGTCCTTCGAAGTGCCACCGGTGGCGTTCCTCGTGATTTCAATATAGAATTTGTTGAAAGCTTCAGCAATTCTTTTTGGATCTCGTAGAGCAACGTCGTTAAACCTTATGGAGTCAATGCCTTCATATGATTGTACAGATTCAGCTTTTTGCTTTATTATTTGCCAAGTAGTTCTGCATTTATTTTTGGACGTTTTCATACGTTTGTAATTACTATTTTGTTGAGAGGTTTTTATGCATCTCCTAAGTATAGTGCTGTATGTTCCTAATTTTTCTTTGTTTTCAGACGTTTTTATGTTTTTAAAGATAGGGCTATCAATTTTGGTAATTAGGATTGGGAGCGGAACGGGATGAAAACGGGATAAGATGGGCATGGAAATGGGATAAGCGCGAGAGTTACAGAATAGGAGCGTAATGGTAACGATATAGGAGCGGGACTGGAGCAGGAGCGGAGCGGTACGGTAACGGGATAGTAGGGAGCGGTAACGGTATAGGAGAAGGACAGGATCAGTCCAGAACGCGGCGGTTACGGAATACAACCAGGATGATAACAGGATACGAGTGGGAAGGTAACAGAATAGAAGTGGTACGGTAATGAGAAAGGAGCAGGATGGGAGCTGTAACGGGAGTATTTTGGGACAGAAAATGGTCGGAAGCATGATGAATTACTACTACACTACGCGTACGAAGTCGCGGGCAACAGCTAGTTAGGTATAAGGTATGTTACATCTTATAATATTTAGTGCTCTACTGAATAATCAGTAATATATACAAGGAATATACATATTAGGACTTAAGAGCCCACACTACCCCAGCTCAAATCAAAATGCTCCCACGCGACGGCCCGTCAACTCGTAGCTACAGTCGCAACTATCTCGCTCGCACCTAGTAGGTACGTTGCGCGGCCGAGCGGGAGCGAGTGCCGGAGCGCGTCTGAACCAACACAGCGGCTGTCGCGGACGTGTAGTTTTCCACGCAATATTTCGGTATTAAATTTCTAACAAAATAAAAAATAACATTATTTTAAATTGAATACATAAGATACACGTATTATATTAGTTCAGATTTGTGTAAAAAGTTTCATTATAATAGGTCAAGTATTAACTGTATACTGCTTTTTATTTACAAAATTTAAGTGGGAAGTTTGTGAATTTTTTGTATCGAGACTTTTTTTAGTAATCGTGTTTTTACAACGTATGGACATCAGAGTATATCCTCAACTATACTATATATTTTTTTCAACACGATTGATTCAATACTATTATTGATATGCAACTTCAAACGCGAACTGTAAAGCAGTTTTGAGGTAGTGTGCAGTCTTAATAGGATTTAAAGATATAGATAAGTGGGTACATACATTTTGTAGCTGTTTTACAAACTAGTAGGTATGCTATACTACATATATGTATAACAAAGTAACTTTTTCTAAAAGATTAACTTAATTATTTAAAAGGTATGTACCCTTAATGCATGATACATATAATTATCTTAATGCTAAGGTACATATTTATATTATAACTAAGGTTAACACATACATTTCATCAAGATTCATATGTTAGCTTCGTACTAAATAAGTATCTCTTAAGTTACGATTTTACAGATTTTACCCATGCCTCATTTGTATATGCCGCCCATATGGCTTGCCAATGGAACAGTAAACTTATGTTCTATGTAAGTTAGGTAACAATAATCAAATATTTTACTATTAATCCAGTCATTTGGTAGTTTTAACTGAAAAGTTTTGTGGGAGTTTTGGAAATTGTTTTTTTTATAGATTTTGATGTGCTCTTTCCGAATTTTAACTTTGCCACCTTGTATTTTTCCCGCTTGCGCCGCCATATTGGAAGAGCACATCAAAATCTATAAAACTACCAATTTTCAAAACTCCCGGAAAACTTTCCAGGTAATCACTATTTTTCGAACCAAATGACTGTACTATATAACAAGTTTCATTTTTGAACATTTTATACAGCACATTATCTGTGTACAAAAAAGTAGTTATACCTTAAAAATATTAACCAATACAAAATAGGCTTTTTTTATACAAGTAGCATTAATAAGAATAAGATTAAATAATATTAGTTAGTAAAATGAAAGTGTGCAAATGTCATACATAAAAGAAATTAGAAAAATAATCTTCGATATAATAAAGAAAAAATTATAAAAAAATGCCTTGACTCTGCTTATAAATAAATTATACTAGTAAATTAATTTCTTAATGACTTGCGGCAATTTATTTAATATTTCAACCGATTGGCGTGTGGAACTATGCTTTGTGAAATGCGAACCATCGTCGCGAAACATCGAAGCAAACAATCATCGACTCTATTTCCTTTGCCTCAACTATATTAATTCTTCTTTCTTTTACTTTGCATTTAAGGCCTTTTAGAAATTAATATCAATTCAGCAAGCACATCCAAACAATAATCGACTCTATTTCCTCTAGGTATCTCTACTTCATTAATCCTTCTTACATACGAGGCACAATCCTTAAAGTGGGTTTTCAATCAACCGAACATGACGAACAACAATCCTTACTAATATTATGAACGCGAAAGTTTATATGTATGAATGTATGGATGTTTGTTACTCTTTCACGCATAAACTACCGAACCGATTTTGATGAAATTGGTATGTAGGTGCTTTAGGACTTGGAATAACACAAAGGCTACTTTTTATCACGGGAAACCGCGGGTGGAACCGCGGGGCGCAGCGAGTAGGTACTGTATAATTAAATTTATTGCTATCTATTCTAAGCATTATAATACTAGCTGCGCCCCTCGCTTATAATAGTAAGGAAGTAAGGATATAATCCAAACTCTTATACTAATGTTTGGTATCTATGTTCGTGGTTTTAAAAACCCTCCTTAAACGCATGCGTACATCTACTAGGTAGTTATACTTCATCGTTCAGTTCGTTATAAACTGTATGAATGTTTTTTCTGAATCTCGTCTTACAGTAGTGCGCATTTTTATATACTTTTACTAATTTCTATACTCAACTAACTTAAAAATTTCCAACCGGCAATGTATTTCAATTAATTGTTCAAATAATAATATGCAAATATTCTAGAATTTTCATGAATTCTGTACTATGTAGATGTTAAAATATTGTGTAGTCTGTGGTTTTCTCAGGTACTCTGTGGTTATAGTTATCGAAGAATGTAATAAGGGGTTATTCCCAAAGTACTCCATTCTTTTGTTCCAAGAAGATAAGAATCCCATACATTAATCCTCAAATTACTCCATAGAAATATAAGTATATTTTTTTTATTTTTTTTAAAGTTGCATTTTACTCCACGTTTAGCTGGTTTTATTCTCAAAATACTCCATTGATTTTTCAGCATCAAATACCTAACTACTCCATCTAGATATTATAAAATTAACATTTCATTTTCAGTTTCATTCTACTCCATGAGATGTTGAAAAGGTACAGTCAGTCACAGTATTTATAAGCACTGTACCAAAACAATGCAGACGAAAGTTTTTTTTTTATTGTGTTAGATGTTTACGTCTGTAGTAATTGGAGTAAACCTCGTCACACCACATATTTTTATTGCATTATATATTACCTATTTATTAAAACGAGTGTGAAAGAGATAGTTCCAAAGTCAAGCTGGAAAGCAGTGTCGCTATCACTAGTGCCGCCAGTATCGGTTCACACGCATAGCGCGATCAATGTGTTTAGAGAGAGAGGAGAGTAGAGTATTGTTTATCTATGTTTAAGTAAGGTGCAATACACTTGCCTTTTTTGTAATAAGCGGATTATGGTCATTATATACATCAAGGTTAATTGTTCAGTTGAATTCACGGGACAAACAGAGTGCTATAAAAAAAGAAGAATGTATGTATAAGGAGCATTCTGACGACATTGGGGCCACTGGACCAAGTATCGAAGTCCCGGGGGGCAGAAAAATTTTAAAACGAAGTCAAATCTGTTTCCCATGCCGTTTCATCAGATCTATTCGATACATGTGGACGTGGGTAGCAATGAGAGTCAAACTCTAACATGTCAAGTTGAGTTTATTCTTCTACCCAATAAAGAGCAACATACATACGAAGTTAAATAAATAAATAAATGCTCTGAGCAAAACATTTCCCAATGCCATAACCACAGGATGCAAATTTCCACTTCAAACAGGCAATATCATAGAACACACTCCTGCTGTAAACAGAACCCGAGACTCTATAAACAGGGACCTGAAACTGGCTTTGATTTTATTTTGATTGGTACATTTCTAGAATATTATTTTAAAATTAGGGCTAGAAAGAGACTTATTGTTTTTATTATTCAAGTTTGATGTATTTTATTATTTTAGGTAAGTTCTTTTCTGTTTTTATTACTATCGTGTTAATTTAACTTTTAATCCAGATACACAATTATTTTTCAAAATATTGTGGTTGATTTATTCAAAATTATATTTAATCTAATATATATTATAATTTATATTAATAAATATAAACAATTACAAACCAGTTACTGTATTTTATTCCAACTTTTCCTCGTGGTTAAATATTTTTTTATAAACAGTTTTGCACCTGACTGTACGTCAACTATCTTTTGGAGTAGGATGCAGCATAAAACAGTTTTTTTTTAATTAATAATCATTAAACAGAAATGGTTGGAGTAGTTTGAGAACGAATATACGGTTTATGAACTCATTATACTACAACTTATTACCTAAACAACCCTTTTGAAACTAGTAGTGTGGAGCACTTTGAGAACATTTTTATATTCTCATGGAGAAGAATGAAACTTAAATTATAAAATATATTTTTGATATTTTTTACGTGGAGTAGTTTGAGAAAATTTCTTGGAGTACTTTGGGAATAACCCGTAATAAGAAACATGTAATAGATTTATTACAATTTTGTTGAGAAATTAATTAATAAAAAGACGCTAATTCATAAGCGTTACCGTGTTTATTAGCTTTAACCGGCTGCGGCATAAGGAAAATTTAACATGAGTATCAACGGTAATCAAGTAAATGGATACCTATTGGTGCATGTAATCTTTTTTCATTTGCTTGTTTAATACATTCACCAGGGATGAAAGGAGCTTGATGAACAGCAACTGAAATAATTAAAATTTACTACCATTAACATTTAAGCGTAGTTGAAGTGAGTACATTAAAGCATATAATACATTATATATATCCGGGCCGGTCTTGGCCTCGGCGATCAAAGTTCGTTTCATATTTGGTAGGTATATTTATTGGTATTACGAGCCAGGATGTTTAGCTGTTAAGTGGCTCGCGCACCCTATTTTTGTTGGAAAGGTCCTGGCGCAGTGAGAAACATTATCTAAACAGTGTAAATAATATATTATACACTACGTATAACTGTTAGAAGAATGAAATGAAAAACATTAACCCTAAGACAAATAAGTGTTTAATAAGAAAGTACTCACTCTCTGCTGCCTTTAATGTAATTGAAGCTGCTACATGAGGTTCCTCCACAGTCATGTTTGTTACATTTTCAACTGAAATCAAGGATGAATTGATAAATTGTTCTTCGTGAATAACTCTCTGTTGCGGGGACAGCAGAGAGTTTATGTTGTAGGTATTTTTACCCACTAAAACCCCACGGTGTTCCTCCTGCGCCTTTTGCCGGGTCTACGAGTATGCTTTCTTATTCATCATCGTATTCCTCAGTATCTTTATTATTCCTCATCATCAGGGACTATGAGGACCATGGTCCCACAACACACACGAAACAAATACATGTACTTGTTTTCACGTCGCGGGAATCAAACCCATAACTTCGGTGGTTGTACTTAGATTTGAGCTTAATTAAGACAACTTTTATTGGTTGACTTATTTCGCACACTATTTGTAATAGATTTTTCTAGCACATGAAGATTCAGACTTGACACCCACGTGATTATTACAAAACTATACGCCGACCGCCTGGCCGAAGATGGCAGTTGTCTCAGTCGCTTGTCGAAAGCAGCACTACAACTATGTGTAAACAGCGACTGTGTTGTGCGGTGTTTATATCTGAGCGCTACCGTGCTTAGAGAGCACGTTTCTTGTGTGAGGAAAACAGTCGTTAGGCCATGTCGGAGGCCTTCAGGCAGTCTAATAATTCCGACACCAGGGTTGGCCACACACCCATACAAACACCCACACATTTCATAAAATTGCATAAATATCTAGCGCTTTTTCGTGTTGTTAAAACCAGCAGACGTGGAGTGTAACTTTGACGACCTAAGGCCTCACTCTGAGCTCTAATATAAATAAATGTGGATATAAAACAATTTAGTGTCTTAGTTGAGTTTATACCTGGAAGACAAAGTGATGGCGCTGCTAGAGCACACAATTTTTTTGAATAGATATAAACTTGATCAAAATGTCTTCGGAAAACTTTTCGGTTCTTGAAATTATAATCTTCATCCAACACTTTAATATGATCACCAACTTTGGTCACCCTTCCTTTAAACATTTCATGATTATTTTTTGGATTTGGAAAGTGATAAAGTGGAGTAGGATAGAAAATGAAAAAAGTAAAATCAAAACTAAGATATGATTGACCCACAGCAATTTCAGATCATGCAAATTGAATAGAAATTCACTACAACCAGCAGAACATCCTTTCCTGGCACACAGCACGCTTTTTGAGACAGTATATTATTATTGTATCACGAGTCGGGTCCTGTGGGCATAACACAGTCACTCAATGGGAATGAAGAATGAAGGTATATCTAGAGACGTAGCATCAGTCGTTGAAAAGTCCGGGGCATATATAATAAGTAAATCAATGGGCAATCCAAGTATCCAGGGGCGCAGCAACAGTTGTTTAATGTAGGGTCTAATCACAATAAATCGATGGGCACATAGCAAAAACGAAAAAACGAGTCTTTGGTAGGTTACTATCGGTTTGTTTGAAGCTTAAAATTTTGAACTTGACATGACATATATGACGTCACTTACGCATTTTCGTAATGGTTTGATAGATGGCGCTATAATAAATAACAGTGCTCGTACTTCTAAGATACCAGAGCATGTCTGAGTTGTCAATAAAAAAAATTTTTTACTTCAAGGAAATTGTGTTTGCATGTATTTGAAATGTTAATTTGTTCATTAAATCATGAGGAATTACAACCCGTAAGTACTTCGTCCACATAGAATTCGGTTTGTAGCTGTTTCCTGGGGAACTGTTCGTATTTTCGGGATAAAAATTATATCCTTCGTTTAGTTTAAATTTTAGCCAGTAATTTTCACATCTTGGACACTCTAAACGGGCTATTTGATATTTATCTAGTGTAAGTTTTATCCAAGTTGGCTGTCCTAAACGCACTCCTGGATATTGTGATTTTGTTGACTTTTAATTGAATGTGTGATGGCATATTGTCAATCACCCGTCTGTCAGCGTCCGGATAGCGATCATACGTCATGATAGGCCTACGTCATCCATACTAAATAAAGACAACTACAAACAGAAGTAACAACTTTTATGGCGGACGTAATTAATTGCCTAAATAGTTAATTATTAGAAGCTTTTATTTATCTTACAATGTTTGGGTCAAATCTTACAACTTGAATCAGAACCACTTCCTCTTATCCTACGGACTTGAAATTTTGCATACTTGTCAAAGTCCGATGACAATGCATTATTATGGTGACAGCCAGCTGGTCTGATGATGGAAACGGAAGGTGGGTAGTGGAACTCCTTGATGCATACCACCTCAAAAATAGGCACATTATTTATTTTATTGGTGGCACTTCTGCTGTTAACTGTTCTCATAATATGAGAGCAAAGGTCATTGACCTTGTCACAAAACAGCTGTTACATGGTTATCACGTTGTAGTTTTTACATTTCGCGGAAAAATCTTTACGAGAACTTTTCATGAATGAAAAACTGCGAAATTTCAAAACTCGTAGAACTAACATTGTTCGCCGTGACGTGCAGAATTTGCACCCTTCGGGCTTATACACATATTATGATACAAATTGTATAAAGTTAATATCTGTCTGATGTCTCGGTGTGATGAGCGCAATGCAGTGCTACGCAGTTTTTAAAGGTATTAAAAGTTATGGGTGGCACTGCAATTGTTAATTGTTATGGGCAGGCGTGGCGCTTACCATCAGGCGAACGACTTGCTCGTCTCATCAATCAGTTCCATAAAGCAAATATCGACGGATCACTTAATAATGGTTCGTTGCCTATAAACATCTGCAACACTCGAGTTGTTAATTATTGATGAAATTCTTTAATGAAGCTTTTGAAATGCTATTTATTGTAGCTCCGTAGAAAGACTGTAATAGCTAATTCCACATGCTGCACCGCAATACATAGAAATAGAGCTGTTCTGTTTTATTTTTATTTAAAACGAAATCACTGGGCATTATGAGACTCAACAGCTAATTGTCTCAGATTGGTGCCCACTGACATCTAAAGTATCAGAAGCATTGCCGATCTTCTATGGTAAAGGTTTTGGCGGGTAAGCACGAAGAGCGCTTTGTGTTGACAAAGTTCATCCCACATCGTAAAATGAGTCCTATTCATAAGAAGTTACAGATGTGGTTACAATATTATTTTTATTAATTCAGGTGAAAGCAATCCCCGGCCTCGGTACGACCATAGACACAATTCTGATCAACGGCACTCTCCGTGAGGGTGACACCATGGTCGTGGCCGGTACGGACGGACCCATCGTGACTCAGATCCGGTCTTTACTCATGCCGCAGCCGATGAAGGAGCTACGTGTCAAGGTGAGTGCTAATGTCACGACCATAGACACAAGAATAAACGGCATTCTCTAAGGGCCTAAGGGCCAGTTGTTTCAAATTACATTTACAGACGCATATACGTTAAATAGGGCGCTAACGAATGGTTCTACGAAAAATGTGTTGTTTCAACATCTGGTGACATCTGGTAGAAACAAAACTGAACAACTTTAACGAACGTTAATCATCGTATAACCGTCAAATTTGAACGTTCGTAAGTTACGGATACCGATGCTTTGATACAACCCACCCTAAGAGGGTGACACCATGGTAGCGGCCAGTACGGACGGACTCATCATAACCCATATCCGGCTTGTAGTCATGATACAGCCAATGAAGGAGCTACGACAAGGCGAGTGCCACTGACACGACCATAGACACGAGAGTTAACGCCACTCGGCGAGTGTGACACCATGGTGGTGGCCGGTACAGACAGAGCCATCGTGACCCAGATCCGGTCTCTACTCATGCCGCAGCCGATGAAGGAGCTTCGTGTCAAGGTGAGTGCTAATGTCACGACCATAGACACGAGCATAAACTTCACTCTCTGCGTGAGTATTCTCTTTTTTTTTAATCTATACATTTTGTTTCATAGGCATCAGGCATCTTCTTCGTCCTAAGAACTTCTCATTTAAAATTTATTAAATAAAGACTATTCCATTGCCTACAAAATAATCTAAAATATTTCTCACAATATCGCCGAATCCCCACAGCGAAGCAAATGACAATGTAATGTCAATGAAAAGAGAGAGAAAGTAGATACATTTTACAATGACCAGTGCTCCATCCATCTGTAATAGAATTCGTAACTTTTTAACGTTCGTCAACTCTACCAGATGTTGAAACAACCCTTTTTTGTGGAAGCGTTCGTTACCGCCATCTTTAACGTATACGCGTCTATAAATGCAATGTGAAACAATCGACACTAGTTGCAGACAAGTTCTTGAATTAAAATTACGACATTTATGTTGTAGAACGCATACATCGAGTACAAAGAAGTCGTGGGCGCTCAGGGAGTGAAGATCGCTGCCAAGGAACTGGAGAAAGCCATCGCCGGTCTGAACTTACTCGTGGCGCAGAAACCTGATGAAGTCGATATTGTGAAGTAAGTTTACAGCAGCATTAATTTACTGTCAGAATATTTTATTTTATACTAGCTGACCTGGCGAACTTCGTATCTTAAAAAAAATCTATTCTTTTTATTAAATTTTCCTTTACAAACCTTGTCCTGACAATAACGAATACAAAAGAATTATCCAATTTGGTGCAGTCGTTCGGAAGCTATGCGCGTACAAACATTTCGGCGATTAATTTTTAATTATATAGATAGATTTTTTATTTATAATAAATCTACGTTTGACCGCCATCTTCCCTGATGTTAAGCGAGAATGTGGCCGAAGATGGAGCATGTAGATTTAGAAGATACCTATTCATAAAATAGGTGCTCATTGTGAAATATTTAAATGAACATATTTTGGTGTACAATCAGTATATTTGGCGGAAAAACGGGAATAAATGGAGGTACAGTTAAATACGATCCGTTGGTTTTTGGGATCCCCTATGTATGTTAGTCACCAGTGAATGTACACAGAGTAATTTTTTGAAAGGAGTATATGGGTGACATGGAGATTTTTTATGTAATTGAGTAACGAAACAAGCAGGTCGTTCGCCTAATAGCAATCTGCCCATAATGGGGTAAGAGGTAGTTTGTATGTTTGAGCACATTTCTATGTTCCCATCGATCTCGAAAATGACTGAACGGACTTCGATGCGATGTTTGGTACCTAGTAGCTTCGAAATTTAGTGGTGGTAGGATTCTCGTATCTCGCGAGAGGCCGTCTGGGTGGGTACCACCGCTTTGCCAGTTATTCAGCCGCCGAGCAGTAGTGCGCTAGCATTACTGTGTTCCGGTTTGAAGGGCATTGTAGCCAGCGAAATTACTGGGTATTAGGAGACTCAACAGCTAATTGTCTCAGGGTGACGAGCGCAGTGCAGCTCCGCGCAGGATTTTGCAAAACAAAGTTCTGGGTGGTGCTGTTATTGTTATGAGCTGGCGTATTGCTTTCCATCAGGCAAACGACCAGCTCGTCTCGTCAGTCAGTTACATAAAAAAAAGATAGGTGACATTGAGCCAATCGGGCGAAAATTCAAAATTCAATTTTGTGGATTACTTATCTAATGTTGGTGTTGCTACTGCTTAATAAGGATGATTCATGCTAAACCGTGCTGAGCGCGAGCCGTGCCCCGTACGAGGCCAAACGACACGGACGGGACACGGGCGCCGCACGTTGTAGCACGTACTGTTCTATATAAATTTTCATAGAGCTTTAAATCCGTGCCTCATTCGTTCGTTTGAACTAAAAGAGACACTTATGCCTGTTGCATAGCGCTGTCCCTTTCATCCGTCAGAACGAAGATCGTAATTACTTTTTCAGAGTACAGGGGCAGGCACGGTCTAGTATAAATCATCAGCTAAATGTTACTTATTTCCTTCAGAGAGGAAGTGGCTCGCGAGCTCAAGAGCGCACTTTCGTCGATCAAGCTCTCTGAGCGCGGAGTGTACGTGCAAGCTTCCACTCTCGGCTCTCTTGAAGCTCTGCTCGAGTTCCTTAGGACTAGCAAAATACCTGTAAGTACACATTTATCTATACTTATATTATAAAGACGTAAAATTGTAAATATTAATAATAAAAAAATAATAATATTATTATTGTTAATACACTAGCAGCCCCTAAACCCCCTAACCCTTTACACTTTACCCCTTAAAGCCGATGCGTGTATATCACTTCAGTCCAATGATTATCAAGTCTGTTGTTAAAAGAGTTCAGAGAATAAGGAAGAAGAAAAATTATATTGCTCGGCCAGGAAACGAACCTGCGTCTTCGTAATACCGTCCCGACGACGCCTTAACCACTGGGCCGCCGAGCCAACTGCTCGAGCAACCAAATTTCTTCTATCCATATTATATCGTCTTACGGGGACGAATCTACGTTATCGGTACAATTTGTATGAGAAACCTGATGTAAAATGTACCATTTTATTAATTTTCCGTAAATAACCACCCGTCAATAGTTCACCACGCATAAATTTAGGCGTTTCTACTATTCAGTGAAGAAATTAATAATGGTTGCATTTTGTATGAAAAACGTAACGAACAACCTTAAATAAGGTTTTTATTAATAAGGGCCTTAGTTATTAAGTATTATAGTCAACTGACCAAGTCGATATTATTAATCACCAATAATCACGCGTTATGAAACTTAACTAAGGCCTTTTTATCTTGAAAGACACTTATACCAATAAAACTACTCAATATTACAGCATTACTGTGTTCCGGCTTGAAGGGCATTGTAGCCAGCGAAATTACTGGGCATTATGAGACTCAACAGTTAATTGTCTCAGGGTGCCGAGCGCAGTACAGCGCCGCGCAGGATTTTGCTAAACAAAGTTCTGGGTGGTGCTGTTATTGTTATGGGCTGGTGTATTGCTTACCATCAGGCAAACGACCAGCTCGTCTCGTCATTCAGTTACATAAAAAAAAAATACTAAAAATTGATCTGTTTTCCTTTCAGTATTCCGCCATTAGGATAGGTCCTGTGGTGAAGCGTGACGTCATGAAGGCATCAGCTATGTTGGAGCACGATTCGCAGTGGGCTACCATTTTGGCGTTTGATGTCAAGGTATGAAATTAAAAACATTTCTTGGTATCTGCATCACAAACTTAGCGATTCTTAGGTTCGTATTTATGAACTAAAATCAAAAGTAACATCATCATCAGCCCATCACGTTCCCACTGCTGGGACACGGGTCTTCTCTCATAGAGAGAATGGGCCATAATCCACCACGCTGGCCCAGTGCGGGTTGGTGGATGTCACATGTCCTTGAATTTTTGTGATAAATTCTTGGACATGCCGGTTTCCTCACGATGTTTTCCTTCACCGTTTTTGGAGCGAGTGTTAAATCCGCACATAACTTAAGAAAGTCAGTGGTGCGGGGCCAGCGGGATTCGAACTTGGGTGCGTTGGATCGAAAGTCGCACGAGCTCCCACTGAGCCACACTCGCTCATAAAGTAACAGTTTAAGATAAACTTAACAATATAAGTGTCACAAAGGGCAATCTCGTTGCTTAAACAAAGAAAATTTAATTTATAAATTTAAGGAATGTTTAAGTGACTGGCTCTTGTCTCATTGTTTTTATGACATTAAAGAATTTAAAAATTGTAGTGACAAAAATAAATAAATATTTACACGTCTGCATGCAGACTGATTACAACGACTATTGTACTCTGTAACACCATTCTAGGAATAATATGTATGTACCTACTACCTACCAATTTATAATGTAATCTAGCAAATAAATTATTCTTATTACTTAATTTACTTAAATTGTTATAGGCAAGCGCGAGGCTTACTATCAGGCGAACGACTTGCTCATTATATATTATTTATTGTACACTATTTTAATATTTACAGCGATGATTTATAAAATATATGTACAAAGGCGAGCTTAACCCTAAAAAGAGTTTTCTTCCAGCAAACCCTTGAGGAAAGAGAACTGTCACATGAGCAAATAGGTTTCAGTGTACGGTTACGGTTTGACAAGAAAATATCAGCAACTATAATCATAAACATATAAAATAAATATTAATAACTAAATATATAAATATAATAAATACACAAATAAATATATATATACTATACATAACTGTAAGGAGTAATACATACATAAATACTAATAAACCGAAGCTATAAGGAAAGATAATGTTTTTTAACTCTTGTTTTAAATATATCGAATGAGGGATTGGCGCGAATATTGTGTCCCCCACAATATTCGCGCCAATTCGCGAGAATTCCAAAGCTTAACTGCTCGTCTCATCACACATAAAAAAAATCCCTTATATTATCTTTTTTAACCCCATGCAGATCGAACGCGACGCTCAAGAAATGGCGGACACGCTCGGCGTGAAGATATTCGCGGCCGACATCATCTACCACCTGTTCGACTCGTTCATGGCGTACCGCGAGGAGCTCAAGCAACGCAAGCGCGAGGAGTTCAAGCACATCGCCGTGTTCCCCTGCAAACTGAAGGTACTGCCTTCTTTACCTACCACCTTAGGTATCTTCTAAATCTACGTGCTCCATCTTCGGCCGCATCGTCGCTTATCATCAGGCGAGATGGTGGTCAAACGTAGATTTATCACAAATAAAAAAAAAATAACCTACACAGTGGCGTAGCTAGGAACCAAAGGACCTGGGGCAATAATAATCTAGGGCCTCAACTCTATTCAAAATCGTTTGTTTCGTATTCGTCGAGTTCGAACTCTGGTTTATTTATATTCTGAATGTGGGAGAAATTTTCACTAGTTCAATTTATAGTTTGTAAGTCAGACTACGAGGGCCCCCCTGGGCTTCGTGTCTGGGTGTTGTGGGACCATGGTCCTCATAGTTCCTGGTTCCCTAGATACAGGGAATCCTAGTTAGGGGCCAGGATCTATGTATGTGATCGTTGGGCGTTATTTATTATTTATTTATTTAAACCTGGGTACTGCAATTCTATCCTTATTTATAGTGTTTATGTTGTTTGTCACTATTCACCTTGAATAGTGGTCAAACTTATTAACACCCCTCCTTTTTTTCGGAGTTTAATAAAATAGCTTGTCGCACAGATTCTGCCTCAGTTCGTGTTCAACTCCCGCGACCCGATTGTGGCCGGCGTCATGGTGGAGGCTGGCGTCGTGAAGGAAGGCACGCCCATCTGCGTGCCTAGCAAGGAGGTCAGTTAAATACCTCACATCACACTCATACTTTATGTATATTATATTTATTATGATGTTAATGAGCGAGTGTGGCTCAGTGGGAGAACGTGCGACTTTCGATCCGACGCACCCGAGTTCGAATCTCGCTGGCCCCGCACCACTGACTTTCTAAAGTTATGTGCGGATTTAACACTCGCTCTAAAAACGGTGAAGGAAACATCGTGAGGAAACCGGCATGTCCAAGAATTTATCACAAAAATTCAAGGACATGTGACATCCACCAACCCGCACTGGGCTAGCGTGGTGGATTACGGCCCATACTCTCTCTATGAGAGAAGGCCCGTGTCCCAGCAGTGGGAACGTGATGGGCTGATGATGATGATGATGATAATGTTAATTAACGATTCGTGGTGTAAAACACTATTAGAGTGAAGACCGTATGGGCATAAAAGGCCAGTAGGGAGACCACAGATGAGATGGAAAGACGATATCAAAAAAGTGGCGGGCAGCAACTGGACTCTCACTGCCCAAAACCGGGAAAAATGGAGAAGTTTAAAGGAGGCCTACACCAGTCAATTGGTCGAAAATGGCTAAAGAAGAAGAGAAGAAGAATGTTAATTAAATAAGTGTCGCTGACTATTGGCCTGATTCATAAGCTCAAAGTCACTCAAAGAGTTATGGAGAGAGCTTTGGATTTCTTTGCGAGATAAGATCCGTAATGTGGAAATCCGCAAAAGAACAAAGGTAACCGACAGAGCTCTCAAAATTTCTCAAAATTACTCAAAATTTTCTCAAAATGCTCTCAAAAGTTAAATTGGCTAAATGGAAGTCAAAAGTTAAATTGGATAGATGGTTAATTGGTTAAATGGGCCGGCCATATAGCTCGTAGAACCGATAACCGTTGGGGTAGAAAGGTTTTCGAGTGGCAACCACGGACCGGAAGGCGGAGCGTAGGACGGCCCCCGCAAGGTGGACCCACGACCTGGTGAGAGTCGCGGGGAGCCGCTGGTTGCATACGGCGAGCAACCGCTCGTTGTGGTGTTCTATGGGGGAGGCCTATATATATATATTTTAATAGGGGATCGGACAATAATCGAGAAAAGTCTAAAATGTAGTTAGAACGAATGTTCGTCGAACCAGAAAGATCATTCAATCAATATTTTTGTGAAATAATAATGATTTATATTTTTAAATCAATAAATAAAATCTAATAATTCTGACATTTTAATCTGTTCTTCATTTGTTGCCGCGAGTCAAGCTTGTGTTTATTTTACGTTTTTGCTTTTCATAAAATGTATTTTTGCTAATTTTTTTCGTTCCATTACTACAATATCGTCCCCAAACTTCTAGTCAAGTTTTATTTCGAAGAGTTTGTCGTTTTCTACCTACATATGACGTCACAAATTTTGAGGTGACTTTTGCGCGGCAACATTTGAAACATAATATTAAAACATAGTTTTAGGTATTTTTAGAGCGTTATTTAATTAACATAGTATTTTTCATGGCCATATGTATTAATTGTAGTTAATATAAAACACTTTCTGAAAAGTTGTCCGATCCCCTATTGTTTCAGTATCATGTTGTTATAATAAAGAGTTATTCTATTCTACCTATACTTATATTATAATTGCGAAAGTTTGTATGTGTGTTACTTCTTCACGCTGTAACGGTTCAACGGATTTATTCGGAATGGAGATAGCTTATACCCTGGATTAACACAGAAAAACAAAGAAAAAATGTTTATTTGACGACCACAAACTCACAAACTAACAATATAAAGAAAACATATGCATGATATGCTAAACAGTAAAACACTTATGCTAAGCAATAAAACCGCTAATTGTACTACCAGGCCTAGCGCACTGTAGGTACGAAGCTACAAGTACATAGCCGGACACCGACGGCGGGTCGCGCGTCGTTACACGTGCCGCGTCAGAAGAGATAAGAGCTATGCGATAGAAAGAGAGGCGCTCTGTAGGTTAATATTACTGGTAGGTATGCAGCGCTATGCGAGCTGAATTGAACTTTATTGGGTCGTTGCAAGAGTTGCTATTTGTTTAATTTCTTTGCGGAGTGATGCTTCTGTCCCTTAGTATTCTTTGGTACTACAAAAAAATCCTTCTTTGGTCTATCTATCTATGTATCGTAAATGCAGTCGGAGTGTAGTTCTTTTGCAATTTACGGGTTCTATGCTCTTTTACCGCAACAGCAGTAAATACTAAGCCAAAACTAATACAAACTAACTCGTCTAGATAAGATTAAGTCCTTTCTACACTGATCCTGATACAATATTTTTGTTCACAGTTTGTAGATATCGGCATAGTGACGTCCATAGAAGTAAATCATAAGCAAGTGGAGACCGCGCGTAAAGGACAAGAAGTTTGTATCAAAATCGAACCTATTCCCGGAGAATCGCCCAAGATGTTCGGACGGCACTTCGATGAGACTGACTTCCTTGTCAGCAAGGTAAGTTTTTTTTTTACTCTTAATAGATCTATGTTTGGCCACTATGTTGCCTGATATGAAGCGATGATGTGGCCTAACATGGAGCACATAGATCTACAGAGAGACGGCAGTTGAGCGGCTGCTCAGACCCGTCTCACCGATGGTTCACTGAACATCATCCCGAAACACGACTAGGTCGCTTGACGGCATGGCTTTGTTCGGTGGGTGGTATTACAACCACGGCCAGAGCCTACCACTCCAAAGTGCGTAAGCGGGTTTCATCACGATGTTTTCCTTCACCGTTTTAGAGCGAGCGTTTAAAATCTACACCTAACTATAAGTCATTGGTGCAGGGCTGAGTCAGAATTCGAACCCAGGTGCGTCGGATCGAATGGCACACGAGTTCTAAAAAAGTATTTATCTTATCAAATATAATTATTTTTAACCGACTTCAAAAAAGGAGCAGGTTCTCAATTCGATTGTTTTTCATGTTTGTTGTCAGAAAACTCCGTCAATTATTAACCGATTTGGAAAATTATTTTTGCGTTGAGTTCAGTATAGCTACAATGTGGTCCCATATAAATTTCAATCGACATTCGACCCTGGATTTCGAAGATACATCAGAATTGAAGACGGTTTTGTTTTGGTAAAAAAGAATTATCATTTTGAACATCAGATATGGATCATATTAAAATGTTAAATTAAATCAAACCAAAATAAAGAAAGAAGAAACAAAGGAAATAAATTTATTCTTGACATCACACAACATTACACTGAAAATACTAAAAGGGCAAAACAGAAACAATAAATACAATGCAGTGAAATGTTGCGCGGTGTCAGGAAAAGGTTCCGACATTATATAATTATACATTTTATAATTATACTAGCGACCCGCCCGGCTACGTACGGTTATTATACATATAAACCTTCCTCTTCAATCACTCCATCTATTAAAAAAAACCGCATCAAAATCCGTTGCGTAGTTTTAAAGATTTAAGCATACATAGGGATATAGGGACAGAGAAAGCGAGTTTGTTTTATACTATGTAGTGATTATAAGAACATAAAATTACATTATATTACCTATATTTTACGTAGTGTAGCGTAGCTCGCCTAGCAGTTCGTAACAGATCTGTAAGGTTAAGCAACGTCGCTGTCACTTGGATAGGTGACCATTCGTGTGATATTTACATCTGGTGGTTCTTCACTGGTGGTAGGTTCTCGTATGCGAGAGGCCGTTTGGGTGGGTGCCACCGCTTTGCCAGTTATTCAGCCGCCTAGCAGTAGTGCGCAAGTATTACTGTGTTCCGGCTTGAAGGGCATTGTAGCCAGCGAAATTACTGGGCATTATGAGATTCAACAGTTAATTGTCTCAGGGTAACGAGCGCAGTGCAGCGCCGCGCAGGATTTAACAAAACAAAACTCTGGGTGGTGCTGTTGTTGTTATGGGCTGGCGTATTGCTTACCATCAGGCAAACGACCAGCTCGTCATTCAGTTATATAAAAAAAACTGAGCTACCGTATTTCGGAGAGCATGTAAAGCTGTTCGCCGTCGCAATGCCCAGAAATGTCCTCGCACAATGCCCTGACGAAATACGATTAAATATTTCAACAATGTATGCACACTAACAGCACAGCCTCTGTGGTGAAGAGGTTGCGCAGACACAAATCTCATACACAACTGAGGTTGCGGGTTTGATTCCCGCGACGGGACAAATGTTTGTGTAAGGAACAAAAGCGTAAGCATTTATTTTATATCTGGGTCGGGTGTTTAGAGACCATGATCCTCATAGTTCCTGGTTCCTTAGATACAGGGAATTCTAGTTAGGGGCCAGGGTCTATGTATGTGATCGTTGAAGGCTTCGTCGTTCCTACCCCGGACGAATTCTAACAATGATTTTTTTTTTATTTGCCCGTTATGGCAGGCTAAAGTCTCTAGGACCATACCGCCGTGTCTTACGTAGTTTTAATTTGATAGTTTAATAATTAATAATATTCCATTTCTTATACTTTTGTTGAGAATGAGGGTCAACAGCAACAAGCCGGACCCTCTCCTAGTGCTTCAATAAAGTGGTGGAAGTTTATTCAAGATTTCCATGGACTTTTGGGAGAACATAAAAAGCAATGTTTTTTTTCTATTTTGTTTCATTTGCCTACACTCGTGCACGTTTACGAATACATAATGGTTAATATTCCACCGATATTACAGATTACTCGAAATAACACTTTTTTGGAAAATAAAAACAAAATCGAACTGTATCACTTTTCACTTCCCGCCAAATAGTTCTCTAACAAATAAGATCCCAGAAAGATGCAAAGACAAGCAACTTACCTCTTTTTGAATGTGTAAACGCTACAGTTTAAAATCCTGTCTATATTTTTGTATTTTTATAACAATTTATTATTAATAGTACAGTAAATAAAGTGTTTACAAGTGTGTAATTCTTACCCATTATTCACTGATAAACAACAAGCGATTCTTCATAGTTGTAGACCGGAGTTGCAAAAGAATTGTTTGCCTATTAGAATTACAAATTGATGTCGCCGAACGATAAATCCTTTGTTAGAAGGTTGGTAGTCACCCATTTAACCGAGCAAACGGGCGGCTGAAAAACGTTTCAAATCAATTCAAATTCTTTATTGCCAGAATGTTTTATACAAAGATGGTTAATAATAAACATTATTCCTAACATTCTATTATAACAATGGTGTGCAATATTAACATAATTTCGAAAATTATGATTAAAGTAAATCAACATTTTCAGATTATTTTAAGTTAAATTTAATTAATGACAAATTGTCGTTAATTTAAATGTCAGTATTAAACTTTATTATGATAAAAAGTTAATAAAATATGACATTAGTATATTAATATTTCAATATTAACTAATTACAAAATGTATAACATAATATTGTATAATAAATACAGTTGTCAACTTAAACGTTTAACCCTTGGGCCATATGCCTGGTGGGTTTGTCTGACGCAGATTTTCAACTTACTATATCTCGTGTAATTAGTGGTAAATAAGTTATTTCATTTGGCTTATTAATGTACTGGTAATGCACATTTAGAAATCAACACATAAACAAACAGATACGTTTTAAACATTTGACATAAGATTAGTGTGTAATAAACTTACTAAAGTAAAAAAATGAAATAAAAAAATAAATTAAGTCAAAGGGCGGTCTGGTTGCTGAGAGCGATATCATCCAGACGACTTTAAATAACAATAAAACATCAACATTTTCTGGCTTCTGGTTTGCTCCCACTTTGCGCATTCAAAAATTGCTTCATTCGTACATAATATATCTGACTCTCACATGTCTGACAGATGACAGTCAAACGGGTGGATCATATCGTTTATAACGGCAAGTTACTGAAAGGACAATTACAAAATCCTCATTTGAACGACATCGACATTCAAGGTCAGGTCTGACAGACCCTTCCAGGCACCCCAAGTTAAAAACATGTTGCATAAAACGTTCATTGAAATAAAGCTTTGTAATGTTGAGACCTAATCATATTTTAGACTATAAAAACCGTATGTTCTTGCAGATTCACATATAGGCCAGATCAAAATATATTTTTTACTAGCTGACCCGACAGACGTCGTCCTGTCTTAACTATAAATCTAATGTTCCGCGCAACTTTCTTAATTTTTTCATTCATAAGAACCTTCTCCTGAAAATAACAAACACAACTAAAAAGAAATTACCGATATCGGTCCAGCCGTTCACGCGTGATGCCGTGACCAAGGGAAATAGGGATTCATTTTTATATATAGAGATTGCCTTTATTTTTTTCTGTAATAGAATATGTGGTGTAATAAACACCCTGATGTAATAGTTTTTACCGACACATACCTCGTATTATTTATCAAAAGTGTAGAAGTTAAAAAAAAAAGCTCGCGGATTTAAAGATTTTTTTATAATACAGGAACTAAAGAGATAAGGTAAGCGCTGTGACCTTCCATGCTGACACTACTGTAGATAAGCCTTAGGATGTCAGTTTTGTTTGACACAGAACATTAATCCACACTTTGAAGCAGTACTTAAACTTGCGAGATTTCTGGCAGTTCTATGCTGCGTCTTCGATGAAATAGATAAATTAATTTATTATTTATTTTCAATAAGTAAAATAAAATGAACAAGCACATATAATCTTTAATCGCGGCATGAGTTTGGTTTCACCAAAAGGTATTCTCAGGTCTCCGAACCCTAGAACGAGAGTAATTTGATGGCACCGTTTCTGAGCTAGCAGAGTATTAAGACTTTATATCTAATGTCTCGGGGTGATAAGCGCAATGCAATGCTAAGAATTACTTTTTATGGTATAAAATGTTCTGTGGCACTGCAATTGTTATGGGCAGGCGCTTACAATCAGGCGAACGACTTGTTCGTTTCATTATTCAGTTCCGTAGAAAAAGGTGTGCCCTTTTCGAGAGAAATAGTTACGATATAAATCCTTCATTGATGTTTGCATTGTCACCCCGTTCTTGAATGAACGCCTAAAGAATTCCTAGCTTTACCTTAATCATTTAGAGCAGGTCCTGACTGAAAATATAATTATACCGGCTGAGTTTGGAGCTTGTGTACTGCGTTTTCTTTATCCCAAGTTCCGCCGCTCGTCTGCAAGCCCCTTTACATCGCACGTGACGTTTTAATGAATGGGCTGCGCATTGCACAAGATATCGGTACCATTTTAGCTCGCCGAGACAAATGGCATCGATTGACACAAGCTATTTATAGCTCAAACAGACACACGCAAACACTCGCCTATAGGACGCTGATAGCTTACTCGCTGATTTTAGTCGACTCTTTCTCTTCTCATACAAATTGATGTAGTTTGCATTCGTCGGGAGCTAGATTAGTTATAAAAATATGTGTTAACGTTTATCGTCCGACTTGTCATGTCCTCGTCATTTAGGTCCACATTGGTTGCATTGATAACTGAGTATACATATACTAAGTACACATATACCTACACTAAGTGTACATCTTATATATAAAATTTCACGTGTCACAATGTTAGTTACCTTACTCCTCTAAACGGCTTTACTGATTTTTACCAAATTTTATATGCATATTCAGTAGGTCTGAGAATCGGCTTACTATCTATTTTTCATACCCCTAAGTGATAAGGGTTGTTGAAACCGCGGGTGAAACCGCAGGGCGCAGCTAGTATACCTTATATAATTATACATGTTTTAAGTCTCAATATTCCCGAGGTTTAGTTAGCGGCCAGGATCTATGTATGCGATCGTTGCGCGTATTTATTTATATATTTTCTGTTATCTAAGCATATCCTGCAAAGCAATATTTTTTGTGCACGGTCCAAAAAGTTGTTTTTTGTTTTTCTATGCTGGTTTTGGCCACGGGTTGAGCGATTCCTTAAAATCGTATATTTGTTTACATTTAACTGTTTGAAATATACCACCTTTTTTAATGTAACAGTGATGAGAGGAGCAGCTTGATGGTATAACTCTAGGCAGTAGGCCTGTGTCCCGAAGCGCTCGAAATTTACAAGGTTTTGGCGGGGCGGCTGGTGGAGTCCACACACGACAAAATGCTAGCTTGTTTTATTTTTATTTATAGAATGGTTTTAAAAAGTACATAAGTCATTGTAATCAAATATTTACTATTTTTGTCGCTACAATTTACAAATTCTTTAATATCATCAATGACACAATAAATCACTTAAATATTTCTTAAATTTATATCCTTCTAATAATTGAATGTCCTTTGGTAGCCTGTTATATAGATAAATACACATTTCAAAAGCATTCCATTTATAAATTTCTTTACTTCTTTTCTTCAATTGCCGTTGTACAGTTTTAAATTTATTTAGCGTAGATTGTGTTTTTGTTATAAAATAATAAAAACAATTATAAATAATTTTATTTGCATAAAAGGTTTACATATTAATTTTTGAATCCATAGGCTCCCGGACTAGTTAGAAACTGTGTTTCAGGTGCCAGTGGCTTCTCCTATCTAGATGTGCATAGTTTATTATATTATGCATTAAAGAACAAAATACAGAATAATCTATAATAAGTTTTTGTTATGCATAAATTATTACATATACCTGGATATCAGCTACGAGTAGGTAGTCACAAGCTTCATAGAATCCTTATCGCACAAATTTCAATCCCGCGTAGATCCGCCTGGAGTGCAAATGTTTGCATACGAGAATAGAACGGAAGCCGCGCGTCGCTCGCTGTTGATGTTTGCGTCTTACGCAGCTAATGTTAGTAAACTTGCGATGTTGCTAATGCAAGAAAATTCATGTCTCGTTTAGTTCGTTTTAATCTGAAATGTTTTGCATTAATCTCAAGTTCCAAAATCAGTAGTACTCCCGTGTGGCCTAGGAATATTCTTTAAAGAATCGCCTGGTTACCAAGTTTCTTGAACATGTGTATCGGTAATTCTGCTTTTCCGGAAAAGTCAGTAAATATTTTTTTATGCAACTGAGTAATGAGATGAGCAAGTAGTTCATGATGGTAAGCGCTACGCTTGCACATAAAAATTGCAGTGCCATCCAGTACTTGAAATGTATATAGATAGATAAAAACTTTATTGTTAAAAACTTTAATAATAGGTACATGAAAAACAAGTACATTTCATAGTAATCAGCATAACAATAGGCGGTCTTATCACTCAAAGCAAAAAAAGAAAGAAAAAAAAAAGAAGAAAGTAGTGCGCAGCATTGCGATCTTTACCCCTAAACATCAGATATTAAGTTTCATATGCCCAGTCATTTCGCTGGCTACAATGCCCTTCAAACTGGAACACAGCTTGCAGTACTGCTTAGCGGCAGAATAATTGGCAAAACGGTGGTAAAAACTCAGACGGTCTCTCGCAAACGAGAGACCTACTGTGACGTTTTGTAATTTACTACCAATTAGCCGAACATAATCTATTACGGCGAGGACTGTAGAGGACTAACTATTGGCTACACCACGGCTAGCTTAAGAAGTCTACAGGTCGTGGATTCGTGAAACCATGCCGTGACATACCATGCAAGGGATGTAGGTATAGGGGCTCTCAACAAATAAACCACCTTACTTAAGTGCAAACTATATTGCTTATTATAGACAAAACCTATTCCAAGAACGAAAACTCACTTTAAGCGCCTACTTAGCTGCCTATCCTAGCTTAGAACTAAAGGGAACGGGCTTACGATTACGAGGTGACGACGGGCTTCCTTTTCGGCAGGCCCTGGCGCATGGCAGCGGGTTAACAGACTTGCTTCCACGACCGTAGGGACCAGCTCAGTTCCTCAACTTCCTCAGTAGTCACGGCTCCCAGTTCCAAACTTCAGGATCCTGAGAACAGCTTCCTTTTTCCTCTCCGCCTTCTCCGCTCCGACTCTCCATCAATCAATCAATCAATCAAATCAATCAATTAAAATCTCTTTAATCATTTTGGCATCACAGACGCACTTATGAAAGTCAAATTATCACAATGACTCTACCACCGTATCGGAAAAAGAACCACTACTCAGAAGACACAGCAAGAAACGGAGGGGCATTTTTTTTTAGAGATTTTGTTAAAATTTTTTGGGGTTTTACAATGTTGTTTCTTATGTACCAGTTGGTTACTTTGCAGAAGTGGAATGTTTCAAGCATCTTTGTCTTCTATGTAATTACGAACAGTGTATTATGCTTTTCTCATTAGAACATCCAAAAATACTCAATAAAAAAGAAAACAAGATAAGAATTACTCAAGTGAACTAGACCATTTCGGTCTATTGTTCCTCACCGGCTATCGGAATTCTTTATTGTAAATAGTTTTAAAGTATTTTACTAAGGAAAGTTTCTTCGGATTGTTTGATATACCCTGAATAATTTTAAAGGGCATTCGCTCCTGTCCCGACAACTACCTTACTTATATATATAAAAAATACTTAGTATTTATAAACTTATAAGTTACAAGTATCAATAAATGTTAACAGTAACATATGAATGCGTTGCTATGGTCGCACAGCCCTTAAACAGGACGACGAGGCCTTACAGAGAAAAAGTTCAATAATAACGTTAATTTATAGTATGCTTTTTCACTATCTCAACTTCTATTTCCTTATTAATGTCGATATCTTAGAGAAAATCTCACTAGATTGCTCTTTTCACATCATGGAACAACAATGTAGGTAGGTAAGTTTATCGCGGCGACCTTTCTAGAACCGGTGTGATATGTCTACTCGTCTTGCGCTTCGTTGAAAATACCAAGTAACGCAGATGCAAACTTATTGCGCTTCATGTCTCCTACGAATCGTACATTAAAAAAGTTTTGAGTCTTCCATTCATGAAAGGCGGGTAAAAGTATCAATGCAAGCCGGGTGAGCTTCATTGATCTCAAGGCTCCCCCTTTCCGCAAATTCATTGATCGCTTGCAGAGGGGTATGTGCGGGTGCAGGGGGTGGCAGGTCACTAGGTCGCTGGAGGGGAGGGTACGCTTCGCGTAGTTGCAGCTACATCTATATCGTTAAGATTTCCTTGTTGCTAGGCGATCTCTGACGTCAAAGATCTCGGCTTTGTTTATGAATACGTTTATCGCGGCTCCTATTTTTTAATAGAAACAATGAGCGAGTAATTGCATTGTTTTAAGAAATACACCATGGTCTATGATCTCATGCTTAAAAGCTCTATACCTAAAATTCCGTTACATCACTGCTTATCTTCTAAAGATCTTATGTATTTCCAAGACAAATAATTTTGCACATGTTATATAAACTCTTATGAGGACATAATCAGAGTTTTCAGTTAGGTGCTAAAAGAATCAGAACGCACGTTCGTAAAGAACTCTCCATTAATCTGCCTATTAATTATCCAATCGCGTTTAGAGGAAATATAAATATCCTGGCGCATGTCCAAAGTTGTAGAACGTTTTCAGAATGTATAAGTTTCTTGAATGAGGTTTTTCCTCATTCATACATAAATGAATGTTCAAAAATTGTCAATGCATGCTGCGCCTCGTCGCGATCATTATAAATTGTGATACCGGGTTTTCTTATTCATAATTTACCAAGTAAATAAATAATATTATTTCTTAACTCATTAATCATTTAAGGAATCCAGTCGACCGATACAATCTCAATTCTTGAGCAGATCCATGTAATAATGAATATTTATGACAAAAGAATTTATAAGTATAAGAAGTTTGTATATTTGTGCCTCTCAATGGAAATCATCAATCTTTCTTTTGCACAATAAAAGCACTGAACTAGATTTCCGTCGCCGGCGCGAAGGTCGTGCTATTTTGAGCCTTTCGCCGTATGCATCACGGCTTTTCCTAAAGTTGAAGAGCAAACCAAATAACTACCTACTGTATTAAGATTTAAATAAATTATTTTTCAAAAAAAACTAAACCGACTTCAAAACCACAAATGGCACTCAAAAGTAAAAAATAAATTAATATAATTATCATAAGCGCTACCCACTCATATATTTGAAGTCGGTGCCAGCCAAGTCTAATAGGTAGTAGATAAATACTATGTATATAGTAAGTACTACTTGTAGGTAGTATTTATCTACTACCTATTAGACTTGGCTGGCACCGACTATACTAAACTAATACTATGTATATAGTAAGTACTACTTGTAGGTAGTATTTATCTACTACCTATTAGACTTGGCTGGCACCGACTTCAAATATATGAGTGGGTAGCGCTTATGATAATTACATTAATTTATTTTTTACTTTTGAGTGCCATTTGTGGTTTTGAAGTCGGTTTAGTTTTTTTTGAAAAATAATTTATTTTAACCTTTTTAGTGAAAAACAAGTTTTAATTAAATTAATTCAAAAAGTTTTTAAAGACAAGCTTTTATGATCTAGAAGCCACATCATGACGAAGTTTAAAACGGGCTATCACAATTAAATGCATGTACAAAAAAATTTCATGTCTGTCCTATTCAGTTGTCAGTGTGTTGTCAGTGTGTTGAGGAGTTCCCTCGCCGGAAGTCAATCCTGGGTGTATCTGCCATGTCATGATGGAATTTAGAACAGGCTATTATGGTTAAATCCATTTACGAAATGTTGTGTCTGTACTATTCACCGTTGAGGAGTTCCCTCACCGGAAGTCAACCCTGGGTGAAGCAGGTGAAGCAGTCGAATACAAACCTCCACCTTTAGAAAGTTGGTTACGAAAAAAACAAGAACCGACTTGAAGATTAAACTTATATATTTTTGTTTTTGCTATTTTTTTCAAAAACTACTGAATGAATTTCGATAAAATTTATATGGGACCACCTTTGAAGTATTACCTACCAATCAAAAAAAGAATCATTGAAATCAATGCATAATTGGCGGAGTAATCGCGTAACAAACACACACAAAAAAAAAAACCAACCGTCGAATTGTAAACCTCCTCCTTTTTGAAGTCGGTTAAAAATAGTGACGTTTGCATACCCATACCTCCATCAAGCACTACATTTCAGGCGGCGAGGGGTTACGGAGATGTAGAGCGACGTATGCTTCCTCTAATATTAAGCTGGGCGGTCACAGTCCATAAACTACAGGGGACCACCCTCGAAAGAGCTGTGATCGATCTCGGTAAAAAAAAAATTGCAAAAAGGCAAACATATGTGGCACTAAGTCGTGTCAGAAGTTTAGAAGGCATCGTTTTGTCAGATTTGGACGCCAACAAATTATTAATTCGACCACACGACGACAGAGCGAAAAACGAGATAACGAGGCTACGAAATCTGCCCTCTGACAATTAAGGCCACACATAGAAACACACCTGCTCCTTTTTTAAACTTTAAAAATAATATTCTAAATTGGTTTATAAATGACGAAGTTCTGTGATAACAAACATAATAAGAAAAAAAACTCCTTTTATTAATTAGTCGGACCACAATGCGACGATTCTGAAATCACATTCATTCAAATAAAAAAAGAATTTTCCAAATCGGTTCATAAATGACAAAGTTCTGAGGTACCAAAATAAAATATTTATACTCCTCCTATTTTAATTCGAAGTCAGTTAATAATGGGACCAATCTAGAAGTATATCCTTACTAATAAAATAAGAATTTTCCAAATCAGCTTGACGAAGTTCTAAGTTAACAAACATAAAAAATATACTCCTCCTTTTTCTAGTCGGTTAATGATGGGACCAATTTGGAAGTATGTCCTTTCAAATAAACAAAGAATTTTTCCAAATCGGGTAATACATGACGAAGTTCTGAGGTAACAAACAAAAACAAGGAAAAAATATACTCCTCCTTTTTTAATTTGAAGTCGGTTAAAAATGGGACCAATGTGGAAGTATATCCTTTCATATAAAAAAAGAATTTTCCAAATCGGTCCATAAATGACTAAGTTCTGAGGTAACAAACATAAAAAATAAAAAAAAATAAAAAATACAACCGAATAGAGAACCTCCTCCTTTTTTGAAGTCGGTTAAAAAGAAAATTATTTTTTGAGATTATTAAGATAGCTATTGGTTAATAATAAATATGAAATTCGTTTACCATCGAATCATTGCAAAAGCAACTCGAGGAAACAAAAAAAGTGCGAAAAGAGTGTTGTAAATATATGGATAACATGTCAATTTTTGCTAGTGTTATGAAGGGGGAGGTCAAGACTCTTTTAACTGTAAATTTTTAGGAGGTTTTGCGAACCTCTACATCATCAAAAACAACAACGACGACGAGATAAATGACATGTTTTTTGTTAAATTCTGTATAGTTGATACTTCGTATGCCGCGAGCTTTAACATGGTCCTTGTTGACCATCGATTCTGGCAAGCTCTACGTCCTTCAACACTATCAGTAAAGCTGCACAGTACAATCCAATGAATGAAATTGAACAGTATCAAAACTTTCAGGCGCATTTCTGGTTATCTGACTTCTTGGCACTCGGGTACATTATGCATTATTCATATTTTATCTCCACTTCACTCTTATCTTCGACATCCTTTTCTGTTACTTTGTATTCGTCATATCCTGATTGACTAGGTCAAATCAAGTGGTTGAGAATATTAGTGGTTGTATGAAATATATTTTTTGTAAGTTGTGTATTATTCTGTGCTAGTTAAATTTAGATTTTGTGTCATTGATCAATTGAATACTATTTATCAATTCGTAGAAGTAGAGATACTTATAGTAAGAACATAGCATAAAGATAAAAACAGGAAAAAAAGTGGTGAAAACGTGACGTTCCCAGAATAACCTTTATTAGCTCTTAGTTCGTATTGTTTGAATACTTTGACGAAAAATATTGAACTTTCCAACATTTATGACGGTTGTAATTCTAGATCCACTTATCAATTCGACATCTAGCCCGAAGGCCCGAAGGTTATCTCCGTCTAAATTGAACTCGATCCACTTCGCCGGCACGTCTATTCCAATAAAAGTTTTCTGCAAATACAAAAATGAATGAATTGATAACTATTTTAATCATGTTTAAAGCTAGCCGGCTAATGTGTCATGTTCGACGTCCTTCCTCATAACGGCATTTAGGCCATCTTTGCTAAGCGCTCACCAAGATGGATGTAAAGGCTATATTTCTACGTTGTAGTGTGGCACTCGACACACGCACACAGGCGCTCATGGCAACCGTACGCGCACATGCATGTTGACCGGGTCAAACCCCCATTCTAGAATCTCCATTGATATTTCGCAGTGCGGGTTCATTGATGAAAACTACTGAACTCATGTATGAAGTCACATTACTGCGTGTTTTAAATCTAATCAATCAATAATTCTAGTGCGCATTGTACCGAAATCGGAGCGTACAAAATTAAATATCTGAAATCAATTTGTTGGTTATATTTGTCTAAAAATATTGTGTCACCGACGTTTCACCCGCGCCGTTAATTTTCCAGGATACGTCCTATGTTATATTTATTAATAATATTATATAGTAGGAAGGAAGTAGGATAGTAGAATATTCATCATCATCATCAGCCCATCACGTTCCCACTGCTGGGACACGGGCCTTCTATCATAGAGAGAGTATGGGGCATAATCCACTACGCTGGCCCAGTACGGGTTGGTGGATATCACATGTCCTTGAATTTTCGTGATTAATTCTTGGATATGCCGGTTTCCTCACGATGTTTTCCGTCACCGATTTTAGAGCTAGTGTTAAATCCGCACATAACTTAAGAAAGTCAGTGGTGAGGGGCCAGCGGGATTCGAACTCGGGTGCGTCGGATCGAAAATCGAACTGTCAAACGCCGCGCGCGTCACCCTACCCTAGGGTTGTACCACTACCCCTAGGCAGTTCCATCACACTCGGCGAATAGATGTAAGGTTATGAAAACAGTTTGTGATGATAATTTATAAAAGCTCCACCACTTCTCACTATTTTTTGCATCTTCTATTAATGAATGCCTATTTGGAACAAGAAAATGAAACAATATCGTTTTTCTTATCATCTGCGAGAAATTTCCCACAGCCTTCGATGTCACCTTGTGCTTCCAATATCCCTCTCAGCCTTCAGGCTAAAAATAGACAACTCAATTTGCCATGCTTTCCCGTTGAAATATAATCTGATTCGAGCTCGGTGCGGGCCGGTAGCGGCGCGGAGCCGGCCCGGGCTCCGGGCTGCAGCGAGGTCGCCAGAAGGCGCCGAGGGTGCGGGGTGCGGGTGACCCAATTCCTTGCTTGCACAACCTGCTCTATATTTTCCTTATGACGTCAAACCTCCATTCACCCCGTGCTGTTGAATCGATGCGTCCAAAACTGGGTCGACCTGAATGAACCACTTGTACATTCATCGAGACCATCTATATTTAGCCACGAAGGTGTCTCGGATCCGTTCTCAGGCTATGGGGAACAAGTTTTTCGTATTTCTTGGTAGGTCGCAATTAAATTCAACGACTCTTGCATTAATTGTGACAGTTCAATGGGTTTTGGTGTAATTTGTTTTGATATTTAATTTTGTCTTGTCTTGGAAGGTTTTGAATAAGTATATTTGAGTTCTTAATTTTATTGTTATCGGTAACTCTCAAAGCTGTTTAGCATCAATTCATGCTAATGAGGATCCATTTGTATAAAAAGTTGCTTTTAATTGATATTAAGATTCTTTTTTAACGATGTTTTTTTATTTAAGCTTAGCTGTTGCTTTTACTACATATCTACTTGTTTCCATATCTGAAAATCCGTTTAACTGCCGTGCGTCATCATGATTCATTGTATAATGTAAATTAACGTCTAATGTCAATGCGTCATGGCCCCCGTTTTATACGATTCTATTCAATTGTAAAGAAAATCCTTATGAGGTTATTGACAATCAAATATTGTCTCGAGGGTCTGCATGAACCTGAGCCGGCGGCGCTTCTGTCATTCTGTCACATTACGGTTTTCATTGCAGGATGACAGTGTTTCTTTCAATTCTGCTCGTTTTCATTGTAGATAATTATATCTTTGTCTTCATGACGCTGAGCTGAACACGATATACTATCAGCACTTATGTATCATTGGGTATAGGGGCAGGTTGCAGTGCAGGCTATTGAAAGGTGATATCTGTAAAAGAGAAGAGTAGGATTCTACACGTGACATACGACAGTTTCTGATATAGAGTCTGGCTTCAGTCTAACTCGTTGAAAACTTAAAATTCAATGACACTTCTTATTTCAGATATCGCGCGCCAGTATCGACGCATGCAAAGACTACTTCCGCGACGACCTCATCAAGACGGACTGGCAGCTCATGGTGGAACTCAAGAAACTCTTCGCCATCCTCTAAACCCACCTTCTCCGTTTAGTTTAACGAAGTTCTAGAACAATCACGGAATACTATCGTCCGTAGCTTTGTCTGTTCCATCTAACCGTAGCCCATTTTCATAGAATCTCATGACAACAGTTTTTGAGCCACTCTGTATTTTAAAAGTAACCGTAACCGTTAGTCTTAGCTGTGTGGGAAAAGTTAGCGTCTATGGATTCACCATAATGTACCTACTGCCATCTTTTTAACCGAAATTATTAGTATGTGTCGATTATTTGAAACGCATTGTAAATAGTACATTCTACAAATATTTATTTATTATGCAAATGCGTATAATGTTTTGGTAATTGTGTTTGGATTTATTTGTCAATCGAATGAATTTTGGAGAAAACCTTGAAGGCGTTGTGTTAATTTGTAAAGAGATGTTTGATATCGCATATTCCATTGTAAATACATATTCATATGATTTTGTTTACAATAGAATTTTGTACATATAATTTGAATTTCGCCGACTCTTGACGTATGTCGAGTAGTGCAATAAACGATCTCGATTTTTAATGAATATGAGCCGACTAAGTATGAGATGCAATAAAATGCATGGTGCTTCAATCTTGGATGCGTATAACATAGAAAAGACAGCTTCAACATCTAGGCATTTCGAGAAGCATTGTTTGTCAGTAGGAGGTCGTCTATTGTACGTAAATAATATATTTTCGTTGTGAAATGAACGCAGCATGAAGTTTTTCCTCGTGCTATGGCCATGAACGAACAGATTGCATGGAAAGCGGGCCTGCTTTGCTCTGCCCACGAGTGAAAGCAAAGGAGGTTGTATTTTATATGTAGGTATTTTCCCATTTTGAAATGCTTTGTATTATATAGATGGAATCGGACATATTCTTATATTGAAGAAGTTTTATTAAATTACAAACGTATTTGTGTGTTTTATTAACCGTTTTATCTAAATTGATAAAAATAAATATACCTAGCTACTGGCTATATTTTTTACCCTTAATAGATCTATGTTTGGCCACTATCTCGCCTGATGTGAAGCGATGATGTGGCCTAAGAAGGTGCACATAGATCTAGAGAAAGACGGCAGTTGAGCGGCTGCTCAGACTCGTCTCCCTGATGGTTCACCGAACATCATCCCGAAACACGACTAGGTCGCTTGACGGCATGGCTTTGTTCGGTGGGTGGTATTACAACCACGGCCAGAGCCTACCACTCCAAAGCGCGTAAGCGGGTTTCATCACGATGTTTTCTTTCACCGTTTTAGAGCGAGCGTGCAAAATCTGCACTTAACTATACTTACTAGAGTAGCGAATGATGAAAGTGCAAGGAACACGCTTTGTGTAAAAGAAATGCATTATTTACGACGGCGCATCGTAGTCTCGTCCGCGTCCGCTGGTAACAGTCCATTTCTCTGATAACAATGGTAACAGAATTGGAGCGGTCTTATTCCATGAATGGTAAGTTGACTCAAGCACAGCCTGTCCTAGGCCCACACAGTCAGTCATAGCGTTGATGTTTCATGACCATGATCATCGATGAACTAGTATGATTATGATGTATGATTCACTAGCTGATACCCGCGACTCCGCCCGCGCAGAAATCGGTTTATAGCTGTTCTCCAAGGGCTAGTTCGTTTTTCCAAGAAGAAAAGTGTCCTATGGACAGGACTACAGTACCTACATACTACTTCCCCGATTTCATCAAAATCCGTTGAGTAGTTATGGAGTTATGTGGTAACAAACACACTCACTTTCGCATTTATACCTAATCTTAGTAGGAATTAGGATTACCTAATACTCAAGCTGGGTATTATTTAAGAGGGAAAGGCACGTTGAAATTTTCATACAAAAAGAAAACGTTTTTCTACCCCTAAACAATAACCAAATTCGATGAAATTTGGACATGTAAGAGATGTTATCATTATTGAGGTTTGTAGGTTTTTATTTTTTCGATAATTCCTATAGAATTTAAATAAAAGGGCCCAAAAAACTCGATATTTACTCGAATTTTTTTTTGAAGTTTCGATGCTGTTAACTTTTTAAATAGACATAAAATTAGAAAAAGGAAAACCTACAAACCTAGTTTATTCTCCATTTAAGAAATTGAGACCAAAATTACTAAATTTGGTTAAGTTTTAGTGTGGTAGAAACGTTTTCTCCCGAAACGCTAATTTTGACAAAAATCTGAAGTTGATACGAATTTAGTTAAATTATTTTTATTATTTAGTTAATTTATTTAATTTAATTTACGCATTTTCTGCGAGACCGTAAACCATTATTCAAATACCTAGTGCTCGCTGGCCGCGGCTGTGCCATATCCTCTTAAGTATTCTGTACTCAAGCTAATAAAGGAATGAAACAGGATTGGGCTGTAAAAATCTTATTAAATGCTAAAAATCTACTTTGTCGTAGTTCGATTGTCTTTACACAAGAAAGAAACACGTTTGACACTGCTGGCTGTCAGCGTCAGCCACGAGGAATACGTAACCTGTGGTAGGTAGGCAAGTAGGTACCTACATGATAAAAGGGATGCAGTGCAGGCGATGTTACGAATGGAAACTCCGTAGGTACCTATGCACGAGCGGTGTTTTCTGCGCTTACTTTTAGACTGCCGGTCCATAAAATGTTTTACAATGCACCTTGTGCTAGGAAATTGTAACCAATGCGATTTTACATCAAATAATGTTGAGCAATATTATTGGTTTTGTTTTCCCCGCTCAGCCTCGCTCCGCATCGCACAGCAAAGCTTCAGTTTTCAAGCAAACCTTAACAAAGGCGCCGGCTCACAGACGTTCTACGGACAGCAAGAAGGTACCTAATGCCATCATTCTCAGTATGACCAATCCTTTCACCACAGCAATTCATACTGCATCTCGTAGCGTTGGTAGCTAGTACCTAGCGTGCATTGAAAACGTCCTATCTATTAGTACGTTCGCAGTGGTGTGTGGACTCGCACACGCTGTTTATTATAATGATGAAAAGACACAATAACATTGTTTTACAAACAAAACGATTAGCGATACGAAAATGAGCATTGGTGTCAAAGAATAGGTTACATCGGCGAAATGGATTTAAATGTGTATGAACTTCAAATATTCAATTTGTATTAAGTTGTAGCAGTTGTAGCTACATAAAAGCTAAAGCCCAACTTTTTTACTATACCTTTCTAATAAGCACCGATTCAAGTTTTCAATAATAGATATTTTATATGTTTGATTTATTTTATTTTAATTTATGGACATACCTATCTATTATCGTTTTAGGCAAAAATTTTAACATTTTTTCAAAAATACAAAATTGAATATCTAAATGGATTTCTAACATTATTTTTTCTCTTAATAGATCCTTGTTTGGCCACTATCTCGCCTGATGTAAAGCGATGATGTGGCCTAAGATTGAGCACATAGATCTAGAGAGAGACGGCACTTGAGCGGCTGCTCAGACCTGTCTCCCCGATGGTTCACCGAACATCATCCCGAAACACGACTAGGTCGCTTGACGGTATGGCTTTGTTCGGTGTATACTACCCGTATTACAACCACGGCCAGAGCCTACCACTCCAAAAAAATTATTCTATCTCTTACAATTAGGGCAGTTGCCATTGGGACTGCTGATCAAAAACCCATCATTTAGGTAGAGCCCTCAACCCTACTGCTTTCTGGATATTTTCAAATTGTAGTTAACACAATTGAAATAAGGTAGATCTTTAGGATTTCCTCCTCAAATTGATATAGAACACCATAGGCCATTTCCACAATTAAACCATACTTACCTACCCTGATATACTGACCGGTCGGTAAATAATAAGTATGTAGGTAGAAAGGTACCTACAGCTCAAGGTAACCTAAGATACATTTTTAGGCCAACACAGGGAAGGTCTTGTTTGTCGTCAGTAAAGGTTCGTCCAAGAATATCATCATTTCTCATTCCATCGGTGATACACCAATGCGGAGGCGACTGAGACACTTATTGGGTGGAGCCAACGATGTAGGTAATGCTCCATTTTCTTTGCTGCGCTTCCGCGTCACGTTCACTGTGCAGTCACAGGTTCGTTGGCAATATTTTCCTTGAGACCAAAGTCATTTTGCTCTAATAGTGCCGAATTCGATAGGATTATTTCATGGGATATTGCAATAATTGTGTATTTTCTTGATTTCTGCACTTTTCAAGTGCATTTCTTACCGGTAACCATGGAAACTCGGTGTGCGTGGGCGAGGGGGTGTTGTTTTCAGGGTCTAGGTCACGCCCCGGGCAGCAGGCGCGCATGCGCGGGCCCGGCTCCCTTTTAGGAACCGCCGCTACCAGTCGAGCACTTCCTCATCGGGAACCTCGAACGCTCCCGCTGGTCATCCAAAAGTGACTGATGCAGTTTACCGAGTTTTCTTCATGATAAATTAGTTTGAACTGTTCGTCGTTTTTATAAGCTTCTAATCAGTGAAGTTTCAGTTCACGGAAGTACCGGACACTTTGTGCAGTGTCAGTTAAGTGGAATAAGTGCATCATCGCAACTTGTTTTATGCAATTACTTATGTAAGTACCTAGCTTACTAATTTTATAAAAAAATCAATACCTATTGCGGTAAGTGGGCGAAGTTGTTGGAAGATCATTTCCTATTTTAGGCCTAAACAGTTAGTAAAAGTGAAAGCCGTCGCTAAGTTTTGATGGTAGAACTTAAACGTTTAAAATTTTATTATTGGTACTTTTAATCTCACTAGGTGATCTCATTTACTATCTACCTATTGGATTACCTAATACCTATACGATGTGTTTATTAGTAGGTATCTAGCTAAGTAAATTATATGAAAACTGTCATTATAATTTATAAAAAGTAGGTAGGTACGTAGGCACTTAACATTTCTATAGGTAGGTAGGTGATAGGCCCTAGCACCTATTCGAAACATCCGAACAATTTATAATTATTATTTCTGGTTTCCTGGTACCTAGGTAGTTTGTATCTACTAATTAATTTCTAATTTAATAAGCATTTTTTTTCAAACAATATATATAATTATTTTTATAAGCGTACTCTATGTTACATTATAAAAAAAAACATGAGCTGTACAAAATCTGCTGAATTGGGATTGGTGAATTGGGAACCGCTGATGATCGAGTCTATATTAACACTAAGTGCAAAAAATACTAACTGATAAATAAATACATATACCTACTAATAGGGGATCGGACAGTAATCGAGAAAAAATCTAAAATGTAGTTAGAACGTATGTTCGTCGAACCAGAAAGATCATTCAATCAATATTTTTGTGATATAATAATGATTTTTATTTTTAAATCAATAAATAATTTTGTCATTTTTAATCTGTTCCTTATCTCAAACGAAACTACAATCACAGCGCATGACGTTATTTGAAGGCAAATGCCGTGAGTCAAGCTTGTGTTTATTTTACGTTTTTGCTTTTCATAAAATATAGTTTTGTTAATTTTTTCGTTTCATTACTACAATATAGTCCCCAAACTTAATATTTAAAACATAATATTTAAACAAAGTTTTAGGTACTTTTAGAGCGTTATTTAATTAAAATAGTATTTTTCATGGCTATATATATTCATTGTAGTTAATTTAAAACACTTTCTGAAAAGTTGTCCGATCCCCTATTATCTACTTATTCAATCTTTGCATTCATACAATCTTTGATACCTAACTACCTATTTATTATTCGTCGAATTAATCAAACCATTAGTTGGTGACCTATTGGTGATAGCGATAACCTAGTCTAAACTAGATTACAACAGCGGCAGACAATATCTAATAATACCCAGTTTAACTAGAATACCTAACAAACCTCTCTCGTTGGGGGTGAACAAGTATTATTATTATTTTAGCCGTTAGTGTCCCACAGCTGGGCAAAGGCCTCCCCCCATTCTTTCCACTCGTCCCTGTCGTGCGCCAGTTGCGCCTAGTCTGGACAAAGTTTGTCGAGCTCGTCCCGCCATCTCCTTCTCGGTCTGCCGCGCCGTATTCTTGCGTTGTCTGGCCTCTAGTCTGTAGTCAACTTAGCCCACAGCGCATTCGGCATACGACAGACGTGTCCAGTATCCCACTTCAGCTTAGCGGCTTTCAGTTCGGGATCGCAGTTCAGTGTTTCGGATCCGGTCGGTTAGCTTGATACTTAGAATGCTGCGCTCCATCGCACGTTGGCAAACCTTGAGTTTAGACTTTTGAATGTCTGTCAACGACCAAGTCTGCGCGCCGTAAGTCAAAATGGGAAGGATGCACATGTCCATTAATATTCAAACAACAAGTATATTAATGTTACATATGAGTATCCTGAAAACGAGCAGTTCTTCAGGGGATAAAGCCTATACCTACCTAACCTACACCATATAATAATCAGCTACCTACATATATAGTGGCGTTTGTCAGCTATGACAGGAAATAAATTAAAAAAAACTTGTATAATTAATCATTCAGCTTCTACATTTTCTACATAGCCGCCGTGTACTAGGTAGCTCTATGAGTGTGACGCTCTGCCACTCTACCACATTGCTATACAGGAATTAATTTAGTATGAAAAATGAACAAGAAATGTACTTCATTGTACGCGTAAAATCTATAATAGGGGATCGGACAGTAATCGAGAAAAAATCTAAATTGTAGTTAGAATGCATGTTCGTCGAACCAAAAAGATCATTCAATCAATATTTTTTGTGAAATAATAATGATTTATATTTTTAAATCAATAAATAATTTTGTCCTTTTTTATCTGTTCCTCATCTCAAACGAAACAACAATCACAGCGCATGACGTCATTTGAAAGCAAATGCCGTGAATCAAGCTTGTTTATTTTATGTTTTTGCTTTTCCTAAAATGTATTTTTGGTAATTTTTTCATTCCATTATTACAATATAGTCCCCAAACTTCACAAAATGTATTAGAATCTCTTTGCAAGTTTTATTTCAGAGTTTGTCGTTTTCTATCTACATATGACATCACATGTTTTGAGGTGATCTTTTGCGCGGCAATATTTGAAAAATAATATTTAAACATAGTTTTAGGTACTTTTAGAGCGTTATTTAATTAAAATAGTATTTTTCATGGTTATATATATTCATTGTAGTTAATTTAAAACTCTTTCTGAAAATTTGTCCGATCCCCTATTGTACGTACCTACGTTGAATGTTGTTTTTATTGAGAATAAACAGGTCGACGTGGTAAGGCAGGACCAGGGACCATACTCCCCCGCTCTACCACACAAATTTTTAAAGAAACAAATTTGATTTAAGAGGGTGGGTAGTTGACTACCTTTTCGTAGGAAAAAATTACCCCAAAAATTACAATTACAATTACACAATGCTTTATTGTACACCAAACAAAAATAATCAGTAGGTACATGAAAACAACTTAAAAACTAAAGTACAATGGGCGGACTTATCGCTAAAAGCGATCTCTTCCAGTCAACCAAACAAATTACAGTTTTCTAATGTTCTAACCTAAGTTAGGTTTTTTAAATTATTTATGAGTGGTTATTTTTTTAATTCATGTCAACGATTCCTACACTCACGTGTAGATTTTGTTGGAAATTCCGACCAGGAAGCTTACTAGGCTTTAAAATTGCAACGCAGATGTACTACATATATCATTATTGTAAGCTCATTGTGTGCAATGCACATCTTTGAAACATAGTTAATCCATAGATGCTAGCTCGACGGGATTGGGTTCTGGTGACCTCAAACTTAAATTCATTGATCCTCCTCATGAGCTATATCCTCAACGTCACAGCCCCTGTTGTGTTTTGGTTAATTGCTCGAATCTCATATATCGCTAAGGTTGCGGTTTCGATTCTCGTTACGGCACAGAATAATTAAATAAATAAATACGCCCAACGATCACAAACATAGATCTTGACCCCTAACTAGGATTCCCTGTATCTAGGGAATTTGTTTGATGATCGTGGAACCAAGGTACTCGTATTTCTTGATCGCTCTTCAATTTTCACGATCACATAACCGCAGTTGTCAAGGAATCTTTCAGAAGGCTAGGTTTTGTGTTGAGAAACTCGCGAGATTTCGAAGGTGACCGTGTCATAAGGCTCATCTTCGGGGCGCACGTCCGAAGTAAGCTTGAGGCTAGCTCGTGTATGTGTGTGTGAACGAAAGCTCCTAGATTTTACTTATATAGAAAGGTGCTTTTCTTCGTTTTTTGTATAAGCGTATTTATCTGAAGATGATATTGCTCGGGCAGGGATCGAACCTGCGTCTTCGGAATACCGTCCCGACGCCTTAACCACTGGGCCACCGAGCCTAATGCTCGAGCAACCAAATTTCTTCTATCCTTCTTATATTGTCGTACGGGGACGATATCATTTTTCTTCTTTCTAATTATTTAAAAATCTTCAGATTATTCGCCTAGCATGCGCTAATGCATTTAATATCAAAAGCGTATTTATGGTTACTACCTATAGTATGTACCTGACAAAGTTCCTTTTGGGCTGATTTGGGTTATAATTCTATAGAAGTCAGAAGAGCTTATGACCAGTTGACTACCGTGTGCAAGATTCTCCTTAGAAATATAGATGCCACTAATCTCTACGATGAGGTATCAAGGTTCTCACTCTTCTCTTTGTCTTCTCGAATGAGTATCTTTCTATCAGAAAAGCCAGGAAGCCCAAACTGTTCTCAGTGCTGCTAATTAGGACTGTTTCTCGCGCCCGATCTCCTATCCCCAGAAGAACCTTCCCTAGCTGTGCTCAATGCCTTCCTAGATGCAACCCAAATTGTTATCTGTTTGCGGATGAAAGGAAGACGATTCTGTAGGACTGCGGAGTTCTGCGAGATGAATATGCGATAGTTGTGTTATTGTAATTTATAATAAATGTGTTGACATTCTTAAATAAAATTTAAGAAGAAAATAAGCCATTGCTGTCAATTTTTACACATATTATTTAAGTATGATTCTAAATTTAATTACATAAATTTTCTAAATATATATATATATATATATATATAAGTGATTTATATATATATATATATATAAGAATTAAAAAGAATACAAATCATATTAAAAGAGGTTTTATATATATATATATATATATATATATATATATATATTTAGAAAATTTATGTAAATTTATTTTTGTATTTATTGTACATTGATTGACATAATATTTTTTTATTTTACTGTATTTTTATTGGGTAACAGACTGAGGGCGTCTAATAATAAATAAGTAAGTAAATTGATGGTACAGGGATAGATACAGGGCATCCTAGTTAGGGACCAAAATGTAGGTATGTGATTGTTATACGTCAGGTATTTAATTTCATTAATCTGCTGGCACGAAATTATGGTTGCCAAGCGCGTTATGTGGCCAGTAGCCACCAAAACCTCTTTTAATATGATTTGTATTCTTTTTAATGGTTTGTTTTTCTATTTTTTTTTTAAGTTTGATATTATATGCTTTTGTTCCACGAATCTACGACTGGTATTTTTCTTTCCTCTCGCCAATTTTATATGGAGTAATAATATCTAGGAAAGGTGCAGTCGTGCAAATAGTGGTCTAAGCAAGATGATCGTTCAAAATGTTTACGATGCTTTTCCAAAATTTCGACCGCTTATAACTACTTTTATCTGATCAAGCTTGGACCAAAATAAAATGTGATCAAGTAACGTCTTGACATGATGATGATGAGATGACGGTCCGAGTTGTACTGAACTTTACCAAAACCATTACATGCAATATCTATGTACCTAGTATCTACCTACCTAGATATTTTCTATATTTTTATCTTACGATTTTAATAGTAGATTGTATCATAAGGGAGCAAAATAATATTTTTACGGCGAGGGCGCTTTTTTGAATCCAGAGCGAAGTGAGGGATTCTAGAGTAGAATCCCGAGCGTAGCGAGGGATTCTTTAGAAGAATCCTGAACGTAGCGAGGGATTCAAAGTACGTCGCCCGAGCCAAAAATATATTTTGCGCCCGAGTGATACACTCTACTTTTCATCACCCACTATGAGAAAATAAAAGCGCCTCATATTTTATTCACTGTCACTTGAAGAACTCATTTTTCAAAACAAAACAAAACAATGAATTTCTAACAATCCGTGAAAATTTACGAAAAAGCGGGCTGTAGTTCGCGCTTTTTTAATTTGTTTTTTTTTTTTTTCATTCATCCGGCGGCGTGACTATGGGCCGTCGTACCAGCCAGTCTTTATTCAAACAATATTTGCGTTCGATTTCTTTGGTGCTGAACACTAAGATGTTCCAAATTCAAAAAGTGCGCGGCAAAGATAATTGCGGCGCACTTATAAAGAGGATTAAAAACTCATTACTGCCCGCTAAAAGTTTCTTATAGAAAACACCACCTTTGGGTGCACATAAACGCGAACCAAGTCGTCCTTTTCGAATAGATGGGATGAAAATACTTTTCTATACAATTAAGTTTAGATTCTGTACTTTAACGCAGTCTTGCCAATTATAAGCATCTCTATGTAGGTAGGTAAAAGTACCTAGGTACATGATTATTCATACTAATCATTTTTTTTACGCTTTATAGATCTATGTTGGCCACTATCTCGCCTGATGTGAAGCGATGATGTGCCCTAAGATGGAGCACATAGATCTAGAGAGAGACGGCAGTTGAGCGGCTTCTCAGACCAGTCTCCCCAATGGTTCACCGAACATCATCCCGAAACACGACTAGATTAATAGGTCAATGTAGGTAATCATAAGATTATGACAATGAAATACCTACCTAAGTGATCAGTGCATTATTTTTTCAAAGTTCAACGTTCTTTTTCCGTTTTGCCATCACAGACACCTTTTTATGAAATTTTTTTTTATGAACGTCAATTATTACAATGACTAGGTACCACCGTATCAGAAAAAGACCACTACGCAGAAGATACGGCAACAAACATAGGGGCGGTTTATTTTCAACTTTTGTTACAATTTCATGTTAGTTTTTGATAATATTAGGTTTATTATGTGCCACTTGGCTTCTTGGCAGAAGCGAAATATGTATGCTTTTTTCATTAGAATATTTTTTTCAACAACGGGACAGACCTATTTAAATCTTATATCTTTGGTAGGGTACCTACTTTAAATTAAACGACCTCAATCAACTGAAAAATGTATAAATAACTAGGTGTTGTGGTACGAAGCGAAGTGTGTATTTGGCTATTTGGCACTATTTCTAGACATGTAGGTACAATTCAAAACTATTTATAAGTAGGTGTAGATAACTGGTTTCTAATATTAATAACTGACAAAGCATGTAGGTAGATATTTAAACAACATGTAACTGGTTTTCCTCATTGATTGCAAAGCCTGCTTGTTCAAAAATTACGCGGACGCCAATAGTCATTCATAATAATCGTGCCGTCATTGCCTATCCTAGGCGTGAGTTTCAGTAATTTTTCGGCCACGTGCTATTCGTTCATTCATGCGTACGAATGAATGGGGAGCGGTGCGGCCGCTGAAACAGTCGGCCGCCGCTCGCCCGCGCGTACGCGCAGCGCAGGCGACCTGCGCACACGCAAGTGAAGTGACATTACTGTGTACCTACCGCTCGCCAAACAGTGAACACTGTTCCGCTACTCTCCACCAGCGCACCACACCGGATCCTCTCTCGGTGCGTCATCTATTTATACTTACCACTCTTTAAAAACATACGATCTACCGAACGTCGACCTTGAACAAAATGTGCTTCGGTTTCATTCATTCATTAAAATTACCGAACTGATCTCGGACGCATTTCGCTCTCGGTTAGCATAGAATGACGATACGCTCATTGGAGATAATTTATCAGATCTATACCGTCGCTAAGATGGTATTAATTGGATGACTAGCGGCCAGATCGACCGCTTAAATGTAGGAGTCATGACTGACGCTGTATGAGTTTCAGTTCCACAGCGAAAACAAAGGTCAATAAAACGTTATTAAGGGTTCCGCAGGCGGAACTCCAGCTGCTTCTTTTGGAAAAAGCCAGTGACCTTTACTGCTTTACTTCTGGAGTCATTGTGAGGTCACTAACGTACGAGTTTGGGAACCGAATTCGTCATACCTCTACAGTTTCTCTTTTCAGTTTAGTAGAGAACGAAGCAAACCAGAAATATCTCATCAGACTTTAGTCTTCAGACCTTTAGGTCTAGGGTTTATATGCAGTATTTGCCTGGCCTAACCTACATAGGCTAGATTTTAGAGTCAGTAATGGTAGAAGTACCTAGATTCTAAGTTTGTGATTAAAAGCCTTTTTTTAATCGAATAATTTCGTTATGTTGCTTAAAATCTAATCAATAGGTACCTATTATTTTATATTAATGAGGTGGGTGGCTAGTGGGTACTGCGTAGGTATCTATTTAAGTCCATTTAACTTTAAATGTAGCAACGATTTTAATTAGGCCGATAACTAGTAAAGAACATATCGACAGGAAATTACAAGTCGTCAGCAATGCGGCTAGCAATAGCGGTGTCCCGTTGCAAGTAGGCAGCCATGTATCCGCACAGCGCACACCGGCACACCGCTACATTGCCGACGTGGCCGACACACAACACCCACCACTCGAGACAGGAAGCCCTTCTCTCCTTACAGCCTTTATCACGACATCCATCTAACATGTCATCCGTAAACATCCAGAAAAATAAAACAAAACGCGTGCCAAATGAACGCAACAAAAAATCGGCCATCCGGATACCCTTAGAGATAAGAATCACTTTAAGGGCTTCCACTGAGATACCGAAACGCCGCCGTTAAAAGAATTAAGCCCGTTATCTTTTTAAGAGTCAATAAGACTGGCTTTCAAAAAACTTTAAGACAGATATATATCAATCTGGCGCCAGTGATGTTTTTTGCCGAGATAAATGTTGGTTTAGCTTTCAAACTAGACCAGACAGAGGTTCCTTTGTATTTAAAGTAACCATCAAGGAAACTCTTCATAGCTCTATTTTGTAGAATAAAAATAGTTGGATATTACCCCGAACTGGGTTTGCAAAGTGACATTAGTCTTCGACGCCTGCGTCGTCGCCTGCTAACCAAATGCAGCGCTGATATTCGCGGAAACTGATTTCATGGAACGACAACAATGATCCATTTGTGTGTATGAAACTAAACTTCTATATAAAGGATTCCTGTAATGATGACTTGCCTTTAAAATTAATTTTCACTGGAAAGAACATTTTAACATTATAAGTGGAGGGACATAAGACATAAGAACCTACACTTGCAAATCAATTTTGTCACAGTATATCTGCTGTTTAAATACTAAAACATTCGTGCTCTGCTGGGTTGCATTCGACAACTGCAAATGCAATTAGTGTTTAAAAACGTAATATTAAAATATACAAAACGCTGAGGATACCAAAACGATTTCTATAAGGAGTTGAGTTTGCTTCTTGTACCTACTTCAGTTTTACAATAGTTTTCTACCCCAACTCTAGCCTGGAGCCTAAATAGGCTAAATAGGTTATTCTTACTTTAATTTCATATTCATAAAATTGTATGTTTCTGAATTTAAAATGGTAGGTACTCAGTGTGCAGTGCGCGCGTGACCGGCGCAGAACGGCGGCACTCAACGGGCGGACAACGCGACCTCGTCCAGATAAATCTATCAATGAACGCGATAAGGGGAGCGCGTGTCACTAACGCAGGAAATGCCCCGGCCCGTGCACTCTGAACCGAAACGCACCGTATCGCTGCCGAGCCTGCCTACTCTGCAATCCGGGGGAATGTGTGTCATGCTCAGAGTATTCGCCACGCAAATACTGTCCTGGCTCCTAAATAACTGCATTCCTCCTGTATAAAATGTGAATGACATTTTAATGACAGAAAGATTCGCTACGTAGTTTGTGTAGTGACGGCAGGGCTCGTCTGGCTAATAGTACTGTGCATACGTTTCTACACTATCTATTCGTAACTGTTTCACTTTAAATTATACTATCACCAAGTGAAATTACCGGAAAGATACTTGAAAGCTGTCAGAATGTCGAGCACAAGTGCACAGCACATGAGCACAGTGTGATGTGCCGCGCAGAACTTAACACTTGTGTAGGTATGGAGTATAGTCAGGTCAAGCCTTAACTACCATTAGGCGTAGTGTAGGAAGGCAGTGACAAAGATTCTGAAGTGTTTAGATTTCTATATACCCTTATATGCAACTAATATTTATGTATAACGTGATTAACATAGGTATGTGAAAATAGCAATTGTCTTGGACTTTTAATGCTGACAGTACGACCGTGGCAATGTATTTAGCCAATTATTTTTGGAGAAAAGTAACGAATGGTGTCATAGAAATAGACAAAGCCGTATATAAAGGGTACGGTACAACGGTAGGTACTATAAGTACTTACTTACATTTAAAAAAAAATATCTAAATTGTATCAAGACTAATCAGTCTTGATAGATACAATACCTATCTAAAAATTTAAGACAAAGTCTTCTATTCATAATTTCTTTTAAATCGCACAATAACAGAAGTTACTAGACGCATTTTGCGACCAAACCTTTGGAAAGTTCATAGTCCAGTACAAATATAGCAAACACGCATATTGTAGCCTTTTACCCAATTATAGCCTAGTCAAATACTAGAATGCATAAAATATAATTGCTCGATACTTACTTAGAAAGGTACAATTATGGGCGCTACTGTAATTTTACTAATTTGGCTTAATAAGCAGACAGTGCTGTGACGTGACGTGATACCTATCCATTAGCATACATGTAGGTACTTACCTAACCTGCCTAGTTCTACTATATTACGCTTGTTTGTACGAGCTACATTATTACCTAGTATAAGTAGATATATGTATAGTTGTATATGGGGCCTAGGTTATTTTTCCCACACTATGTGGAAGCACAATGAAGTGTTTTACACGAAGGCAATTGAAGTAAAGACCATTGCAATCATGTATTAGAAATCTTGAGTCATAATAAACTCTATTAACTGGTTATATGGTAATGCTTACCTATCATAATAATATTTGGTTTTAAAAACGTGTCGGGCCCATTCGCGCAAAATTTTTTTTTTATTTCGCCCGTTAGGCAGGCTAAAGTCTCTAGGACCATACCGCCTTGTCTTACGTAGTTTTTATTTGATAGTTTAATTTTCCATTTATTATAGTTTTGTTGACAATCAGGGTCTTCAGCAACAAGCTGGACCCTCTCCTAGTGCTTCAAGAAAGTGGTGGAACTTTATTTAAGCTTTCTATGGACTTTTTGGGAGAACATAAAAAGCAATGTTTTCTCTATTTTGTTTCATTTGCCTACACTCGTGCACGTTTACGAATACATAATGGTTAATATTCCACCGATATCACACATGATCACTCGAAATGACACTTGTTTGTAAAATAAAACAAAATCGAACTGTATCAATTTTCCCCATTCGCGCAAATATCATTATGACTATAGAACCTTATATAAACCTAGCAGTTTTGATCGTGGTCATAAGAAAACCTTTTCTCTGGGGTCTTTTTGGTGTTAGATGATTTTACAGTAAAAATTACTGTACTTTTAGTTCTGTATCAAATAATTCAATTTGTTAATAAAATAATGCACACAACTTGCAAACACAGCTTACAAAAGTAGGTAGGTAGTGAGCTAATTGCCTCTTTAGGCGTGTAATCGGATATACAAGCTTAAACCATAATGTCCCCAATAAAACTCGTTAAAATGCACTTTTGTTTTTCGAGCACTTAAAAATGAACTTGTTTCAGTACAAATTTAACCATTTAGAACGGGCATAATGCGAGGGTAGAAGTGAAAAACAATTGCACTTAGGTAAACCTTTCATACTGCCATTTTTTAATTATTTTAAATTTTACACAACACTCATTGCAGTCGCTGAAGGACGAATTATCAACTTTCCTATCGAATAAGGTGCATGCCATATTAACAGGTTGCATAACTAGGTATTGGTTCGCTTTCCACCTGCCCACGGGCAACAGTGGGCTAAGTATTTGGTGCCGGAGAGCCAGCCGGCTCGAAGCTTGGTGTCCATTGCGAAATGATTCGACGAAATTGGAAGCAGAAGTACGTAGGCGCACCGAATGCGGCCCACGGCTGGCTTTAATAATAATCAAGCCTCCATATTATTGTCGTATTAGTTGGGCAACATGTTGAATATGCTAATGCATGGGGCCCTTCAATATTTGAAGTGTTTGCTATTTCGATAAACATTTTATCTCTAACATCTGCATTGCAAGTATCTACTTAATATTAGCGTCAGTTACTAATTAACTACCTACTCCGTTTAACTGTGGCTGTATGTAATGTGTTATTCTTTTTATTTGACTTCTTTCTATCTTCTTATTCATTCGTAAATAAGTTTAAGCTTATTTATCTCATCAAAGAGGCTAAAATGGCATTTATTCTATTATAATAACCGGCCAAGTGCAAGTCGGACTCGCGCAAGAAGACGAATATTCCGTACCATCATCTCTAAAAACGGCAAAAAATCATGTATGTTGTATCGGAGCCCCCTTAAATATTTATTTTATCCTGTTTTTTAGTATTTGCTGTTATAGCGGCAACAGAAATACATCATCTGTGAAAATTTCAACTGTCTATCACGGTTTATGAGATACAGCCTGGTGACAGACGGACAGACATACAGACAGACGGACAGCGGAGTCTTAGTAATTTTTAAATCAATAAATAATAACTAATAATTCTGTCATTTTTAATCTGTTCTTTATCTCAAACGAAACAACAATCACAGCGCATGACGTCATTTGAAGGCAAATGCCGTGACTCAAGCTTGTGTTTATTTTACGTTTTTGCTTTTCATAAAATGTATTTTTGCAATTTTTTTCGTTCCATTACTACAATATAGTCCCCAAACTTCACAAAACGTATTTAAATCTCTTTGCAAGTTTTATTTCAAAGAGTTTGTCGTTTTCTACCTTCATATGACGTCACAAGTTTTAGAGTGACCTTTTGCCTGGCAATATTTGAAACATAATATTTAAACATAGTTTTAGGTACTTTTAGAGCGTTATTTAATTAAAGTAGTATTTTTCATGGCTATATATACCTATTCATCGTAGTAAATTTAAAACAGTTTCTGCAAAATTGTCCGATCCGCTATTAGTCCTAAATTAGGTTATAGGATATGTTACATCGAAATCGGTTGAGTGATTAAGAAGATACAGATTGACCTCTTCGTAGTAAACACGCTCTCATATACTGGGGAGATCTTTCTAGATGTTCTTGGGAAAAAAACTAATATGGGCTTCCTCTAAAGTTCACGCGGACGAAGTCGCGGAGAAAAGATAGTAATGTATATGCATATAAAATCCCTTTTGTCCAAACAAATCATTTAATAACATCACTGTTATTTCATGTGTGAATTAATCTCATACAGTGCAAACAAAACTGTCCTGTTATTTATATGCGACGTTTGTCATAACGATTTACCTGTGAATTGAATATCAATGTTGCAACTTGGCAGTAGGTGAAGTCACATTCTCTGAATAGGGGATACACTGGCTGTTACCAGTACCTATATTGTGTGTGTGTGGGTGGCTGCACAGGTGTGGGAGCGCCCCCACAGCTCACGAATAATTCAATTTATTCATTTATTATCTATACATTAACACACTCTACCACGTAGCGTTAATTCCAGTGTTGCGTTAGGTCTAAAGGTAATAATGTCAAATTACGGACATTAATTGGCGAATCGACTTTTACGATGTCTATGAATACATTTTGACGCAAAGTTTATCTAATTAGGATAGTTTCATTTGAATTTGAAACAAAATCTGCCCACCAATATGTGGGGTAGTTAACTAATGTTTACTCAAAATATGTTTTTTACATTGAAAATCTATTTTTAAATTTTATCTTGATTTACTTCATAAGTACCTATTTACCTAATTTATGTAAATCTAGTATGGAAAACAAATGCTACGTATATTAAAATGACACCACAAGTTTGAAATACGAAACGGCTAGTTTTCACAAGCCCTCTTCAAAATTGATTGCTAATTCAGTAATTTATCATTTGACTAATCAGCTATAATCATTAACCGACATCATTCAAGGTAATTATGCGAACAAATAGGCCGGGCACACAGACGGACGCGAGACGTCGAATCTAGGTGGGTACGTAACGTAAAGCAGACGCGGAAATATTCGCGGTGTCGCCGACGCCGCGCCGCGCCGCCGGTGACTCGTCGATAATAAACCAGAGACACGTGGGTTTAGAGGTAGCAGGCTATCTAAGAATTAGGATACACAAAATTCACCGGGAGGCTTAGGCATTTACGTGCTTTAAGGATTATTATGCAGCTTACCCGACATATCGTCCAGTGATTTGATTACACACTGATAAATACTTCTGGCGCACAGACGGCAGACAGTCTTGTGGAATCTACATGGGTACCAGTGTACAACTAGTCTTTATAATATGGTATATAGATATAGTCGTATACCTACACATCAAAATTCCCTTACACTTCCTCTGTGGTTTTCTATATTCTGATTTACCTGATGTTCCTGTCTAATCATTTTCCCTTTTATTTGTTCAATTTTGGACTACATTCTAGTACTACGATCAATGTGAAAAAAGAAAATTGTAGAGTAGTTTCGGCTTCTGCTGTCTTCCCACAGATGGCGCCATTAGGCAGCTTCAAGTAAAACTTCCTGTTGTTCCAAAATGGGACGGTACATTTCATAATAACCGTATTAACAGTTAATGGGTCATTATACTGATAGTCTGTAAACAATTATATTCGTAGGCCTATGAAATTAAATTAAAAGGTTCCGCAAACTCCGCGATACTAGACTTTCAAATAGCGATTGGTATACAGTACAGTCATATAATTATACCATGACAGGGAAGCGAGGAAGCAATGGTTATTGGTGACCTGTATCGTAATCACAGAGAGGATTGAGTCTGACTAGTGAAGTTCCAATATTTCGGTGTGGCAGGGCACAGGGTCGTCGACCGCACTCTTCGAAGTTGGTGCCGTGCTATTTCGAGGCAGCGAGCGGCGGCGAGCGCGGCCGACTCCGGCCGATCGCGCGATGTGCCGCGCACCACGCGTAAACAAACAACATGGCCGAACTGTCATTCACTAACTCATTCATAAATGAACATTGCATTTGACCAACTGGATCGAATTCATTATTTCAAGTCTCAAAGTCGCAAGATACAATGTGACTAGACTATGTCAGTATTTATAAGAATAACCAATTCAAAAACTCAACCCTTGAAGTTGAAATGCGCCCGCGCCGGTCGCATCGTAAGAAACGCGTGTGCTTTTGGATGTTTACATACTTATTATGTTTGTTACGCAATCACGTGATTGGATAAACATAAAGAAAACCGAAAATTGAACGACGATGAAAATTAACCTTAATATCCCATCTACCTATTCGAAAAACGATAATTAGTTCTTCAGTAAGCGCGAGCAAAGTAGGTCTCCAGACTTTCAGAGAAGGCAGTAATAAGTTTTTAATCAGGAACATGAACAGTTATTAATAGTTATTGTTTCTTAATTAAGTGCCGCGACCAAAGAGATCGAATATAATATTGTATGAAAAAAGTTACTGGCTGGTCAGCTAGGCAACGCGGTACCTCGGCTGTACACAGAGAAATGTTGAATAGAAAAAAACATGAAAAACGCGCGATCTTCATTATTTTATTTTGTTTTTCGCATAGAGGGAAATGATGAAATCCTAAATATTATAAACGCGAAACTTTGTAAGAATGGATGTATGGATGTATGGATGTACCTTTGTTACTCTTTCACGCAAAAACTACTGAATGGATTTTGATGAAATTTGATATGGAGATAGCTTATACCCTGGATTAACACATAGGCTTTTATCTCGGGAAACCGCGGGTGAAACCGCAGGGCGCAGCTAGTGAATAAATATAGAGTGAATCACTTGACCGCAAATATATTTTTCGTCGGGCAAATATTGAATCCTTCGCTATTCTAGATTTAAAATAGCGCCCTTGCCGTAAAAATAATATTTTGCTCTCTAGTAATGTAAGTACTATTAATTTGCTAATATCTTTGCAAGATTTGTACCTGTAAATACACTATCAAATGGTATTAAAAAACAAGGTAGGTAAAGTAGGTACATACCTAATAAATTCATTTTGTTTACTATTGTATTTGCATAAATATCGTACTGGCACAAATATCGTAAGACGTAACTAATGAATAAAGTTGTTTCTGAGACAATTTAATAAGGATCAAGAAAATTTAAAATTGGGATATAGGTATAAAACAAACAATGCCGAATATAAAATATATGTTTGAAAATAATGTATTGATCAATGTAGGTTTCCATCCACTGCCAGTAAGATGAAATAAAAATAACCTTGCATACGGAATACGGAAACATTAAACAATGAGCGTTTATAATAGCGATGAAGTATTTTTGATACCTAATTAATTAACTTTAACAGTTGTATTTAATCACGTGGAGCCAATACAATTAGCGTTATAAAACTAATTAACACACAAGCAAGTAAAGTTGCGGAGGAAGAAGGCGTGCTTTGTTCCAGACATGTGGACCAAGGAGCACATCTGTAGCGCATATTCAGTCTCGCCTTTTGTTCAGCCCTGACCATGTGGCTTGCGGACGGAACGGAACGCGCTTGTTTTTGTACAACTTTTTCATAGCACGAAAAAATTCTTAACGAGAATACGAGATTATAGATGCGGTAGGTATACGACTGTCCTTTTCCGGACAGCGGAACTTAAGAGAAAACAGTGACGTCTATTTTTGCTAAGTATAGGTACAGCTTTACGCAAGCTTTTATATAATTCACGAATAACGATTCCCATAAAACATAAATTTCATATTTTCTGAAAAATCATTAGAATTTAAATAATAATAATTCATTTAATTTGGGATAATTTAGTTGGTGTAATGAACACAGGTTATATTAAAAATTCATGAACACGCGCATACACCGGCGGCGGCGGTTCCTTTGGCTCGCCAGCGCCAGCGCGCTGCGTCTGAATCTGAGCACGTGGTACTCGGCATTTGAAGAGTTGCCAACGGCTCCACGACTCTACCCGATACCGCTTCCTGTTTACGCCGTCTGTCGGACACTGCGCCACTCACTGCGAAGGCTAGCAGAGTTAACAAAAGCTATTTTACGTCACTCCTAGAAGCAACGAGTAAGTAATTCCGTGGAACTGCTAGTAGCGTTACGTTGTCTTCGTGAATGATAAATGACTCGAGCTAAAAATGTACAATACTGCTTTACATACTTTTGTGGCGTAAAAAGGAAATTGCCTCGAAGGCATGAGAAACCTGGCGCAGCGGGTAACAGCACGAAGCGTATTTATTTCGTGATTGGCTTTGGGATGCAACTCAATTCGTAACCCTTTTTTCCTCGATTGAAATGAAACTTGCCTGAGTTCAATGGTTTTTTCAAAATTAGGAGGTACCAACCAACGTAATAAAATTGATGGCATAACGAGGAAAGCGCTGACTGTACTTGTGATTATTTTGTTTTGGCTTTAGCATGTAGGTACGCCATATTATTGTTAAGCCTCGTTCAGAAGAGTTTAGAAAAAATATTATACAATACGTAAATACAAATAGATACTAAAAAATTACAAATATAATAAATACTTACTCATGCTTATTATCGGATCTAGCATATTACATATTATGCGATTTTATAAAGCTATTCAAACATCTTAAAAGTAAAGATCCTCTAAACGTCCTTCATAACATATTTGACATTGGCTGTAGAAGCAAGATCTAATACGGAATAAACACTTAACATTTTTTTGTTCAATCGAGAGTTCCGCGTAAGTATTGGCCTTGATAGCTTAAAGTCAAATATTTTTTCTCGACGTGTAGAGTACAGATAACACATTGTGTCACCTTATCAAATCGACCAATAACGTGTTGCCATGAGTATTGCAGAGCATAACTTGAATATTTTAAAACGCTCAATTCAATTATTTTCAGAGATTGTATGTTTTGTATTCTGTTCGGGTTCTGGGTCATTGGTTGAAATGTTATTGAACATTATTTTAGATACAGTTTCTAATGTGTAAAGATAAAACAATAAAACAAGCAATGAATCAACGAGCGCATCAATGCTTTAATTAACCGACTTCAAAAAGGAGGAGGTTTACAATTCGACGGACGGTACGGTTTTTTTTTAAATATTCTTTTTTGTGTGTTTGTTACGCGATTACTCCGCCAATAATTAATCGATTTCGATGATTCTATTTTTGTTTGGTAGTGTGACAAGTCAGGTTCATTTAACCCGATTGTCCATTTCACAAATAAATAAATGATTATCTTGTTTGGTTATGTAATAAACGTTTCAGAATCTTTAACAGATGAGGAGTAGCATTAATTAATGTAATTAAATAAATAAAGGCATAGGAATATAGTTAATAGAGTATGCGTAAGAATAATGAGAATTAAATTTCATAAAATAAAGGAATATCATTAAAGTTAATCTACATAGTACAGAATTATAACCTTAGCTTAGTATTATTCGAACAATAATTTGAGATACTTATATCAACAGAGAAAGGTTTTCAGCAGGACAAATATAAAGTTATTTTAGTATAGCTAATTGGAAAAAGTGAGCAAGTTTGCACACTACTGTTGAACAATATTCAGAATAAACATTTAAACAAATTAAAGTGGGCGGGGCGATGAAGCGCAGTTGATGGTTACTACGCATGCGCAGTAGTTAGTACGCATGCGCGGAAATTAATAAATTCTAAAAGGGCCTAAAACGCTAACGTAAGGATGGAGGAATAATGACTTAAATACATGAGAGATGATAGTTAATCTTGATTGGTAAAAATGGAAATGTCGCTCAATGTACCAGTTATTAATGTAGAATGCAGGATTATCGATTTAAACACGTAGGAGTTACAGAAGATTTTAGTGTACGAGAAAAGGATGTGGCAGGATGTACTAGGATTTCGCTGATGTGGCGACTCAAAAAGCTATATAAAGGGAAGCAAGGGTTCACTGGGGCACTTGTTAAAAGACTTGTTGAAGGACTTGTTCTTTTACTTCTACATTTTGGCGCTCTCTGTGTTTGAGTGGCTGGGCTCCCGATATTAGTTGGTGGGTTTACTAGGGAAGATTTCTGAGTTTGCCATAGTTAATTAATTTAATTTCAGTGAGTTTAATTTACAATTTTTAGTGTTGTTTAAAGGATTTATTGTTTGAGTTTTGGAGTCTATAGGGGATTGTGATGCAGTCCTTTGTGGGTTCTGAGGTTCGGATAATGGATTCTTAGTGTTATAGCGATGGCAGTGTACAGAAGTTTTCTTTAGTGGGTTTTTTTTTTTATTATTAGGGAAAACGCGGCTTGTGGTTTAAGAGCTTAGTTGTTTGATCACAGAACACACATGACGAAGTGTCATGGCCAAAGGGGTACCGCCTTGCGGTGTTAAATGGTTTCTCCTTGGTTCAACTTCCTAACGGAAGGGGCTTGCCTGAGACGAGCAAGCAGTCGATTGATGCTTTTCGACTAACCAGTCTCTCATTTCTAATGCATTCTGTTTATCTGAGGGCAAGGGGCTCGTCGAAGTGAATCCATGTGGTAACACACTTGCCTTACTATGAACAGAGTCATTGGATTTGGTCTTTATTTATATATTTATTTATTTCCTTTTATGTCTCTGTCCTGTTTCCAAGCCCATCCGACTTCGGTCTTGGGTAAGGAAACTAAACACACAGGTGATAGGAATAGTCGAGATACCTTCTCAATCCCGTCGTTAGAATAGTCAGGTGACAATTTCTGTGGCTACGGAAAGCGTCTTCTATAGGGGGGTTTTCATTACACCGTGAAAACTTACACGTTTAAATGTAAATGTGGGATTTATCCCTAGATTTGTTATTAGCTAGGACTTTTAGATAGATTAGGAATATATTTAGGGTAGAAAGTAGGGTTTTAGGGAAGTTAGGTGGATAGGAAACGTTTTAGGGAAAGTAAACAAATAGGGACTTTTCAGGATTGGTAAGTAACTACATTTTAGGAGACTTTTAGATGGATAGGAACACTTAGGAAACATAGGTTAATAGGACTTTTCAGGATTGCCGAGGGAAATAGGAAATATGGATAAAACTATTGCTAATTAACAATAATCCTTTTCCAATTTGGGTGAATATTCATTTTAAAATAAAACTATTGACAGATAGTGATTCTTTTATTGACTCAGATCAATGTTTTAAAGGTTGAAAGCTGAAAAGATAAAAATATAAATTATTCAGATTTTGACTCTTCAAAGAAAAGTGCAAGTGGTACATTTCGGTTAAACTAGGTGAGCAAAAAGCAGCCTATAGTGTGAACTCTATACCAGACGGATTAGAGACTCTATTATTGTAGTCACTGACCAGGTCTACCATAAGCATCGAATTTCTTAAACAAGAGAAACTAAGCACATATGGTACTTTTAGACATACTTGCCAAGTTGGTTGTATGGTTCTGTTTCACTTATTAAAGTGGCAGATACTATTTTATTAGTCACTGTCTAAATCTACTATTACATTTAACTTGAATGTCTAATTCAGATTCTTCCTGAGAAACAGGACTGATAAGTGATTGAATCATTATTTTGGATAACTAAATCCTACACCATTGAATTGAAATAATATTTTACTTATTATCATGGCTGGTACAAATTAGGTACTGTTAATATCTATGTTTGTAGAGTTGGATTATTCTGACTAAATGGAATACTTATCTCAGCGGTGTAATATTACTTTGGTAATTACCTATGGAGATTTGATTAAAAGTACGAACTTACCTTTTACTCTGATAAATTACTATCAGGAGTAGATTTTATATGAACAGGAAGTTTACCTAGTTTAGGAATATTCATAGTTATTATAATTCTTAGGCATTAGTTCAATTCTAACAAAGTTGATGGGCATTTGTATAGCCCTAAATAGAGACTCTCTTAAACTAAATCTAGTTTGAGGAAGTCTCGAAATGAACTAGATGATGGATGAACATGAAGGATGGTACTTGGAGCGGAGTACCATGTCTGCGCTCTGTCTCTGAGTAGCGAAAGTTTTATTTGTTAAATACCTAGTAAAGTAACTTGTATGGATGTGTGGTTAGGAACGAACTGACTGACATACTTTTGCTAAAAGAAAATGTCCTCTTGTCCTTTTGAAGAACTATTTTAACTGACAGACTAGACAGTACATTAATAACATTTATGAATTCCCAATGATTGAGGTACATGGACCTCCGAGAACAGTCTCGAAGGAGAATTATCCAGTCAGGGACGAGATTCACTGTTAACAGCGGATGGATGGTGCTGTAACCTTTGTCGAGACTATTCTATATTAAATTAAATTCATTTATTTCTCAAATGTAGAATGTCAATTTCTAAATAATCTTTTAAACTTTTCATTACAAATATATATCCATGTTTAATAGATTTGCCTTTTGCTTAACTAATGTTGTTTATTCAAAATTATCCCTTTAAATACAAATTAGAATGACTGAGAGTGTAACAATACCTAGGAGAGATACTCATATTTATAATAGTACAGGTTTTTATATTTAGTTATTAGGGCTAGTTATGAATTGTTTTAATTACCTTAAAAGATCATGGATTATTTCGGTATCACAACGTATAAAGGATTCTAATTACTATATGATCACATTGGCCAAACATAAATCAAATCATAATAATTCTGGAGTAGGATAATGAGGGTATAAATGTTAGAGTTTATATTATTAGTGAAATTTTATTAAGTAGGTATGAGGCAGAGGTAGTATTAAGTGGTTGTTATTTATTGGCTAGGATTAGGCTAGGCTAGTTAGGAATGTTATAATTAGGTTCAGTAGTAACTCAAGATAGGAGTAGAGAGTAATATATAGAAGAAAGTAGGTAGGTAGGTAGGATCATTGCAATTGGGAGCCCGTGACCAGTATCAGTACAATTAGGTGCCGAGTGACCAGGATATTATAATAGGAGCCGACATGATTAGGATTAAGATGTTTGGGTACATTTGGTTGCTTTTGTCTAGAATGAGTAGGATGAGTTACTGCTGTATAATATGGGACTGTAGTAATAACCTAGGATAATTGTGTAGGAAGTAGGTTGGTTTTGGATAGGATTGATGGTTATAAGCAGTGGCAAAGTGTTCTAGAATGTTATGATTTGATCTTAAGTAACAGTACAAGAGATTAACTCTTGTACAATTTGTTGTCGTGAAATAGGAGAGGTTTAAAACAGTTCTAGTAGGATCTTATTATTTATCCTAGTTATTTTATTTTTTTTATATATTTGAAAAAAAAAAGGATTTTATTTATGATAATTAATAACAAACAGAACGAATGAATTAGTTTCTCTACTGGCAGGGGTGAGCTGAAATTAGTTTAGAGACTTGTTGAGCCGTTGGTGTAGCGTTGAGTTGGCGCAATCTGAAATATATAAAAGATATAAATAGAGTTGCAAGTTAGATTGTTTGATGAATGATTGTTGAAAAATGTGTTAGAAATGTAAAGTGGGAATTTGTTACCTTATTAGTGAATAAAAATGCTTCCTTAAGAGTTGTAGTTGAGCTGTATAAACAGGAGATATTCGGTGGTAAAAGTCTGTTTTCTTGGGGTCTGATGTTCCATGAAGTCAGAGATGAGTTGTAGTAGTTAGTGGTAACAACATCTGGAAAAAGAAGTACTATTTGTTAGATTTAGGTTAGGCTAAAGACTTTATACATTAAGGGGTTTATAAGTTAGGCATAACGAGTGGAAACCATTTGTTTATAGGTTATTTTAAAAGCGAGTTATATAATGAGTCACTAGTCTTAGATACGGTAAATAAGGGTTAATAATAATAGTTATAAATACCTGGTAATATGCAGTTTGAGAGGTTCATTGCTATATAGACTTCAGGGGATCCTTGATCAGTTTTGGTGTGATGGGTGCACTTGCAAGCGATCAATGGCATGGTTGATTGCGGATTCTTGGGTGTTTGGATTATGTTTTGGAACTAGGGAATGATGGGAAGTCTGGAAAGGAAGAATTAAGGAAGGAACTTAGGAAGTTTTGATTGTTTGTTTGAGTAATTTATTCAGATCATAGTCTAACATAGAGTTTGTGTGTTGTTGTGTGACAGTAATAGAGTGACAGTGACATTGATGGTTGCATTGATCTGAAGTATAGAGGTTTTAAGGGAGTTTTGAGATACAAGTATTTAGTCAAGTCAAAATAAGTTATAAAATTTTGTTACAGAGCTAAACACGAATGAGTTGCAAAAGTATTTAACTTTAAGAAAAGTATAAATTAAAAATATAAAAAAGGGTAAAATTATAAAAGGAAAAAAAAAGAGTAATTTAAATTAAAAGTTAATAAAAAAGAGGAGGCATGGAAGTTTCAACACCAAAACGAAAACGAAAAGCACCGGCTAGATTTAGAGAACAGGAAACAGTAATTAGTACTGAAGATTCGAATGTGAGAGTAGAGGAGGAATTATATATACAAGAGGAAACTAGAAGAAGCCATGTATCACCGAGACGCCAGTTGTCTACAGTAACAAGATCTAAAGCAAAGGGCGATAGAGGAAAAGGAACAGGATTAGCTTATCGTATGATTAGGCGAGCTATAGGCACATTAGCAAGCAAATTAAATGAATTAAGTGATGATGTTCGAACCACTAAGACAACCTTAAGAAATTTAGAAACTCCTCTGAGTTTAAATGGAGGAATTACAACAAGAGAAGGGCAAAGTTTTTGTATAGAAGATTCGGTAAAGCAACCAGTGCATAACAATAAGGAAAGTAACTTACAGACAATTGATAAAGTGAAGGAAAAGGAACTACCAGTTGAAGAACTGCGAAAACGAATACTATTATAGAAACCGCAGAATTTCTTAGGAATTTGGATGATATAAATAAACAAGAGACACCAGGTTATTCTTCGTCAACACAAAGTCAAGAGTTTGAGAAGCGGAAAAGAGGATTTCAACAAAATTATAAAAAATGGCAGAAACCAGAAGCGGTCCAAAAGAGGAATGTTAATAATATACAAACTAATGAGTTAGATAATGTTCAGAGCGTAGAGTTAAACTAGGGGAGGCTGAAGGTTACGTTCCCGAATCAGCTTCCTTATTAGGGAACACATCATTAAATATAATGCGGAAAATGGGATGGGAACCAGGGCAAATCTTAGGGAAAGGTGACAAAGGACTTAAAGTACCAATTAAAATTAGTATTTTGGAGCGTCAACAAACTGAGGGGTTAGGTTACCAAGTAAGCAGGGTTAAAGAAATGTTGGTCCCCGAACAGATAGTTGAAATATTAAAATTAAAAATAGAACAAACTGAATTAGAATATAGGGAGTTGGGAGATGTAGTTACTTCTGTGTTTGAGGAAAACGAATTGGAAGAGAATAGTCAGGTTACATTTAAATCAGAAATAGAAATTCAAATTTTTGATCTTGCGGTAATAGGTTTGATTGATACTGGAAGCGAAATAATTAAGCAGGTTCACATAGAAATGGGTCATCAAGGGGTGTTCAAGGTGATAAAATATGTAAGGGATAGATTTTATTGGAGAGGGATTAACAAACTAGTAAGGCAGATAATAAGGGTATGTCATGAATGTCAAATAACTAAAAGTGATACGGTGAAAAATGTGGGACCCTGTTGTTCAATAATCACTAGAGAGATAGGAGAGATAGTTATGATTGATTTATATGGACCATTACCAGCAGGCATTTTTGGTATGCAATATATTTTGGTGATTCAAGATTCTTTTAGTAAATTTGTAAAATTGTATGGGTTAAGAAAAGCAACAAGTAGAGCAGTAATAGGCAAGACAAAGAGATTCTTTGATATTATAAAACCAAAGGTTATAATGTCAGACAATGGTACGCAATTTGCTAGTAAAATTTGGAAGGAGAGCATGAGACAAGCTGGGGTAAAAGTATTATACACTACAGTTAGGAATCCACGTCCTAATACAAATGAAAGAGTAAACAAGGAGTTGGGACGACTGTTTAGAACATATTGTAGAAATAATCATAAAGGTTGGACTACTATGTTACCTAAAATAGAGTTGCTATATAATAATACCTTTCATGAGAGCACAAGATATACTCCTAGTGAAATCATGTATGGAAAAACCACTCAGTTAACATTTGATAAGGAGATAAAAGGAGTAGAGGATAAGCTAGAAGTAGGACGGGTTAGAAAGGAAGTTAAAAGTAATTTGCAAAGTAAAAGGAAAGATCTGATATATGTAAAAAAAAAAAAAAAAAAAAAAAACTACAAGTCTTTCCATTATTAGTACAATGCGTAAATTTAGGTAGAGGGGTGTGTGGCGGCCTTTCACAAAAAAAAAAAAAAAAAAACTTTTGAAACTAGCATTAGAATTTAAGTTAGTGAGATTAGAAAAAAAAAAAAATATTTAACATACTATTAAAAAGGACAAGGAACTTACGAATTAGGAAAGGTAGGCGTCAATATCGTCGAGCAAGTCGTTGAAGTCCAGGTGAATGGGAGAAGTAATCTGAAAAATGCAAGAGTTCATTAGTATCAGGGAAGAAACAAAGTTAATCAAATTACATATAGGAAGAAAATTTAAAACACTTACGTCAGGAGAAGGAAGAGGGGGTTGGGGGAGAGAAGTAGTATTGGAGGTAGTAGGGTGATGAGAGGAAGAACAGTGGGTAGGAATAGGGCAGAGGGAGATAGTGGTGTGTTCATTGATGAGGTTATTTTGAGAAAGAGAGAGGATAGTTTTGAGAAGAGGAGTGACAAGTTTTTTTTTCGTGGGAGAGAGCTGAGAAAGTTCTTCGAATACAGAAGAGGAAGTTGTAGGAGAAGAGGGAGAAGGAAGTTCAGTAAAAGAAGTTGAAGGAAGAGGAAAAATAGGAGGAGGTAGGGAAAGTTGATTAGAACTGGAGGACTCGGGAACCGGGTTTGAAGAGGGAAGTTTCTGAAAAAAAAAAAATAAGCGGTAAAAGGGAGTGTACTAGATAAAGTAATTATAATTGGGAATTTGGTAGGTAAAATAAGTAAGAAAGTAGTAAGGTACTTACGGAAAGAGTTTTGGCGCGACGGCGAAGTTTGGTGGTGTATGCTTTAAGTTTACGGCGAATATCATTAGGGGAAAGAGGATAAATAGAGAGCTTATTGAAGTCAGAGGTGAGTTTGATGAGACAGTTAGAACGGATGGTCCTGTCTCTGAAATCCGGATGTTGAGGATCCCAGAGACAGGGATATTTGTGGATGAGTTTGTCGGAAGATGACATGATGAAGGTGGGAGAAGACATGAAAGAAAGAAGTAATAAAGAGAGGTGATCCTTTGTGATTGAGCTGGGTGATTGTTGGGGCTGTGTGATGGTTTGGTTTTCCAGACACTGAATGATTTTGGTTAATTGATGTTTGCTGGGAGGCTGCGTCACAAATTTTAAGGAATTCAAAAAAATAGAATCAATTGACATAGACAAAAGGCGGGAACAGAATAGAATCGAGTTTAAATATTTTACCATAGAATCGAGTACACAACGACTAGGCATACCTTTTGGATACTTAGTGTGTAAGCTAAGGCAGGTTAATTACTGTTAATTAAAATTCATTGTTATCTATGTATATATATTTAATTTGTTTTATTTAACTTTAGGAAACTATAAATTTCATTGAAATTCGGAAACAAATAGGGAATATGAAAATCGATATTCGGCGATGATAAAATAAAATAAGGAGTTTTAATCTATGGCAGTAAAAGTGAGCGATATTTTTGAGTTGTGGCAATAGGCTCATAATTTTCCTTATGTCACTTGTCAAACAGGGATGCGTTCAATATCTGCATATGTTTTGATTGAATTAGTTTGCATAGAAAAAAAAGGAAGGAAAAAAGAAAGAAAGAAAAACGTTCTTGGTGTGGCAAAAATATGAGTACTTGTTGGAATAATGTTGTTAGACGTCACTAGCTATATTATAGTTAATTTTATAGGCTAAAGGTCAAGGAAAATTAAACTAATTATAAATTTACATTCGATATTAAGGTAAATCATTAGTGGTCATACAATTAGATTTTAGGGTAAAACAATAGGAGTTAGAGATTAGGTGAAGTGGATAGTCTCATTTTGGTCGTGGTGAACGGAGCGTAATAATTGTTGGGTTCGGCACTGAACGCACCCTAAAAATAATGTGTGCTTAATCTGTGCGTAAAAATGTCAAAAAAAAAAAGGGGATATACAAGAGAGATTTTTATTTGTTTTTTAGTTAAAAAGGTGTTTAAATGGGTGAATTTAGAATTAAACTATGCATTGGTGGCTCAAGGAAGGTCAGTGAGGATTTTGCTAGTTGACTTTTATGTGACTTGTGAAGGCGTATAGGATTTTTTCTAGACGGGGCTGGATTTGGTATGTAAATTAAAGCCGGGGTTTGTTGACATTCAGTAGTGTTATTTATATCTACAGATTAGTGAAGGAAATTGTAAATCAGGGGTTAATCGATACGGTCGTGTTTCCAATTAATAAAGATTCTGTCTAAGTCATTACAGGTGGAAAGTTTCGCAATGAGAGGCGGCTCTGAAAGGAATTAATTGAAATTTTAGACATTACAAATTTACATATGACTACTAATGACTTTTGACATATTTTGGTATGAAAGGGGCCCTAATGATTTGGCAGATTATAAATTGGAGACAGCTTGTTGTCTTTTGGGTTCAAATACACAACACTATGCAAAGTGGAAGATTTTATGAGATGAAATATGTGTTAGGTTAGGTCAGAAGACAGGATTATAATCAGTGCATGGCTGGGACCTTATAAAATCTTCTTTACTACACAAGAAGCTAACATTTCTTTAAGAACACTATTCAAGCACCAAAGGAGAGGTAATTATTATAGAGGGGGAATTTCTTGGTGGAGCTTAGCGATCAATGGAAAGTCATGGCTCAAGCTATTAAAGAAATATAGTTTCTGAGGGATGTGTGAAAACGTTCCCGGCTAAAGAAAAGTTGTTTAGCTTGGAAAATTTCATATTAAATCACTAGGATTGGTTTGAACTCACAACTCAGATTTCCCTGGCGGAAGCTATATTGTCCTTGTGAAAGCAATGATTGAACATGATTAATATGTTATAAACTGAGAGAATTTGCTCTTGTGATGGTTACATCTGGTTTGGTTTAAAAACACACCACACAAAATTGGCATAAAAATTTGAAAACAAGGACAACAGGTTAGATTGTTTGTAAATTCAGATACTTATAAAGAATAGGTTTAACTATGGGTTAAGTTAGTTTATTACAAAAGGGGGGTTGGGTGTAATTAAATTGTGAATTCTTCTAATTCTTTGCACTTTCATAAGTTACATATTCAGTTAAATTTGATCATATTTATTTTAATGATTAGTAATGGCTGGAAGGAAATCCTTGTGAGTCAATTAAAACTTATTTATTTGAGAATTTTTTTAATATAAGGGGAAAATTTTCTACGGGTTTTAAGGAAAACACCTGCGTAAATTTTGGGGGTTGATTGTGACAAGTCAGGTTCATTTAACCCGATTGTCCATTTCACAAATAAATAAATGATTATCTTGTTTGGTTATGTAATAAACGTTTCAGAATCTTTAACAGATGAGGAGTAGCATTAATTAATGTAATTAAATAAATAAAGGCATAGGAATATAGTTAATAGAGTATGCGTAAGAATAATGAGAATTAAATTTCATAAAATAAAGGAATATCATTAAAGTTAATCTACATAGTACAGAATTATAACCTTAGCTTAGTATTATTCGAACAATAATTTGAGATACTTATATCAACAGAGAAAGGTTTTCAGCAGGACAAATATAAAGTTATTTTAGTATAGCTAATTGGAAAAAGTGAGCAAGTTTGCACACTACTGTTGAACAATATTCAGAATAAACATTTAAACAAATTAAAGTGGGCGGGGCGATGAAGCGCAGTTGATGGTTACTACGCATGCGCAGTAGTTAGTACGCATGCGCGGAAATTAATAAATTCTAAAAGGGCCTAAAACGCTAACGTAAGGATGGAGGAATAATGACTTAAATACATGAGAGATGATAGTTAATCTTGATTGGTAAAAATGGAAATGTCGCTCAATGTACCAGTTATTAATGTAGAATGCAGGATTATCGATTTAAACACGTAGGAGTTACAGAAGATTTTAGTGTACGAGAAAAGGATGTGGCAGGATGTACTAGGATTTCGCTGATGTGGCGACTCAAAAAGCTATATAAAGGGAAGCAAGGGTTCACTGGGGCACTTGTTAAAAGACTTGTTGAAGGACTTGTTCTTTTACTTCTACATTTTGGCGCTCTCTGTGTTTGAGTGGCTGGGCTCCCGATATTAGTTGGTGGGTTTACTAGGGAAGATTTCTGAGTTTGCCATAGTTAATTAATTTAATTTCAGTGAGTTTAATTTACAATTTTTAGTGTTGTTTAAAGGATTTATTGTTTGAGTTTTGGAGTCTATAGGGGATTGTGATGCAGTCCTTTGTGGGTTCTGAGGTTCGGATAATGGATTCTTAGTGTTATAGCGATGGCAGTGTACAGAAGTTTTCTTTAGTGGGTTTTTTTTTTTATTATTAGGGAAAACGCGGCTTGTGGTTTAAGAGCTTAGTTGTTTGATCACAGAACACACATGACGAAGTGTCATGGCCAAAGGGGTACCGCCTTGCGGTGTTAAATGGTTTCTCCTTGGTTCAACTTCCTAACGGAAGGGGCTTGCCTGAGACGAGCAAGCAGTCGATTGATGCTTTTCGACTAACCAGTCTCTCATTTCTAATGCATTCTGTTTATCTGAGGGCAAGGGGCTCGTCGAAGTGAATCCATGTGGTAACACACTTGCCTTACTATGAACAGAGTCATTGGATTTGGTCTTTATTTATATATTTATTTATTTCCTTTTATGTCTCTGTCCTGTTTCCAAGCCCATCCGACTTCGGTCTTGGGTAAGGAAACTAAACACACAGGTGATAGGAATAGTCGAGATACCTTCTCAATCCCGTCGTTAGAATAGTCAGGTGACAATTTCTGTGGCTACGGAAAGCGTCTTCTATAGGGGGGTTTTCATTACACCGTGAAAACTTACACGTTTAAATGTAAATGTGGGATTTATCCCTAGATTTGTTATTAGCTAGGACTTTTAGATAGATTAGGAATATATTTAGGGTAGAAAGTAGGGTTTTAGGGAAGTTAGGTGGATAGGAAACGTTTTAGGGAAAGTAAACAAATAGGGACTTTTCAGGATTGGTAAGTAACTACATTTTAGGAGACTTTTAGATGGATAGGAACACTTAGGAAACATAGGTTAATAGGACTTTTCAGGATTGCCGAGGGAAATAGGAAATATGGATAAAACTATTGCTAATTAACAATAATCCTTTTCCAATTTGGGTGAATATTCATTTTAAAATAAAACTATTGACAGATAGTGATTCTTTTATTGACTCAGATCAATGTTTTAAAGGTTGAAAGCTGAAAAGATAAAAATATAAATTATTCAGATTTTGACTCTTCAAAGAAAAGTGCAAGTGGTACATTTCGGTTAAACTAGGTGAGCAAAAAGCAGCCTATAGTGTGAACTCTATACCAGACGGATTAGAGACTCTATTATTGTAGTCACTGACCAGGTCTACCATAAGCATCGAATTTCTTAAACAAGAGAAACTAAGCACATATGGTACTTTTAGACATACTTGCCAAGTTGGTTGTATGGTTCTGTTTCACTTATTAAAGTGGCAGATACTATTTTATTAGTCACTGTCTAAATCTACTATTACATTTAACTTGAATGTCTAATTCAGATTCTTCCTGAGAAACAGGACTGATAAGTGATTGAATCATTATTTTGGATAACTAAATCCTACACCATTGAATTGAAATAATATTTTACTTATTATCATGGCTGGTACAAATTAGGTACTGTTAATATCTATGTTTGTAGAGTTGGATTATTCTGACTAAATGGAATACTTATCTCAGCGGTGTAATATTACTTTGGTAATTACCTATGGAGATTTGATTAAAAGTACGAACTTACCTTTTACTCTGATAAATTACTATCAGGAGTAGATTTTATATGAACAGGAAGTTTACCTAGTTTAGGAATATTCATAGTTATTATAATTCTTAGGCATTAGTTCAATTCTAACAAAGTTGATGGGCATTTGTATAGCCCTAAATAGAGACTCTCTTAAACTAAATCTAGTTTGAGGAAGTCTCGAAATGAACTAGATGATGGATGAACATGAAGGATGGTACTTGGAGCGGAGTACCATGTCTGCGCTCTGTCTCTGAGTAGCGAAAGTTTTATTTGTTAAATACCTAGTAAAGTAACTTGTATGGATGTGTGGTTAGGAACGAACTGACTGACATACTTTTGCTAAAAGAAAATGTCCTCTTGTCCTTTTGAAGAACTATTTTAACTGACAGACTAGACAGTACATTAATAACATTTATGAATTCCCAATGATTGAGGTACATGGACCTCCGAGAACAGTCTCGAAGGAGAATTATCCAGTCAGGGACGAGATTCACTGTTAACAGCGGATGGATGGTGCTGTAACCTTTGTCGAGACTATTCTATATTAAATTAAATTCATTTATTTCTCAAATGTAGAATGTCAATTTCTAAATAATCTTTTAAACTTTTCATTACAAATATATATCCATGTTTAATAGATTTGCCTTTTGCTTAACTAATGTTGTTTATTCAAAATTATCCCTTTAAATACAAATTAGAATGACTGAGAGTGTAACAATACCTAGGAGAGATACTCATATTTATAATAGTACAGGTTTTTATATTTAGTTATTAGGGCTAGTTATGAATTGTTTTAATTACCTTAAAAGATCATGGATTATTTCGGTATCACAACGTATAAAGGATTCTAATTACTATATGATCACATTGGCCAAACATAAATCAAATCATAATAATTCTGGAGTAGGATAATGAGGGTATAAATGTTAGAGTTTATATTATTAGTGAAATTTTATTAAGTAGGTATGAGGCAGAGGTAGTATTAAGTGGTTGTTATTTATTGGCTAGGATTAGGCTAGGCTAGTTAGGAATGTTATAATTAGGTTCAGTAGTAACTCAAGATAGGAGTAGAGAGTAATATATAGAAGAAAGTAGGTAGGTAGGTAGGATCATTGCAATTTGGTGCCTATAACCAGGATGTTACAGTAGGTCATACTTCAGAGGTGGTCCCATAAAAATCGATAAGTCTGTGCCAGCCAAGTCTAATAGGTAGCAGATAAATACTTAAAGTACACAAGTAGTACTTACTATATACCTACATAGTATTTACATAGGCACCGATTTCAAATATATGAGTGGGTAGCGCTTATGATAATTATATTAATTTATTTTTCACTTTTGAGTGTCTATTTGTGGTTTTGAAGTCGGTTTAGTTTTTTTTGAAAAATAATTTATTTTAGTCCTAATGTATTATTGATACCTGTTATTTTTTATTTAATATTCTATGGTTAATATGGACACTCATTTGCTTTACCACGCTTAGGTAGGTACATGGACATGGACAGGCTTAACGGAGGACGCAATTATGATGGTTAAATGAAACTGGTTCTCACTCAGTCGAACGAACGTTTCAATGCCGGGATGTCGAAGAGATATTTTACAGCTAAGGCTAAACAGAGAAACGTCCCGCTTTGCAGACCTGTGTCACCGTTCATAGAAATTGAGGATACATATAGAACACTTTATCCTCCGAGATGATGGTGAATAATACCTATTTTCATTTTAAAATTTTTAAATGATCTGTGATTAACAAAGGGTCTATCATAGTATAACATAATCACACCATATAATACCTTAAGAAACCAATTGAAAGGGAGAAAACATAACTCAACTATAAGAATCGTGGAAACAAGGTCGAAATTGGACTGAAACTGATGTCAGAAACGGCATGCACGAGTAATAGTATCAGCAAAGAATACTAACTATAAAATAGAAGAGCGCGTACAGCAACTCTACAGTCAACCGTGTTTAAATAAGTAGTAGGTATACCTAGGTATAATCCTTGTTCTAGGTCCTGTTTATTGATTTATTTAATAGTTTTGCACAAAATGGTACAAGGAATGACTTAATGCTATTTAATTATTATGTTCTTAAACGTCGTGAGGAAACCGGCAATGAATTAATCACAAAAACCTGTCCATGAATTAATCACAAAAATTTAAGACATGTGACATCCACGAACACGCACTGTGCCAGCGTGGTGGATTATGGCCCATACTCTCTCTATGAGAGAAGGCCCGAGTCCCAGCAGTGGGAACGTGATGGGCTGATGATGATGATGATGTTCATAATTAACAATATCCAAACCAATGAAGATTTAACCACCCCAAACCCGATTAACTAAACCTAAACAATATAATAAGTAAATGAGACATTTACATTAAACTAATGTCGAAGAGTAATCACAATAACACATTATTCTAACTTACCTTATTAATTTACCTACTCTTATACCGACGCCAAATGAATCCATTACATAGGTACGATTAAGCATTAGTTCAGGATTATTGAAAAAAAAAACTGTCAGTATTGTAATAATTGTAACATAATTCTAATCATTTTTATTAGTTTGGTAGTTTTATACGTAAGTAGGTTTAACAGTATAGATATGAGTAACTTTGACTATACACAGAAGTTGCGGCTTTTTCAAAGGGATATAAATAGCCAGTGGCGCCTAATCGCGTCAGCAACATACGAAACTCTTCATCTCGACAGCCACTCTTTACTTTAACATAAGGATAAACTGAGAACTGGTAAAGAAATCAAAATGTGGTAATCATCGTTTGATGTCGAACGAAACAAATCTTAGACACATTTCGTAAAATCTTCATTGGGTTGCAAGTTGCGACATATTTATAACGCAGAGGAGCACAAGCTAAGGCACTAATTTAATAAAAGCAAATATATAAATATCTTCTGTTCTCAGTGAACGGAAACTTTATTTCAGTTCTGTCGTCTGTTCTATTAAAATGTCTTCACTTTTCCTTCGATATAACTGAACTATGAAAGTTGTAGCCAAAATTGCAAAAACAGCCAAAATATTTAATAGGCTTAATAGTGTGTATGATAGGTACGGTACATACGAACCGATCGACTGATGTATGTTTCCATAAATTTTACAATGTTTGAAAAGAGTTTGACGTTGTTTCTTTGATACGGGAAACCTAAAAGTGCTCACTACTCTACGTCAAACGAACGTAAACAATGATTTATGTGGCTATATTTTAAGAATGAACAGATATCCCGTGTTTATAATGATTATCTCTACGAAGTCAAGGTAACGGCAAACAGTGAATAATGTCCATATTGTAAACTACTACAAAATCGACGCTTTGATTTGATGTATTTATCATCGAACACGTATCCTTGAAGTTTTTGTAAATTGAAGTCAGCTGTTCACACAAGTTCTTAGACTGTCTTTCAATCTACTGCAAATAAAACTACTACTGTACCTATCTGCATAACTTGTTCCTCGACGACTGTATATTCTAGTGTCTAAACTTTTATTTTAAAATAGTTATATCAACGTATAGTTTTGTGTATTACTATTTTTTCCATACATACGTTATAATCGTAAATAGTGACGTATTGGTTTAATAATAATTAATTGGTAAAGACATGTAGAGAAAGTGTTATGAAAATTTGCCATTTCAGAACCCGGTTGATATAATTTTTATTGCTCGTCTTGTTTGCTATGTTGGTTCGGATAAGAATTATTTATCTGTGGAGTAATATTCTCGATGGTCCGGGTGGGCGTTGAGAACGTGGATATTTCGAGCCATTATCACGCGCCCACGCTCGCTATTGGCAGAAAAATGTTACAAAAATACATCGTCGCAATTCACAGTCTGTCTTATACGGGGTCAGCTACTGACATTGATACCAGCATCGATTGTTGAATATTTCCATTGGCGTGAAAGCCGCAATCACCACCGTACAGCCGCGGACGCGCGCCCGCCGCCGCTCGTATTTGGACATCAGAGGTTAAGACTTTGAAACCTGTTGTATTTAACGAGGACATGCGAAGCATTTTAACATTTTCCCTTTTATTCTCAAATGAGTCGAAAACGTCTCGTAGATCTTCTTTAACATTCGGCGTTATCTGTAACCCTTATCATTATTACTGAGAACCGAGAGACAGACGTAATGGAAGATATGTGTTCCAGAGCAGTATGTTCTCTCGCCCGTTTCCGGTGGTTGTTTACAAAAAATATAATATAAACTCGTTGTCCAAAGCGGCCATACGAACCGGCCGGCCGAGATACTTGCTACGATTAAAAATCGTTACAACTTCCGTTCGGGTCCGAGTCTCGGAGCGAAGGCCCAGATAAAAAAGATAAATAAGAAAAATAACATAAAGATCGATACGGTGGAACGGCGCTACCTGTTTTTTCACCGTGCTTAGCTCGCGGCCAACTTGAACGTCTTGCTCTACCTTATAAAACTCGTGGTTACTTGATAGCTGCGAGAGGCTGGTCTGTCTGTATATAAGATCAACGATATCAAAGCCTATTCTTGTAAGAAATGCGGTTTAAATAATTTAATAGGAATATATTTTTAAGAATTTCTAAATAACCTTTTCCTCGTAAGTAATAAAGTAAGTAAATAACCTTTCTTCGCCACGTTCGTCGGTCCCGTCGGTCATCAACTCTTTATTTCATCTGTTATCCTAATAATTATAATTCGTTGTGATCAGAAACAGTACTTTAATTCAAATATTTAATAATAAACATTTTAATAAAAGTTTTTTTTATATCATTCCAGTTTCCAGTCATTGAACATTGTAACAATTTTATTACTGATATGCATTCTACATCATAGCAAATGTAATATTAATTTAATTTCTGAATTGCATATTTCCTGCATTCTTGCTAAAGTCGAACTCTAAATCATCCGAACCCGGCGATTACCCACGTAGTTTAAATTAATAACGGTCACAGCTATGTTTTTAAAATCTAATAAAAAGATGATAGTAATGATCGACTCCACAGTACATTTATAATGCTAACGATTGAGCCGCTGAGTATATTAGCATCTCATGATGTCATGTATCCGGCTGCATCCATAAGAGGGGCTATAAATCGAACGGGTTAGATGTTTTACTTCATTGCAACCGGTAATAGAAGATATCAGATTAATAAAAGATGTCGATGAGACCAGACGAGATGCACAGCAATTTCATGAGTGCTGTACCATGATAATTAAGTGTTCGAACGCGGCGCGGTGCCGTGGTGTGCGTGGGCCAGCGCGCCGGAGCAGGCATATCAAGTCTGGTAACTATGCGGCGTAACTCCGGTAGCGGCGCAACAGGTCTGCGGCGGGGCGCGGGCGCAGGCGCGGGGCGGTAGGAAATCCTTTGCGCACAAACGCACACACCAACAGCTACGCTAGTGTGCGTTATCCGGTTTTGCTCGCATGTGAGCGTGGCGTAGAGACAGCGCGCGGTTGTGCTGGTGTCTATCAAGTCGATCGATCAATGAGCTCGACATCGAGTCGGACTCTTGCCTGCATGCGACTCATTGATTAACGCTATGAACGTGGAATTGTTTATTCATTCATGACGAATATTTTTATTTAAAATAACCGTGTTTATCATCCATATTGTTGTAATTATCGAACTATTGCAGAATTTCCCCCTAAAGGCTATCTTTGAAAACAAGTCTCGGCTGGACTACCTTAAAATTCACATTCATTCTTAGAAATGAACAAATAACTAGTTACGTAATATTGATAATTATGATGTGGTAGAGTCAATCTATTATGAATAAGTAATGAAAGCCTTGCAAAGTATCTTATTTCAAGTGTCAATTATTTTACCGTGGAGACAAAGTAAATGGGCCACTTTGTTTTCAGATTTCATGCCACTGGCGCCAATGAAAACACTAACTACCTAGGCAATAAGCATTTGAGGTTTGAAATTCAAAGCGGAATACGTAATATGTCTCAGGTTGACGAGCGCAAAACAGCGCAACGCAAGACTTTATAATTCCAAGTTCTTGGTGACTCCAATGCAACTGCTTTGAGCAGGTTTTGCTCATTTTTTTAACTTATTAAATTAGGTAGGTTAAGCTTATATGTAAAAACAATATAATGAAAAAAAATTCATAATTTCTTTTCCAGGTGCAGATTTTCGAAAAGGACTATTTAACAACATGTAGGTAAGTGCAGTGCAGAAGTTAATGTAAAATAATTTAAGCAATGACAACCCGGAGGCTTATTGTCTAACTCTGCGAGAGTTTTTTTCCGTCGCGATACCTTTTTAAATATTAGTTAAATTGTTCATAATTAGAAATTATCGGTGTCTGGCAATAACAAAACGCATTACTTGTATTAATGGACGCGTAGGAACGCGTCAATTTATTTCACCTAAGTAATTCTGTCAGCGATTGTGATAAGTTAACAATTTAGACAATTCCATTTGAAAATCGGGATCACGATCATGATCGCTGTCCCTTTGAAAGGTATCGCGATAAAAGTTAAAGTTAAACAATAACCCCCTGGTCATAATGACGTAGAGACAGAGGGTGAGACGAATGAAAGAAAAGCCTATACTCTACCCAGCCTGATCTAGCAACGGCTGGACACAGACAAAGCATCTTCAGGGTGATGATGATGCGTAGGTTGTAAGCGAATTTTAACTTTAAGAAACGTTTTACCGCGTTAGATCACGTACAAAACATCCAGACTTTAACGCGACAGATTACTAAGCTCAAATTTAATTTTGCGTCTAGTGAACTTTTGCACAAATAACAAAGGTAAAGTCTATTATTGTAATAATAGCGTCAATAATATTAGGTCTCAAGAGCCTCAAATTTAAACAGATACGATCAGAAATGTCTTTGTTATCGCATCGGTTGATGGTTATCATTATACTAAATTCATCTTGAACGGATAATACATGCATGCAAATCGGAACCCACTTTTCACTTTGTACATAACCTAACCTAACATTCTAATGGAGCCTGAGTGACTAAGAGACACTGTTTACCGAAGACGCTATAAGGATAAATAAAGATAGTCCGTATGAGAATGTTCAATTTGGTGAAATTTAACAAAATTCTCTATTGGCGTCCGCGGTTTACCGGTTTGGGCAAGCGCGTCCGCTGAAAGCGGTCGGTGGCGGTATTTCTGAGACAGATGGTGTAAATTCGAATGGCGACGAATGTTGACATGTGCTGTGTACGTATACGTAGTGCTGGTGGGTGACTGGAAGAGAGCGCAGGTGTGGGTCGTATTTAGGGTTGGTTGTTTGATTTGCGATAACTGAGCAAGGAGGTTGCAAGACGAGACATCTTCTATAAAAAAAAATTAAGAATTTCCTAATTTTTAAATGTTAGTATTCCCTTGAATGATTTTTCAACGACAAATTATTAATTAATTGATTATTATTACTCATTGTATTGCATTATTATTAATTAATTGAATACATTTTGTAATTAATTGATGTTGAAATATTAATATACCTATTTAATTTATATACATCTAATTTTTATTACTTTTTATCATAATATTTTGAATACTGACAGTTACATTGACGACATTTTGACATTAATTTAAATCAACTAATAATAATCTGACAATTTGAATTTAATTTAATTATGTTAATATTGCACACCATTGTTATGGTAGAATGTTAGGGTTATTTTTATTTGTCATCTTTGTATACAACATTCTAGCAATAAACAATTTGAATTGAATTGAATTGAAGGAAATGTATTCGCACACTATTGAAATAATTCGAAGATTTCAAAAGATTTACTTTATTTTTAGGTAATCAGTTTCAATAACAATGGCGGCAACAAAATAATTATACTATTAAAAATTCGTCAGTATTCAGTTGGAATTGCAATATTTTCCTATGTTAAGTAAATGATACACTTATAGGATAATACTTTATTATGGCTGGCAGCCCTGGATGCTAGATGTCGTAATATTAAGATGCTTGAACCTTGCAAGACTTCCTGCATCTAGTGGGATTTCAAAACAAGGTTTGCATCCTTCAACTAAGAAATAAATCAAAGCCAGGACCTTCTTGAATAGGATAATATTGTACTTAGCCATCTCTATTTGTGGGTGGGATACCGAACCGATACCAACAATCATCAGGTTGTATGAATTTCCGGTCGACTGTAAAATTGTGGTTTTATGGCTTGATGGAAATCCTAGGTCTTCTAAAGAGTCATGACACGATGATATTTTTTGGCTGTAGGTAGAGCAGTTATTAAATATGAAGTTTTACTTTTCAAAATTAAATGAAAGTTATAGGTAGTCATATAAAATGAACCCATGTTCCTGACTTTGCTATAAATATGCGTGCATTGACAGCCCTACTGCTGATATAGTGCTCTTCGGAATTCGCCAACTGCGACGGCTGGCTCCGACGCTCAGGCGTCGCGTGGGCCGCGGCTGGCCCGTTCGCCCACAACGCGGCGACGCCGCGCCGCACCTAGCCGCGCCGCCGCCGAAAGTGTAAAGGTCTGCTAACTAGGATTTGGAACAACCGAGTTCCTTCGCTACAAGCACAGAGTCAATATAATATAAATTCCATAGCTACTGTCGCGTTTCCCTCCTTACAACTGATGACGATATTAGACAAGATTTTTATCAGGTACCTAGATATTGGGAAGGATAGCCCCTTTTCATGACGTCAGCATTAACGTCATTAGGGAAAGGCACGACGTCAATTCAGTGCGTCATAGTTCATGCTTAAGAAAAATAAAAAATATACTCAAAGGTCAAACAATGAAAAAAACACTTGTTGTTTTCTTTCGCAACAACGCTTTTTATAACCTGTTTACGTCACTTCGTCGCGTCGGCTCCAGCGTTCCAGAAACTGAATATTATTGAAAACCAGTACAGCACTTACTTACCTATGTTTGTGCAAAATAGTTCTCCTAATACTAGCTATAGCCAATTGCCATCATCTATTACCTACATTTCTCATAGTAACAAAACAAGCTCTAATCGCTAAAGATCTTTCATCAACTCTTATCGTAGTTTTCAATAAAACTAATCAAACTTGTCCACACATAAGGTGAATTAATATGACAAATAAGATGAAAGCTTTTCAACAATACAATTTACGCTGTATGTTCCTATATCAAACCCAGTGGTCAGGTTACTTTGAAATTAAGTTGATCTCTGATTTACAGCGCCTTATACATAGGAAGAATTTAAATAATTCAACTCCTTGATTTACTGTAGAGAGTGGTGACAAACAATAAACTGCACTGAATACACCATTAGGTAACTACATACTATAATAATTTCATTTACATTAGAGTATTCTCATAATGAACCATTCAATAAAAACAGTCGTAATGACTATTTAAATTTTTTAGCTAGTACATAATAGGACTATAGGAATAATGGTGCAGTTGGTTGCATAGCAATGGTGCAAAAGGGTTGCGTGCCGTGACGATTTTGTTGTTTATGGTGATGGGATATAAAGTGGAGGTTTGAACGCCGATGGGGAGTTAGTTGTGCCGTGTTGGAGGTGGGAGGTGATGTCATTGGCCCGGCTGCGGCTGTGGACGCTCCACTCGCTCTCTGTCACAGCTACTTTTGCTTTTCGAGCGAACACTGTACATCCTGGACGGGCACGTCATTAGTTTGGTATTTTCTAATCACGACCAACTGTAATGGAATTTAGAAATGTGACGGTAAAATGGAGACGCGCAAGCCTTTTTTGAAGAAGCAACATTTATGGTTGTTGATTATGGAAAAAACAATAAGTACCTAACAATAATATTGTAAGACTGGTATTGGAGACAAAATAATGCATTTGTCATAACAATTTGGGTATAATTCGTTAAGCGTATAGGTAACTATTGCGTTCATGTGAATGAATTATGTTTTGTTTTCATATTTCTTTGTTGCATATCTGTAACTTTTGAGAGTTTCAGATATTTAACTAATAAAGATTAAAGTAATAATACTTTCACCTTATTAACGGTACGCTTAACAGTTTAAAAAATTCAAGGATAAATATTTAAAGAATGACCGTTGGAATGTTTTTATTTTAAATAATAACAGTGCGAACTATTCCGAGGCTCAATATAATTAACATTGTGTCAAGGTATAGTTACTGAGGATCACTGTGTTTTAAAGGTGGTCTACAATGTGTCCAGTGGGAGCAACGATATCAGTGACGAGCACGACACGGGCGCGGGCAGCGGAGTGGCACGACAGCGGACGGACGGCCTCACGGAAGGTCGACCGCCTCGCCGCCGCCACTTCGCCCGACCCACCACTCCACGCACCGCTACGTGGAATTTATTTAATTGAACACAATTAAAACAAGAATACCATATTTGATAGTTTCATACATTGTTGCTTTAGTAGTGAAGAAGAGCACAGCTTGATACGATTTGTTAGATCCGGTTTAGAAGAAGGAATGAGTTCTGCTTTTTTAAGTGAATTTAAAGTCTCATTTTATTCTGCAGAACCAGATGCGATGCTGCACCTCACTGACACTAAACTGTTTTAACACGGATCTAACTTATTATGACTTATGACTATGCAGCATTGTGAATGACGTGGTTTAAAAAATGTAATCTAGGAATCGGATTTGCTAATACGTTATCTGTACAAGCTCGAAAGTCGTAGGTGTGTCAACTTATAAAACTAGTCATCACATCGGCCATCAGCTCCTTCCTTTCAACTAAAAAGCCTTATTAAGCCCACGTTATTTAACCACGCATAGTTGACAAAATAATCGCCACTACGCACTTCCGGCCGCTTGTTTGCTGAAAATTGAATAGTGACATAATAGCACACGGGTAGGATGGGCACGGCTAAGGTCACCGGCGAGTGTGCCATATGTGAATGGACCACTTGCCCATTCAGTTCTTTATTCTAGTTTTGTTATCATGAATCATAATATTCATAACGTATTGTAGCACTAGAAATAAATAGTCCAATTACATGATTCAATACATTTCTTACAGGCTTTTATGTTTTAGGTTACACTTACAGAAAACTTTATTTTAAAACAATTAACTTACTAAACACCATAAGATTGAGTGAAATAAAGCAAAATATTTCTTTACATTTGTAGGTAGGTGTAGGTACTACATTCCGACTAAGCAGATGTAAATACATGCGCGGATACAGCGAACCAACGCAACGTAACGTAATGCTCTCATTCACGTTTCTTTTATCTGTGGCAAACATCCGGTATTATTTTTCGAGTCCACACCGTTAGTACTCCAGTACCTACTATCAAACGATTCGAGCTCACAATATGATAAATGTACCTATTTAGACAAACAACGCTCTTAAATGAACCATTTATCAGTTAAAACCCGCAAATGTTAATAAGAATGTTATAAACAATACTATTATCGTATATAAGTAATGAATATAGTTATTTCGTAATACCTAAAGAGTTTTAAGATTCTGTGTGTGTGATTAAAATTACAATGGGATTCTTTTTGAGAATAAAAACCATCGGCAGCGAATTAGACGACAATACATTGTTGTAATGGTAATGATAAGCAGAATCGGCTACAAGCGGAAGTTCAATGGATAAAATAATAAGTCGGAACGGAAACAATTTTAATGACAATGAGCCATTATACAACATCCATTAACGGATATTAAACTTCAATAATTATCGCAAAGGAAGTAGCATGTAGCCGATAAAAATGTGACTAATAGATACGTAGTTCTAAAGAGGAAGAGAGACTAAATCGACCACGAAAGGAAATCAGTAGATAATTCTAGTGTAAAATATGAATGTTATAAAACAGATGGGGGCAATTTAACTGCATAGGTGCAAGCGACGGCGGATGGAAAGTGCGGGCGGAGGCGAAGGCGGCTTCCGCTTCGAGTGGCTGCGCGCCGCCTCCAGAATAACAAACGAAACCTGATTTCTATCGAGTGGGCCAGCGATTATAAACGCCTACTTCGACGTGAGAACGGTTTTACCTGTAATTAGATATTGAATTTAGGATACATTTCAAATTTGACAACTTTAGAAGCTCATTATGTACTATTAAAATATTTATTGCAATAGCAAATAACAAAACGCATTGAAAGTACAAGTTTTTCAGAAAGATTCAGAAGTAAAAGATATACAAGATACTAAAGAACCAGCAATGAAGCAATTTCCAAGAGAAGAGAGATGAAAATTGTAATAAGGGATCTTTTCCTGAAAGTCCAAATCACAATTCACAACAACATCCTCGTCCAAAATGGTAAGGTACTTGCGATGCAGTGTTCCATGAATCGACTCCATGCAATTCAATGCAATCGTTTAACCGGGAAGGCAATGGTGTCGTTTTCACTACCCATACCTATTTAGGCCACCCATTGTCACTTCCATTGTTTCGCCGTGATGGGCATCACATTTCGTAACCATTGAATTGTCTGCTACCCTGTACTAAGTGGAAATCTCAAATCAACTAGCAATATTTTCATTTTGAATAGGTAGATAGGATATTTATTCACTGCTTATTCGTCTGAAGCTAAGCTCGATGAGCCTGTACTGTTAAAGGAAAGTTCGAATATAGGTAGGTAAAAATTTCATTCGTCAAGCTGTGGACCAAATCCAACACGACTGGACTTAACAATGGAGTTAAGAGCGTTAATGCAAACCCAGGTAGACGATTTTTTTCCATGTATTACATTCTTCTGTTCCATGCACTCAAAATTGAATCCGGCTAGTTATTGTTTTATACAATTTAAATACCAAAACGGTGATTGGTTAGTAGCTTAATGTAAATCATCCCAGCGTGTTATCTTCAGCGGAAGTCCATAATTATTTACTCATAGCTGTGTAAACTTCTGTTGTGTCCATTCATTATTTTTATCATTAGTGCCTAGTTCATTGTGTAATTTTATACGCCCTGCATCACGTAGGTAAGCTAATTTCGGACTTCTTGAAACATTTCAAACAAATTATAATATTGCCATACAAATCTCATTAAGTATACAATCTACTTGGGTTTAAAAGATACTTCTTTTAATTGATAATAATATTTCAATAAGTATTAAAAACCAAACATTAATTATTCAAATACCAAGTTTTGTCAATTTTTCTGTTTTATGATCGTCGAATGTGGATGTGGGTAAATGTATTATATATTGGTTTTTTCTGAAAGAATTACTAGGTTTCATTCTTTCGACGACAAGCCCTCAGAATAGGGGATCGGACAGTAATCGAGAAAATATCTAAACTGTAGTTAGAACGAATGTTCGTCAAACCAGAAAGATCATTGATTGAATGATCTTTCTGGTTTGACGAACATTCGTTCTAACTACAGTTTAGATATTTTTGTGAAATAATAATAATTTATATTTTTAAATCAATAAATAAAATCTAATAATTCTGACATTTTTAATCTGTTCTTCATCTCAAACGAAACAACAACCACAGCGCGTGACGTCATTTGTAGGCAAATGCCGTGAGTCAAGCTTGTGTTTATTTTACGTTTTTGCTTTTCATAAAATGTATTTTTGCAATTTTTTTCGTTTCAATTCTACAATATCGTCCCTAAACTTCACAAAACGTATTTAAATCTCTTTGCAAATTTTATTTCGAAGAGTTAGTCGTTTTCTACCTTCATATGACGTCACAAGTTTTAAGGTGACCTTTTGCGCGGCAATATTTGAAACATAATATTGAAAACATAGTTGTAGGTACTTTTAGAGCGTTATTTAATTAAAATAGTATTTTTCATGGCTATATACAGTGCAACCTCGATATAACAAATCGGAGGGGAACAAGAAAATATTCGTAATATCAAGTAATTCGTTGAACTGAGGTTTGTTATGTTGAGGTTAGATTGGTCTAAAATTCGTTATAAAGAGGTAAAAGAATAGTTTAATCACCTCAATATTACGTACTTATCTTGTTATAGCGAACAACTTCTACTAATAAATGATAACACATTTTCATCAAATTACTATATGTATTTGCTATGTATTTAAAAACAATTAGGTAGATAATAATTTTTTTTTCTTACATTAATAATCAAAAACAATTAACAATGTGATTATTAACAACTTTATATAAAGGTTTTGGGTTGGCAAAATTCGTTAATTAGAGGTATGAATACTTTTTCTTGATAGTTGAAAATTCGTTATAAAGAGGTTGTACGCAAAGAATGTTCGCAATGTAAAGGTATATTTTATATTGACTCTTATGGACAATTCAAGGGGATTACGAAGAATTTGTTAAATCGAGGAAGTCGTTATATTGAGGTACGTTATATTAAGGTTGCACTGTATATTAATTGTAGTTAATAGAAAACACTTTCTGAAAAGTTGTCCGATCCCCTATTAGTTCGGTCGTCGGCGTTGCACATGCCTAGCAAACTAGTCTCAAAGGTTTTCACTATGGCTCAATGATCAAAATTGTAATAATATTTCGGCAGAAACATGTATGATTGATTGTCTGAGCTACCAAAGGTGTTGTAGTGCGGCTTTGTGACATCCGTCGACGTGTGGCGTTACGTTATCGCTCGTCTCGTCCTTGACACAGAGACGCCGCGTGCACAACGCGCTTATTGTCGCTGCAACCTTGCGAAAATTAACGCTCGCGATAACAGACGCAGTCGCTGTCGTCGGTGCCGCGCCTCTCTAGTTCGCCCAATATAACGCGTGCCTCCAACAGTGAATGGAAACATTGTCTATGAACTCGGATTGGTCATTTAAAGTAAGTTGCGTAATTAGATGCCCGTTGTTGCAAATTGCGCAGGAAGGCAAGGAGCTAAGTTTTGTAGACCATTTCACTGAATGAGGTGCGCATTTTTCGATGATGTTGATGAGTCAGTATTTACTACTACGTTAAATGGTTGGTTATGGTAATGGTTCCATGGACGCCGTGGCCGTTAAGGGACGAAAGTGGGTGGTATCCTGGTGGCCCGACTCTCACCGACCGGAAACCCTATTCCCGGATGCGGCTGTGCGGGGGGATCTCACCGGAAGCTTGGTAAACGAGCACATCCGCTGCCGCCGCCCGCGCCGCAAAATTTGGCACCGCGAGCGCTCGCAGCCCGCTTCCGGCCTCCGCCCCCCGGACCCCTAACGCCACTCTCGCCCGCGAAAATAGCGGCCAACCGCTCAGTGTACGCGGTTCATTCAGTATGGCCGCCTTCCATTCATAAAAAGGCGAGGCGCGGGCGGTATGGTGCGCGGCGGAGGGAGCGCGGCTCTCCCGCCGACCCGCACCCGCGGCCGACGCCAGTGCGGAATGTGCTTGCGAACGGAACGGTCGTTTCGTCGGAGCGTAGCGCTAGCGCTCCCAGTTTTCCATTAAAATGTGTATAAGAATAAGTGCAGTGAATCCGCACGTGTTCGGAACGGTAAAGAAAATCGCCGTCGTCGAGATCAGGAGTAGAAATCAACGAAGAACTTCAGCGAGGAAGTGAGTAGCGGCCATATTGCAGTGATAACCGCGCGGCGGGCGGACGAGAATCGAGGCCGGTGCGTGGGCCGCCCCCCGCCCGCGCCAGGTGCCGCTCCGGACCGCGCCGGTCTCATGAGCCTTCCCGTGGATTTGCGCGATCAAAAATTGGTGGTTCTGCCTTATTTTTGTGAATCAGTGAATCTTCCGGCGCGGTATCGGTGCGGTACGATCAGCCGCCTGGTCGCAAGGCGACCAGAATCTAGTGTTGTGTGTGGGGCCTGTCGGCCCGAGTGCCCTTGTGTTGCGATGTGTGTAGGAGACGTGTGACCGTGGAACGTCTGTTTTGTAAGTACTAACATATGGCATCCTGGCGTGGGATATGTCGCCCACCAGTCAAACTTATCCGTCTATTCTCGTAGAAATAAAAGCGGATAAAGCTGGCCAATTTTTACATGCAGATCATGTAATCAAGCGTAGGTAGCAATTACATGGACTGCGAAGAAATCGAGCTAACGTGAATGACGATAAGTGACGCCTCGCCTCTCGCTTCGCTGGTCGCTCGCGACCGGCAGCGCACACGTGCAGCGCGCGACCAAGCGACACAGAACATTCTCAACTAACGAGTTAATAATAATGCTTTCATTTACTTTTATATGGAATTAATCTATTTCAACATTTAGAAGACGTGGATAAAGCTGAACGTCCTATTCATAAAATTGGATTCGACTTGTGAATGAGAATTTCGTAGGTAGTTCAGAAGTAACGTAAATAAATCTTAATCTAGAAGTAGCCATTTCCAATCGATAATTGTATTAACCTACGTTTACTAAATAAAAACGTATTAGCTCTATGAAGATACCTACATAATATAGATTAACTTAATGCTATGAAATATTTCAATATTTTTTTTAATAGGTAGCAACGGAAAATTAATTTTGACATAACGTCTTGATAAATGAGAACGTTGATAAGGTACATATTATAAACAATAGCAGCATAAACTTTTAATATCTTGTAACGAACTCTTCAGATAAGAGGCTATTTAGACAAAACAAAGTTATAATAATTATTTGTAACAACGGCATTTGCCTCCAATATGGCCAGAGTTTACTTAGCTACATAATAATAATATAAATGTATATATATTAAAAAAGGTTAGGTATGCATCTACTATTTGATATCTTCTGATTACTAAAAGAATAAGATGCATAGCATGCATGTGTATGAACTAAGCGCACTGAACACAAAGCTGAATGATGAAAACATCGAGTTTTGTTCTAAAATTATTAATACATAAAACTATTTGTTGTTAAGTTCCTATAAATTTAAGTTCTTTATTCAGCTAAGATTATTTTTACAATACTACCTATTGTACCTAAATTAAAATATACAGCTGTTTTTTAAAACAAGACAGACACAGACGATGTTATACTTATTTTATTATTCAATAAATAATATATAAGTAAGTACAATTTAATGGCTTGTCTTAAAGAAGGTAGCAGTCCAAAACAAACATTTTGTATAATATACCTAGGATAATATAATTATGCCTTAACTAAAATAAACGAACTTTTCGGATACCTACACAACTGCTACGTAATGAACGGTAGCTTTCGTACAAAACTCTTTACCCTGAAATTAACCGAGTTAGGCATTATAAAACGAAGAGAATATACATGTATGTATAGAAACAACAAGGACATTTGAAGAGTTCATTGATAAACTTGTAATAGCCGGTGTATATCAGGGTTTCAGATCCACACACAAAACAAAACACAATATGACAAGTAATGATAACAAATGTTTCCTAAGAATTCTGGTAAGGTTTTCAAGCACATACGGCCTACAGGCAAAGAATACGAACTATTATACAGGTATGTCAGTTTTATCAACAGCGAATGCCGATGATTTCGTCCACGTTGAATTAAGATTAATAAATCAGTACTTATTCCTTAAATTACTTCATACTTTTGACGTGCAGGAGTAACAAACAAATATATGAAAGGCAGATATCAGAATCTAAATAATAAATAGAATTGTGAATACATACATAGAAGATTATCACGTAAATTTATATTGGCAGATTCAAGAAAAAAATTAGTAGTATAGGATTCTGGTAATGAAATTCTACTTAAAGGGACGTGACAATGAAACAACTATGTTTACATTTCTGCATTGCTACTCCAATTAGTAAATATATGTACTAGGAACATAACTTCTTCATTCTCTAACGACATGACGCAGCTTTTTGAAGTGGATGATCCACAGTTCCTAATTTGATTATTGAAGCAAATAGTACAGTTTAACTATCTATATTGTTTATCATAGCTTCATAGCTTCTCTCGAAGTACTCTTTATAAAGTTCTATTATAATTTATAACAATATATTTTATAGAACAGGTTTTGATGCACATGCAAGTAAGAGGTTAACGCCAACATTAAATGCCATGTAAACTATCAGTAATAACTGTCTACAAATAAATTAAACAAATAGATCTATAGAATTAGCTAGACATAACCTGTCTAAGTTCAAAGCCCTGCACATATTTTCTTTCCCCATGAGAAAGTTAATTTTAGAATTCAATGATCTGCTATCTCTTTACTTATTTTATTCCTTACGTAGGTACTTATTAGTTATACTTGGGGATAAATGTCCTTAACGACCATAAAGAATCGTTCGTTTATACGAGTATTCATATTAGAAGCTGGAGTAGACCATGTCAGATATAGAAGCAGTCATGATTTTGCAGCAGACGGTTGGCTTAAACTGTCGGCATCGTGAGATCGAATTCGCAAAGACAGTAACAGCAGCTCTAATTTCATTAAAGAACACCAGTATTGTTAAAGACCTATTCAATCTTCAAATTCTACTGACAATGAGTTTAGGTTTCAACGGCACCGTCGCCAAGGAATTGGATATTTAAGACTTGAAAGCTGATGTCTCGGTCGGAGCGCAGAATCATGCAGGGGCAATTCAAGATTCTCAGTGTTTTTTATCAGTTATAGATCTGTTTGGCCACTATCTTGCCCGATGTTAAGCAACGGTGTGTTACACATAGATCTGAAACGAATATATTGAAAACTGACTGACTAATTAATATTGCAGCTGGATAATCGAACAGAAGTAGCGCCTACCATCACAAATAGTTACGATACTACCTTTCTTGTTATCTTGTCAGTCATCATGTCATCGATCACATACCACGCGCTGATCAAAACATTGATATAACAGCTCCCGAATAGCGCAAATAAGATCATATACATAAAAGACATGCGATAAAAGCCACGACAAATTATTTTTCGTAGAATAACAGTTACAACATTAACGAATTGCTTCAAGTTGTATTTATAAAGAAAGTAAAGTAATCGAAAATGTATAATTAACCTTCGTACTAAAAGAATTACTGATTGATAAAAATAAAAAGTACTCTCACCTAGTCTGGGACAGAAAAAAACATAATTAGCTTAATGGGTATCACTTTGTATATGTTAAAAAGTGAAGCAGGTTAAACCAGTAGTGCTTTCTTAAATAAGAGATAAAATATATTTAAATTCGTAATGACTATTGACCTATGACTGAAATTGATAGAGGCGAGATAAAACTTCGTATAAAATATTGGTACCTTTTAAAAGTTAAGTATAAAATTTATATTTTAAACCGATACGCTGAGTTATGATATGATAGCTCGATATATCTAGTAGGTACGTACTAGTTTCATGAGGTCAAAATTATTTTTTTATATAGGATTCTTATTCTAGAGAACTTTATTGAACCATATTGACAAATTATATTTGCCCGGTGAATATTAATTTGAGCAATCATTCACAAGCAAAATTCACGAAGATTAACATAATTATATTTTTTGAGGAAAACCTTAGATGTACGGATTGTGTACATACAAATGCTTTATTATAAGCAAAATAACCAGTTGTCTAACAGAACAAGCAATATCATGAGGAGTATTGGAAGAATCAGATTTTAGAATACTCTACTTTGGTAGTTATAATCTTTAACTACGATTATATCGCCCGCATATGAATTGATGACTTTCATTGGATTACGTAATACCTACCACAATCATAGTTTCAAATCTCAAAAGTTAAATACAAATCATTAAGTGTAACGAAAATTATAAACTGAACGACTAGTATTTATGTACGTGATTTTTTTCTAAAAGTAGTTGTTTTATTATTAAACTGGAATCTAAATTGCCGGAAGCAAGCATTTAATGTCGAGAACTCAAATTCAGCTAATTCAGACATTTTAAAACTAGTATAGTAGACAAAAGTTTGCTCAGTTTTATGTACTTATAGTTATACATTTAATTGATAACTTATAGTTTGCTGGAAATAAGTACTTGCATACACACATACTATATTTACATGGATATAAACCTTTATGCTAGATATACGAAAAGCCTACTAGAGTTAGAGTATTCAGATTTTGAATTCGTCTCTAATATTTCGCAAATATCATAGTTAACTAAGTAACTAAATTATTACATGTTCCATAACACCTGCGTTTCTCTGAGATATTACATTCACTTGGATAACAAGTGCACCATAATAAATAATATTTAATTAACAAAGATACGTTTAAGTTAATTAGAAAGACAAACAAATGTAAAATTATTTTCTGATCTTCTTAATCGTTACATAAATCAACCGCTTTGCTTAGATCATTCTCGTAAATTTCTATTGGTTTGAGGATAACAACGCTTATAAGAATAACCGTTCGCCAAACCGTGTGGTGTAGCCATGGATGCCTTATGAAATGTACTACAAAGAGAAAGTGTGCGTATCGTACACCTGTCCGTCAGTTCGCGGGTATAAGTACTTATCTGGAGAGCCATTTCACAGATATGAATTCATTCTTAGCCGTACATGGCGTCCCTGAGGACGAAGTTAATCAAACTGTCGATTGAACATTGTAATTTAGAAAGGTGCTTTTGAATATAAGTACCTTAGTACTTTTGTTGTGAGGACTTTATTATATGTTAAACGAAAAGAAAGAAACAAATTTTAAAAAAATCTTTTAAGACCACGTTTTTATGCGCCTTTTGAGATTGAGTCGGCATTGCATGCTAATAAATGGATTTAGAATGCATCGAGTTGTGAGCTACCCTGAAAGTTTCAGCTGGATAGCTAATCGGGAAGTGCTCGAAATTTAAGTTGCAAGATTCCATCCGGAACGACATACAGACAGACAGACATACGAGAAAGTGGCGTAATAAAAACGTAGTAATAAAACTGTTCAAGCTCCTTATAAATCAAAAACATGCTTAGGAATTCATGAGAATCAAAGAATAACAAATAGACGTATTTTGTTTTACCTGCGTTGATATACAACATCAGATATTCAAATAAATCTTTATAAATATGGCACGACGAGAATGTACTTGTTACATTTCAAGTATTAAGTATGAGTGGATGAGTCAAGCAAGTTCGCTGTGGAAGGTCATTTTAAGGGACGTCACAGAACGACATGCGGGAGAGTTACCTTCACTAAACGTTCCTTAAAGTATAACTTTCGGTGTCTCGCTTGGAATGTTTACTTTGTGGCATTTGTGTTTACCTAATCTACCAACTTGTTTCTATCACTAAATTATTACGCAGTCTTTCACACATTCAATTAGTTAATTGTTTGACGGAGTGTGCTTACAATAATATGGTGTGAATGATGAGTTTGGATTATGCCTGAGTTTGTGAAATAAGTGGAAATCGTATGTGATATCGTATGTTGTTTAATTGATTTACGGGCATCGTTTTAACCGAGTCTCGTTTTGTATCTGCAGGTGGGGACGATGAGGGAACAGGAAGGCGACGGCCCGGAGAGCCGTTAGCCGGACTCGATGGATGAGTATGGCGGGCCGGCGGCGCCGCCCCGGCCGCCCAAGCCGGCGGCGCGCGTCCACAGGCCGACGGGCGCGCGCCAGCCTACAGTGTCGTTGCTGCGGCCACGGCCCGAGGCCGAGCGCGAGCGCAACGCCTACGTGGAGGCTCCGCGGCGAGCACACGCCGTGCCCGCGCCCGCCCACTCGGGCGCGCACCAGCCGCTCAAGCCGGTGACGACGCAGCCGGCCGCCGCGGCCGACAAGCGGCGCGCCGGCGGCGGCACCCTCGCGGCCGACTCGATAGTGTGCGACACGTGCGGCCGGTGCCGCTGCGAGCAGTGCGCGCGGCCGCGGCCGCTGCCGTCGCGCTGGCTGTGCGGCTCGTGCCTGTGCAGCGCCGAGGCGTGCGTCGACTACGCGTCGTGCATGTGCTGCGTGAAGGCGCTGTTCTACCACTGCGGGAGCGGCGAGGAGGAGGCGGGCCAGCCGTGCGCGTGCGGGCCGCGGCTGGCGTGCGTGGGCGCGCTGGCGGTGCCGCTGCCGTGCCTGTGGCTGTACTGGCCGCTGCGAGGGTGCGCGGCGGCGGGCGCGGCGCTGTACGCGCGCTGCCGCCGCTCCGGCTGCCGCTGCCCCGACCCTCCGCCGCGACTCTCCAGTATTATCTAGTCCCGCCGCGCGCCGCCCGCGCCCGCGCCCTCCGAAGCGCCGAGTCGAGCGGCGCGGCCGCGTTGTACAAATATTTATTGGCGAGCGGACGGCTTCGGACCGCGCGGGGGTGGACTCAGTGATCGCAGCGCCTGGTCCGAGTGGTGTGTGGTGGCGCGGGGTGGCCGAGGACGCGTGCCCCGCGCTCACTGAGTGAATCGTCTACGAGTACCTTGTAAATATAGTTGTATAGTGTGAATGTACGTGAACGTGTCGCCCGAACGTCGAAAGTCTCAAATTTTCTTGAGACCATAACGTGTCATAAGAAACGTTAACGTTAGTATTTTGGATTGCAAATAATCCAGAGAAGATTAAGAAATGAGATATAAAACATACTTATTAAGATGTAGATAATTTACCATTTATTTATTAACTGAATTTGTATTTATTTGTAAATAAAATGATGACATTATATTATAAATACGAATGTTTACTACATTATGCTGTTTTTCTGTTTCCTTCTCACATGACAACATCAAAGTATGGCCTGGCAGTAATACATAATTGGAAAGTGTCATCCAGCAATATAATATAAGCAATATTATACATAAAGCAGTGCTGCATGATAAGCAGTGATCGGATAATCTGATGCTTATGTACCTGTTCGGCAGTTGGCTAGTATGGAGTAGACTTTTGAATCGAAAAAATCTCGCGACTCCTGGATCGTCCAGTTTAGTTTTCTAAAATCCATTGAGTTTTTTTTTTGTGTATAATTGAATAACTAACATCCTTACAATATTCGCAATTATAATATGGGTATTAGTAGGCTCATTATCAACGTTATTTCTATAACAAAGATATAATTTAAATAAATGGGACAGACCATCGAGATATCAGCGAAAATTAACTTATAATTATTATTCGACCGATACCTACTATTAATGGAATCAGCACCGGATTAATACCAATACCATTTCAAAGAAAGAGATAAGTAATAATAAAATAAGTATCTAGGTGAAATATAGACAAAGTGTACTTGAGGTAAATAAACATCCAAATATCCGATCACTGTAATATAAGTTATAAGGAAGTGTTGCTTTTGTAAAAGTATAATAAAACAAAATTAAACAGGAATATGACTGTTCAATTAGCAATGGACCTACACACTGAGATGTGAAATGTTAGAAGCGTTAAAAAAAGAAATATGAAAAATATAAAACACTATTATGCGAGGCCAAGAAAGGCCCTTGCATGTAAAGGGTTTAAACACTGATGCTTTTACAGTCAACATTTCGAATATGAATCTAAAAAGCAGGAATATACATATATAAAGTTCCGGGTGGCACTGCAATTGTTATGGGCAAGCGTGGTGCTTACCATCAGGCTAACAATCTGCTCGTCTCATTTCCATAAAAAAACATAGGTACTTAAATCAATTATTCTAAATTGTAGGTAAGGACTACATAGAAAATTAAGGTGCAATGCAATTAAATAAGCATATTGGCACTAAAAGTATTGACTCACATCAAGCTAACATAAGAGCTCAGTACAAACACACTAAATAAATCATAATGTGGATAAGTCCAGTGTGTAGGTACTAGGTAGGTACTTCCTTTCATGCTTTTTCACAAACTATGTATCGCTTTATTACCTATTACACAAATAGCTAAAATCTCTTACTTTTTGAAGGAGTGCATAGACATAATGAAACAGTGGGTAAATTGGCACCTACGTATCTATGGTTAGACAGGCCTCATTGAATACAGAGATCAAAAAAAGGTTTGTTAAGAATTTTTATACACATGGCATTAACCACGTTGACCGATTATAATGATAAATAAATTATACATACCTAAACTACATTCATCTACCTACTGCTGTGCACTTCAATAGAGTTGCACTAAAATTACTAAGGTAGTAAGCATGGATGATGGTAGGTACCTTCCTCTTACCCTCCTAAATCTTTTTAAATAGGTATAATTAAGTGACGAGACAAGCAGATCGTTCACCTGCTGGTAAGCAACACGCCTGCCTTACAGTTGCAGCATCAACCAGAACATTGTTATACTAAATCCTCCGCGGCTTTGCACTGAGACAATATAGGCATGTCTGTTATAAATTAATTAATATTAATTTGCTAGGTTAGGCTTATTCTGTGGTTCTGCATTCATTTTTGTGCGGTTTTACTTAATTATCTAAAGCCTTATAGATAATCTCTGCTGTCAAAAGTTCAAAACAACAATAAGAGATTAAAACAACTTCTAGACAAGAGTTTGAAAGGAAATCGTTGAACGAAAAAAACTTACCTATTTATACCCGTATACGTATTCCAAATAACAGGGTAATAACGGCAAGATAACAAAAAAACTTTTCTGTTTAATAGATTTTAAGTTCTAATTATCACGTGAAATAAACAAACGAAACATTTTTCAAACTACAAACATTATTCAAAACACTGAAAAAAATTGGAACTGTCAAAAGTGTCAATGCTGTCAAATCAAATGTAACAGTTTTATCAACCTTGTCCTTTAAACACTATAGAAAACTGTAAATTTTATTCAAATTAACTTCAGGACATTTTGGCTGGAAGTGAAAAGGGATACAGCTCGATTTTGTTTTATTTTCCAAACAAGTGTTATTTTGAGTGATCATATTGTGTAATATCGGTGGAATATTAACCACTTTATTGAAGCACTAGGAGAGGGTCCGGCTTGTTGCTGATGACCCTCATTCTCAACAAAACTATAATAAATGGAATATTAAACTATCAAATAAAAACTACGTAAGACATGGCGGTATGGTCCTAGTGACTTTAGCCTGCCCTAACGAACGAATAAAAAGAAATCAAATAACTTCAAACTTAAAATCTACAGTTAAATTACACGTGTACTCATATTAGTTATTTGGAAAATGATAAATATATAAATACAATACATGTAAAAGATTAAAATAATGATGATTGAACATTTATTAATCAATAGTTTTGGTATAAAATCGCGTTTGCTAATCGTTATAGATATTTGCATGAAGTACTTTCTTTTAAATGCTCTTTACGGACAATTTTTATTCATAAAATGCATTAAGTCTATGAATGAAATCGCAGTAAAATGCTATTTGGTCATTTCTATACTGCATTGTTAGAGGAAATTAAGACATCGATCGCTTTTTTAAGGTTTTTTATGACCCCAATTAGTGAAAATACCTAATACTAGCATACGCCCGCGACTTGGTTCGCGTCGAAATTCTAATAAAATATAGTCTTTAGCACTCACTGATAGTTTAGCTATCACTATCATTGAAAGAATTTTCATAATCAGATCAGTAGTTCTAGTGATTACTTCTACAAACATACATACTTACAATTTCACCTGTCTAGAATTTTAGTATACATAGAAAAACTATGGGTAGACTAAAAAACTGTAGATCTACAGTTAAAACTGTAAGGGTTGGATCAAACCAAACAGATCAACCAGCAGCTGTCATATCCATACGTTATCAAATTTCAATTGTTTTTCAATCTCATTCGTAAAAATGACCACACCTGTTTCATGTATTAAGCCACTTTTAAATAGATTCGTTATTAAAACGTAAAGTGTTATGTTACATCAGTCTAGAAAATCATAGTACCTACATAAAATCAAAATATTAAATTAACTACGATAATAGTTTTACAATGATCTTACAATATGAATGCACAGTTTTACAATGATCTAATAATTTGAGCATTCATATAGGTACCTAAAAAAATATGGAGAATTCCTAGACTATGCAAGTCCTTTATCTGTATTACATTACAATGCATAATGTGAAAGAAAATAGCCAGCAATGCGACAACGACAAACAGCGATGTATTCGACTTGCCCGTTTCCTCTTGTCGTTACCATCCGGGATGCACGGTGCACCACACCTCAGTTGTTTGTCTTCCTCCTTCCTGTAAGTGTCTAACTTGAACTAGTAGCGTAGTGGCTAAACTGTGGTAGAGATGTGATAGAGCTTGCAAAAATATCTATAGACTAGCGGCCCGCCCCGGCTTCGCACGGGTATTTAGCAAAAAATTCTAAATTTGAATACACACACATCTCCTCTCCCGTACGGCCTGTACCCCAGTGACGCCTACATTGCATATTGTGCTGCCTAGCTAGCCGAGCAGGGTGAGCGGCTACCACGCAACTTTTTCTAATACTTACATTTTTAAACTATGATATCTTTCGAATGGAATGTTCGAATTGAAAAATTCAAAAAGTTATATAAATTAGGTATTGAAGCAGTTTTGAATATGAAGTAATTTATTTTGATAAGGATTAATACCAAGGTACAAATAAAGAGCCTTTTTTAGCGGCGGCATTTCACTTAAATTTTTAAAATAAAAGAACACTTATTGTGATGTAAAGAATATTTTAGGTAATTTTTTTACACCTTGGGTTACATTATTGGAGTTTTAGTAAGGAACCCTAATAGTTTTAAAAATATTATATAGCCTATGTCACCCGGGGATAGTGTAGCTTCCCAACAGCGAAAGATTTTTTTAAATCAGTTCAGTAGTTTCCGAGCCTATTCAACGCAAACAAACAATCAAATCTTTCCTCTTTATAATATTAGTTTAGACAACAGAGAAAGGTTTTTGGTATTTTAATATTTAATATAATTTTTTTTTATAATATTCTTCGTTAAAATCTCTGTAAAATGGTCGTTTTGTAGTTTTATATAAGTTCATAAAAATGCTTTTAAGCAAAGCATAGGATATATTAAATTAAATGCGTACCAACATAAGAGTGTAGAGAAGGCTTAAGCTCTAGGTACCGCCAATCATTGATCAGCACTTTATATTTCTCAATAGTGGCAATAGGTCATCTACCTATAATTTAAAATTATAAATTCTATAAATTTTGTTCTTAAATAGTAAATATTGAATATAATTGTTATAGTGTAACGTTCATCGAGAAATCACGCAATACACTGCATAGAGCCAGCATCACGCATGCTAGATCGTTGTAAATTGGGACAACAGATGGTGACAGGCTGCCGGCGGCATTGTTTGATCAGCGGATGACGCCTGGCAATGCAATTAAAATGGAATCGCTACTGAACTCTACTTAAAAAGGGGTTGGCTCTACAATACGTAAACAAATTTTTAAATGTTTTATGATAATAAGTTATTGTAGGCTTGTACTATTAATTATTCTGTGTTGTAGCACAGAATACTAAAGGTTGTAGGTCTAATTTTAGCTGACGATAGCTTTAATCATTACGACATTTTAAAAAATGACGTTAACCTAACGATTGAAATGTAAGTAGGCACCTACCTAGATATATCTATGTTGACTTACGGCGATTTTATGGATTTAATCAGTAACGTACCTACTTAATTCTAGTAAAAAAGTCTGAAACAAATAAAAAAATATTTTATTAAAGAAGTGTGACTGTGTGATTCCACCCCAAAAGAGGAACGTAGAACGAGTCAGTCATTATACAAGCAGTATAGCTCTAACTCTTCAACCACGACGTACCTACCTACCTAGGTATATAGGTACCCAAACCTATTCAAAAATACTTAGTTGAACCTGCTGTTCTGAGAAATATAACAAGACTTAATAAATGTAAAAAAGAATGGCAGAAATAACGTGTCGGTGCCCCGTGACCTATGCTACTAAGAAGATCGATCATTTGATGCACTGTCAGGTTGATTTGTGACCGCCGCCATTCGCGCTCTCCGGTGGAGTATAACAAGCTCCAGCTATTTTACTGTCAAATCTGGCCAGCTATCGTTCACATTCCTTGACCTGTGCCCTAAGATGCATCATGAGTCATGAGGTAGCGATGGTCTTTAGTTGTTGCTTTGAATAATGTTTTTCTATTGTGTAGCAGGCTTTTAATGGTTTTCTTGATGTCTGGGAAGTGCAAAGTTCAAGTAAAAGGAATACAGGTAGGTCCTGCGTGAACTCGAAACATCCTTCCTGTTATTACCTAGCCCATTCATATTATTGATTATAAAGTTTGAGAGCTTACATGGCATTTCAGGGTCATTTGATAAGTAATGAATGGTTAAGCGTAGGTGCCTTACTAATCTCCGCAAAACGCTGAACAAAACACAATGCCCTAGCGAATGCGCAGTTTGTTCGAAGTTGTCAGTATCCGATGAGTGGCCATAATATACCTATACATTCCAATCCAGTGACACACGCCATTGTATTTCTACCGATAAAATATTCCTAATAAAAGACAGGTTTAGAAATTTACAATTGAAATGCCTGATGTCCATTTGTGTGCTATCAAACAATGAAGAATAGCTAAAGCAGAAAGATAAACATTTACGCCATTATTCATATTGCATATTGGACATGTAATAAATACTAACTGGATGAAACACAGCTGCATTTGAACCTCCCAATAAACGTATTCCTCCTACCTGCGATTATGTACAAACATAGAAATTACTGGGCATTCTCATAGAATAATTAATTGAGCTAGGGTGACGAGCGCAGTGCAGTGCCGCGCAGGATTTTGCAAAAATTTTCGGGCACTTAATAGGTTCTGAGTACAAATGTTATCGGCAGACGTGTTGCTTACCATCAGGTGAACGACTGGCTCGTGTCTAAAAATAGTAACATAAGTACAATAGGTAACGTTAATTATTTTATTTTGTAATAGAAGTACTTATGAGCAACTGCCCCCGTATCCATATGTCCGTCAAGCGCAAATCTTATTTCGTGTTGAGCTCAGATTAGGGTGTAGATTCATTGCGACAATGTCCTGTGCTGCCATATATTGTCTCATAAAGTTTACCTCAACTTGTAGTTAACGTAAATTATTTTGGTATAAATAAATGCCTGAATCGACAATAATTAGGTCGTATCTTATTAGGTGAAGCTATACCTTAATTTGAACTCAACACGATATACGATTGGCGCTTGAGGGATATGGCTGGACGTGACAATGCTTTTAATAGGCATAGTTACCTTACTACCACAGAAATCTAAATTATATAGATTTTGGTGATTTTAATGCTACCTTGCTACTTACCTACCTATGTTATATGGGTAAGGATGGGTAAATTCGCGCAGTCCATTAGACTGGACATAGGTCGCGTATTCCGCTAGGCAATCATGCTTTATTCGGGTGAGTTCGCGCGCATCGCTGCATCGCTCGCCGATAACGGAGCGGGTCATCGCGCAGGAAGTGCGGCGCTTCAAACGGAACACTGCCACAGATAACAGCATTGAGCAACCGACGGCTACTGGTTGCTAACCAATCTCGAATGTTTTGTTATTCCATAGCGACAAATTTATTCTGGGTACTTTCTACTAAACAAAATGTCTACTGATTAAAAAAGTGTGCGAACGTTGTTGGCTTTTGGGTTTCAGCAGTTTCAGTGTACGTATACCTGGGGCTCTTAATATTTAATAACAGATTTTATTTTCGTATTAAGTATTTTTTAACAATTATGTACAAACATATAGAATGATAAAAACTAAACTAACCTACAACAAAATCAAAGAATGAAATTAAATATAAAACACAGAATTTAATAACATCAGTCAACATGAAAGACGTATAAATAAAAAAAGTTAGATTTTTAAATGTATCTAAGTGTCTACGTACGGTTTTCAATAAAGCCCTGGGAGTGCCCTGAGACGTGCGAATGTTCAAACTATTAATTATTAAAACGCCGATATTGTTTCGTAATCAGTAATCACTACCAATCTTAAGTGGCCAGATCGTCTGTTGGACTAGAACTCCTCAAGGGGGCATCTCTTATGTCATGCGCTACGATAACCTAGGAGGTAGTAAATATTTCATATATCTACAATATCAGCAGACGCTGCTGTACATTGAGCGATGGAGTTGCAATCTGGCACCTACCTAATCACTACATAGTATAAAACAAAGTCGCTTTATCTGTCCTTATATCCCTATGTATTCTTAAATCTTTAAAACTACGCAACGGATTTTGATGCGGTTTTTTTTAATAGATAGTGATTGAAGACGAAGGTATATATGTATAATAACCTTGCGAAGCCGGGGCGGGTCGCTAGTTTATTAATATTTTGTTGTAAGTCCTTCCTGTTTGAACCTAGATAACATTTCTTGCCGTTCATTTTCTGAACTAAAAGCCGATTCTATACCACATACCTAAATTGAATGCGTCAGTCAAGCTCACCGCTCAACTTTCGTACTGACAATTCATACCTGGCTATAATAGAACTAGCTATGAATAGTTTGCATGTAGGTACTGTCTGTTAACATTGCTGACAACAAAACAACTACGTGGCCCGCCGTCAGTTGCTTCAACTTTACCAATTCAAGCGAACTTATTCATTTCTCATTTGGGATTCCTGACGTCAAGCGGGCACATAATCAGCGTCCGCCGAACACCATAAATCGATTCATTCATACGACACGTTTCGCTCCATCCATAAAAAGGCTATAAATAAAAGATGGAGATCAGTCAAGGAAACGACTTCTACCAGCAGTCTGACGTCAGATACAAAGGTAAAGAAATTATTCGTTTCTTTTTGACGTAGTGTTTACGTATTTTGAGGAAAGATAGTCCGTTTATACAATAAAAAATACAATAAGATGAAGATGTGATGCGACATGATTAGGTACCTACGTTTGTATATGAAGTCAGTTGATTTATTTTGTTTTTGTATAGATGGTATTATTATCCAATCAATGCAGACTTGCGGACAGTTGTGGACACTACCTAGTATTTTTTTTATCATACTGAATGACGAGACGAGCTGGTCGTTTGCCTGATGGTAAGCAATACGCCAGCCCATAACAATAACAGCACCACCCAAAACTTTGTTTTGCAAAATCCTGCGCGGCGCTACACTGCGCTCGTCACCCTGAAACAATTAGCTGTGGAGTCTCAAAATGCCTAGTAATTTCGCTTCGTATTCCAAAACGCTTTAAATTGTGACATGTTTACGTTGTTAACATGCTCCCACTAAGTTTGAATACCTACCTACTACAAATCGCAATCAGCGCGAAGTATGATAAATAATAAGACTGGACTGTGTGATGGTACAACGCTCATTCAGTTATCGTTTCTACCTACCCACCAATATGGAGAACACATGTATATTATACTATCATTCAAGCTGTTGACCTTTCAAAACTAAATTCAACATTTGAAATGCTGAATACGTAAGTAAGAGCGATATCTCTGTGAAGTCAGGTAGTCTGATTTTAGGGGCACGTGGCGACGACGTCTTTGCCTTTCGATGCCACGTTGCGTCAATGGCCTAATCAAATCTGTCAATGAACAGATTACTTACACACGAGACATTCAACCGTAAGTAACTCTATTCAGAAAACGCTGAAAAACAAGTTATGACATCATCCGGTTTTATTGGACCTCGCGCCAAGTTTCGGAGATAAGTGGCAATATTCATTTTTTCGCGTCGAGTCTGGCTAGTGGGCAGTGCGGTAAGTTGCCAAGATAGAATTTCTCCACCAAATGTGTTCTATGCATGCTTTCTTTATTTATGAGGTTTGTGTGCAGCCAGCAGAAGCTTCGCATCGTTGCTTGACTTATTTCTGAAAGAAATATTACTATGGTAATTATAATAAGCTTCTTTTTAAATCGACTATCAAAGTAATCGTGAGGCTAGTTCGAGTGTTAAACGGGTTTAATCTTTGATCTACCAGTTGTACTTATATGAGCATTATATGATAATTCAATAAATTATCGTGCATTCATCCAAAGAGATAGAGAGAGTAATAAAACTATTACGTATTGATTATCTTCGTTGGGATTTTGGGATAAATAATAAGTTATACGGCAACACTGCAGTAAGCTTATCTCACTTCGGGTTGATATCGTACAAATTGGCGACGTTGCAAACCGCGGTCAACGGGTCACGCAGCCCCAAAGATAAAAAAGTGCTCTCGATGTCGCGGCGACCTACGCGCCTGCGCTCGCGCCGCGCCGCCTCCGTTCTGCCTACTCCGTCTGGGATTCTGAATGATGCAGTACCTGCCTACCTGTGTGCAGGTTTTGTGTAATGAGAAAACGTAGTGATTAATTTATGTATACAGGTAATGGTATACAGGTAGTAATTTGTAAACATCTGAATTATCACGGCTGAAATTGGAATTACTCGTTTCGTTAAATCCACAAAGACTTGAAGTCACCTAATGCTTCACCTAAATGTCCATTCAGATTATTTATCGCTCTTAAATATTTTGCCACTTCATTGGTTTCTGGGTTCTTTGCCACAGTATACATTTTAATTTTAAGTAGGTAGACAGTCGCAGAGCTAAGAATAAAATAATCTCTCTATTAGCAAGGTCTTAAAAATAGTATTCTTAATAAGGAGATTAATAATTAGTTTTGGTGAATTATATCGAATTTTATCTAATCAATATGAATGTCTTACCTTCCAAAACTGTTAGCTACTCTTAAATCTTAGTACTTATTATATCAGCATCTTGACAACTCTTAAAACTATTTAGAACCTTTTCTTTAAGTACCTAGGTGTAGGTATTAGCCGCAGTTAGGTAAACCCTAGAGCAAAATGGTAACCAGTCCGACCAAAGGCTCGCCGGTCTCTGGGAACGCGACTAGAGCAGTTCAGTGGAAGCGAGTTGGCGCGATCCAGTTTTTGTGTAGGCAGGCAGGCTCGTGGGAGCAGACTAGCCTATTGATTTTTGCTTCACCTGGCTACTGCCGCACTTATCAATAACGAAGGTGCTTGTCTCGTTTTCAGGCTTAATTGGAGTAGTTTGTGCCGAATTAAAACGAGGTTTCGTGGCATAGTGCGCATTGCATGCACATCCAGTAAGAGGGTGGGTATAATTCTTCCGCTGGCATAAACTTACACCATGCATTGGTAATGGTGTAGCCTAGGAAACGCCACAAAGCTCGTCCAAGTCGAGATTAACTGCTTTTATTGTTAACCAAGTAAGAGATTTTTATATTTGTGGGGCGATTATCATTTTCGACAATAGTTTGAATACGCTCAAGGACGCCAGTTCCTAATGTCATAGTTTATTGTAATGAAATGTAATAATTATTATTCATACCTATAATTGATTTCTTTTTATTGTTATTTATTTTGTATTTTAATATCTGACATTATGTAATTTAATTAATTGGAATTGTTTTTATGTAACATCTAAAATAATAAGTGTAATTGGCTTGTGCCGTTCTTATTGTAATAATCAATAAATAAATAAAATAAATAGTCACATTAAATATAGAAATAGGAATAATAAATTAAATTTTATTACAGTAGGTAAAATAGGTATAAAACCAACTATCATGGTAATGCCGGCTGGGTTCAAACCATTGTTTTCGAGAAAATAGATCTTCATACATTATTTCTCATCGAGCTCCAAGACATTTTAAATAAAAATGAAATTATATTTTTCTTTCCCAACGAGCTCCAAAAGTTTGTTTGAAGTACGGTCAGCAAAGTGAACGTTCACAATTTAATTTCAATAATGAAATCGAGGACAAAGTTGAGGAGTGTCTTATTAAATGGCGTGATTCTTACATGAACAGTTTTTTTAGTAGGTAATTAGTAAAATATGAATACTCAAAATTTATACATAACACATACGACATAGACAGACATAGCCGCTTAAGTATATTAGTATAGGGCTTAGATGGTACCTGTCCTACTATACCCATACGACTAAGTACATTTAAAAAAGTAGATTTAATGATAACCATTTTTTATTACCTATATTTCGGTGTAAATTAGCATGTCATTAAAACGGTAAAATTTGTAAGGTGTATTTTTGTTGACTCTACTTCGCTTAATCCCATGTGAGAAAACTGAGTTGCTAAATATTTTGCTATTTAAAACTCTGTCACTCGATGGGAAATCATTTTGGACCTTGTTTGGGAATAAGCCGAAATTCCCACCTATAATTATTTTATCGTAGGTACCTATTATTTTCATTCTTATTCCCATAGCCTACGTTACAAATTACTATTACCGGTAAGCTCGACAGGTTTGCTTTCTAGTCTTTTTTCCCAACCGATGTATTAATTTGCTTCTGAGCTGCATTCTATCGCGTTTATTATCACTGGACAAGTCACGGCTAATTGCTGACTGGTCGAGATCCGAGTAATAAGACTTGGCTATCACAATAGTGATTATATTCATTATTCCAGTAGGTTTATACAGAGATTGCTATGCGAGTAGAAACCTAGTACAATTGTGGCTTACAAAGTGAAATAAATAAAAATAGTTATGTTTCTCTAACACCAAAACTGTGTAATATTTGTACACCTACAAAGGCCGAATTTTGTTAAGAAATACTACTGCTATATCACCTTACAATATTGTAAACAAAATCCTTACGAATAAATTTCATTTCATTTCAATCAAAATCTCTTTATTCAGTTTTGGCATCACAGACGCACTTATGTACGTCGAATAATAATAATAATAATAAATGAGACCCCTGACCGCCCGTGTGCCTTAACTGACCGTCCGGGGGTGGAGATGCAAGAGCTAAGAACTAAGCTCCAAGGGTGGAAGTGTTAAAGGGCATAACGCCGGGAGTAGCGTTCAAGTGAAACTGCAGCACACCTCTCAACACCCTTTAGCCACCCACACCAACGTTGCCCCTCTCGTCGCCAATGAACGGTAGCCCTTATAGGGGGCCCGTTTAGTGGGTGGCGAGTCACCACCTGCCAAAATATTTTCTTACGAGACGGAACTGCCAGGTGCCGAGGTCTCATATCATAGACCGGCTCTCATCCATTAAAAATTCACCTCAATAGCCCAATCATAAGTAATTTTCATATCTTCAATAATAGTCCTCGCACTTATCGGGGACTGTCTTTGATTGTATCTTCTAATTATGCACTTAGACACAGTCCCCGATAAGTGTTGCCCATTACATATCTAAATTAAATGTTCTAAAAGGCCTCTACGTGTTCGATGTCCCCGCGCAAGCCTTCCAAAGGACCGGGTGTATAACCCGTGAGAAAGAGCGACATAATAATAATAATAAATTCATTTATTTCAGGCAATAATACAGTTAACCAATTAAAAGTACCAGAGGCCCATAAAATATGTACCTTACAGACTAGCATAAATACAATTTATAAACACTAAAGCTACGATTAGGGAATTAATTTCGGCTTCTCCTGCCTGTAGCGTCGGAATACTATGCCTTCGGGCCAAAACTCAGGAGCCAGGAACGTCTCCTTATATTTCGCTGAAAGCCGGAGCACGAAGGACTTGAAACTCGTCGTCCTCGTTGACTTCAACCTCGACAGCGACAACAGGTTCAGCACCTGGATCCGTTCGCCGCACCTCTCCTTGATATACCGAACGACATCGTCTCCCGACGTGCTCTGGTCAAATTATCACCATGATTTTACCACTCTATTTCATTTCTAAGTCAGATCAAAGAATATTTATTTTATTTGCGAAGGACTCCATAGTTCATGCCATGCCCCAAACATGCATGGTGTTCATAAAACAATATACCTACCTATATTGTTTAGGTACCTACTTAATTTGAATGGTTACCACAGAATAAATTATAGTTATTTCAGAGAAGATGCATTTAGTTTTTTTGAAGTCTACCTACAACTACTTACTGAATAAGATTTAATAATCGCTATAATAATATGACCAGTCTGATAGTGTGTATTGTGATTTCGGTCTTACGAGTAGGTTTCGTGTTGCTAACCTTCCGGCCGAGTCTCCAGCGCAATTATTATGTGGCAACTGACACCAACGCAACGCCCTGGAAACCGGAGGCTGTAGCCAACCTTACGAAAGTGAGTCTGATATTACGAACATAAATTACTGTGCCATACATCTCAACATAGCATAGGGCATGCTTTTAACTCTAGAATTGAGATAGGTACTGATTTTTATTCTTTTTAAATTACTGGCATTATTCTCCTCTCTGCATGGTTGTCTGCAATAGCTCGCTATGAGCGATAAGATCGCTAACCAGCGATCTTAAAAACACTTTTTGGTAAGTTTACATTGTATCGTAAGTTTATAAGGCTTTTAGTATTTCAATGAAGAGTTTTTGATTAATCCATCTATATCTTATCTTTGTATATGTTTCTTTTATCAGTAATTGAATAGGTATAATTAAATATATAAGTAACCAATTATATTTCTTTTTAACATCTCCATAAGCTTCTCTAAGTACCTACCTGAGTAAATAGGTACGCACTCAGGTGTACATTGTTCTTTCCTCTCTGACCCTTAAACGTTCACATAACTTACTATATCTTGTTCTGGGTCTAGTACTTATGTAGTCTGATTAGAAACAAAATCGATTCTAGATTTAATAAATATACTCGTAGAAAACATTTTCCTAACCCTATCCAAAGATCTAACAGAAAACAGTAGAGCTCAAAGTTTAAACACAAAGTTGATCTTTGTACCTATAGACCTTGCCGATTATCCAATCAATCGCACAGGAGCACGACACTAGTGTAAATTCCATCATGATCGGATGTGGCGGACGGAGGAGCGGACGCGCGTCCGCCCGCCGCGCGCTGCGCGCCGCTCCGGCCATCGGTCCATCGCGGACGCAGATACCCGCATCCGGTGGCGGCTGTCGGTAGGGGCGGCATCCAATGGAAATTGGAAAAAAAAGGTATCGGACTAAAAAGATTCCAGATGAAAAAAATCCGGACATTGCGGTGGGTAGCCTTGGATATGAAAGCTTAAAAGTAACCACCATCCACGTGCTCACGAAAGGATTCTCTAAAACCGCACCGAAGAGTGGAGTCAAGATGTCAAGAGTGCAAAACCTACAGTCGTTGACACAAAAATATAACAATAATATATATAATTTATGTAAGTAAGTACCTAGATATACCTATAAGTTTCTAGTCCAACCTAGAATGTGAAAGATGGCGCGTCACGTGTGTTCGTAAACCGTGATGGATATGATAGGTACTGTACCAAAAACAGTCGCAATCGCAACCGCATGATGAAGAAGACGCTGTGGGACAGGCAAACGCGGAAAAGAAACAATATGCGAAGCAGATTAATTGGGATTAATCTGGCATAGCCTTTAGAAGTGTGGTAAGTGGTAACCCTTGATAACAATGAGCGCCCTGATGTACGCAATCAGCCCGGCAAGGTAATGAGGGCGTGATAACAAACGAGACGCAACCGATGGAAATTGGCAGATTTATTGGAATATAGCTTCTATATACAGTCTATAATAAACCACCCTTTTTGGGGTTCCCCGCTATTAGGTAAACTGCTTGTAACCATCAAAACTAACCACATCTTTAAATGACGTAGTTTTGGTCTCTTATCAGAAACAAAAAAAATCACAAAATCAGATGCCCGCAACCACTAAAAAACACCGCTCATCGCGTGCTTTACGGCTTCCGTACCATATAGCCGTCGCGTTGCTAAAAATAGCTTCTATACTTTGTAACTTTTATAAGCCATATCTAATCGCAATCATAAAGTAGCGTGTTTAATATCGCCCTCGGCAGTCGGGGTGACGATGACGTGGTACTCTTGAATTTCATTCATGCCTAGGGGCCACCTACGCACGCACCCCCCTTAATGCCTCCCACCCCACGCGGCCGTTACTTTTCAATGGATAGCAGTGCAATGCAAAGTAATACTCGTTCGTGGTTTCTATTGTGAGAAGTATTGTGTAGCTCTTTGGTTATTTATGAACTTTACTTCTGAAGAAAATACAAGTGTATTTTGTTCTGTACCTTGTCATAATTTTATTAGGTATAGCTTAAGGTTGTGGAGTGATTGAACTTAGTACCTACTTAACTTTAGGTCCTTGACTTGTCGCTCTAAGTTCTACCTGTGGTTCTACCCTTGTGGTAGTTATAATAAGATATAGATTGAAATAGATAACTAGTAATAATAGATATAATGAAAAATGTATTAGTTACAGAATACTAAAATGTATATAAAATTAAATTATTGGGTAGGTATATAAAAATGGTTCAATAGTAGGTAGGTTTGTATGTGCTCTACTGAGTACCTTACTTATCACTTGTAATTTTAATCTCATCCTATTTTCAAAAGTCTGTCAGAGCGCCTGATCGATGCGACGCGTGACCAAAATGCTGGGACTTATTTGGCTCAACGTATCAGTATTGCAATCCAACGGGGCAATACTGCCAGCATCTTGGGTACGCTGCCAACTGGTAGTGGGTTGGAGCATTTGAGCTACCTATAGGCCTTTAATGGTCTATGGGTTGTCCAATTGCTTCTACTTGTATGTAGTTAGTTTAGTTTTAGTAAGTAGAGTGTAGTTTGTTTTGAGTAATAAAGGCATTAACCAGTTAAAAAAAAAAATTAATCTTGTAGGTATATCTCCTCACACACGACTAAGTATATTTTCTAGTCGCAAATCGATCATCATCATTCAGATTTCCTTCTAACGTAAGGCAAGGATTATGCAAACACTTTCCAGTCACGTCTCCCTATCTCGTGAATGGAGGGAGCGGTAGGGGTGGCGTCGCCGACCTTACTCACGCATTTCATAAGCGAATCCGTAGCGACAGCCCTGCCGGCTGCGCTAGAACTAGAACTGACGATTACCACCGATTACTACGTTCATGCAACTGTGAGGTATTGCGCGACAAGGATATTGGTGAACACTTCCAACATTGGAACTAGCTGTGTCGCATTCAAATGATAATCCTAATTTATGTCAAAGCAGCGCTTCCAATATCGGCAAACGTAGAGTGGAAGAATCTGCGAATAGATGGACCAACGATATACGCAGGGTTGCTAGTAGTGACTGGAGAAGAAAAGTCGAAGGCCGGGCTCAGTGGCGTGCCATAGCACATAGGAAAGGCCTATCTATGTCCAGCAGTGGACTGATATAGATGTGTCACTGTATGACAAATAAGACCTGAGCTAATCAATCAACATACTTACCTATTATCTGCTATTATTTGACTCACCAAGAACGAATGGCATACATGCCATTTAATTGCCGTCAACACAACACTCGGCACTCTAGTACACAACACTTAAGTCCAAAACAGTGTCCAAAAACAGGGACTTAATTTAACCTTATCACCCGAAATCATGCCATTATGTTATTTCGCACCTCTAGCTCGATAGCGTCTAGAGTCTAGAGCCTGAGTTACGTAACTAATTGATATAGTTAGGTACCTAGGTGCCTAATTACAAATTATTAACAGAACAGCTGTACGCGTACACTGTAGAATGAGTTGAGTTGTCGGCAATCAGATTAATTTAACGCGACAACACAGAATAATATACAGTTACTACACTCAACGCAAGTTTAGTCACAGATTGAAAAAAATTTTTACTGAAGGTCACAGGTTCTATAATAGTTAGTGCGTAAAGATGGCATTCATGGTAGACTATCTAGTTAGAAGTACTAACTGGTAAAAGGTACTTTTACCATAAAACTCACGCGAACACGCTTTTAACTAGTTAGTCTACCATTAATGCCATCTATACGCACTATAGAACATTATAGAACCTGTAACCTTAACTAAAATACTTTTTAACCGACTTCAAAAAGGAGGATTTTTTATTTTTAATTTTTTATGTTAGTTATCTCAGAACTCCGTCATTTATGAACCGATTTGAAAAATTCTTTTTGCGTCGGGTTCAGTATAGCTACGAAGTGGTCCCATATAAATTTCATCGATATGTGACCTTGGACTTCGAAGATACATTGAAGTCAGTTTTTGTTTTTTTCTAAAAATTAATTATTCACTAGAACCAGTCGAGTTGCCGCAATTGAATTGGCTGTCGGTCGGCCCTCGCCACAAACAGTCAAACAGAAGGATCATGGCAAAGAATAAAGAGCAAGAGCAATAGCACAGGCAATACCATCAATAGCATTCAGCTGATTTCAGCTACGATAATAACTGCTCTACAAGTTTAAATTATTGCAGGTCGATACGAGCCTGATGTGCCTGATGGTGGGACTGATACGGCAGATCATCAGTTCGTAATTGATCATATCCACATTCATAATATCACTTACCTGTTTGCGCCGACAAGATCGTCATCCTGAAACATAATGTTTCAAATGCTGCTTATATTCAATATCTAACTCTGACAGTTACATTATCTTATTCACAGTATCTCCCGGCTGGAAGTAATGTCTCTTCTCTACTGTACCTATTTGAACTACGTCTGGACATTTAGCTGGTAGTATGAATCCACGTTCTTTGCTTCTTTTCGTAATAATAATAATATTGTTTGAACTGTGTCTTTGGCGACTTAATAAATATTGAGGAGATAACCTCATCTAAAACTTAGCTTAGCGGACAAAATCATGATAAAAATATATAATATATATACCTATGCAAAAACCTATTGTATCCTATGTACAAATAGAAAACAAATCAACTTCCTTTAGCCAACGATTTTGTTAGAAAATTCTAAGGAACTGTACCTATGTCTATGTTTGTGTCAGGTCTGTATTACCTAATCTTTAGTGTCGTGAGCCTACGCTACTACGTCCGCCGGAGGATGAGGCGACGCGGGGAGGAGTGGGCGACGCGTGGGCCGCGGCGGCGGCGTGGGCGAGCAGTCGCACTCGCTCCCGCTCCCTCGCCCGCTGCCCCTCATCACCGTACATGCACTATATGTGAGCATTCGCCCAATTTGTGTGTCACAGCCGCACGGTGAAGTGACACTTTTCAATACGTTACGTCATCAGCGTGGTATACCCGGCTGATGGATCCTTCGACCACAAAATAGCTTCGACCGTTTGAACATGTAATTAGCATCTGAAATTGAAGGACATCGTAATTGTTCACATGTAATTAGCAGAACTTCACAGGGCTACCAGCTGTTCCGACCAAGATCAGAAAAACGCCGCTGTCGTATATGGTTGATGAATGGACTCGCTTGTATGATTGAAATCATTAAATGGATAAAAATACCTAACGTCTTTACTAATCAAAAAAAGTGCGTATGTTGGCGAATCGATTATGGATACCAGAATATCAGCTTACTGCTGCAGCTACTGCTGCATGTATACAAAAAATATTCCGAAAACCCGTGAGAACCCCGGTGAGGTTGGTTTATGACTACGGCGACACCGTCTCAAACGATGTCCTACGGCAACGACTTTCCTATTTTTCACGTCACTCGTCAGGTGGATACAAAATGCTGAGTTTATTCGAGATCGATCGGAGCGCTTCGGGCAGCGGCGGCGCTCGGTTCGGTCTCGCTCGGGCACGGTCGGGCGCGCTCGGCTGCGCGTGCGACGCACTCGGCCCTGCAGGAAACAGGAAGTGGACTAACCGCGGGCTTCCGCTCCCATTCGAGCCGCTCGCTAGCTGCCGGACGCGCACTGTTTCATTCACAACTCTTGTATTTTGTGCCGTTCAAGTAATATTATCTAGTCGGAGTAAATGTCTTCGTGAGCTTTAAATTACACACCAGTAGGTACTTGCCAGGAAACGTACCTGTATAAGCGTAATTCGAGACATGTTTACGAAACGCTGTCGCTTTGCTTAGCGCTCGCCCGCTCAGTCCGAATAATCGTTTCTAACGAAGTGTTCTGATCAATATTATAATCAATCGGACATAAAACAAATGGTATGTTGTCTTTGCAGTCACAAATGAGATTCCGTTCATTATTTTATTGAACAAGGCCTTTATTAGCGTCTGCCGCCAAAATCGAGACAAGTCAATTGGTTGTATGTTTGTCCGGGTGGAATCTTGCAAGCTGAATCAGAACCACTTCCTATTGTCCTACGAAGTTGAAATTTTGCATACATGTCAAAGTCCGTTGATAATACAATATTATGGACGGCCAGCTGATCTGATGATGGGAACGGAAAGTGGGCAATGGAACTCCTTGATTGATAATTGTAAACTCCTAGTGTTTGGGCTCATTTTAATCTGCTTACGATTCCGATTACGAACTTGTTAAAGGCTTGTATTGAAAAACATATTTTTCAACAAAAGATCTTATTACTATTACAGCTGTGACAAATGTTTTCTACAACTTCCTCCTTGCGTCGTTTCCCCAAGGCTGGGGGTCGTGACCACGTGACCTTCTTTCTTTCTACAACTTAACGACAATCAAGCTTGACTATTTGATTCATTGAAGACTGCGGAAACTTCGATGAATGACTCTACCAAGTTCATTCTTATTCTATTTCCGCTTTTTGTCTTTGTCTTGCACAAATAAACTTTACTCGACTAGAATGAGATAGAAGTAATGTGTTAACTGCAACAAAAATAAATGTAAGGGACTGTAAAGTAGGGGAACATATGAATGCAGATCGTATCGTAGAGTACAACTTATTTGTTTAACTAATACAAGCGTCAATAGAAAAAAATGACACGTGACTGAAGTTTTTTAATTCACTCTTCCTCAATAGAAAGTAAAAAAAAAAGTAGAAAGTGTACTGGTCCAAAAAAATATAAAAAGCCGAAGGATCGACTCGCTAAGAAGAAGTAGAATGTATGCACTTCTTTAAAAATAGGTATGTATGTAAAATAGAAATGCTAAACGTGTGCGACACTGTACTGCAATTTTCGTACAAAATACAAAATCTCAATTACTATTGCAGGGGAGGCGCGAAATAAAAAAAAATTATTGATTTAATTATTGCTTTTAGTTTGGAATATAGATATCTATTCTCTACTTAGATAATTTTAAAGTATGCTCCTAGGTTCAGCGAGCGCTTCATCTATCTTATGTGTAGGTAAAATAATAGTGCAGCAGAGCGTAGGTAACGCTTGTTGTATTTGCCCAGTGCGGCGCTTATTTTTATGGTTTTGAAGGGTTTCATTTTAATTTCATTACAGAGTGCAACATACCTAGCTATAAATTAAAAAATAACTGCCACTTCTGTAAAGGAAACATTAAGAAGGAAATAATAATTGATTCGAACAGGGAACATACGTATCCGGTGACAGCGCACGGCCGGAAGTGATGCCATATCTACGCTTCGCGCTGCACTCGCCTGCACCGGAAGTGACGCGCCCCTTTCTTTCTTTCCCTCCTTCAATATGCGCTTGCGCTCATTGAGCGACCGTGGGAGAATCAGGACGGAACTAACCGTGACGTTCTCATGAATGAAGATTAACCATCTACTTACGACGTACGCGGCATTTTAAATAAAATAAACTACGTTAATGACTTCGCATTTGGCCGGTTAATGCCAACTGAATGAGTTGGGGATGTCAATGAAGTATTATGGGTTATTTTTACGTGACTATCGGTGACTTTCACGGATTTATTTTAGGTGGGTTACGTACATTACGATATCAGCTGCTGGCATGGTTACTTAGCGCAGTAGATGATGTTGATTTATTTAATTAATTTATTTTAAGCACCATTTTCAATTTGGTGGCAATGAAAATAATGAAAGTTTTCTTTTATTATTGACGTGGGTAGGTACATATAGGAAGAATGCTGTGCATGCGTAACACAATATAGAGTACTAGATAATCTGAATGAACTGAACAATACTTCAGAAATTTCAGAATACATTTTGTTAGCGCTTGTACGCTTATTTGGCACCTACGAGCTGCGCTGCGCCCCGCGGTTTCACCCACGGTTTCCCTGGATAAAAAGTTGTTAAATTCGCTTTGTTTTTTGTATTTAACTGAGTGATGAGATGTTTAGGTCGTTCACCTGAGGGTAAGCAACACGCTTGCCTTAAACAGCTGCAGCACCACCCAGAGCTTTGTTTTACAAAAAAAACACCCTAAGATAATAGCTCAAATGTCGCATAATGCCCAATATAACTTCGCTTCGTCACTTGAAACAGTGCCCTTCAAACTGGAACACAGTACCTTACAGTAACAGCACTCCACTGCTTCGCGTTCGAAAATTTGGCAAAGATGTGGTAGAACTTCCAAGTTGGAATTAGTATTTAATTCGAAGGATTCTGAGGAGTCTTATTGGTTTTCCTATCGGCTCGCTCCGCTCCGCAACGCTTGTGTGGATCGACACCCTAAAGAAATAAATTCACTGAATTAATTAAAGAATTCGTTCCGATTCTTTATAAAACTGGGTGACGAGCCGTTTGCGAAATTCGATGTCTATAAAAGTGAATAGTGTAGGCAGACTTGAAGTAGCAGCTGCTTCATTCAACTCCATATTCGTTCGAAATAACATACTAAGTCTGTAACCATAGATTTAACTTTCTACTTTATTACTAGGTGTTACAATACTATTTAGCTTGTTAGTTAACTTTATTATATTGAAATTAAGTAACGTGGTTACGGTTACCAGTATTTATGTAAGTTCCGTTAAAGGCTTTGAGCTCCCACCTTTAGAGCAATTTTATTAATAAAACAACTGCGTCCAAAATTTCAAAGTTATTGTCTTATTAAATGTTATTATTATTATATAATACTATACTTCTATAAAAAATCTTTGGATTTGACCCTATATTTTATATTATGTTTCGCTGATATCATTGTAACTCTCAAATCACCGAATGAAAAACACAATCTACTCCAGTAAAATAATGCTAGTTATCATTACATTGTCTCACAAATATTAAAATAGCAATCTATATTTAGCTGGATCAAGGATTAGGTATATTGAAGAAAGTGAACTGATAGGTAAATAAATAATAATACTCGTGTTATTATTAATTATTCCTATATAAAATCTTATAACAAGCTTTGCCGAAAAACGTGAGCGCAAAGCTTGATCTATTATACCACGGCGCGCGGCGCAAGTTACCAGAATAGCTGAGTCATCTTTTTTAAAAGAAGAGAAGAACAGTTCTGCGAATCTCAAGCAACTTATGTGGTTTAAGGCCCCTTTTCCCCAAGGAAAGAATACGGCATACAGCCGTGGGAGCCACACAAGATAGAGGCAAATAGCAGTTCCCGTTTTCGATTAGTTTAGATCGAGATATGACTGAACAGAATGGAGTCATTTACTGACGCATTATTAACAATGTTAAAAAATAATGAATGAATCGCTCTGGCCACTCACAAGCCGCTGCTGATAAGTAGATAAGTTATGAATGGTAGGTTTGAATAGAATTTGATTAAGTATAGCATCGCCCAATGAATTGTTTTTGACATTTAGTTGTTAGTAAACATGGCTATGAATGTACGGGGAATATTTTTCGCTGATCTCGATGCATACACTCTTTTCTTTTCTTGTTAAAGGTCTGTTCAACCAAGGTTTATTAGTTAGTTTAAGTACTTACTTTAATCATCTTAGTTACCATACATAGCGTTGTAGTTGTAGGTAGTAAAATAGAGCCAGGCCTAGGTAATGTTACCTATGAGGCATCTTCGTTTTTATCAAACAACCAATAAAAATAGATAAGACAATTAAAACTTGTTTTTGTGCCGATTTGTATGCGCTCGTTGCTCACGCCAATCAACTTTACGTGGATTCAATCTTCTGATATTAATAAACTATACCTAAACTTCTTAGTCTTGCACATGTTGGGCGAAACAAAAAACGATGTCTTGAATGTGCTTAAGAGTGAAGTGTCCGCGATTGATAAAATTTAGTCTGGCTGCCTGAATGAAACCATCTGGCGCGCCAGGTGTGCTGCCGTCTTGCCTCTCAGAGCCCGGACAAAGGGTGAACCACTTCTGCGAATAAAAAATACGGGTAGGTGGGTAGGTAGGCACTCTTACTTTCAGACTTGAGGGTCTAATGCAGGTAGCTGAAAGATGTTGGTGAAGAACAGTTTTTGCTGGGTCTGTGTAAGGCTTGCCATAAGTATATACTTAATAAATGGGGACATGCCATTGAAGTTAAATATCGCTAATATTATTTCACATGTAGTTAGATCTCTTTCTCGTCGGGGTAGAGCTTACTAGGCACATAATTTAACACTCAACCAAACAGGAATAAACTCTGTAAAAAAAATTAAAAAACATATATGTACGTAAATGAACACCAGAGAACGATTTAAAAAATAATGAATCGTATGCTTAAATGGCTTAAAGTGCACACCTATATGAGAAAAGTAACATGGGATGGTACCAACGCTACATAAACCATGTAATCATAATTACGGGCGCACCTCTCTCTTCCAACAGACCGACCACGGATCTCTATTTTTACATGCCGCGAACTTAAATTAATTAGTGCCCGTCATTTAATCTGAGGAGCTCTCGTAGGTGGGTGCGTTCGTTCCCACGCTGCGCCCGCGCCGCCGGAAACCGTCCCCCGTCCCCCGCACGCCGGCCCAGCCTCCACCGACGCCCGCGCAACGATGCTAAGCCCCGAATCGATCCATTGCTCACGCATTCGGCTCCCTTCGAGCCTAAAAACTGCCTGATCCAGTCTCTCAGCTGCGAAACCGCGACGAAGACACGCATAGCGAAACGTCTATTCATAGAACATCCGGCGATCCCTTTTACAGCTAAATTGCGCTTCCTTCCGCTTTCATGTGCCGTCGAGACTCTGCAGTTCAGCCAGTTACGACGACTTTTAAAATAGCACATGCTATTATCGTGTTTATGAGTTAGCAACGCTGCCTGCTCAAGATGGTATGGACTATTAAGGCATATCATAAATGCCGATGCCGTTTGTTCATTGTGTGGGTCTGCTTTTTGAAATCACGTTCCTTGAACTGTTATTTTTTTATACAAGGCGTTTTTTTTTGCTAAGGGACCGGAAGGAAGTTAGTAGGTAGTTACTAGTGCCGAAAGGTATTACGACGGCTTTGTAAGAAGTTGTCCTTGGCGGATGTTACTAAACGCACTTCCTGTATTTTGCCAGGGCCTCATTGTATACATCGAGGCATGCAGTGCCCGATGGAATACAATTGTAATTTACGCTGCAAAAACTGCTTATTCTTAGTTTGGCCAACAATGGGTGGAAATGACGGTTTACAAGGCCGATCATTATCCGTCCATGAGAGATCTATCTGATAAGCTCTTCACGTCGCAAGTTATGTAGTTATTTTCATAATTCTGCTAATCTGCTTAGAAAATTGTTTACAAAACTGTACCAGAAAATAGTTTTTAGAAAAAAACAAGAACGGACTTCAAGACTAAGCTTACATTTTTTGTTTTTGTTAACTTTTTCATAAAGTGCAGAATCAATTTCGATAAAATGTATATGGGACCACCTCTGAAGTATGACCTACCAAACAAAAAAAGAATCATCAATCATCAAAATCATCAAAATCAATTCATAATTGTCGGAGTAATCGCGTAACAACATACAAAACAAAACATACCGTCGAATTGAGAACCTCCTCCTTTTAAGTCGGTTAAAAAGGTGATTCACTTGCAAATGTAATTTAGTCATGGGTGCAGGTGGAACAAAATGGGTGCAAAAATGAGTCATGCAACATACATATAGGTACATACATAACCTATCATAAATTATGTGTTGATGACCACACGCGTTCGAGATGTCAAGTTACATTATACCAGTAGGTATACCTACCATACTACTAGCCAACGCATAGGCGTGTTGGATTTATCGTGTGTAGAAAATTGCGACATTTGATTAGGCGTCAATAGGGGTACAATACAGTACAAAAACTCTTTATTAACCAGTAACATAAAAAAACGATTACAGATAAACCTTATAACTAGGATAGCGCAATTGGCAGTCTTATCGCTTAGAGCGATCACTTCTAGACAACCTGGGGTACTGCGATACAAAGAACTAAAACGCGGGCTTGAATAATACATGAATTTGTGTTGTATCTAAATACTGCTCCTACGCTTTTTGAAACCTCAGATAAAACTGTCTACTCGAAGCTAGTTCGATCAAAACAATAGTGAACATGTCATGTATCATCCGTTTAGTCAACACGAAACAAGACCAAAAACACAAGCATCAGAAGCGAGTGAACAATAAAGTCTGCATTTAAAACATTTCTCCGGCGGAGTCCCAAGGACCCGAGCAGCAAGGCTGTAGTGTATAAAAGCAGGCTGAGGCCGCGGTGTCGACCTTAAAGGTTGCATCGGCCGTCGAACCCCTTGTTATATAACATGAAACGCAAACTTATGCGTTCTGTCGAGCCTGCGCAAGCCTAAAGGCAGTGGTGCTGAAACTTTTATTTAGGCCAGTTTCCTCGGTCGTCAAGTCTCCTCTGAAGACATAAATATAATAAATATAACATTATAATAACATTACTCGAAAGATATGTGAGTATTGAATTTGATATGATTTGAAAACTATTTAAATAGTTTCAAATTTTAAGAGGTCTGATACGTGCTTATGCAAAGATCAGATATTCTTTCAAAATGTTTCAAGATCAGGAATTCAGTACAACCAAAAAAATATACATAAATACTCCTACACCCGAAAATGTAATGAAGATTAAATTCTGGAAAAATAATTTGGAGTCTAACAACGACAACACGTCAATAGTGAAAGCAGAATTATTCGACGTTTTCAGTCGTTGACGTACATTCTAGGCTATACAAGTACCTATTTTAATTTTCTTATCGAATTAAAAGATTGACGGTCAGTTGCGCAGGAGTCTACTCAGCTTTATGGTCTCGGATCACCTTGGAGGCAGCGCGCGTGCCCGCAAACAAAGCCTTCCTCCCCGCGCCCCGCCCGGCTAACCTTACCGCCCTCACCCCCGCATTCAATAGGGAATAGGGATGTGGTTTAATTGAAAATCGATTTCGAAGAAAAAACTCATGTAATTTTTTAATAAGTTGCGTTCATTCTTGTTTAGTTTTTGTTAAATATTTGTTAAATTGTAAACTCTTCTTTATACATACTAGGTAAGTACTGATATAGTGCCGCATACCTATATGCGTAGATCAAAAGTCTTCATGAACACAGGAACAATAATAACTGATAATTTCTAGTAATATCATTGGTCGAGGTGCTTCGAAACTTGTCTTGACCAATGACATCGCTGAAAACGATTAGTTCTTGTTTTTTTATGTTCATGAAGAACTTTGCGGCACTATACACAGTCAACCAATTTTCCACGATGCCTCAGCCTGTCACCCGTTCTTATTCAGGAGTCGGGTAATATGATGTCGGGATAGAGAAACTGAATTGTCCACACGATAAGAAGAACGTCAAGTTTCTATTAAGTTTAGTCTTTCGAGCAATGCAAACGTATTGAGTAATATCTTATTATCTTATGACAAACTACGATTTGAAAATCGATAAAAAACCCACACGAAGTAGGTAGGTACATCCCTATACTACACACAAATACCTAATAAGCAAACACACTTTGTTCCCTCTCTGCGTCCAACACGGCGCAGGAGTGACAGAAATCCGAAACCTCTTGATTTTTTGTAGCTTTTTCTTATGCTTACGTCACAAATATCTAAACAGAAGCTTGTGCGGTGTTCTGGTTGACTGCATCTTGGCTTTAGATCTACAATACAACGGCACAATTAAGGTTCTCTCGGTGGCGGGGTATTTTCCTGACACGGGACGAACATTTGTGCATATAACTTCCAAATATATTTTGTTTCATTCCTGCTGAGTTGGATGTGGAACCATCATTGACTTTCATAGTTCACGACTCACAGACCATAGGTACTAAATCCAAGTTGATTAAATAAGGATTATGATTTTTATGAATATGCTCAAGACCTGGTATAAAAATCTAAGTACTAACTAAATATATTACAGTAACATAATTTATGGTCAAACCAGTTCTCGGGTGCACTGCAGCGCACATTCAGTAAAACTTGATGAATTAAATCGGTTGTATAAGGCGATGCGTGGTCGTCGAACGGGTGGTAGTAGGTAACTAGTAGGTACACTGTGGCGGAAGGCTAGGCCTGCCGCAGTAACTGTCAGCTATTCTGGGGATGGAGGCTACTAAATTTGGTAGTGCGCAGTGACTGTTACTTAAGCTGTGGTTACTGAAGCCCTGCCGAGGTCGGAATGCGTCGGCAGGTGTGCCCGAGCAGCCTCGGGGCTGTACTGTGGATATTCTTCAACCAATCCATCAAGTTTTTCAATGTCTGCTAAGACTGAAGCTTCTAAAATAAAATCGCTTGATCTTCAAGGAGGAATGATTCAGATATTTTGAGGGGATCAATCAAGTTTTTTTAGGACAGACCGTCAGTTTAACTGCTGTTTGAAATGTTGTGTATTTTATTATAAAATGATCCGGGATTAATTTTACTGCGATAAAACTGTAAAATATTAAAACTAGCTTAACAGTTGTTGTTTGTTACTTTACAAATTGTATATTCCCAATCTCACATCAACATCTTCAGAGTTTATCAGTACCTATTTTTCAAGATATCTACTTGAAGATCAAGGTTGACATGAATGTGGAATGAATACCTTGATTCGAGAATATCTCCACAATTCTTTCGTCAGCAGATTTCGGAAACCACATGTCATTTCCTTTACGGACCCCATGCGGGATGGGACAGGGAACGATAAAAAAAATATTCGACTCACAATGGATCAGACCAAGAGTTAGTTTGCAAATCCTCTTCATTCTGTATTATGTTTTTACGGTTTTTTTAGTGTTTATCGCAGGGTCTCTAAGCAGTAGGTATCAACTATCGACCATAGCATCGGTAGAATACTATAGTCCATGGCAATGTTTAAATTAATTGATTTTATTAATTAGGTACCTACTGGAAGCACCTTAGCGATTGAATAGTACTGGTTGAAAATAAAGCACTTGAAAATAAAACACAGACAGAGGTCAAATTAATGTTAAATTAGTAGTGTGGTAGTAGTGGGTAGCTTGCCCCTAGCCTTAGGTTTATGTTTATACATATATATACCTAATTTATACAGTCATCCTATATCTACCCAGCAGGTTGATAAAACAAAGGATAATCTACAAACTAAATACTTCTAGCTCGGATGTAAATAAATAACAAAACAAGATATGAGATAAACCACAACATATCTAACATACGTATACAAGGTATATATAAAACATGCATTATATCTCCAACTAGGTATAGAATCATAAGCATCATGAATCGCATCTTCAATGTAAACAAAGATACGGACAATTGAATCAAACAAATATTAAGTTGGTGTTTAATAGTATTTATGTTGTGAAAGTGATGCCGTTGGCACTTGGCACTGAATGAGAGGTATTATCTGCTATGAGTTATGAGGTTATGTGCGCCTGCGCAGCCCCGCTGTCTCACTAGGTACACCAGACCAGTACCTATTATAGTCGTGACCAGAATACCTATCGCCTAAAGTACTAAGCACACTGGCCACGTAAAATAAAATTGCTAATATAGGTAACTAGCTGAGCAAGTACCGTGATTGTTTAGATTTTGGATAAAAAAATTCGACGTTATTTGAATATCTAAGCAAACGAATATCAATGACAGTAGGTACGACGTAGTGACGAATTTCCAGACACTTCCTACTTTTCTGTAGACTGCATGTTGTGACTTGCTAAGTAGGTATGTACCTGCTACCGGTCAACTACATTATTATAATTTTATTTACCGAATAAGAGTTTAAGAGTCTTTCGTGTACCTTGTTAATTTCTTGTTTGGTGTACAATAAAGCATTATTGTATTGTACCGAGAGTAGGTTTAAATTATGATTTATAACCTGATAAGAGAAGATAGGACACAGCAATAGGTCCATTGATACAATCTTATTTAAATTTCGCAAAGTAGGTAGCTTTAGTCCGGTTATGAATGATACCACAGAATAATTATTACAAGTACGCTACATCACACATCACACCATAATAATTGCTCTCTTAGTACCCTACCCGCTGCTCTACCGAACATATAAACGCCACAGATTGTGGATTTTATGAAAATAGTGTATGTTACGAAATTTCTACTGAAGTTTAGAGTGGGAGATGACTATCAGAGGATTCAGAGGTTCGACAAAGCTGATACAAAGTGGAACGCACATGCGGCGAACAGGACATGAGGTGGTGCGCATGCGCGAACATTAGCATGCTGTGACACGCGCGCGCCGGAAGCCGCGCGCGGGAACATGGCCGCTCACTTACATCCAAGATGGCGGCGCACTTACGATGAATCGATAATTAACGACGATAACCGATTTCATATTTCGAATCCATCGCGCCTTATTGAACCAAGATGTGATGTAACCTGGACCATAGCAGGAAGACCGGACCATCAGAATGCAAGGCGTACCGGATCCTTGGGCGGACCAAATCGATCGTACGAAATTGATTAGTAGAATCGTTAAATACTTGTCTTGTTTTGTTTTATGGGAGGTCGTTTGAAGTACAAAGTGTACGTTTTTATTGCTTACTTGTCTTAGTTTTTACTATGGGTGCTCGTCTCGACTGGTGTGATGAAACGATATTTTATGAGGGTAGATCGAAATTCCTAATACATTCTGAAGATACAAATTATCTTCACAGCTCTAGCCCAACCGAAAGCTACAAATACACGAAAGTTTAGTTTCTTTCTTTCCAAGCAGTCATAACCGAGCGCACTTCGTTTTTTTCAGCTACCCTCGGAAACGGTTGAGTGCGCCACGCTCCGGAGATGTCACGACAACCGCAAGATGCTCTTCGCCCGTCAGCCGCGGCCTAAATATACGTACTCGAATGGTTTTATTACGAACACTTCAAAAGTGCTTATACGGTAGGTACATATGAGTAAACTACGCCACAGGTTTGGAAAGATTTCAAGGTTTGAAAATCTAACGTCAAACACAACTTTCTCAGTTAAAAAAAAGTCAAATCCTACTGCTGCTGAACGACTACATGATAGACAAGTGTTAACATTTATAAGTTTAGTGCTAGCTACGCCCCAGTTCGCTAGGGCAAATTCCGGGATTTGCTCTGGCGAACCGGGGCTAAGAGATAATAAGAGATAATAATAATAGAGGTATAAACTAGAGAGGGGTAGTGCTGCCGGGTTGGCAGCTCTTCGCATTGCAAATCATAATACTTAGGTACTTAAGTATAATCGGTACCTATCTGCAGTATTTACATCCACCTAGGCAGTAGTTGACTATATTAACCTGGCAATTGAAATCACGGCTCAATTGTAACTTATAAAGCCAGTGCAACGAATAACGTAGCATGTAACTCATAATTTCTCTTCGTTTGTTTGTAGAAGTGACCCAGTGCATTCGAGCGGCCAACACACCTCTCGATTGTCTCCTGCAATCGGATAAACCTTCGATAAATGACGTCGAGGTGACGTAGCGGGAGCGCGGGGGTGCGGCGCGGGCGGCGGGCGGGGCACGGTCGGTGACCGGGGCAGCGCCACGCCGCACCCGCACCGGGTCCTGGCGAAGGCGGTATTTATTCTGCCATCAGTGACAGATAATACTGATGCATTTCGCGCCTTTCGCTACCACCTAAAGTTGAGATTTATGGCGCTTTTTTTTCTATTTATGGTCTGCATTAAAGGCTTCGTCAAGTTTCTGAGACGGAGTGAAGAGAGTATTATAATGACTGGGCCGGGCCTCTTCTCGATGTAAATTTAATAAACTTATGAATCTAACTTCCAAGTAACGTTTTTTGCCGTCCAAATGTTATCCGGAACTTGGAAAAGATGATAATCTTTGAGCGATAAGACCGCTTTTTGTTACGCTTTTAACTGTGAAATGTCGTTTTTCATGTTTTTTCACGGTACTCTAACAAAGATAAAATTTAAATTTTGAAAAGTTTTGTGAGTGTAATATTCATAATTAATATAAAACGGCTAAGACTCACTGTAAACGTCGAAATTACTCCGACCAGGTTTCGGACATTTTAGAAGTCCTTCTTCTGGGAGTTATGAGATCCAGCGCGGCGTAGGTCGCGAGCGCTCGCACGTAACTGGTCGGAGTAATTTCGACGTTTACAGTGAGCCTTAGCCGTTTTATATCAATTATGAGGAAAGATAAAATAATCACTACGTTCTAGTATTTAATAGCGTGATTATCTGTGCCTTTGAATATTTATGTCAATTAGGTTATAATAAGAAGTCTTTTTCCAAACCGTGAAAGGACGATGACCAAAACAATAATCTTGTTGAAGAGTAAGTACTTACACTTACTTAATGCCGCACACTTCATCTAAAATTCTGAGATACGACTCAACTGACAATACCTGTAAGCAGGATAATCGTCTCCACGGCCATATCAATATTGTGGATCATAAACTAAGACTTACGCATGATTTATTTCTTTCAGAAAATAAATAAGAGCCTGGTACACTATAATTATGTGCAGTATATTCTTATTAGGTATCTTCTATCTCAGAATCAGAAGCTAGTACCGCTTGCATTCTAAAAAGTTCAACAAAAAACCGATTGAAGTGTTGATGTATGACAAAGAGAAACTTCGTCACTGAATCGTTTTTGAAGTGGGCATAAAATAGATGACCATAAATTAGATCTCTAGCCGGACATGATATTTCACAAAAGTGTTAATACCGAGCGAATGAGCCAAAAGACTTGGGCTTTAAGGATCTCTCTGATCAGTAACCGAAACGCTATAGGTGGGCCAGCCGCAGGAATCTTGGTAATTTAGTTGCTGTTCATGTTTTTTTTAGAAAACTGAAAGTCAATTTGAAAATGTGGCTTAGAACATTATTGTAGCTTTACAGAATGTTAAAAACCTTCCAGTTACAGCTTTCAATATTGAGAACTTCCAAATCGGAGAGTTATGATAGTTATGATGTCTTCTTCCTCTGATTTGTCTCCCTGAAGATCGATACCAAGTTTTAAAACTACTTACTCATTGTCAGTAGCTAATACTATTTTAAGGCTATATATTTTTTAAGCTATAGTGACATCTTAATACTTCAGACTATTCGCAAAAATCCGATGTGAGTCACATCGGTTTTTTGCGTATAGCGAGACATAGCGAGGAAAAGGCGTAAGAGCTGGACTAAACAGGAATAGTGCCAGTGGGAAGTTGTACAATTTCCTCGTCCGCAGGAGGTGATGTCACCTCGTCGGCACTCCGCTGACGGAGAGGCGACGGGCGGCCGGTGCTCGGCGCGGAGGGTCAAACGCGCCTGTTTACGCAGGTACCCTGTAACTGGGATCACTGAAATGCTAGTAAATTTATATGGAAATCTTGAGCACTTTTGCTATTGAGGTACTTGAAGTATCGGCAAAATGTAGCAGAACTTTTAAAAGATGTAGGCGAATGCCGACTAATGGATAAGCACTTGCGAATGCTTTGATTTCATATAAGAGCTTTCTTAAATAGTAATGTGTAATGCAACGATGCCTTCCTAATAGTTGTACTATTAATTATTCTGTGCTAATAGGAAGATTAGGACAGTAGGTACCACTGCATTACACATTTCTAAGTTTGATATGCTAACCAGTCTCTTATCGAAACATAGTACATCAATACGTTTCTATATCTACCTGCAATACTCTTATTTTTTATCAATCAAAACGTATCGAGCGATTTGCATGTCAACAAGTGAGCTATTAATTACTCATCACTAATTACCAGTTTGGTATTAAAGCGAGCGGCAGATCAAGCGTTCAGGCCATGCCGGAAACAGGAAGACGGCAATCAACATTCCTAAAAATATCACACATTTGGTGTTCATCCGGCGAACGGCGTCGTACTGCAGACGACGCGACGGCGACCGCGGCCGCGCTACTGCGACGCGTCTGTGAACTAATTCAATTTTAAAACGAAGACTTCTCTTCATTCGAACCATAGATATCTGAAGTACTGATATCTATGATTCCGACCCTTTAGCTAAAACGGCGAAGTAAGTATATTACTTCGGACTTGAGATACCTATGTACCTATATAGTAGGTAATCGCAGCAACGCGTACTTTTATCATGAGAAACTTGGAATTTCGAATGAAGCTGATAAATAATAATTCCTAGGATAAAATATCCTTAATATTTACTTATACTTAAATGTTCGGGCAATGTCAATGTTTATCTTAGATATTATAATAACTCCTTAATTTAAAATTAGGCATCTAGCCTAGGATTTGTATGTGGTTAGTTAGTGGTTATACAAGCACTTTCTAAACGATGACCTTATGATCATTCAAACAGATTGAACTTTAATTAGGTACTCCACGATATCGACTCGGTATTTATTTGTAGCCTAGTTTAATAACCAATTTGACGGTACTGGAACTAAGTTCCAGTGTAACGACCACCAAGGTCTCCCAAGCAAACACCGCGAGCACTAAACGAACCTAAATCAACTGTGTACACACTTAGGTAGCTTATCGTGCCATTACAATGTGTAATAGCTGTAACCGATAACATCGACCTTCCTATCGAAAAAAGCGTTCAATATTTATCGAAATGTCATCGTAATAATTATTATTTATTGTGAGTCGATATTACGATTCCCGACAAGTGCGCTTCTAGTACTCGCCGGCACATAATTAGATAATTTCTATTATTTATATGCGGAGTGGCGCGTGTGAGCGGCATGGAAACGAGTCGCTTCCTTCGCAGGCGGCGCGGTACGAGGAACCGCGTCCGTGGCTTCTGGCTAAAGAGGATGCGCCCACCGACACGCATCATTTAATTTACAAAAGTTCCTGCGTCGTGATCGTCCGAGCCGAAGCTTTTCCTCCGCGCCACGTAATGCGCTTTTCATTTCCTCTACCATTAAACGTGTCAGCGTACTAATGAGATACGGGCCCGAGTCACGAGCTATCGACAGAACACAATATAATACCTATTTACTGACGACATGCGTACATAGTTACGGAGCTGATTATCAATTAATTTATTAGAGGATGCAAGTATTTACCGAGCCATTCATTAATTAATTACCGAGACTGGTAGATACACAAGCTACGTAAATATTTTTACGTATTCCAATAATATTCATTGAATATACAAATGACTAATTTAAATATGACCTATCGATGACGACGGTTAGCTCAAAATTCCTAATTATCTACTTCTAATAGTTTAAGACTAACATGATGGTAGGTATTTTTTTATCCGTCATATTTTTACAATATAGGCACTTTCACGTTATGGAATCTTTGAAGACTTACCAATGGTACTCACATTAATTTAACAAAATCATTTTCGTTCACACAAAATTTAGACTAAAGAAGTTTGAGCTAACGCCATCTGTCGGTAATAGCACGTACTTTTCATTCAGCTACCAGATAAATTTACTCAATGAAGTAACATTGAAGTTTGGTTAGTCGATTTTATTGTTATTTTAGATGAAGTGTTTTAGTAAAAAATAAATGTACCAGATTGAATTTATACGTGTTTCCTTTATTGTTTATTTCCTACATTTTATAATAAAACTTTAATTTGTTTATATAATTGGTATAGCTTATGCTTATATTATACAACATAAATTATAATAATTATCATAAAAATCAATACTTTTCTTGAAGATAGATTGCCCAATAGAAAAACATAGATCTATGTATCGCAATTTCATTTCACTGCATTTTCACTTATACAGTTAGTTCCAGAAGAAATAGCTTATTTTTGTCCAATCAATAGTAACATAAAATTTACCAAATTACTTCACTATTATAATAATGTAAAAGCAACTTACGTACACCCAATTCAACTAAAGCTAATTCTGGTACACTGAATAATACTAAGTTTATGTAACACTTTTTGTGCGACCCGTTGTGCAACTGTGGCATTTCATGAACATAATCACCAATGCACTTTGATTTTCAGCATGCTTCGGATAGCACAACATTCACAATGTAAACGTGAACACTAACAAGCTGGGAAATAATTTGGTGTCATTTTCTAAACCAACATACATTATCTAGGCAGGCCCAGAAAAAGATGGCGGGATGAACTGGACTCCTATTTGATGGGATGGCAAACAATAGCCCAGAAACGTGAGGAGTGGAAGGAGAGTAGGGAGGCCTTTGCCCAGCAGTGGGACAAACCAGGCTGAATAATAGTAATAATAATAACATACATTATCTAACATTAATTTCATATAATAAAAACTTCATCATTATTTCACACACATTCTTAACTTTGCTATAATGATTAGTTATAATAAAATTAATTAAAAAGTAGGAAAGTCTTAGAGAATAACCTAAAAAATTGAAAAAGTTCAAGTATTGGATGGATCACATTTATTATTACTTATCTTATGTTAGGTAATACTTTAATAATTATGGTCTAGTACCAGAAAGAAGTTCGAGATTTTAAGGACACTTGATAACTAGATGTCAGTTTTATCAAGTATGAAAATAAAGGAAATTCATAGGAATTGGAATAATATAAAATGCACAAACACTTGCTGACTAGTAAATGCTCAATTTGATTGGGGCAAGTATATTAGACATAGAAGAGTCTCACTCTGGATGTTGTGATGAGAAGATCTCCATCAAAGAATTTTGTTTCAATGACAACATTACCACTGAAACAAATGAATTGGTTTATTAGAAAAGCAAAGAAAAACGGACGGAAGAAAGAATTTAATAAAAATATGTAACTATCATCATCATCATCATCATCATCAGCCCACATCAGTCCACTGCTGGACATAGGCCTCTCACATAGCACGCCACTGAGCCCGATCTTCGGCTTTCCTTCTCCAGTCGCTACCAGCAACCCTACGTATATCGTTGCTCCATCTAGTCGCAGGGCGTCCTACACCACGTTTGCCGATTCGCGGTCCCCACTCTAGAACACGTCTACCCCAACGGTTATAGGTTCTGCGGCAAATATGACCAGCCCACTGCCACTTCAGCTTGCTAATCCGCTGAGCTATGTCGATAACTTTAGTTCTCTGGCGAATAATTTCATTCTGGATTCGATCCCTTAGAGAAATACTGAGCATAGCTCTTTCCATAGCTCACTGAGCAACTTTCATTTTGTGGACTAGTCCTACCGTGAGTGTAACTATAACATTATAATATATCATCATTCAATACTCAGTGGAATTCACTGTCTGTATATTCCTCAAAATTCCAAATACTTACTTGAGAACATTAGCTGGCATCATCTGAGATTCTGGAGCCGACTCAATGACAGACTGCCATGTGTTGGTAGAGTTGGAGATTACATAGCCAAACTCGAAAAACCACTCCTCCAGGCAACGGCCTTTGAAGAGGACTTTCTGCGTTGCGTAAAAGTATCCTTTTTAAAAATATGTAAGGTGTGTCCATTAAACAAGCAAATGATTTTGTATGGAGCTGTGAACTTTGAATGTTGGTTTGACAGCTTGCGTAGTGGTAGTAATTTTGCAGGAAGATTCATAATATGAATTGCCAATTCAATGCTTACTAGGGGCCAAATTTTATATCAAATTTATTGTGTGAACTATTACCAGCTAAAACTAATAGGTAGAAGTCAATGAACCTTAACACATGAATTATTACTACACTTGTTTAAAAAATTGGATTTATTAGTTTTTTGTAAAAATGTCTAGTCAGTAATGGTAACTTTTAGCAAATAATAACAAAAACATATGTTAAAGATGTTAAGAGAACTCACCTGTTCCAATCGGAATCTCTCCATGGACTCAACAGAGCTGAAGTTCATTTCTCGAGACACTACTCGGCACTTGAGGATCCTTTTTGGGACCCTTGCTTCATGTTCTACTTCAGGACTTGAGAGATCTTCATTGTGCTGCCAGAGGATTTTACCTGCCAAAGAATATTTTGTTTACAAAAAAATATTTACTATGGGTCATGTTTCAGTATAAATTGCAGAACACAATGCAATTAATCAAATGCCTAATGGGATTTTTTCTTGTTTACTGTTTGTGTGAACATATGAACTAATTTCCAGTGCCATCTGTTCTATTATTTTATAATATTTCCGTAAATATCGATTAGATATTAAAACTAAAGTACAATTTACCTGAGTCAGCATCTCGGAGATTCATCCAATTTCTGAGAAGAAAGCTAGTCAAGGATATGATAATTTGAATAATATCTTAGTAATAGATAAACAAGTTGGTCATGACTGTATTTGGGAGGTGAAACATACAAGACTACGGTCGCGTAACACCATCATGGTAAAATAAATTCACTCTATGAAAAGGATACACTTGAAAGCCTTTTAGAATGGTTTCAACTCGATCTTGTTTTGCTTCTTCTGCTGGCAGCACCTCCGTCATTTTAAAGATGTATCACACAAATTATTGGAAAACTCGCACTTTGGTACCACAATTTAGTACAAAAATTAGAAAAAAATAAAGAAAATATTGGAAAATGCATACAAATGCAACCGAGAGCAAAATCCACAACAAAGCAAATCAATCAATCAAATAATGAAAAGCTTCTGACTTTGACATTGATATACAATTGAAATTTGACGTTAGGAAAGCTGCGCAAATACTAATCGACTAAAACCATAAACAACATTTGCAGGACATCACTATTTAACGTTTCGTTCTACAACTTCTTCATAGCCCATCTACCAAATCATTTTTTTTTTATTTTAGTTAATAGCATGGATTGTAAAGAAGACTGCAATTTTTACTTGCTAGGGGCTCTGTTGCGCGTAAATTCCTAAGTTTTTATTTTTATCGTACAACATAATCCTGACACAAATATTGTATTATGCTTTGGAGATGCTCAAAAAATTTAAAATACCAATCTGTTCAACCTTATTTTCGTCTTGTTTTTTTTAAGTTTGCACCTCGTTGTCCAATAGGGAAGGGTACGAAGTAAACAAAATAAGCAACAGTTCTGAAAAACTATCGGAACTGTTAGAAAAAAATCAGTTGAGTATTCTTCCCTAAATAATCTTCCAAATAAAATAAAATCTTGTTGGATTTAAGACCAATCCAACAAGATATTATTTTATTTGCTAATCAGTTATTAACTGAAATATATTATCAAAGATAAGATGTTCTAATACTTACTTTTACGGATATTCATTTAATAAAACAATTTATAAATAGTTTACAAAAAAGAAAAATGTATAACTCACTAAGTTCTGAGTGTAACGAAAATCACAAAGAAAGAATAAAATGGATGATTGACTTGAACTTGACTTGACAGCCTAGATAAAAATTGTATGCTTGACAGTTTGCAAAAGAACAATTGATGGTATTTTTGTACATTTTCAGTTTTTCAGTGAATTAGTGTTAAAAACTATTCTAAATCAATAAAAATAACCAATGTGCATATTTACTTCTTAGCATTTATGTGACTGCATTAGAAAGTAGCTTAGGATTGCAGAGCAATTTCTATGAACTCGAAAAGCGATTCTGACGAAGCTTCAAGGTAATTTTATTTTACGTAGTATTTAAGTGGCAGCATTTTGTTTTTGTGCAAGAAAAAAAAGCAATTCCAGAGTAACGTAAAGGAAATTCAACCTGACATGATACGTGCGTTTGAATGGTATCAAAACAAAAGTAAGGTTATGCATTACTTGCTATTTTCGTTCTTTGTTTTGGTCCGGGTTGAGTGCGCAGCGAGCTTTGAAATCACGTGAAGCTTTTGTTTGTAGGGGGAGCGAAGCGTCATCGTCAAAAAACACAACCCCTTGTATTCCTGAAGAGGAGTCAACTCCAAATTTATGCTCTGAAACTGTCCCAAACCGCACTGAAGACACCATGAAACGAGCTGCAGCAAAGCAGTTACTTGAGAGGTACTTCTATCAACTTGTGGATGGTTGTGGAAATCCTAACTGCGACAATCAGTATTGCGCTTCCAGTGGAGAGGTAATATAAATTTCAATTCAATCATTTCTCAGCTCTGTTGATAACATATCTCTGCCGAGGCTATATCCAAACTATTGAGCAGCTGTAAAACAATCAAGTGGTCCTCAGATAAGAGAGTATTTATTGCGATTTTTAATGAGAAGATTTACTCCATAATATGATAAAGAAGCAAGCTCTCTAAGTTCCTAAAGTAATGCAGTTTCAATTTTAGGCCAGAAACTTGTCACCAAATGAAGCAGCAGCCGAAGCCATAATACTGTTTTCTAAAGAAGCCCGCCTATGTGAAACATTACCTAACAAAGTACCGAGAACTGAAGCAAACTCATGTGATTCTAGTGCCAGGTAAGCTTACCTGACACAAGATGGAAGTGCAGTACATATCATTTTTTTTTTTTTTTTTTTATTCTACAATTTTTTAGGGACTTTTAGTCGAGACGACCATGCCAGCCCCATTGGTGCATGCAAATTTATTTATTTAATACTGTGTAACAGACACCAAAAAGAGTTTTAGCAATGTCTGACGTAGACACTGCTAACACACTCTGGAATATGCCTACATCTAAATAATTTAATCCTAAATCTCTTAATTTACATCTAATAGATTCACTCCGGGCACATTCCATCAAAAAGTGTTGAGTATCTTCTATCTTGCCGCAGACCTCACAATCCGGAGAATCTACCTTCCTCATAAGGTATTTAAACTGATTGAGAGGGATATGCCCGGAGCGAAGTCTACACGCCATAACAATCATCTGCCTATTCAGATTTGTCATCAGGAACCATGGCAACCGAGGAGGTTCATTTTGTATGGTCCTATACCAAATGCCTTTGTCTTCAGATATTTTTCGAAAATGATTCTGCCAGTCGATGAAAATTTGGCCTTTATATTTTGTTAGTACCTCTGTGTATTCAGGCATTATGTGTGTTTCTGCTCCTGCTGTGACAGAACCCCTGGCCAATTTATCAACCTCCTCATTGCCATGAATGCCCACATGAGAGGGAATCCATTGCAATCTCAGAGACATGTCATTTAAATGTAATTTATTGATTTTTTCTAATATCGCATAAGCTATCGCTGCACCTCTTATTCCAGAGGCGCACCGAGCTATATGCTGCAACGCGGACCTACTGTCCGTTAGAATAACTACATCTTTGTAGCCCATAGATTCGATATAAGACACTGCCTCTGAGATTGCAAACAACTCAACCATCATTATAGATTGCACATCAGATACAATGTTATAACATGCCCTTACATTGTGCGTGGGATCGTAAAAGGCTGCTCCCACACCATCTTGACTTTTAGATCCGTCTGTGTACACTTTAAGGCAACTTTCGTATTTATTGTGTATCATGTGTAATGTGTTATATCGAAGTACTCTACTGTCATAACTGCTTTTAGATTGTGTTATTTCGTCTACTTCAGTTGCAATAAAACCTATATTAATATTAGATACCCATGTTGATAACGTGAACATTTTAAGAATCTTACTAGATTACATATCATGAAACTATCATGACTACTCATTACATCACTAGAGTACATATCATGAAATTAGGTTCTTTACACATATATGAAATGTAGCAGAATAAATCGCTATCAGGAGAGTGGTTATTTTTCCGTGTCTTAGTGACAAATTCACATTCACAAGTGTGTCTGTGATGGAAATGGAATAAGGAAATTTTGAACTGTTTGAAGTTTATCACTTTAATCATAGTTAAAAGTCTGAAATAAAATAACTGAGTTATCCATTGAGTACCATTAGGAGTTGACTAATGTGGTACAAAGGAATTATTAAAGGATGTACTCTAAACTGCTTTTGAAAGATAATTATAATTTTTGTAGCACAACATGTACCACATCAAATGCAAGAGACTATACAGAAAATGCAAAAAATGAAGAGTCACCTGAATGCAGTACATCAATCAACAAAAAAAGCACATCGAAAGAGGAACCTGAAACTAGTCATAATGTATCTCGTAAGGAGGAGTCTAAAACTCATAGTCATAGCAGTGAGTTGATATTTTAAACTTAGCCTTGGGAAGTGTATGTGTAGTTGTTCATGGTAAACAGTGTAGTGCAGTACTGCACAAGATTTTTCAAAACAACTTAACTTCTTTTTGATGGCTACTAGTGATGGTATTATTATGTGTATAATATTTAATTTAAAAGGTATTTTCTAATGCCTTTTGTATACATATAGCCCAGTCAGTATGTTACAGATTATGTTTTAATTGATAAAGAAGTATAATACATTTAAAAAAAAATTCGGGACTAATCTGCATAAAATGTAACATGATGCAAAATCAATTATTATTTTTATGACAACATATAGCCCTATATTACTGGCACATCTATTTGTTAGTTTAAATGTGATAGCTTTCTTAGAATGAATAAGAATTTTTAATAATGTATAGTGTAAGTTGTTACTTGGCTAATTGATTTCTATAATTAGTTCATTTGGTGCCCCATTGTTTGACAAAAAGGCTTAATTGGAATCATTATTTAATCACTCCAATTTAAAAACATAACTATGTAGCTACTCAACAGTTGGGGTGTATGCAGGGCTACCATTTAATCTCCTTAAAAACCCACTTTACTAAATAATTCGAAGCTTATAAAATAGCTCCAAAATGGATTTGGGGACACGTTACCGATTTACTCTTTTGTTAAGAAGAATTGATGAGTTATTGATAACCTTGGTAGATGGTGACCCGTTGACGGAGGAACGTATCAGCCAGCTTTGCGATGAGTGCCTTGAGTCTCAGCTCAGAAGGCCACTGATAAGGGCTCTGGGGGAGGCGTTCACGCAGCCCTCTATATTGGCCCGGTGTTTTGCAAGGAAAGTTGGAGATGAAAGTAGTCATGATGAAAATGTAGAGAAAAATATTGGTAAGTGATCAATTGTTCTATACTCTCACTAAAGTCATAAACCCAGTTAATATTTAATTTGCGATTGTTATTTACTCTGAAACTACAAAATGAGTTCACTATATGTTTGTTTTAACAACAATCAAAACTATTACTAGGTATTTTCCAGAGATAGACAATATAACATTACCTCATTGGTTTGCTCATATATAATTTTCTCATATCATTGTTTAATATTTGTGTCGTTGTTTAAAAATATCTCTAAAATCAATACTAAAAACGTGTTTCAGAAGACAAAGAGTCAAAAGAAATGTGTACATCGAGTGATCCAGACAAAGACGTAGACAGCATCACGGGTCCTGAACTGGATGTAGCCTCCTGCAAGAGAGCATTTAAGTACCTGTCCAAGGTAAGCCTTAAATTGTACTTGAAAATGTGCCAAATCTCTGCCTGCAATTTTAAGAAACGTCAATGTTCAGAAACAATGGAATTATTTTAAGCAATATCAGTAACAGCAATAAGTTCGTACTATTTGTGGCTTTTCTGTAGAAATAATACAGGTTTTTATGAGATAGTTTTTATTTGCGTCCATTAATCCATTAATTACGTGAGGGAAATTTGGTGATTTTACGACCCCCCTCCCCCTTGGTGAGATGTCGTGAGATTTGGCTCGACCCCTCCGGTAATCTCACTTGAGATTTTTCAAAATGTTTATGGTAAATGCGTTAATCTGTGCTTGATCGCTTTGGATTTTAATAAAAGAACATACATACATCGAGAGGCTACTGTGCTATTTTGTGGCGTTCGCATAACCGCGATAACTATTATTGTGTAGGATTTAGCCATATTTTAGTGGAGAAACATGTTTTACTTAATTTAACCCAGATTTCTTACAATTTTACACAGTTTCATGTGAAAAAAATACGTCATATTTGCCGAGACCTCCCCTCTCCCCCACGTGAGATTAGGTGAGATTCGGCCCCCTCAACGCCTCACCTAATTAACGGACGCCCCCTAACCAAATCCTATGCGCACGAAGTCAGAGGTATTATATAATAAGGTTTGTGACCATCAAATTTATTGAACCATGTCTATTTTTCAGATGCCACCAGACTACTACAGCCCGGCGCTAGTCTCGTCGCTAAAGGCGCTCGCGGACACGATGGTCATCGACCTGCGGATAACCAAGAAGATGAGTGTAGAGGAGCTCGTCAACTGTTTCGTGATTGCGTTCGAAGTGCCCGACCTCGGCTGCAGTGACTACCTCGAGGTGGCACTGCCGGCACTGTGCCATGCTGCGGAACACTTGCCGCTCAAAGGTAGGACTACCCTGACCCATTGCAGAGTTGTTTGGCATTAAAATTCAAAACACCTTTATTAAGTCAAAGTCAAATATCATTTATTAAATAGGCACAAAGTGCGCTTTTAAACGTCATAAACACAATACAAATAAAATTAAAAGTATGTTAAAAATTGTAACTTGTTGACATGACTTTGAAAAAGGATGTGCGATTAAAGTTGGCATCATAGCATTTGTTTCGTGTACACAGGCAATCGTAGTTAGGGGCCGGGATCTATGTATGTGATCGTTGGGCGTATTTATGATTATTGTTTATAGACGCACTCGAAATTCAAGTTATTATAGTGACTACGCCTATCGCTAATATAGCCTACCGAGTGAGGTCTTTAGAATAAGAGAAGAAAAAAAAATTAAACAGGTATATACCAAATTATCGGCCAAATAAAAAGAGCCAGAAAAGTTTGTAGCATTTATAATTTTGGATTTCACTTCAGTACATTTTCTCTTTATACATTACTGACTAAACTACGGCTAACATCACTCCAAAGCCTCTATTTCTATCTTTGCTATTTAACTTTTTTTTGTGAAAATTTGGTGCATAAACTTAAGACGCCGGAACGCCGGAACGCACGGGCTTATTAAAACTCAAAATGTAATGTAGTAATAAGCCCGTGATGGACTTTAAAAAAGGAAGACGTTCTCAATTCCATTATTGTTTTAGGGTTCCGTACCCAAAGGGTAAAACGGGACGGAGTCTTAGTAGACTAAGACTCCGTCTTTCTGTCTGTTTGTCCGTCTGTCACCAGGCTGTATGAACCGTGTCATGAACCGTGATAGTTATACAGTTGAAGTTTTCACAGATGATGTATTTCTGTTGCCGCTATAACAACAAGTACTAAAAAACAATAAAATAAATATAAAACGGGGCTCCCATACAACAGACATGATTTTTTTTGCCGTTTTTATAGATAATGGTACGGAACCCTTCGTGCGCGAGTCCGACTCGCACTTGGCCGGTTATTTTTTAATGTTTTTTACCTCAGAACTCCGTTTACAAACCGATTTGGAAAATTCTAATTCGAAATGAAGTCAGTTTTTTTAAAAAAATATTTTATTTTCCAGCTCAAGCGAAACTAGCGCGGGTGTGGGCCCACCACTGCAAAGATAGTCTGCGTCATATACTGGAGACACTACAACAACTCATCACACTGAGGGTTATTTCTACCAACTACAGCCGGCAGTTCCAACTGCAGGATGATGAGAACGTCACGACGGCTACTAAACTTATGAAAGTAAGTTTACAACTTAGTATGTAGTCTTTTGAATCTCTGCACTGTGATGTCACAGAAAACCAATAAAAACCTTAGCTATCAAACAAAGCAATTTTCATAGCAAAGAAATGATTTAAGAACGTGTTTTAAACCCTAATGTTTAAATATAATTAAATAAATAAATAAATAACGCCCAACGATCACATACATAGATCCTGACCCCTAACTAGGATTCCCTGTATCTAGGGAACCAGGAACTATGAGGACCATGGTCCCACAACACCCAGACACGAAACAAATACTTGCATAACTTACTTATAATATTAAATAATAATAATACTTGCTTAACTTACTTGCATTTAATTAATTTTATAACAAAAAATAACCGACTTCAATTCTGATGTATCTTCGAAGTCCAAGGTCGAATTATGATGAAATTTAAATGGGACCACCTTTTAGCAATACTGACCATACCATACTGACCATCTCATCCATCATGGTACTGACCATCGGGGAGACGGGTCTGAGCAGCCGCTCAACTGCTGTCTCTCTCTAGATATATGTGCTCCATCTTAGGCCACATCATCGCTTCACATCAGGCGAGATAGTGGCCAAAAATAATTCTATATAGGGTAAAAAAAAAAAAACTGACCCCTACGCAAAAATAATTTTCCAAATCGGTTTATAATTTACGGAGTTCTGAGGTAACAAAAAAAAAATACAATAGAAATGAGAACCTCCTCCATTTCTAAAAAAAAGAGTACCTACGTCTGCTCAAAAGTTGCGATGCTGCTAAAGATGCAGGGGCCATACTCTGATTTGTAATTAAAATAAGATAAGAAATTCTTTATTGCAACAACAAACAAGATACACAGCTTCGAGTTCTTAGTATCTAATTAAAACTATACAATATAAGCAATGTACCTACAGTCAGAGTGCAAATGGAGTAAATTCAGCATGGGCTGGGTTCACATAGTAGATGAGAACGCAGCGCAAATAATTACGAACCTTCGTTTCGTCGAATGAAAGGGACAGCGCTATGCAACGGACATAATAGTGTCTCTTTTAGTGCGCACGATCGACCGAACTAAAGCAACTCCGACTAGGCTCGCAGAACTTTAGATTTCAAGATACGGTCTTTTGTCGTATCACAAATCCTCCATCCAAAGGTCGTTTGGAAGATATCGCTTATTAGCGATAAAACCGCCGCAATTGTACTATTAACTTTTTTAAGTTTTTTTATTTGTTTTTGTTATGTTATTGGTGTACAATAACGTTGTATCAATCAATCGATGCTACAAGAAATCACGCAGGGAACATTTTGTAAAGCAGTTTTTAGCTGTTGCTTGTTGTCATTATTTACACTTGAACCATGTGTTATTCTAGTTTATATCGCTGTACTTACTGTAATAGATTATTCTATTCACTTACAGATAGTGTACTATGCAAACATGTTGGCGGGAGTGATGGAGCCAAACAGTCTGCGGGAAGAGGCCATAGTGATACCGAATCAACAGGACCCGTTGGACGATGTACTCGGGCATCTCTACCCGCCCACCTCCATGAAAGGATCGAAAGACTCGCAGCCTGATGACCCATTAGGTAATACAAATAACCGAACTGCCCGACATCGTGCGAAAGCCCATCCACATATCATAGATCTATGGAAATCGCGTACTTAATGATTCTCCAGATCTTTTTTGCCATACACCTGCAAGATATTATGGAATGGGTTTCCGCCCGAGGTTTTCCCGCGGAGCTATAATATGGGGCAAATTAAAAGAAGGGTGAAACGGGTCCTTAAAGACAGACAACGCACCAGTAATGCCCCGAGTGTTGCAGGTGTCCATAGGCGACGGTAACCACTTACCATCCAGGTGTGCCGTCTGCTTTTTAGTCTATTTATTATATAAATGACTTTGTAATATTTAAGTGCCTACATAGATTTTAATAGTTGATAGTCTTCCTAAAACCGAATAAATAAATAAATAAAAAAAGAATATCACAAGAAGTCAAGGTTTTGGGTTGTGCTGCACTCCTAAAGTATTTACATTCCAAATTTCATCAAAATCTGTTCAGTCTTTATGAAGATAAGACACACACACTTCCGCATTTAAACTACATCCCACTAAGTATAATAATCGCCTAATAGATTTTTCTTCTATTATGCAACTGAGTGGTGAGACGATCAAGTCGTTCGCCTAATGGTAAGCGCCACACCTTTCCATAACAATTGCAGTGCCATCCAGAATCTTTAATACCAAAAAAAGTACTGCACAGCACTGCATTGCGCTCATCCCAGCCAAATCTCATATGCCCAGTAAATTCGCTGGCTACAATGCCCTTCAAATTGGAACACAGTAATGCTTACGCACTACTGCTTGGCGGCAGAATAACTGGCAAAGCGGTGATACCAACCTATACAACCTCTCGCATACGAGAGACCTACCATGAGTGAAATAAAATAAAATAGTATATTTATTGGTATTAAGATACATTTGAGATGTACACCAGTGGATCTCGGATACGTACCATACACGTAGAAGCTTACAATATCTTTATTATGTCTACATACCTACATACAGTCCATCAAATCTAAGAGGTACCGTTTGACGTTTCATATTTTTCAAACCGAAACAACTTTGTTCATACGTACATTATTCAGTTTCGATAACCTTTTTCATAAAACCATGAATTTAGAAAGATTTCATTATTGTATCTAAAAATGTACAATTCTTAATATCTAAATGTAATTGAAAACTTTCAAACAAAGCAAAATAACACATATTTACACTGTAAATAATTTCTAATAGTTATATTCTTGACCTCATTACAAAGTTACGTAGTTAGGTCACTGCACGTAGTGTTGCGACTCTTCGGATACACTTGTATGCAAAAAAATCGTTTACATATACGAAAAATCGAATGTATTATTTACAAATTACACTTGACAACCAAACAAATATTTTTTCATGTGAATGGGATTTATCTCACATATTACGATTACATAACTAAATAGTTATGTAATCGTAAAATATGAGATAAAACCCATTCACCAAAAATACGTATTTATAAATCAAATATATTTGCTTCTTTAAAAAGTTGTCGAAAGCGAAAAAATAAAATATTTTTTTTTTTTCTGGCAACACTGCCAACTACAAGCGCACGCGGTCCGCTCGGTCGGTTCGGCGTCAGCAGTCTCTCGCCATCTTGGAAGCTGACTGTGCGCGTACTTGCTTTCTCGTTTGTGTTTTACAATTTGTGACTTGGCTATTACTTTTCTGGACTGATCATTCTTTATCCGTTTACCTTGGCAATATTTATACTGGACTCCGAACTAAGCAAGTGTTTATTAATAATGTCGAAAAGAGGACGTACTTTGAACAGCCAGGCTCGTGAATTGGTGGTGAAATTACACGAGTATTTTGAGCGTGAATCTCAAAATGGTGGACTTCTACTGCCAGTTACACAAGTTCGGGATCGCGTCGGTGAAGCTCTCGGTATGGGTAGCCGCACCGTTGGCAAAATATTAAGTGAAAAATATGGGCCTTCGGGGAGTGACAGTAACGTACTTCACACACCGATAAAACGAAAAAGAAATAAACCTGTGACAGGCATCGATGAATTCGATAGTCATGCTATTAGAAACCATATATACGGGTATTTTACAAGAGGCGAATTTCCAACATTGGCAAAGTTATGTGCAACTTTAAAAGATGCCGGGCTGTATAAGGGAAGCATAGAGTCGTTGAGAACGGTAATAACAGGAATTGGCTTCAGATACAAAAAAGTTGACAAACGAAAAATTGTTATGGAGCGACATGACATAATTATGCAGCGACTAACATTCCTGCGCGAAGTTAAACAAATTATAAACTGGGATAATGTAATATTTTTGGACGAAACCTGGCTAAATTCCAACCATTCTGTGCCGAAAACATGGACTGATGATTCTGAAGCTTCGTGCTCGAAGGTGCCGATAGGAAAAGGTGGACGCCTCATAATATGCCATGCTGGGTCAGCGTCTACAGGCTTCGTGGAAAACTCTTTATTAGCTTTCCAATCCAAAAGCACTAAAGAGTATCATGAAGAAATGGACGCAGTAAGGTTCCGAGAGTGGTTCTTAAATTTATTACAGAATATCCCTCCTAACAGCACAATTATAATGGATAATGCCCCATACCACTCTGTGCAAATTGATAAAGCACCTACGTCAGCCAATAAGAAAGCAGATTTGGTGGCATGGCTGCAAAGAAAAGGAGTGGATGCCGACATGTCACTATTAAAAGCTGAATTATTACAGTTAGTGAAATTGCATAAACCACCAAAACCGACATATGTAATTGACCAATTGGCCGAAGAGCACGGGCACAAAGTCATACGACTTCCTCCGTACCATTGCCAATATAATGCCATTGAACTGATTTGGGCCCAAGTTAAAGGTAATATTTTATAATATTATAATAATAACACGAGTACTTCTAACATTTATAATTTAAACAATGGTTTTCGTCTGCTATCAAATAGTTACATTATTTTTTTACAGGTTATGCAGCAAGACACAACACAAAACCACCCTTCAGTGTCAAGAAAATGGAAGGTTTATTAAAGGAAGCATGTGCCCAAGTTACACAGGAAGATTGGAGTAAAGTAGTACAAAAAACAAAGAAAATAATAATGGACGACTTCGAAAGAGACGTACACTTTGATAATGTAATGGACAATCAACTGGTCATTAATTTAAATGACGATGATGACGAAGACGACGATACTAGTACTAGTAGTGAATAAAAAAATATCCTAAACATTTCTTTTATTTAATTATAACAATTGATTTCTTAAAATTCGGATATTATAGTAATCGATCTCTTAAAGTTCGGATATTATAGTAATCGATTTTTTCATCCCATCCCTATCATTCAATTGTCAGAACTGTCAAACGGTACTTCTTAGATTTGACGGACTGTAGTTAATTTTAAATAATTTTAAATTTTAAATTTTAAATTATTTTGCAATCTTAACTCTTGACAACAGATTTGATATAATGCTTAATAACAGAATGACGAAAACTTTTGAAAATACTAATTGTTTTATGATAAGGCTAAATTAAGTTAGTAAAAGTTAAAAATAAATGTAAATTAGTGTAACAAAAAGAAATTGAACATAATGGGAAGAAACTAACTATTAAGGCACAGGCCATACAGCCTAGTTTATTAGTTAGGGTCTCACAAACAAAGTTGTTACAAAGTGAAATAAATGAATTTTGAATTTTGAATAGTTAAGACCACCTATTGTACTTATAAGAGCGAGTGTGGCTCAGTGGGAGCTCGTGTGACTTTCGATCCGACGCACCCGAGTTCGAATCCCGCTGACCCCGCACCACTGACTTTCTTAAGCTATGTGCGGATTTAACACTCGCTCTAAAACGGTGAAGGAAAACATCGTGATGAAACCGGCATTTCCAAGAATGTTTCACAAAAAGTCAAGGACATGTGACATTCACCAACCCGCACTGGGCCAGCGTGGTGGATTATGGCCCATTCTCTCTCTATGAGAGAAGGACCGTGTCCCAGCAGTGGCAACGTAATGGGCTGATGATGATGATGATGATGATTGTACTTATCATAAGAAAGTATGTTCAAAATGTAATTCCTTCTTAGTGCAATAAAGTGTTTTCTATTCTATTCTATGCGTGCGGTTCGCGCGATTTACGAGTTGGGTCCACGTGACTCGTTAAGGGATTTTTTTAAGCAAGTTAAGATATTAACTTTACCTTCTTTATATATTTATGAAAATATAATGCATGTTCGCAAAAACTTCCAAAAATTCAAAGTAAATAGTGACCATCATAACATTAACACTAGAAATAAGGATAGTATTGTTGTACCTAGGTATAGACTGACTAAAACGAATAAGTCCTTTATGGGCAACTGCGTACGTTTTTATAATAAAATTCCAAAGTGTATAACGGAGCTCACAGAAAGTAAATTCAAATTACGCGTTAAGAATGTTCTAATGAGAAAAGCATACTACACTGTTCGTAATTACATAGAAGACAAAGATGCTTGGAACATTCCACTTCTGCAAAGTAACCAACTGGTACATAAGAAACATAACATTGTAAAATCCCAAAAAATTGTAACAGAATCTCTAAAAAAAAATGCCCCTCAGTTTCTTGCCGTATCTTCTGAGTAGTGGTTCTTTTTCCGATACGGTGGTGGAGTCATTGTGATAATTTGACGTTCATAAGTGCGTCTGTGATGCCAAAATGATTAAAGAGATTTTGATTTGATTTGATTTGATTTATGTTACTTTTTGTTTCAGCTATTGAATTAGATATAAATGTCCTAGATGCTAGGAAACCCTACCTGCCATTCGAGGAGTTTTACAACGAACCTCTCAGTGATACTATTGAAATGGATATAGACTTCGGTAATTATAAGACAGAGATTAGTAGAGGTGAGAAGTGTGTTTATTTGTTTGCTATTTGATCATCTATATGCATGCCTCTGACTTTTCAAGGTTAATGGAAAATGAAGGATACTTTAATGTCTGCGGAGTAAGGTTCTTTTTTGCATGTTATGTTGACCTTATTGTAATTAACCAAACGGGTAGTAGTAACTAATTTGTAGAACTTTTTTTGGATGAAAGTTCCATCATGTGCCGTCTAATAGTATTGTGTATAGTCCGTCTAGAAAGAATAGAAATTAAATAAATAGAAAATATTGTTTTTTTATTTCAATAAAAAAATAAAAAATATATATCTTTTCAATACTGTCAGAAATATGAAAAACGACGTATTTTCCGATCAAGGCAGCTTTATAATTTGCTTAACCAATTGTCAGCAATAAGTTCTTAACAAATTTGAAAAAAAAAGACGAGGAATTAATTAATGCATTTGAGAGGCAAAATAAAATTAAAATCGCGTACTCCGTCTCATTACCTCTGCATGAACATGCTATAGATTTCACTCAATCTATAAATCAAATAGTTAAATTGCTTTATTTAGTTTTTGTGTTAGCTGTATAATTTACAAATAACTAAATGACGAGGACGAGGAGGAATGATGAGGACGGCAACAGATTGAATCAATGATTAACATGATTAACGATGAACATTGGCCCACCCATTGGCCCATTGGCCATTGACGCCCATTGGCGTTCAGATCCGTGCAAAGAGAAACCTACAGTCGCTGAATATACCTACCGAAAAGTTGTCAAATTGTCGATCGCCAAAGTAAAAAGGAACGTGCCGTTTGACCCTAAGTCATCTGTAAATATCATTGTTCTTGTAACCGACACAAGCCCATGATTTAATTAATTTTTTTAGTGAGACGTGATGAATTAACGCTTTTTGTTAGAAATCGGTAATTTTCGCAAGTAACTAAAGTTTTCCACGTTTTTACTCGAAGGAGGAGACTGGTACTCGCGGCTCCCACAGTTCCATTGCGTTATACGTCTCGTTTGACTTAATACACTACTGAAACGCAATGAAAACGTCTAGTGTAATTCCGCTGAATATTCAGCGGAAGTACACTAGATATTTATTTTCATTACGTTTTAGATTTGAGAAGAATTTCCGCAACGTCACGCTTGATTCCTTTAGATTTCTTAACACACTACCACTCTTCGCAGGTAAAAAGTTCGCGTTCCTAAAGTACCCGTTCATATTAACCCCCGCGACGAAGTCCCTCGGGTTGTACTATGAGAACCGGATTCGGATGTACTCGGAGAGACGCGTGTCGCTATTACATGCGGTTGTGGGCGCCACGCCTCCCATGCCCTTTCTCCGGCTGAAAGTGCGCCGCACTCACATTATAGATGACGCGCTTGTCGAGGTGAGTGCCAACTATCACACAATCACATCACACTTATGTTATAAATTACCTGCGCTCCGCGGTTTCCCGGGGTAAAAAGTAGCCTATTTGTTAACCCGGGGTATAAGCTAGTCAATTTAGCCGTTGCTGCGTGAAAAAGGAACAAACACCCACACCAACACATACAAACTTTCGAATTTATAATATTAGTGTGATGTGATGCTAAAGTTTGTATGTAAGTGTGTTTTTGTGTTTGAGTGTTTGGATTAACACATAGGCTACTTTCACCCCGCAAATCGCGGATGAAACCGAGGGGCGCAGCTAGTTGTATTCTAAGTGTTTATACTATCATGATCACTAACGTCAGAAATAAGCAATGATAACATAAATAAAAAACAGGGTAATATCCAGTTTCTAAAGTTAATTCTGAATTGTACAATCTAAACCGGGCTGGATGTACTCAGGGCGGCATTATAAACAAGATAATAGCAAAAGTAGTACAAGAAAAACGAGTCCCTAAAGTACCTCATACAATCGAACCTGAAACATGTGGTTACAAATGATAACTTTGAGGATTTGTAAGTACCCACCTTGAAAGGAAAACTAAATTTCGTAGATTAGAACCCTTTATTGTCCGTTTGACTATCTGTACAGACACTTTTCTTCAAGAGCTTCTAGCCGCTAACTGCTTTCCCTTTCTTCCTCATTTTCTTCGTTCCTTCTATCTTACCTTTTTTCCTTCATCCCTTGCTTTCTTCTTTTCATCCTATTTCAACTTTATACCGATCGCGTCGTATGGTTGTCGATAAACACGACATCTCATCTCAAACTCATCAATCACACTGCACTCTGCATTTAACATGTCTTTCGTGCTTCTTGATGACTTCGGTTTCGTCGTTAATTTTCAAAGATAATAAAATCACTAAGTTTTGTGTCCTTAGGACGCGTGACAAGACATTCAAATTGCTTTATTATCCCCCAGCTGGAGATGGTAGCGATGGAGCGCGCCCTAGACCTGAAGAAGCAGTTGGTTGTGGAATTCGAAGGGGAACAGGGCGTGGACGAGGGCGGAGTCAGCAAGGAGTTCTTCCAACTTATAGTCGAGGAAATCTTCAACCCGGACTATGGCATGTTCACACAACAACCAGACTCGCTCACCGTGTGGTGAGTATCTATCGTGATGAATGTGCTGATCCTCATTGCAGCGGTCCCGTCTGGACTGTTTTGCGGACTCTTTTATGGAACCGAGTGGGAATGAGACGAGCAAGTCGTTTGCCTGATGATGAGCACCACGCCTGCTCGAAACGATAGCAGTGCCACCCAAAACTTTAACACCATAAAAAGCCTGCGTAGGACTGCATTGTGTTCATCACCCGGAGACATCAAATATTAAGTCTCATATATGCCCAGTAATTTCGCTACAATGCCCTTCAAACTGGTACACAGTAAAGCTTGTAATGACTCAAGTGCATGTTATGTTACTAAATTATATAGGATGTAGCAAAATCTTGGGAACTTCAGGACGTACCTTATCTCTTGCAGTAAGGAAGTTTTGTTCTTAGGAAACATTAGGTGAATTTTGGTGAAAAGAAAAACAGCAGTTTTGAATTACTTAATAAAAATAAATGTACAGTCAAGCTCAGAAATTTAATTTCTCTAAAAAAATAACATGGGCTTAATCAACCCTATTTCCCATCAGGAACGTTTTCCTCAAATCCTCAGTCATCACTCATCAAGTACTTTTGATGGGTAGTCCGGCACTAACGTATTTCTATGTTATTAATTATCAATAATATTCATTAAAAAAAGTCCAACGTCGAATATTGATGAAATGTATATGGGACCACATTGTAGCTATACTAAACCGATTAATAAATGACGGAATTCTGAGGCAACAAACATAAAATAAAATTACAATCGAATAGAGTACCTTATTCTTTTTTGATGTCCGTTAAAAAAAAAACAAAATATAATAATTGAAATTGGAAACGGTTAATAAATGACGGAGTTCTGAGGTAACAAACATTAAAAAATATATAATCCAATTGACAACCTCCGCCATTTCTTAAGTCGAAAACAAAATCAATAATAGTGTTCTTACATCATATATTTTGATCCTCAGGTTTAACCCCACGTCATTTGAGACTGAAGCACAGTTCACGCTGATCGGGATAGTGCTAGGGCTAGCGATATACAATAATATCATACTCGCTGTCAATTTCCCCATGGTTGTGTATAGGAAGCTGATGGGCAAGAAGGGATCTTTCGAAGACTTGGCGGATTGGAATCCAGTAAGTATTATACCATGTTTTTATTAAGTCACTTTCTTGTTTGTCTGTCTGTCTGTCGTGCCGGGTGAAATCTTGCAACTTAATGATCTCCGCTACGCTCTCGCTCTTTCTTCACGAGTATGAAAAGGATAGCCAGCATCTAATTCCTAAATTTATATGATACCGAAAATTAATTTTTGTTTTTTTTTTTGTAGATTGTAAACGTTTTATTTTAAAATTTACTAGCTCTACGCGCCCGTCAACTATGTATGTGTATACTTAGATAGATAGATAGATAACACTTTATTGCATTTAAAAAAAAGAAAACAGAATTACAGTTGGTAATACATAATTTCCTATAAGTACAATAGGCGGTCTTATAATTAGTTACTTATAAGTGGAAACTTTTAATTAGCCATAAGTATTTAGTTAAATTATCAATGTTTTGTAACTAGCTGTTAGTTTCCCGAATAAAATAAAATAATAAATAAAATAAAATACAGACTGCTCTAGAACAGATATCCTTTTATAAATATTTTATAAAACGGCAAGGACGTAGTTTGTCGAATTAGTCGACCTCGGTTGGTTGGTCGACACCGCCAGTGGTCGCCGTGATCTCGCAGCATAAACTCGCTCCTGATTAAGAGCATCGGACGTGCTCGAAACCTTGTTCGACTAATTCGACAAACTACGTGAGTCCTAGCCGTCTAATTAAATATTTATAATGTATCAAACTCAAGAAATCTTTCATACTAAAACATTTCCTTTTACTCGTTAAAAGTGCTAACCTCTTTCCAGACGCTTTACAACGGCTTAAAAGATATGCTCGACTACACCGCCAGTGACTTAGAGGAGGTTTACTACCAGACCTTCAGGATATGTTACCAGGATGTGTTCGGGAATACGCTGTTCCACGACTTGAAGGAAAACGGGGACAGCATATTTGTTACGCTAGAAAATAAAAAGGTACTTTGTCTAAACAAGCTTTAAATTTACCAAATGTACGAAACAAGCTTTCGTTCTGAACCGAACAAATGTTCAGACCATGGACCAAACATGTTTATCAGTTGCTCTTGTGTATTGCCTTTTTTTTTCTTCTCCCCACTTGTGGGATTTGGCTTTGCACGCCTTGTGCATCTGCCAATGTGTATTGCCTGATTCAGTCTTTTTCATAGACATGCGAACAGACAAACGCTCGTTTGAACCTGTTGTGTCTGGTGTCTGAGGATTGTGTTCAAAAGTAAGATAAAAATTATAATTACGTAACCTAGAAAAGAGAAAACGGAATGTTGTTAAAAATAAATTAGTTAGAATACTTGAAAGAAAATGAATGTTCAAATATAAGTCAGAGAATGGATAAATGATAGATACGCATGAAGAAGTTAATGAACGGAGGTGAGTATAAAAGGATGTATTTTATAAAACGTTCGTGTTTTTTTCCCTTATTGAAAGACGCGTAATAACACTAATAGAAATAAACTTAAAAATTAGACAAAAGTAACTGTAAAAGGTCCATGAACAACCTACTATCGTGTGTTCCAGGAGTTCATCGAGTTGTACTCTGATTTCCTACTGAACCAGTCGGTGGAGACGCAGTTCCGTGCGTTCCGGCGCGGGTTCCTCATGGTGACGGACGAGAGCCCGCTCGCCGCGCTGTTCCGCCCCGAGGAGGTCGAGATGCTGGTCTGCGGGAGCAAGGTATGGACAGGTTTTCTGCTGAACTAGTCGGTGGAGACGCAGTTCTGTGTGTTCCGGCGCGGGTTCCTCATGTTGACGGACAAGAGCCCGCTCGCCGCGCTGTTCCGCCCCGAGGAGGTGCTGGTCTGCGGGAGCAAGGTATGGACAGGTTTTCTGCTGAACTAGTCGGTGGAGACGCAGTTCCGTGCGTTCCGGCGCGGTTCCTCATGGTGACGGACAAGAGCCCGCTCGCCGCGCTGTTCCGCCCCGAGGAGGTCGAGATGCTGGTCTGCGGGAGCAAGGTATGGACAGGTTTTCTGCTGAACTAGTCGGTGGAGACGCAGTTCCGTGCGTTCCGGCGCGGTTCCTCATGGTGACGGACAAGAGCCCGCTCGCCGCGCTGTTCCGCCCCGAGGAGGTCGAGATGCTGGTCTGCGGGAGCAAGGTATGGACAGGTTTTCTGCTGAACTAGTCGGTGGAGACGCAGTTCCGTGCGTTCCGGCGCGGTTCCTCATGGTGACGGACAAGAGCCCGCTCGCCGCGCTGTTCCGCCCCGAGGAGGTCGAGATGCTGGTCTGCGGGAGCAAGGTACGCACAGGTTTCCTCCCTCTCTAGCACTCTTTTACTCTCTCTGCTGGCATATCTGTCGCCCTTGTTCTCTCCTCCCTTTCTCTCTCCCCCTTCCACCGATGTCTCTCTCTACCCCCTTATCTTTTCTTTCCCCTATCTTTCCTCTAACCCTTATCTCACCTCTTTACCCCCCCCCATCTCTGCTCTCTACTTCCCTATCTCTGCTCTCTACCCCCTGTCTCTGCTCTCTACCTCGTCTCTCCTCTCTGCCCTATCTCTCCTTTCTACCCCTATCTGTTCTCTCTACCCCCAACATCTCTTTTGTCTACCCCCTATCTTTTCTCCTCTCTACCCCCCTCCTGGAAATGAAACGGAACGATTATGATGATATTACCTACTGGTTTACACCAGCTGTTTTAGTATACCTTAAATTTAATTGACTACAAAAATATTTTACTTTCAGAACTTCGACTTCAACGAGCTAGAAAAGTCGACAGAATACGACGGCGGGTACACGGCCGAGTCGCAAACCGTGAAGGACTTCTGGAGCATCGTCCACAGTCTCGCGCCGGAGGACAAACGGAAACTGCTGCAGTTCACAACCGGGTCGGATCGAGTGCCCGTCGGCGGACTCAGCCATTTGAAGCTAGTCGTGGCACGGAACGGTCCGGACTGCGACCGACTGCCCACTGCACACACCTGCTTTAATGTCCTGCTGTTGCCCGAATACGGCTCGAAAGACAAGCTGCAAGACCGTCTCATGAAGGCGATCAGCTACTCCAAGGGATTCGGCATGCTGTAGCGACGAGCTGCCGTCCACGTCGCCGGACGTGTTGTAAATGATTCAAGATGGTGTATTCGTATCGTTTGATTAAAGTTTGTTTATTTATACAGATTGGAGTTTCAATGACACGAAGTTTGAATTTGAGTAGGTTATTTATTAATAAACGATTATAAACTATATAGATATGAAAGTAAAACAACCATTAGGAACTTTTTACCGCTAATACTAATCTAGAGTATACAAAATATTCTCTGGGGTTTCAAAAACATCTTAGATTACGGTCTTGAAGAGCTGGATTCGATAATTTGCGTTGTCCGTAACAATAAAAAACATATTATTACAAACAATTACACTATTGTTATTGTTAAAACAAACTGGGCGATATCCGCGACTTCACGCCAACAATGCACAAAAAGTATGGAACAAATCCCCAACCTAACCAGCAGCGATCAGTTATGAATGATCAGTGTAAGTTGCACTGTCTAAATCCGTGGTGAGTATTGATGTTAGCAACCTCATGGTTAGCTACTCCGCAAGTATGAGCAAAAGAGAAAAATGGTCAAGTTTTCTCTATTACTCATACTGTTGCAAATAAAACATTTTTCATGATAGGTACATGGTGAGAATCATTTTAGTTTTGAGTATGAAAATGTGAATATTTATCAAGATAAAGCAACTTGCAACAAAAATGTGCTTTTACGATTTTTGTTCCTTATTAGCAGCAGATGCCATTATGCGTCATATTTTTTCACGTATGTTTGACAGTTAAGTTACATAGTTGCGATTACCTGTAAACTCACCATGTCTATTCTATCTCCTATACCCACTAATTTAGCCCGTGCCACTTACAATGATTATTTCTCTAATGAATTTGGTGTTTAGCTTTCTTAGATCTTTACCGCTATGTTTATTAATTATATGTGAACAGTAACAAAAAACAGACACATTATTTAGAATTCTTTGTTAGCCGTAATTTTGAACGGTCATGGCTATATTCCCGTAGTTTCATCTAAAAGAGTTCGGCTTTTCTCTAATCTCTGATCCTGGCCGTGATATCGGACACAGTGAGCAGTTTCTGATGGGAAGCCATGAACTTGAGTCGTAGGTCGTGGACCACTAGTGGGATGGGGCGCCGGCATGGGGACTTGTTCAGGCGAGGGGCGATCACCGACGCGTCTGCCGACGCGCGCCGGTACTCGTGTCTGGAATATCGGACGGGCTCGTTAGTAGTACAATGAATAGGTACCTATTGTTTTGCCTATGTCGGTCAGCACGGTTATGTAGGGGCTGCGCAGACGACTGACACTTCGCGAAAGGTCGTCGGCGCCGTGTCTCCAAAATATTAGTAGCGTGCGCTTGAGTTCATGCAGACAAAAATGGTGTGCGATGAGTCCGCGAAACGTGGGTCGAGAACTTAATTTTTACTATTTTATTCGCAGTCACTAAATAAAATTCCGAACCTTTGTTTTACAATCATAGTATGCTTAGATGAATCGACAACATTCTTGCGCCGGGTGGTTGGTACCTACTGCCTGGAGAAAGAAAAGCCAACGATCGGGCTCAGTGCTTTTGGAGAGGCTATGAATGACCGGCAGTGGACTGATGATTATGATGATGAATATGCCTTCACCGCTTGAGATCAGGGCAGCGGTTATGATCTGACCAAATTTTACCCGATGATACCTAGCTCGGTACCTAAAGGAAAAGGTAAAGCCACGCTGGACCGGTGCGATTTGCTTCTGTGATGAGCGGAACAAACAAAACGCGACCGACCATGAACGCCACACTAGCGCGGCCGGCGGCGGCGTCGCAACCAGCGGATGAGAGCACGTGTTTGCGCGTCTATTTAAAGTATTAACAAAATTGTTTGATTAATCTGCGATTAACTATCGCTCAGCGATCACGACTAGTGAAGGGAACCGTAAAGCGGTCGCCTCAACGTGGCATACTAACTATTGCGGCAATCGCAGCGTCTCATTCCGCTCCCGCTGGTCGCCTCCGCTCACCGCTAGTCGCGTCCGGTGTCCGCAGTCGCGCCAGCATGTCTTTCGGCTAAGGGAAGTGGTTACTTGTGCTTGGCGTCGCAGGTGCAGGCGGCGGCGGTGTAGGCGGCGGCGGCGGCGTGGCGGCGCGCGTGCCGCTCGCAGCAGCAGCGCTGCGCCGGCTCCGAGCCGCGCCGCGCCGACCGCGACATGGACGCGTACGTCGGCGCCGCCACGCGCTCCACCTGTCGACCACACCATGCAAGGTGATACACTGTTGGACAGGTAGGTACGCTCATGTATGTCAAGCGACCTAGTCGTATTTCAGATTGATGTTCGAGAAACGGGTCTGAGTATCGATTAACTGCCGCCTTCCTCTTTAAATTTATGTGCTCCATCTTCGGCTTTATAGTCGCTTTGCATCAGGTGAGACAGTGGCCAAATAAATCAACAATTCAAAGTCTTTTTATCTTGTTACAATGGTATGAGTAGTTTTTATGGTTCTAAATTTGATGGATAGAACTTGGATAGAATCTTTTTTTAAGGTACTAGGTATATAGTTAGGTATAGATTTTTCGTATATGGATTGGGTAGCCGGTTGTACCTTTAACGAATTAATCTGTTACTACTCGTATCTATAGAATAGAGGTACCTACTGCTTCTGTACTAAGTTCGTACATTGGTTTGAGACAGCCTAGAACACCCAAAAAATAAATTCATAAGCGCTGGCTGTTGAGTACTTAGGCAGGTATTTCGCTTATAGGTTTAGGTTATAGTCGCTTTCGTCATAGCTTTCGACTTACGTCTCAAGGCGCGAATACCGCACTTGTAAGAACCATATCATTCCTCTAGTAGGTACCTTATACAGTGTTCGCGACTTACAAAAGGAGGTAGTTTTACCTCAAAGCTGTTCTTCCGCTTCCGTTTCTTGGCGTCGCTGGGCGCGGCCGGCTGCTTGCGGCGCGGCTGGGGCGGCGCGGGCGCGGCGGCTCCGAACAGCCCGCGCTCCTCCGCCACGCGGATCATGTACTTTGCGTCCAACTTGGTGATCTCCTGCAGCCAGCGTAGTGGTCAGTGGCGCTTATTTCCATTCTATACAAGGCATACGCATCCATAGGAAACTGCTCAAGTATAGAATACAAGTTTCGCACGGATGTCTTTTATACTCGATTATTGTGTATTATACTTAACGCATTAATCGAGTATATTTCGGAATTATCTACGTTAATAATCAGGGGCCTTACTCTGAAAAGTAATTACGATCTTCGTTCTGTCGGATGAAAGGGACAGCGCTATGCAACAGGCATAAAAGTGTATCTTTTAGTCCGCACGAACGAACGAACGAAAGCAGGCCAACTCGGAGTAGGCCCCCGGGTTCCGTAGTAAGCCTACTGCGCCAGAACGCAATGACGACGACTTGATCCGTTCTGGCATCTGGCCTCGCTCGTAATTGCGAAGAAGAAAAAATAAATATATCTTACACTTCATGATGCAGTGCCTTACTCTTACAGTGCGCTTCGCTCGTAATTTCGAAATTAAAAATTATTGCTATCATTTTTTTATATATATTTCTAATAGCTATTATTTAAATTTTTTCAAAGCTTTTCCTGCGCCACCTCATAATATTGAGGTAGAGAACTGAAATTTTGAATTCAAGTACTTTAGGCAGATGTCAACTATTAATAATACAAGAATTTCGAAATTCAAAATTAAAAACAATATCGTCTGTTTAACTCCACCCTTATAATTATAACTACCTAGTACCTACCCAGGCACTTGGGGAAGATGAAATCTGCGATCTTGCAAAGGAACCTTATTTAAAAATACGACCAGTTGTAATTTTCTTCACAAGCTAAAATAAAATATAAGGAAAAAATTTAACCTTTTTCCGTGATTTTTTTCCACCTGGAATATCAATTTCACTTAATGCATTTACCTAAAAAAATATTGTTAAATTCTAATAACATAAAAAGTATGTTATATATATGTTATAGTACGTTAAAAACTGTGCCATTTGTGTAAACGAAATGTCCTTCAGTGTATGAATTATTCGTAGGCTTCAGTGTAAACTACTGCTACTAACCTTCCGCTGAATAAGACCTAAGTAACATCCGTCTCTATCTAAAATGTAGTTTATATCTAATCCATTCCCAAGAATCGGTAGTGTCCCTATTTCGAACAAATCGCAGTTCGGCACCTGAAATGAGCAAAATTACCTATGACATCACGAGATACATAATAATTAATAATTATTATTTGTAAATAATACAATAATTATAATTCTATAACAATAAAAAACGGTGAAGGAAAACATCGTGAGTAAACCGGCAAGGCCGAGAATCGATCACAAATATTCAAGGACATGGTCCCATGGATCCCTAGGTGAAGATGATGATGATGAAGCATCCCTATAATTATACGTAAAAGCAGGAGTCTTCAAGACAGTAAACAGAAGACGATCATAAGAACATTCAGCTAAAAAATAAAAAAAAAACATCAAACATGCAGCTACTTACGAATATGTTCGGGTTATCCTGGTCAGGATCCCTCGGCACGGCATCCGCTTCCGGCTGAGGCAGTACCGGAATAGGCCTCGCTTTGTTCGTCCCCGGCCGGGAGCCGACTTCGACCGACTCCGCTCGTTTCCTCGATATATCCTCACTCTGCGGTCTACTCCTCTGAGTCCTAGGTGTGGAACCCGACGGTGGCCGTTTGGGGGAAGCGTCTTCTGAATCCTCGGCGTGATCACTATCCAAGTCTGTGCTAGTTATAGCAGTATCTAGAGTTGCTGCTGAATCGATGTTTATCGCTTCTGCAGGGCCTGCATGCTTTTGTGGACTCTGGGGATGGCATAATTTAAAGAGAGATTTTTAGAAGCTTACTCCATATAATAGACGTAAACAAAATTAAACTGGAACAGGATACACCACATATATCACATAAATCATTTAGTAACTGGGTGTGTGAGCTAGTCAGAAGTCATACGAACATGTTGTCGATGCTTTTTCTTCAACAGAGCGTGTCTCTCTCTCGCCAATCTGTTTGCCTCCGCCACCGCTCGTGTCACTTGTGCTTGGTTCTCCGCTTCCAATGCGGAATGGGTTTCGTACAGAATTAACTGAATCTGAAACGAAACAATACCGTTACTGAAAAGAGTTCATATTTGTGCAGAGATCTTTTTCCAATTCACCTTACCTGAGGTTTAGACATGAGAGTGCGTAAAGTTTTCTTCTGCTCTTCCAGTATTGATAGAACTCTAGCTTTCCCCTTTGAGTCAATCTCTGATTCTGTTAGAATCTGTAAACAGGCAACGTGGATTCACGACCACATATATGTAATTAAATGGCCTAAGAGACAACTACCAATTACTTTAGGGATAATGGAAAATTTCAATAAGTCATTAAAAATCAAATGACTTAATGAAATTTTGATTAAGATCGAATGTCTAGAATTACCTCAACCATTGCCAGATCTCCACCACGACCACAAACCAAATCAATCGGGTCGGTGACAGCTGAATACGAATTAGGTGGCGTAGCTAAAGCTGCCACTACACCTTCCAAAGCGTTGATAACGGCTGGGGTATCGCAGTACACTTGATCGCTTATCACGCATACTGGAGCGTCTGAGTTTGACGCCTCGGAAGCCTCGATGCCGAGTTCTCGGAGAGCCAATAAGTAGCTTTGGACTCTGAAAATACATATTGTTGGTTTGCTTTAAGGAAAACCAAAGTCAACGATTCTACAAAAAAAGAAACAAAAAATAACAACTAAATAATTTCCGAAAAATTATAATATTTTTTATTAGTGAAGAGAGGTGTGTTTTTTAAGATTATCTTACTTGTCTCCGGCACCAAAAACGACTAGTTTCCCGAGCTCTGGCGTAGCGGGTGCTGGAGGTGCTTGAGCTTTCAGGACTGCCGCCAGTTCCTTCAGCTGGGCGGCGAGGTATGCAGAACAACGTGGAGAAGACGCGTGAGTTTGCGCCACCACACCGCGCAATGAATGAGTGCGGAGCGCCCTACATAATGTTGAAGCTCCTTCACAGAACTCTCGCTCCTGAAGATAAAGATACTGTGTCGATTATAATAGTATATGAAAATTATATATAACTAGCCCCGCGGTTTCACTCATGCTTTTCTAGGATAAAAAGTATCCTATGTGTTAAGCTATCTTCATTCCAAATTTCATCCAAATCTGTTTAGCCGTTACGGCGCGTGACAAACACACTAACATATAAACTTTCGCATTTATAACGTTAGTGGGATATGATAGTAGGATAAAAAAGAGAGAAGCAATCAGAAGCAAGAAAAATATAGTTAACTCACCTGAAGTACTATGACTCCTTCTTTCACAAGGCCTAATTGACCAATAGGAACGTTTTCTGGTGGCCTGAGCGTTATGAACCTGATAAAAAACGTATTATTTTGTTTTCTTTGACAACAAGAGATTCAAGAAGGAAAAGAGCAAGCGACTTGGCTTACCGTGGACATACTCTGTCAAATCTATATTCCCCAGCGCAAAGTTGACGGGAATTGCTATAAGAATATCCCAATTGGTGCAACTGTTTCACCAGCAACGCCACTTTTCTGCAAATAAACATATGTCAAGAACATTTCCAACAAAAATTTTGAAACATTTCGAGGAATATACTTGCTTAGCTTTGAAAGTGTTGACCCAACCAGTTACGGTGTCTTTATTGACGCACGCTGATATCCTTTCATCCCGTAAGTGCGATGGTAATAAATCTGCCATGCTGAAATAAGACAGGCCAGGTACAGTTTTTAAAAGATTCCTGGAAGTAGAAGAGACAAAAAAAGAACTTTAAAATAATTTACGAAAAAGCTTTATTCTTGATTCGGATCCTGGCGATGGCAGCGGCGAAGTGTACTCTTTGGTGCCAGATTTCGTTCTCGATATTCCTGAAGGGCCAGCCCGCTTCGTTCAAGAGTTGCTCCGCGCGTTTCATTTCTCCCCTCGCTCGCGCACCCCATCGCCGTCTGGCTAGCTCCATGAGGAACAGCCACACAGCGTGATGATGCTCTGCATACTGGGGAAACATAGATAAAATTTTATGTGCCTTGATCTGTTGGCCTTGGATCAGCGACACATTTAGTTGAAGATCAGTGAACTAGCTGAAGACAGGTACAGTTATGTTCCAGTGCTTGATAAGTCGCGTATTTGCGTTTTACTGAGTGACCGAATATCTGTCTTTCGGAATACCTACCAGCAACTACGAATGATGTGACGCACCATTACTCAAACAAATCCTATTATTACGACGACATCGAACTAAATGGAGTTCTGTAATGTAAAGCGTCTAAGTGATATTGTTTCTTTCTAAGTTCCTAAGTAGTAAAAAAAGAACAATTACACTTGATGTGATCATTGTAACGTTAAATGCTCATTGAAACAAGTGGCAAAGCGATGAGCTCTTTACACGAGTCATTTTGTCACCTTATCGTGCCTACAAATGGAGCCATTATCGCCCTTCACGCTAGACGCCTAGTTTAAACATTTCAGCACGATACGTTTCGTGTCTCCGCATTGTGCCGTTTTATCTGCTCCTCGATCTACCAATGCCGATTCTTTCGCTTTTTTCGCTCACAAACACAAATAACTGCCCATAAATATAGAGCTCATTTTCGTGAGCTTCTCCAACATTCCAAAAATAAGTAGCTTCGGTCACGATAATCACGTAATGCGATTTGGATGGTAACATTTTTTTTATTGCAACATCTTGTCAAACCTACCCTAAAGGGGAGTTATTACGTTTCAATAATGGCCCTTAAATATGCAACCTTGATTTTTTTATCAGGGAATGCCTTTGTTAACCTTCAGCAAAGTTCATGAACGACGTAAATTTGTCATAAATGGAAAAAGGCTCAGGACTTAGACATGCAATATGGAGACCTAATGGGGAATTGAATTATAAGTGTAGGTACAGTAGAGACGGAGATATCAGAACAGTAAGGATTTATCACCTACTTAGAATATATGAGTAAAGATTCGGTTGTAGGGACGTTACATTGCGTTAAGAAGTTTCAGTACTTATGCAGAACTGTTCCTCTTTTATACTTATCTCCAGAGACAAGACGAGGCCGTTGAATTTTCTACGGTATCGTTCTGTTACGTTTAACACATGTATATTCATTTTAGCACGGTTAAATGACAATAATTAGTTACCTCCGGAAAATCTGTGAAGAACTGAATATCTTCGATTGCTTGATCCAAGATGGTCTTATCTGCAAACATATTTCAATACGTTCACACATACAAAGTTCTTATAAAAGCGCAGAATCAATATGTCGCGTGACAGAAGAAGTTCAATGCGAATAGATTCAGAAGTGCTGAATAATAAAAAGGCAAAAATCGTACCAATAGCGTGGAATTTGTATTGACATTATTATATTGTTATTTACTTATCGGTAATCGCTTTCGTGTAATGGAATTAGATAAGTTCTTTCTAATTCTTAGGAATAGTTTCTGAGGTTTTTATTAGTCTTAAAAGAATCAGAACTACTGTAGGTAATTACAATACACTACTAGGGCGAGTTGTACGACGAAGACTGTCCGTGCAGCAGTGTGCGATAAACTTCAAGAAACTAAATCAAGAAGTCGTACGTAAAGCCAATAAAGTAGACCATAAAAGCTAATAGGTAGCGAAGAACTCGTTTCAGAGTTCGCACGCGACTATTTATCGCGACACAATCGTGTAGGCATTGTGTGATAAAGTTAAATATCGCGGCCCAGCGCTAAACTGTGCTCAAAGTTCTACGAAGCTTCGTAAGTGGCGTGAGGTAATTCCACGACTATGCTTCGGAACTCAAAGTTCGTGACAATCATTTCACGATGTAACGACGTTCGCTTTTGTAGAGACATCCCCTTCACGGGTTTATTAATATTTTACGAGTTCTCAGACGCGCGATTTGGGCTATTTATGATGTTCCACAACTTGTCCGAAACCACATTTCGGGGTGATTGGAAAGTTTGGTGCTTTGCGTTTTTGTTACAATTCTTTTAGAATGATGTCAAAGTTCCTAATCTAAAGTGTTGTTGGTGGATTAGGGCGTACTTACAGCGGAATACGTCGTAGATGAGGGAGTAGACACACCTCATCTCCTGTTCGTCCTCAAAGTCGACTTGCATGGGCGGCTTGCAGAGCAGTCGAGCTGCTTTCAGTACCTGTTTTATGAGCAAAACAAACCGCTTGATAAATGTTTTAAGTTAGTGTAGCAGCATCGCTTGCTTACTTTACCTACAAGGCGTTTCTCTGCTAGTCAACCCAGCGACAATACCCCCAAATTAGTATGCACGTGTTTGGTATGGCTTATATAATCTCGCGCGTTTATCATCCAGCCTTTAAATCAATCTATTACGTTTTATCACGTTTTTATTAATTCACTTTCTTGTCTGTCAGTATGTCTGTCGTTCCGGGTGGAATCTTGCAACTCATATTTCGAGCACTCCCTGATTAGCTATCCGGCTGAAAGTTTCGGAGTAGCTCACAACTCGATGACAATGCATTCTAAATCCATAAAAACGTGGTTTTTAGATTATTTTTTAATCAATAAATTAAATACGGATTCTTGTTATTTATACCTGTCCTATGTCCCACTTCGGTCCAGGGGCGGCTTTAACCGAGACCGGTGGCGGCGCGTGAGGGTTCTTTGTCGGGACAACCAGCGCCCATGGCGCCCATTCTTCAGACGGTTCTTCTGTGGGCTTGACTTGTGGCTTCTCGGCCTCGTCATCGCTGTGGGGTTATTTCATTAGAAGTGATAATAAAGAGTAGTAAATACTGTATCTTTTTTATTGAGGATACTGTGTGAGAACCATAGAACTAGAACGCTAATTCTATGGATCGAACTAAACCGCAAGTTGTCATACGCTTTAGACTAAATATTTAATCCAGGCGAACTCAAGAAAATATCCGATTTGCCGCATTGGGCCAGCCTGATAATCCACGCTATTATAAGTAGGTATATAACTTCTTTATGTCCACAATTGGTTTAATATAAATGTATATTGTATTCGTAGGTACTCATCGTATCTAGATAGTTACCATTATGTACCTATCTTAAGAGTGAAACTAGAGAAAAGGCTCGAATCAACATTGGGAACGCAAAAGGTTGATTATTTGTGCAAATAAAAGAGACATTTATTATATCAATAGATATGTATACCAATATTATATAGAGGTAAAATTGTATGTACCTACTATGTTTGTAGAAGGTAATCTCCACAACTTCTGATCCGATTCTAAAAAATATTTTACTAATAGAAAGCTACTCTATCCCTCAGTGACATAGGCTATGTTTTATTGTGATTAAAGTTACTCCGTGGACGAAGTCGCGGGTAACAGTTAGTGCTTTATATGCCCGTTGCATAGTGCTGTCCATTTCATCCGAAGAAACGAAAATCGTAATTGTATACGGGAGTACCTAAACCCTCGGCCTCATTAAACGATGATGACGATACGATGGTAGAATATTTACAGGTGCTTTTTCAATTTTAGGTTTTTTCGACTCACTTTAGAGAAGTATCTTCGACGGTCTTAGAGTCCATTTGTTTCGGAATGTTTAGGTATCCGCCATAAGGAACGGCACGGCACACAATATTCATATATTCACGCAACTATGTTTCCATATTGACAGTAGAACAATACCGGCGCCAAATCGTTTAAAAATAATATTATATTAGGATATATTATATCTAAATATAATATTAGAATTTGTACAAATAATTTAAAGTGTATAAGTAGTTACATAAGTAAAACGTTAAATAATTTTACAATAATTAAATTTCAAAACGTATTTTTATAGCTCTTTTTTACTATACTTGACACCAAATGTTTTTTCTTGGTTTTCTGTGCTTCAGCTTGACACCTTGACACTGTCCAAATATTTCGCTGTCAAAATTATTATAAACTCTTTTTAAATGCCTTAACACATTTAGCAGTAGGTACATGGAGGTTCTATTGATATTATATAATTTTATTTATTGTATCTATGGCTATAAATACGAGTTTTAGGGTTCAACATAGCTATGAATTTGTCATAAAAGGAATATACCTACTATACCTAGACAACAATGGTAAAGGTACCTGAAATAATCGATGTATATGTGGCCAATATTCTAAACTAAAAGGCCAATTAAATTAAACTATAGTTTTTGAATGGCATATTCTAATAGTCAACTCGAATTCTTTATTGAAACACACAGATAATTAAAAAACACAAACAAAAACAAATTAAAAATACTTATAAATATTCTAATCTCAACAACGTTCCCAAAATGCTGGCAGCATTGCCACGTTGAATGGCAATGCTTATCCTTTGGCCAAAATATAGGCCAGCATTTTGATCACGCGTTGCTTCGACAAGACGTTTTGATGTATCTTTGAAAACTGTATGCGCCCCCGATCCCCACGGTCCTAGCGTCTCGACCCCAAAGCTTCAAATATGTAGCCACTATCTAGGCTACTATACTTGCGCTTTTTGAGGTTCTCCGCTCCTTCAGCGGCTGCGGCTCGTTTTTAAATTATATTGTATTTTTTGAGAAAATGGTTGGTATATAATATTTAATCAGGACAAAAATATCGAAGCATTATATAATAGCTTCTCTTAAAGCCTAGACAAGCACATCGACGAATTAGAAGTCTAGAATTGCAATATATTGTTTTAGTATGTAGGTACGAGCACATGGTTGTAGGTAATCTTTATTGAGGTTTCACATGCAAAATAGATAACAATGTATGCCCTAGTTCAGTTTATACATACCTACCCAAGAACGATACCTATTGGAAGCTTGTGCCGAAATGTGTGTGCAAAAATACTACATCAAGAAGAAAGGCCTAGCTGCTTTAGGTGCATCTTTCATGGACAATGCAATGAATTGCAATGGAACCAAAAGTCCTCGTATTGTGTTTAGAATTTTTTTCACTTAGGTAGTTAGATAGATTACATTCAACTTGGTGAGATTCAATGATAGACTCGTAAAGTAGGATATTTTTGTAAGTATATCAGATATCTAATAATAAATGGCAGTCTAATGAAAATTTTAAGCTATGCCAGGATTGGAGGGCTGGCACTAAGGACGTCGGGCTCACATTTAGCTAACAGCTTATAAGTTTTAAATTTTGAAGTAAAAAATTTATTTAGAAAAATTCTACTGCCTATACTACCTACTTATAGGTAATATAGGTAGGTATAGTATAGGTACAGTAAAATTTTTTAGAAGATTTTTCCTAGTGAAGGCGGCGAGTCCAACCTCAAATGTAATAACTCGAATATAGCTGAGCTTTTAAGATATGAAAATATTTACTTATTTTATCATTTACATCAGATAACGGTCCATTTTGTAAGTAAAACTTATCCTATGTTAGTAAAATAAACCCTACGCTTGCCGTTGCTCAAAATTAAGAATATTTTGTCTTTTTTCCCCTCTCTAAAATAATATATACTTACCAAAAGAAAACTCACTTTTTGGAGTGGCTAATATGTGCATTAACCAACATTCATTTTTTCACCGTCGCTTATAGGTAAGGTTAACCGTTCGTATCGTACTTACATACCTATTCAATCTATTGCTATAATGAGAAAAGCTAATTCCACCCTAGTTTCCCGTCTCGTAGACGTACTGCTGGGTCACGGCCGTCGTATCACACACAACCAGTAGGTAGGTATGTCAGACAATGCCATCAACCATGTTTATTTTCGTATAGGTCTACTTTTACCTTACCAATAATGTGACATGTCTTAAAAAGAACGTCAATGGTTTGATTTTTGTAACGGATGTTTTTTCAGAGTATGAAAATTAACGTGGTTTGGACACATTATTAATAATAATTTACGGGTGACACTCACGTTTAAGTTGGATGTGGTTGAAACTATAGTTGGACTATTCCAACTTAAACGTGAGTGTCACCCATATATTAATAATGTTTTTCAGAGTAGTTTTTTTACTATGACGTATTTGTATTTGTCAAGAGATTCACAGCTAGTTTTATTTTAGTTGTTTTTAAAAATAAGTGTTAATGGCTCATGTTGCCTTTCTGATTATTTTAGATAAATAATTAATTATAAATTTGTTTATCACCCACCGAACAAAGCCGTCTAGTCTATCTAGTCATGTTTCGGGATGATGTTCAACGAATCAGCAGCAGCATGATGATGGAGGCTACTCTGAGCAGCGGTAAACTGCGGAATGCGTCCTAACCACTAAACCGCGCATATTTTCCGTTCCATTATTTTAGCCCTTTTGATTTAAGTAAGCTGTAACTAAATAATACTTGCTCTATTTTCTGCAAGGAGACCAAGTAAAAATACTGCTGTAGTCTATATTCCTTATCACTGGGCAGCACCAGTTTCTCCGCCTCGCTGGTATCTCCATCTTGCCTCGCCGCCTCCTCTTGCAGTAGAAGGTCAGCCAGCAACTTAGGATAAACGCTAAAGAGATCCCCATCGCTCTGCTCGCTGAGAGCCACCCATAACGCACTGGGGTCATATTTCGGCGGCATTCTCCAGACATCTCTATTTGTAAACAATAAATGAACCTAAGTTATTACGTATTTTTTTTAAATGAAGATCATTTTGATAAGTCCTTATTTTAAATACATATGGCTTTCCCGGCGAAAGCTATTTCGTTGAGAGCCGCGCGTCTACTGAAGTGCGAACCACTGTGGAACCGCCAATTTGATACCAACCTGTTGCTTCTCCTCATACCTTCCACAAAAATGACTTTCAATTGCGGTGGGGTCGCGCTCACATTTGCATGCCCTTATTTTCAGTGTTCCAGTCCAAATTTGAAAATGAAACTCATAATTTTGGTGCATAAATGTCTCGCTAAGATTTTCTCTGAAACTATTCGACATAGTTTATTGCACCAAAACTATTAAATTTTATAGTGATCTCAATAGGGGATCGGACAACTTTTCAGAAAATGTTTTAAATTAACTACAATGAAAATATATAGCCATGAAAAATACTATTTCAATTAAATAACGCTCTAAAAGTACCTAAAACTATGTTTCAAATATTGCCGCGCAAAACGTCACCTCAAAACTTGTGACGTCATGTGAAGGTAGAAAAAGACAAACTCTTCGAAATTAAACTTGCAAAGAGATTTAAATCCGTTTTGTGAAGTTCGGGGACTATATTGTAGTAATAGAACGAAAAAACTAGCAAAAATATACACTCGAGAGCAATGAATCCGGGTCACTTAAAGAATCCTAAAAATCTCGGAAACTAAAAATGCTAGGTTAATGCAATAAATTGTATTTAATAGACAATGTAATACTCCTTAAATGAAGGTATTAAAACTTCTTAGTTATTGTAAAGTTATATCATAAAAAAATCAAATTTGAAAAAGGGCCACTTTCGAAGATGGAACTACGAAATTACAGCATTTGGTTTTGCTTTTGTTTGTAATCTGTCATTTATGTGGGTACATAAACCATGTTGATAGTGCTCTATATTCATTATTCAAGCTGAAATTATGTCGCTTACGCCTGAAGAATGCACCAGAATACTTACAATGCTGGAAACCGGCCGGAGTCAGCGCGATACAGCCAGGACTGTCGGTGTGTCGCTGTCAACAGTACAAAGAGTTCTCCGACGTTACGAAGAAACTGGTTCTAACCTACGCAGACCAGGAACGGGCAGAACCAGGTGTACCACAGCACGAGAAGACCGATACTTGGTGAACACCATGCTTCGAAATCGCTTTCTCACAGGAACTGAACTCACCAATCAGTTTCGACGCCTCGGAGGAAGTAACCCAAGTGCATGGACAGTAAGACGTCGGCTTGCTGAATCTAACTTAAAACCCCTTAGACCTGCAAACGGCCCTAAACTGGAGCGTGGGCATCGTATTTCGAGACTAAGATATGCCCAGAGCCACGTAAATTGGAGTATTGAAGATTGGTCAAAAGTTATGTTCTCCGACGAATCAAAATTTATGCTCTACAAGCACGATGGAAGACACAGAGTGTATCGAAGACCAGGGGAAAGATTCAAGCAAGCATGCATCGAAGAAAAAGTAGCCTACGGTGGTGGGTCTGTACTTGTGTGGGCCGGAATTTCTTCTGAAAGTCGCACAGAGCTGGTGATCATAGAAAACGGCTCTTTAACTAGCGTAAGATATGTGGAAGAAATCCTCAATGATCACGTTGGTCCATTTATGGTCAATTTAGGTGAGGATGCTATATTTATGCATGACAATGCCCGACCTCATACAGGTAGGATTGTGAATGACTATACCTTCAAGAGATGAACATTACTCGTATGGAGTGGCCAGCGCGCAGCCCGGATATCAACCCGATCGAGCATGCTTGGGACGAGCTAGGCAGATGCGTAAAACAACGAAACCCTCCCCCAATCACGCTTCGTGAGCTCAAAATTGCTCTCACAGAGGAATGGGAGAATATTCCCCAAAATCGTATAAGGAACTTGGTGTACAGCATGCCAAACCGCGTAAACGCAGTAATGGAAGCACGAGGAGGCAATACGAAGTATTAAAATTCAAGAAAATCGTAATAAAGTTCAAAAATTTCATGTTTCCTTTTTTTGTTTTAAGGAGAGATCAGCAGTTTTTTCTTTATGTAATTTTGTGTTAATAAAATGTATGGTGACTCATATTTTTTTTACTTTCATTTAAGGAGTATTACATTGTCTATTAAATACAATTTATTGCATTAACCTATCATTTTTAGTTTCCGAGATTTTTAACATTCCTTAAGTGACCCGGATTCATTGCTCTCGAGTGTATTTTATGAAAAGCAAAAACGTAAAACAAACACAAGCGTGACTCACGGCATTTGCCTTCAAATGACGTCATGCGCTGCGACTGTTGTTTCGTTTGAGATGAAGAGCCGATTAAAAATGTCAGAATTATTAGATCTTATTTATTGATTAAAAAATATAAATCATTATTATTTCACAAAAATATTGATTAAATGATCTTTCTGGTTCGACGAACATTCGTTCTAACTACATTTTAGATTTTTTCTCGATTACTGTCCGATCCCCTATTAGTATGCCATTGATAAAAGAATAATGTAATGCATGCATTACCCCATTTTACCCTACCTATGCCGCAAAAAGCAGAGTTACTATAAACCTTTGTATTCTGTGCTATAAGTTTATTTTTAGAGCATGCCCGGTAAGTATAGTCCAGTCTTTATAGTAAGTTCACCTCGGAATTCGAGATACCCAGCTGTAAGTCTGTAAATAGTTGTATATTGACACCCTAAAAGTTGTCTCAAAATCTACATATGGTAGGGTGTAAGCAACTATTAAATTTCAAGGTCAAAGGTCACAAAAATCGGTTTTTTGCGCTTTTTTTGGAAACATCTCATTTCCTATGGGTTTTTTGCTATTTGTAGAATACAAAATTCTCTACTAATTTTGTTTAAAAAAAAATTTTATACGGTGAACCGTTTTCGAGATAGAGGGCGGAGAGTGCGCAGTCACCGCATCACTTCAGGTCAACCGGTGCCTCCGGTCGAAAACGCGCCATATATAGTTGATGAACTATCAATAAATCAATGATTATAAATATTTGTAAATTTTTATTAACTATTATATTATATCCGCCCTCTATCTCGAAAACGGTTCACCGTATAAAAATTTTTTTTAAACAAAATTTGTAGAGAATTTTGTATTCTACAATATTGATAATAAATACAAATAGCAAAAAACCCATAGGAAATGAGATATTTCCAAAAAAAGCGCAAAAAACCGATTTTTGTGACCTTTGACCTTGAAATTTAATAGTTGCTTACACCCTACCATATGTAGATTTTGAGACAACTTTTAGGGTGTCAATATACAACTATTTACAGACTTACAGCTGGGTATCTCGAATTCCGAGATTCTTACCTAATTTAAGCTTAAATGACTCGACTAGTAGGTACTTAACACTAATGGCAAACGTCCGAATTGCGCCTATTGTTCGTTGGATCACTTTTTATCGACCATCCGTGACTATCGAAAATGAAATGACTTAAAATCTGGCCGATTTAATAGGCTAATTATGGAACTTCATAATTTCATTCATTCTGAAACCTACAATGTCAATCAAAGCTGGGAAACGTGTTTAAAAAATTAAATTAATTCTGATCCACTGTGGTGGTGACCACTTCTTGTTCTCACGTGTGGGTGTGTGACCACTGAATCACCCCATGGTTTACAATGGACCGAGGGCGCCACGCTACCTATATGTAGAAGTAAAACTGCCCTACACGCAATTTTCATAAGTTTAAGTCGGGTTACGCCGGGTTACGCCTGTGTAGAGAGCACTTTTTTGTATGACGACCTTGGCGGTCAAAAGCTTAAGAATCAAATAAAATGCATTTTATAATAAATCAACTACAAAAATAAATTATGATTATACCTAAATAGTTTTTAAATGTTCTACCGAAATTATAAGTAAATAAGTATCTATCATAATACTTTTTTGTTCCACTGATGAACGGTTCCATACTATACCTATGCATAATCATAACTGACACCCGAATAATAAACCAATAATGTACGGAACCACATTACGTTAAGATGAAGATGTACTTTAAATTTTATACATTGGATCGATATATCCTCCACGGTTAGTTCAAAGAAAAAAGTTTAATGAACGAAAAGCATGACATGTTGACAAATTTTATGACAAATAGAACCACCAAGATTATTACCTAAGTACATCAATCAAACTTTGTTAGCGTATTTTTTATGATCAGAACCAACGATGAAATCCAAATATAAACCACAATGAAACAAACCTAAAAAACAGTCAATAATGTTCAAGTAAGTACAAGAAACACCAAAATGGACTCCATGAACAATAAAGAAAGTTACGCAGAACGCCGACAGCTCTTCAAGAATATCTGGGAAACCGCAATGAGCATGAATGAGGACGAAGTAATAAACAAACCTAAAGTTATCAAGTACGTAAATGTTTATCATTATCATCAATTAGGTAGGTACCTAAGTACCTTGGTTCCCATTGTTTTCATGGAACTATGGATTACTCCACGAGCCATAATTCACATAGTAAAATGTTTCCCTGGGGCGAATGAAATGTTTACCCTGGGGATAACATTGTATCAATGCCGGAAATGCAGTTATTTCTGATGACAATCAGTTTGATTTACTAGACTGCATACAACTAGGTATAACAAGACTGATATAAGTAGGTATATTTGGAATCTAATGGAATCACAGCGTGACGTTGCGGAAATTTATCTCAAATCTGAAACGCAATGACCGCTGATGATTTATGAATGACTAGCTGCGAACCGCGGTTTCACACGCGGTTTCCCGGGATAAAAAATAGCCTATGTGCTATTCCAAGTCCTAAAGTACCTAGATACCAAATTTCATCAAAATCGGTTCAGTAGTTTTTGCGTGAAAGAGTAACAAACATACATCCATACATTCTTACAAACTTTCGCGTTTATAATACTATAAGTAGGATGATGATTTAATTACTAATTACACTACATATTTTCATTAAATTTCAAGTATATTTGGTCCATGCTATGTACTTATCATAAAAAATGTTTACCTAATTCTAAGAGTCGTAAATTTTTCAGGACTTTGCGGATGAGCGGTATGGATAGTTGTGTAACGGGGAAAAAGAAGAAACGGCTGAAAAACTTGAGACATGTCTGCAATAAGATATTGAACTTCTGCGATAATCAAGACGCGAAAAAAGTATAATTATTATCAACATGTTTTTTTATCGTTTATAGATCTAAGTATGTTTGACCACTATCTCGCTTGATGTAAAGCGACGATGTGGCCGAAGATAGAGCACAAATATCTAGACAGCCAGCACATAGATCTGCTAAGGAGTGGAACGCATTGCCAACGGTTGTGTTTCCTGACAACAGCAACCTGGCAGTCATCAAATCGAGAGTGAACAGGTCTTCTAGGCGAGCGTGTTAGACGAAAGTAGTCAAACGAAAGCCTATAAACAAGTAAAAAATATACATATTTATGTGAGCTCCATCTTCGGCGTCTTGATTCTAGAGAAAGATAGTTCACCATACGTCATCCTGAAATACAACAAGGTATACCTAAGTATAAGTAAGTATAAGAGCGAGTGTGGCTCAGTGGGAGCTCGTGCGACTTTCGATCCGACGCACCCGAGTTCGAATCCCGCTGGCCCCGCACCACTGACTTTCTTAAGTTATGTGCGGATTTAACACTCGCTCCGAAAACGGTGAAGGAAAACATCATGAGGAAACCGGCATGTCCAAGAATTTTACACAAAAAATTCAAGAACATGTGACATCCACCAACCCGCACTGGGCCAGCGTGGTGGATTATGGCCCATTCTCTCTCTATGAGGGAAGACCAGTGTCCTAGCAGTGGGAACGTGATGGACTGATGATGATGGTACCTAAGTATGAGTCGCTTGACAGCTTGGCTTTAATTGTTCGGTCGGTTTTATCACAACCGCGGCCTAGGCTCAAAGGGGCTTGAACAGGTTTCCGATGTTTTTTTTCACCATTTTTAGAGCAATCTGCACTTAACTATAAGGCATAGGTTCAGGGCCAAGTTGGGATTCGAACATGAATTAAGTAAGTCGCACAAGTATTTCGTAAGTTAAGTGAGTTATAGCACAGAATAAATAATACTAAGTACAATTAATTTTTTTAATAATAAATAATCTTAACCCGCTCGTTTCCGCTCGGCCACACTCGCACTAATTCGGTTCCGTCGAATCAAAATCAAGTGCTATTGAAATCAATCCTAGATTTGGCGATATGTATTCCTTGACTTTCCACTTTGCAAGTGGAGCAAAGCGACTTCGAAGTGAGTCTTAACGTGGATCCCACATTTTTCGAATCCCACTTTTTAGAGATCGCATATACCCATACATGGTTCATAAGGAACCCTATAAGTATTTGCTACTGTTTCTACTTCTAGATATCTAACACCTAGCCCATTTCATATTCTCAGACGACATTAGGACAAAAGCGCCGAGTCAAACTCAAAATTGGCATACGATCGAGGAAAACAAAATCTCGTAAAGGCAAGAAGAAGGTAAAAAGGGCAAAGAGAATGTTCGCTCCTCTCAAAGACATAAGACTAGTGAAGCCCACAGCTTTTGAACAAAAGAATGAGAGTGCAAGGAAACTAACGACAAAAACATCGAAACTGAGCTCACCGACTACAATGAAAAAGACCGCGTTTGCGAGCAAGTCCTCAGCTACAAAGTTAGTCAAGGCCAGACAAAGTCCTGACAAAGGCCAGACAGAGCGGAATGTTTTCAGTGCGATGGGCGGCACTTCGCTCGATAACTCTGTGGGCAGTTACGCGTCTAGCCCCCGTCATAGAGTTGTCAGAAAAAAATACGGCAAAAAGAAAAAACCGAGGGAACCTAACGCAATATCAAATTACATGACATCAAGAGGCATAACAGTTTGGCCTGACACTTTCAGTCATCATGCGTCGTCTGGCAACATATTACCAACATCCTGTAGGTAATCGTTGATTTTATTATGTTATCTACTTACCTATGATCGATGCCGCGACGGGCAGTGATTTTACAATATCTGTGGACATAAAGAGCATAATTATATTTTACCACAAAGCATGTTAAAGAAACCTAATAGGTCAGTATCTTATAAATGCAACGAATATTCGTTAACATTTTGTAGCGCTCGTAAAGGGTTAACACATCCTGCAAGAATAAACCGCGGATTTCAAAAATATAAATTGCAATCTGAAACGCAATGAAATTATCGAGTGTAATTCCGCTGAATAAAAATTTTAGAATTTTATTGGATTTTGAGATCAATTTTCGTAGTCACGGCTGCTGGCTTACTCTCTGATTCCATTAGATTTTTGTACGCACTTTCTGTTTTACCCGCATCAGAAGAGAAGGACCCACCTTCACCGCAGCATGCTACATTTCTTTGCACGATCAAAAACCGCGTCCTTTTTCTAACGAATTATACGCTTTGATTGCATCGAGTTGAACGTCTCAGTAGAAAAGTACTTAGTTATTCTGTGGTAAGGGTGTGTGAAATACCTATTCTAACACGAATGAACCTACCTGACGTCACTTTTGATAACACCTTCCTACCTACATTCAATTCGTTCATTCAGTCCAAACATTTATGTAAGTGCTTACTAAATTTTATTCCGCTTGTGAACGGTAGCTGACACGTAGCGTTTTATATCCCCAATCAACATATTTTTTTCTGTGCAGCCACGAACCAAACAACGAATATTCGTTTCAACACTACTTGGAACTCTACTTGTTTTGTAGGGAAAGCTTCACCATTTTAAAAAAGCTATATAATTGTTAATTTGATATACCTACCTAATGTTTATCTTATAAAATAATCATCTAAAATAAGTATGTGAAAGTGTCAATGAAATAAAATTTAATTATTACCATATGTACTATTTTTTTCCATAGGTACTTACTAGATCCTTACCAATATTATAAACGAGAAACTTTGTAAGTATGGATGTTTGTTACTCTTTCACGCAAAAACTACTGAATGGATTGTAATGAAACTTTACAATAATATAGCTTCACACACATAGGCTATTTTTTATCCCGGGAAACCGCGGGTTGCAGCTAGTAGCTTTATAGATATAGACTGACGGAAAAGTAGGGAATGATCTGGGAATGGGAATATAAATTATTATTATTTTACAAAAATATTGATTGTATGATCTTTCGGATTCGAGAAATATTCGTTCTAACTACATTTTAGATTTTTTTTCGATTATACCCTATTTCGTATATTATCGTATCTGCGAAGTGTGCGATACTTTCAGATAAGTTAAGTTTTTATACGCAGATAAAATATTACCGTATCTGCGTAGTTTGTTGCATCCTCTATGGCACGGCACCCTTGTCCACCCACGCACAAAACAGATAGGTACATACCTAAAACCCCGTTCGCATTTTGATTAGTGTTAAGTGCGTGTGTGAATTGTAAATGTCAAGTGATTAGTAGATAATACACTATTTGGACAGGCAATGATTAGTGCGAGTGTTTAGTATTTGCTTAAAGTGTTAAGTGATTAGTATTTAGAAGTCAATTCTATTTTTTGCGAGTGCCACCGCCCCCTTTTCTTCACCCATCACTCGCAGCGCACTTCTCACTAGACACGTCTGGACAGGAACTGTTGTGACTAGTTCAGTCAGTGGTGGACGTGGGAATTATTTTGCAGAATAATTAAATAAATACCAGGCAATATGGCGAAGTGGTCAGAGGATCTAACTTATAAATTTGTACAGGCATACTTAAAGCACGATTGTTTGTATAATTCTATGTCACCTAATTATAGAAAGAAGAACATGCGGGATGCTGCATTGTTACTGGTTAGTGAAGAAGTAGGTATCCCTAGATTTCGTAACAGCCTCACGGATACTCCTTAGGAACTTATAAGCTTTACTAAACAGAGTTCCTTATCAGCAATGGGCATAGGCTAAACATTTAACACTTGCCACGAAACACTACATGCTTCACAATCGCCCTTAACACTTATCAAAATTAGCTATTGTTATGATTTTTATACATATTATAGTCAATACTACCTACTATTTTAAAATGTTACTATTTTAGAAGTAAGTAATATAAGAGGAAAGCGACACCCTAGACAAACCTGTTTAAGGTTTATAAGGTATAGGATTCATAAGAAAAGTTGTAAAATTTATACAAATAAATTAAAAAAAAAATGCGGACAGGGTTTAACGTGGGAAGACAAGGATTATATAGGAAAACCTAAAACCACAGAATACATAAGGAACAGAAGCAGCACTCTGCAAAGAAATTTAAACGAATAGCGACTCTTGCTGTGACGCAATCAAATTTAATTTAGCTCGCGTAGCGCTGCATACCTACCAGTCATATTAACCTACAGACAGTGGCGTAGCTAGATAACCAAAGGCCCTGGAGCAAAAAATAAACAAGAGCCCTAACTAAACTATTTAAAATCGTTTGTTCTACTCCAGTTCGTACTCCATATTCGTCATCAGAAACTTGCGAGGAACTCCCCGCAAATTTCAAACAAAAATGTTCGAGACTTGTTTGGAATACCCCTGTATTTTTTTTCAAATAAGTTGCCATTATTGAAGTCACGTTCCTGGAACTTGTTTTGGTTTTATTCCGAATGTGGGAGAAACTTTCACTAGTTCAATTTATAGTTTGTAAGTCAGAGTCCGTGTGCCCCCCTGAGCTTGGGGGCACTGCCCCGTCTAGCCCTCCGGTAGCTACGCGCGCACGCGGCACGTGTAACGTTAGGGTTGATAAGTAGTTGTGTTGTGATGAAATATCAATTTGAATAGTTCAAGTAATGTATATCTCTACTATCTATGAGGTACTATTATTCTCATTCTACCTAGTAATTATAGTTGTAGTGAATACCTAATAATACAAGTAGTATTAGGTATTAACTACAACTATTCTACAAGTGTGCATATTTTTATTTTCTAAGTAGATAACTAGGCAAACACTATGTACACTTATATAAGTAGGTACTGTCTAAGAACCTGAATAGATCTGTTAACACGCGTCAAGAAACTAACATTGATAATGATAATAAATAGCACAGACTATATATAATAATACCTAATACCTACCAATAAAAATCATCATTTATATCAGAATAAAAGTTTTGAGTAGGTAGGCAATTCTTTGTTATATATACAAATATATGATAGATAGAACACAGTATTTACAAATAGATATACCTAATATAACTTTCTTAAAATGGTGTAGGTACATTTACTTGCCTTGAAGTGAAAAGTGATACAGTTCGATTTTGTTTTATTTTCCAAACAAGTGTTATTTCGAGTGATCATGTGTAATATCGGTGGAAAATTAACCATTATGTGTTCGTTAACGTGCACGAGTGTAAGCAAATGAAACAAAATAGGGAAAACATTGCTTTTTATGTTCTCACAAAAAGTCTATGGAAAGCTTGAATAAAGTTCCACCACTTTATAGAAGCACTAGGAGATGGTCCGGCTTGTTGCTGTTGACCTTCATTCTCAACAAAAGTATAATAAATGGAATATTAAACTATTAATTAGAAACTACGTAAGACATGGCGGTATGGTTCTAGAGACTTTAGGCAGCCCAAACGGGCGAAATTATAAAAAAAAGACGTGTGGCACTCGGAGACTGCCGCGGTAAAGCTATTGCATAGCATTCGGAGTGGGGGGGTGTTAGGTTATTTTCGTTACGGAATTTCTGGATTCGGTCTCCACGCTCAAGGCCCGCGATAGAAGCTATGCAATAGCTTAAAAATCTATCATTCTAAGATAAAGCATTAATTATCTTAGAAATCATTGCTGATATGTACCTAAAAAGAAAACACGCAGAAAAAAGTCCATGGCCTTAGTTTCACCGTTTTACCGAAGCAGGCGAATAATATTAAGTATGACTTTGTATGGCCTGTATCCTTAATAGCTGATGGCGCCATATAATTATCATATTATAAAAATAATGCAAGATTATTATTTTATTGCTTTGAGCCATTGAGGAATGACACTACCTCAATGACTTTGAGTATGTACTGCCCGTATATACAATTTTTATCTAGGTGTATTGCTATCAAAGAAAAAGTATTAAAAAAATAGAATTCAAGCAAAAAGATGAACAATTAAACATATACACATTTCTTTTTTCTCAAAAGGCCGTTTGCATGTGTTAAAAAGAGAAAGCATTATGCGCATGGCACCATCTTTAAACCCTGCGGGCCACCAGCCAACGGGTGTGACGTTTGGTGATGTTTGGTCGATACCAGCTGGTATTTTATTGTGTGCAGTGGTTTTGGTGTTTTCCAAGGAATTTTGCGGGAAAAACATTATATCAAGCAATAAACAACAAGTAAATGAACCATGGCGTGTGTTGTGATAGTCTGCAAGAGCCACGTCAGTGATTTAAAGCATAAACCAAGGGCTATAACATTTCATCGGTAAGTCTGATTTGTGTATTTCACCTCCTAATGCGAATATTTGTATGTGCTAACCTTCTCGTACGTTTGAAAAGTATGTAAGTTACACTAGGTGCTATTTTAGCTTCACATGACGAGCAGAAGAATTCCCATATCTAAATAAACACGGATTTTTGCATACCGATCGACGTGTTTGGCATTTCATGTACTCGTCTAGTGATGTGGTAAAATTTACAACCTTAGTATGAATATAGATATGATAATAGAACATAATTTATTCAAGTGGCACACTTTAATATGTTCTAGTTAATTTCACAGTCTATATTTTTTATTTTTAACCGACTTAAAAAAGTTGGAGGTTATCTATTTGATTGTTTTTTTTATAATATGTTTGTTACCTCGGAACTCCGTCATATATAAACTGATTTGGAAATTTCTTTTTGCGTTGTGTTTAGTGTGGATTAGTATAGCGATGAAGTGGTTCTATATAAATTTCATCGATATGTATATGACCTTGGACTTCGAAGATACATTGAAGTCGTTTTTTTTTTTATAAAATGTATACTTGTAGCTAATTAATTATGTTAAATATATTTAGAATACTTAGGTTCTTGTTCTTGTTTTAGGTTCCCGGTGTTAGCAGAATTGCGAAACGCATGGATAAAAAACATGCAGAGGTCAAAAAGAACAAGAGCGGGGCTCCCCCTCTACTAACTTCTAACATTAAATATCTTTGGACTTAAGTATTGGAAAATGTAATTCAGCTCAATTTCAGTATGTTAAGCTGGGTTGCTTGACATAATAAATAAAATTCAATCAATTGTAAGAAATTATTTGAACATTTTATTTAGTGTATTCTTTTGTATATTCTTTTTTATAAGTATATTCTTTTGTTTGCAGAAAATACCTGTGAAGCGGAGACTTATAAGATGAGCTTCGCAACCTATACCTAGTTAATACTGATAGTAGTGCTCGCTGTAATTAATAATTAAAATAATCATAAATAATAATGAAATTATTCTTTATTGTATTGTATGTCATGCAATCTTAAAAGCATATTTAGCGTTCTTATTGGTTAGATGTTAGATGTCGCCACTAGCGTATACAGTAAATAAATAAATTCAACGTATTTTGAAAGAGTGTGCGTTATTAATTTATTCCGTTCCAGCAGTCTAAAAGTCAATAGCCGGGTCCACACCGGCCCATCCAGAACCGCTCGAACTTGCGCGGTGCACAGTTGTAGTCGGTGTGGACGCGTCTTGCCTGATGCACCTCTATGTGATACCTACTGGGTGTATCACATTATATTTCTCGTCCGACGCGTGCATGATACAATGCGTTTGTATCATGCACGCGTCGGACGAGAAATCAAAAGGAAACCACGAACTAAACACCCGATCAACTAAACAAACTTTTGATCGTGGACCGGAATGTAGGTCGGCTGGTGTGAAATAGCTAAAGTATGCTTTATCTAGCGCGAACGAAAAACGAGATAGTCTAAAGTGTTAATAAAGCATACACTACTTCCAAGCATACAATCAGTTCATCGTAACAAGTCCCTTCCTTCAAAACTTTACACGAGAACTTTTCACCACCGGTCTTAAAAAAAAAAATTTTGAACATTTTCTTATAAGACCGGAGGTCGAAACGTTTTATCGGTATGAAAATAGGACATCGCTAATGTACAATATATGTATAATCATTTGACAAGTAAGTAAATATAGACAAAGTGGAGACAATTGGGTATTTTTTGGGTATTGAGCAACTATAGTGGTCTCTTTTATTTCAAGTAACTTTTGTGATAAGTAGAAAAGGATGCATTCTGTTTTGGAAGTACAACTTTTTTCGGTAAATCTAATACTATACTAAATCTTAGACTGCTATAATACTTTACATTGACTTAAAGCAAAGATAAAATATACTTAAAGCACCAATCGCGCGAGGCCCAAAGAGAAAATTAAGTAGGTACCTAATGGCGAGGCCACAAATGAAAGAAATACATTGAGGAATAGTGTGAGACATCAATGAAGAAATATTATTATGTATTATGGCTTCGCGCTACTTGTGCATTCAGCCAGTTTGTTTTTTGAGTTAAAACAAATAGTCGAGTAATTGAGGAATAGTCGAGTCGATTTGTTGTGAGTTGTGACATTTAAATATCGATTTCATTGTCATTGTACGTCATCTACGTCACTGTTGCAACACGACTGAATTTAATAAAATACTTAAATTATGGCACTTTATCCTGTCTCATTCTTTCTTTACAAAATCACAATGCATATGTCTCCCTCTTCACTTGTCAAATAGAAATATGGATGGAAACTTTTGTACTTCGTTACTTTATAATCAGACAGTCGCACTGTCACAGACCCAATCTTTTTATTTTATTGATGCACTCACAAATTGAAATGACCTAGTAAATAAAATAAAAATTGAGCAAAGATTCCCGTAAAACTCTATTATGTCGTGAAATTGAACAAATAAACCGTACACGGAGAGTTTCATGTAGTAAGCTGTGGCTCACGCATCGGAAATCATTCGATTGGAAATGTGTTGTTTTGGTGTTAAGTGTTTGTATAGTGGTCGTCGTAAAATAGTCCTATTATTGTTTTAATTCCCACGCTCGTATCGTGAATGTTGTAGATAGTTGTTGAGGAAATACCCCAATAATGTCTGAGTACGACCTGCAGTTCCAAGCGGACTTGGAGAAGGCCCAGGCTCTCAGTTTAGAAAGTCTGGCTCTGGAACAGTTCCGAAGGCAGAGGCTACTATCCAACGCAGGTAAATGACGTAGATTGTTTACACCATCAGATAACTGAAGGTCCATGAAATATATTTCTGGTGACACTCTTATTTGCAGTTAGGCAGATTATTAGTGGGCTAGTCAATTTCATCTCTTAAGTCTCTATTCTCGTAAGAGTAAAATTTTCCCCCTTTTCTTTTTTATTTTTAGTAAAGTTTATTGATAATATACATTTATTCATTGCTAAAATTCAATAAAATGTAAGTAGCACTACTTGAGTTAGTTCATTTCTAATAAAACTGTTCAGAATGTATTGTGGATATTGAAACAGAATTATGCTTTTAAACTATACAAGATAAATATCTTTATTAAGTTTAAGTGTTTTTTACATCATTTTTCTTATCATTTCAAATATGCAAAGTAATGCTAACATATAAAATAGCCCTTCACATTTTCAATACCTGATGGCGCCTCAAGCAATTGAGTTTTAATTGTTATCTCTTATGTTTGCATAAAGTGATCTTTTTGTGTGAATAAACAGTGAAAAAGCTGTAATATTGAGTCCTATAGAACTACTTTGTAGTGCAATTATTGCTCTAAGACTAAGTAATATATGTACCCAAATCAAAATATAATGTGGTTTGATACTTTGTTGCTTTAATTGTATGTTTTGAGGAAAATCTTATTTATAGATTTGACCATCAATATAGCACTGCTATTTACTGTAGGAAAATGTGTCTTATCTCCAGTTTGCTATTGTGTTTCATAAAATACCATTTAGATACAATATAAATAAAATGATTACCTATATATTTATTTCCTCAAGATAAATCAGTGGTACTTAGTATTTTAATTATGATGTAGCCATAGGCACAGTGTGCATGTTCATGAAGTTATCGAAGCCAGACACTTCCTTTACAATATGTTTAAAAATAATCCCAGCTGCAACAAAGTAAAGGAGACCTCCGCAGCAGATCTTTTCTTATAATGGATTATAAATTAATAGTGGTAATGATGATCCATCCAATCAAACACCATCAAAGTTAGGCACAATAGTAAAAATATAGGTACAGTTTCTACTTGTAACCATAAAATTATGCCTGTATGTAAAAATCCTCCCATCTCCAATCTTCTCAGCATAAATCACTTCCCACTCGTCATTTACAATGTAGATAACAAATGTTTATGAATCATTATTTTCATTGATGTATTGAGGACAATTCATTTAACAACAATTGAGATTCCCAAAACAAAGCAACTGTATGTTATTACATCAGTCAGTTTGCGACTGTATTGATATGAAAGGAAGTGAGGGTCAACACCCGAGCCAATAGGATGTGATTAAAATGAAATCACGATAACTCGTAAATTATGTTCAAAATTGAACTGGACTTTAACACTGTCAGTTGTGCTGCTGTGTGAAGTGTAATCATCAGTTAATTATGTTCAATGGGATTTTGTAATGCCACGTGAGAACCTTTTCGCATGTTTTTACTGTTCCCATAACACTCAATACATGTAAATGTTTACTGATCCTTACTAATATTATAAATGCGTAAGTTTGTATGTATGAATGTATGGATGTTTGTTACTCTTTCATGCAAAAACTACCAAACCGATTTTGATGAAATTTGGTATGGTAGGTACTTTAGGACTTGGAATAGCACATGGGCTACTTTTTATCCAGGGAAACCGCGGGTGGAGCCGCGGGGCGCAGCTGGTATACCATAATACCATAATTTGTTTGAGAAAATTACTTTCAATGTTGAATTGAAGAAGAATTATGTCTAAGAATTTAATCAAAAAAATCCTATCCAAACAAATTACTATCTCTTCTTATCAGTAGTTGTCTCCAAATGAGAACCATTGTTTACTTCCTCAGATAACAAAGTTCACACCTTCTTCGGTTGTGAAATTTATTTTGGTAACTGTCAAGTTTTGTATACAAACTCGATCCTATCAACAATGCTGATAGCCAATGATCGCCGCTTGGTTATCAGCAGATAATGCCCGCGAGGTGGCGAGCGTCAGTGGGCGCCGTCGAGAGGACTGCGACGGACTGCCGCCAGCGCTGCCGCCGCCGCCGCGGAAGCCGCCGCGAGGTCGCCCCGCCGCAGCAGAAAACAGGTGACACTTACAATCTGTTACCAGTTACACTCCTACTTAAACAGCTCATAGTAAAGCTTTGATCGAGTTTACTGTAAACATTTTTGTGTTTGGTACATGGACGACTAATGATTAATGATAATGACATGCAATGGAATGTAGTGGAGATATTATGTAGATTGTGTTTCAAGTGTGGCTAGATCTTATTCTTATTCTTATTCTTATTCGATGAGGGGGCGATGAGTCCTGCACTGACGTCCCGCATGGGGTGTATTGTGCATTCCCCCCGCCAGCATTTACCCAAGCCATCCCAACTCCTTGAAATAACGGAGTGCGGCTTTGGGGCGCTGGCATAGCTGCTCCAGTGTTGAGGTTGTTTGTGGGGAAGATGATGGTGGTAATGAAAGTGATGATGATGATGTGTGTCCGGTGTCTGCCGTGCCGTCTATTGGCTTTGTTACCTTTGTTCGGATGTCATCCGTGGCCGTACAGTGCAGCAGCACGTGTTCAACTGTTTCATTTTCCAGCATGCAGCCTCTGCATAGGGGGCTGTCAGTGGCTCCGGTTTTATATAGGTGATAATTTAAGTTGCAGTGACCTGTGATTAGGCCTACCATAAGGCGGAGATCCTTCCGCTGCAGCTTTATGAGATTGTTGGTTATGTTTCTGTTGAGAGTCGGGAAGACGGCTCTGGTGTGTTTGCAGTCCGTTCTCTTGTCCCACAGATTTTGGTGTTGGATTTCCGTATGATGACGCAGCTGTTCTCGTACTTCCATCGCTGATGGTTTACAGAGAACCTCTGCTTCGTCACTTACCTGTTTTCTTGCTCCCTCTTTAGCGAGGGTGTCTGCAGCGATGTTGCCTGGACAGGAACTGTGGCCCTTAGTCCATTTCACTTTGATTTTGTATTTTTCAGTCAGTTCTTGTAGAGCTTTATGGCACTCTGCTACGACCCTAGATCTGGTGACGGGTCTTCTGAGTGCATATTGTGAGTGGCTAGATCAATAAATATGTCATGGAAGTGATAGTTTGATAGCGCATGATTTAAATGAGTTAGTATATCCGTACTTTCATTACTTGTCAGTGTGGCAGCACTTTATAACATTTAGTTTTAAATATGTGTGTTTTCAGTCATATTATCTAATCTTCTAGACGTGTTCTCAAATAATTTGATTTTTGTCTAACAAACTATAAAATGCTAACTTCGAATTTCAGCGTTCTGGTCTCACAAACATCTCGGTGCTAATTAATACACACTGGCACCTGCCGCTACTCACTGTTCATTATCTCATGTGGCATTCCCTAGATCGGCCGGCACGAGCCCGACGCGGGACGACAGCAGCGACCTGATATCATTCGCGAGCCCCACCTCCAAGAACGCGCCAAAAGACCCTCATGCATCATTCAAGGAGTACATTGAACAGATTAATAAGTATGTTCACTATCCATCACTAATACGATTGACAAAGAAATTCTACTGCAATAATTTTACGTCTATCTCATTGATAACGTTCGATAAAACGTCGATACGGAGCTTTAGATAAAAATCAATATCAAAATAAACAACGGAGTCTACGAAACCTTAATCTACATACCCAATTTCAGATTAGGACAGACGGAGGAGGTCGCTACGACTGTCGAGCAGACCGCTAATATGAACAACTACAACCGGGCGCCGTACGGGCCGCCCACGCCCGGGCCGGGGCAATACGCGCCTCACTACGGGTACGGGTACGGCCAGCCCGCACAGCTTGGATACGGTCACGTGCCTCCGTACCCGCCGGCGACGCCGTACGGCATGCCGGCGCCGGGGCCAGTCCCCGGACCGCCTCACTACGCGTACTACCCACCACACGCGGCGCAAGAAACGCCCGCGCCATACATGGCACCACATATGTACGGTCAGCCCATACCTTACAACCAGACGCGCTTGGCGTCGCCGGCGCCTTACGTCGGCTATCCTCCCCCGCAGCCGAGCGCACAACCCGCTTTCAACTATGGCGCCACGAACATGATATCTCGCCCTCCGCGGCCTATGACTCTGTATCCGCAGCTCAGTCAGGTTCATTCGTACGCGACGACGCCGACGCCGACTAATGTGCAGAATAACAACGTGCCGACAACAGTGAACGCAGCGCCGCCGCAGCCGGCGCGGCCCGACCCGCCGCCGCTGCGGGAAACTGTCGATAGGGACAACTCTAGGAAACTATCTGAAGTCAGTATTGCGGTAAGTTCTCTACTTCTACTACGAAATTTATTAAAACGTAGTTGAAAATTGGTTGAAGGCAAGAGATCGTTGCAGCGTTGCAGCACTGGTCTGACCAGATCCGCACTAAACTGGACACTTCTGCATTGCACGTCGCCGAGAATAGAGGAAGTAGGCTTATTGCCATATTACCCGCTAGCATGATTCATTGAACTATATTTTAATCATTTTACTATTTGGCATAGGTTGGAGTCAGTAAAATGATAAACTACATTGTTGACTGAAGCACCAAACATTACTGGCCATAAATTACTGAAACGCAATGAAAATATATAGTGTAATCCCGCTGAATATTATGTAGGTTGTTGTTAGTTCCTAACAACAACACTCTTTGTACGACACGTGTTTCGCCGTCTGCACGAGGCATCATCAGGTGTCGACTCGACGACTCGAGGACTCTCGTTCTAGCGTTCGGCGAGTCGACACCTGATGATGCCTCCTGATGAGGCCATTAGACGAATGACCTACTGGCATTATCAACTTTTATAGAAACAAAAACTTTAATGTATCATAATATTTTCCAGTCAAATGAATCGGCCGACACGATAGGCAGTCTGCCTAAATCGATGAATCTGATAGACTTCGGCGGTAGAAACAACGCGGGCCAAGGTAGCGTAAGAGTCAGTGTTTTGGAGGCCTTTGATCCGCTACTAACCGAACAGAATCATCCGGGTGAGTGGTTGTGTTGCAGAAATGGTTTTTATTATGTGCTTAATAAGGTTGAAAATAACTAGTTTGCAGTTGTTTTGCAAAAGGGTTACATGCAAGGTTTGATGGAATTAATTTTCCATGAATTATGTAGATTTAGTACACATACGTAATAAGCCCTGGATATGAATTTTACATGATCACCATGAAACGAATTTCCCCTTTTTATTTTCGTAGCTATGCATGTGGATTTATTAAATATTCGAGTACAGATTTACATTATTTACATATGTCATCACAACAACTTTTATTTCAATGTTTGTCTTACTAATTCAACAGTGTAGTGTAGTAATGTGTCTACCGAAACATCTTTTGTGTTTGTTTTAACACTAATATATCTTACATTTTTAATAAAAAAATACGTTCGTAGAATATTACGTACTTCTTAAACCTCTCGAATTTGTTATGCACACTTCATTCATAAAAATGCTAACTCAATAGTTTTCGTAATCAAACATGTGAATGGGTTGAAGGTTCGACAATATCTTTAGACATACAAATTGATCAATTTTAGCAGAATACGTAGCAGCGAGCGAATGTTCGGGCAACAGTGTGTATGAAGAGTATGACCCGTTGGATTTCCTGTACGGCGAGACAGTGATGCGCGACGCTCCTGTGTACGCGACGATCAGCAAGCGAGAGAGCACTATGATGCCGTCTCCACCGCCCAAGTCCATCCCGGCAGTGCCGGCGGTGGCGATACGGTCTACAACCGTGAGTATAGACGTACCCACCCTTAGGCTTTACTCTTTACTCTGATGTAAATACCTTATCGTAATAGGGTATGTAACAAACATTTTTGGACCGTGGTCCTTGTAGTTCCTGGTTTCCTAGACAGGGAATCCTAGTTAGGGACCAGGATTTATGTATGTGATCGTTGGGCGTATTTATTTATTTATTTTTATTGTATCAATCAACTCTCATGAACTGATTATTAATAATAATTAAATTAATCTCATGAACTGCTGAAAAATTGATCTTTAATTAGTTTTTCGATACCTCAACTTACACCAAGGATATTTAACGGTAAAAGTCAGTGGTGGGGAGGCGTCGTCCTTTTCTAGCAAGACGTCTTTTTCGTAGCTTCAAGCTACTAGCTTGTAGTATGCCGCTACCAGACTGTGACGTCACGTTTAAGCTATTGCCATTTTAATCTTACTCCTGAATTTTAATTGGAACAGCTAATTGGTATATCCAAATACTATTTATTTTACAACAAAGATTCTCTTTTCACATTTTGTCCATTATTTTGTCTATTTTCTAAATGAAAAATACTTAATTTTTGATACATGACAAATACCCTATTACGATTTCGTCTACCAACGTATGAAAGGGACAGTGCTATGCAACAGGCATTTAACTGTCTCTTTTTATCAGCACGAACGAACGAACAAAAGCAAGAAGTGAACCCTCTAGCCCTTAGCCGCCGCCGCCTAAAGCTGTCGCGTCGCACCAGCTCGGTGTTGATTGCCCATAAGTCATCAAAGCGAATGGATTATAAACAGTGCAGAATTTTGTCGCTATGATAAATAAGTACAACCGCTACTTTATTTGTTAATGAAATTAAGAGGGAGATTCAAATATCACTTTATACTGTTTTTGGAATTATCTGTTACAAAATGAACTCAAATATTATTTAATTTAAATTATTTTAAGACGGCCGACCGGTTTACATGGTGGACCGACGACCTGGTTAGAGTCGCGAGGAGCCACTGGATGCATATAGCGAGCAACCGCTCGTTGTGGCGATCTATGGGGGAGGCCTATGTTCAGCAGTGGACGTCTTGCGGCTAATGATGATGATTAGTTTTGGAAATAGTAAAACATATTTTCTGTTACAGAATAAACTATATGACTGCATAGTGAAAACAAGAACGAGAAATTACGATAGTGAACACAAGGCATTTTTGCAAATGGTCTTAGATGTTAGAAGTAAGTATGCTTTTTGTTCATGTAAATGTTTTTTTTATTAACCTATGCTGTCCCACTACTGGGCAAAGGTTGCCCTTCAAGGTTATTATTACTTTTTAATAATTATTAAATTTAACATTTACCATACAATAAGAAAATTTAAAAAAAAGTTATAACTAATAACAGGTCTAGCGCACTCCGCACTGTAGGTACAAAGCTACAAGTACATACATAGCCGGACACCTACGGCGGGTCGCGCGTCGTTACACGTGTCGCGTCAGAAGAGATAAGAGCTATGCGATTGAAAGAGAGGCGCTCTGTAGGTTAATATGACTGGTAGGTATGCAGCGCTACGCGAGCTGAATTGAATTTTATTGCGTTATAGCAAGAGTCGCTATTTGTTTAACTTTCTTTGTGGAGTGATGCTTCTGTCCCTTAGTATTCTGTGCTAATAAAGTAAATAAAAAATTTGAAAATGAATTTTGATCCATGACCATATACATATATCATGATCCGTAAACATAACTATAGACATTATATTATCGCCAACATATAAATATTGCTAGATTATGCAATATAGATGTTTTGTAGCACCATCTTGCTTACGAGCTTACCCTAAAGATCGAAGCAACGTTCTTAAATATTGTGTTTTTATTTCAGAAAAATTTACACACTCCGACGTGAAATCGAACCCGGGTCACGTGATCGCGGCTAGGTCCGGTGGTCGGTACCCACCGAACACTAGCATCAAGATACTAGTCCACCACGTTCACTCCGACGAACCGATCACGTTCACTTCCGACGGTAACGATAACAATGTAGCTTGCTCATCAAATTTTTTTCATTTCTTACATCATTCATGCATTTATAAGTTTTTTTTTTTTTTATTATTATTTATAGGCTTGCGTTTGACCGCTATCTCACCTGTTGTTAAGTGACGATGCGGTAGAAGATGTAGCACGCTCGCCTAGAAGAAACCTGTTCACTCTTGTCTTAAAGACACCCAGATTATAGCTATCCGGAAACAGATGCCGGCAGAGAGTTCCACTCCTTGGCCGTTCGCATTATGAAGGTCGAAGCAAAGCGCTTGGTGCGAGCAGGAGGGATGTCAACCATATATTGATGACGGCTTGCCGTACGCCTGGTCGACTCTCGCCTGGTAACGGTGATAGAATGGAGATGGCGGAATAAGTTCATGTAATTCCGTCGCACACTCTCCGAAATGTATCCGGTAAAAGACCGTTAAAATTAACAACATTTTTTAAATTAAATCGTTAGATAAGTTTCGTTAGAACGTACTTGCAAATTACTATACAAGTTCCAAAGGCACTATTAGAAAATGAGCTATAATTTTAGTTTTCTGAGTCTAGAAAATACTACACTAATTGATGATACCTAAACGGAACATATTACTTTGGGTCCTTCGAGCCAGATTATGCAAATTTACTTGCGTTTTACTTTGGCTCCTTTGAAATGTTCGTTTTTATTGACCTTCTTATTGATATTTTATTAACTTTTCGTTTATTTCCGCAGTTGAATCTACGGTAGAGCATGTGATATTAACAGTAGTTTGTTCGCTCGACGAAGATATTAGGGACGATATGTCTGGATACATGTTGCGGGTAAGTTCAACAGATTATTTAAAAGATTTTTAAGGTGAAAAAGTAAATTTGACTGACAACTCAAATCTGACATAGTTCAGTAGACCTCTTGATTGCAGTATTACACAAGACACCTACAAAGTTAGATGGGTTATCCCTCCTCCAGTCGTTAGCTCCCTGCTGAGCGTCGTGATGCTCCCGACCACATTTGTCATGAATAATCTTCCGCCACTCTTGATGATCTCCAGCAGTGAATGGCGTGATAGATAGATAGATAAACACTTTATTATTCACCTTAAAAATAGAGTTTACAGTGGTGTAACAATGGGCGGTCTTATCGCCTTAAGCGATCTCTTCCAGACAACCTTTGGATGATATACAATATATAATCTAATTACTTAAATATATATATGACTTATAAATAAATTTATATACCTAATTAATATACATACATACAATATATAATTAACATACATATTATACAATCCAAAAGTGAACGGATAAAAAAATAGAATTCCATAGCAAAATATAATGATAAATATTATGAAGTGGATAAATATAATTTCCTAACATGTTCTCTGAAAGTGGCCAGTGATGGGGAGCGTTTGATTTCCACTGGCAGCGCATTCCAGAGTCTAACGGCTTCAACGGTGAAGGACTTATCGTAAAATGAGCTACTGTGTGATGGAGTTTTGAGCAAGAGATTTTCTGATGACCTTAATGGACAGGAATTGGACGCGTGTAGAAATTGAAAACGCTCCTTGAGGTATTGAGGAGAAGACGGATATGTTAGTGTCTAGCTGTTTTGACTCTTGATCAGTCCATCGTATTAGGCTACGACCTTTCGGTCTCTTTCCTTCCACCTTTCCGGTCACCATCTGTTTCTCCAGGTCACCGGAGGGCTTTCGAGCAATATGTCCGAAATATTGCAGCACACTTCGAAGACATTTTTTTTTTTTTTTATGTAACTGAGTGACGAGACGAGCTGGTCGTTTGCCTGACGGTAAGCAATACGCCAGCCCATTACAATAATAGCACCACCCAGAACTTTGTTTTGCAAAATCCTGCGCGGCGCTGCACTGCGCTCGTCACCCTGAGATAATTAGCTGTTGAGTCTCATAATGCCCAGTAAATTCGTTGGCTACCATGCCCTTCAAACCGGAACACAGTAATGCTTGCGCATACTGCTTGGTGGCTGAATAACTGGCAAAGCGGTGGTACCCACCCAGACGGCCTCTCGCATACGAGAAACCTACCACCAGTAAAAAGACATGTGTTAGATGGATTATATGTATTCATATATTTGGAAAGTATGGATTCTAATGGCGACATTAAAGTGCCCCGCTGAAGCTCTTTTGCCGTCACTTATATGTCTGCATGTCCGTCTGTCTTTTTGCCTTGTGGCAAATCCGAATAAGGTACAAACGCCAATCGTGGATGGTAAAACACGACGGTCTCTGTGGTGTAGTGTTTGGGCAGGTTGGCTCGAATCTCATACACCACCGAGGTTGCGGGTTCGATTCCCGAGACGGGACAGATGTTTGTGCACAGAAACAAAGCGCAAGAATTTGTTTCGCGTCTGGGTGTTGTGAAACCATGGTTCTCGTAGTTTCGTAGATACAGGGAAGCCAAGTTAGGGCCCAGGATATAGATCCTGGTATGTGATCGTTGGGCGTTATTATTAATATAAAAAAACTCAATTCTTAATTGCACCCAGACCGCACGATTTTTAGGTAAGTTTGTTTTCTTTTGCTTCAGGTATGGGGCGCAAAAGAGTACCTCACCCCGGGTAGTGTACTAAGCGAGTATCACTACATACGCGAATGCGTTCGCCTCGAGAAAGACGTGACGTTGTCACTCCACGAGGGAAGGGAGAACAGTCTGGCTCGGACGGAGCGGGACGATGCGCGCGACTCGCACTTGACCCTCGACGATTTGTTGCCGACGCAGGGAGCCACGCCGATGTTGTCGTTTGACAACTTGTCTATACTACTCGGTAAGTAACTTTTTTTGTCTCGTCAAGAAATAGCCTTGTAATGTAACTGAGTAATGAGACGAGTAAGTCTAATGGTAAGCGCCACGCTTGCCGTGCCATCCAGAAAAAAGTACTGCGTAGCACTGCATTGCGTTCAGTAATTTGGCTGGCTACAATGCCGGAAACCGGGTTATAGTAAAGCTTGCACACTACTGCTTGGCGGCAGAATAACTGACAAAGCGGTGGTAACAACCCAAACGGAGACTACCACCTAGCCTCGTACTGCGGCCGTAGCAGGCTCCTCGTGTAGAAAAGAACAAGTAGAAAACCTCTAGATTTATTTCTCGTGTAATCTCTTGATAGAAGGGCCATTCAGCTAATATTTATTACTCAGTTAAATTACTAGTCAGGAGGATTTGCACAGTTGCTCGAACGGCGGGAGCAAGAATGTGCGAATTTCTAATGGGATGACGTTCCATGACGTTCTAGACATCAACTGTTTACATCGGCCGAATTCCCGTCTAATTTTCTCTTATGGTTGCGTTCGAGAAGAGTCGCCTTTATGCGGGAGACCTGTTTGTGATAGTCATTTATTTGTTCCAGAAACCCTAGAGGGCGAGCTATCACGTGCAGTGGGCGTGACGAGCGGGGAAGGCAGCTGCTCGCCCAAGGCAGTGTTCCAGGCGGTGAAGGCGATCTGCGCGCTCGCCGGCGGCGTCGAGACTCTGCACGTGACGCACGCGCTCAACGCGTTCGCGCAAGCGTGCACCGCGCAGGTAACACACAGAGTGACGAGCAGTGAAGGCAGTGTTCGGGCAGAGAAGGCAGTGTTCGGGCAGTGAAGACAGTGTTCGGGCAGTGAAGACAGTGCTCGGGCGGTGAAGGCAATTGTTGATTAATAATCCCTGAAGCTGTCGAGTTCGTCTCGCCTTGGATGATCATGAAATCGCACTCTATATTCTGCATGCAAAGAACCATTCACAATCGATTTAGAAGCAGATTCAAAATAGATTGAAATGTTTTCATGACGCCGCCGACGCGGCACCGTCACTCGAGGGTGTAATTTCTAAAAAAACCGATTTTGTTTCTTTACATTTAACTTTTAAAATAATAAACTTGACTTGCAAGGGCAAGTTACCACTCCGCATTTATTTATCCCGACATTCAAATACGTAAAAAAAATCTTTTTTTCAGGGCAACAACAACGTAGTGACACCAGAAATTCAGTCCGACAACGGTCCTTATTGCTCAGTGTCCCTTCGTTCGGCGACGCGGCGCGAGGCGGTGGCGCTGCAGTGCTCGCGCGTGCGGGACGCGGTGCGCGCGCTCATAGCGCTCTACACCAGGACGCGCCTACTGGACTTCAGGATCTCGGATAATCAGTACCTATCGCCTAATAATCCAGCGAGTGAGTACTGTATTGAAGATACATAATATGTTCTTTTTTTCTAATAATAACCTTTTTTTATTCACCGAGAAACATAAAACTAAAAAATCTAAAATCATAAAGCTAAATTCCGCGAAATTGCTCAGCAGTTTCTAGGCAGTTCTTAAATCTCTTCAGTCTTCTTTTTTATCTTCTTTTCTTCTTCCTTCTATTTGCGTTCTTTCCTACTTTCCTTCAATTTTTCCGTGAAGTGATGCATAGAGCAAAGTCGTCCAGTGAAAGTGTGCCTCTGACTTCAAGGCCTTCCAATAATTCTAATTCTAAGTCACCCGTCCAACCGTAAATTCCTTCGCGTCTGCAACAGTACACCAGTGTATAGTCGTTTGTTCCAGAAGCGATCCCCTTGCACACGATCCCGGAGCCGACGCTTTTCTGCATCGAGGCGGTGCACTGCCTGCCGGCGCGCTGGGCGCACGACGAGTACCTGTTCCACGCGCAGCTGTTCCACGGCACGCGCGCGCTCCGCCTGCCCGCGCTCACGCACTCGTCCCGCGTGGAGGCCGCCGGCTTCTACCCGAGGATCATATTCGACACCTGGTGAGTTCAGCAGCTGTTCCACTGCACAAAAAGAAGATATTTTCATGCCGTGTCAACAGTCCAATTTCTATATCTGATACTGATTAAAATCGTCTAGTGAAACATTAAACGCTCGCTTCGCTCGGGCTACCACGTCCTATGGTTACGGAGGTCCTTGAAGTATACAATTTAGAAAGTGCGTAATGTTATTTTCCAACGCGTCACATGTTTCTATATGTAGGATTTTGAACGGTTCACAGGGATCAAATAATTACGCGCTCGCTTCGCTCACACATTCGTAACGTAACTTAGAATTCTGAAATAAATTTATATAAGTAAATAGTACCTAAGCTTAATCCGTACAGGGTGCTCATTAGATTATGACTAATACACTCTCTGCTCCCGAAGATATATTGAACTCCTATATAAACGTGATGTAAGAGTTGTACTCGTTCCCAGGTTAAACCTAGAAGACTTACCAATCAACACCCTCCCGCGCGAGAGCCGCCTTGTCCTCACTCTGTACGGACGCACGCAACGGACGGACGACAATCAACATCAGAACACCGACAGCAAGGAGAACGGACACGAGAACGAAGAAAATGGCGATGTACAGTTCGAACAGGTGGAGCTGGGATGGGCGTCGTTGCAACTGTTCGATTATGATGGGTGAGTACTACGACGATTTGACGATTTTAGTATTCAATAATACGCGATCCCACTGCAAGATTTTACGTCCATCTGTTATTTAATCAATAGTACATTGTACACCGAGGGGAGAAAACGATCTATTTGAACTTTCTCCCGAGTGATACATAGTGCTTTATACTACACCTACGAGGAAAATAAACAAAATTTAACGCAACGAAATAAATTGCCGCGCTTTTTTTTTCGTATTGCAGAATAAGGTTGCCATCCTCATTTCATTAAAAATAGAAAACAAAAAAAAAACCGCCTCTTTTCTCTAATTATTTGATATAAAACCTTTTTGAGATTTGAGGTTTGTATGTTTCCCGCCTCTTTTTTCTAATTATTTCATACAAGACCTTTTTGAGGTTTGACGTTTGTGTTTTTTTTTTATGTTCGCTGCTAAAAAACAAAAGAAAGCTAGCCGGGCAGTAATGGATTTTCATACAACATTCCTGCCCTGCTTCGGAGGGCAGTAATGAAATTCCATATAACTTTTCCCGCCGCACATTTTTAAGGGAGAAATTACGAACTTTGTAACCCGTTTATGAACGAGTAATAAGACACTTTCCGAGTGGGTGTGGTATAAAATTATTTTTTTAGGTATATACGTAAATATGTTACGGGGCTATAATATAATAGCTTTCATTTTGCAACGTAGGTAGGGATGAAGACATCACATCCTTTCCTTCTTTTTCTGACATGTTGCAGATAGCATCTATATAAAAAATGAATGAATGAATCAGCCTGCGTTGTCCTATTGCTGGGCAAAGGCCCTTCCCTCTTTCCATGCTTTTTCTGTCTATTGTTATGACAGGCATCATTCATCATGGTTAGGGAAAGTCTATATTTAAAAGAGTACATTTCCTTTCGAACCATGAGCACAACCTGCCGTGAATACTTTGTCAAGCACTTGACTAAATTTAACGCACGGGCAGCAACAGCCAGTACATATGAAAGGTCTAAGTGTAAACCGCCGTTTATACGGAAACCGGTGTGAAAAGGGCCAAATTAAATAATTGTTTGTTGGCAGAATGCTAGCGTCGGGTAACTACGTGCTGCCGCTGTGGCCGGTGGCGTGCGACCGCCGCATCCCCCCCGCGCCGCACCCCATGCACGCACCCCCGCCGCCCTACCCCGTCGTCAATATCGGTCAGTACTCCTTTAGCGGCAACACAGAATACTAAGGGACAGAAGCATCACTCCGCAAAGGAATTTAAACAAATAGCGACTCTTGCTATGACGCGGAGTGCGCTAGGCCTGGCGGCAATCAAGAAAAACGAAAAGGAAAAAAGACAAGATGGAAAGTAGGGACTACTTTCCATCTTGTCTTTTTTCCTTTTGTCGCTTATCGTCATCTATATTTTTTACAAGCTTTTCAATGTTTGGGTTAAACCTTGCAAGTTGAATCAGAATCACTTCCTCTTATCCTACGGAGTTGACATTTTGCATACTTGTCAAAATCCGATGACAATGCAATATTATGGTGACAGCCAGCTGATCTGATAATGGAAACGGAAGGTGGGCAATGGAACAGCTTGACGGATAATCGTAAAGTACTAGTGTTTGGACTCATTTTAATCTGCTCATGGTTCCTATTACGAATTTGTTGAAAGCTTCTTTTGAAAAATATATTTATCAACAAAATTCTTGTTACATACGTATATTATTATTAAAATAATAGTTCCGTGACTTAATTGCAGATAACACACAGCCTAAACTACGTTATGAACATAGAAACATGAGATTTGGAATATATGAGGGGTGCACTAAGAAATTATGTGATCTGTGGGCGTATAAAAAATATTTTATTTCCAGAAATCCCTCTGTACACCCACACTGGCGTGAAATGGACAGGGGACGACGAGCCTCCGCGAATGATGTCTCGAGAGGATCTGCCCGCGTTTGACAGTTTGGATGGACACACGCGCTCGCAGCTCCTGCATTTGATCGAACAGGGCGCTTACCAGAGAATGCCTACTGAATGTCGAGAGGTAATTGTTGATGTTTGTTCGCCATAATAAAATTAGTCTCTAACTGGTCTTAAAAAGAGTAATAAATAGCGTGTGCCGAAACCCGTCACCAACTTCGGCGGCCAACTTAGATTGCACTTACTGTGCATGGGGCTAACTTAAATAGCGCTTATTTCACATCGGCCCAACTTAGATTGCGCTTACTGTACATCGGACCAACTGAAATTGCTCATATGGGGCCAACTTATGTTGCACTTACTTTACATCGGATCGGACACGAATATCTACCTATTTTGTTATAGATAATGTGGGAGAAACGTGCCTACCTCGTCCAACTGCCGGGCGCCTTGCCTCTGGTGCTACTGGCCGCTACCAACTGGTACGGGGAGCATCGAGAGCAGCTGCTCTCTCTGTTGAGGGTGTGGGAGAAACCTTCGCCTTTGAACGCAATGCATCTGCTGCTGCCGTGGTGAGTGGAACTAAATTAATTTCACAGGGACAATTCTACGTCATTCTTCTCCCCTTTAAGGGTCGACAAATAATCGGTAATGCATCAGTAACCAGGTACATGCTATTGTACTTACTGTTGACAATATAGGGCGAGTTCTGTATAGCGACCACGGTCGACCATTTTCTATGAAAAGTGGTCGACCGCCGCGAGCCCTTTTCGGGCCTCGCCTATAGAAATATCATCGTGGTGTAGTTGAGTTTTGTTGCTCCTAACAATACTTGTTTTGGAAATTCAAGATTGCTGCTGTAAAACCCCTTAAGGCGTTAGGAGTATGACGTTACAGTTGTAGATGTTTGTTTGTTTCTAAGCAATAACGCATGCTTGGCTATAGTTTGACGAAATATTTTGCATACCTTAAAAAGTTTATTACAGTTGTAGTAACAAGGTGCAAATTTCCAGTTTTCCCGATGCGATGATCCGCGAGACGGCGACGCGGCTGCTGGACTCACTGTCGCATGACGAGCTCAGCCGTGTGCTGCCGCAGCTCACGCAGGCGCTGCGGTACGAGACGTACGAGGCCAGCCCGCTAGCAGGTACTATACACTCAGCCGCGTGCTGCCGCAGCTCACGCAGGCGCTGCGGTACGAGACGTACGAGGCCAGCCCGCTAGCAGGTACTATACACTCAGCCGCGTGCTGCCGCAGCTCACGCAGGCGCTGCGGTACGAGACGTACGAGGCCAGCCCGCTAGCAGGTACTATACACTCAGCCGCGTGCTGCCGCAGCTCACGCAGGCGCTGCGGTACGAGACGTACGAGGCCAGCCCGCTAGCTGGTACTATACACTCAGCCGCGTGCTGCCGCAGCTCACGCAGGCGCTGCGGTACGAGACGTACGAGGCCAGCCCGCTAGCAGGTACTATACACTCAGCCGCGTGCTGCCGCAGCTCACGCAGGCGCTGCGGTACGAGACGTACGAGGCCAGCCCGCTAGCAGGTACTATACACTCAGCCGCGTGCTGCCGCAGCTCACGCAGGCGCTGCGGTACGAGACGTACGAGGCCAGCCCGCTAGCAGGTACTATACACTCAGCCGCGTGCTGCCGCAGCTCACGCAGGCGCTGCGGTACGAGACGTACGAGGCCAGCCCGCTAGCAGGTACTATACACTCAGCCGCGTGCTGCCGCAGCTCACGCAGGCGCTGCGGTACGAGACGTACGAGGCCAGCCCGCTAGCAGGTACTATACACTCAGCCGCGTGCTGCCGCAGCTCACGCAGGCGCTGCGGTACGAGACGTACGAGGCCAGCCCGCTAGCTGGTACTATACACTCAGCCGCGTGCTGCCGCAGCTCACGCAGGCGCTGCGGTACGAGACGTACGAGGCCAGCCCGCTAGCAGGTATTATACACTCAGCCGCGTGCTGCCGCAGCTCACGCAGGCGCTGCGGTACGAGACGTACGAGGCCAGCCCGCTAGCAGGTACTATACACTCAGCCGCGTGCTGCCGCAGCTCACGCAGGCGCTGCGGTACGAGACGTACGAGGCCAGCCCGCTAGCAGGTACTATACACTCAGCCGCGTGCTGCCGCAGCTCACGCAGGCGCTGCGGTACGAGACGTACGAGGCCAGCCCGCTAGCAGGTACTATACACTCAGCCGCGTGCTGCCGCAGCTCACGCAGGCGCTGCGGTACGAGACGTACGAGGCCAGCCCGCTAGCAGGTACTATGCACTCAGCCGCGTGCTGCCGCAGCTCACGCAGGCGCTGCGGTACGAGACGTACGAGGCCAGCCCGCTAGCAGGTACTATACACTCAGCCGCGTGCTGCCGCAGCTCACGCAGGCGCTGCGGTACGAGACTTACGAGGCCAGCCCGCTAGCAGGTACTATACACTCAGCCGCGTGCTGCCGCAGCTCACGCAGGCGCTGCGGTACGAGACGTACGAGGCCAGCCCGCTAGCAGGTACTATACACTAAGCCGCGTGCTGCCGCAGCTCACGCAGGCGCTGCGGTACGAGACGTACGAGGCCAGCCCGCTAGCAGGTACTATACACTCAGCCGCGTGCTGCCGCAGCTCACGCAGGCGCTGCGGTACGAGACGTACGAGGCCAGCCCGCTAGCAGGTACTATACACTCAGCCGCGTGCTGCCGCAGCTCACGCAGCTCACGCAGGCGCTGCGATACGAGACGTACGAGGCCAGCCCGCTAGCAGGTACTATACACTCAGCCGCGTGCTGCCGCAGCTCAAGCAGGCGCTGCGGTACGAGACGTACGAGGCCAGCCCGCTAGCAGGTACTATACACTCAGCCGCGTGCTGCCGCAGCTCACGCAGGCGCTGCGGTACGAGACGTACAAGGCCAGCCCGCTAGCAGGTACTATACACTCAGCCGCGTGCTGCCGCAGCTCACGCAGGCGCTGCGGTACGAGACGTACGAGGCCAGCCCGCTAGCAGGTACTATACACTCAGCCGCGTGCTGCCGCAGCTCACGCAGGCGCTGCGGTACGAGACGTACGAGGCCAGCCCGCTAGCAGGTACTATACACTCAGCCGCGTGCTGCCGCAGCTCACGCAGGCGCTGCGGTACGAGACGTACGAGGCCAGCCCGCTAGCAGGTACTATACACTCAGCCGCGTGCTGCCGCAGCTCACGCAGGCGCTGCGGTACGAGACGTACGAGGCCAGCCCGCTAGCAGGTACTATACACTCAGCCGCGTGCTGCCGCAGCTCACGCAGGCACTGCGGTACGAGACGTACGAGGCCAGCCCGCTAACAGGTACTATACACTCAGCCGCGTGCTGCCGCAGCTCACGCAGGCGCTGCGGTACGAGACGTACGAGGCCAGCCCGCTAGCAGGTACTATACACTCAGCCGCGTGCTGCCGCAGCTCACGCAGGCGCTGCGGTACGAGACGTACGAGGCCAGCCCGCTAGCAGGTACTATACACTCAGCCGCGTGCTGCCGCAGCTCACGCAGGCGCTGCGGTACGAGACGTACGAGGCCAGCCCGCTAGCAGGTACTATACACTCAGCCGCGTGCTGCCGCAGCTCACGCAGGCGCTGCGGTACGAGACGTACGAGGCCAGCCCGCTAGCAGGTACTATACACTCAACCGCGTGCTGCCGCAGCTCAAGCAGGCGCTGCCTGCGTGCCTGCCAAATTTGTACTTTTATTGCGAAAGTTTGTGAGGATGTGTGAATGGTTTTTACTATTTCACGCGAAAACTACTGGACGGATGTTTTTAGACAAACACACATTATTAGCACTTAGCAGACACATAATATTTAGCACAAACATACACATTTTTAGCACTACATTTTTAGTACTTATCATTAAATATATACACTTATTATTATTATGGAGTATGTCACACTAATACCAGAAACGGATTTTTTCACAAACACTTACATATTATTAGCACACACATATTTACCGCTAGGCTACCGATCTCTTCTGTTGATCCGTCATGGATTAAGAATGTATATTTAAAGTAAAAATAGCAGCACATAATATATACAACATTACCAATAAGAATCAGTAATAAAAACAACTCCGAGAAAATCACCACAAACACTTTAGTAACCGACAATCGGTGTGTTTGTGGTAGTACTTAAGACAGAGACAGCGCTACCAATCCTAACGTGTGACTGAGATACATTATCTAGTACCGAGCATTGCCGAAAAAACACGAAGCTTTACGTAGTAAACAATAAGGGATGTCCAATATGCGTGCCTTTGAGTGATGTTTAATCGATTCTTATTAAAATCGATTGAAATCAAGTAATAAAAATATATTTCTGTTTAATTGTACAGTCCTTCCTTAAGTAATCGTTAATAGATAACTGGAATTTATGTGAATGATTTCATTCAACCGAGAAAATGTAATTTTATTAGAATCAGTTTTCTTTTATTAACAAACCTTTTTTAATAACGACATAATTCACTATATTAGTAAATATATTTCGTTTAATGTATTATAATAAACAAAATTCATGATTTCTAAATAAAAATAATCGATTGCGATAATTGCCTCTTGACTCCCTACAGCGAAGAGTCATTAGGATTGTCGATGATCCCAAGGTGTCTGAAAAATTAGAGCCACTTAGCCTCCGCAGAGAAATCGGTTCGCTTTTTGTGTTCTACCGCCTTTATAATGGGGAATGTTCTGAAGAGCTTTTTGACCTGCTTCCGCCTTCCCAATTTTTCCACCGCACATCTCACCATCGTCAAAAAGCTCACCCCCACATCTTACAAAACTGGACTTCCCAAACCACACGCTTCACTTGCACTTTCCTTCCTCGCACTTGTAAGATGTGGAACGACCTACCTTCGTCGGTATTTCCTTTGAGCTACAACATGGAGTCTTTAAAAGGGGTATTAATAGAGTCCTTAAGGGTCGACAACGCATCAGCAATGCCTCTGGTGCTGCAGATGTCCATAGGCGACGGTAACCGCTTACCATCAGGCGGGCCGACTGCTAGTTAGCCGACATATTAAACTAAAAAAAAATGATCGATTAAAGGATTGATTGTGTTTACGTAAGGTACATAACTAGCCTAGACCACCTCCCCGCGCACTTTGCCTCATGCCACCATTTGGTTCCTAAAATGTGTTACTGCGCAACCGTCTGGGCGATGTTCAGACTCGCCAAGTTATTTTGGTCGTAGTGTACTATGTTATTCAATGTAGTTACGATGCCTATTTATTTAAACTCCTCGCACCACCGCACGTGCGCTCTGGCTGATGGCTTGACATCGACTGCCCCCTCTCTGTGCTTCTTATTGTTCTATGTCTAACGGTTAGGGTAGTTTCCATAGAGATCCCTGTTTAAAAACTTACCCTTTATGTAGCGTAATTAGCTACATAAGTGTGAATAAATGACTGAGATTTTTTTTCCTTTCAGGGTTACTGTTGTCCCGCGCACTCACCGCCCCGTCCGTGGCACACAAACTTTTCTGGTTGCTAGTCCACTCACTGCCAAACGTGCCACAGGTCAGTAAAGACTAAGAAAATACAAATACTCTTTATTGTATACCAGTAACATAGAAAAAAGATTACAGATAAACCTTATAACTAGGGTAGTACAATGGGCGGTCTTATCGCTTAGAGCGATCTCTTCCAGACAACCTTTGGATGTACAGTATCGGAAGAAAATAAGTAGACGGCGGTGTACAATAATTCATAAATAAATAATACTATTAAACCATTAGATACTTCATAATTGATATAAAACGCCTAAGACTCACTGTAAACGTCGAAAATTACTCCGACCAGGTCTCGGACATTTTAGAAGTCCTTCTTCTGGGAGTTATGAGATCAAGCCGCGGCGTAGGTCGCGAGCGCTCGCACGTAACTGGCGGCGCGTGCGCGGCTCTGCAGACGCGGCGGGCGGCGTCGGTGCAGTTCGCGCCCGCTCGGCGATGTTCGTAAGTTCGGTAGTGGGTGAATCATCACTGTCGCTACTAATGTCTGCCGCATTAGGGTCTAAGCACACTGCACTAATTGTGTCCATTTCGCACTCGAGTAAAATCCTGGTGTTGATCATGTTGAGAACCGGTTTCCACGATGGTGAAATGCTCCAGCCCTGATCCCTATTAAAAGTAGCATGCCGTCCTATTTCGATGGCCTCACGTACCTTCCTAGGGACGAAGAACTTCTCCCTGGCAAGTACGGAAACCTTGTCGAAACGGATGTAATGTCGGGAGTCCGAGATGTGAGCATGCTGAGCTACCGCTGACCGATCGGTGTCCAGGTTCCTGATAAAATCGGTCACTACCTGGACAGGAGGTATGGTATCAAGACGAGGTTCCGCCCACCAGGACAACTCCGGCGTTTTCTGCGATCTCCAAAGGACAAGGAACCACTTAGCGGACCAGGCGTATACAAGATTCCTTGCGACTGTGGGGTGTCTTATATAGGTGAAACGCATGCTCACATCTCGGACTCCCGACATTACATCCGTTTCGACAAGGTTTCCGTTCTTGCCAGGGAGAAGTTCTTCGTCCCTAGGAAGGTACGTGAGGCCATCGAAATAGGACGGCATGCTACTTTTAATCAGGGCTGGAGCATTTCACCATCGTGGAAACCGGTTCTCAACATGATCAACACCAGGATTTTACTCGAGTGCGAAATGGACACAATTAGCGCAGTGTGCTTAGACCCTAATGCGGCAGACATTAGTAGCGACAGTGATGATTCACCCACTACCGAACTTACGAACATCGCCGAGCGGGCGCGAACTGCACCGACGCCGCCCGCCGCGTCTGCAGAGCCGCGCACGCGCCGCCAGTTACGTGCGAGCGCTCGCGACCTACGCCGCGGCTTGATCTCATAACTCCCAGAAGAAGGACTTCTAAAATGTCCGAAACCTGGTCGGAGTAATTTTCGACGTTTACAGTGAGTCTTAGCCGTTTTATATCAATTATGAATAATAACACTCACGAAACTTTTCAAAATCATTAGATACTTATATAAATCCTCATAAATGAATAATAATATAACTAAAATTAACATATATTCATAATAAGCATAAACACAATTTTATGATAGCATTAGAAAGCAGTGTTATTGTGGCAGTGATTTTTGACCATGTTTTTGAAAATTGATAAAGATTTAGCACATCTGATAACTAGTGGCAAAGCATTCCATAGCCGGACGGCTTGGATAGTGAACGATTTGTCATAGTAATGGGAAGTATGGGAGGGTGTATTGAGTTGCAGTTTCGGAGGAGCGTAAGGATCTTGAGTGTGACTTATGTAAAAATTCGAATCGTTCTTTGAGATAGGGAGGAGTAGAAGGGATAAAAAGGATACTATAAAGGAAAAGGATATGTGCACTCCGGCGAAAACGAATGGGTAACCACTTCAGCTTTTTGCGAAATTCGGAAATGTGGTCATATTTACGAATAGAATAGAATAGAATAGAATTCTTCATTGTCCATATAACTAAGTCCGTTATACAAGGCAAGTCATAATAATTATAATAAAAATAAAGTTACAATTTAAATTTCATTTCATATTATTAGTAATTAATAGATATAATTATTAGTAATTTATAACTTAAATTTTCATAAAATATGTCACCCAGAATTATGTATTTATTTTATATTAATATTAAATTAGTTCCACCTGACTACTGTCAGTATAAATTAGTATATTTTGGCACATTTTTTCATCCTCATATAAAAATGAGGATTCTGTCAGACGCATCAACATAAACTCATTCAGCGAGTAAAAAGGATTTCGTTCACTATGACACGAAGTCCAAATATGAACCTAATACAAAAATTTTGTAAGCGCTCAAGCTTATTAAGCTGTTCTTCGGCAAAATGCATGGTAGACTAGAAGAAAAAAATATAAACAATTATCTTTTTTCTCAATAGTGTTTTTCAGTATAGTAGTACCAGGGTTGGTCTTACACACGCACTAGAGAAGTAGTATAGTATTCATTTGTATGGCTCTATCAACGCTCTACTACAACGTTTACAAAGACCAAATCTTGACATTAAACGAATCAATGTTTTTTTCATTTATTTTAATCAACAGTGTTAAAATAGATTTTACAATACAATACAATACAATAACACTTTATTGCACACCAAATTACATAATAATATACACAATTATATAAAACAAAACAAAAAAAAATATACACAAAATACATCGTAGTTTTGACGTACAATGGGCGGTCTTATCGCTTAGAGCGATTTCTTCCAGACAACCTTTGGATGGATAGAACAGTATAAGATCTAATGCGGTTTGGTGGTGTACATAATAAACAAATATAATAGTCACAAGTAACTTATATAAACAATACGTGTATACGAAAAAGAAACATACAAATAAAAATAAATATATATGTATGTGTATATAAATATGCAGAGTTAAATAAAATATTGGTATATATAAAGTATAATATATATTAATAAAGTATTAAAAACTATGTATTTTAATAAAGTAATAAGTATTTTAATAAGATAAAAGAATATCTTACCCTAAGCTAAGACTTCTTATATTTTACCACCCTAGATCCCGCCTTGAGGATTACCTGTGGTGTAGGTCTAGTACAAATTGGAGGGAGAACACTTTTGCAAAGAAAGATAATAGAGGCTATCGATTCTGTTTTTTACAGGCTCCCCAACAAGAGTTCCTAGGTATATCACTGGAGGAGAACGCAACAGAGGTAGCGGAAACCGAGGCGTGCCTCACGGCTGCCTGGCGCTATCGGCTCATGCTCCGGGCTTTACTCGCCACGTGTGGGGAGAGCCTTAACAAGACGCTCGTACGGCAACAGCTCATGGTGAAGGTGAGTCACTTGTTATACTGGGTGAATATTTCAAAGTGAATTGCAGTATACTAAAACCCCGACACAAAAAAACCCTATAAAAAGTTAATAATTAATTTTTAGAAAAATACAAAAGCCGACTTCAATGTATCTTCGAAGTTCAAGGTCACATATCGATGATATTTATATGGGACCACTTCGTAGCTATACTGAACCCAACGCAAAAAGAATTTTCCAAATCGGTTCATAAATGACGGAGTTCTGAAGTAACAAATATAAAAAAAAAAACAATCAAACAGAGAACCTCCTCCTTTTTTAAGTCGGTTAAATATGGCTGAACCGATTTTGATAAAAACATATCTAAGAACCACCGCTAGAAAATCAGCTTTCAAATGAATTCAAATGAAAAAAATACCGCATTCTAATCGGTTCACCCGTTTCAGAGTTACGGTGCCACAAACAGACACAGACACACACATAGTGGTCAAACTTATAACCCCCTTGTTGAGGACGCGAAGAAAAAGGCGAAAATGTTCAAAACGAAAGTTTGAAAGCGGGTAGGAGAGGCACATACGTTCCGCGCGCGGTGCAGCTATTGCAGTACTAAAAACAAAAGATTTGTCAACCGGGCTTTCCGCCCCTCACCTCTCCGGCCTTTCGGCTCACTGTGCGTCTCCCGCGCCTTCGCCCGTAGTTTATTGCAATAATAATTTACATATAGGTTTCAATTTAGTTCCAAAACAAAGCAAAATAGAATTTTGAAATATTAACAATAGTAAACAAATAATAAAAAAATAACAAAAAATACTATAGGTAATCACGCGTCGCCTACACCCCTTCTTTTTGCGTCAGGGGTTAAAAATGGGTTTGTATGTTCAAAATAAAAAGCTCATAATTCAGCTTAGACATCAAAGACGGACTTATGAACGTCAATTCATCACAATGACTCCTACCATCCCATATCGAAGAACCACCACTCAGAAGATACGGTATGAAACTGAGGGGCATGTTTTTAGAGCTTTTGTAAAATGTTATGTTTCTTATGTACCAGTTGGCTACTTTGCAGAAGTGGACTATGTACAAGACAAAGAAGTCTAAAACTTCTTTCTTTCTTCGTTCTTTATCTTGTACATACTCGTAGTTACGAACAGTATGCTCTTTTCATAAGAATAGACTTTAAATTAAATTTGTTTTCTTTTTATACTTTTTGGCTTGCGTTTGACCGCTATCTCACCTGATGGTAAGCGACGATGCAGTCGGCGATGTAGCACGCTTGCCATGATAGTACCTGTTCACTCGAGATTTGAAGATTCCTAGATTGTAAGTATCGGGAAAGACTCTGGCAGGGAATTTATTTAAATTTTTGAATGTATTTAAATAAGGATTATCACCCTTATTCTTGTCAATAGACACTATCAGAAGTGGCTCTGGGAGTGAAGAGCGCTAAAGACGCGAACAGACAGCGCGCGCTCACCACCGGCGGGGAGAAACTAGCCGCCATGTTGCGGCAAGAACCCGCCGCGTTACCGCTCGCTCTGCACAAATACGTACACGACGTCGATATCAAGTAAGTTTTTATGTAATTAGAGATGAGACGACCTGGTCTTCCATTGGACGGTAAGCAACACGCCTGTAAATTGTTTCTTTGCCTGATGCTATACGTAATAAGTCAGTTTTCGTGCTACCGCCATTTGTATTTGTGCTAACTGTCAGATATGTTGTAAAAATCGCTACCGTCTTTCCGACGCTCAGTGTATCGTTAAATATTACTCTTAAGTTAACTTGTATTTCTTAAGTTAAGTGAGTTGTACTCTTTTTAAGAAATAAATATCTTAAACCGTAAATTGCAGCACCACCCAGAATATTATCCAAAACTCTTCGCAGCACTGGACAGCGCTTGTCTTTTTTTTCTTTTACACATTGTATGTACGTTGGTCACGTGCAACGTTAGATAATAGGGGATCGGACAACTTTTCAGAAAGTGTTTTATATTAACTACAATTAATATATATATAGCCATGAAAAATACTATTTTAATTAAATAACGCTCTAAAAGTACCTAAAACTATGTTTAATTAAATATAATGTTTCAAATGTTGCCGCGCAAAAGGTCACCTCAAAAATTGTGACGTGTCATATGTAGGTACAAAACAACTCTTCGAAATAAAACTTGCAAAGAGATTTAAATACGTTTTGTGAAGTTTCGGGACGTTATTGTAGTAATGGAACGAAAAAAATTAGCAATAATACATTTTATGAAAAGCAAAAACGTAAAATAAACACAAGCTTGACTCACGGCATTTGCCTACAAATGACGTCATGCGCTGTGATTGTTGTTTCGTTTGAGATGAAGAACAGATTAAAAATAACAGAATTATTAGATTTTATTTATTGATTTAAAAATATAAATCATTATTATTTCACAAAAATATTGATTGAATGATCTTTCTGGTTCGACGAACATTCGTTCTAACTACATTTTAGATTTTTTCTCGATTACTGTCCGATCCCCTATTGCTTATAATGCTCGAAGTTTCGCTGGCTTCAATGCCCTTCAAACGGGAATATAGTAAATGCTTGCGCGCTGCTGCTCGGCGCCAGAATAACTGGCAAAGCGGTGGTACCAACCCAAACCTCTCGTATACGAGATATCTACCACCAAGTGAGTTACACACACACATACACTATCGCACTGCGCTACGAGTGAAGCGCTAAGGATGCGAGCAGACTTGTAACTTGTCTCTGTAGGCTTGAACGAGACAACAAACTTGCTCTGGCAACTTAGCTAGTATTTCGAGCGCAGCTATTGTTATGATTTTTGTACATATTATAGTCAATACTACCTACTATTTTAAAATGTTGTTAGAAGTAAGTAATAGAAGAGGATTGCGACACCCAAGACAAACCTGTTTAAGGTTTATAAGGTGTTAGATTTATAAGAAAAGTTGTAAAATTTATATAAATAAATAAAAAAAATTAAACATTGTTTTTGTCTGCAGATCGTGTTCCTACTTCAATTCGAACACTCTGCCACTGAAAATCAACTTTATTGGAGTCGACAATGCTGTTGTGCCTGCTATGTTCAAGGTAAACATAGATGTGTAGCTTTTAAATTAGCCTGATAGCTATAGCTCAAAGTTTCACAGAATTAGGTAATTTACAAGCTTTTATTTAACTTACTATGTATGTATGTAACTATGTTTGTTCGGGTGGAATCTTGCAAGCTGAATCAGAACCCAAACAATGAAATTTTGCATACTTGTCAAAGTCCGATGACAATGCAATATTATGGTGACATACAGCTGATCTGATGATGGAGACGAAGGTGGGCAATGGAACTCCTTAACGGATAATCGTAAACTAGTGTTTGGACTCACTTTAATCTGCTTGCGGTACCGACTACGAATTTGTTAAAATCTTGTCTTAAAAAATATTTTTTTCTTTTTTTTTATGTAACTTAATGATGAAACGAGCTGGTCGTTTGCCTGATGGTAAGCAATACGCCAGCCCATAACAATAACAGCACCACCCAGAACTTTGTTTTGCAGCAGTAATGCTTGCGCATTACTGCTTGGCGGCTGAATAACTGGCAAAGCGGTGGTACCCACCCAGACGGCCTCTCGCATACGAGATACCTAGCACCAGTATAGTCTTGTTATAATCTAACAGTGATCGTGGTGTTTATTTGCAGGTCGGTGATGATCTGCGACAAGATTCCTTAGTGTTGCAAGTGATCAAAATTATGGACAGTCTTTGGCTAAAAGCGGGCTTGGATCTGCGGATGGTCACTTTCCAAGCGTTGCCGACTAGTAGTATGCGAGGTAAATTATTGCTACTACTAACTTTACTGGCTGACTGACCACTTTAATACTACTGGCTTTATCGATAAAATGAATAACTTTACAACCTCGGTGGGTAAGACATTCTGCCACACGCTGGGTAACCTAACAACCTAGCCTAATTTTTTTTATTTAGTCTGTCCACTGTCAAACTTTTTTCAATGGTAGCATGTACAGGCCAATTCTGTAGCATATTATAATAGCTCCTCAATATGTTTTCCATAAATATCACATTTATATTGGTACTGCTGGGGAAAGGTCTCCCCAACATTTATATATAAAATTATAAACATTTATATTATAAAATATAAATCAACTTGACACCATCTTCACCTTCCTCAGGCATGATAGAAATAGTAACGGAAGCGGAAACACTCCGCGCCATACAAACTGAATGGGGCCTCACTGGCTCGTTCAAAGACAAGCCTATTGCCGAGTGGCTCGCCAAGCACAACCCTTCCGAACTCGAGTATCAACGTGCCAGAGACAACTTCACCGGTGAGTTACTTTACCGATAACTTACTAATATTAAAAATAGTAACGAAGACGGAAACACTTCGCGCTGTAAAGATTGAGTGGGGTCTCACTGGCTTGTTCAAAGATGTAATAGAACCCGTCTGAGCTGAAGTATCAACATACCACAGACAACTGTACAGGTGAGTTAACTAATATATCGAGAGATACTGCGGGCCGTATAAATAAGCCTAGATTGGGGCCTCATTCAAAAACAAGTCCATAGACGAATGTTGGTGTGTTAAAACATTGGCAAACAAGCTGAAGCAACCTCAAGGAAAACGGTGACCGTTGCTTATGGATATTATTATTTAGAATGGGAATAAGAAACGTTGCAACAATTTATTCAAACTATGAACAACGACAAAAAATAATCAGAAAACTTCAGATTCAGATGATTGTGATGATAAAAATATTTAAAAAAGTAGTAGAGATTATTTTAAAACAGGAATTTTGGTGCAGACCGGCCTGAACTCAGCGTTGTTATCTTCCGTTGAAGCCGTTTTATGCCCGGTTCCTATATCTTACTAAACGTTGTCGGTAAAAGCTACCACTCGTTTTCTCGACAACCGTTACCGCCGCAGAGTGGCTGTTTCACAGCGCTTGTAACTTACCGACCGGTGGCGAGGACCCGCCGGTAGCCTGTACCGACGCTCCCTCTATGGCGTTTCGATTTTGCTTAAGTTTTACTGCATGTGGATATGGTGCAAATGCTTTTTTTTCTATTTTATGGGCCTAAAAATATGAACCATCTTAATTTTAATAGAATTATGACATTTGATCATATTTTAAATAGTAGACTCATAAATTGCCTGGTTCTCAATGTAAGCTCTGTTATTGTAACATAAAAACGAAACGCATATTTAACAGAACATCTTTTTGCATCCATCATTATTTGTCATTCCACTCAATACAATACAATAATGCTTTATTGAATACCAAACACAGGAAAAACAATAGGTAACAAAGGTCATAAACAGTGGGTACAATGGGCGGCCTTATCGCTATGCGCAATTTCTTACAGGCAACCTTTGGATGGACAGGAATTATAAAAGTAATATTGCGGTCAGTGTGGTGTACATTATAAAAAAAAAACTCCAATTATACGTAAATATGATATACTACTATTAAAAAAAGAAATAAAACAAATATAAATAAATTAAATATATACTATAAATAAGTAACATAAAATTAATATATATATCTCTCAATCATAGTCCCCGCGACTTTCTGGCGGGAAGTAAATAATGATAGAGTTCGATTTTGTTTTATTTTTTAAACAAGTGTTACTTCGAGTGATCATGTGTAATATCGGTGGAATATTAACCATTATGTGTTCGTAAACGTGCACGAGTCTAGGCAAATGAAACAAAATAGAGAAAACATTGCTTTTTATGTTCTCCCAAAAAGTTAATGGAGAGCTTGAATAAAGTTCCACCACTTTGTTGAAGTACTAAGAGAGGGTCCGGCTTGTTGCTGTTGACCCTCGTTCTCAACAAAAGTATAATAAATGGAATATTTAACTATCAAATAAAAACTACGTAAGACATGGCGGTATGGTCCCAGAGACTTTAGCCTACCATAAGGGGCGAACTTAAAAAAAACATAGTTCCCGCCACGGACCTACATATCCAAAAAATACCACGCAACCAACGCAAACTTCGAAAATTGATTTATTTCATTTAACTGCTTCGGTGACTTGTTTAAGTTCTTTGATACAGAAACGTGATTACAGATGTACGTAGATAATATTACGGACTCTTCCGACAGTAAGAACCTTCCTATTTTATAACTTGTAAAATTACCACGACGTGGCTAACACTAATTTGAATAATTAGGTATAGGTACATTATTAGGACAAATAGAAGTCTGCATTATAATTATGTATTTAATTTATTTTACAGAAAACTAAAAAACCATGAACAAGGACGAAATAATGTTATTATTTACAATTACCTGTTGTTATTACAAAAGAAACTAACGCAGCAACCAATAAAAGTAGAGACTGATAAAAATTGCATTATTTGCATGTCAAGATCCATAGCTAGCTACTAATCTAAAATTTATTTATTTCACAACTTTTGTTTTAAATAAAATAGAAGTAAAAAACTAATAAAATTGCATAGAATTTTGTGAACAACCGCCCGAAATCGGCCGGTTCGTTAATTACTTACGGATGTTCATTTTGACACATGTTGGACACATGTTTGACATTTCTCCTGGCTGATGGATTTTAATAGAAACAGGTTTGAGTGTCATCTCCATACATTTTGGCTACGAACGGTCGTCAGTGGTCCTCCCATCCGTAGGTCGGTAGTCGTCGGTAGTCTCGGCTACCAGTCGTTGATTATAGGAACACATTTTAGTGAATTTTGTACCGATCGTTAGCAAAACCGTCCGTTAGTAAGTTATAGGAACCGGGCATAAGTGACTAAATACACTAATTTGAATTAAACAAATTGAATTTAATTCAATTTATTGAACCAAAAACAACGTAATACAAAATAAATAATAATAAAATAATAAATAATATAATTTTATTTCAGGCAATAATAATAATAAAATTGACAGAGGCCCATATCATAAATACCTTAGAAACTAACATATATATACAATTCATATGATTATATTAAACTCTAAAGATTCCTCGGCGGTTTTTTTTGGCTGTTTTTTATTTTTAGGGTTTTTTTAAATACCTTAATTAAATCATAATAAATAATTCCAGCGTCATGCGCGGGCTACAGCGTGGCGACCTACCTGCTCGGCATCTGCGACCGGCACAACGACAACATCATGTTGAAAACTTCGGGACATCTGTTCCACATTGACTTCGGCAAGTTCCTCGGGGACGCACAGATGTTTGGCAACTTTAAAAGGTACCATAGTTTCTTTATTTTTCTCAAAAAATCGGCCAAGTGCGAGTCAGACGGGTTCCGTACCATTATCAATAAAAACGGCAAAAAAATCATGTCTGTTGTATGGGAGCCCCCTTAAATATTTATTGCATTCTGTTTTTTAGTATTTGTTGTTATAGCGGCAACAGAAATACATCATCTGTGAAAATTTCAACTGTCTAACTATCACGGTTCAGGAGATACCTACAGCCTGGTGACAGACAGACAGATGAACAGACACTCAACTCACAGAACTCAGACACTTTTTAGGGTCCCGTTTTACCCTTTGGGTACGGAACCCTAAAATGTTTCTGAGTGAATAAAAAATCTTTTGGACTCAATCTTATTTATTTCTTTATTGCACTATTACAAGTAATGGACAAAAGGAGAACTTAATGCTAAAGCATTTTCGACCAGTTATCCAGTGACGGTAAAAGTAAGTTTCGAAGCGTGTATCAAAAAGTAAAAAAACTAAAAGGGAAACAAAATAAATATCGTAATACAAATACATATCGTAAAAACAAAAGCATGAATTATTTAAATTAATACCATTTAAATACACTACATATATGTATATAATGCATATACTAAAATTTATTTTTAGAAAAAAAAAACAAAAACCGACATCAATGTATTTTCGAAGTCCCAGGTCAAATATCGATGAAATTTATATGGGACCACTTCGTAGCTATACTGAACCCAACGCAAAAAAAAATTTCCAAATCGGTTCATAAATGACGGAGTTCTGAGGTAACAAACATTAAAAACAAATACAATCGAACAGAGAACCTTCTCCTTTATTAAAATAAAAATACATAGAAGTGAATAGAAATACTTATTTGAATTTGAACTTTTTTTTTAAGTAGCTGGATGACGAGACGAGCTGGTCGTTTGCCTGATGGTAAGCAATACGCCAACCCATAACAATAACAGCTCCATCCAGAACTTTGTTTTGCAAAATCCTGCGCGGCGCTGCACTGGGCTCGTCACCATGAGACAATTAGCTGTCGAGTCTCATAATGCCCAGTAACTTCGCTGGCTACAATGCCCTTCAACCGGAACACGGTAATGCTTGCGCACTACTGCTTGGCAGCTGAATAACTTTGAATTTGAACTAGAACTTTGACCTGAACTAGAACTTAAGTATTCTGTCTGTCGGTACAGAGACCGAGCTCCATTTGTGCTGACTCACGACATGGTGTACGTGATAAACGGCGGTGAGCGTCCCACGCAGCGCTTCCAGCACTTCGTGGAGCTGTGCTGCATGGCCTTCAACGTGGTCCGCGCGCACCACGACCACATCCTGGACCTGTTCGCACTGGTACCAACCGGCTTATAGCTGCCAGCCAACGAACAATGGGGGATCGGACAACTTTTCAGAAAGTGTTTTAGATTACCTACAATTATTATACATAGCCATGAAAAATACCATTTTAATTAAATAACGCTCTAAAAGTACCTAAAACTATGTTTAAATATTATGTTTCAAATATTGCCGCGCAAAAGGTCACCTCAAAACTTGTGACGTCATATGTAGGTAGAAAACGAAAACTCTTCGAAATAAAACTTGCAAAGAGATTCTAATACGTTTTGTGAAGTTTGGGGACGATATTGTAGTAATGGAACGAAAAAATTAGCAAAAATACATTTTATGAAAAGCAAAAACGTAAAATAAACACAAGCTTGACTCACGGAATTTGCCTACAAATGACGTCATGCGCTGTGATTGTTGTTTCGTTTGAGATGAAGAACAGAATAAAAATGTCAGAATTATTTATTGATTTAAAAATATAAATCATTATTATTTCACAAAAATATTGATTGACTGATCTTCCTGGTTTGACGAACATTCGTTCTAACTACATTTTAGATTTTTTCTCGATTGCTGTCCGATCCCCTATTGCATTGAACTGCACACATACTATATCATATTTCTATCACCGCCGTCTGTGTATGTTACGTTATTCCTCTCCATCCAAAGGTTGTCTGGAAGAGATCGCTTTAAGCGATAAGACCGCCCATTGTTACACCATTGTAAACATTTGACTTGTACTATATCTCTATTTTTAAGGTGAATATTAGTGTTTATCTTTCTATCTATCTACATCCTACTAATATTATAAACGTGAAAGTTTGTAAGAATGTATGGATGTATGTTTGTTACTCTTTCACGCAAAAACTACCGAACCGATTTTGATGAAATTTGGTATGTAGGTACTTTAGAACTTGGAATAACACATAGGCTACTTTTTATCCCGGGAATCCGCGGGTGAAACCGCGGGGCGCAGCTAGTAGACAATATACTGCACTAGTTTCGCAACTTTCGCACTTTTAGGAACCGTTTTGTCTGTCACTAGAGGAATAATGCTTTATTATCCATCCACAAAAATAATTGAAATCAGTGGGCTCTGTCACTTGAAGAATCTTTTGCAAATAGGGGATCGGACAACTTTTCAGAAAGTGTTTTATATTAACTACAATTATTATATATAGCCATGAAAAATACCATTTTAATTAAAAAACGCTCTAAAAGTACCTAAAACTATGTTTAAATATTATGTTTCAAATATTGCCGCGCAAAAGGTCACCTCAAAATTTGTGACGTCATATGTAGGTAGAAAACGACAAACTCTTCGAAATAAAACTTGCAAAGAGATTTAAATACGTTTGGTGAAGTTTTTGAACGATATTGTGGTAATGGAACGAAAAAATTAGCAAAAATACATTTTATGAAAAGCAAAAGCGTAAAATAAACACAAGCTTGACTCACGGCATTTGCCTACAAATGACGTCTTGCGCTGTGATTGTTGTTTCGTTTGAGACGAAGAACAGATTAAAAATGTCAGAATTATTAGATTTTATTTATCGACCTAAAAATATAAATCATTATTTCACAAAAATATTGATTGGATGATCTTTCTGGTTCGACGAACATTCGTTCTTACTGCATTTTAGATTTTTTCTCGATTACTGTCCGATCCCCTATTCTCATGGGTTAATCTGTTTCTTAATACCAATGCTTAGACCATCGTTTTGTTCGTTTTTTTGTGTTCCTGCACAAAGCAAAAGCAATTGTTAGAGCAAGAAACGCCATATTATATATCTGCATTTAGAGAAATTCAATATATTTGTGTACAGAATGTTTGTTTTAGCACGCAAGTTTATGATTGAGTAACTCTGTGGCGACTAAAATGAAAATGCGTGCGGATGCTTGATAAGTATGCTTGTCGGTGCGCAAGCCTCGTCAAGCATGCTTGTGAATTACATAAATGCTTGTCAAGCAATTTTCATTTTAGTCGCCACAGAGTTACGGTATTGAACTTGCGTCCGCTAAAAAAGAAAAATTCTGTATTCAAAAATATAGAATTTCTCTTAGCATGAAAATTTACAATACAATACAAAAGTTTACAGTTACATAAAATAGTGGTAGAACAATGGGCGTCCTTATCGCTAAGTGCAATTTCTTACAGGCAACCTTTGCATTGACAGGAGATAAAGATGTAAATTTGCGGTCAGTGGTGTGCAAGAAGTAATTAATATAAAAGATATAATGTAGTAAATACAAAACTGTAATGTACGTGCATGACTAGCAGTTTTGACTATCCAGGGAGGTCTTAATCAAAGAAACGTAAAAAGTGGCACGTTTTATTCGATAGATGGCGATGTCTGGCGTGCCCGGCGTGACGAGCGCGGCGGTCAACTACGTGCGCGCCGCGCTGCTGCCGCACGCCACCAACGCGGAGGCGGCCGCCGCCTTCGCGCGGCTCATACACTCCTCGCTCAAGAGCAAGTCAGTGCTTATATGACAAGCGAATTTCACTTAACTAAACATTAAAAAAACCCCCGACACGAAAAACCAAAAGTAAAAAAACTGATTGATTTTGTTAAATTTGTCTAAGAACCGCCGCTAGAAAACCTGCATTCAAATTATTTCATTCACCCTTTTAAGAGTTACGGTGCTACAGACAGATGCATATAGTGGTCAAACTTATAACGTCCCCCCCCTTTTTTTCGTCGGGAGTTAAAAAGTATGAAAGTTTTTGTGAGTTTGATTCATTATAAATCTATATAATAAAAGAACAGGGTTTTTTTCTACAATCATCGCACAGCCGAAACCGCTTAACTTAGAAATCTGAAATTTGGACCACGTATTCTACAAGTAGTGAAGGCGTCATTTAAGAACGGATTTTTCGAAATTTGACCTTTAAGTGGGTCAAATGGGGTCATAAAGGATGTATGGGGAAAAAAAAATATTTTGTCGCATGGTCACGAAACTTTGGCAGTATACTATGCAAAAGAAATAAAAGAATATGTGTATCACAGTTTTTTGAAAATCAACCCTTAAGGGGGTTTTAGTACGGTTTTTTAGATTGGAATGCGGAAACTATAATGTATGCTACGGCGATTGTTTCTTGACCAGTAGTTATCAAATTTTGTGTGAGCATTAAGCATGTAAATAGTAGGAACTTGTTTTCGGCATTTTTCGAAATTCGACCCCTAAGGTCATTTTTTGGGGTCGCAAAGTTTCCATGATGTAGGTTTTTTTAGTAATGTTATGTTAATTGACTAAACATAAGAAACTTAGTTTATTTAAAACTTAGTTAATTGACTAAACATAAGAATATAAAAATATATTTTCAGTAACTTTTCAAAAATCAACCCTTAAGGTCATTAAATAGGGCCGGAAAGTTTGAGTGGAGTAGGATTTTTTATTAATGCGATACTGTAGCTACAGTAAAGAAACAGGGTAAATAAATTAAGTTTGATCAAGTTTAAAAACAAGTTTTCAGCATTTTTTAAAAATCAACCCCTAACAGGGTTAAACGAGGTGGTAAAGTTTACATAAAAAATCTTTGTTTATAGCGATGAAACTTGGTACACACACCTAACAAACATTATTAAAAGGTGATTTACAATTTTGGAAAATCATCCCTTAAAAAGATTAAACAGGGTGGAAAGTAAAGATTATTATTTTTAAGCTACAGCGATGAAATGTGGTGCACGTGCTAAGCCCATGAAATTACAGATATGTATTTAACATTTCTTTTTAAATCATCCCCTAACAAGCCTAAACGGGGTGGTAAAGTTTGTATAGAAAATCTTTGTTTATGAAGTTTCGTGGCTATACGCGTAAAAGAAGGTTATTAAAACGTGATTTTACAATTTTACAATTTTTAAAAATCATCCCTTAACAGGGTTAAACAGGGTGGAAAGTGAACATTATTATTTTTAAGCTTCAATGATGGAATGTGGTATATGTGCTTAGCCAATGAAATTAAAGATATGTATTTCAACATTTTTTTTAATCATCCCTCGACAAGCCTAAGCGGGGTGGTAAAGTTTGTATAGAAAATCTTTTTTATTTACGAAGTTTTTGTTTTTGATGAAACTTGGTACATAAACTAAGAAAAAGTAGATAATTAAAACGTGAATCACATTTTTTTTAAAAACTACCCCAAACCAGGTTAAGTAAGGGTGAAACGTATTTATATTTTTTTAAGCTACGACGATGAAGTTGGGATCATTTTCTCAGACAGATAAACTTTAAGCACGTCTTTCACCATTTTGCTGGAATCATCCCTAAACCGGTTCAAACGGGGTGGTTAAGTTTATATGGAGAATTTTTGTTCATGAAGTTATGGCAATTAAATTAGGTACACAGAGAAAGCAAAAGAAATAAATTTAAACGTAATTCGCCATTTTTGAAATTCTCCCTCTAACAAGGTTAAACAGGGTGGTAAGTATTAAATATTTTTTAATGCTACAATGTTGAAATTTGTTACAAATACTCAGCCAATAAAATTATAAAAACGTATTCCACCATGTCTTGAAATCATTCCCTAATAGTTTAGTTTATACAGGTACTTAATAGGTTATACGGGGTGGTAAAGTTTGTGTGGAGAATTTTTGTCTGTGAAGTTATAGCAATGAAATTTTGTAAACATAATTACAGACCAATCAAAATTAATAAATTGAAACGAAACTCACTTTATTAATTAACCTCTAAAAACGTTAAACAAACGTTTTTCTAAACCTACGACGGTGAATTTTGTACATATACTAATCGAAGATAGTGCACATGTTTCACCACTTTTTAAACATCTTAAAAGGTCTAAACGGGATGGCAAATATTTGTGTGGAAAACCTTTGTTTATAAGGTGAAAGCGAAACTTGGTATATAGACTAGGCAAAAGAAGTTAATCCTAAAGTAATGTAATTTTTTATATATTTCCTTATTCGTACAAGACTTTAATTTATGATAATAAAACGGGACTTAATCGCGCTAAAAACATTATATATATTATGCTACACAATACTACACTATAACATATAAACTATGCGTTCGAATCGCGAAAGTTTAAAAATTACTAAGACTTTAATTGACTTTTAAATGCAACATTCAAAAAAGAAATACTTAAGGTGTAGTCAATCGAAGATTTACAAATATTCAGCAACTTTTGTTGTTGACCGTACGTGTCGCAGGGAAATAAGGATATCTGAGATTTTGCGAAATTCCTAGAGATACCACGTAATCATAGTATAATCATGTATGGGAAGGACCACTTCTTCGCGGTCCGACTAGCTTTTACCCCTAGAGTAGATATAAAAAGCGCGGAGCCAGAAGCTCGCGAGGAGTTCGGGACTCGTTCGGGTTAGGGATGACGAAGCGAGAGCTCTGGCGAGAGCCTATTTATTAAAACTGGACGTCGCATCCCTCCCTGAAATTCCTGGTATCCTCATTTCCCTGCGACATACAATGTTTTTTCTGGAGGTACGACGATTGACCTTTGGCCAAAATACTTACATATACTTAGTTTTTTTATTTATGTTTATAATGTAAGTATCATGTCTATTTAAAACGAGATAAGAGCTGAAAGAGATCGGAATAGAAACGAGACGAATTCGGCATAGCATTTAGATAGAAGCAGGACAAAATCGGCATAGAAGCGAGAGCTGCCGGAAATAGCCGGGAGCAAAATGAATTATTTCACTAAGCGTACAAAGTCACGGGCAACAGCTATGTAAATAGGAGATTTAGGTTTATTTTACTCAGGCTTCATGTATGTACAATTGTACATGGCACTGGATACATACCAGACCCGGACCGCAGTTTTGATCATTTACATGACTTTGCGCTGCCGCCGCACCGCAGAGTCATGTAAATGATCAAAAACCGGAACCAGTTAGAATCGGAATAGGATTGGGAGCAGAGCGGGACGATAACGGAATAAGAAAGGGACTGTAACAGGATAGGAGTGGGAAGGTAACGGAACAGAAGCGGTACGGTAACAAGATAGGAGCGGGACGGGAACTGGAACGGAAATATGGTGGGACGGAAAATGGTCGGAAGCAGGATGAATACTTCACTGCGCGTACGAAGTCGCGGGCATCAGCTAGTATTTAATAAAACGGCTAGGACTTACGTAGTTTGTCGAATTAGTCGAGGTTTTGAGCATATCTGATGCTCTTCTTCAGGGCGTGCTTACGCTGCCTGCGAGATCGCAAGTAAGCTGATTCGACAAACTACGTGATTCCTAGCCGTTTTATTAAATATTCATAATTAAAAAGTAGTAAGAACATCTATATGACTTGAAAAAGGTACCTAAGTATTATGTCAACCCATTTCTTTCCTACATCCAGATTAATGTGTGTTAACAGATTCACGCCAATAAACTTTTTCCTCCACAATCTGGCGCAACTGCGGGCGAGCGGCGACCAGAGCAGCAACACCACGGAGCTACTGTCCTTCATGCCAAGGACTTATACGTAAGTTGTACAAAAACTAGCGTCCCGCCCCGGCTTCGCACGCGTGCAATTTACTAACTTTTTTGTTGTGATGCAACTTTTTTTTACTGACTTCAAAAAAGGTCTCTGTCTACGTGCTCCATCTTAGGTCACATCATCGCTTCACATCAGGCGAGATAGTGGCCAAACATGGATCTATTAAGCTTAAAAAAAGGTTCTCAATTCGAGTGTATTATTTTTTATGCTTGTTACCCCAGAACTTCGTCATTTATGAACAGATTTGAAAAATTCTTTATGCTTTGGGTTCAGTATAGCTACGGAGTGGTCCCATATAAACTTCATCGATTTCGAGGACTTGGATGGCGAGTTTGTTTTATACTATTTAGAAAACAGCAATTTTTTATATATCTATTAAAATATATAAATGCTATAAAAATCTGAACCTAGAGTGTCTTCGGCAGTAAGCCAGGATTCAACCATTGTTTAGAGATGCAGAGTGAGGAACCGTTAACTGTACGTGCCGTTTCAAGGATTACTGGCTTATTATTTGGTCCTTTGCAAACCACTTTTGTATCTTTTAACGTAGCTAAAGCGCAACGCAGTCACGGACTGTGTACTGCGTCTTATTTCAGACCCCACCGAGGTTGCGGTTTCGATTCCCGCGTTTAGTCAAATGATTGTTGCACAGAAAAAAAGTGCAAGAATTTGTTTCGTGCCTGGGTGTTGTGAAGCCATGGTCCTCATAGTTCCTGGTTCCTTAGATACAGGGAATTCTAGTTAGGAGTCTATGTATGATGTTATTTATTTTATATTTATTTGTTTATTTTACTTGCAAAACGCGCTATATATGAGCGTACATAAAACGCGCGTCCACAGTGCGTAAAAAGCGCAGTGTGTTGAGGCCGTTATTATCTCTACAGTATGGCGCAAGAAGGGCGCCTAGTGAGCGTAGAGTGTCTCGGCTACGAGAAGCGCTACGATCCGGAGAAGCACTACGTGTACGCGCTACGGATCTACAGACAAGGACAGGCGACGCCGTTCGTGCTGTACCGCTCTTACAAACACTTCACCGAGCTATACCAGAAGATCTGCTTACATTTCCCACTGGCCAAAGTGCACTGGTGAGCTATTTATTATTTAATTTTTTAGATATTTATACCTAATTTCTGCAGCGTTTTTCAAACACAATAAGGGATACGCAAAATAATATATGTAAATATTTAAATAGTTACTATAAATATATGTTTATTTACAGTAAATAAATCATTAATCAATAAATCATGTATAGTATATTGTCTTTATAGTAGGGGAGCCCAAGCGGGGATTTCGGGATTTACTAAAGCGCGGCAGATTAATATACAGGGGGATACCTTGTACCCGGTTAAGTACCTCCACAAAACATGAGACCCATATATAAGGCCGCCCGTGAAGGATACAGGATCAGATTAGTAAAAAAAAATTGACCATCAGACATTCTCGAGCGCGTCAGATTAAGGTAGGGTGAGTTAATTACATCCTAAAAAGTGTATATTCCACTAATCTGACAATTTGAGAGTGACGTAAAAAAAGGGGAGGGCAACAAAGTTGTAAAAAAAAAACGTCATCTCGACATTCTCGAGCGTAGCTAAATTTTTTTTTATTTTAAAGGAAATAATTAAAGAATAATGAAAAATATATAATCTGACGATTTCCGCAAGCCGAAATAACAAAAATCCGTCGATAAAGTTAAATGCGTGCAGCTGCGTGATGCCTACACTTCTCCGCGTTTCTATTCCTCTCTCACTCTTTCTCTATCTATTACTCTCTCACTCCGTCCCCACTCTGGTTTCTGTTGCCATGACGCCATCACAGCTGATCATAAAGACTCGTTCGTGGCATACTGTTTACAACGTGTTTCCAACGTTTTGGCTTTTTTTGCTATTTTAATATTATTTGTGTGAAATAAAGTTTATAATTATTTAATATGAGTGATATTAATTTGAAATGTGTATTTTGTGGTGAAAGTACCTTACAAAAAACAATTAAATTTACGGTAAAAACATTAAAAAAATGTGTAAATATTTTGGAATATCGTCGGAGCAAGCCGGTTATCCGAAAGTCTCGAGGAACATATGATAACCTCGAATTGTCGATGGAATCATCATTAAATGATTTATATCACGCACAGTGCTATAAATTATTTACTGCAATTAAAATAGCGCGAGACTTTCAGTATTTACAAGATCAAAGTGTAGTGGAACATGACAATACACCGGAAGTTTCGGGAAATAGCTCCGAAACACATGCTCCTGATTCTGGAGAGTGTTCCGAAGCACATGGTACTGTTGATTCCTTGTCTACTGAGGTTGCTGGTACATCGACAGACGAGTGAATGTAAATGCCAACTGCGTGAAAATTGGTTGATCCATTCAAAAGTTATTGCGGTTTGAAAATTCCAAAAATAGTGTTCTATGAAACTTCTATCAGACTTTCGAGCTGGGAGAGCTCAAATGCATAGAAATATTATTTCTTTGAACTCAGCGAGCTCAAAATATCACATAAATTATATTTTGAGCTCAAAAATGTCATAAGTACAATTTCAAGCGCCCAGGAATGGAATAAGCGGGAAGTTGCAGGGATGGCCTTTAAAGTGAACCGTTTTTCTAATTTTTTTTGTCAGATCAGGCGAATCCCTCTAGATAATCGTCAGATTATGAGACAGTACGTTTAGAACATAAAGATGAACCATATATATCTTAATCTGACGCGCTTGAGTATTTCAAAATGGCGATTTTTTTTTTGCACATTATGAAAATGGCCGCGAGTTTGCCTCCCATCGAAATCGTCAGATTAGTGAATGAGAGCTTTTTTTTGGTGTACTTAACACTCCCTTAGAAAATCTGACGCGCTCGATTAAATTTTTTTTTTTCATTTTCAATTCTTAAATACAACCACCCGCATCATGCAAACGATCAGATTAACATACGTACATTATTAAAAATACGTAGGGCATTGATGCTATCAATATCTGATGCGCTCGAGGATGTCCATGCAACAGTTTTTTTTTTACATATTTAAAAATCTATAGCCGCTTCCCCCACCGATGTAAAGGTATATATCATATAACATTTTTTTCTTCTTATCATCTAAGCTTTGCATCCCAATAGGTCTCTACGACGCTCGAGTAAATCCCCATTTAGCCTCGTGGGCTCCCCTACTATTATAATAGCTTAACAAGCATTGCTATCCCTAAAAATTGATATTATATGTTGGTACTTGTGGAGGCTTTTAATTAGCTTTTTTATACTCAATTGTCAATTTTTTTGTAACAATAGCTGTTACCCAACAAAATAAAATAATAAAATATTTATGTAGGTATAATGAGGTATGAGTAAGACATACAAAATATTTAGAACAGAAGCATTAGAAGCCCGAAGCAGATTAATAAAGTTTCCTGTCCCAAAATTCACTTTTATTATAGCATCAAATACATTTTGAAATGAGAAAATATGTTATTCCTTTGATTTACTAATTATTTGTTTTGAGTCTCTTCGGCGCTGTTGCAAGTGCCATGATCACAAATGCACTGAAGTTTTTAGTTTAAGCCTTCCTTCTGAATATGTGCTGTCTACGTGCAGTCCATTGATTTATTTTTACTTAGTGACTAAGCCAAATACTTGTTGGAAGAGAATTTATCAACCTGTAATCTCTGGCTTTCCCTTAAATAAAAAAAAGGCGAGTTTTATTTTATGACTCGTTCTAAATACAAAATAACTGGAAACAAGAGTTACAGATAACATTCTTGTTTTGACAGAATTTGTAATACAATCTCGATTAATTTTAGTGTTTATGAGGTTATCGCTTATGCAAATTGCAGCCTAGCCCAAACTAAATCATCTTTACCTACACCCAGCATGGGAATCGTGTGACTCGAACACCGATCACGATCGCTTTCAATTCCAAATTTGGAAGGCGTTAGCATCATTCTAAATGCAATATCGAGAATTTTTAGTAATCGTAATTCGGATAGGGATTGGGACGCGGACTTGGAGTAGAAAAGTTCGACAATTCCACAGACAAATAACGATCCCAAGACATGTTTGAAAGCGATCGGGATCGGTGTTTGAGCTAGACAATTCCTCTGCATGTCCTAGATTTATTGTATTTTATGTATCTAGTTTTTTTTTATAGGCCATAGGTAATGATTGGTCTTATAGCGACGGTGACAGGCTTAGGAGCGGTCTGCACGTTTGCTATTCTTATGCATAAAAAAAACTCGCGCAATCATAATAGGAAAAAAGTTAAATATTATTATATTCCTGTACAAAACAAAAAAGATTTACATTGTTGTTTTGTTGCGTAAAACTAATCTTATCCATTAAAAAAACATTCCACAGTCATATCAATCAGTCATTATCGCAATCAGGGTTTGTCCAGTCTTATCGACTAAATTATTTATAACTTTTTACAATTGTCTTAAGCGGAATCCGAAATACAACTCCTAAAAGCAGCACACACTGATAACACTGGCACGTAGACGAAATACATTTATAATCTAGGACACTATCTGTGCTACTTCAAGCTTCACTATTGTTTTTTGTTTCATTTGTCTCTTGTGTGGCGCCAAAGTTGTAGTTCAAATCCATAACCATCTGCTTGTTTTGTTTGCCGCCTACAACCCCGGCCCCGCCAGTTGTCGTGGTCGGTTTGATCTGTTGCCGATGCTGTGAGATCATGTCCCAGCTGCCTTCGTCCACTGGTTTCTTGTAAATAACGTTTCCGCTGCTATCGGTTTTACTCTGACCAGTGCTGGTTTGTTTCGGAATAGTAGCCGCAGCCGTGTAAGGCGGTGGTCCGGTGGATCTGCTAATGGAGCTGTCGAGAGTGTTGGTCGAGTATTGAGCTGATGTTTGCGGCAACGGGTTGACGGATTGAGGCTGCTGTTGCGGCGCCGGTTTATTTTTCCCGGTTCTTTTCTTAGCCTTTGCCTGCTGCGCTTCACGCTTTTCCCTTTCTTTCCTCAACTTCTCTTGTTTTGCTTGCTCCTGAGCGGCCTGCTTTTCTCTCGCCTTATGTTCGGCCAAGCGCTGTTTTTCTAACCTCTTCTGTTCTTTCTCTTGGTTCTTCGCGTCTTTCCGGCTTGGAGCTCCGTTTCGCGGATTACTTTGCTCCGCGCCACGAGGGTCTCTCGACACCTCGTCAGTACTGTGTCGTAGATGTGGTAAATTGGGTGCAGTATTCTTAGTTTTCGTCAAGTCGTTAGCGCTTTTCGTTGGTCGCATTTGCTGGACCACTTCTTCGGAAGACTTTTTTTTTGGTTGATCGAATGAAGTTCGAAATCCTGAAAGTGATAAAAAACTAGTAAAACGTATGTGTATTTTAAAGTTTTACAAAATCTGTACTAACATGGCAACATATCTTACCGTAGAAGTCGTCTCTACTTGTTCTATAGGCCCCGCTCACACACATGTCCGGTGTCAGTTCTGAGCGCAACTCTCTTTTGTTTTTCTCTCCAAAAAGGTTCATCGTCTTCTTGAATCCCCCAAACATTTTGTCGCAATATTATTCAATACGGGACAACTAAGACAGATATGTTTGAATCCTTTGCCGCCTGTAAACAAAGTGAAACAAACTCTTGGGAAAATGGAAATTCTTATCTCCAAAGTAAATTTAGTCACATAATAAGATCTGGGTCATCGACGAATACGTTAACTCATAGAATTCACCGGACAAAGCATTCAAAACAGAAAATAAGGACTTAATTGTACTTACGTTTTTTAGGAGGTTCGGGTGTATAAAATCACAAATTAAATGCAAATAGTGACATTGCTAATAACAACAGCGGTTCGTTCATTACTGTCGAATCGATACTTGTGTGCTATGAGATAAGATACGGCAAGTGCTGTGACTGACATCCTTCCAATAATGACTAATCTTATCATTGATTAAAATTGTTGTAAATGAGCAACAAGCAATTGTTGTGGCGCTTACAAATTAGTGTAATTGTTGACATTCCTAATGTTCTTGATTAAAAATTACAACCGTTCTTGGAGATAGTATTTTTACACAAGGCTAGGCGAGGCAATGGCAGGTGAAGTACATGACTAAATACCTTTTTTACATGACTTGAACTTGACTTCCTCACGAGTGTATTGCACTACTTAGGAAGACTTTTCAATTCAACATTCTTGGTAGACTTCTAGGTAGCACTGCCACTTTAACGGGCAGGTTTCGTACATAGGCACATGAGGACCTCGCATATATGAGGACGAGCATGCTCCAAACAAACTTTGGTCCCATATGAAATCAATCAATAAAAAAAATTAAATTAAATTTTCTATTCCAGCTAACTTATCTATATTCTTAAATCTCGCTATTTAATTGCGCTAAAATCATTAGGTAGGTACCTCGACGCTTCCACCTAGTTGCATCGACAATGGTCTTGAGAACATTGAGTTTAAACAATATTGTCTATGGCTTTTAAAAGTTCCTATTGTCTATTCCAGCCTACCCAACGGCCTTCACGTAGGCCGGTCGAATATCCGGCAAGTAGCTGAGCAGCGCTTCGGTCATGTACAGACATTCCTCACGTCCCTGTTCTCTCTGGCTGACGAGATCGCGCACTCAGACCTCGTGTATACATTCTTCCACCCGCTACTGAGGGATCAGCAGGATGTGGAACCGCAGAGGACGAAAGGAGGTTAGTGTATCATTGTCCCAAATCGCTCCAGAACTTAAACCAAATATATTAGGTATGACACGTATTTCTCCAGCCGACAATACATATCCTATTAATTCATATTTTTTTTTTTACACTTAATAAATCTATGTTTGGCCACTATCTCGCCTGTTGTGAAGCGATGATGTGGCCTAAAATGGAGCACATAGATCTAGAGAGAGACGGCAGTTGAGCGGCTGTTCAGACCCGTCTCCCCGATGGTTCACCGAACATCATCCCGAAACACGACTAGGTCGCTTGACGGCATGGCTTTGTTCGGTGGGTGGTATTACAACCACGGCCAGAGCCTACCACTTCAAAGCGCGTAAGCGGGTTTCATCACGATGTTTTCCTTCACCGTTTTAGAGCGAGCGTGCAAAATCTGCACTTAACTATAAGTCATTGGTGCAGGGCCGAGTCGGGATTCGAACCCAGGTGCGTCGGATCGAAAGGCGCACGAGTTCCCACTGAGCCACAATCGCTCTAAATAAAATATCCTATACTATCCTATTGTATTTGTCGTGAACCGATAACCGTTGGGGTAGAAAGGTTCTTGAGTGGCGACCACGGACCGGATGGCGGAGCGTAGGACGGCCCCCGCAAGGTGGACCCACGACCTGGTGAGAGTCGCGGGGAGCCGCTGGTTGCATACGGCGAGCAACCACCCGTTGTGGTGTTCTATGGGGGAGGCCTTTGTTCAGCAGTGGACGTCTTGCGGCTGATGATGTTAATGATGATTGTACTTGTCGGCGCCGCCGCCGTGGCGGACCGAGTAGGAGGTGGTGGGATGAATTGCTGCATTCAATGAACCTGCGGGCCGATTCAGGTAAAAAAAGTATCATCTAAAAAAGTAATTACGATCTTTATATGTTCGGATGAAAGGGACAGCGCTATGCAACAGGCATAAGAGTGTCTCTTTTAGTCCGCACGAACGAACAAACGAAAGCAACTCGGAGTAGGCCCCCTGAACTTCACAATAACTCGCTGTCGATCGATGCGGTTTCATATCTTACGATGCAAAATATTACACACAAAATAATTCCGTAAATGCAACATGTAATCGATACCGATATTGTAAACGAAACCGTATTAAATTTTCGGGGTGGAATAGCTCGAAAAGGAACATACAAAACGAGATCGATAATAGTCGAATCGATTAGGTATAAAAAATAAAAATTCACCCTGTATAAAACCTATTTTGGCCTAACCAACTGAATCAAACTAATTATGTCACGCCGATACCAGGTCCAAGAACTAGAAGATTTAATTTGTGTTTTTCCTATTTATTAACCCATCGTTATAAATTGCAGGTGAATCAGCAGAAGCAGAGAATAGCGGTTCTGGTTCGCTGAAGCTGTCGGTTCAGTACGCGAGCGGAGTGCTGTCGGTTTTAATACTACATGCGCAGTCGCTTGCGCTCACGCCGCAGGGGTTGCCTCCTAACCCTTATGTCAAGGTAATACGACCCAATATTGAACGCTTTCGCTTCACAACGTTATCTTATGTGTTCATACACTTTTTACTGATGGAACGCGGTATTTACAACATAAAAGTTGGAAACATCGAATCAATTTTCCTAAAAAAATTAAAACAATACATAATTAACAATTGCTACTACAACTTACACGAATTTTTTAATGACAAGTAAATAGATATTTTATATCAATATACTAATAAAATTAATTCTTTTTATGACTATAAAATACCAATGTTTATTTAATGGATCGGTCCGCTCGCTGCTATTACTCCTATTGCCATACCCTGTCAGGGTCATATATATGTTAACTTAGGTAAGTTAACTCATAAGACCTCTTCAAATGTACATACATATGTATATGATTGCAATAAACTATTGAGTATTTCTCTCAGTGAGCGTTGTCTTTGTATTATTTTGGGACGTGAGTTAATTTACAATGTTTCTTTAAGTGTGAGTGTGGAAAATTTTTGGTAGCTTAGTGTTGAACTCCAGTGTGTCGCATCGAAAGTCTAACATAGTTAACCACTCAGCAGCTCTTTCTTATTTTTGCATTACGTTTCACCTTTGCAAGATCAATGGAAACTTCTATCTCAAATCATAAATGAATGCAGTGAATCAATATCCAGTTACCCTTACATACACACATACCCTCACACACGCACACACTCTCACCCTCAGATATAAGCATCACACTGTTTTATTTATTTATTTAGCTTCTGTTTTTGTAATGTGTTGCAAATTAATTCATTTATTTATGTTGGTGACATGACTCAATATCGACGACCGTCTCTCGAATAAAGGGGTATGCTGAAAATCAGCCTTGCGCTAGCTTTTGGGCTTACGCAGCTCAGTGCTGAGTTTACCCTTATTACTGCTGTTTTTGTAATTTTGTGCTGATAAATAAATTGTGTTTTAATCTAAAATCTATGTGTACAGTTTGGCAATAAATAATTTCTTTCTTTCTTTCAGTTAAAATTTAAACACGACTTATTTGCATTTCAGGTGTACCTAGTTCCGGATCCGACAAAAGAAACCAAACGGAAGACGCGCGTTTTGAAACGGAACTCGCACCCTTCATTCATGGAGATGCTGGAGTACCGGCTGCCCATCGAAGTGGTCGAGACACGGAGCTTGCAGGCTACCGTTTGGAACTACGATTCATTGCAAGAGAATCAGTTCCTAGGAGGCGTAGTGATTCCACTCAGTTCTCTACCTTTGAGGCAGGAGACGGTCGCATGGTATCCTTTAGAGTACATACCGCGGTAGCTAGTGCTGTCTCGCTCTGCCGTGTGGAGCACTGATATACACTTTTAGATCAATTTACTTGAGAACGTGATAAATCTGGGGACTGGGAAGTGATGCGTATTGGGAGAAAGCTTTTGTCACAAGTTTTGCGAGACAGAGACGGCGCATATAAACGTGTATTTTTTATCTGTAGCAACTTGCTGCGTGTTTGGTAGCCGAACTAGAAGATTTTAAAGTACTGCTGAAACAGTTATTGCCGTCCTTATCTTTTTGTATGCGGCCGGTCGAGTAGGCATATCTTTAATCAAGGATCAACGCTAATCAGGCTTTAATAAACTCACAGTAAAAGTTAAGTTGGCGTCATCAAATCTAACGTTTGTACCGCTCCATTTCGGCTGACCATGTCTATTTTTGCCTTGACATGCCAATGTTATATCACAAGGCAACAATTTACATTAGTATTGCTGCAGTATTGAAGGGCCTGTATAGCGACAATACAAATTTTGTGTAGTGTAAAATGCTAGTTTTGAATGGTCTCTCCACAGTCCATGGTTTTATCGCATTCGACTTGAATTTCTATGTGATATATATTTGTAAAGCTGTATTGCTGTCTTAATATACCCTTTGCTATCGTATTAGTCGACTGGACCACTGTGTTTAACGAGTGCCCTTATGTAGGTATACTTACGTTGTTAATCGCAAGGTATATCTATATACTTTTTATATATGTCTTTTTGTATAGTAAATGGTATATAGCTTAATGTTTTATATTGAAAAAGACAGAATACATTGTTTGCTTTAGCTTTAATATAGGCAGCTTGAATAAATAATACCTATTAAAAATGTAACAAATGTCAGTTCGCTTTTTTTCTCTGTATAAGTTATCAAATCATTAACCGCTTACTACCTTTGCGACGTATGATCAAGATATGATCGTATTTTTTATTTTAATACAAATATGCTGCAGTAATTTTAAAGTGCATCAAAATATCTTTTCCGAAGTATGTGGGACATCTCTGCACATGTACGAATAAAAAAATAAATAAAATAATTTGCGATGTAAATTAATTGTGCCAAATGCATTGCACATCGGTCAATAGCTTAATTATCGTGTCAGAAGTTATTGAAATATGACATATCAATGAACTACTTAATAATTTAGCATAACCTAACGTATATCACAAAAAAATATCGTCGCTCTTTCTTAGAGGGTAGAAAAACATTTTTACATGATACTGATAGGTCATATCGTTATCAGCCTTATTGTTAGTCACATTCCAAGAGAAATTTACTATTTTTATATTACTTTATGAGCTTTGTAGATTGTAGCGTGGTGCTTTGTACGATATAATAAAATGTATTTATTAAAGTTATTAAAATGAACTAATATGACTTCTACAGTTATAGATCATTATAATAAGTTTAAGAATGTATAAGATAATAATGGCACATGTTTTGCTGCACGATTATGTTACGTTTAGAGATCTGAATGGGTTGTTATTATTTACTCACCTACAAATGTATTTCAATCAATTCTATTTTTGTGTTGCATTTGTTATTCGAAATATTGTATTCATATTAATTGTATACTATTTATAACAATGAATCGAAATGAGTTTAAATGTAATTTACGTAACTATCATTGCAATTCATTGATATTATTTTATAGTTACACGGCGTTTGTTTTGGTGTGTCTTTGATTCTTAAATGTTGCAATCAAATTATTAAGTTAGACCTATTTATGATTATAAATAACACTAAAATTTGGCTTCCAAGTTTGCTCAAACTCAGGGCAAAGCTCTTCAATCATCTATCAGTCTGTAAACTGTATATATTATGGTACTTATAGATTTTATACATGTAATAAAAACGCCTCGCGGCCTAACGGAAACATAATAATCGAGTGTTGTCAATAGCATAAATATAAATTCAAATATACTGCTCTCATATCGTTTAAGATTTTTATTTTATGTCAAATAATTATGTCTTCATCCGGCGCTGGTTTCAGGAGGTACTCGTTGACATCGTATTTCCTTTTCTTAAGGCCGCGCTCGCCGATGTAATAAGGCAGGGTTTCGCTGGTGGGTAGGTAGTAAATGCCAGGTTTATCGAAGTCTGTCTTGGAACCTAGAAGGTTAGTAGTAATAGTTCCATTGTAGCAGTCCCCGTGGCGTGCTTGGGCGACGGAATCGCAGCGCACGGCGAGGAATTTGTCGGGGTTCTGTAGAGACAGGACCCAGTAGAACGCGGCGCGCACGTGGCTGCAGAACAGGAAGCAAGGGAGGATGAAGTTACTGGCCATAGCCGGCTGGTATTCACCTGTCGAATAAAAGGGAATTAATGGATGGAATATTAGTATTTTATGAATTATAATTAATTTTTTAACAAAAAACCGACTTCAATTCTGATGTATCATTGAAGTCTAAGGTCGAATATCGATTAAATTTATACGGGGCCATCTTGAAGGTATACTGAACGCAATCAGTTTATAAATGATGGAGTAATCGCGTGACAAACATACAAAAAAACACAGTCGAATTGAGAACCTCTTCCTTTTTTGAAGTCTGTTAAAAAGAGACAATCAAGCAGACTACCCGCCTGGGTAGCGGTCACCGTCGCCTAAAGACATCTGCAATAGAGGCATCGCTGTTGGCATGACCTTTACTAAGTGAGATAAATAGGAATGGCTAACCTCGTCTCTTGTGTGTCTCTTTCAGATATAAATTTCACCAAATCAATACGCTACTGGTGATCCACCAGTAAAATGCATTTTAAAATAATGTTGGTATAAAGAAATGCATAAATGTCTATTATTTCTCTTATTTTACTTCGGTCACTTAATTGAATCTTTTTTAATAATTTAAAAACTAAACTAAAAGATATTAAATACTATGTACATGCCGGGTATCGGTTGAGCCAACTGAATGGCCTACAGATAATTCAACCGATACCCGTCGTCCGGCAACGTGTCCAAAATGCTGGCGGCGTTGCCTCGCTAAATTGAGAGGCTGATTCTTTGGCCAAAATACACGCCAGCATTTTGGTCACGTGTGGATTCCACCAGCCGCCCCGCCAAATCCTTAAAAATTTCTAGTGCTTCTGGTCCCCACGGGCCCAACGTCTCTACCCCAAACGGCACAAACAGGTAACCCCTATTGAGACCTGAATATTTGCGCCGTTTGAGGGATTCTGCCGCTGTAGCGGCGCCACCCACCCGTAGAGATGTCTCCGGAAGATGGGAAGGCGCCAACGTGTCTACACAAGTAGCATCCCAAACCAGGGGCCGTCCAATCCTCCAGGGAATGAGCGTTGTGGCGAGCCATGCGGCCTGCGCTTCGCATGACAGCACGTGGTGACCGAGACGGTTAAGTGAGGTACAACGCACGGAGCACCAATTCGTAGTGACATGACTGCCCGAAAAGTGTTGTTGTCAAGTAATGTCCCCAAATTACTTGACGGGAGTCCCTGTAGCCAAAAACCTGATTCCCAGCGAGAAACAGCTAAAAGACGCGCCCGCTTTGTAGGATTGGTGGACGTATTTAATAAGTTAATCTGCACCAGCTCACAGAGGGGAGCGTCCCACTGCTTCTGCGAGGAGAGGCTTTTGGGCAGGCTATTTTCCTGGCGTTTCTGCCTCGGTAAAGTAAGAGATTTCATTAAAGTTTATACTCGGTGCCAAAATAATATTTACTAAATTTTGGGTACTTTTAACCGAGGACATAAATTATGCATAATTTATGTTCTAATATAATACCATCAGTTTTATACAAGATCCAAGTCTCATGGTGAGTTTATTTTATTTCTTTTTTGTAGCACGTAAATCGCTTCCATTTAAAATAGACTACTTGTTTATTACTACTACTACTTTTAAACATTTCCTATTTTTATTATATATCTACAAGTCATTCACCTCCGTTAGCGTAAAAGTCGACATGTCCCAGCGGGTCTGCGATCCCGAACCCGTCTATGTTCGTATGCAACACGTCCACTTTGTACGCAGCGTCCGAGTTGAGACGCTCGCTCGCGGGCACGTGCCGGAAACAAGGCCCGGCCGGGTCCAGACCTGGATAATTAAATATCATTATCAATATCATTACACCTCTTGAAACACATTCCTTAGCAGGCTTACTTATCGTAGCTTAAAACGGAAAGTTGCAGCTGGTGTGGAGAATAATCATTACGTCTTAGATGTGAATATTCCGGTGGCAATTATATATCACAACAGTAAACCCTTGTTTGTCTTCACACTGACCGATTCTTAAAAATCTAAATAAAAAACCTATTTGTTTCCACAAAACAGATATTCCAGCAGAATACAAGTTTGACGCTAACGATCTTAACTAAGCTGGACTTGTGGTGCATTACGTTAATTGGTGCGCAGAACCTACACTAAGACTTAACTTGTGTCGTAGGTATCTACTAACTCTTCCATTGCACAGTTTTATACAGCCAGAGAATTTGGAATGGTATAATTTTTATTTATAATGGCTACATCACATGGCGGCTATAGTTAAAGATGTTATAGATTCGAACCGTATAAAGTCTACAAGTTTAGTATAGTATAATTGTAAGTATATTGCGCACCAAAAATATAATCAATTTGTTTGTTATCTTTGATTTTCAGGACATAAGAAGACTTTATAAGAAGAAAGTAAACTTGAAAAGATGTAAAGAAAAATGAAGATGAGTGATTAGACTGATCAGATAAGATAACTCTTTATTGTTACTTAATAACAGCAAATTGAAAATAATAAACTTAAAACTAAAGTGTTACAATCAATGGGCAGCCTTATCTCAAAGCGATCTCTTCCAGACAACCAGGTTAGTTGCTTATATTTTGCTATGTTACCTGTAAGTTTATACGGCTTCTTGCCGACTAGAGAATAGTACTTTTCCGCGGCGAAGGAAGCTATATGAGCTCCCAAACTCCCACCAGTCAGTTCCAAGCGGCTTGGTGCGAGGCCAAGCTCTGTCAACATTGCCAAAAACTCGCCCAGGAGGTGGCCTAGTGGCTTCGTCACACGAGCTGCCCTGGTGGAGGAAAAGAAGGTTTCAAAAGAAGAAAAGAGTTCTGATACGTTGAGAAGAGTCCATAATAAAATCGTAAGCTTTTTGTCCATGAGATATGTGGGAAAATTAGCGCTCTCTCTATACCGCTGTGTAGGTAACCTTTTGAGCGCCACGCTCTTAATGTAAAGCCGAGCCGAGCCGAGCCGAGCTCGCAATTTTCATACGTTTCATACTGCTCAAGCCGAACTCTGCGTAAAGAGCAAGGTTTTGAAGAAGTAAGCGGAGAAACAGAAATGAGGACGCGGATAGCCACTTTGTTTTATACTTCTTAAACATAAAACAAGACTTTTTAAAGGTAAAAACTTTATTATTGTTTTAACAAATTTTTTGAACATCTACTACGAACCGCGTTTCTTTAAATAATTATTATTTTCCTACAAATTTTACTATATGTTCGTTGTAGGTATATTCATCATAATTATACAGTGCCCTTCGCATTGCAGTTTTGCGGTCGTTGCATTTAGATAAGACCTTAAATTGCAGTTAACACCTAAATACATAAAATCACCGGCATGGCAACATAATTTACTTTGATAAGTAGACTCATTTACGTAAAGTTCATTTTAATATGCAACTGAACAACGAGAATAGCTAGTTGTTCGATTGATGGTAAGCGCCTTGCCCATAAAAATTGCAGCCACCCAGAACTTTTAATAACTTGCAAAGTACCGCGTAGCACTGCACTGTGCTCGTCATCTGGAGACATTGAAGTCTTGGGCTCAGTAATTTCGCTGTTTACATCACAGAATACTAAGGGGCTTACACACAATACTTTAACATTAGTAATTTAGAAATGTATCACTATGTTTTCCGCATAAAATAAAATAAAATATTAATCCTGTACCTACCTACCTTTATCAAAACACAAGTAAATTGTTTTAAATAATTAAAGCCGTACCATTAACAAAGAATACTAACTATTACTTACCATTACGTAGGGATCTTTTTAATTTGACTCAGTCTGAACACGTGCCTGCCCATCTTCGAGACTTCTTACATCGTAATTGTGTTTATTTTATTATTAGGTAGGCATATCAAGGTTTAACCAACAAGGCTGTGTAATTTTATTATAATTAGGTTCCTGGTACATTCCTATACATATGCTTACTACCAAAGAATACTAATTATTACTACGTACTACTACAATCGAATAGTAGGTATATATTGGTAGTACTTTAAGGAAACCCATTTAAACTAGATGCATTTTATATTTCACTAGAATTCGCTGCCAAGTCATGTACCTATTACATTTAGATTATTATTATTGATTTTATCCTACATAAGTATTAAAATAAATTACATTCTGATGAAAACTAAAAGCTACATCTAAAAAAGGTAGATAAGTAGGTATAGTTATTTATACATATCATATAAAACGGCTATTTCAATATTTATTACACTTATGTAAGTATTTAATTTTATGTCGATATAAGGAGGATGTCTTTCTTTCTACGGCTTTGACATCGCAGACTGGTAGCTAAATAACTGAGAGTTGCGTGTCGCACGGTGTTCCGAACATAATTTAAAGATATCGCATTTTCATCGTGCCATTTCCTATGGTAATTAATGAGGCAAAAAATGGCGTGTCGAGATGGGTAAAATCGTTCGCATGCAAAGTTTTGATCGATCGATGAAGTACCTAAATACTACGAGTATAAATATTTTATCACGGCGCGGTATACGGTAGTGATGAGAAGTCCTCCAGTCAATAGATCGGAGCGTGGACCGTATATTGAGTCCATTACGGCTATAACCTTCTCTGTATAAACCATTGTGATAAAACCAGGTATAACCCATATAAAGTCAATGATATCAACCTGTTTTTTTTTTGCAATGTAAAATGTGAAGGATCTCTTCCTGCCGTGTCTACACGGCGGCAGGAAGAGATCCTTCGAGAGTTTGCCATTAAAAAAAATACATGAGCAAATCAACAGCGGTGGCAACAGTTTTTTTGCAAAAATAAAATGCAAGGAATAATTTAGTTAGGAAAAAAATATCTTGCATGTGTATTATTCTAAGCTTTAGGTATATAGCTAAGTACTTACAGAGGATAAGTGCGCACCAACACAGGGAAGATCTCTAGTATGATGACGTTACGTCCTAAAGTAAGATACTGGGCGTTTAAGGACCGGACCAGTGGAGAGAATGAGGCGTCCATGTAACCGCTTATTAATACCTGTAAATGAAACAAAAGAAAATATTTTTCAATGTGCTTAGTTCGGTAAATGAAAAAAAAAAGAAAACTGTTTAGCTATTTGTCGCTGCGCGGTTTGTGCATACCGCCAGTGTTAGTACCTATGTATTTAAATGAGTAAATTATCAAGCCAAATAATGATGCGAAATGCGTGCCCAAAAACACGTAGTCTACCAGTAGTACCTACTTGTTTAAAACTAAAAAAGTCATGATTAGAATGTATCGGGTCTATTGGAGCACCCGTATGTATTTATCAAAATAACATTTTGACTAACCTCGGCGTTCCGATCAAGTTGCATAGATCGTGGTCAAAAAAATCGTGTTTTTTTTTTTAAACTGTTTCATTAATCAAGGATTCGCGTTATTTATTCTATGGTAGAATTAAAGAAGTCTAGTAATAATTGACTTGTATGGTATAGTCTTGGGTAGGACACGGTTTTAAAATGAGTTTGTAAGAGGTGCCTCTTTTTTGTACTGAGCCAGTACTGTGTACCGCTTCAAATGAGGCGAGGCGTTCGAGGTCTATTGAGCTCCTACGGTTCAAATGAAGCGATATCCGGCTTTTGTACTGGTGTCACACTTTTCCACTAGATAATGAATCAGGAACTACATGCGATATTACAATTACCTAAAATATCCTACCTACTATTATGAGTGACAATTATTATGAGTTGCTTATGCAAGTAGGTATTCATACTTATAGTAAGACATGATCATACATTCTTAATGTTGAAGCGTAATAAAGTTGTGGTTATCTAAATAAGAAAAATATAGTAAATATATAAATATATATATAAATGTGAACATTTATTCTTTTTATCCATACTATATTTACCCACTATTAGGAGAATCCTAATATTATCTTTGCTGTATTCTATATATATAATACGACTCATTTAAGTATACCCAAACCCACTTACTGATGTGAAAGTAAAACATAAGTAAAACTTGTCTACATATTTTGGATAGTTATACAACAGTTCGTATTTTGTTCGGAGTTTCGGGCGAACACGGTCATATTCGACGTTCATTCAAACAACATCGCGTGAGGCAGTGACAGAGAGAAGAACAACATCACATTCACCCTCTTTGTCATCTCCATCGAACGAAAATGTACTGTCGCGACTCTCCGGCTCGTCGCCTCATTGAGTGAAGAGTAGATAGATAGCGGGACCAATGAGCATGAGCGGGACATTCGTATTGAAGTCTTACATTTTTTCATTTTGAGCCGCTCTTACAATTTTCTGTCGCGTACGGGACAAATGTACTGGTTCATGTAAGTCGCATAGCTATTAGGTAGAAACAAGCGAAGATTTAAGTATTTACTACGTTTCAATCTGATTTTAATTGTGATTTTAAGCGAACCACCACGTTAATATCTGGAATAAGTATTAGAATAAATATCTCGTAGTATAGTGTATGTAATCTGAATTAATGAAAACAAATTTTAGACACAATTGTACCTACATACTGACGGACGCTTCATTGCAATACAACCTTCCGTGCCATAGATTATAAAGTTTTACACGTGGTATTCAATCGTGGTAGGTGTTTCGTATGCTGGAGGCCGTCTGGGTAGGTACCACAGCTTTGCCAGTTATTCTGCCGCCAAGCAGTAGTGCGCAAGCATTACTGTGTTTCGGTTTGGAAGGGCATTGTAGCCAGCGAAATTACTGGGCATATGAGACTTTATATCTGCAGGGCGATAATGTATTTTTTATTTCAATCAATTTCGATAAGAGCCGTATTACACAGTAAAATTGAATAGATTGGGCGTATACATAACGATTCATAGCACAATCTCGCTTTGTAAATTTGTCGGGTAACTGGTTTCTCATTGAAATTGATTGAAATAAAAGATACATGATCGCCCTGCTGATGTCTCGGGGTGATGAGCGCAATTCAGTGTTACGCAGTATTTTTTACTGTATATACTGGGTGGCACTGCAATTGTTATGGGCAGGCATCGCGCTTACCTTTAGGCTAACGACACGCTCGTCTTATTACACAGTTCCATTAAAAAAAAAAGTGTCAGCACCCACCTGTGTTTTCCTCTTCGTCAGGTCCAAGTGTTTGGCCGCGCAAATTGCGCCGCGAGCACTCAGCCCGCATTTTTTCTCTCTGCGTCCAAACAGGCCTCCTGTTGGCTCGGAGACCAGCACGTGAAGAGAACGTATGGTTTTCTCGGAGAGCACCGTGCTTCGGTTCATTCCCGGGCCTGGAGAAGACGAACTACGTAAGTATAAATAAAGTAATAAAGCGCCCAAGCCAGACATGATGTCACAAGTAGGGCTGGACCTATGCGCCTGGTGATAAGGACCTCACCTGCCTACGACAGTTGCCGTGCATCGAAGACTGCAAAGTCCGGCGTGGCACTGCACTTTACGAAGACATCAGCTTGGAATCTCGAATGCCTACTACAAGGTATAGTATTCCAAACAAAGCATTGGTATGTTTTGCCATGTGCCTTCATCGCCGAAATTACAACGTCGACGATTTATTTTTATTTCATTTAACTAAGTGACGAGACTGCTGGTCGTTTTATTATCGTTCCACAGCACCACCCAGAACTGAGTTTTGCAATATCCTGCGCGGCGCTGCACTGCGCTCGTCACCCTGATACAGTTAACTGTTAAGTCTCATAATGCCCAGTAATTTCGTTGGCTACAACTCCCTTCACACTGGAACACAGTAATGCTTGCGCAAAATAACTGAGGAAGCGGTGTTACCCACCCAGACGACCTCTAGCATACGAGAAACCTACTACCAGTAAAAACGATACGTATATTATGGCGATTATGGCCTTATGCGATAAACAGGGACTCGATCTCAGGGCGAAACATACAATAAAAATACAATATAGCAACCGGACACACATCCGAATCGGAATAAAATATTCACAATATTTTTTATTATTAAAAGTAACGTGTGTTAACATTGAACTATTTCGGAGGCTTACTAAAGTCAAGGCAAGGAAGTTACGAGACAAGTTTTAACAGATACAAAGTGGAATGTACAAACTTCCATTCAAGGTTTAAATATAAAATAGAACAGACTGCAGTTCTACTAGTGTAGGTGATAACATTTTTATAGGCTTTTGTTGTTAAAAACCCTGTAGAAATGTTTATTCACTTCAGTTGCGACTGCCTCAACATTTACACCTGTTCTCGCAATAATTTAGTATCTACTACCTAAATTATTAATTTTGTAGATTATTTTTGGCTAAGTTCAATTTAAATGTAACTAGCTTTAGGTAAAGACCTATAATCCTAACCTAACTCATTGACGTCATTTATTATTGCTGGTATATTTTTTATATTATATATAAGTATTTATAAATTTATTTATTTATATTTCATGCTTTTTTATACTTATTTAGTATTTTTTATATATTTTTATTATGTAAATATGATTAAGTTTATGTGGTAATTATAGTAAGTATGTATATACTTTTACATATTAAAAGTATGTAAATTTTATAGGCAATAATTAAGAATATTTAAAATTTCCCATCACGCTCAGATGATGCAATAAACTGCACCGCTACCATTTATTCCTGCACGTCCTGGATGACTGGTACAAAATGCTATCTAGCATTAAGTCCTCCATGTACAAACTGTTGTCATCATCATCATCATCAGCCCATCACGTTCCCACTGCTGGGACACGGGCCTTCTCTCATAGAGAGAGAATAGGCCATAATCCGCCACGCTGGCCCAGTGCGTGTTGGTGGATGTCACATGTCCTTGAATTTTTGCGATTAATTCTTGGACATGCCGGCTTCCTCAAGATTTTTTCCTTCACCGTTTTTAGAGCGAGTGTTAAATCCGCACATAACTTAAGAAAGTCAGTGGTGCGATACCAGCGGGATTCGAACTCGGATGCATCGGATTGAAAGTCGCACATGTCCCACTGAGCCACACTCGCTCTTCTTCTACAAACTGTTGTGCTAAAGTATAAATAAATAAGTAACTAAATAATAATCTGTGAATCTTAGATAAATGAATAAAAACTACTCGATTAACCTTCGCCTGTTTGTCGCTCTGCCGGAATGACGATAGTTTGGATTATCATGCCTAAATTACATATTACTGATTTCAAACTCGGATTCACATCACTTGGTATTCGGTCGGCATATCTGACTTATATGGAATTACCCAAGAGGACTGGCTTACGAAAGATGTATACAGGACTAGCTGCGCCCCGCGGTTTCCCAGGATAAAAAGTAGCCTATGTGCTATTCCAAGTCCTACCAAATTTCATCAAAATTGGTTCGTTAGTTTTTGCGTGAAAGAGTAACACACATCCATACATCCATACATACAAACTTTCGCGTTTATAATTAGTAAGGATTTGATTACAAGCGATTTCAGTTAACTAAAATATAAAAATCACCCGACACAAAAAATCTTTAAAAAGTAAAAAACGGCTAAATTGATTTTGACAAAACATGTCTAAGAAGCTCGCTAGAAAACTTGCTCTCAAATAAAAAAAACCGCATCCAAATCGGTTCACCCGTTTAAGAGCTACTACGGTGCCACAGACAGACACACATAGTGCTCAAACTTATAACAACCTTTTTGTGTCGGGGTTAAAAAGAGGACTTGTTGGAAATCGAGCTTTTTGTTGCTGCTGCACTAATCGCGTCGGGCTTATAGTGCGAAAGGCACTTTATTGTAACGTTATCGTGCGGGGTATATTCTACAAAAAATCTGATCAACGCAAGACAATATACATATTAGTGTGAACACATGGACATGGACACTCGCTGCGGAGTGAAAACGTAACAGAATTTTATTTTCGAATTTTGAATCATGATCACTGTTAACGGTTATTTACAACACGCGGCTGGTCGAAAACAGAGCCATTGGGAAAATTAAACCATTTTGGTCCCATAAACTTTAAAATAAGTACTTACCTTTATAAAGGTACTTATTGAGGGACTTTTACTTATATAAATATAAGTAAAAGTCCCTCAGGATAAAACGAAAATCAAATGAACTTACATTCGGCCATCAGCCCCGCCGGGCTGCCCGTCTCGTCCGCGGCCACTGCAAAACCACATAACATCAGCAACAGTATTCCCCTCATTTGGTCCGAACACCTTCCACAAACATATTAATAAATATTCGAGTACGAGTGACCGACGCAGGTGATCTCGAAGCAAACTTGGACGATAATGTATTAAGTTTCCTTTGCGCAGAAGGCCGTGTGTTGAATACTTAAGTATGAGATAATTAAACCGTGAACTAAGTAAGGTTGCAACGTCATTATGGAACGCAGTGATCATGAATCCAGATTCCTAGATGCAACCATAATTAAATTTATAGGTATGCTTGAAAGGCTTTTTCTAGTTTAAAAACTCCCAGCGAACCTTGGCCAGGTTAGTTTTATCTTTGGACTAGGTGATGTGTTGGTGCTTACATTGGCGGATAAATATAATTTTCGCCCAACGTTCACATACATAGAACCTGCCCCTGTACCCATAATGTCCCTCAAGCGCCAATCGTATATCGTATTGAACTCATATTAAGGTATAGATTCACTGCAACAATGTCTTATGATATGATATTGTTCCAAATTATATATAAAATTGTAGTTATCGTATTTTGGTAAAAATGAACGCGCTTTATTCGCTTTCTTGCTGAATCGACAATAAATTAGACCGTATCTCATAAGTCGTAGTAAAGCTATACCTTATACGACATATGGGTAGGGGGGCTGGCCCGTAATTAGGGATCCATGTATTCTCCGAACTAGGAACAACCTGCCCAACCACTACACCACCGAGGCTGAAAAATTATACACAACACACAAATTAAATAATTTTTTTTAATTTATTTGTTCGACTCAACATCTAGTGCTACATGAATAGATGCTATGTGCACAAATCATAAAATTATATCATTGTTATATTTGTTCTGTACTCGTATCTACTTATTAAAAAGACCCGAACAAAACCAAGGTTTAAGAAACCAGAATGTCATTGATTTTGTATTTCGTTATATAAGGGTTGTGCATTAAATCTTTCATCACCAAATTAAAGTGTATTGTCATTATTATTTCCTTTTTTAGGTGTGTGTGTATTTGGTGCGCAATAAAGTGTTATTGTATTGTATTATATTTTATCATCATCATCATCATCAGCTCACTATGTTCACAGTGAAGAGGTTTCTTCTAGGCGAGCGTGCTACATCTTCGACCGCATCGTCACTTAACAACAGGTGAGATAGCGGTCAAACGCAAGCCTATAAATAGTAATAAAAAAACAAAAAAAAACAGTGCATAGTATGCGGGCCATCATATAGTGCATGCGAGTATGGTCATAAACACAATGCTGGCCCGGTGCGGCTTGGTGGATGTCACTATGAAATTTGAGGTTCTTTAGCATGTTCTTATCTAACGCATACAGCATAATACATATGTTTACCCAGTACATACTTATCCCCTCATCAATGCAATTAATTAGTTCTTAGACAACCCATCATGCGCACATGACATAACAATTTAAATTAAAAATAAATACTATAATAATTAACATGAAGGGTTTATATATAAAATGATCTTCGTAAAACATCAATAAATAGTACCTACTGTTAGGGTTTGTACACTTTGTATTTATCCTATTATTATCATGTACCTACCTAACATGATCCAACATCCTCCTAATCTGAGCATCAGACATATCAAAGCACAATCCGATTGCGTGACGAAGGACGCTTCTATTAAACCAACCCACCTGACATTGAAACATCATTATCTTCATTCAGGCACAGAATAAATAATAGTACTACGAGTATTAGATGCAGATCACCGATAGGAATCTGGACGGTATATACTTATGCATTGCATGATGTGTGCCAACAGGCGGGTCGTTTATTTCTAATAGGATATCTTCGACTTCAGGTGGAGGTTCGGCATAAGCCTGGAGATCGAGCAGTGATAGGAAAATGTGTTAACACCCTGGTTTACCTATATTAATGACTTGAATAATATACCTACCTATGGATTTAAGTAGTTACATCAAAAATTAATTTTATGATCGCATAATCATGTCTTCATCAAACAGGAACCTGCTTGGGAACTTGACGACTTATTGATGTTACGCTAACCGCGAGGGTAATGCGCTTTCATGCGATTGTTCCAAGATTTTTTCCGAGATCGACTTGCAGAAAGCCAATTACCTGCATTTGTAGTGCGGAGACGCGGCGGCCGCAGCCCGCACCGGTTATACCGGCCGGCGCGACAGTGCTACCCCGCGCCGACGGCCGCACACACGCACGCTCATAATACAACTCTCGGGCTTTCCTAACAAAAATAAAACAACTAAAAATAAACTAAAATTACCGTCGTCTTTACTACTCTCCATACAGTGACTAATATCTCCGCTTAAAAACTCAAAGTTTTGACTACTTCACTTTGGAAGAAGTTGTAAACGATAACAGTGTAAAATGAACGAGTCAGAGTCAGTGGTATCGAATGACACTTGGCAGTGGTACAAGGAAGTGATGCTGTCATGGCTGGAGGACCCTGGTACGGAGGAGCACGAGGGTCTGAACATGACGGCGCTGAAGATGGACCAGGCGTATATGATCGGAGCTTCTGACAAGGATGTGGGGGTATACAGCGTCTCCGATGATTGTTTTCGAGTAAGTATTTACACGATTTTACAAATATTGTTATTTATCTTATATTTTTAAGGTCTTATCTACAACAATTGAACAGTTTCGAAGAAACAACACATACTTATTTAGCTTGACTTATACTTTATGTTAGATATCAGAAAAGTACTCAAATAAACTTCCGGACGCAGCACTACTGCTGGGAACATTATTCCGTTTCTTCTAATTACGTAGTTAAATCATTTGCCTCAGGAAAAGTGAAAACATTAAACACCAACAACCAAAATAATCAAAGACTAGAAAATCATGATAATCTGCAGCATTTCGAAATTCAGGTATAACATACATCAATTTTTATATATCTGAAATACACTTTTCAAGCGATTGATTGCTCATAACGGCACATATCGCTTCAGTTTGGCTAATTAGCTAGTTTATACATATTTCAACAGATATTGCGGTCGCAATTTTGAAACAACGGCTTTTCGACCGGACGGTACATTTTACGTCGACTATACGCCTATCAATGAATCACGTTTCGATGCTTTATTCTACATCGCTTTTCTATATTCAAATACCTACCTATGTAAGTCCTTCTACTTTAGGGCGAACCCTGTTCCACTTGACAGCCTTTGCGGTCAGCGGTTATGGAGGAGGTCCTGGATTCGATTACCTCCGGGTCAATATTTGTGCAACTAAAACAAGCTGGATATTTGGGCATGAATTTGTACTTTCTGATTCCTAGATACTAGATGAGAGTCGGGTGTTATGTAATTATAACTTATACTATAGATTATGTATTATTATAAAGATAAATGTATAAAAATATATAGTTCCTCTTTGTTTATGATGCTCTTCAGCCAATATCTGAAATAGAAGTCCAATTTGTCTCTCTTATCTCATTTAAAAGTTTCCACAACAGTAGGACTTATCTTGTGTTATAATTCGTAGGTATAATGTATCTTACTATGTCAAGGTTTCTTACAAAATAGTTTATGTAAAGGCTAAAGGTATATATTACAATAACGAAGGCCAATTGACACCTTTCTTTCAATACGAAGAACGATAACGCGAAGATTTCACCATTCTCAAACCTTTGATTGTTTAAGCAAGCTCATTTCAATATGTACGTAATGAGAATATATAGAAGAAAAGCAGTCATACGTTTACGTAAGAGAAAAAGTTCTTAACACACTTATGAAATACTGTGCGTTTCTCAGCTATCCATCATCACCAGCTATTTTCGACACCATTCGGGATGGTTTTATTGTCTTCGAGACGCTACCTCTGTAGGTACTTATGTCTTTATGACAGAGACTATAAAACACGTCACTTTTGGAAGGGCTACTTCATAAAAATATTTAAAGACGGAATATAAAACATCAGAACACTTGACATTGGTCTTAAACATTCATCACTCACGTTTCACAAATTGCGCCGTCGTCGTCAGTGTGTTAATAATTCCTGCAAAGAAAATCACGATATTTACGCGGTCAGTATCAACATCCAACAGAACACAATGTCCGTATCGCAAACGCACATTGTGGCTTTTTGCAACACTTTTTGCGGTGCGTATATGTTTGTTTTCTTTTGGTTACTTCCAAGGAAGTGTTGACAATGGACTCATAAGTTATCAAGTCAAATTGGAACCGCGTTTATGACTTTAATTACCTCTGCTGCCTGTCTGCTTGCTGCGTGATGCCTGCTTTGTGATATCAATCCTTCACATATTATTTATAAACACTGTTTTATCTTGGTGTGATATAGTTAGCTTGGTCCTTTGTTGAAGGCATTGACTTATCGATTTTGATTGACACGCACTGGTATTCCCCTGGGAAATACCTAAATACCTAATGTACGTCCACATGATTCCCACGAAAGCACACGGGGCGTTAGTCACGGTCAAGATTTTATGATTTTCATTATGAATTCCTAGCCATAAATCATCTCCATAGAAATTGTGCCTCGTTATGCCAAGTAAGAGTTAATTACCATTATATAATGAGTTTAATATTTTGAGCCGGATATTTCACTTAAATAATTTACACCGTCACGCGTTGTTAGCAATGTAAATCGGGTATCGTGCAAATATCACAGATGTGTGTCAAGTATGCATTGGACGCGGCGAACTATGCAACAGAGAAATTACTGGCTTCGCTGAGTTAATAGCAGATCTTGGATACAGTGAGACAGATATATGGAATAATTGTAGGTTCTTACAGTTTGTAATTAGTTATGACGTTGGCATTGAAATAACAGCAAATAATAATAATAATAATAATTTGTTTATTTATTTAGAAATGTTGGTACAAAAAAACTTAATATTAGAGCACTCGGAAACTTATTCTAAGGTTAAATGTTAACGCGTAAACTCTGAATCTAATATATAACTATCCAAAATTATTTACTCTGTAATAATTTAATTAGCAAGAGCCAAGATGTAAAAGTAAAGAATAAAAGTAACTCTTAATAAATCTGGTTTCCCGAACCGTCATTTCCAGGCATGATATCATTGGAGAAGCATGCGCGAGTACTTAAAGCTTTTTTACGTGCAGGTCTCCACATAAGTACCTAGGTGTGGGGTTAGCTTCTAAAAAGGCAGAAATCTTAATTTAACAAAATTTAAATCAATAATTTAAGAAATTTTAATTGATATTTTCATCTTATCTATTCGAAATATAATTATTGGTTCTTCACTATATAGGTACGAATAAAGTAGGTCTTTTTTCAACAGACTTTCATAGCCCTCTATGATGGTAATGTTTTAATTTTGAATTAGGAACATGAGCATGTGTTCGTAAGTATTCCGCAGTATATTAAATTGAACAAAAATATTGTATTTTGCCCTCACTCTTTTTCTTTCTGTTTCTGTCCATTTCAAAGTTATGCCAGTGTCATAACAAAGTTCTGGGTGGTGCTTTTAATAATTTTTCTTTGGTGCTGTTATTGTTATGGGCTGGAGTATTGCTAAACATCAGGAAAACGACTAGCTCGCCTCGTCATTCAATTACATAAAAAAAGTCTCGCTATTGAGGTGTGAAACTACAGATTCCAATATGTTTATTTCATTTTCGCAGTGTCCATATGAACTGGAAAAGGCCTTAGCAGCAGGGTCCGAAGAATCATGGGTAGTGAACACAGCTCGCCGGTCTACCTGGCGAGTGTACTCAGACTTCATAGAACAATACATCACTTCTGGCAATACTTCGTAAGTATCTAACTAGCTAACTCAGAGAAATAGACTGGGCTAACTGGTAGGTGCCAACTCTAGATAACGCAGTAGGGTGAGGAGTCTGATAAATCAGTAGTGAAGTGAGCCCACCAGTCTACATTTTTGATACGTGACAACAATGTACTAAACTGCGATAGCGCAGCTGATTCTGAAGAATGTTGGCAGTGTAGGTATCTATTTACTTATCTATTTAGCTAGGATACTATGCCCTCTGTTTATTTGCGCCCGCTCAGGATATTGCCTTCTTACGTGAGACGGTATTTATCTCTATTACCATGCATGTGTTACGTCCGGAGGCTGTACATCGGGTATTTGAACCTACGCACATTGATTGGAAGCATCCAGATACATGAACTGTCTTTATCCTCACTGAATTATAGGAAGCATAAAAAAGCCTTATAGTTTGTTCGTTTTCGGGTTCTGAGTGGCACCTTGATTCTATTATTATAGTCCTAGTTTTATCTAGAACAACCGTCAGTTCATCATTATTAATATTTGTTATATTTAATTTTATATACCAAATCTAACATTTGTCACAGAGCTCATCCTAAAACAAGATTTTTGTTGAAAAATATATTTTTAAGACAAGCTTTTAAAAATATTCGTTATCAGAAAACATCGCAGACAGCGAGCAGATTAAAATGAGCCCAAACACTAGTAGTTCATGATTATCCGCCAAGGAGTTCCATTGCCCACCTTCCGTCTCCATCATCAGATCAGCTGGCTGTCACTATAATATTGCATTGTCATCTGACTTTGACAAGTATGCAAAATTTCAACTCCGTAGTATAATAGGAAGTGGTTCTGATTCAACTTGCAAGATTTGACCCAATAAACAAATAATACATACATTGCAAGATAAATAAAAGCTTGTAAAAATTCACTATAAAGTGCTCTTAATGATTTTTTGCTACAATAAGAGCGTGTAGGGTTACCCAAATATTTTTATATTTGGATACACACGGATCCCTATTTCTCTCACAAGATTTTCTTCGGTCGATTTTCCCCGTTCAAACCGAGATGAGATACGTACATTGTGGTCTAAATTTTTTCCAGATTATGTTCTTAACTAAGTTTACGTTATTGTTGTTTTTTCAACGCAGAGGTCTCGTGTGTCAACTGAGGCCAGACCTGGGCCAGTTCGGAGTGTACAGACTGAATGTCTCGGGAGAAGGCTGCGAAGTCACCACCTCCAAGGAACCAGTTGATATTTATAAACGTAAGTTTACACTTTATTTTATGTACACTGAGGTGGCCTCTAAACATGGACACAATAATCTTCCTGGTTCGGTAAGAACTAGTTATTTTTCACACGTCTCATCTCATTATTTACGTTCATTGTTTTATTTCAAGGGGTTTTCAGTAGGTACAAACTTATTAACTACATACCTACCTATTTATTAATTTCAGAACAACAGGTAAACTCATTTACATAACATAATGCTAATATCATAAATACCTACATTTCTAAACAGGGTCTTTGACAAATCGGACAGCTAAGTAGTTCACCTTTACTATTTACATGCATGATATCAATTTGAATATCAGCGTCGCTTCATAAACCGAACCCTTGACATACAAACACAATCTCAATTTTATCCTTGTTTTCAATATGGGCAATATCAGTTGTTTATCTTGAAGTTCGAACAGCTCTATATATGTATAAGTAGGTATTTATCTCCAAGGTTTGTTAAGGTTGCTAAGCCTCTAAAATCTTCTTTCTAAAGGTGTTTTAGAGAGTGTTACAATATTCTAATAGAGCGACAAGATGACCTTCAAAGCTAAAGTAGGTAAGTTTAAATCTTGATATTGGGTGCTTTTCCGTGAACGTGACTAAATGTCCAAATGTTACCGTAACTACAATAGAGCTTGCTTCTTTCCCTAGTACATCTAGAATTAATAAGACCTTAAGGAAATATTAATAAAGGAAACGGATACAGGCTTATCTAACAAAACGAACGGTTTGTTACAATTATCTCAGCTTGTCCAGGGCACGACCTGCTGATACTTTATCATTGATTAGCTGCTTATGCGTGTATCTAATGAAGTGTTCATTCACATTCGCATATTAGTTTTGTCCCTGGTATTACATGAACAGCACTACCTCCTAAATTAATACGTGAAGCAACTTTGTTACATCGCTTAACAACAGGTGAGGTAGCAGTAGATAACTAGATAAGCCTAAAAATAAAAAAAAGATGCTTCATCTATGTAAAAAAATGTTTCTTTTTATGAACACGTGAAAGCTTTAATCAACGCGTGTCGTTCTTGGTATAGGTACTTTATTTTTTATTATTTTCTTATTCTGAAAACATACAGTGATAATCATACTATGCTAATGATGCTACCCCTGTCTAAACGAGTACAGTACATGACAGATGTATATATTTATGCTAGGCAGTGCATATTTCTTGCACGTATTTGATAAAATAACAAGTGTATTTGAAATTCATCATCCAAAATTCGAATATACCAAAATAATTAATTTAAAATTCATATCATGTACCAGCATACCGCAAACTTAGGCAATAAATTGATAAGATAGATGATAGATCGAAGCAGTCACGCACTAAAAGGCAGAGAAAATTGTGAAAATCTGGCGTAACTAATATTAGTAGCGACGCGATGGGCCTAGCGAAAGTCGTATTTCCAAGTGCCAATGTCATAATAACGTTTGATTACTTTATTCGCAGCAAACCGAAGATGAAAGTCATCACGTACACCGCCGTAGCAATTTTCCTTATAATAATCTAAATTAGTTGCATTACGTTCTCGACAGATTTGTTTATCTAAACGATTAGTGGCGGTTAGAAAACTTCACACACTGATATCTTGAGAATTCTTGTGTACAATTTCCAACGAGTAGCATTTCTCGAATATTATTACCTAAGAGTGGAATTATACATGTTTGTAAGAGGTCAACTCTAGAACTATTCTGAAAATCTTTCACTATCGAAAGCTACATTATCCTCAAGTGACATAGGCTTTTTTTTTTAGCGAAGTCGCGAGCGGTTGCTATTAATATAGGTATAACAGTAATTTATAGGTTTAGGCTTTATGCGAAATATGTTGGTAAGTATTATATTATGACGGACATTTTACATTATTTTCCAACATTTTTAGCGTTCGTGGTTAACATAGGAAGGGACTATGGTAATTGGTGTAAAAGACACGAATCCATAAAAATTTTAAATGTGTACATATCGCTTTCTATTCGGTGAGAGAATCCAAATGCCTTGGAGAAAAGTAAAAGTTAGGTAGAAATTAATTATATAACTACACTTATGTTTAATCTTCATACAGGAGGAAAGTTATCAGTTGACAAACCGATCTTATCAGTTATCATATAGAAAAGTGTCTTGAATCGTATGAGGCAGATCACGATGGAGGCAAGTGGGTAGAGACCTGTGGGCGTTGGTTGTTGGCCCGAATCCTTTGTTCGCTTCCATTCAATTCGTCTTGATGGGCATCATCCGCTTGTGACGACGACCCAGAAAGCAAGGACCTCTACCAAAGACAAGTTGAATATTAACTGCATAATTTTGAACCGTTATGCCCTTCCCTTTGATATTTGAGAGGCTTGTATTTGTCAAAAAGAAGACGATAAACACCAATTTAAACACATAATTTAATTATTTTTATTGTTTCATATGTAAGCATTCCCTCGCTATCTTATTGTATCTCCCATAAATAGAATAGAACAGATCCCAGAAAGCCATTCTCTGATGCTGCACCCTTCCAGTCACGTGGATGTCTGTGTCGATTACCAAGCTAGGCTTGGTGTCTTCCGTGACTGGTGGCCAAGACACAGGAACCAAGTCTGACAACTGAGGCGTAGGGTTTCTGAAACACCAGACAAATTCATGGAAAAATATATGGGTATACATATATATGCAGAATTAATTTTGATTAAGTGCTCTAACTTACCCATACTTGATGAAGTTAGCCCACAAGTAGCTAATACGGTCAACGATCAGTTGATCTTCTTCAGTTCTTTGGTCATTGGACAGATCGAATAAATAGTTTAACTCAGCCGAATGTCCCGCACCATCAGCTCCCGAGTTTCCAACGTAACTGAATACGTATTCGTAAACGGCACCAGCGTTTTCATTCAGCAATTGATCGATAGTTCTCTGTGCCGGGTGGTTGAAATCAAAATCTGATTCAAAATCTTCCAGTGCAGATGCGACATTTTCAGATACAGGTTCATCACCTATGTAAAAATGTTTCACTGTCGTGGCAGCAACCGCGGCGATTTCTTCATTCAAATTAAAATTATTTACTATTTTATCATAAAATGGATCGCTTTTGTAGTAGTCATCATCTAGCGTATTACGCTCCTTGCTCGTGTAACCGATCAAAATTGGAGTACTACGAATTTTTTTCTCATTGGTTAATGCATAAGGATCATTTTCGACGATGTTATTTATTCCACTGAAAGATCGTTCCCTGCAAGGTTTTAGATTCAGTTTTAAATCTAAAGCAGCGACTGCTACTAAATCATGGTCAGTATTGACCAGATATTCTAACGCCTCTTCGGTGCTGGTCGTGTTCAAGCCTAAGCGTTCAGCCAATTTAATAGGAGCATCGACATCTCCATTCACAAACATACCACCATTTTGCGGCGTGCCACTCTCTATGATAGCTTTGTGATAAAGTTTATCGTTATTCGAGAACAGATGTAGCAGAGTAGACGTAGCCCCTGCATCCTGTCCGGCAATGGTGACATTATAAGGATTGCCGCCAAAGGAAGCAATGTTTTTTCTTACCCATTTCAAAGCTTGGTATTGATCTTTGAGACCTTGGTTTCCTGGAACGGATGGGATATCTAAACAAAAGAATCCGTATGGTCCCAGGCGGTAGTTGAATGTGACGACTACGACTCCATGTCTCACTATGTTCCGTACCCCGCTGTACTCGCCGCCACTCCCGCGGCTGAAGTCTCCTCCGTGGATCCAGAACAGCACAGGCAAGGGACTTTTGAAGCTCGCTACACTTGGCACGAAGATGTTTAACTTAAGACAATCGACTGTCGTACTGCTATCGGAGGTTAATTGAGGACATTTCTCGGAGCCATCGTTGGCATTAAATATTACTTCTTCAAAGGGTTGTGGTTGTTGTGGTGGCTAAAATATAAAAACAAATTTTAGTAAATGATTTTGCCAACCAATCTACGTCCGTTTCGACCATAGATAATTCAGATACTATAGACATTGAGAATATGCCATTATTTGTAATACAATATGATTAACAAACAATAATATTAAAAGCTACTAATTGAAGCATCGATAACTTACTATTGTTATCGCGAAGCACTGGTCGTTGACTGTGATAAATATGTTTTTATCATTATTATGTCACTTACCCCGAACGGGTTATCTAAATCGACTTGTGCGTACGGTATTCCCAGGAAAGTCGAATAATCGCCGTCGGTTGCCTTTTGACCCCTCACTAATCCTTGACCGGAGATCAGCACAAGAGGATCCACTCTCACTTCAGCACCACCCGCGTACACAACTAACAACAGCGCACAGAATACCGTCCCTTTCATTTTAAGATGCTGTTGTTACACAACACAAACTAAAAATGGCAATGAAAGTACCTCTTTTCATCATCACCTGATATATAAGTTGTTTATCTAGACGTGTGGATATTCGGATCATATCTGAAGTAGGTATACGTAAAGACAGATAAACTGCATCTCAAATCCATTCACATGATAGTTTTGTCCGTCTACTTCAAACTTTGATCATGCCTACATAAAAGCGTAAGAAATTTATGTAATGTTTATTATATTGATAACCTTAACGAATGCCTTTGCAAGGCATTGTTCTTGTGCAACCGTCTTGATCTGAATACATGTGTGTGAAAAAAATTACATTTGCCCAGCAGTGGCCATGACATAACCGGCTCTGGTGCTCTGAACCGTTAAAAGGCAGTTAAGAAGTACAAAAAATAATTTCCAATAGGTACAATGGATTTGTGGCCAACATCACAGGTCATTAGACTCTAAAACTACTAAAATTATCTATAAATATCTAAAATCTACGTTTCATATTATGTATTTAATATTAATTGTGAAATTAAAGATATTACTAACATAAAAAATACGCATATTTTTTATGTTACTAATCTTCTTCATCAATCAAGGAAGAACCTTCATAGTCAATGCAAGTTATGCTATTGTATAGATACAATCCAAGCATCAAGCATTGCACGTAAATGGTCGTGATTACATTTTTAATACCGAGCTCAAATTGGCAGAAAACAATAAAATTAATATGCTGACCTACGTTAGTTTACTCACTTGTTTTACTATACTTACCTACGTCTGTACGAGACGCGTCTATACACCATTTCACAATCGTGATATCCTAACAGGGCCCCAATTTACTATGACAACTTAGCGATTCCTTGCTTCGAAATCACGTCGATTCCTTCATTAATAAACGACATCTGCGAAATTTTTATTCTCAATGAAGCGTTATATATATATATGAATATATGATTGCGTCATAGAAATGTCTGAAGGAATCGATGTTTCCTCGAAGCAAGGAATCGCCAAGTTGTCATAGTGAACTTATAATCTAGATGTCTTCGAGTCGATCTTCTAGGCAAGCATGATCTATCGTCGACCGCGTCATCACTTTCCATGAGGTGAGACAGTGGCCAAATGTTTGCCTAACAGGTAATAAAAAAAATCTTCTCAAAATATTTCTTTTATAGGACAAACCCTGGGTTTTTTTTTATCACGAAAAGCTTTCTCCTCCATTTCACCTGTAGGCCTCTAGCGACTTGTAACCTTCCAGCATTGCTGCTCCTCCTGGGATGCCTGCTGTCGATATGGGTGCTGTACGGCATTATAAAGCTGATCATGTCTCGTGTGAGGAAGACAGGGAAACTGCGGTATGGTGACAAGGAGCTGGCCATACAACAGAGGCTGCGGGCACTCGACACGTTTAGAGGGTAAGTTTACTTTGAAATAGGACTAGCTGCTGGCCGCGACTTCGTGCGCGTGGAATTTGGTTATATCGAAATCCCTCGGGAACCACATGTTAAATTGGAATGAAAATAATTATACTCTTTTCCGAGCTACAGGTTATATCGGGGCCAAATTTCATTAAGTAAGCAGTTTAGTCGTGAAAAGGTAACAGACATCAGACGTACGGACATAGTCACTTTCGCATTTATAATAATAGTGTGGATTAGTGTGGACGTCTCAAATTCCTTTAAATAATGAACTAAAAGGCTTGTTTGCATAGATAGAAAAATATTTACTTAATTTCTATGTTAAATGTTTTAATTTATTCATTGTAATGTTAGCATATTTTTTTCATTTTTGTAGCATAACATTTAAAAGAGAGTTTATAAAATCTTCTTAAAAAATTATACATTCAACGCAATTTCAGTTTCCATTATGTATTTTGTAGCTATTTAACTTAGGCAGGTTCTACACAAGTAAAGCATATAAAAACTACGAAGTATATATATTTTTTTTTTATGTAACAGTGACGAGACGAGCTGGTCGTTTGCCTGATGGTAAGCAATACGCCAGCCCATAACAATAACAGCACCACCCAGAACTTTGTTTTGCAAAATCCTGCGCGGCGCTGCACTGCGCTCGTCAGCCTAAGACAATTAGCTGTTGAGTCTCATAATGCCCAGTAATTTCGCTGGCTACAATGCCCTTCAAACCGGAACACAGTTATGCTTGCGCACTTCTGCTTGGCGGCTGAATAACTGGCAAAGCGGTGGTACCTACCCAGACGGCCTCTCGCATACGAGAAACCTACCACCAGTATATATTATAAACTTGACTTTTGTTTGTGTGTATAATAACCGCTCAAGTACTTATCTACTCGTAGATAATTTTAGCGGCCGCGGCTCTTGAAATTTTAAATTGTGACACATTTTACACTATAAATAATGATTCTAAGCATGTGAAGCTAGGCGCTAGAAGCACAGTGTAACACCAAAGAAAACTAAATACTACTAAGTGTAAAACTGTGCTAGAAAGGTACATCTAATATTATTATGAAATCTCTTTGATTTTTACTTGCTGACATACAGACAAACAAGCATCTTAATAACGTAAATTACCTACGCTTTAAAGCACCATGTAAAATCATAGAATATTCCATGAAATTACAATCATCCATTTCTATTCTTATCTTTATCACCTATATACACATACACATAAAGTACTCCATTATTGTCACAGCTACAGGAGAACGCATTAGAGGTATAATTTTCATATAAGGGTCCTCTTCATATTTTAGGCCCTGTTAGATGTCGGAAGGGATCGTGAATATGTAGACACATCAAAGATAGGTAGTAGTTCGTATCCTTTAAAGGCGATATTGTGTATTCCAGGATCGCAATAGTGTTCATGATATTTGTGAACGACGGCGCCGGCGGCTACTGGTGGCTAGAACACGCGACGTGGAACGGTCTGGTAGCTGGTGACCTCGTGTTCCCTGCTTTCCTCTGGATCATGGGCGTCTGCATACCGCTGTCGATCAAGAGCGCCTTCGCGAAGGGAATCCCCAGGTGGAAGATCGTTATGCATATCTTCCGGGTAAGATTTGATTCTATTATGTGTTTCTTCACCTTATTTTCCTCCACAGAGTCAGCAGATTTCCATACGCGACGTTGACCGATTTTCATTCAGCGACCCGAATGTGGTTATGTTTTTTTATGAAATTATCGGGTGAGTGTTCTCTTGACCACGATCAATGCAACTTACCTTAGCGATACCTTAGCGTTTGCTGAGTCGGAACCTTATTCTGACATCGCGCAACATTTCACTGTATTGTTTTTATTGTTTTTGTTTTGTCTTTATTTTAGTATGTATATATTCAGTGTAATGTTGTGTGATGTCCGGAATAAATGTATTTTCTTTCTTTCTTTATTTTCAACTTGATAAAAATGTTATTTTGATTTAAATTTGTGCGCGAATAGACCATATAATTTCATAAAAACAAATAGAAATCACGGAAACTAAAAAAACTGCTAATGCAAACCAAATGTGTTTGAAAGCTACTCATTTCTATAAAAGAAATAAGAGAGCTCCTCGGTCCTTATTACTTCTTGGAATGGTATTAAGGTCTCTCATTTTTTAGCTTCTATTTTATTTGTTAAAGTCTTAGTAAGAGTTAATGAAGCTTTGTACCATTCAGTGAATGGATTTAACCGTGTCTTACCTAATTACCATAACACAGTTACATGACATAACAGTCTACCTACCTATCTTCTAAGTTATTACAAAACGTAATTAAGCATGTGAAGCATGTCAAACTTATTATTTTATTAAATTAAATACAAAGTTAACTGCAATATTACACATTCATAGGAAACCTACGTTATTAATGTACATAATAAACGACTCTTTCCGCAAACCTTTACAATGAACAGCATACCAATAGGGGATCGGACAACTTTTCAGAAAGTGTTTTAAATTAACTACAATGAATATATATATAGCCATGAAAAATACCATTTTAATTAAATAACGCTCTAAAAGTACCTAAAACTATGTTTAAATATTATGTTTTAAATATTGCCGCCCAAATGGTCACCTCAAAACTTGTGATATCATATGTAGGCAGAAAACGACAAAGTCTTCGAAATAAAACTTGCACAGAGATTCTAATACGTTTTGTGAAGTTTGGGGACTATATTATAGTAATGGAACGAAAAAATTAGCAAAAATACATTTTATGAAAAGCAAAAACGTAAAATAAACACAAGCTTGACTCACGGCATTTGCCTACAAATGACGTCATGCGCTGTGATTGTTGTTTCGTTTGAGATGAACAACAGATTAAAAATGTCAGAATTATTTATTGATTTAAAAATATAAATCATTATTATTTCACAAAAATATTGATTGAATGATATTTTTGGTTCGACGAACATTCGTTCTAACTACATTTTAGATTTTTTCTCGATTACTGTCCGATCCCCTATTCTGTGATACTACACAAAACCTTTAAAGTTAGTTTCGTTCCTCAATCGCATAAGGAATATCGGTGCCTTAGTGGTAACTGGTAAGGCGACAGGTTCCACAAAGTTCTTAGAGGGATACCTGAACGGATGGGTAACCTTTAAAACCAGTATTGTTATGTAAAAGTTACGAAGATTGCGTATACCTACCACCTGTTACAGCGTACCCAAGTATATAGGTAAGTAGGTATATCAGCTACGGACAAAATCTATAGAGTCGATGCTCTAAATATATTGTATTAAAGATTAAAAATGAAGTTTTAGAACTACGCTAAGTTCTAGATAAGAGTTATTTAGATACATGCTTATTTTTAACTAACTTATAGCCGCGCCTCCGTCTGCACAGGCTTAATATAATAGTAAGTAGATGTACCTTACGGAACTGTTCGCTTTTCCGAGATGAAAAACTCCTATTTTCCACCTAAAGTTCCTACATATTAAATTTCACCAAAATCCGTTAAATCATTATGACGCTTAGTAATAACAAGCACACACATTATGACGCTTAGTAATAACAAGCACATACCCTCATACACACTTTCGCATTTAAAAATATTAGTTGGATAGGAAGTACTTGGAGAATTCTAAGGGGTTTACCTCTCTGGCTCCCGAAAGGTTTGATGCGCATAAACTGGTATTACGGTACTTATAGCTTATTTCTTACTTTGTATTTACTTGCTTGCACGCTCGACATCCCGGGTAAACCTGTCGCAAAAATGTTAAGTTCTTAGAAAAGCGTAGGAAATGAATATCCTATAATGGGTTCTTACCTTTATAGAAAACGACGGACGGAGACAGGATCTCAAACCTGACTGCCAGTGGTCATTAGGGTCATTACCGTTAGTATAGACAAACATAAGCAAAATACTAAATTTAAAGAGCTAGCTTCATATTTAAATGGGCAATTGTCTAGCACTAGACTTGAGTCAGACTTATTCGCGCATAAAACCGCAACATGCTGTCGTAATAAAAACGTTAAAAAATAATTAACATTCTTTCCCACACTCGACTTTCCAGAGGTCTTGTATCAGAAAGACCACCACTATTTACTGCTTATAATTTTATCAATATAAGTGATAATTTTGATTCGAAGCACGCGACACGTTCACTTTCAAATTACATCAGCTTCCGTATTTTGAATTGAGTATTCTCCGTACATTGATACAATACAATCTTGAATACATGTTTTGTTTTTTGCGGTATATTTCATTGGAAATTCTCTCGCGTGCTAGCGCTGAGATCTCTCTTCGTACGCAACGAGCAATTTTATCGATTCTTCATCCATTCCTCCGTTTCTTCTCGAATCTGCACAATAAGTCGAGTCTTCACGTCAATGTACGACAATTAGGGCGTTAATTTAGTATAAGAATGGCAGTTATTACAAGCATCATTAGCCCATTAGGCGAACGATATACTGACCTAGAAGCGGACTTGGCCCGGTTTAGAAAAAGATGAAGAAAGGAGGCTGGTGCTGGTACTATTCATTAAAAACAATGGTCAATTCGTAAGTGGCTGTCGAGGAGATATCTATCAGTTAGGCGTTAATAGACGTCTACTTGTATCAGTCATTTTGAGAAAGTACCTAATTACCTAGTTTGCAGGAAGTGTCGCATCGCAAAGATTTATTATTAGTGAAAAAGGCTTGGCTTAAAATTTGCTTTTAGTTTGAGAATAAAATGCTATTAGTATTCGGATGCCATTGTCAGATCAATATAGAATGTGAAATTTACGTTAAAGTAGGTACCTTCTTAAATCCAATTTAAATCCAAGCATTCAAATGCTTACAATGTGCCTAAATTCTGTATGGAGCGGATTGGGTGTGCCACATCTATGGGAGCTATGGTGCTTGACACCATTGTAGACATTATATTATAGTGTCAGTGGTCAGTGCCGAGGTGCCTACTGTATGTTAGTCAAGGTTGACAAATGATAGTGCAAAATGTGGTTGTTACCTTATTTGAATGTTCACGCACGTTCGACGAAAAGATATGAATTTTATTTCTGAGAAGAAAATTGATTCTGCCACACATTTCACATTCGTATACGCTCGGCCGCTAGCGCACAATGGTTCGATAACCACAGCTCGATACACAAATAGAAAATAAAGAAAAACCTCTTCGACATGCACGACACATAAAAGTCATCTTATATTAATTTCAAAATTAACTAAACAATTAAATGTATGCCGGGCTCCGCTCAGCATAAAATGCTTTGAGTGTAGCAAAAGTCGGCGCTGATTTTCAACTGAAACCCGTTTTAATATAAAGTCTGTGAACAATTGACTAGGTATATAGAGATATACTTATGTATTTAAAGTAATACAACCTATTATAGACTATCAACCGCCCGCGACTTCATCCATGTCAACATAATAAAATTTAGCCTATGTTACTAAGAGGTAGTCTAGCTATCTGTTAGTGAAAGAATTTCCAACATCGACTCAGTAGTTCCAGAGACTACCCCCGACATACGAACAATTTATCTCTTTATTATATTAGTATAGATATAGACTATCACTTCTTCCCCAATAATTGATCCTACCTTTGTCCCCAGCGATCGTGTATGATGTTCCTACTGGGCATGTCTCTGAACACAGTATCCGGGTCCAACATGATCCACGACCTGCGGATATTCGGAGTGCTGCAGCGGCTGGGCGTCGCGTATTTGGTAGCGGCTGGCTTCTACGCGCTCACTGCTCCTAAATATTACACACCGCCTAGGGTAAGTGTAGACTTGCGCTCACGTGAAAGTTTGGGTACATAACTTGTTTATTTTTGTATAATACGCCATTTCAAGAACAATACTTTCTCACTCCATCTCCAGAGGAACCCTGCACTGCACCCAAGTTTTTCTTATTTTCTCGTTTTTTTTAGTTATTCTTGTTTTTAATTTATGGGTTACTTCAGGGAAACATTCCTGATTGAAATAGGATCGATTAATCCCATGTTGTTGTTTTTTTGAGAAATAGAATTTTTCTCTAAAGTTCCGCCGATGTTTCAACATCAGAACAAAACTTCCTCACTGCAAAGAATAACATACCAACCCCCAAGGTCCCATCCCAAAAATTTTACACCTGTATATGTAGATACCTATAATTGTGATGAACTACGAACGTCAAACGTTGACGTAGGTATATATTGGTTTTATTTTATTTTAATTTATTTGACCTTATTTGTTGTGACATATTTAATTCGTATTGATTGACAATGTATTAGATTATTTTGATTTTATTTGACTGTTGTTTATTTATTTATTTGATTGATTTTATTTTATTTGAATTCGAAATTTGACTGACTGTGTGTAATTATTGATTTTAATGGGATTTTTAATTACCTGACATAAATTAATTTTAATTATTTTATTTTATTAAATTAATTTTAATTAATTTATTTTATTAATTAATTTAAATTAATTTATTTTATTAACATAATTTTAATTAATTTATTTTTTTATTTATCTATGGAGTGGTGTAGAGAATCGGCGTCGAGTCAGTTACTAGTCTTATTACTAGTGGACTGGATTCAAGCCTGCACTCTAGAGTACACGCCTCGAGCAAGTTTACATAAGAAACTACTGCTTGCCCACCTTCCTGTCTGGCTCTTAGAGAGGCCGTGGGAAATAATTTTTTTTCACTTCTAATACTCGTAATGTGCGTCGTATATGTTGCGTACAGGCGAAATAAAGTAGCAATTTTAAGCCCATAGGCTAAAATTAATTATTTTTTTTCTAACTATCGCATCTGTCTGGTTCTGTCTTACAATATTTAAAAACAATATCTCGTACCTTTTAAATGGTTTGTCTTACCTCATGTAAAACAATCTACTTTCGAGGGTGGATTTTTGAGATGGGATTGTATGGCCAAATCTCAAAATATGAGATTTGGCCAAGCTCAATTTACGAGAAAACAAAAACTCCGTGTTTGCTTTGTTTTAAATCTGTTAGGTACTTGAGTGGGAATCAAATCGAGCGCTGGCCCCGCACCACTGACTTTCTTAAATTATGTGCGGATTTAACACTCGCTCTAATAAAGGGAAGGAAAACATCGTGAGGAAACCGGCATGTTCAAGAATTTTTCACAAAAAGTCAAGGACATGTGACATCCACCAAGCCACAACACACAACGCACAGGGCCCGCGTGGTGGGCTATGGCCCATTCCCTCTCTATGAGAGAAGGCCCGTGTCCCAGCAGTGGGAACGTGATGGGCTGATGATGATGATTACACCAACAGATTCTGTAGCTAATAAGAATACTTGCAAATAAATGTATTATTGACGGTTCACTAATGTAGCAAAAAACTTTTCCCAAAATATCACATCGCAAACTATTTTACGCAAATTTTTTTGCCCAAAGGGCAGTACACCATTATTGACCTATATGAAATGGCTTATATTTACAATTATCTGTTCTCTTATCGCTAGTGTTATTACTCAATTTCATAAAAAATATGTACGACAGTTTTGAATTGCAGTAGAACCAATTTCCCCTTTTCCAGGGGGCGTGCGGCCAAGCGCTGAAAGACGTACTATCTTGCGTGTGGTGCTGGGCGCTGTGCGGCGCGCTCGTCGCCGCTCACAGCGCACTAACCTTCGCTCTGCATGACCCGGACTGCCCCGCGTGAGTTGCAGGAAGCACTCGTCAAACGTCATTAAGATTTTAAATAAAGGAATAAAATAATTCATTTCATAACAAAAAACCGTATTCAATTCTGATGTATCTTCGAAGTCCATGGTAAAATATCGATGAAATGTATATGGGACCACATTGTAGCTATACTGATCCCGACGCAATAATTTTCCACATCGCTTTATAAATGACTGAGTTCTGAGGTAAAACATAAAAAAAAACAAAAAACAATTTGAATTGACAACCTCCTCCTTTTTTTGAATTTGGTTAAAAATTATATGGCTGAAGCAGGGATCAAACCTGCGTCTGTAGAATATCGTTCCTACGGCTTAACCACTTGGCAACCGAGCCAACTGCTCGAGCAATCTTTACCGGGACGATTCTACGTCATCAGATTTTCGCCTAGCATGCGCTAATGCATTCAATAGTAAAAAAGTTAAGCTGCTAATTCACAGGCCTTTTCTCTGCCATAACCCATCAAGCATCTCTAGTCGCTATAGTGATTCGGATTGAGAGTCACAGTACCAACGCAGTACCTAATGTTCAGTAAACGCGCTCATCCTGATCCCGGCCGCTTATGTTACAGGGGTTACCTAGGCCCGGGCGGTAAGCACGACGACTGGGTGGCTCCGGAGTGCAGCGGCGGCGCGGCCGGGTACATCGACCGGCTGCTGCTCGGCGACTCGCATCTGTACCAGCACAGCACCGCGCGGCAAGTGTACGGCGGCCGCGCCACCGACCCTGAGGGACTGTTGGGTAAGCACCACCCTAGGGGCTGTTGGGTAAGCACGACCCTGGGGGGGCAAGCACAACCCTAGAAGTTGTAGCTAAGCTTGACTCTGAGGGGCTCTTAGGTAAGCACTACCCGAGGGGCTCTTGCATAAGCACGACTCTAGAATTTGTAGGTAAGCTTGACCCTGAGGAGCTGAAGGTAAGCATGATTCTACGGGTTGTTGGGTAAGCACGACCCTAGAAGTTGTAGGTATGCTTGATCCTGAGGAGTTGTATTTAAGTTTGTTCCTGAGGGGCTGTAAATAAGCATGATCCGCAGGAGTTGTTACCAGCTGTTGAATATATGGTAAAGATATGGAGAAGAGAAGAAGCTACCAATTTTTCCTTAACCATCACTAGATAAGTGATAGAAAATGCTTTAACATTCATTTTAAGAGATGGGAAAGACCTTTGCCCAGCGGCAGAACACTTAAAATACAAATAAGTTCCCAAGGCGAAGTCCTGCCACAGAGCAACCAGTACAAACAGTAGACCGTCTCCCGCAGGTTGCATCACGTCGGCCGTGCAGGCGCTGCTGGGCGTGCAGGCGGGCGCCACAGTGCTGCTGCAGCGGTCGCACAAGTCGCGCGTGTCGCGCTGGCTCGCGTGGGCGCTCGTGTTCGCGCTCGCCGGCGCGCTGCTCGCGGGCTTCTCGCGCGAGCACGGCGTCGTGCCCATCAACAAGAACCTCTGGTCAGTATTCTGTGACAACAATCTGGATAACACGGCTGGGAACTAACGCTGTGGACTTTTTGGCGAGAAGTTAATGTGATAATAAAATGCAAACTCCTTCGCATCACATTGCATGTCATGAAAAAGGAAATAAAACATACATGTTAGGGTTCATTGTGTCATTGAGTGTCTTTATATTAATATGTTGAATTTTGTTAAATAAAGCCTAAATACTACCGTTACGGGCTCATTCTTTATGCTACAGTTAAAAATAATGGAGTTGTGTTTGTGTGATGTGTTAGTAAGCGTGCACGTGTAGGTATATGAAACAAAATAGTGAAACATTGGTTTTTATGTTCTCCCAAAAAGTCCATGGAATAAGCTTGACTTTTTGTTTGTTTTATCTGTGGTTTTATTGTAATTTGTACCACCTTATTGAAGCACTAGGTCTAGGGATCTAGAGGGTCCAGCTTGTTTATGACCCTTAACAATACTTGAAATATCAAGAAAGGATAATCTCGATACTGGCTGAAAGCCTTTTAAACTAACGCTCATAACGTAGCCCGCTTAGCCAATCGTAAGATCCCTTAGGTTAAGCAACGTTACATTTGAGCGCTACCGTGCTTCAGAGAGTACTTTCCGTCGTTAGATTATTCTATTTTTAATTTAGGTGCTTGAGGTTGAAGGACTTCGGACAGTCTGCGACTGTCACTGTGTGAAGATACGATGTGTGATTCCTCAATCTTCAACTTGACTTTGTTCCAGGTCGATGTCATTCGTCCTAGTAACATCAGCGTGCTGCCTCGTGCTTCTCAGTTGCTGCTACACCCTCACGGACGCGTGGCGGATCTGGTACGGCGGGCCGTTCCGAGCGCCCGGACTTAACGCCATAGCACTGTACGTAGGACATTCAGTCTGCGCCAACCTGTTTCCTTTCCACTGGAAAGTGCCGAATATGAGGACCCATACTTGGAGTCTGATTGAAGCTGTTTGGGGAACTGCCTTGTGGGTCATCATTGCCCATATTATGGCGAAGAAGAAGGTGTTTATTACTCTGTAGAATTGTTTTTTAATTCTTTCGATTTTGATTTGTTTTTATATCCGAACGCTTGACTTAACGCCATAGTATTATACGTAGGACATTCACTCTGCACCAACGTCTAGGAACCGCCTTATGGTTGACTTGCCCATATCAATTTTATGGCGAAGAAGGTACTTTGTAGAATGATTGCCCATATTATGGCGAAGGTGTTTATTACTTTGTAGAATGATTGCCCATATTATGGCGACGAAGGTGCCCATATTATGGCGAAGATGTTTATTACTTTGTAGAGTGATTGCCCATATTATGGCGACGAAGGTGTTTATTACTTTGTAGAATGATTGCCCGTATTATGGCGACGAAGGTGTTTATTACTTTGTAGAATGATTGCCCATATTATGGCGACGAAGGTGTTTATTACTTTGTAGAATGGTTGCCCATATTATGGCGACGAAGGTGTTTATTACTTTGTAGAATGATTGCCCATATTATGGCGACGAAGGTGTTTATTACTTTGTAGAATGATTGCCCATATTATGGCGACGGAGGTGTTTATTACTTTGTAGAATGATTGCCCATATTATGCCGAAGAAGAAGGTGTTTATTTTGTAGAATTGTTTTACAGAAGATCCCAACTCGTATTGATTTGTCTGTTTATATCGACAAACCGGTTAGTTTAAGTATATGAAAATGCTTGCTTTTTTCTAATACTTTTCTTTACTCAAATGTTTTATATATACCTATAGTTTTCTGCTTGACTTCTATTCCCATATCCCATTATGTGTTCCCATAATATGTATGTATATGTAATTATAGATATAGGTAAGTAAGACATAATTATAAGACTGAGCGTTCATAAAAAAGACGGTGCTCAAAATTTTGTGACTCGAAATACATATTTTTAGAAATTACTAGTCCTAAAACATTTTCGACTGATGAAGCTGCGACCAACAATATTTGATGTTTGTAACTAACTTTCATTTCTTATAGGTATTTAGATTAAGCTTTGATAAGTAAAAATATAATATTTGCGATAAAACGGAAACTTCTATGTAAATGTAATGCTCTGTAAAAGGATAATTGAATAAAAACCATCGATATACAATATTTGACGCTTTATTTAGCTCAAGGGTGACAGTAAATTCCGAAATGTCATTGGAAAATAAAAATAAAACAAACGATTCAACAAATCATGACTCAAGGTAACAGCGAATAGTTTTAACAATAAAACTATATCAATAAAAATACACTATAACATAATGTTACGGACGTAAGGCGTCGTCACATCGGGGAAACAAAAGCGAAACTTTGCTAATCATTTAACTAAAAAAATGCTTAATTGCTTTTGTCCTCCTGATGTACTCGGCTTTATATAGACATAAGGCGCCTTCTCCACTTAGTAGATTCATTCGAGACTGGAAACATTCAAAAGTGACTCTCCCAAGTCCACCATTTCATTAATTAACATAGTTGACAATAATTTAACTGAAACACGACGTTGTCACAACCTCGAACGAACCTGACACAATATTGTCACCCAAACTGTGCGATGCATACTAAAACATAAGTAAATAGGTTTGTTTGGCATTTCGTTTACAAGATTTATGTCTCAGACGCCGTGCGCCTGCGACAGACACCACATTCATATAATTCATTCCATAAGTTAAATATCAACTACTTTATATAATTTACATAAGTCGTTTTCAAAATAAATCACTCTTTTGTAGACGGTAAATGCCATATTAGGAATTGAATATTTCTTTTTATATTAAACATTACTCCGTAAAGTAGAGGATACTTTGCATATAATTACTCTATCTTGGACACTTACTCGATATTGGTAAAGTCAATAGCTGATTAGGCAGGCACGCTCGTCATCCTCGCATGTATGTCGACTCTAACAATACACTACCATATAACTAGAGACCTAACTTGTAGCGATAAAGACACTTATAACGGTGTTATATATTTATTTTTTCTAAAATTGCATTAGAAAATATATCTTAAAATATATCTCAATTTTTAAAACCAATCCCGGAATCGGGATAATATAATATGTCGATATATTAATTGAATCAGCACTAAGAATGTATATAAATATAACATTTTCTTACATCTCTAAATAGGAAGAACATTTTAAAATGTATAAAAAGAGAACATAGTATGTAATTGCACACAGAGTAAAATATAATTATTACGTAATAATATGCCGATATAACAATTCCACGAGATATAAATTGATGTAAGTTTATCTTTCGCAGTTATAAAATTTACAATGATTACAACACTATCCCATCCTGGCTAGATTTATAATTATGCTAGCAAACATTTATAACAGCTCTCAATTTATTTTATACAATAAAATTTATTAGACAACTACAAGTATAAAACTGATAGTATATAATTTGTACAGTGTTATTAGATGATATATTTCATAAGTGTAATAAAATAAGTACTCGAGCTCACTTTAAGTCACTCATTTTCTAAAAAGGAAACATGGAATGTTTAGTGTATCAAAGAATGTTAGATATGTAAAGTACATTGTTAGCTGTTAGCGAGAGAACAAACGCACAGTCAAGTAAAGAGCGAAACTACGATTTGTTGGCAAGACCGGAACAAAATTGACAGCTTTCTACTTAGAATTAATAGAATATTAGAAAAAACCGTTGCGTTAAATTAATCATTAAAATACTGCTTGTATATTAAGGCTTAGTTCGCTGACGTTATAAAGTTAAACTTAGTTACGTTAGTTTCGCTGAAGGCATGCCATTTGTACTTGTCGATCTACAGAGCACAGCGTGAACTAAGATTGAATACAGCTAATCTTTCTCTAGAGGGGCGTCTACAATGAGGCCCCGACGGTTCTACGAGAGACTAGACATATCGAAAACACTTGTCATACAAATCGGTCTTCTTGTGGGGTCCTTTATTTTAGATACATAAATCTAACGTTATCTTAAACACAAGGTAAAATCTCTAGGACGATACACATTTCGCTATAAATGCAAATTCATGGAATTCAATATAAATCGGTAAGACGCGCGTACATATGTGTGTAGATGAACATAACATACGATTCGTCTTACAATATTATGCTACAAAGATTCCGATAACACAACACCGCACCACGATTACGAAGTTTGAACTTCAGATAGTTTCACATCATTTTACATGCAACACTCTCGACCGAAAATACGCGCATATGAAACTTGAATCTGTGGGTAGTCATTAGTCACGTGCCTATTCGTTAACCTACCGTCATACAAAGTCGATGTCACATGTTTAGGCCTGAGCAATGTGCGAAGCGCCGGCGCCGCATGCGCAGCGCCGGCGCGGCCCCGCGAAGCGTCGGCGCCGCCCGCGCCGCCTCGTGAGGTTGCGAGTCGAGTCCGTCATCTCATACACACAGCGACATACTCGTATATCGTATGCTTTGGGTAACAATTACAAATCTTAAACCTAATTGCACATTTTGATAAAACACGCATAATATATTAAAACTTAATAATAATGTTTCCGCTTTTACAGCACTATTAAAATATATTACGAGATTTCAAACAACACGCGTAAATATATCTATAGATATTTATCTAAGAGCCCAGTACTATTCCCTGTCGTGTATCGCCGCGGTCGGCGACGACACTGCATCTCCAGTTGTATAACATAAATACCTAGTGTGGCACTGACAGTACACCTACCGCGACGCAGGCATAACGGATCCAGCACCACAGGAATACCTATTTCCTAATAAGTATAGTGAGCAACCATTCGAACGCTGACCGTTCATCCCTTCGTTACAAATGTAAATACATCCAAAATATACATCGTTAAAATACACTCCGAAAAGGGACAGCGTCGTAATTCGACAGACGAAATCCGGTCGAGCGAGAGAAGCTACGCCTTCCGTTCTCACAGCCCGGTGGAGCCCGCGGCCCGCATGCGGGCGGCGGGCGGGTCTACATCTGTGACGTCGCGCGGGTAGGTGCGGGTGACGTCACGGCGCCGGCGCCGCGTCACTTGCGCGCGCCGCGCGCCACGGCCGCCTGCAGCGACGCCACCTGGCTCGCGAGGGAGGCGTTCTTCTGCTCCAGCGACTCTACCCTCTTCCGGTAGTCCGTGTTCTCTGACAGCAGGATCTCCACTTTCCTTTCTAGTTGGTCCATGTACTCTTTCTTTTTGCGTCTGCTCTCTTGTGCAGATATCTGGAAAAGATTAAAGCTTCATATTAGTGATGGAAGATATTTCCCACCCGATTACAACTGGACTGTAACCTCTGTAACTATAAGATTTCTAAGTTAAAGTTACCTTGTTTTTTATTTTCCTCCTGATCTTCTTGAGAGATTTCTCCTCGGCCTTGGTGAGCGGTAGGCGCGTCGGCACGGGGTACCCTTCGGCGAGTAGCGTGCGTTTCTCTTCCTCTGTTAACACTAGAGTGCCCGTTGATCCTTTCTGTAATATGAAAATTGTAATAAGAATGGAGTTGTCAATCGCATTTTTATCTATATACAAAGCCGTAATCGCGGCATTTTCCACAGTTTGTGATGAAAGAAAGGACTTATTCGCGCTAAATCATTTGTTTTGTTTACCTCGACGTTTCGATCAAGTTGCATTGGCCGTGGTCGGAGAATGCGGGTATCAGTGTTAACAACACAAAATCAATCAACAAAACAAATATTTTAGCGCGATTAAGGCCCGTTTTATTATCATAAAATGTTGGAATTGTGGACGTGTAAAAGACTGGTGACAGCTGCTTATCCCTTACCGGTTGACTGCTGATGAGCGGCGTGTTGATCGGCTGCCGCGAGTGGTGGGAGACGTAGAGATGCGCGCGGCGCGCAGGCGCGGCGGGCGGGAGCGGCGCCGCCTCGTGCGCCGGGGACAGCGCTCCCTCGCTGTCCGACGACGACAGCGACGACGGAGGCGTGGGGGGCAGGTTGAACCCTAGGGATACAAGAGTTCGTTTCTCAAGGATCTCCTATGACACTGGAGCAGCTGTGCCAGCCCTCCATAGCCACAGTTCTTTTAAGGAGTTGGGATGACTTGTTGGTCCGTTTTATAGAGTTATCATCATCAGGTCATCAGGTACATTGCTTATGTTAGTTATAAGTAGATACTAAGTACTCGAAGAAGCTGTGTACCCTTTGTTGTTGCAATAAAGAATTTCTTATCTTATCTTATCAGCTCATTATGTTCCCAAAACACGGCCCGGTTCTCAGCGGGCACATGCGACTTTCGATTCAACACGCTGGAGTTTGAATCCCTCTGGCCTCGCACCAGTGACTTTCATTTATATTATGCTCGAAAGAAAACATCGTGAGGAAACCAACATGTTCAATAATCAAACCAAGACATGTAGCCAGGGCAGCTCGCCAGTTATACAATCGCAGTCTGATCTTCCCAGAAGGACTTCTAAATGTACGAAACCAGGTCGGAGCAATTTCGACGTTTAGCGTAACTTGAGCCATTTGTTTTATACTGAATGAGGCTCTAGATAGTTTATAAAATCTACATAAAAAAGTAGAATGATGTGAGCTTCGCAAGACTTATTCGTTTTGAAACATCCCGATTAAGTTTCCGTCGACCGTTTATGTGGTTAGGTGTGATAAGAACCAAGTCTTTGAGCGTAAAAGAAAAATACAATTTATTTACTTAGGTGTCGGAATGAAATTACAATAATTAAATCGCTTGTGATGTTATGCTAGTTTAATACATACATAAAAGAGTGACAAGGAGACATTGTATTATGTCTGTCATAGAAAATGCGGTCACATCTACAGCGATAAAGACATTGCAAATGCGTTGCCAATCCCGTATGCTGAAAGAGGAGGGTTCGTCTCATACTCCAGTGCCAAAACGAGTCGACTAGTCAAAATTATGGAGTCAAGTTTTCGATTCGATTTCGACAAATAATTGAACAACAAATGCGATTGTAAATCAAAAATGTTAACAATTGAACTATATTAAACCTAACCGATCGCAAACTGAGTTATAGAGAGGTTCTAAATCGACGTGCTGGTTGTTGACGCTTGTTATTAGTGTGTCATATAATGTTCGATGATTCAAATAAGATCCTCCTCGGTAGTTACCTGAGCCGCTTGAGCTGGATGTGACCTTGATGGACAGTTTGTTGGAGTTGAGCGTGGTGGCGAGCCGAGGTGCCGCGCTCAACAGCAGCTGTGGCATCCCCGCCGCGCCCACTTTCTGAAGCACGGCTTGTGGCATGTGGATTGTTCCCGTCTGAGGAAGATACGATTACTTGATTATTCTAAAGACTTTTTTTTCTGTTTTCTGTCTCCAATCTCGCCTGATGTTAAGCAAATATGGGGCCGAAGATAGCACTACATATACATAGATCTAGAGAAAGACGGCAGATGACCTGACAGACTAATCTGAGCTCAACACGATATACGATTGGCGCTTGAGGGACATATGGGTTGGGGGGCTGATATGTCTAAATAGTCAACAAGGTTATTTATATATAGGTACCTAAATGACATTTGGGTAAAGTCGCCACCGTCAACGGATGTCGAGATGACCGACGCGTGTCGAGTCTTGTGAATTGTGATAACGATTGTCGTTGATGGACACGGCTCGTTTCTAATCCGAACACCATCATTAAAAGCGTTGTCAAAGTCATGTCTCTCTTTCACCATCAGTAAAAGCACGACATGACTGACTTTGAAGACACAAGTCTAGAAAAAGCAACAAAAAGACAAATTAGCGAAATGCCTAATTCACCAAAGGAATACGTAGATGTAGGTATTATATTGAATCTACGATTAATTCCTCTAAAGCTTTCGGTGTTCTCAGATTATTTTAGTAACTGTGACTACGAAAATAAGTTATTCACACGCTTTTTTCCGTGAGAGCAGATATTTAGGCACGGTTTAATTTGTCGGTCACACGGGACGGTGAGCAGATCACACGGGAACGAGGCTGCCAAACTTCTAACTGTTTACCGAAGTTAATCAATTATTAATTTAATAACGCAAATACAACCTAACCTCACTGCAAGAGTCCGCCTTAAGAAGCACAAGATGTCAACCGCGAAGCAGAAGCAAGAGGAACACCGTAGTAGGTACACATTATTGTCTTCGGGTTTGAAGGGCGATGTGTTTCAAGCGGAATTACTATAAGAGCCATTTTGTTTATAAAAATCTGCGATTATGAAGTGTCCAGAAAAACCTATATATAAGATTACCTGAGGTAAATACAGAATAAAGAAAATCAATATCGATGATTAATATCCCAGCCAACCTCGATGTCACGGAAGAGTCGTGATTGTTCTTGATTATCTTGCGATTACATCTGCATTAAAATCATTATTTTGCCGACTAACAGAGCAATCCTACATGCAACCTTCTAAAGTGCACCTTATTATTTTCAATACCATAGTATATTAAGTGGTTTAAGTAACTGAGTATTTGAGCTTCGGTCAATTAGGCCTCAACAGCGAAAGAACATAGCCCATTACATTAAAAAGGAACATAGCTATATTTACAATTGCGGCGATACGATGTCGTTCTCGGATTCCTCTCGGTGATATTTGACAACATTTTCGTCGAAAATCTCTCAAGTGCCTGATTATCTACAGTAATTATTTCGGCAATTTTGTTGTGCTCACGAATAACCAAAAAAACTCGCAACTCCTCGAGGTCTGCAGGTGAAAGTTGCAGAGTAAGATACACGAAACACTTAAACTCTACTGACCTTTGGTATTCGAGATGGGGCTAGTCTATTTTTTGTTTGAGGTCGTTGAATGGTGTCGAATGTTTACCAGTGATCGTCAAGTAGTGATTCATTGGGGTCCGGTTCGAATATTACTAGGCAATCATGAAGTTATGAGTTTGAGAGATTCAACATTTTTTACATTTTTTTAAGCAAAACTGATTAGCAATGGAAAATTTATGGAAAGCTTAAGAAGAATGTCAACGATACAGCGAAATATATATAAAGCTGAAAGTCAGACCCCATCACAATTGCATAAAATAGTGCGATATAACAAGTCACAATGTTTGCACCCTAGGTAGCGTATTAACTACACCACACCGCTTGATGAACGCCACTTTGACGCATAGAAAATCATCATCATCATCATCGTCAGCCTATATCAGTCCTCAGCTGGACATAGGTCTCTCCCAAAGTACGCCTCTAAATCCGATCTTCTGCTTTCCTTCTTTATAGATATACTTACTGTGTGGTCAATAACATAGTCGAGGTGCGTGAGCGGTGTGCTGGGCGTCGGCGAGGGGGGGCAGGAGGAGGCGGGGGAGTCGGGCTCCGACTTGGGCTCGGCCTTCACCTCCCGCGGCGGCGAGTCGCTGGACCGCCGCCGGCTGCCCCATGCGCTGGCCGGCATGGCGGGGTAGCACTCGTCTTCCATGTCTGGAACAGTAAAGGAGTACGTTAGTTCATGAACCCGCAACTCCTATAGGTACCCTAAATTATACATATACATAGAGGTAGCGAGAGAGGAGGCAATTACTACGTCTGGGATAGCAGTAGCTGGTATTTTTTTCTGGCTAAAGTCTCTAGGACCATACCGCCATGTCTTACGGAGTTTTTATTTGATAGTTTAATATTCCATTTATTATACTCTTGTTGAGAATGAGGGTCAACAGAAATAAGCCGGACCCTCTCCTAGTTCTTCAATAATGTGGTGGAACTTTATTCAAGCTTACCATGGACTTTTTGGGAGAACAAAAAAGCAATGTTTTTTCTATTTTGTTTCATTTGCCTACACTAATTTGAAATAATAATTAATTTTTAGAAAAAAACAAAACCCGACTTCAATGTATCTTCGAAGTCCAAGGTCACCTAATCGATGAAATTTATATGGGACCACTTCGTAGCTATACTGAACCCGACGCAAAAAGAATTTTTTAAATCGGTTCATAAAAGACGGAGTTCTGAGGTAACAAACATAAAAAATAAAAAAAATACAATCGAACAGAGAACCTCCTCCTTTTTGAAGTTGGTTAAAAACAAAATCGAACTGTATCACTTTTTACTTCCCGCCAAAAAGTCTATGCCAATATAATGTAGTAGGTATGACCATCGACACAATCGAAGAATCTGATGAAAAATGTTAAAAGAGAAAAGAGATTCGTCGGATATTTGCCTTATAGGGTTATTTGCTGACTAAGGAATAAAATAAATTGACATGTAATGGTAATGTTTATGGAAACAAAGCTCGGGAACTCTCCCTAGGTGCCTACAATTGGTTGATCGATTACATAAGAAGCAAAAAGTTTACACAATATGTAATCAATACTCCTTTTCCCCCTAAACTTTTTGTTTTCTTTTACATTTTTATCAGTAAGATTCGACGACTGTGTCTACAGAAAAAACGTAGATAAGGTGCTTTAATTAGACAGGTAGTTATGTACTCAGTGAAATTAGGCTAATGTACTTCCTTGCCGCATCAACACAACGATGCGATGCGATGAAGCGTTACTTTTGAGAGGGAAGTTACACGATGCCTACTTGCCTATCAATTTTTTGCGAACATAACACTTGCCAGACACGTTGATAATTGAATTCCTGTTAAACATGTAACTAGTTAAATTGAAAGCGAGTGTGGCTCAATGGGAGAACGAGCGACTTTCGGTCTGACGCAATCAAGTTTGAATCCCGCTGGCCCCGCACCACAGAGTTTCTTATGTTCAGATTTAGCAGCTGCTCTAAAAAGGTGAAGGAAAATATCGGTAGGAAACCGACATGTCCAAAACTTTTATCAACAAAATTTCAAGGACATGTGACATCCACCAACCCGCGCTGGACCAACGCGTGGCGGATTATGGCCCATAGACAGAGCTCTATGAGAGCAGGCCCGTGCCTCAGCAGAGGGAACGCGTAATGTGATGATGATGATAAGTGTAATTGGTAAGTGCATAGATTGCCTTATTACTGGCAAGTTGCGACCCCAATCGTAAAGAAAAGCGGAATGTAACTGTAGCATCTGTGACAGTCTCTGCATTCCTTTATGACGAGATAACTTGATAAAAGATATAAAATGAATTCGAAACTAGTTCAAAGGTACCATTATATTTTGTAACACATTTCAGACACCGCCTAGTAAAGATAGTATATTTGGTATAACTATGTACCTACTTTTATCTTTACCAGTGTAGTAGTCTAGTAAAAATATACTCTATAAGTAAAAACGACCTTATATGGCTTCGCTAAAGTACGTACTTGATCTAAGCTATACACGAGTTTTACGGTTACATCATTGTATATTTATCAGGAACCATGGACGTATCCAGGATTTGGGAATGTAAGTAATGCTTAACGGTAGCAAGAATGCTATGTTACAAGTTTACACTTTTAAAAAAAATACCGACTTCAGTCTGTTGTACCTATCTTCGAAGTCCAAGGTCGAATCGATGAAATTTATATGGGACCACTTCGTAACTATACTAAACCCAACGCAAATAGAATTTTCCAAATCGGTTTATAAATGACGGAGCTCTAATGTAACAAAAAAAACAGTTGAATTGAGAACCTATTCCTTTTTGAAGTCGGTTAAAAATGCCAAGCCGTAAACCTGTAAATTCTGAATCCGTAGAGGTAGCTTCTATTATAATTTTCTACTATGTACTATTTTTTACTTTCTTCAGTGAGGGAGGGAGGGGAGTTGAACTCCCAGTACCCCCCTTGCTACGTCCATGAACGCATGATTAACTCATTAACTTGTGCCAGTTGATTTCTAGAACGCAGTACAATAGCTAGTAGCTCGGTAACGCAACTTACTGAATTTGTATTTAATTAGTGTTAATTAACTATACATTAGGTACTGCCGAGCACATGTTATTAGTGATATTGGTGTGCGTACTATCACAGAATACTAAGGGACAGGAGCATCACTTCGCAAATAAATTTAAACAAATAGCGACTCTTGTTATGAATCAATAAAATTCAATTCAGCTCGCGTAGTGCTGCATACCTACCAGTCATATTAACCTACAGAGCGCTTCTCTTTCTATCGCATAGCTCTTATCTCTTCTGACGCGGCACGTGTAACGACGCGCGACCCGCCGTCGGTGTCCGGCTATGTACTTGTAGCTTCGTACCTACAGTGCGGAGTGCGCTAGGCCTGGTACTATCTAATTAGCTGTCAGAATCAGGGCTCAGCGATTAATTTCCTGGGAGTGTAGGGACGTTTTCTCTAAACATTAAATCAAAGGCCTTTTCTAAAGAGATGAAAAAACACATCTTAATAATGAGCGTAACCATTTCTCTGAGCGCAACTAATTATAGTCCAAGAGCATAAGAATGTTTGTGACTATTTTTCTCGCCTTTATCATTATGGACTTTCGATTGACCTCTTTACGCTTTTTACGATCGCATTAAGATAATTTAAATGCCATAAAATAAAAACATCTTTGATCAATTGAGTCTCTCTCTGTCTGCCCGTAAATGCATTCGACACACATCACAGTGACATCACGTTGTATCACTGCAGAGATCATCAAGTGGCCGTCTATCTCGTTTGTCTATATTATTTTGATAGAAGATATTAAGGCCTTTTGCGGGCCCAACATACTCAAGAGATTGTCGCATGCCCAAACACCAAGCGTTATTCTTCTATGTACAGTATTTCATTGATAAATTAATGATCCCACTGAAACTAAGTTAAGATCTGTATCTAATTCTATTGATAACACTTTATTGCACACCAATATAATACAACAATATTAGGTTAGTTAGGTAAAACGTTCGAGTAGACAGCCAAAAGACTGGATACTGTATCTGAGGGCAAAATAAATAATTTAAATAAATAAAATAAAGATACTTTAATAAATAATAGTATCAATAATATGATTCTATGATCAGAATCTAGTTGTTCGTGATATCCTCTACTTTTCGGCCCAAGTGGGGGCCATCAGGAAGATTTTTTCCGGATGTCCCTCAGATCTGTTCCCGGGATATCAGTCACAACCATCTGAATCTAAGTATAAGTACTCTAAAATAATTTATTTAATTGTCTGATTGATTGATATTGAGTAATTCTTCAGTTTTCAATATTAATTGCTGATTATAAAAGAGCAGGGTCAGATTTTCAAGCATAACCTTTGCCATAACCGTCTGTTATTAATACGTCTGCACCTTCGAGTAGACAGCCAAAACTTTATCTGAGGCCTGCACTTAACTTTTGGACAGTTATATGAGCAATACATTTAACTGTTCCAGTACATGCTTGCGGCCGTGACATCTCGTTGACATTTCTTGAATAATGGCGAGTCCATCATCGTCCGTTCACCCACAATCCCACAAGTTCCTTTTCCCAAAACGAGTCGCAAATGTTGGGACAGTCAGCAACAATTATATTTATACATGTTAGTATTATCATATTGTCTTTTTGGTATCATAGTGTCTGGGTGTTGTTGGACCATGGTCCTCGTAGTTTCTGGTTTCATAAATACAGGGAGTCCTAGTTAAGGGCCAGGATCTATGTGATGTTGGGCATATTTGCTTGTTTTATTTATTGTAGTACTTATTTCAATAGATATTATTAGGTATTCTGTGGTATAATACCTAGTGGTAAGCCTCTACCGCAAGAGTCCGCCTTGGGAAGTATCACATCTTCGCCACGTTATTCAACCGCCAAGCAGTAGTGTGCAAAAATTACTGTGTTCCGGTTTGAAGGGCACTATTTCAAGTGAAATTACTGGCTCATTATGAGACTGAGCTATTGTCTCAGGGTGATTAGCGCAATGCAGTGCCGCGCAAGATTTAGCAAAACAAAGTTCTGTGTGGTGCTGGAACTGGTGCGGGCAGTTGTATAAATAACACGGTGTTTGCAAGAAGCAAATGTCAAACAAGTTGTTATGACATGGTTAAAAGAATACCTTCTTATTATAATTGATAGTGACTGTACTGAGGTGCCGGTGATTAAATTTAACGAGAGGCTTTAAATAACGGTGCAAGTCCACATATTGTTGAAGAGTGAACGTATAATTAACTAATTGTTATGACAGTCAATTAGTTTCTTACTTTGTATGTGTGTTACCGACAATCAGTTGAGTTATGGAGATTTTGTCTTTCTTTTTGAGGTAGTAGGTTGGATCAACAACAGCTTTCGTTTAGTTTAAAAAGACTGTAGGTACCATTGAGCTATTATTACTACGTATAATAGCTCAATGGTAGGTATCTACATCGTTACTTTACTTGGTACCGAAAATTGAAAATTCGAATAATGGCTGTAGAATTATTCGTGGTCTTGATACTTCGTTGTTATGTGTGTTTCGCTGCTGTAATATTGCGGTGAAATGTTATTCGAATTTTCAAATTTCGGTAGAATAGAATAGAATAGAAAAGCTCTTTATTGTATACCAAATTAAAGAAATAGACAATAACACAGTATGACGCGTCATAGAGAATCATATATATGAATATATGAAAGCGTCATAGAGATGTCGTTTATTAATGAAGGAATCGACGTGATTCCGAAGCACGGAATCGCTAAGTGGTCATAGCGAATTCGGGCCCAGGTGGAGCGGCGACCTGTGTAAGGCGGCTGGCAGAAACTGGATGAAAAGAGTCGAAGACCGCGCTCAGTGGCGTCTATTGGGAGATATGTCCAGCAGTGGACGACTACGGGCTGATGATGATTCCTTTCCAAACATAATTCAAACAACAAAATACCTTTTTTTACATGTTCTAATATCTCATAGTCATTATTTTTCGAATGTAGTGTAATTAACATTATGAGCATATCAATCAATAAGCGTTATCTATGGACGTGCGCGTGCTTGATAACTGACGCCTCTTATCTCTCTCCTACGCTGCGTGCGGATATCAACATAAGAATCCTCATCGATAAATTACATACGAGTAAGTATACATAACAATAAGTCTATAGACTTTGAAGAATTGTCGGTATCAATATCTTGATCAGCATTTTTCGTTGTGATCAAAACATTCCATATTCAAACAATTATTTGAAGCTTGTTTATAGGTAACTGCGCCCCGCGGTTTCACCTGCGGTTTTCCGGTAAAAACCGGACAAGTACGAGTCGGCTTGCCCATCGAGGGTTCCGTACAAAGACTAGGTATATCTTTTATGATTTAATTACAAATGTATAGTTTTCAGATTTTTCCCTGTACTTGTAGTATAAGACAATATTACTTGCCAAATTTCATAGTTCGACGAATTTAGAAATTTCATAGTCCCGCTACGACGCAAATATTTATTTATTTATTTATTTATTTATTTATTATTAATTGCATGCATGTACATATATTTATCATGTAGGTCTTAAATTACATCTTATGTTGGTACATGAGCCCTGTAAGGGCGTTTGCAAGTCAGTGCGAGAGTACATTTAGTCATTTTAATTTATATTGATTTATGTTTTATTAAAGTCAGTATATTTTATGTGTCACGGAATTGAGTCATTTTTTTCCACATGCTTGTCAGTTTTGAATTCATCTACGGAATAATAACATTTTTTAATTAGATAAGATTTAAGTTTTCTAAAGAATACGTTGTATTTAGTTTCGTTTTTTAGGTATTCAGGGATTTTGTTGTATATTGATACTAATCTAAAATTTGGACTTTTTCCTAATATTTGTAAATTTGTTGTAGGTAACTTTAGTTTGTTGCGATTTCTTCTATTATAATTTTCATTAATTTCACTATTTGATTTAAAGAAAGTACGATATTTCCGTACGAATAGACATATCTGTAGGATGTACAGACATGGTAGGGTTAGTATTTTTTTGTCTATAAAATGTGGTTTACAACTTTCTCGCGTCTTAATATTAACTAAAATCCGTATACATTTCTTTTGCATTATAAATAGATCCGTAAAGTCTGTACTTTCACCCCAGAGGATTATACCGTAATTTAACCAAGAGTATGCATAGGCGTAGTAAGATGATAATGCAGTTTCGTAATTGGTATTTGACTTGAGAACACTCAATGCATAGGTAAATCTTGCAAGTTTCGTTTTAATGTTTTCGACATGTTTTTTCCAATTCAAGTTTGTATCTAGTGTTAGTCCTAATAATGTGAATTCTTTTGTTTCTTGTATTTTTAAGTTGTGGTTTATAGTGTTTAGATCTAAGGGCTTTCGTTGGTGGGTTCGGAACTGTAAAATTTTTGTTTTTTTCAGATTTATTTCTAAATTATTGTCCTCAAGCCATTGCTTTGTGTCAGAAAAGGGTTTAAATGCATTGTCGTCAAGTTTTGAATTGCTGCTAAAGAGTAATGAGACATCGTCTATCTATTTGTGCACCGGCATCGGAAAAAAACTCAAATACTTGTTTTGTGTTTTGGTGTTGTGGGACCATCGCCCTCTTAGTTTCTGGTTCTCTAGATACAGGATCTATACAAATATTATAGAGGTAAAATTGTAAGTGTGTCTGTAGGAGGTAATCTCTGCACCTACTTAATTAATTTTGAAAATTCGTTCACTGAAAGACAGACATTTATTATGCTTTATTTAATATGTCGATGCAAATAAAGTCGCGGGCGGTTGCTAGTCCTAGATAGACCAAGAACATTTATTATTTGATATCTTAATGCAATAAAATGATTATAAATTGTATAACTACTGAAAGGTGTACTTATACAATTATTAATTGTTCTTCCAACTTTTATAAGTTATCGGAGCTGAGAGTCCAATTCCAGAGTTTCCAATATCTAAAACCATATTCGTAAAAATCAATTTGAATATTTCAGAAAAGGTCACACACGATCCAGTTTTATCAATTTCGAGTAGGTTAAATTGGACTGCAGCGCCTAATCTATTCTCGAAACCGGTACTGCAAGTATGCTTCAACATTTAACATGATAATTGTTCTATCAGGTGCCTTGAATATTTACATTATAAAACAAATCAAAGGACCTACAATGTTGGACACCTTGTACTTATTACCACAGTTTATGGACCTGGTATATCGTGAAATCCATACAATATTGAGAACTTGTCTGTCACGCGAAGGAAAGCCACTAAGTGGAAATCATGTAATTATGTAATCTCATGAAGTGGTGCAAGTAGATCCTAAAGATTGACATGTTAATTATACCTATATAGATATACCGTAGTATTATTTGGCATGTATTTAAATTTTGTAAAAACAGCAAGCGAAAATCTAAACGGTCAACTCTTTTAATGATTGATCCTCTCTCTGTGAAACATAAAATAAATCAAATCGATCGATATTTTAATCTGTTTAGAACTACGCAAAAAATATTTGAGATGTAGAAATTACATGTCTGATAGTTACTTGTTGGGCCCGAAAAATAAGAGAAATGAGCATTAAATATCTTAAATTTTGACACTTATTTATATAAAAGGTACGAACGTTTGTCAAAATAACACAACATGTTCGTGGCACTTGGGCCACCCCATTGCTCATTTACAATAGATAGATCAATTAGATTTTAGAAGATCAAATAATACTGTCCCGAATAATTATTGTGATATTATGTTATATTTTGCTATTTTATTCCCAAAAATAAAATTTTCAAGGAACACACTACCTTGGCAAGGTGAACGATGCTTGCCGATCCACGGGTTAACCTTTAACGTCAGATAGGCACTATCAAGAACATCTCTTTTCGGTGCCAGTGTCACTGCCTGGACTGTAATTGACATTGTAAAGAATCAGTAAGTCATCGCACAAAGATGACCCTAGTAGAGTCAACAGTTATCATTAAATGACATGTGAAGTCAGCAAGATGATAATACTGATTTGTATGATCGTAATAATATAATTATTATATAATGATTGCAATATGTAACTAGTACCTAAGTCAAAAGACATTTATGAAATAGGTACAAACAATGCCCTTCTACACATAATACTGATCCATTAAAATACGTAAAAAACTGTAACATAAGATCTGGACTGAAAAAAAAGGTAAGCATGTCTTAGCCGTTTCTTATCCATACTCAGATTGTAGTCCGGGCCCAGAAAAGAAATGCTAATTGTTAAGATCTACGCCATGGAGCAACTAAAACTAGTAAAAAACAACAAGTATAATTAATAATCATATATAATAATTCATAACTCAACAACCTAGGAAAACAATTAGTTACGTACCGGCTGCTAGCAAAATTAGGAAGAGTGCGTAGTCACCAAAATTATCTAATTGATAATTATTATGATTGGTTTCGTTAGTGCACATGAGGTGCTGTTGATAACTTTAAAGTACTTCAAATAACACCTTTATTTTAATCAGTCTCCCACAACATTCCGTGCTGCACTAACTGTTCATAAATCAACCAACTTTCGCTCTTTTCATTGTCCATATACAAAGGAAACAATTTCATGCATTTACAAACATATTTTTATCTATGATTTCGAACAGCATGCGACACTTTAGGTGTTATGATGTAATCTGAGCGTTTAGCCGAAATGACGCCATGTTTGCCGTCGGACAATGCGCACCAGCTGTGAAAACTATTCGCACTTAGACCATATTATTAAAATATTCAGTTATGTTCTCACACATTTATTATCAAACTCACTCATTCACTTCAAGATGGGTAGTCTTATTTGAGATGAAACTGAATAGCATTCATGCAACGGAGACTTCCGAAAACATCCTCCCGGAGTAAAGTATCCAGAATTACGCAGAGATATGTAAACAAATAGGGGATCGGATAGTAATCGAGAATAAATCTAAAATGTAGTTAGAACGATTGTTCGTCGAACCAGGCAAAGTCAATATTTTTGTGAAATAAGAGATGGGGGAGACCTTTGCCCAGCAATTATAGACAGTATAGGACAGTATAGGTTAGATAAAAAAATAATGATTTATATTTATAAATCAAAATAAATAAAATCTAATAATTTTGACATTTTTAATCTGTTCTTTATGTCAAACGAAACAACAATCACAGCGCATGACGTCATTTGAAGGCAAATGCCGTGAGTCAAGCTTGTGTTTACTTAACGTTTTTGCTTTCATAATATTTATTGCTGTTTAATTTTTCGACAACATAGTCTCCAAACTTAACAAAACGTATTTAAATCTCTTTGCAAGTTTTCTTTTGTAGAGTTTGTCGTTTTCTGCCTTCATATGACGTCATATGTTCTGACGTGACCTTTTGCGCGGCAAAATTTGATAGATAATATTTAGTTTTAGGTACTCTTAGAGCTTTATTTAATTAAAATACTATTTTTCATAGCTATATATAATCATTATGGTTAAAAACACTTTCTGAAAAGTTGACCGATCCCCTATTGGTATGCTACAGATGTCTAGGTTAAGTACATGATAAAATGTCTGCACAATTAGCAGATCGAAGAATGAAAGCCACTAACAGTCGTGACGAATACGCTGATCGTAGTATCGTGAATGGCGAACATTTTTCCTCGATGACTCATTTTCAATCTGTGTTGTTTGATGTAAAGGCAGTGAAGGCAATTTGTTAGTTTTCATTCGTCGTCGGTGAGCGGAACGCGATTTCAACATTTTCTTCATTTTTACAACCTCAAGGGTTCCGTCACCCGTGAATGTTATAAACCTACAGTGAAATTTTATCAGCAATAGTTGAGAATGTTTATTGGAAACTACGTTTTTATAACTCGCTTTCTTGTCTGTCAGTCTGTTTGTTTCTCTGTTCGGCACAAATTTTGCAATCGTTTTTGAACTACATAGTTTCAGACTCGAAATTTTAAACATAAATCAGATAATCAGAGAATCAGAACCGCATGATCATGTAATATTTATAGTATATTAAAATGTATAATATACTAGCTGCGCCCTGCGGGCACCCGCGGTTTCCCGGGATAAAAAGTAGCCTATGTGTTAATCCAGGGTATAAGCTATCTCCGTACCAAATTGCATCAAAATCCATTCAGTAGTTTTCGCGTGAAAGAGTAACGAAGGTACATCCATACATCGATTCTTACAAACTTTCGCGTAGTGGAATGTAGGATTTTAGTCCTTTTAAAAACGTGGTAGGTAAATAATTTTTTTATTCATCACTTGTTTGACATTATCCCAGTGTTGAACACCGATATGCCATCGTCTCAATGTTATTTCACCGCCTCTTGGAACCCATGATGATGTTGATCCGTGCGTCCTCGGTAGATTATCTATTCTCATAGCAAGGTATAGTTGTTGTTCTGTACATCACAAATAACTGCTAGTCTTATTATGCATGGTTTACTCTACCATAGCATATTTTTTATTTCTATATGGGTATTCTCCTTGTTATTTACATGACAATCAGTCACGCTATAAACATATGTACCTACTTGTTTATGTAAATATAGAGTGTGTACGTATATTGTATATTATTGTCAGTAGTACATAGCTCTCTCAAGGACGTAGAGGTCGATGGCAATGAAATTAATTATCATTGCTATTGTATATTTTATTTGTATCTACGGCAGAAAACAATCATCGCGGGGAACAGGCGTGAACATTTTGTATGTTTTGATGTGAAAAATACCTCAGGTACAAACTTCTATAGGTGTTAAATGGGTCGTAGGTACTTGTAAACATAAAGTATGAAGAAGTTTTATAGAGTTTAGTTACAGATACCACATTGTCTAGGAGTGATACGAAGTGGGCCAACAATAAAAAACCGGCCAAGTGCGAGACAGACTCGCGCAAGAAGGGTTCCGTACTATAAAATCGGCAAAAAAAAAACATGTTTTTTGTATGGAAACCCCTTTAAAATATTTACTCTATTCTGTTTTTTAGCATTTGTTGTTATAGCGGCAACAGATATACATTAGCTGTGAAAATGGATTAACTATCACGGTTCATGAGATACAGTCTGGTGACAAACGGATATAAAGACAGACAGACGGACGGACAGCGGAGTCTTAGTAATAGGGTCCCGTTTTACCCTTTGGGTACGGAATCCTAAAAACTAAGAAAGTGTTTTCTTTTGCATTTTTCTTCCCTTTTCTCGGTCTTTTTATTGCTTTCTCCTTGTCTTACCAGTTTTACAAGTGTGCACATTAACCGAATGTCGTTACTCCTGCTTTATGAATAAGGCAGTTTTTCCATTTATCTTTCGAAGTATAGATTGTAGAGAGTGTTGTCTGAGATGATAATTATTATGGTTCTGTACGTGTTACTTGGAGTGCTTACCATCGACTTTGGTATGTGGCGAGGGCGGGTTGGATTCTCCGTCTGAGTGAAGGCTGTAGGAGTGCTCTGTCTTGATGGGAACCGCTCCGATAACGGCGTCGGTCATGAGCCGGTCGTGCAGGACCACGCCGGACTTGGAGTCGCGCTCGATCAGCCAATCCGTCATCTCGGTGTCTGATTCCAGGACATCTTGCATCTCCTGCAAATAGAAAAAGAGATTTGTTAATAAACTGAAACACCTTTTTTGAAATGCTTCTAACCATAGAGTGAAGAGAAACCTTATTTGCCAATCTTATATTGAAATACGAGTACAACTTCTACTGTGAGTCGGGGGACAGAGGGAAAAAGCGAAGTTTTGTAACAATTATACGGTATATGGTATAGCTATACAGTTTACACCTCCGTAGTGCTTGCACAATATGCGGTAAAACATGCTAACGTGGTCTGTGAGGGTCTCGTTTCGCGTAGTCAAGTGGTTTTATGGTCCTCCTGAATAGCTTATTTCTTAAGATTTTTAATTTGCCGTTGATAAACAATTATCAATGGTGTGGTCGCAGCAACTCGCACAAATTTGGTAAAACCTATTTAGTCATCGGTGGAAGTGCCGGTCTATTTCCTCTGACGGTATGGAGTTTAATAATTTCACAAGGCAACATGATGATGATGATGACATAATAAGTAGAGAGAGAAAGTTGCAATTTCAGCTTTATTTAATTCCATTGAGCCATCACAGATTGGCAAAAGTAGTGTAAAACGCACTCAGACTAGCTGGAGCGACGATTTTTGCAGAGTTTTTTTTTTAACTGAATGACGCGACGAGCTGGACGTTTGCCTGATGGTAAGCAATACGCCAGCCCATAACAATAACTGCACCACCCAGAACTTTGTTTTGTAAAATCCTGCGCGGCGCAGCACTGCGCTCGTCACCCTGAGACAATTAGCTATTGAGTCTCACAATGCCCCGTAATTTCACTGGCTACAATTCCCTTCAAACCGGAACAAAGCAATACTCGCGCACTACTGCTTGGCGGCCGATTAACTGGCAAAGCGGTGGTACCCATCCAGACGGTCTCTCGCATACGAGAAACCTACCTCTAGTGTGGCTGGCAGTAACTGGATGAGGGTAGCCGTAGATCGTGCTCAGTGACGAGCAGTTGGAGAGGCCATGTCCAGCTGTGGACTGCTATCGCAGTTGACGATGAGCGTCAGATTTAGGTGGTTAGGAAGGACTGACTCTAACAAAAAATTACCAGATTCGTCACGCCAAAATTAGAGTTTAGTCTTCTTTTTCTATACAAACCTACACGAAACAAATTATTAGGCACGCACGTCATACTAAACTCAAGGGGCTATCACTTTATCGACCAGTAGCTAACAAGGTTCTATTCCAGCCACATATCAACTCGATCGACAGATAGACGCCTAACAGGCTTCCCGTGGAGAAACAATTTGTTGCTACCTACTCTGACGACAGCTACCATGACTACAAACATCGACACCACGCCGCCACCGGTGCTAGTTTATGTTCACGTTCAGCGTTCAACACGAATCTGTCAGCTACTTCAGACGTTCACACAGTTTAAAGGCATTTGATAGTCAGAAGTTTTTCTCGACTCGATTATTCAGTTCAAAGCGACAGAGTTGAACAAACAAGGCGCTAATGTATTCGATAGGCAAAAAGTGGAATGCATTTGACGCGTTATTTGATCCAATGGTAAGGCCGTAAGACCGCGTCCAAGGGGTCAATATCATTGTGTTAATTCGCACATAGGTACTCGCATCTAGTGCGGATGGCGGGAGGCCGTCACCTTGGCCATGAGTAAACAGCGCGCTGGTGAGGCGAATGAACGGCCGTGATGCGTGGATTCGTAGCCGAACACGGTCACCGACCCCGAGGAACGCCTTCCGACTCGCTGATGAGCTTCCGAGCTACGCCATGGTCGATGACCACAGCTTCATTTGCATTAAAGAAAAACCTCGAAAACTATTCCTTACTTTTATTATATCTAAACGTAAAGTCTGCCAAATGTTTTGCTAATGGTGTTTCTGCGTCGAAAATCTCTGCGATGTATTCATAGTTTGCCAGGGTATTGAACTTATTATTAGGCTTGTTTGGGAATTGCCGAATGGAGCGATCGCTACGAGCCTGCTGAGAATTTCAATTTGAATCTTGAATTTATAACGTACACGCTAATGAATTATTTAGCAGCACTCAAAAAGTAATTAGGTATACCGTATATGACACCGTATAAATATTTGAAAATACAAATACATACATACATACTTTAATTTTTTTTTCAAATGTGGTCAATCAATATATAAAGTCACTAAATAGTTTGCTGGCCGTAGTCGTATAATCGTTTTAGTGGAGTTTGTTTTGAATTACCATGAAATTAAAAACCTTGTCGTTATGCTTTATCGGGAATTTCTTAGAAAGTTGTTGATAAATAGATAAAAATATTGATAGACGTTATCAACTTTCAAGGTAGGTGTTTTAATTCAAACAATGCAAGTAATAATATCTACAGTCATAACAAAAACATGACTTCGAATCATTATTACATTACCTTAATTAGTGCCATTATTTTTCATATTATCACGAATGCTATTTTATAGAGTTGTAGTAAATCTAGACGTAGGTACTCGAAATTAGTGCGACAAGGTTCAATCAGCAAAAACGGATATTTATGTAATAGTCTACGAACGAGTCAATAAACTGATTACACAATTAATGAAGACAACTTTCACTGTGCTATTGCCGATCACAATGCAAAATGCAGTTTAGCCAAAAATCTAATAAATTAGAAAGCGATCCAAACCATGACTATCGAATTCAATTTGAAACCAACGCAACCCTAGATTTAAAGTTTCTAGTGAGATTTACGTATTATAAAATAAAAAAGAACAGTTAACAAAAAAATATGAAGAAAATTATTTTTTGTTTTTGTTTTTTTATTTTTTTATTTATATTTTTTTATTTTTTAGTTATGACATTAATGTCATTGACACTTTCTATATATGTAAATAATTGTACATTATTTTATACCATAAAAAAGGTAAAAAAAGGAATTCAAGATTCAATATTTGTGAACGTCAATCATGAGGAAGCTGAGAGCTCCGAACTAGTCCGAACTGGCTTCGTTTACATAATTATTATAAGTATTCGAATCTAGACCTCACTACAATGTGGCCTAGGTCAACTAGTTCTAAAAACGAATACTAAATGATCTCGATGTTCGCTAACATTTTGAATCCTTTCACTATTTTGCTTAATCGTATGAACATAATGTATCATTTTATACATTCGCCTTTAAAAGGTTAAAGGCACATAAAATATTATTATCTATTTACGTGATTTGCTTTGCGATTCTATGAGTTTTGCTAGCTGGACACATGCTATAAATTAACTGGAACAATAGAGCAATTCGAAGTATATTCTATTTAGGCATGTATATATATTTATTTTATCCCTTAGAGTAGTTCGTCTATTCGCGTTCGTAACATTTCTGTTAGCTTAAGCTAGTTAGGCATTTTGTGCTTAGGTTAGCAATGTTCGCCACGGACAACACTTGGATGGGTAACCGTTTGTGTGGTGTTTTCATTTGAGAGCGACCGTGCTTCGGAAGGCATGTTAAGCTGTCGGTCGCAGTTGTTTTGGCCATTTCAAAGTCTCTTGGTCTATAAACTCCCACACAAGATAAAAGTTTTTTTTTTATGTAACTGAATGATGAGACGAGCTGGTCGTTTGCCTGATGTAAGCAATACGCCAGCCCATAAAAATAACAGCACCACCCAGAACTTTGTTATGCGAAATCCTGAGACAATTAGTTGTTGAGTCTCATAATGCCCCGTAATCCCTATAGTATATATCCCCGTCTTTCAAGTTTTAAAAATGTTATCGTCGCACTTTTGAATATTGGGGAAGTGTGGCTCAGTGGGAGAACGTGCGACTTTCGATCCGACGCACCTGAGATCGAATCCGACTGGCCCTGCACCACTGATTTTCTTAAGTTATGTGCGGATCTAACACTCGTTTTAAAAAACGGTGAAGGAAAGCATCGTGAGGAAACCGGCACGTCCAAGAATTTATCACAAAAATTCAAGGACAAGTGTAATCCACCAACCCGTACTGGGCCAGCGTGGTGGATTATGGCCCATATTCTCTCTATGAGAGAAGGCCCGTGTCCCAGCAATGGGAACGTGATGGGCTGATGATGATGACTTTTGAATATTGGGGAATTGTTTGAAGAGATTGTGAGTTGATACTATATTTATCGGCATTCCAGTAAAACAATCAAAGAAGTTTAAATGAACATTTGATGTTTTACAAATATCGAATTAATCGATTTCAATCTCTCGGCACGACACTTTTCGTTGATAACAAGTTTGGTTACTTTATAATTAAAGATTTATGTAACGGCTTGTGAAACTAATCTATATTTAAATACAGGACAAACAATTTGACCTTTTACAGATGTAGGCTACTCGATCGATAAGATTACTTCTAACAGACCTACATAATATCCGGAACTACAAAAGTATACGATACTAGATAACAACGTGTAATAGGGGATCGGACAGTTCTCGACAAAAAATCTAAAATGTCACACGACAATCACACGGCATGACGTCATTTGAAGGCCAATGCCGTGAGTCAAGCTTGTGTTTATTATACGTTTTTACTTTTCATAAAATGTATTTTTGCTAATTTTTTCGTTCCATTACTACATTATAGTCCCCAAACTTCACAAAACGTATTTAAATATCTTTGCAAGTTTATTTCGAAGAGTTTGTCGTTTTCTACCTTCATATGACGTCACAAGTTTTGAGGAGACCTTTTGCGCGGCAATATTTGAAACATAATATTTAAACATAGTTTTAGGTACTTTTAGAGCATTATTTAATTAATATAGCTATTTTCATGGCTATATATATTTATTATAGTTAATTTAAAACACTTTCTGAAAAGTTGTCCGATTCCCTATTATGGATATTTAAGGGAAGGTGTTTGAACCGCATTAATTTGTACGACAAGGGGGTGACAAATGTAGTTCTAATCAACTAATATCCGTTTGCGACAATTCATTTGACGGTTGCGTATCTAACCGAATCAATCAAATTTAATGCAGCCTACATTGAACTCTTATAACCTACTAATATTATAAACGCGAAAGTTTGTAAGAATGGATGTATGGATATACCTTTGTTACTCTTTCACGCAAAAACTACTGAATGGATTTTGATGATATTTGGTATGGAGATAGCTTATACCCTGGATTAACATATAGGCTACTTTTTATCCCGGGAAACCGCGGGTCACACCGCAGGGCGCAGCTAGTAAAAGTATCAATTAGTTATGGAAACTACGGAATAAGTAACGGTATATACTGATTAAAAATGTAACGGAATGACCATAAAACGAAGGCTTAGAATATTTTATTGAGTTTCTAAGAAAAAACATGGTAAAAACAAAAGTATAGAAGCTACAAAAAAGTGAAAATATTATTAACAACTGATTGGAAACTAATGAGAATTAATGGTTTACCAACTAAAAGTTATTTATTAGAAAGAAGGAGAAGGTTAGAAAATCGTCGTCGCTTTCCATCAGGTGAGACTGCGGTCAAATGCTTGCCTAGTCGGTAATAATTACCGAACCTTATTATTAATAAAAATAATAATTAAATCTGTTTGAGCTGGCATACTATACGTGACGGTATATTGTTATTGCGGTATTTATTGTAGCTAAAAAAGAAAAAATAAAGAGCTTCAGCTCGTTAGAAGGAAACAAAATATTGTGACAAGAAATCTAGTAAAGGTACTGAAGTTTTTCATGTCGTGCAAGAAAACAATATGGCACGGAGGTTGCGCGAGTGAGCCGGACATGCCTATTGACGGCTTCGATTGCAGACACACAGGCAGAGAGGCAGTCAGTGCAGTCACACACAGACATACGGGCAGACACCCTCACACGAGCAAGTGACGCAACTGGACCACTAAACCGGTCCGAAACCGATTCTCAAAGTCGATCATTGCATAACTAAATATCACTATTAGGGTTGGCTTCACACGTTAGAAAAAAAACATTCAAGATCGTAGAAGAAAAATCATCTCTATTTTTGCACAAACCCTACTCTCATTTTGGCATTTTATTCATGTCTGATATGGACATCTTTCTATAACGACCAAAGTTTTGATCCCAATTTGGAATGGCAGCATTTGGGAATAATAGATATCCCTTTATGAGAAGGTAAATCTAAAAGTTGAGTCTGAAAGGCGGGTTTAGAATTAATGACTTTTTGGGCATCTTATATTAAATAAAGACACTAGGCAGCCCTGGATTAATGGTCACCCCACACGCGACATTTGCGTGATTTGTGCCTCGACAACGCGTTACACACACATTGTTCCAGATTGTTAATTAATTTAAGCGTTGACCGCACACAATGCAGCTTAGTAACACTGGCGGAACAAACTACAAGAAAGAAAAAGTTATCCGAAATGAACGTATTTGCAATAATTCTCGATGAAAGTAATAATTACATACGTTGTATTGTTATTGAAAGTATATAGGTATAGCCATAGTATAAAGAATATTACGTATGTCTGTCTGTCCACTGTCTAACGTATCATAAACCACTAACATTTTCAACTTTTGCAGTACTCAAATAAACTATCAATCAATACCTGTGCCCCGCGGCTTCAGCGGATAATCTACTTCACATTCTAGGATTATAAAATTTCATCTTAATCCGTTTAGTATAGATTTTGTACCTAATTGGGTAACAAATAACAAACAAATATATCCTCACAAACTTTCGTATTTATATTATTACCAGGAAGTAGCATAGGATGTACAAATAAAATTATGCAATTGTGAGAGAGTTGTTCTTCCAGACACCGTTTTCATATGGCTAACAAAGAGAATGCAAGTAGGTATACCGTATGTACGACTAATAGTTATAAGAAGCGCAAGCCGTAACTTAATCAAAACAATTTATCAGCGTCCCATTCATTTTAAGGTTCGTGAGAGCGGCACTAGAAAACAATTGCCTCATAGCACCTCCTATGATAGCTATCTCCGACTGTACGGTTATATTTATGATAGAACATTGTCGTGATAACCGAGCTCTATTGCTTCAAATTAAACACATTAATCAATTAGCTAACAACGACCGCATGTCTCTTTTATTGCACATTCGTCGCTGCAATTAAGCATATTGTCGTTTTATATGCGGCACCATTTCTTGCTTTTTATTTTTGAGGATATTGAAATTTTTGTAGCGCAATTCATTTTAGCAACATTTTTAACTGCAGAGAAACCTTTTAAGGTCGTCAGGTATATAGGTACGGGCTACCTACAACAAGTTTACTCTGTATACCGTACATAGGTACGGTATAAAGAGTAAACTTGTTGTAGGTAGTCCGTCATTGAAGTCCGGTAACGGACCACATTGGTCATAAAGTTAGCTGTCCTATGGAATGCAAGGTTATTGATTCTTTTACACCTTTCTGCAACCTATTTGGAGTGTTTGCCTTTTATTTAAGCGCCGTCGCGTTGGGGAAAACCAAGACCTATCATTTAGAAATTTATTTAGCACCTCCAGTAGAATTTGGTTCCTGGAACTCTCAACTCCCAAGTAGGTAGATAATTTAAAGCACAGTTAATAGTGCGCAAGTAGACATCATCCGGTTTCCTGGGATGAATATTACTTTATATTTAGGGCGTGAAGTAATCGATCGTAAAATCGTGTGTCCAGTGTAAAAGTTCTCTGTATTCAACTCAGTTCACTATGAAATAGTCTTCGCTGAAACTATTTAGTCATGCATTGAATGCTGAAACGTTTTCTTGCTGGTATTACTTTTTCATTGTTATCTTTTTTCTCATTGTGTCTAGCTTCATTTTAACTTTACATAGCTTTCCGCTCAGGTATTGCCGGCGGTTTACCCATGTTTTGTGGGACTCATAAAATTATTTTCTCAGCGAGCACCTTGAAGCTACGAGGAACACGCGAGCCAACTTGTTAGTCCTGCTTATGAGCCTGGAGATATCGTGAGCCAATGAGCCAGTGGTATTTTGCTTTTCATAATATCATGTACTACAATTATATATAGGTACATAGATGATAAACATGCTTTATATTGCAGGTTACACTGCAAAATTCCCTTATAGCGGGTGTCGAGTGAGCGTCATGAAATATCAACCGCCCGCCGGAGGAATGGGAGCATTTTTTGTATCTACTTTCACCGGCCGATAGTGGAATTGTATCCGGTTCGGCGGTACCGTTCCGTTCTCGTGTAGGGTTACCAGCGCGGGTTTGTCGAGTGTAGTGGGAGGAGGAGGCAGGAACTCTGGATTTCTAAGTTAAAAAACATTATTATATAAGATGCAATTTGATTGTCAATAACAAACTATCTTTTAGACAAGGAAACACTACTACATATTTTTCAAAATCATTACTATTGAATCTATTTATTACTATTTATTTATTTTATTATTATTTATTTATTAGTATTTATCTTTCAATATGTGAATTTAATTGTCTTTCTGTCTTTCCCAAATGAACTAAGAAAAATCGAATGAAAAAACCACCGCCTCTGGAGCAGATCAATATTAACTCTATGAAGCTCAGATAAGATTCGATTTCTGAATGGCGCGCCACCGCAGCTTTAGAAGTATTTCGCAGTGTTATGGAATAACAGAGGTAATAATGTCAAGCTTTCATAGAGTCTCAGTGAAACTATGCACACTATTTAAGACCATGTTGTGAAATGAATTAAGTATTGTTCTGAAAACTATGTGACAATAATCTATTTAAAACATCCCAAGATCCCCATGCTTCGTCATCCTAAAAAAGTCAGAAGAGCACTTGGTCCACTTTAGTTTGCTCCTACCCGTTCTTTGCAAATATAATTAGTCAGGGCAACCCTATCTCGTATCGGCGGTATCTCGATCGGATTGCACATTTCGGGCTGCTCTGGTTTGACTTGTTCCTCGCAGACTCGATAATGTAATGGATAACGAGAGAACGTGTATGTGAACGTCGCGATAACATGCTCGATTCGATGTGTAAGCTTTCTGCAGGTTGCTACAGAGTACCGATTGGCGAATTTGCTGTTACAATTAATATTTTTATTAGCTGGAGAGGCCGGTAGGAGGTCCGGTTGATGGTAAGCGGTCACCTGCGCCCATAGACATGTATATCATAAGAAGCGTTATCGACACGTCGTTCGCCAGAAACAAAGGTCAATTCAAAGGTATATCAACATTTTTTTTAGGCTTTTACTAGCGGTTCAAAATAAATTAAGCTTTTAATAATAAAAGCTGCAATTTGAGAATGGAATGGAGAATGAAAATGAAATATGACTATATTAAATGCATAAAAGTTATGTCGTACTGAAAAGTCTCATAAAATAAATAAGTTTTAGTATGAAAGTTTTTGTCAGCTTGATTTATTATAAATATTTAGATAATACACTCGAGAGCAATGAATCCGGGTCACTTAAAGAATGTTAAAAATCTCGGAAACTAAAAATGATAGGTTAATGCAATAAATTGTATTTAATAGACAATGTAATACTCCTTAAATGAAAGTAAAAAAAATATGAGTCACCATACATTTTATTAACACAAAATTACATAAAGAAAAAAACTGCTGATCTCTCCTTAAAACAAAAATAGGAAACATGAAATTTTTGAACTTTATTACGATTTTCTTGAATTTTAATACTTCGTATTGCCTCCTCGTGCTTCCATTACTGCGTTTACGCGGTTTGGCATGCTGTACACCAAGTTCCTTATACGATTTTGGGGAATATTCTCCTATTCCTCTGTGAGAGCAATTTTGAGCTCACGAAGCGTGATTGGGGGAGGGTTTCGTTGTTTTACGCATCTGCCTAGCTCGTCCCAAGCATGCTCGATCGGGTTGATATCCGGGCTGCGCGCTGGCCACTCCATACGAGTAATGTTCATCTCTTGAAGGTAGTCATTCACAATCCTACCTGTATGAGGTCGGGCATTGTCATGCATAAATATAGCATCCTCACCTAAATTGACCATAAATGGACCAACGTGATCATTGAGGATTTCTTCCACATATCTTACGCTAGTTAAAGAGCCGTTTTCTATGATCACCAGCTCTGTGCGACTTTCAGAAGAAATTCCGGCCCACACAAGTACAGACCCACCACCTTAGGCTACTTTTTCTTCGATGCATGCTTGCTTGAATCTTTCCCCTGGTCTTCGATACACTCTGTGTCTTCCATCGTGCTTGTAGAGCATACATTTTGATTCGTTGGAGAACATAACTTTTGACCAATCTTCAATACTCCAATTTACGTGGCTCTGGGCATATCTTAGTCTCGAAATACGATGCCCACGCTCCAGTTTAGGGCCGTTTGCAGGTCTAAGGGGTTTTAAGTTAGATTCAGCAAGCCGACGTCTTACTGTCCATGCACTTGGGTTACTTCCTCCGAGGCGTCGAAACTGATTGGTGAGTTCAGTTCCTGTGAGAAAGCGATTTCGAAGCATGGTGTTCACCAAGTATCGGTCTTCTCGTGCTGTGGTACACCTGGTTCTGCCCGTTCCTGGTCTGCGTAGGTTAGAACCAGTTTCTTCGTAACGTCGGAGAACTCTTTGTACTGTTGACAGCGACACACCGACAGTCCTGGCTGTATCGCGCTGACTCCGGCCGGTTTCCAGCATTGTAAGTATTCTGGTGCATTCTTCAGGCGTAAGCGACATAATTTCAGCTTGAATAATGAATATAGAGCACTATCAACATGGTTTATGTACCCACATATAAGACAGATTACCAACAAAAGCAAAACCAAATGCTGTAATTTCGTAGTTCCATCTTCGAAAGTGGCCCTTTTTCAAATTTGATTTTTTATGATATAACTTTACAATAACTAAGAATTTTTAATACCTTCATTTAAGGAGTATTACATTGTCTATTAAATACAATTTATTGCATTAACCTAGCATTTTTAGTTTCCGAGATTTTTAGGATTCTTTAAGTGACCCGGATTCATTGCTCTCGAGTGTATTAGATTATATAACGCTTTATTGTCACACAACAACATGAAATAATTACAAAACAATACTTAAAGCTAAAGTGTTACAATGGGCGGTCTTATCGCTTATAGCGATCTCTTCCAGACAACCTTTGGATGAACAGGACTCAAAGAAACTGCTAGGACTCACGTAGTTGCGACTCTGCCAGTTGTCGCCGCGATCACGCAGCGTAAGCTCGCCCTGAAGAAGAGCATCGGATATGCTCGAAACCTAGGTCGACTAATTCGACAAACTACGTGAGTCCTAGCCGTTTTATTAAATATTTATAAATAAGTTTATTTGTTCATGTCATAAATATTCTTACCAAGTCAACTTTTCCCATCTAAGTTTTAAGATTTCATTCAAACTGGAAAACCTTATATCGGTCCGGTTATTATTGTATACATGAGCAAATAACAAATGATGTAGGTATAATAACTATTCCGCCTTCTTGGCGCTTCTTCCGAGACCTATATAAACATTTAAGTAGAAACATGAAGTCGGACACTACCTACGTTAAATATGTATGAAATGGTGTGCTTTAGACATCACAAACATCTGTTTCAGTAATAGCACGGGTTAGGGATAGAGCTTCAGTCCACGTGGAGCGAAATAGGTCGCAGCTAACTCTAAAACGGTTTCCTTACTATGAAATAGAAACGAATTACGCAACAATAGTTATTGGTGGCAAGTTGGTTATAGATTTTGAGAGATTAATTTGGAAAATTCATCGCCGGCCGTCGAGTCGACGTCGTTGCGAAAACAAAAATTTTAAAAGCCTTTTTATTAAGTTTAGATCATTGCTAATAGGCTAGCTACGTTTATGGTTGATACAAAACATTAAGCCATCATGCCAACGAAAAAGCTCAATGTGACCTCAAACCATTTTTTTAATTGCATCTTTTATTGTGCGTGCGATGGGTTAGTTATAATAATTATTTTAGTCGCTTGTCTGTCTGTTTGCTTTTAATAATATACCTTCATGTGCTCTAAACCGGAAGATCAGAGTGTAAGGAAGAAGCCCCTGTGACATGTACCTACCAACTCTACCAAGGCATAGTTCTGTACTATTTAGTATTCTGTGGCACGGCATAAGTTAGCATCAGCTAACTTGCTAGGTATATATAAAACGTTTATATCACTTTTATTGTACCTAATATCTATAAAGTGTAGGCAGAAGCTGTAGATAATAGCTTTAACACAATTTCTATACCACCCCTATGGTGTTGCCGACGGCAACAACCATCGATCGACATGGATGTCACCTTGGAAATAATTGATGTCAACCGGCAATGGTTACTGTTTGATGAAAATCGTTCATGTTTTATACAGTCCGGAGTGTTGGCGCCAGTTTTTTGTTATTCCCTAGTAGCTACGCTCCGCGGTTCCACCGGGGTTTCCCGGGATAAAAAGTAGCCTATGTGCTCCAAGTCTTAAAAAATCTACATATCAAATTTCATCAAAATCGGTTCGGTACTTTTTGCGTGAAAAAGTAACAAAGATCCATCCATACATACAAACTTTTGCGTTTATAATATGAGTAAGGATGATCGAGAAAACATGTAGGTATTACATTAAAGTTTCTGTGATTTAGTTGGTAAATAATAGTATTACCCAAGGTACTATTAAGTATTCTGTGGTATTACATACATAGGTAACCTAACGAGGTAGATATAAAAATATTTATAGAGTTAGTGTTCATCTTCATGGTCAGACAGATTTATTCATAGTCAAGCAGGAAGTCTAAAGAGACCAAGGTTCTAAACGCAAATGCCCAAACGAGTAAGGCGCCAGAATAGTTTGACTTTATCCTAAAAGCCTGATTTAGGGCAACCCATGCATAATAACAGCCTTCAATGAAGTAGATTCAATTTAAATAATAACAAAGCATCGAAAGTGTTTGTGGGAAAATGGGATGTCGCCAGGCGCCCACGGAGGCGGGCGCTACAAGTGTTAATTTGATGGAATAAAATAATACAGGCGCTATGGTGTGGGCGGTGACGTCAGCAGGCACCGAAAATTCGTCTAGACGCGGGTAATGACGTCATAGAACCTGGTTTACTAGACTAGGGCTGCCATAAGAGTCGTGGCGCCAACAGGACGTTTAAGGTAGATAAAACTGAGCACCCAAGAATTATCTTAGTGGCTCAACTTTTACTACAGAATAAATAAATGATCTTTTACTATTTTACATGAGCGTAATCGTAAAATAATTTTAGGCAAAAAGGTTTCAGTGAGCAGAAGTTATTTATTAAACTAACCAAAACGTTTTAAATTTGGTAGTGTTATCATTCTCCTGGACCAGATATCTCATTTAACCCCTAAGTATCCCCCACGCTGGGTTAACCAGCTAAACTAAACTTTACTGTCGATCCTACTCAAACCGGAACAAATGACTACACAGAATCGAGATCTTTCCAAACCGGGGTATATTTATTAATGATATCACATCACTGAACATTAAAGTTAAACTTAAGGCTCACTTCTTGCAACACATTGAATGTTAGGATCACTAAGAAATGCACTTACAAATTTTCTACCTTCATAGATAAAGTTATTAGATAATTGTGTTACCTAATATCGATGTAGACCAAATGTGGTATTGAACACAAACCTTAGTGGTTTACGAATGTTATGCTTAACTGAAAACAACTCTACACTCTACTTACTAAACCTAAACTAACTACTTACAAGGAGAAGCAATTGGACAACCCATAGACCATTAAAGGCCTATAATAGATAGCCCAAATGTTCCAACCCACTACCTGTTGGCAGCGTACCCAAGATCCTGGCAGTGTTGCCTCGTTGGATTGCAATACTGATACGTTGAGCCAAATAAGTCCCAGCATTTTGGTCAGGCGTCACATCGATCAGGCGCTCCGACAGACTTTTGAAAATACGATGAGCTTCCGGTCCCCACGGACCCAGTCTCCACACCAAACGGCTCAAATATGTAACCGCTACCGAGGTTAGCATACATATTTCCGGCGCTTGAGCTGCTCGGTCGAATTAGCCGCCGCGCCAACCTTATTCTGCGTCTCCGGAAGATGTGAAAACTTAACTTGTTATTTTATGTTATTTAATGAAAAAAAAAATTACAACCCTATACCAGGCGCAAAAGGTAGCTATGATTAAGAACGCTTATCGCAGAATGACGCGTATGCGTGGGATTTTATGAATGAACAAGTGCGTAAGTTTTACCTCATCGATCATCGAGATAGTAGACAATGGGTGCGAGATAACGTAGAAATACAGTTGTCAGTGATTCCAATGTGTCATGTTAGATCATTAGTCTGACTCCGTGGCGAAGCGATCGGGCAGGTTGCTTCAAATCTTATTCACCACTGAGGTTACGGGTAGGATTCCCGCGACGGGACAAATATTTGTGCACGTAAAAAGCGCTAGCATTTGTTTCGTGTCTGAGTGTTGTGGGACCATGGTCCCCGTAGTTCCTGGTTCTCTAGATACAGGAAACCATAGTTAGGGCAAAGATTACTAACTATTACTTAGGGGCCAGGATCTTATGTGATCGTTGGGCGTATTTATTTATTTATTAGTTGACAATTTCCCTTAGGAAGGTCTGTAGATACTCTGAAAGATATCTCTAAAGAGGGTCGGAGACGAGGTTATACCTGTTGCTTCCAGGCTGTTTTGGTAAACATTTCCCGCACTAACAGGCGCACTTTCTCCTTTCACACCGGTATTTTGCGTTTCTTACTCTAAAAGCAAACTTATAATTTGTGGTCGTTCGTCACAAAAACTGTTATTAAATATATTGTACATCGAACAAGATAACTCACAATTCATAAATCTGAAATTGTATCACACTCATTTTTCATAGCCTTACTACGCTACGAGTAAACGTTAAATAAATCAAACAAATAATTGGGTTGCGTCATTTTCGCAGTAATTCCACGTTCCATTGAGGATAAGGGTGCCTTTCCCGCCTCCGTCCAATTTTCCGGTTCCCGGCCTCGAAACCCGAGAGTACGAGGGCGACGTTAGGTACCCGGTCGACGCAACAGCCCCTAAGCACCTACTACGGCTTCTCTTTACTATGCATGTATGAGTCTGTAGGCGGTAGACGCAACAGTTTGTTTTCTTATTCAATTCAATTCAAAAGTTCTTTATATCAATTTTGTCGTCACAGCCGCACTTATGAACGTCAGTTATTACAATGACTCTACCACCGTATCGGAACAAGAAGCACTACTCAGAAGATACGGCAAGAAACTGAGGGACTTACTTTAGAATAGAAAACTCTTTATTGTATACCAATTTAAAGAAATAAACAATAACACAGTCCTTAACTATGGTAGTACAATGGGCGGTCTTATCGCTTGAAGCGATGTCTTCCAGACAACCTTTGGATGGACAGTATCGGAAGAAGAAGTAGTCGGCGGTGTACATAATCATACATACATGCTAATATTTACATTCTATTACACACAAAAACAAAAATAGAAATAAAAATAGGCTAATATATATTTATCAAAATATTATTCTAATAGATTCATTATTTACATAAAAATAATAATAGCAGTGTTAGTGGTAGGTGATGAGCCTTGACCATATGTTACCAATCCTATACAAATAGAATCATTTAATACAAGTATGTACTTTGAGCGAGTGTGGCTCAGCGGGAACCTGTGTGACTTACGATCTGACGCACCGGAGTTCGAATCCCGCTGGCCCCGCACCAATGACTCTCTTAAGTTATGTGCGAATTTAATGCTCTCTCTCAAAACGGTGAAGGAAAACATCGTGAAGAAACCGACGTGTCCAAAAATTAATAAAAAAATTCAAGGACATGTGACATCTACCTACCCGCACTGGGCCAGCGTGGTGGATTGAGGTCCATACTTTCACTATGGGTGTTGTGGGACCATGGTCCTCATAGTTCCTGGTTTCCTAGATACATGGAATCCTAGTAAGGGGCCAGGATCTATGCATGTGATCGTTGGGTGTTATTTATTACCTATTTATTATCGTTGTCTGATATAAAATGTCACAGAAAAATATTTTTTTCATTCGACATAAAGGATAAAATATTACTATGAGAGAAGGTCCATGTCCCAGCAGTGGGAACGTAATGGGCTGATTATGAGTATGTACTTATAGCATAGGTACATGTGCTATGTTGGTACAACATGTACTATATGTGTTATGCCAAAATATTAGGTAGGTAAATATGGATCAGGTTAGAGGGTACTATTATTTAATCTGTGGTGCAAAATGAGACGAGAACTTTCTGACACGTGGAAAGTCTACTTATAACGATGCTTGCACGTGGACGGGACTCGTACAGTCACCATCAAAAATATATTTATTTAATATATTTTTTTGTAAGCGAGCAAATAATACGAGCTAGTTGTTCGCCTGATGATAAGCGTCACGCTTGCCCATAACAATTGCAGTTCTACCACAGAATAATAAGGGGCAGAAGCATCACTCCGCAAAGAAATTTAAACAAATAGTAAATATGTATTTCATTTGGCAATAAGAATCGGCTACAAGTTCCAAAACTCATCTACATGGTACAGTCAGCATTAAATGACGATTCAATAACAAGGTAAGTATTTGAGGTTTTACTCGTGTCGTCATTGTTGCCAGCGAAATTGCAGGGCATTATGTGGCTCAACAGCTAATTGTCTCAGGGTGACGGGCGCAGTGCAGTGCCGCGCTGGATTTTGCAAAACAAAGTTCTGGGTGGTGCTATTATTGTTATGGGCTGGCGTATTGCTTACCATCAGGCAAACGTCCAGCTCGTCTCGTCATTCAGTTAAATAAAAAATAAAAAAAGGTCTCGTGTATGCGTGAGGCCTTCTGGGTAAGTGCCACCGCTTTGCCAGTTATTCTCCCGCCAAGCGGTAGTGTGCAAGCATTACTGTGTTCTGGTTTGAAGGGCATTGTAGCCAGCGAAAATACTGGACATATGAGACTTAATATCTGATGTCTCGGGATGAGCGCAATGTAGTTCTACGCAGTACTATGCATAGTATGAAAAGTTCTGGGTAGGACCAGGCCTAGCGCACTCCGCACTGTAGGTACGAAGCTACAAGTACATAGCCGGACACCGACGGCGGGTCGCGCGTCGTTACACGTAGCGCGTCAGAAGAGATAAGAGCTATGCGATAGAAAGAGAGGCGCTCTGTAGGTTAATATGACTGGTAGAAATGCAGCGCTACGCGAGCTGAACTGAATTTTATTGCGTCATAGCAAGAGGCGCTATTTGTTTAAATTTCTTTGCGGAGTGATGCTTTTGTCCCTTTGTATTCTGTGGTAGTAGGTAATATTGCCTGTATATTGTAGATTCGCTTAAAATGTTCGTGAAGTGTTTTTGATTTTAAATAGTGGCACAATTATCCGTAGCTGCGACGCGAATAATATATGAGATTATTGTTTCATGATCATAATTTCCGTAGCGCTTCTGTCAGCGAGTGTGGTCTCAGCGTGAAGCCGGGGGCGCGCCGCGTGACGTCACCCGCGGCGTCTTGTCGTCACTTCCTCCCACCAGCTCCCACGCGGATTAAACCGCCATTTTTCTCAATTTTCCGCCATTCCACCCTTCACGCCATTACGCCGTTCCGCCACCGCCGCCTGGGCCCACTGATAAGACGCGTGTAGCGCGTAAATTCAATTTCTTACCATTCACAGAACATTTTATTTGTAACATGTCGTGTCGTGAATTGTCTTTTTACTTCTATTTATTATTCAGGAGCTTGTTAAAAGACATCGACCGACGTCGAAATATTAATCATTAATTAAAAGTGTAGCTTACTAACAATATGCAAACAAACAAGGACAGCAATAGATTGAATCAATCTTTCAATTAAGAAAGTCGCAGTAAGCCTTCCGCAAGGAACCATCTACTCGTGGTGTTCCATGCAAAATCAAAATGTCGCTGCGACTAAAAAAGTAGAAATCAAATTATAAGTTTGTATAATGAGTATGTATCTAATCCATGTAAATATTCTAATTAACTTACACCGACCAAAACAAACAAGTACAAAAGATTTACGTTGCTTGACTTACATAAGCATTGTTTCGTCCACCCAATTATCTGGCAAACAGGATTACTGACTACCGCTGCTAATGACATTAGCAGATTTACCTATCCGTTACGTAGTACCTACACAAATTGCACGGTTACTGATGCCATGCAAATGTGTGTATTACATTAAAAACACATATTGACATAATAATTACTATTTTTTATTATATTCGTGAAGTTCGTGAGCAGTATAATTATTATTATTATTTCAGATAAAAATCCATATTACACATTGTATCAACATAAATAAAATTAATTTCAAACAATTCAAATTAAATTACAACATATCACATTAAATAAACAAAAACAAAATTAAAATCAGTCAAATCAAATTAAATTAAATCACATAAAATTACATTAAATAAACCAACTCAAACCAACTCATAAGTAGATTGTACTGTACGTTGTGTATTGTACGTGGATTTTGATTAAAGATTACGAAATGATAGCCACATACAAATAGATTAAAGACCCGTTTTAGCGACGACGAATTTCAAGTCCTACGTGCTCCGTCTTATTGCCATATATAAGGGGATGTGCCTGGTTCCCGAGTTTTAGCCCGAGGGCATAGTGTTCCGGCGCTACAGTCAGGCTAAACCGAAATGCCCCTTTACTTAGTGTTAGTTTTTTATAATTTGTATGTATGCTAGTCTGTAAGGTACATATTTTATGGGCCTTTGGTACTTTTAATTGTATTATTAACTAACTGTATTATTGCCTGAAATAAATGAATTAATTATTATTATAGCACAGGTAACATCGGATTTATCATTGCAGATTCTGATATATTAAGAAGTATTCAATCACAAAAACTACTGAACTGATTTTGATGAAGTTTTGGCACAGAACCAATGATATAGGTAATATGAAATTGGATACATGTTATCCCGGAAAACTAACCATGCGGGTGAGACACGGTACAGGTGTTTTTTATAATTATTAAAATAAAAATCAGTAGTCATTTCTATCTATTTTGCGATCGATTTTGACTCCTGACACGAATTCCGAGTAGGTAAAATATTTCATTCTGAATTCACAATTATGTACAAATATATAGAATGATAAAAACTAAATATATTAAAAAAAATGAAATTAAATATAAAACACAGAAACACAGGTCACCGTCCGCGGGCAAGGTGCTCAAAAAGCTGGCAATGTTACCTCGTTTAATGGCCAGACTAAATCGTTGGCCGAGGTAAGCGCCAGCTCTTTGGTCACCTGTTGAATCTGATTGTTGTTCTGAATTTTAAATCTATGTTTATTGAAGTAGTGCAAGAAGTTGACTTTATAATATACTCCTGCTTATATTGTGTGTGCCTAAATTAAATCAAACACGAATAGTTTTATAATAACGCCCTTGTATGCAAAACAAAGATAGCGCCACCGAACGATAAGACCGCAGGAAGGAAGCCGATTTATCAACGGAAACTCATCTCAGTACTATAACAACAATAAATTAAGCCAAGAATTTGTATAAGATTTAATTAAATGATTCAAATGAACTATACAAAAAAAATACACTACACTTTAGTCAACGTTGATTTTTTTTTACTGTAAAGACTGTATTGAAACACACAGATAATTAAAAAACAAACAAAAACGCTGATAATAAATAATTTATTTTGTAACGTTAAATAACAATGGTTGACAACATTTGTCAAAAATACTGTTTATCAAGTGAAACAATTAAGGTGTCCGCGCACTATATAGTTCATTAATGTGGACCTAATAAAAAGTAATCAAATCGATAATCGAAAATTGTCGTCTGGTGAATGAAACCAGAACAATTTTGTACAATACCTACTTCTTAAACCAGCGTCGGGTGTCAATACTAACATCTGACATTTGCGCGGAGTGAAAACCCCTTTAATAATTATGCCTAAATTAGGCATAATTATCTCTTCATACTGTTTATATATTTATTTTTTCTTTTTATAATTATGTTTTCCTGTGTTTCTTTATTTTGTTATGATTGTGGTCGTCAAATAAATGTTTTTTCTTTCTTTAGTTTTTTTCACGATCGCGGTTTTCCAATCATGTACCTTATTTGCGAACAAACCACATGCATTCAACAACGTATGAATCGACACAAACACCTGTAAAATTAATTACGAAGTAAGATAATCCTTTTACTGACATGTTTTCGAAATACTATCAGGTTTCCACAGCGGGGATTTATGGTAAATTTCATTCGCCTCCATCACTGTATGATAATGATAACGGCGCACGCCTTGCCTTACGTAACTGCGACGGTTCCTGCGATACAGACCAACCCACAGTTTTTACACTATAATTGATGCAAACAACTTTTTTTTCTGTTTTTTTAGACGCGGGTCACGTAGGCGCATGTAACGCGCGCACACATCCCTGATGAATTTTAGTAGCGCCAGGACGGGAATTTCGGTTTAAAACTTTACGATTCGCGTGTCGTCTGACTACTAATTGGTTCCCGAATTTATTGAAGCCTTCAAGAGACACGATAAATAAATATCTCAGCTTTCGCTGTCAGTTCCAATTTTAAACTAGGCGTATCATGCGTCAGCGCCAAAATGCTTTATAGGCGTCTAAATGGTAATGCAAAACAGATTTGATTAACACCACCTAGCAATAAACAACACAGTCGATTAGAATTTTAATCAGGAAACGTTTGTTTATTATTTTTATTGTCATATTTATTGTACGAGATAAGATGGAGGGAAATGTTGCAAGGAATGTAATTGCTCAATTAACATGCGTCGTCGTCGTATCTAGTGAGGTATGTATATATATATATATTTATATAGATAAATTTATACGCGTGTACGTTTGCACCAACTGCCCCAGATTGACAGCAGCCTGACATTGCGCCAGTTACAGCTATATCTGCTTACTACTGTGATAAAGACATGTTATATGAGCCAACGCGTATTTGGAAATGGCATGAAAGTCATTTGAGATTTGACAGACAGAGTCTGATATTCAACGCAAATGAATTTGGTAAGAGCCGGGGAAAGGTGCTCCGAGACAATAAATTGGGTTTCCATTTGCCAGATAAATAATGTGTGGGAGGAGGACACAGAAATAGAAAAGAACTTTAACTGAAATACAATACCAGTCAGTATTATTTTAATCAGTTACCTACCTAGGCTAAACGTATAAATAATAATTGTTACACACGGTCCTACTTAGATACTTGTAAAACGAGTACGTAAGTACTTGCTAACTAGCAACAATTTTTTTTTGCCATACATGACCCGCTCAATAGCGACAAAGATCAATCATTCATCTAACGGTAACGACAAGCCCAAAATGCCTGATACTACTTGACACTCGTCTACGCAAAAAAGTAACTTTTAATGACCCGCAAGGCTGCGTTTAATCAGACTGAGGTATAGGCATTCATGACGCATCAATCACATTTAGGAAAAGAGGTTTTAGTATTCAGTGTTAAGGTGGAGAATTGTTTAGCATTGATTGAGACAGGCATTTGTTTACGGATGAGTGTGCGTCCAGCTATTGGCATAATTTCACATTCATTCCATTGCCGTGTCGGTACGTGATGGTCCCAGTAACGGGGCCGTGAGAAGCGCGCATGCGGCACATGCCATCATGCCCAATATGTCAAATATGCAATATTGTACGCATCAGCGGCATAACAATCCCAACTATATATCACACCTAGCGGCTGACACGTAGGATTCAACGTACGGGCGTGAATTCAGCTGAATAGCGGATATTAATCAGAGAAAGTCGTAACTGCAGTTACGAATGACGCTTGCGCAATCATCTAAACAGTATTCAAAACCTTAAAAGCACGTTTGCAATATGCAGAATGTTTTACTTCATTGACATTTTCCGCAATAGAGTTGACTAAGACTCCAAATCTGACTGTCGCGTCCGACCGACATATATTATTTGCTATTTGGATCAATATATGATGATTTACAAAGATTAAAGACACACACAACTTATATATTCTAGGCTTATTTTAAGCTGGTTTATTTCAAGAAATTATTGGAAACGAGTTCAACGATTGGCCAACTGCCGGATTGTTATTCCACTCGCGATGTTTTTAATCGCCGCTCATTACGAACAATGAGGGAGTGATAGGCACAATAACTTGTTTGCATACGGATATTGTCACCATTCAACTGTAGAAAGAACTGTCTAGTTATTTTCTTTTTTAAATATCAGCTACTTATTCGGTAGTTGTATAAATATAATAGAGATCTTCAGCATCAGCTGTTTCATGAATCATGTTAGTGATAATCTAAGTATACCTGTTAAATAATATGTCTATGTATTATAGTTATGACCTAATTAGGTATATTGTTTTTATTATTTATTATTCAGTTTGTCCGTCTTCTGGCCCTGAGAGGCTTTAATTTATCAGATTAAGTTGGTGTCTCGTTAATGCTAATAAGCAATCCATGCAATATTAATATTTACCGTTGCATCGATTAGTCTAACATGACTTACGAAAAGTAATTAATGTAAAATTACCCTCTTCACATTAACTTCTATTCTTAGAAGTTATAAATCTATAAGAAGCATTTGTTTGCAGAACGTAAATCATAACATAACTCACCGGAGACGTTTTGTTTGCGCAGGTAATGTTCACATATTTGATTAGGTACTAATTTTTTCGAGTTGAATGCTTAAACAGGTTTATTTTTGAAGGTGCTGTTATTTAAAACTTCATTTATGATTAAATGAGAACTGACTCTCCAGTTTACGTTATCGATATTAATAAAAAGCGTAAGGTATCGATCGCGGTTACATTGACGATTGCAGAAATACCTCATTACATTCTTGAAAGTGGCGTTTCTCGAGGCAAGCGATGATATAAATATTTATCATAAAGTCTTATCTGAACTTTAAAGCCTGACAGAATAAATATAAACTGAGTCTATAAATTTACGGTAAGATCTTAATTCGCGTTGTGTCATAAAATCAATCAGCATACACGAGACAAAAAAGATCCGACTATTCTGCTTATATTATAAATGCGAAAGTTTGTGGATGGATGGATGTTTGTTACTCAATCATGCAAAATCTACTGAACGGATGTTAAGGAAATTCGGTATGTAGGTACTTTAGGTCCTGGAAGTGGACATAGTATACTTTTAAATCATGGGAAACCGCGGGTGAAACAGCGGGGCGCAGTTACTACATTATAAGTCATGTGTAGTTCATGGATGCTTTTAAGGGCCAATTAATTAAGAAGTAAAAATGGGCCCCAACCTGTCTTGCTTTACCATGTCTACTATCTCTTTCTATCATGGTATTTGTGTCCAACGGGACGTTGTCAGCGTGCCAGTGCATCAAGTGATCGCCCTTCACAATTTGTATGCAATTCATGTAAACGTCAAGGCCTATTTTCCTATAGAAAGATACAACAGACTTATTAGTAAGTAGGTTTATTTCGGTTCTCTATTTATTTGCCTTATGCATTTAATTTTGTTCGATAATTCGATTATGTTATGAGTCAATTTACAATAAATTCAGAGGTTGTGAATTAAACGGTACATAAATAAATTCAAACTCTAAATAATAGACGATTTATGCTTAAGTTAATAAAACAAATCTGTATTTTTTTGGATCATAAAATAATAGAATCTTATAATATTTAATATTTCATAACAATATCCAAAGACGTCACCGTATTTACATTCGTCCTTAGCCATTGACAGTCAAAGGACAATTACAGTAATAACGGAACAATAAGTCGACATTGTACGACAACCCTGAGGAGAACCGCCGAGACTGAAATAATTCAGTAAAGTCGTGACTAGACTGATTGCTGGCTGAACTGACCAGACATTTCTCGTAACCGGCAAACAGGAAAACCAGGCAATCAAAATTAAATAATAAAAAATATAAATTTCTTAATAGTATAGATATATAATACGTTGCGACTTTTACCACTGTTTGTAACGTCGTATCTTGGTAGTTGACTTCTTCCCAGTTTTATTCTGGCTGTTGTAAATAAAGTAAATTAAATTCAGTTAGTTGTATCAGACCCTGGACTTCAAAGCAAAACTGTTAAAAGCAATAACAAAACGATGTTATACAGTCAGGGCTTGATGCGAAATATCTTAAGTTAAAACAAGTTTAAATATAACCAGGTTACGGCCATTAAATACTGGTTTATGCAACTATAGAGTGACGCAGTGCGCGATTAGGTACTCTTCAAATAAAGTGCAAAAGCAAAATTCTAAATTTCTTTTATTTATTTCGGCATCACAGATGCTCATAAGAACGTCAATTAATGCAAACCCACTAGAAAGGTACCCAGAAGTTTTTTTAATGCCACTGAGCGATAAGACTATTGCAGTCAGTAATAGCTAATTGTCTCAGGGTGACGAGCGCAGCGCAGCGCCGCGCAGGATTTTGCAAAACAAAGTTCTGGGTGGTGCTTTTACAGTTATGGGCAGGCGTGTTGCTTATCATCAGGCAAACGACCAGCTCCTCTTGTCATTCAGCTATATAAAAAACTACTTTTTGATGGTTGAATATCTGGCAGGTGTGGTTCTTCCCAAGGCAGACTCTTCAAGATGAGGTCCACTACAGCAAGAAACTGGGGCATACGCTCGAGACTCAAAGGAGGCATCAGTGCAACCATCTATTTGTCTTGTCCAAGGCTACACACGTCTCAGCTTGAAGGCTTCGTGAGATACGTGAGAGCTTACGAACAACGGGGACATTTCACAGCATATTGGATTTATACGTGCTACAAGCCTTGATAATTTTATAAAAAACCGGTCAAGTGCGAGTTGGTCTCGCGCACGAAGGGTACCATTATCTATAAAAACGGCAAAAATTGTTATAGCGGCAACAGAGATACATCATCTGTGAAAATTTCAACTGTCTAACTATCACGGTTCATGAGATACCAACCTGGTGACAGATGGACAGACAAACAGACGGACAGCGGAGTCTTAGTAATAGGGTCCTGTTTCACCCTTTGGGTTTACCACATTTTAAAAATAACAATGAGCTTTGAAACAGGGTTCTATCGCCGACAAAGATAAGCCGACATTTTAATACAGCACAGATAAAAAATGAAGCCATTAGTGTAAATGGTGCGTTATCCTCGTTTTTTTATTTCGAAGCTTTCCTTGTTACTTTGACCCGTAAAAATAAGTCTGGGTTTGCGTTGGTTGGCAGCTTTGTACATTAATCAATTTAAACGCATTTAGCCTTTATAGGTATGAATAATTTTGTTATTGCATCCGTAGTTAGTCTCTGTACCAAATGCTTTTAATCGCTACGAAGGCATTGCCATCATAAATGCAATGCTAACTACAATTTCACCGAAGAATGTGAATGTACGCTTCAAGAAAGTGACTTACATTTGCATCAAACGAAAGTTATCTAAACCATTGCCGCCGTCATAAAAGTGACTTATTTACAAACAACAAAGAGGAAAACCGCAAAATTCTTAACAACAAAGTGGCACAACCCTATTCGACAAAGTGAGTCGTGATAACGATAACAGTAAACTATCGATTCGATATGTAACGGTACTGCGAACAATCAGCGACTGGCACAATACTACTGTTTAGGAAATGAAAACTAATTTCAATACAATAGCCCTATATTTAGTTCTTGGAATATTAATTTCAATGATATAATGTCGTCACCGTTTGAGACTTCCTCTTAGTTATGGGCTTGAGATAGTAACTATAAAATATTTAGACTAGCAAAGTAACGGATGGTTAAGTACCTATAACCTAAAACATACATACTTCCTAAAACATACATACTTCCTATCCTGTGGGTATTTTGCCTAAACTTGAACCTAGGACCGAAACTGAAATAGGTATGACTTAATTAACAGAAAGCCAATATTTCTGTTAGAAAACTTACGTACTTATAAATTAATAACATCACACTTATATCATAAATGCGAAAGTTTGTTTGTTAGTGTGTTAGTGACTTTGTTCCCTCTTCGTGCCACAACGCGAACGGCTGAATAGATTTGAGTATAATTCAGAATGGAGATGCGCGGCAAGTTAAATAACACGTAAATATAAATTTATAACTCAGGCCTTATTTTACCCATAAATTATGAATAAAATAATCAATCTTTGAGAAGTTAATATTTTTAATGTCTACGGCTATTTTCTCTTAAAAGAATTAAACCGTTTGAGATGAGAATGAATTAGTGTAATGTAGCAATTGTTACCCAGAAAGAACACATGAGCAAAGTGTCTTCGCCTTAATAGAGACAATAAGAAAAGTGTTAATGGACACATTCTTAATATTATGCTATGTATCAGTTTAAGTTCAATTTAAATTACTTATTAGCTTAATTATATGGCTAGATTGTAATACAAATAGGAAGCAGCGTTATTTATGATGCTTCCTAGAATAATGAAAAAAAAAACGGTTATTTTCGCCTCGAGTTTTCTCATGCGCGTTTCTAACTGAGCGTTTTATTTTCTTTGAGTTATTGTCAACACATAAAATGCTAATAATAACGTCACGTCTGTATGCTTCCGGCACAAAGCTCACGAGAACGCAATGCCGAGAATGCAAGCTTACTCATAACGCCAAAGTAAGCGAACGGAATAGTTTACGAATAGTCGAAAGTAGGGGAATGTGGACTGAATTCTTACCCAGATTTTGGGTGACATCGATGCATTTGTTACTGTGACACGGAATGACGACTTACCTGTGGAAAAGAAAAGAGATCATGTAATACAAGTAGGTAGTGTTTTGTCGAATCAAAAATAGAAATTTATAAAAATTACTAGCGAGGACCATATGTCCTTCTCCTGGACCAAATTTCATTCCGTTCAGTAGTTTTTGCGTGATTGAGTAACAAACATCTATCCATCCATCCTCATTCCCAAAAACTGTCGCATTTATAATATTAGCAGGATAAAAACTCGAACAAAATAAATATAACAATAAATAAACATGGCAAAATAATAAAAAGCTTGTAAAAATATGCCTATTTTCGTTTTTCAAAAAAAAAAATTAAAGTTTGTTTTCTCCTTGTATATAAAGTATGAATGCAACAATGTACAAACATTTCAAAAATCTTTGATGTTTTTACGCAACGTTCAATCTATATACGTAGAATTTTTACGCAACGTTGCTTCAAATGTTAATTAGGTAGCTGGTTCTGAGAATGGCAATAGCTTCTAAATATCGAGTATGCATGATATCATGCACCGGTATGTCGAGAGACCTTTACGGCGGCTTTCACTCGATCTAGTTGGTAAACCTATTGTGAAGGACAATGGTGGTTTTCCACTTTCACACGCTTGCGCCCGCTTCATCTGACGATGATCTATGAGTGCCGTGACGCAGACCGCATCTCAAGTGATGTCTGGATGCCAGAAAAAAATCTGATAAGATAAGATTTCAAAAAGGTCAGATAAGGACTTCAAAATAATGTCCTCTAAAGTAGTCTTTGTTTTGGTGATTGTGTAAGAAACATTCAATAAAATATACCTATCTATACTTCTACACCAATATTATAAAGAATCTGTCTATACTAATATTATAAAGAAGTAAAATTGTAAGTGTGTAGGAGGTATTCTCTGGAACAGTAGTGGAAAACAATTTTCAAAATCGGATCTACTGATCCGATTTTGAAAATTCTTTTACTGATAGAAAATACACTATCCTTGAGTAACATAGGCTATATTTTATTTTGTCGACGCGAACGATATCGCGGTCGGTAGCTAGTAATATTTTAAAGATGTAAATTGTTTGTATATATGTATGTTTGTAGGGGATAATCTCTGGGTTGACTGATTTGATTTAGAAAATTCTGTCACTGATAGAAAGCTACACAATCCCAGAATAGCATAGGCTGTATTTTATTATGTCGACACGAACGAAGTCGCGGGCGGTTGCTAGTACATAATTATTGTAAAGTTTCATAAACTACAAGTAGGCACTAGTTTAATTGAGTCGACTCATTTTAATTCTACATAATTACGTAAACCTTAAAAAGGTAAAAAGGCCCATAATCAAAAAAGGCGAACATTCGACCGAACCATGAAACTTGAACGTCGCAAGTACGTAATCGATTGTAAGGGTTCGCCCAAAAACCCGTTCATATCTTTAGTGATCCGTTTACTTTGCCGCAATGATAGCGAGTGAGTGAGCCTAAGTGCAGGTGCGCGCCAGTTGTCCTTCGCACTTCACCAACCCTGTCGGCATTCCTGCCTTTATGGTCCCCATCCACTATAGATTATAAAAAGTAAAAGTGGCAGACTTGTCTTGTGTAGGTTATGGTGTACTGAGTTAATGATCCCTCTTTTACAAAACGCAATGCTCCTGATTGTAATATATGAAGCATTAATGAATGCAAAGCGGAACACCTTCAGCATAACCCGACTTAAACATGCGAAATGTCTACTGTTTTTAACGCCTAACAATCACATACTAACTAGGATTTTCTCCTGGTTCCCAACTAGGATTTCCTGTATCTAGGGAACCAGAAACTACGAGGATCATGGTCCCACAACATCCAGACACGAAAAAAATGCTTGCGCTATTTTTCTGTGCACAAACATCTGTCCCTTCGCGGGAATCGGACCTACAACCTCAGTGGTGTATGAGATTTGAGCCAACCTGCCCAACCTCTTCCGTTCTTCGTTCTTCGTTCCCCCAATGGCGGTCCCACCCGTGTCGTTTCCACCCGGTCTTCGAAAGCCCCGATACATTTTACTAAAAAATTGCGACTGACGCTAGCGAATTAAGTACCAATACTCAAATATTATTAGTTGTTATTAGTTGGGTATCTAGGCCACGTCTTAAGACATGAAAGACACCAACTACTCCAACTAATTATGATGGGCAAGCGACGCGTTGGAAGAAGAAAGAAATCCTGGTTGTGAAACATCCGCGAATGGACGAGCATTGCCAGCGTAGAAAATCTGTTTCGCTTGGCACAAGATAGGCAAAAGTTCGGAGCTGACGGCCAACCTCCAGTAGTAGAGGCACCATAAGAAGAATAATCAAATATTACTTACCTATAGATCTATCTCTTGTAAAGGCGGACGATATACAAAAGTACAAAACACTTGGTTAGTAACCAAGTTCATGAACCCTTGGCTTGTTAACTTACACATAAGATATTCGTTGATGCGAATTCTAGGAAACTATATAGATTTCTCAACGTTTTTCGCTAATGAAGGCATGTTTTTATAACCCAGTTGATCGACAAACATTTGCAATATCATCAGATGTGATTCAGCATTTCGACAGAGCTAAGTACGAATCGATGTTTGAAACTTGTGATTGCTTTGCAATTAAAAAGGAAATAAATAGGTCGAAAGGTCGTCTGCAAAGGCCTTTCAGTCTGGTTCTCTAAATGTCAAGAATATAAATATAACTTGACATGGGGACGATTCTGTGTTGCATTCTCTAAACCTAAATTTAACTTAAATATATTTGGTATATTAGGTTCCGCGTTCTCTAAATTTAAAAAACGTTTGACAGCGCTAAATATAAGTATTTTATATAAACTTACGTCAAAAGTGATAGATAGTCACTTAATCACACTTATTATATTATATTATATTGTATTATCCGAAGTTTGTTAGTGTGTAAGTGTTTGTCACTTCTTCACGCCGCAACGGATGAGTGAAATTCGTAATGGAGATAGCTTATAAGCTGTATCCTGGGTTTATCCTGGATTAACACATAGGTTCCTTTTTATCCCGGGAAACCGCGGTGTGCAGCTAGTTTTTTTTATAAAAGCAGCTGACGAGTACAGCCTTTCAACTGTTATCCATTTATATCACCTCCATATGAATACACATGAATATAAAATACGAACGTTCTGCACAAATTACCAGTAAAAAGTTAAATTCGGTGGCCCAAAAAGAAACTCGCTTTCACAAGAGAACGTTGATTTAGGATTTCAGTCACGCCAGTGCACGCTCGCTGCAAACTGTTTTGATATCTCTAATGTAATGTATTTTAGGGGTAAAACTGCTAACACGTTTAAGCAATTTAAGCAGAAAGAAGTTTTGCTCATGAAAAGTTTTCATCATCATCATCAGCCCATTACGTTCCCACTGCTGGGACTCGGGCGTTCCCTCCTAGAGAGAGTGGGCCATAACCCACCACGCTGGCCCAGTGCGGGTTGGTGGATGTCACATGTCCAAGAATTTTTGTGATTAATTCTTGAACATGCCGGTTTCCTCACGATGTTTTCCTTCACCGTTTTTAGAGCGAGTGTTAATTTCGCACATAACTTAAGAAAGTCAGTGGTGCGGGGCCAGCTGGGTTCGAACTCGGGTGCTTCTGATCGAAAGTCGCACGTGCTCCCACTGAGCCACACTCGCTCATGAAAGGTTTTCATAAATTACATTATTTGTATTTAAACAAGGTACAGAGGGGAATAAGGTAAATTGTCAAGAATAATTTGCCTATGAGTGCAGGCAACGTGCGCACACAGATATTCAAATATTTTTACTTATTTTTGCTAAGACTCAGAATTTTATAAGACAAGGGAAATGACAAACAAGAATATTGCACAACTGCAAGCTAATGCAATTTTAAGTTGTCGTCATTTGGCAACGCGATCGTTATCAATGTTTGTGATAATCTTTACACCTTGAAACCCGTGGGAAGATGAATCGCATAAAGAATAAAATAATGACAAGAATGACCTTTATCCTAAACAAATGACAATTAAAGGCCACGCTTTCATAATCTTTTATTTGATTTCAAAATACCAGTATCCACCTAGTTCGTGTTATACGAGTACAGTTTGGACTCGTTTCAATTCGTATTTTTAAAAAAATAGAGAAAACGCTCCATTAAAACAGTAACACTTGATTAAATTTCTCATAAAGTTTTATCGATTAAGAAAAATCGATTCCAATTTACGACTATGTTATTCTAAAGAGATGATTCTGATGCTTTTACAATCAAACATCGGGTATCTTACGTCATAAAACATACCTGTTAGCACAGAATACGCAAGAGTACGTGTTATCAAAGAGTCCATGTGAAACCGGTTGGCTATCTCGTACTTCTTACTTGCTTGTGTAAAGATACTAAATTTGGAGTTAGCAGAACCGAGTCGATGATCCCTCGGCATTCAAGGACGCGGCGGTGACGTGACAACGTGCCAAATTATAATTTCGATGGAGTTTGTCAAAATATCATAAACAAGAGGCCCCTTTGAAAGATGGAAGCAATTTACATCAGTATTCATCACTGTTGTTTACAGATTGCCTCTTGAAGAGTTTTGTAGCACTCTTTGATGGTTAATAGATACAAGTTGGTGTTTCTGAGTCCATTTGGTGACAGGTGCTGCCCCCTAACCCATATGCCCCTCAAGCGCCATCGTGTATCGTGTTGAACTCAAATTAAGGTATAACTTCACTGCGACTAATGAGATACGGTCTAATTATTGTCGATTCAAGCAAGAAATCGAATTAATCTCATTATACCAAAATACGATAACTACAAGTTAAAATAAACTTAATGAGACAATATATGGCCCCATAAGACTTTGTCGCAGTGAATCTACACCCTAATCTGAGCTCAACACGATATACGATTGGCGCTTGAGGCACATATGGGTACGGGGGCTGGTTTGGTGACGCATCATTCTGATGTAATATTAACTAAACATAGAATGTTTGAAATGAAATAAGTTTATTGTAGCAAAAAACATACTTAACTAAACAAATACTTAACTAAACATGAATACTAGGTATTTACTTGATATTCACTTGGTGTTTTTACTTGAAATGACAGTGAGAAGCTATTCATTTGCATTAACAAAGTGTTCGTCTTTTCTCTATGTAAAAACTATCGTCTCTATCAATATCGACATAAAGAGACATCAATTCGCGAAGCTACATTCTTGAACTATCTCTTGAGATTAAAGAGCGATTAGAACAGCTCATTCCACCCAATTGAAGTGGCATAACACGAATAAAACAATCGATTCGTGTCGATCGATCAGATAGTAACAACTAAAAAAGAAGTGTTCGACCAATACAATCGTCGTTTCGTATTAAGAAATCCAGCAAGTTATCTAGTGATGTAACATCTAGGTAACTATGCGCACTACTCACAATGTAATATGCACCACACATTCAGCATTATGCACAAATGCAATCCAATATTGGCAGAAACTTTTGGTAGCTTTCCAATAGTGCAATAAACTGAGATTAATTTTGAATCTCTTGGGAAGAGATGATCTAGATGTACCGCTGCTTTACAAAAGAAAAAGACGCCCGTTTTTGGAGAATCGCTGCAATCCTAGTTAACATAAACACCTGCTTGTGCAATGATTGGCAACCTCATCCAAGATAAAGGTATCAGAGGAGCTTATTCCGGCAATAACTCAAACAAAACAATCGATTCGAGTCGATCGATCAATCGGATAGTAATAAAGAGGAGTTCGATTAACACAATAATCGATTCAATTAGGAAATCCAGTTCTAGTGATGCAACATCTCTAGGGTGCGCGTGTATGTAGGTAAGCCAGGATGCAAGTATGCGATGCAATATTGGCAGAATGTTTTGGTGGCTTTCCAACAATGCAATAGCAGGTGATTTGTATTCTTATTGTTACGTTGGACGGAATAAGCAGGTGGTCGAGCTTTTATGGAATTCAGTTAAACAGTAAATGTATATTTGGATATTGGCCTGGAAGTTTTTTCAACCGGCTTCAAAGACTTCTTGGAGGAGGTTCTCAATTCGACGGTATGTTTTTTTGTATGTTTGTTATGCGATTACTCCGCCAATTGTGAATAGATTTTGATGATTCTTTTTTTGTTTGGTAGGTCATACTTCAGAGGTGGTCCCATATAAATTTTATAGAAATTGATTTAGCACTTTTTGAAAATAAATAATAGAACAAAATATATAAGTTTAGTCTTGAAGTCGGTTCTTGTTTTTATCTAAAAATTAATTATTTATATACATATATCGTTTGATTTTGCTACTTAACATTTAATTAAATGGTTTTGTTCATTTGTGAAGCATACGCTCTTATAATAAAATACGTTCAACTTCAATAAAGTTAATGTATTAACGCGTCCATTGTTCGATAACACGGTCTCATTAGTAATTAGCCATTTCGCGGTCGTTCTCACTTAATTCTTTGTATTTTATCGAGCTTACTTAGTGCCGATATAAACTGTTCCTGTTCCTACGACTCAATCAAAACGAAGTAATTAACTTAATAATTTAATAACAGCTAGATTCCCATTATTATTGTGCTGTCGTGGGTTTTTCTTCGGTAACTTTGGATTGCGATCGCGACACATAATAATAATATGTCGCTTCGAATGTGAACGGACACTGAAGAAGTTATTTTTCTTATGATATTGTTGTCCCGTCTGTTTGTTTATATAAACATCAGTAAAAGATAATCTTGAGGAATTTCCAGTAAAAGTGTATACGTAGGTATATAAAGTGTGTAATAGTGTATATAAAGAAATCTACTTTTGACTCATTTCTGGGTTTGGAATTCTGTATGTTAAGTTTACCACGTTTTTATTAAGTCACCTTCTTGTTTGTCTGTCTGTCTGTCGTTCCGGGTGGAAACTTGCAAGTCAAATTTCGAGCACTTCCCGATTAGCTATCCGGCTGAAACTTTCAGGGTAGCTCACAACTCGATGACAATGCATTAAAACATTGTTTTTTTTAATCTATCACTTTCTTGTTTTCCTTTATTATGATTTGGCGCTGGGAAAATATTGTGTATTGACAGCGGTCAGTTCGTATAGCGAGGTGGGCTGATGACATAGTAAAAGTTGCCAGTAAGAGGACAAGATAGACAGAGAAGATCAATTCCATATGATCATTATCATCATCAGCACAAATCTCAGAACAGGGATGTATGGCGTATGAGGGAGTAGGCTTAAGCCCTCCAGTGGAAGCAGATGTGTGCTGATGATGATAATGATCATATGAAATAAAGGTACTGTAGTCTCAACATATCAGGTAAGACGTCAAATGGTTAAAGAAATTTACAAAAGATTTACGAATTCCGGAACGGAAATAGGCACATAAAACACTTAACAACGCTTATGTAAATATGGGATATAAAAGTGTCAATTAACTAAGAAAGCCTTCTATTTCGAGAAAGAATATGAATTTATGAAACTTTTGAATATGCATCGATTTTGGTTTAAACGAATTTGGAAAGAAAAGCATAATAATGTTCATTCATGAGATGAAAATTATGCTCGTATAGTATCGGTTAAGTGTCATTTATCGAAATTCTACTATCTTTTTCCTACTAATAGGTATTATAAATTTGAGAGTTTGTGAGGATGGATGGATGAATGAAGGTTTGTTACTCAATCATGCAAATACTACGAAATTTAGTATGTAGGATATAGGATACTTACTTTTATCTCGGAAAACCGCGGCTGAAACCTCAGAACGCAGCTAGTCTTGAATCGATTTGTATTTGATTTGAATTTGTGTGTTATAGTGAAGTGCAGATTTTGCACGCTCGCTCTAAAACGGTGAAGGAAAACATCGTGATGAAACCCGCTTACGCGCTTTGAAGTGGTAGGCGCTGGCAGTGGTTGTAATACCACCCACCGAACAAAGCCATGCCGTCAAGCGACCTAGTCGTGTTTCGGGATGATGTTCGGTGAACCATCGGGGAGAAGGGCCTGAGCAGCCGCTCAACTGACGTCTCTCTCTAGATCTATGTGCTCCATCTTAGGTCACATCATCGCTTCACATCAGGCGAGATAGTGGCCAAACATAGATCTATTAAGAGTAAAAAAAAAGAAAAAAGAATTTGTGTGTGTTTGATTTGAATGAATTGAATTGATTTGTACCTAGGTATATAAATTTATCACCTACTAATAAATGCGAGAGTTTGTGGGATGAATGTTTGTTACTCAATCACGTAAAAACTACTGAACGGCTATTGATGCCTACTTATGTTACACCCTGGAATAGGTATGGTACACTTTTTATCCCGGAAAATATATTCGTTCCTCCAGCTATCCTGTGCAAATAACCCATCATTCTAATGTTTCGCGTATGTTTTGGACAGAAAGAAACATGCTTTCTTACGAATTTAGAAAGTTAGGATTTTTCAATTAGGTAGGTACTTAGGTACTCTATTAGCCAGGTACTGCAGCCCAGGAACACAAAATAGATAGGAGGAAGGCCACATTTACGCAAAATAACTAGAGTTTAATGAGCCCATACTGGTCTAAATATAGTTTACACCAGTGTGTTTATTTTCCCTAGTGGTAATACGTACTATTATTTATTCTATGGTAATACAGATATGTACTATGTATAGTGTTGTCAGTCGAGCTAGGGAACTCACGCCGGCCAATCTGGCCACAGAGGTCAGACAGGTTATACCACATCTTTGTAGAAACATCTCTGGCTTTTTAAGGTTAAGCGGATGTTAATGAAGTAATAATTAAAAAGATATGATATTATGGGTTTTTTACGTATTCTATTTGTTTTTTAAACTTACATGACGTTCGTATATCCAGGGAATTACTTATAAATACTCGTATTATTTACGTTCTTGAAATAGCGCGTGAGTTTTAGGCTCATTTAGACGATGCAAGTTTCTTGCCGGTTGCATACTATAATGGTATGCAAATAATAGTCTTGCACAGTCTAAACCTCGCTGCTCAGTTACATTAAAATTACTTGGTCTGATTTTGGTAATGATCGTTAGATAGATGATGACGATGAATAGATCATCTGTACGATCAAAACAGTGTTTTTAATAGATAAATAAGCATTCTGTCTTTTATTATTTCTCTCTTTCATTCTGCGAATAAGTAATCTACCAGTGACACCTTTAAGTGAAAAGTGTTGCTCTTGACTTTGTAACCAGTTTGTCTCGCCGTGGGAAATATTGCAGGATGTCTTCTTTTGGTATATCTAGAAAGCGAATTGTTAGACTACCGTGAAACACATTTAACCCTGTCTTTTAAATAGGAATTAGCTAATAGAATAAGAGCATTTTTATCGCTAGTAAACTAACAATATAAGTAACACAAGTCATTACCTACTTTTAAACTACAGATTTGACGGATTTTGAGGCGATTTTTACCATCATTTACTTACCTACATGTTTAAGGTTTTTATTTATTAATAAAATATTTTAAATAGTATTTGCAAACAAAAATGATTACAGTTTAGTGGAAGGTGGATTTTTATCCATATCCATCCATAACAGGCTTTTACTTTCTTTTTGTAATATATATTTTAACAAACGCCTGTTAGTAACAGGTAGTTCATAACAGCCGTAATTAATTCGACGAAATTCAGTGCCGCGTAGGGTTTGAAACCCTACGTGGCACTGAATTTCGTAATTTCGTAATTCAGAAATGTGGTTATACACATTACTGCTTACCGGCAGAATAAATGCCGCAGCGGAAGTGATTTTAACCGAACGAGATCTTACAAAAGAGCAAGTAAGTTAAGTTCTCTGAAAGTGAAATTATTAAGGCGAATTGAAACAGAACAGAACACAGTATTGGAACGTGCGAAATGGATAGAGAAGAGTAGGAAAGCCGACCCCGGCCGAAGCCGGGAATAATAACGCTAGCCAGAAGAAGAAACAGAAACACAGTATTGGCATTTTCATTGAAAGTAATACTGTTACCTGTCTGGTGATGGCGTGCGGAAAACGGCCATATAGCAGTTTAAAATATAATATTTGTGTGTAGTGTGTCCACATGCAAAATGCGGATGTTGTGACTCGCGGTCGAGTGAACAGATCGTATCGGCATTGTCGCTGATAAGATACAATAGCTCGTGGGAAAACATACTGGTGAAGGCACTTTCCATCGAGAGCTGTTTTCTATCAATAGGAAATATGCATGTATTTTTTAATGCATGAATCGATTCATTATTGAATACTATAATAAAAAAAAATTTAAAAAATGTACGGCATCATTCGTTAATAAAATAATTAAATGAAAATGTAAATCAACATAAACGCGCCATTTGCGTGTGACGTCAAAATGTGGGGACCTAGGATCTCCTCATTGGTCACTATGCTACATGTGTGTATGTGTCAATAATTTACCAATAGGGCGGGCTCTATGTCAAAAATTTACCAATAAGCAGCGAGGCGCGTGACGTCGAAACGTAGTTGCACGTACTCAAGCGTTTTGCTATTACGTTCCGTTTCTCCAAAAATATAAAAAAAAGAAACATTGAAATAGGAAAAACTACGCAATAAATAATAATAATTATATCACTACTAAATATTTACAGGAGTAATCTATCGTAAAAAGTAATTTCCAGATTTTTCGACAACACATGCATATTCCTTATTGGACTTTTGTCGGGTTCGGTAACTATCAAGTGACTACGGTGTAATATCGATGTATTAACAAATACCTATAAACAATCTAGGAGTTTTCAAGTTACGAGTGAGCCGCTACTATCTTACCATCAGGTGACATAGTGGTCAAACGCAAGCCTATAAAAAAAGTCTTTGCTTAGATATTTTTAAGAAGGAGGAAAAAATATATAAGCACAGTATTGCTTGATGTTGATGGATGTCACGAAATGTTCGTGATTCCTTTTTTGTTGGATGGATGTTTCGTTTCACCGTTAATGTGAGTAAATTCGCACTTAACATTAAGTTTAAAATCATTTAGAGGGTGCTTAGAGGCCTATGGATTGGACGATGGAGACTTGCCTATTGCGTCGTAAAATTTTAAACAGAAGTCCAATTTTTGCCTTACCTATTTTGTGCTATTATAGTATGCAACTGGCAAGTAACTTTCATCGTCTAAATGGGCCTCAAGTTATAGTTACCTACCATATTATGACCTAAATATATTTGCTTCACTGAGGTTGCGGGGTCGATTCCCTCGACGTGACAAATATTTGAGCATAGAAAAAAAAGCGCAAGCATTTGTTTCGTGGATGTTATGAACCATGGTCCTCATTGTTCCTGGTTCCCTAGATACATGTAATCCTAGTTAGGGACCAGGATCTATGTATGATGTATGTGACCATTGAGCGTAATTATAATAATAATTATTATTAATTATCATCATCATCATCATCATCAGCCCATCACGTTCTCACTGCTGGGACACGGGCCTTCTCTCATAGAGAGAGAATAGTCCATAATCCACCACGTTGGCCCAGTGCGGGTTGGTGAATGTCACATGTCCTTGACTTGATGTGAAAAATTCTTGGACATGCCGGTTTCCTCACGATGTTTTCCTTCACCGTTTTAGAGCGAGTGTTAAATCCGCACATAGCTTAAGAAAGTCAGTGGTGCGGGGTCAGCGGGATTCGAACTCGTCGGATCGAAAGTCGCACGAGCTCCCACTGAGCCACACTCGCTCTTGCTCTTTATTAATAATATTGCATGGTAACTGTAAATACGAGTACATAAGTATTCTTTATCAGGCCGTTTTTCTACGGGCCATAAAATGAATTTGTGCTGTTTATTATAATAATATTGTAGATAAGAAGTTACACATAACTTGAATAGGAAATAAGTTATTTATCAAATTAAAATTATGGTTAATTGGAGATTTAACGGTGCCTGTAATTTGTTTTACTGTGCTTTATTGCGATAATTAGTAATCAACATTTTACGGTACAAATAATAACGTTTTATACGCATTTATAGTTTGTAGTACAAGTTTTATTGTACAATACGTTTGGTACAAAATACAAAAAATATACAAAATCATTTCTTTGCCAAAAGAAAATATAACATACTAGCTGCGCCCTGCGGTTTCACCCGCGGTTTCCCGGGATAAATAGTAGCCTATGTGTTAATCCAGGGTATAAGCTATCTCCATATCAAATTTAATCAAAATCCATTCGGTAGTTTTTGCGTGAAAGAGTAACAAAGGTACATCCATACATCCATACATCCATTCTTACAAACTTTCTCATTTATAATATTAGTAAGATTAGAGTATTAGCAGTGGTATAGGTGGTACCTACCGGTGTTTACCACGATCTTAAAGTACCTGCGAGTAGATATATAGATGGACAACACTTTCTTACACTTAAAAAAGAAAACAGAATAAAAGGTATATTAATAAAATAATCGAATTAAAAATGACGAATTACCTCAATTTGAGGTACATCGGGCGGCCTTATCGTTTCGAGCGATTTCTTTCAGACAACAATATTAAGTATTTCTTCAGGTCCTCGAAAAGGATACAGTATTACAAAAAAAAGTTTAAAACTACCCCATACCCGTATAAACCGGAAAATTGACCACCCAGGTGAAACCGCGGGGCGTAGCTAGTCCACTTTGTATCGCTATCACAACAATAAACAATTAATCATCGATAAAATAAATGACAGTCTAAACTTATGTATAGCTATTTTTGAACGGTGATCAACACCAGCGGAATTTATTGCTGTCTACTCTCTGCTGGGAAAATGAAGTCAATAATTCAATTTGTAAGCGTGAAGTCTAATGTTTTCAATACAAACACACACAAGCCGTGACTAAATGGAATTAAATCTCTATTTTCATAGTCATTATGGTGTCATCAAGCCTATCGATCGAACATCTCGGGGGAAATTCTCGCCGAGTAGAGATTATCTCTACGATAGAGTTATCTCAATGTTCGACTTGCATGTCGAAGAAGGCGTTGGGACGGTATTCCAAATACGCAGGTTCGAGTCCTGCCCGAGATTTTTTTTCTTCTTTCTAGATATTTAGAATCTTAGGTTATTAATGTGAATTTTTTTTCAGAAATTACCTCTCGCCTAAGCACGCACTCTAAGGCACAGTCTTACGTACCCAGAGGCGTAGCTACCGGAGGGCTAGTCGAGGCACCCCCGGGGCCCCCAAGCTGGGGGCCCCTCGGACTCTAACTTACAAACTATAAATTGAACTTGTGAAAATATCTCCCAAATTCGGAATATAAATAATCCAGATTCCAGGAACGCGACTTTTACGACGGATCTGGAGTACGACAAATCTGGTGTACCTACGTCGAATTCGGAACACGACGAATACGGCATAAACGATTTTAAATAGTTTAGTTGGGGCCCTAGTTTATTTTTTGCCCCGGGGCCTTTGGTTACCTAGCTACGCCACTGTACGTACCTCTACCATTATTAATACAAACAATATTGATATAAAGTAGGGATTAAATACACTCGAGAGCAATGAATCCGGGTCACTTAAAGAATGTTAAAAATCTCGGAAACTAAAAATGATAGGTTAATGCAATAAATTGTATTTAATAGACAATGTAATACTCCTTAAATGAAAGTAAAAAAAAATATGAGTCACCATACATTTTATTAACACAAAATTACATAAAGAAAAAAACTGCTGATCTCTCCTTAAAACAAAAATAGGAAACATGAAATTTTTGAACTTTATTACGATTTTCTTGAATTTTAATACTTCGTATTGCCTCCTCGTGCTTCCATTACTGCGTTTACGCGGTTTGGCATGCTGTACACCAAGTTCCTTATACGATTTTGGGGAATATTCTCCCATTCCTCTGTGAGAGCAATTTTGAGCTCACGAAGCGTGATTGGGGGAGGGTTTCGTTGTTTTACGCATCTGCCTAGCTCGTCCCAAGCATGCTCGATCGGGTTGATATCCGGGCTGCGCGCTGGCCACTCCATACGAGTAATGTTCATCTCTTGAAGGTAGTCATTCACAATCCTACCTGTATGAGGTCGGGCATTGTCATGCATAAATATAGCATCCTCACCTAAATTGACCATAAATGGACCAACGTGATCATTGAGGATTTCTTCCACATATCTTACGCTAGTTAAAGAGCCGTTTTCTATGATCACCAGCTCTGTGCGACTTTCGGAAGAAATTCCGGCCCACACAAGTACAGACCCACCACCGTAGGCTACTTTTTCTTCGATGCATGCTTGCTTGAATCTTTCCCCTGGTCTTCGATACACTCTGTGTCTTCCATCGTGCTTGTAGAGCATACATTTTGATTTGTCGGAGAACATAACTTTTGACCAATCTTCAATACTCCAATTTACGTGGCTCTGGGCATATCTTAGTCTCGAAATACGATGCCCACGCTCCAGAAAACGGCTCTTTAACTAGCGTAAGATATGTGGAAGAAATCCTCAATGATCACGTTGGTCCATTTATGGTCAATTTAGGTGAGGATGCTATATTTATGCATGACAATGCCCGACCTCATACAGGTAGGATTGTGAATGACTACCTTCAAGAGATGAACATTACTCGTATGGAGTGGCCAGCGCGCAGCCCGGATATCAACCCGATCGAGCATGCTTGGGACGAGCTAGGCAGATGCGTAAAACAACGAAACCCTCCCCCAATCACGCTTCGTGAGCTCAATATTGCTCTCACAGAGGAATGGGAGAATATTCCCCAAAATCGTATAAGGAACTTGGTGTACAGCATGCCAAACCGCGTAAACGCAGTAATGGAAGCACGAGGAGGCAATACGAAGTATTAAAATTCAAGAAAATCGTAATAAAGTTCAAAAATTTCATGTTTCCTATTTTTGTTTTAAGGAGTGATCAGCAGTTTTTTTCTTTATGTAATTTTGTGTTAATAAAATGTATGGTGACTCATATTTTTTTTACTTTTATTTAAGGAGTATTACATTGTCTATTAAATACAATTTATTGCATTAACCTAGCATTTTTAGTTTCCGAGATTTTTAGGATTCTTTAAGTGACCCGGATTCATTGCTCTCGAGTGTATTACAAACTCAAACGTTAAACTTGTTAAACTTAAAATGTACAGTCATTAATTTAAATGCTATCTTATTTATGACAGACTTAATCTTCAAGAATAATATTGCTTTTATAATTACAGTGAAAACTATAAGCAGTACCTTAACTTAAAGTACGTACTCTTTATTTATTATTTCATTTTGTACTTAAGTTATAACGATGTATAATATTTGGAGCATGACAATAATGAATAAGCTCATCTAGGTATGTACAGTTGGGTACAATAACAAATACACATAGTACCATGTCTCACTAACAATTTCAATAACCTATGGTATTAGAAAGAAGCAAAATGTCAAACTAATGAGTGTGACATAGTCCTAATGTATAAGTACTTTATATTGCTGTCTGTAAAGTCGCACAGATAAGTCGATACAGTAGCTGCTTAGTTTTGGATCGTTAACCATGAAGTGCATTGATTAGGTATATTTTGGTTTGTTAAAAAATAGCTCTCACATTATTTTCCAATTTATGTACATTTATGTAGGCAACCATGTAATTTCCGATGTCATGCTGCGCCAACATAAATAATGTAAGGTCAATCATGGAGGATGAAGGTTGTTTTTTGTGATCGAACATTTAGGTGGTCATGATTCGAAATCAACATTGCGGCATTTATTTTTATAACATCCTAAAAAATTTCCAATTTTTCAAGTTTAGCAAACATGATGGGTCTGGGGATTTTCCCTAGCTAGGTTGGTATGTATGTAGCAATTACCATCGCAAGATCTATCGTATCCTAATTAAAAACTTACTTTTAACAACAGAATGTTACAACTAGGATACTATATACACACACAAACACACATATATAGGAATGTGATCGTTATTTACTTATTAAGAGACACACACATTTTAAATTTACATGATCAAGTCATGATCAAATAGATTGACTTCAAACTTAAATACAACGCAACCTCCAAAAAATATCAACTGTCACTTTCTCCAACATCTCTATCACGATTCGCACGACTCGATTATTTGACGATCGATCGATTGTATCGATTGTATATTATTCTATTCGATTATATTCGGTACAAATCGGAAGTAGATGGGAAAAGGTGTCATTCGTGTTGGTCTCGGGGCGGGAAAGCGTGTCGAGACGAGAATTTCCCTGAGGCGCCGGCCCGGGCGACTCGACACGCTTGTCACGGACTACCGCCCTCTGACGTTATCTAACTCTAAATGTAATCTTATCCGATTTTAATGTATTTATTAAATGTAAATTCTACTTATATTAAAATGCGAAAGTGTGTGTGCTTGGTATTTGATTACGCCGTAAATGGCTGATGTTTAGTGGATGTTTAATTAACATAATATAAAGCTAAATTTGTTATTTAGTCATCCTGGATTAAGACATAGGTACCTAATATGACGAGAACATTTAAAATATAGGAAAACGCAGAGGGAGGAGCGCCTCAGGAAAAAATAGTTTGAAAAAAATAATTATAAATAAGCTGGCTGGCTTTAATAAATATGTTAAGTTTGTGTGTTCTTGGGTAGGTCATGTTCGAAACGATAGATTACTTATCACAATAGGTGTAGAAATATATATAACTAATTTTTGGAGAACACATTGTGAATTTCACTTTAGTTCTGCATTTCAACATTCTGATATTCTCTTTTTGTAAATAGAAAAGATACCCGCCTAATTATAAAACTTTTCCTACTAGTTACTGTCTTAGTAAGTATACTTAAATTCTTTATAAGTATTTTTCAATCGTAATGACAGTCTCTATACCGCTCGTTTTAAAACATACCCTATATTTATTTGAATTGCAGCAATTTTGTGCTTATCTACAACTTGCTAGCCATCAAGTACCTACCTACATGCAATAACCTTACTAGTGAAAAAAAACGTTCATAGAGTTTAAAAATAACCGTACATAAATACATGTATAATATACACTCGAGAGCAATGAATCCGGGTCACTTAAAGAATGTTAAAAATCTCGGAAACTAAAAATGATAGGTTAATGCAATAAATTGTATTTAATAGACAATGTAATACTCCTTAAATGAAAGTTAAAAAAATATGAGTCACCATACATTTTATTAACACAAAATTACATAAAGAAAAAAACTGCTGATCTCTCCTTAAAACAAAAATAGGAAACATGAAATTTTTGAACTTTATTACGATTTTCTTGAATTTTAATACTTCGTATTGCCTCCTCGTGCTTCCATTACTGCGTTTACGCGGTTTGGCATGCTGTACACCAAGTTCCTTATACGATTTTGGGGAATATTCTCCCATTCCTCTGTGAGAGCAATTTTGAGCTCACGAAGCGTGATTGGGGGAGGGTTTCGTTGTTTTACGCATCTGCCTAGCTCGTCCCAAGCATGCTCGATCGGGTTGATATCCGGGCTGCGCGCTGGCCACTCCATACGAGTAATGTTCATCTCTTGAAGGTAGTCATTCACAATCCTACCTGTATGAGGTCGGGCATTGTCATGCATAAATATAGCATCCTCACCTATATTGACCATAAATGGACCAACGTGATCATTGAGGATTTCTTCCACATATCTTACGCTAGTTAAAGAGCCGTTTTCTATGATCACCAGCTCTGTGCGACTTTCAGAAGAAATTCCGGCCCACACAAGTACAGACCCACCACCGTAGGCTACTTTTTCTTCGATGCATGCTTGCTTGAATCTTTCCCCTGGTCTTCGATACACTCTGTGTCTTCCATCGTGCTTGTAGAGCATACATTTTGATTCGTCGGAGAACATAACTTTTGACCAATCTTCAATACTCCAATTTACGTGGCTCTGGGCATATCTTAGTCTCGAAATACGATGCCCACGCTCCAATTTAGGGCCGTTTGCAGGTCTAAGGGGTTTTAAGTTAGATTCAGCAAGCCGACGTCTTACTGTCCATGCACTTGGGTTACTTCCTCCGAGGCGTCGAAACTGATTGGTGAGTTCAGTTCCTGTGAGAAAGCGATTTCGAAGCATGGTGTTCACCAAGTATCGGTCTTCTCGTGCTGTGGTACACCTGGTTCTGCCCGTTCCTGGTCTGCGTAGGTTAGAACCAGTTTCTTCGTAACGTCGGAGAACTCTTTGTACTGTTGACAGCGACACACCGACAGTCCTGGCTGTATCGCGCTGACTCCGGCTGGTTTCCAGCATTGTAAGTATTCTGGTGCATTCTTCAGGCGTAAGCGACATAATTTCAGCTTGAATAATGAATATAGAGCACTATCAACATGGTTTATGTACCCACATAAATGACAGATTACAAACAAAAGCAAAACCAAATGCTGTAATTTCGTAGTTCCATCTTCGAAAGTGGCCCTTTTTCAAATTTGATTTTTTTATGATATAACTTTACAATAACTAAGAAGTTTTAATACCTTCATTTAAGGAGTATTACATTGTCTATTAAATACAATTTATTGCATTAACCTAGCATTTTTAGTTTCCGAGATTTTTAGGATTCTTTAAGTGACCCGGATTCATTGCTCTCGAGTGTATAAAGTATGTAGACGGCCGTAGGTAATACTTTGATCACGTGTAAACTTATACTGACCCCACTTATTCAACACATTTTAATTTGACACCTATCACGATGTCATAAAGAAAGTAATCACAGGTAATAAAGCATATTATTACACACTCGCACGCAGTCAATTTATGCTTGCTCATGCGTAACTAAAATGTCAAATGAAGATATGTGCCTCTATAAATGAATTCGCGAATGTCTCGATAAGTCACAGCGCATACAGTACGTGATGAAGGTACATAAGGGTTGCCAACCCATACTTTTTATAGTATCTCTAATTTCCGAATAGTGTAAAACAAAGTTCGACGCATCTGTATCTAATCTATTAATACGTTTAGTACTACGTTTTGTGTCCATTTAATTTTTCAATAAACGTTATTATTACAATTTTATTATAGTACGTTAAAACTACTTAAAGGCTTTTGAAGCGGTTAGGTTGAAAAGTTAGGTTCGATTAGGGTTTCTGGGTGTTAGCTGTAATATAATTAAACACGTTTAACGTACCAAGAGTACTATGGTACTATATTTACCTTTGTCATTAAGTTATATTTTGATAAGTAAACGATTTTAAAATAATAGAAAAAGGGCAAATCAGAGGCGTATTCGTATCAATAGGTACATATAATTCCAGAGTTTTAGAAGGTATCATAATAACATAAAAAAATAAGTATTTTTGTAAGGCAACCTATAATTTTACGTTCTGTTAAAGTATCTATTTTTTTTTCACAGCGGTAACCCTACACACGTGTGCGAATGTCACGATAACTGCCATTCCGGTGAGTGTGCGGCGGAGCTAATGACACTATCTAACAACATTACTGAAACAGGTTGGCGAAAAGGGTTGTTCACCTCGCCTCGACTATTGAACCGAGTGAGGCATTTTCAAGGTTTTTTCTAACATATTGGTTACCTGCCTTACGTAAGCACTTACACAAACAAGAGGCGGTTGTTATTCCTTGGTGTCTCTTAAAAAATGTCAAATCCGATATTGGCATTTTTGTTTCAGGTGTTAGGCTTCCTTATTTCTTCTATTGGTGTAAAAAGTCAAGGTTCATAATTTTATGATATATAGGTAAGTTTTCTTATTCGATATATATTATATATAGGTAAGTTTTATTAATTGTTCAGTACGATATTCAATATTAATATTTAAATATCTATATATGTCCATACTCATTGTAAATTAAAATATTTTACAAATAACAAACAATTCTACATTTATTTGTCAATAAAAATATTTTAGGGCTCAGAAATATTTAAATTATTTATTGAAAGTTTGCCTTTTAAAACAATTACCTATTAAATGGAAATAATTTGAATTTCAGAATGTTTTAACGTACCTACAAATTACCATAAAATGCTATGCAATTTGCAGTGATGTTTTTTTTTTATCTTTACTATTATAAAATTGTAACGTTGAATGTTTGTTACCTATACACTCAAAAACTTCTGAACGGATTTCGATTTCGATTATACGGTATGGTACATCAAAATCGGTTAAATGAAAACGAAGATACAGCTTGACCTTTTCGTAGTACGCGCCTCATATGCTAAAAAGGTCTGGGTAGTAAGGACTCTGTTATCTACGTGGACAAAGTCGCGGGAAAAAGCTAGTTAACAAAATAGATGTAGTATTAAGTGTGGATACCCGCATCAAGCACCGCGGCCGCGTCGCGCCGCCCGCCGCGCCGCCGCCGCCCGCGTTTCTCACGCATTTCCACGTTTCAACAGCAATTGGAATCAGTTCAGCGATAAACTCTTGCGAAAGATTAAAAAGGCTTTTTGTCCTCGTACTTATTTAACTTTAGAATTTAATAATTAACATAATGGATTCGTGGAGGTAATTAAAAAGCCATAGAAATTAATGGAAGAAAAATACGAATACATACAGCATAACTATCGTACGTCTATACTAATATCACTATTAAAATATCCTACTAAAAATAAATTAATAATATCCTATTATTATAATTAATTTATAAAGTATTATATATCCAAAACTTTGGGAAGATGGATGTTGTTCCTCAAAGCATGCAAGAACAACTGAACGGAATTTGAGAACATTTTGTAAGTAGGTAGGTACTACTAGTTTAGGTCCTAGAATAGGACATACTTTTATCCTTGCAGGTGACACTGCGGAGCGCAAATAGTTTTTAGCCAAACTAAAAAAGGCAGACGTTTTCAATTCGGTTGTATTTATTTTATGTTTGTTACCTTAAAATTCCGTCTTATATAAACTGACTTGGAACATTCTTTTTGCGTTGGGTTCAGTATAGCTTCAACATGATGAATCGATTGATATTCGACCATGGACTTAAAAAATACATTAGAATTGAAATAATATGTGTCACATCTTAATATTATTTGAGCTCCTAACGAATCCCAATCAACATAATTAATAATCTAATAATTAACAAAAATAATTATGAATGTATGTAGCATTACTATGAAATACAGCCAATTCCATCCAACTTAGATAAAAAGATATAAAACAAATGAAAATTCCCCGTTTTACGATATGACGTGAATCGACGATACTGTAAACAAAAACTTTCTTGGAACGATCGTATCATAACTCAGACATATGCGTGAGAGCCGTGAGACTTGGTCGTGGTTTGCCTTCGTCGTCGACCACTAGTTTAAAGCGAATTAGAAAAAAAAACAGTTTTGCATCCTGGTTAGGTAATATTCGTTTTAATCGTAGTCTTTCCAGATTTTTTCCGCGACTCCATCCGAGTGGACAGACAAAAATAAAAAGACCTATTTCGTCTTTTTTAACGGCCACTGAAGCAAGATCTCCTCAGTGTTTCAGAGTGCGTATTATGGAGAGGTCATGCAAGCAGCTGTGCCATCTTTTTTACTCATCCGATTTAAATGGAATGTACCTCGTTTATGTTGTGATTGTGAATTAACCTACCAACCCCTTGGAACTTCATCAAATTTTTAGTTTTAAGGTAACACTAAAGAAACAAGTGTAAGCGAGTGTGGCTCAGTGGGAGCACGTGCGACTTTCGATCCGACGGCGCACCCGAGTTCGAATCCCGCTGGCCTCGCACCACTGACTTTCAAATTATGTGCGGATTTAACACTCGCTCTAAGAACAGTGAAGGACATCGTGACGAAAGCGGCATTTCCAAGAATTAGTCACAAACATTCAAGGGCACGTGACATCCACCAATCTACACTGGCCCAGCGTGGTGGATTATGGCCAATACTCTCTCTATAAGAAAAGGCCCTTGTCCCAGCAGTGAGAAAGTGATGGGCTGGTAATGACGATGAAAGAAACAAAATAAAAATTAAAAGTAAAATATTTTCGGTACAGTATTGGTTTGGAGCTTTTAAAATAAATAGTAAAAGATCTAGCTTTTTTACATAAATATAAATCTAAATGTATGTACATGAAGGTATATATTTGTATGAAACACGGAATGGTTTTAAAATTCTTGAATCAATAAACTAAAAAAGACCAAATAAAAAAAGCGATTAGCTTGGCCAACAAAATGAATATCAATAAATGCGTGCAATAATATTAATTTACGAATATATAAAACTCTATATTGATTTATCAGCGTGATTTATTAATTCCCTTGACATTTTCAACACGTGGAATAAGAAACAACACCTGTATGGGGAAAACTGTATATGAACGTAACACGTGGAGTTATTTAGACCAGTAATGTACAGCGGGATTCCCACACATTCGCGTGGTCTCAATGTAATCACAGCATGGAAGGTACGATAATAGGCATTTACAATATAAACACATTTTGTAGTTTCTGCATGTATCGACACATATATCTATACGCTGCAGTCTATTGTTTATTTATTATTTATTTTAATCACAATATATAACATCATTACAGCTATAAAATGCCAATACGATGCTATAGGTACTTTATATAAAATTAAATTTTAATATAAATAATTATTTTCCAAAAAAATCGAGCCACTTCTGAGAACTCCACTGGCTACAGTTATCAATATCAATCTCCTCCGACGAGAGGTTGATGAGTCGTATGGCGCGTTAACAGTTAATGTACCTAGCAGATCTGAAACATAATGAAAATATAGTATAATTCCGATTATTAATTTATTCAGCAAAATTACACTAGATATTTTCAATACGTTTCAGATTTGAAATGAATTTCCCCAACGTCACGCCTGATTCCATTAGTTACTAAGCAGAGTTAATTTATAATCGTACTTTGAGAAGGATGTTTTCAACGCTACTAATATTATAAATGCGAGAGTTTGTGAGGGTGGATGGATGGATGTTTGTCAATCACGCGAAAACTACTAAACAAATTTTTAATGAAATATGGTATGTATGTATGTTGGTACTTCAGGTCCTGGAAAAGGACATAGGCTACTTTTTATCACGGGAAACCGCGGTTGAAACCGCGGGGCGCAGCTAGTTAAATTTTGGTAATGTATTTGCTTGTTGATTTTGGGCTGACATGACTTTATTGTTTGATAGACGATAAATTGCACCTTATTTTTATTGATAATAATAATATTAAATGTCTTTATTGCAATCTAAAACCCATAATTACAATTTAAAGTACTCAAAGTGAGAGAGTCAAAGTAGTACTTACACTAAGTAAAAATAAAATAAAACATATTACCTATTGTATAAAATGTACGTTAAAATAAAATAAAACTAGTTTATTTGCGATTTTCGTTCTGGTGCACAGAAACCCAAAACCTAAATATGGGACAGCACAAACTTTCGGACAAGTTTTTTAAAATGCTATTATTTGAGCTCCGAATCCCTTTCCAAAAGAATGCTATCAGGGCTCTTATGAAGGGCAAAGAAATCAGGAACACGTGTCTCGGCATATGCTCGACGCGCTACAGAACCTTGGCTTTTTCATGAGGATGCGAAATGCGTCATTATATTGCACCCTCATGGTACTATACGCTAATGTTTAAGGAAGTCTTCCAAGCAGGTCTTGACTCAAAAACACACTAATCGGATTATACCGAGCCTTAATAGATTACCGCCTATTTACACCTGTAGTAGTGTTGATGCGTTGATGTGTTGATGTTGATGTGATGTGTTGTGTTGATTTTAAGTCGTACTGGTCCTGCAAACTATTGTTGTATAAGGGAATCGTTTAAATATATGTTTAAATGCCGATGTTTACCTATGTTTAAATGTGCCCAACGATCAGATATAATTTTAAACATAGATCCTGGCCCGCATAACACCTGTTTGTTATTGAAAGGAGAAAGTAGGCATGTTAGGGGGGAAAATGTTTACCTAACAGCCTGGAAGCAACAGGTATAACCTCGACTCCGACCCTCTTTAGAGATATCTTTCAGAGCATCTACAGACCTTCCTAAGAGAAATTGGCCACTAATAAATAAATAAATTAAATTGCTTTATGCGATAAAGTCAAAGTCAAAATCAAATATCATTTATGAAATAGGCACAAAAGTGCACTTTTAAAGGTCATAAACACATGATACAAATAAAAAATGTTAAAATTTGTAACTTATGTTAACATGACTTTGAAAAAAAGGTAAGTATGTTTACCCATTTCTTTCCTATACTCAAATTGAAGTCTGAGTGCTGAAAAGAAATGCGAAAACTGACTCTACCAGTGCTTCGGAAATACGCCCGCTAGAGAAGATAGCACCAAGAAACTCTGCGGGGATGTCTTTTTTCAGCAAAATTACGTATAAATTAGAATTAACAGAATGTAAAACAAGAAATGCGAGTGAGATGTCCCATAGTCATAGTATCAGTAACAGAAAAGTGTAAATAAAATATAAGTAGGTATGACAGTAGCAGTAGGAGTGACTAGAACAGACCAGTCCCCGCAAGCAGCACCCGTTCACGAGTATGACTTGTGGACCAGCCATCACCCCCCTCAACCATATTGGAGGGAAGGGAGTGACCCGACACACAGACCCGCCGCAAGCAAAGACATTTGAGTGAGCATGACTGTAAAACCTAGTCACTTCCAACTCAAATACAATTTTTATAGCTTTATTTCAATGACTAACTAAATTAGACATCTCACATAGCATTGTACAATCCAAGAAGAAATGAAATATAAACATCATGCACACACTTATGTGTTAATCTTCATCATCATGGGGCTTAGGGCATACAGGCCATGCATTTTTGTCATTAACATATTCATTTATTGAGTAGTATGCTTTTTTTATAAGGTTTATTTTGATAAATGATTTAAATCTACTCATTGGTAATTTGTCAATGCCCTCAGGTAGTTTATTATAAAAGCGCGATAAGACCGCCTATTGTATTACCCTAGTTAAGATTTATATTTTTCTCATGTAATTGTTTGTGGTATGCAATAAAGTGTTATTGTATTGTATTGTATTGTAAATATGCCCAACGATCACATAAGATCCTGGCCCTTAACTATGGTTTCCTGTATCTAGGGAACCAGGAAATATGAGGACCATGGTCCCACAACTCCCAGACATAAAACAAATGAGCTCTTTTTTGTGTATTTTGTTGTTATAAATTGAATATGGGAAGGTCTATTTATATTAATAAAAAGATATATCCTGATGTGCGATGAGCGAGTGTGGCTCAATAGGAGCATGTGCGATTTTAGATCCGACGCACCTGAGTTCGAATCCCGCTGGCCTCGCACTACTGACTTTCTTAAGTTATGTGCGGAATTAACACTCGCTCTAAAAACGGTGAAGGAAAATATTGTGAGGAAACCGGCATGTCCAAGAATTTTTCACAAAAATTCAAGGACATGTGACATCCACCAACCCGCATTGGGCCAGCGTGGCGGATTATGGCTCATACTCTCTCTGTGAGAGTAGGCCCGTTTCCCAGCAGTGGGAACGTGATGGGCTGATGATAATGATATCCTGATGTAATGACTCAGCCTGAGTTTGTGCTTTGATAATATCGTTATTCTACTAATATTGTAAATGCGAAAGTTTGTGAGGATGGATGGATGGATGGATATTTTAAAAAGTACTAAACGGATTTTGATGAAAATTGGTATATAGGTAGTTAAGGTCCTGGAAGGGATATAGGCTTTTTATCATGAAAAACACGGGTGAAACCATGGAGCGCAGCTAGTCAAATATATGAGAATAATATAATATTTAGTTATGTATCACTGTATGTTTACCCAATAAAATAAATAAAATAATACAATTTTTCTTAATATTTTGCTATATGTATTGAGCAAGCATTAATGTGACTATATAATATTAAACGCTGATCGGAAATGTAATGTATAGGCACACAATATAGACTAGTACAGAAATCAATCAACATAGTAAGTGCGCTCGAGTAACGCACACATAGACATCGCTCACGGACACGATATCTCGAACCAGTTGAGACCAGTGCGAGCGCGAGTGCCATCCGCTTGAGACACGCGACTGTGACCTTTTTTTGTGCAAAAATGGAGCAACAAAGCAAAAGTTACTATAACTGCTCAGAGGACGGTTGTTTAAATTCAACATTAAACGGTGAATTGTCAATTTTTAGGCTACCAGTTGTTTCAGAGAGGTAAGTAGGTATTTGCTTGTATTTCGATGGTTCATTTTCACGTAACACAGAACAGTTAGGTAGGTAAGTAAGCGCGAACAGTTAGGTAGGTAGGTACAGTTAGGTAGGACACATTGGACAGAACAGTTAGGTAGGTAGGTAGGTAAGCGGTAGGTAGGTATGCGAATTTATTACACTTTAAAATATAATAATCGTGCATTTCGCCAATGTCGAAATCGTCGCAAGATATTTTCTGTAACAAATTTGTAATATAACGATAACATTAAAATTGAAATATTTAAGTTATTATTATTTTATATTTCCGTTCTTCCTTTTCAACAATAAATCAAACAACTAGATACGAGTGCCACTACTACGATAGTTTTTTGTGCATAAGCCAAAGTTGACAACCCTAGCGCAACTGCCGAGCGTAGGTATGAAAAGTGAAGTACATACATGAGATTGCCTTCTGTACTAGTCTATATTTTGTGGTATAGGTACCTACTCGTACATAATAAGGAAATATTTGCATTATATTATTTATAGAATTTGATGACTAAACTTGATAAAATTTTCAGAAATTAATTAACCCTAACCTATCTCTATTAACTTATCTATTTTAATTTTATAATAATCATAATAAAGTAGGTACTTAATGGTATGTATATAACTATTCATACTCGACAGTATTAACCGCCGAGTTTTGAGTCATAATATTTTGTTGATACTATATCTAATGATTATAACATGGTATATAAGTGTTCAAGGTTGTTAATTAATTGATAATTTAATTAATTGTTTCAATTAATAGTCTTTACCTGATACTAATTTTAGTCTATCTTATCAATTTCTTATAGAGGCGTTTATATTGGCTGAAATTCAAGGAAACGCTTAAGTCTGATTATGTGATTTCGTAAGACGGAATTTACAACGTCTAATCAGAAATGACGCTTGAATTTAGGTACTTAACTTAATGACCAAATTAGATTCACGAATCCAAACAATTCGATATTAAAAGGCAAAAACGAAATACCTTTTGAATATTGTATAAAGTTAACTGAATAAATGGCGCCGTCCCATTATGCTAATGCCAGCAGGTAAAATCCCATGACTACCTATTGATTATCTATGTAAACCTGTAGAAGCAGTGTTACCTGTTTGGTCTTCCATAGGAGCTAAGTTTGGGGATCATCGACCTCTCAGACGCTGCGCCGCGTGACTAGCCAACTAGATCCGAGTTTATTTATTTACACGATATTTAACGCTACAGCCATAGTTTGCACTTCATTCTATAGAACTATTCATTGAACCCACACAAAATGTACGTACCTATACCTACCAACTTATACATTGTTATGATTCAGATTTTTTATTGCTTCGTAGTACAAGGTGTAATTTGGTAAACGTACAAAATCTTATATGGACCCCGTCGGGCACAGCAAAATAAGAAGAGAGGAGGACGCAATTATTAGCATTTCAAAGTCAATGGTTATTATCTATGGATGCTTAAGGTCTGTACTTTTTGAGAGGTATGTAAGTGAAAAGTACCTACTTACTAATGATATAATTGAATCTAATATATAAAATTCTCGTGTCACAGTTTTCGTTGCCATACTCCTCCGAAACGGCTTGACCGATTTTGATGAAATTTTTTGTGCTTATCCGGTATCTATGAGAATCGGCCAACATCTATTTTTCATCCCCCTAAATGTTAGGGGTAGTCCACCCCTAATTTTTTTTTTATTTATATGGCAAAACAACGTTTGCCGGGTCAGCTAGTTGACTATATATTTCCGAAAACCAAAGAAAAGCGACATTTATGGCGATTCATGATTTCGTCAGAGGATATTAAAAAAAAAACTAAAATGTAACAACATGTAAGTAAAGAAATATATATTCGTATACGCAGATAACATCTGACCATCTTTCGATATAATAGGGGATAGGACAGTAATCGAGAAAAAAACTAAAATGTAGTTAGAACAAATGTACGTCGAACCAGAAAGATCACCTAACCAATATTTTTGTGAAATAATAATTATTTATAAAAATCGAATAATTCTGACATTTTTAATCTTCTTTATCTCAAACGAAACAACAATGACAGCGCATGACGTCATTTGTAGGCAAATGCCGTGAGTCAAGCTTGTACCTATACAGCGTGTAACATAAATGTGTAGTAATAATTAAACCACGCATATAGAAGCTTATTAATAATTCAAGTCCAAGTGCAAATTACCAGAAAATTTTTAAAATCACAAGATATGATAATTTAAAAATTTCTGGTAATCAAGTTCATTTCAACCCTAACAATCAGCTGATAAAGAGCAATGAACTTGTGACAAAGAATATTAGTGCGCCGCGTGTACAGATCTGACAAACAAATTTTATCTTCAGTTAGCAAAGCCAGCTGTCCTACCAACCTTACTTTACAACTAACTTTCAAGCAAACTGCTTTTTACGCGACTCCCCAAAAAAGGAATGTAATGTTTTCGGGGTTAATGTATGTGCGTTTTTTTATTACACAATAAATGCCTCAACAGATTTGGATGTATGGGGTATCCTCGGAATCCTTAAATCATCCCAAGTGACATAGGCAAGTTATAAATAAATAAATAATAATATAAATTATCATATAATGTTTTTGGCAGGGTATTTTTTTTATTTTTCTTAATGCTTACTTGTTAATTACAGCATTAAGCATCATCGCTCCAATTAACATTTAGGAATAAGGATCTAATCAGTATGAACGTCTAATAAGAGCGAGCATGGCTGATGTTCTTAAAAAATACGTGAGGTCACCAACCACCGTAGGAATAGGATGTAAAAAACATCATGCATGAATTTCAACAGTAGGAATGTAATAGGCTGATAATGATGGTTAAGACATTTCCAACATTTGATTTCATTGCATAGTAAAAGAGTGTTCGTCAGTCAGTAATCAATAACGCGTCTTTACTTAGTCAGTTTCCAGAAATAAACCTATTTAATCTTTGACAAAACGCGGCAAACACTAAAGCTATCAAACATTCGCCGCCGCTTCATGATTCGCTAGCCTTGTTTCGTATTGCACCAATCATAAAGATGTAATCCTAATAAATAATAGCCGCTGCTCCTCATTGGTCGAGCGGCACAAACAAAGTTACCTTCTAACGCCGCCCCATAAAACTCCACTGAAAAGGACCGTTTTCGTTTCGGAAATTTCGTTAGGTTATTTCTGAATATGAATTCTAAGACGTCAAGTTGAATAAAAAGTTGAAACTGATCAAGGCAAGGCCAAGTCGGGTACGTTAAGGCATAGATTAAAAGTACCGTTCGCGGAGATTTTTTTGTATACCGGTTCCCGAACATGCAAAAAAAACTGGTAAAAAAACTTAAACCTATGTTTTTATTATGGTTTTAATGCATTCAAATCTGTCCAGGCAATAAGAAGTAATGGTGGAATAAATAAATACATACATACATACGTAAACCCTGAAATACTCCTTTTTGGGCAGTCGTGTAAAAATGTGGAAATACCTTTTTTTTACGAGTGGGTTCGGGAACGGAACCGACCGAGTCCAAAGATCCGTTCAGTATGAAATTCCGGTATTTGAGACTCGAAATCAAGCCCTTGTAAAATGTTCGGCGTTTTCAAAGACAGAGCGCCTAGGCTACAAAACAGATAAATACAGAAGTTAATCTCATGTATGTACTTTTCATACCTTTCATACCGGACGGCGATGGAAGTTTTTGGGAGGAAACTTGATTGATTTAAAAAAAATAAGTGTACAAGATATCGACATAATTTTTTCGCAGTTACTATTATAACTGAATAAAGTTTTTTTGAAGACAAAACAAATGCGATTAGTTTACATTAACATCTTTCTCATTAAGATTATTGAACACAAGGCTAACACAGCTTATACTACAATAAATATCAAATTTTAAATTGTAAAAATATGACAAGGCCACAAAGTCATGTTCGCTTGTTCGGCGCAGGGCCGGGGGCTGGGGCGCTTACCTACCTACCTAACTATTTTGTGTTACGTGAAAATTAACCATCGAAATACAAGCAAATACCTACTTACCTCTCTGAAACAACTGGTAGCTTAAAAAACGACAATTCACCGTTTAATGTTGAATTTAAACAACCGTCCACCGAACAGTTATAATAACCTTTTTTCGTTGCTCCATTTTTGCACAAAAATGTTCACAGACGCGTGTCTCAAGCGGATGGCACTCGCGCTCGCATCCCAACTGTGCCCAGATATCGTGTCCGTGAGCGGTGTCTATGTGTGCGTTGCTCGAGCGCACTTTGTATGTAGATTGATTTCTGTACTTATCTGTTTTGTGCCTAGGCACAAAGTAGCTCGGTCAGTGACCCGTACTACCTCGACTAGGCCACAGTTTGTTAGGATTGTCCAAAATAATTCAAATTAATAATTTTTAAACTTTGTATGGAAAATATAATAGTGTTTTTTTGGTTGTATATTCTGCCCGATGATTCATGACTAGATACCCATACACACCTTTCAGTATTACTACACATTAATGTTATTCCCTGTATATTATTTCAAAATCTTACTAAAGTTACGAAAGAGTGGATTACAGATCATTGCAAAGTTATCAAAGCTACTCGTATGTCCTAATCCAAATTTAGGATATACGTCATAATACAATACAATACAATAATGCTTTATTGAATACCAAACGAAAAGTTAATAAACAGTAGGTACAATGGGCGGGCTTATCGCTATGCGCAATTTCTTACAGGCAACCTTTGGATGGACAGGAATTTTAAAAGAAATATTGCGGTCATAATAGTAGCAGTCATAAATATTCCTTACTTGAAGCCAATGAAATACATGATGCAATTGATACTGGCTGTAAACCGAATCCTTAAACAATTATAATATGCATACATAACACTCACTGATCCGTACATAACTCAATTCTTCGCCACTTACCAACGCCATGAAAACAGGTAATTTAGTTTTTTCAATTTCCATACGAGAAAGCGATCATACCAGCACTTACCTGTAAAAAAGAAAATAAGTTTTAGAATTGGAATGCATGGAGTTGTTGGTAGGAAATTAAAAATAACAAAAATTAGCATATAAACTGTTATCGAGCGATAACGAGTAATGTTTCCGCCATGCTCGTAAACTCGACTTGGAGGAAAAAACAGTCCCTCAGTTGCCAACGATAGTAAACTTCATCGAAGTGTTCAATCGCCTACGTAGATAATATATATTATTGAATATGGATGTGAAAGTAACAGGTAAGTAGGTACTTATTAAATTAAAAGTAGGTATTACCACAGAATACTAAGGGACAGAATCATCACTCCGCAAAGAAATTTAAACAAATGGCGACTCTTGCTATGACGCAATTAAATTCAATTCAGCTCACGTAACGCTATATACCTACCATTCATATTAACATACAGAGCGCCTCTCTTTCTATCGCCTAGCTCTTATCTCTTCTGTCGCGGCATGTGTAACGACGCGCGACCCGCCGTCGGTGTCCGGCTATGTACTTGTAGCTTTGTACCTACAGTGCGGAGTGCGCTAGGCCTGGTATTACGTCAGGGTTCCTCCCGACTCGCCTTTTTTATAACGTCCACAGTCTCTGCTGTTGTAATAATTTCGCTTTATTTAGGACGGCTTCGCCCTTGTGGAGAGAAACGTCGACCTCGACCGACGCGCCACTACCGTAGCACAGCTCTTCGTGCAGCCACAACAATAACGCTTCCTGCTGCAGAGCCTAGGACAACGATATACCTCTCCCGATTAGACCAGATCAAGAAGGGAGACAGTATATCAAGGAGGGGCGCGGAGGAAGGATCCACGACCTGAATCTGTCGAGGCTGGAGTCAACGAGGACGACGAGTTTCAAGGCCTACGTGCTCCGGCTTCCAATAAAATATAAGGAGATGTCCTTGTTCCCGAGTTTTAAGCCGAGCGAATAGTGTTGCGGCGCTACAGAGAGGCCCCAAAGAAACCGAAATGCCACTTATCCTGGTGTTAGTATTTTATATTTTTTACAGGTTAATGTTAGTCTGTAAGGAATATATTTTACAGGCCTCTGGTACTTTCTATTAGTTTATTGTATTATTGCTTGAATTTATTTTATTATTATTATTTTAGTTACAATCACATTAGTGCCATTTACTACTAAAGATTTGCTAATCAAATCACTAAACATTTACTTCCAAATAAGTTCCCAATTTAAAATTTAAACTCGTTGATTTTTTTATATTGGGCTTTGTGGTGCTGATGATTATGTTTTTTATTTATTTATGTTTGAATGTGCGTTAACGAGGTAATCAAATCCAGCTGATCAGCATCAGTGCACGCGCACAGGATGCGGGCAGCGACATCTGGTGGACAGAGTACCCTGTTATTTTTTTAATTACTGTCCTTTTGACACGCACCAAAAAGTTTTCTCTGTCCCGTCTCTCATGAGATTCAATGCCATTTGGTCGCAAAAAATACATCCGCTTGACCTCTGTTTAGAAAAATACATAATGTTTTATCAGTTTCAAAGAAATGTTTTTATAATTATTGTTGTAGGTGCTAACGTGATTTTTATCTTTTGTTGCTACAAGCGAGTCGTGCGGGTTTCCTTTATCAGTTACAAACAACTTGTGTTGGTAACGATTGATTATGGTAGCAAATTCTAACTGAAATTATTTACCGTGGCGTTTGTTTCTCAAATATATGTCAAATTGTTTTCAATCGTACCTAACCGGGTTATTTGGGCTATGGTATTTAATAACTGAAATAAACTATCTTGCTGTATTAATTTTGTTATCTGTTTGAAACTGTCATTGGTAATTATTCGTTTCTTCACATTGCCGCCATTACAAAAATCAAAGACCAAGTGACATATAAGTATGACAGTGAGATCTACACAAGCATTGTTCCGCAGACAAAACTAGAGCTTTAATTGTACTCCAATAGTACCAGTAGGTATTACTTCGCTATTAAACTTTTGAGCGCTTGACATGCCATAGAAGCAAAACCGTACTTTCCACACCAAGCTACGTAATGCACAGACTTGTCGGCAATGTCGATGTTATCATAGTGCACTTTTTCGTATGTCGAGTATAGCCGACTTTAGCGTTGAAAAGGTTAAAGAAAACGCGTAGGTAACTGTTCTTGAGAACATGAATGGGTACAGCGTAGAGCCATATAAGTGCAGCGCTATTGCATCCTCTATCAACCTCAAAGTGTATGTATTTTTTATTCTGATTTCTAAGTTTGTTATATCAGGACCTGTTCCACATTTCTAACAAGTTAACTATTCGATCTTTTAAGGGTTTAGCGTCTATAGCCTAACAAAAAATGCTTTGTTTTACTATCAGTGTATATGTCGCAGCCAACTTACTTAACTAGCCGTTCAATCAACAGCCTAGCTTCTTTACTAAACAGCGTCGTTCAACTAGCTTCCTGAATAGCTAGGCTGTTGATTGAACGGCTGATTAAGCTAGTTGGCTGCGACATATATACTAATATATGTTATGAAAAGTATCAACATTTAACATGCTTGTAACTAAATTGCCCAGAACAGGTGTGTGATTGTGTTCTATGATCGAATCGTCAAACAGTTATGTCATTTTCTCTCTAATCACGCTAAGATGCTCTGGCAAGAGAAGTCCCAACCGCGAATCCTACGATGATGCAAACATCGCGGTGACAAAACCCTTTGTTTAGCGAAGTGTCGTCGAACCCGCGTTACGCCACTGCAATAATCCACTCGCAGCATTTTACCTTTTTGCTGCACCGCGTAATTTGATATTACACCTTCTGTCTAAATTAACCAACTTCACAAGACCCCTCTCGCTAAACTTTCTTCTTCGCCGCAGGAGACATCCCAAGGGTCTTGGTTAATGGTTGACCTAGTCTGCGGTGTGTTTCCGTAATGAGGTGTGAATTAATTCGATATCTTTATTTATTTCAGGTAATTGAATTTCATTGGGCCTAATTGAAGATTACGCCGTGTAAAATGAGGGTGAACTGTGTTAGGAATACATACTAAAAGAAGGTACATTAACAATATTAATATAAACTATGTATTATTACTAACTACTAGTTAGTATTGGACTACAGGAACTTTAAACTTTATTTTCCCAAAATGCTATATATCACCACTGTCATCTGTCCTTTTTCGGTGAGCTCATCCACGTGTAACCAATTAATGCAGTCTAATAAATGAATGTCTTCACTCTGCATATTACCTACTTACATTAATGTACCTATTTAGGTACTTTTGGATTGTTACTAGCATTAGCCTGCGACTACGTACCCGTGTCGTCTGTACAATAGCCAAACCACACACTACAGACTTGAATAAGCTGAAACTCTTGTGCAAAAAGACATCTTTAGTGCTACCGTTTCAGAGCCTGTAACAAAAAAACGGGCAACAATTCTTAAACAATGTTTCTTAATGGATCAGGACGAATCAAAATATCCGTCATGTCATATTCAATTCATGTGAAATATGACTTCGTTAAAATAATAATTTCAAGATCCTCACTATTTGTCATATCTACTTTTGGACTATAAAATTAGAATAGCAGCACGAGCTCTAATTACGAGGGTCATTGTTCGCGTAAAGTTTATACAGCGCTTGTAAAACACCCATACGACACGACTTGCATTGCTGAGCTACAGCGATTAATAATATTTTTATTGCTTCATGAAAAACTGACGATGTTTTTATATGTCAGCTTGGTGGTGGCACAGCTAGGGTTTCTTTTTCAGCATATATTATGGAACTAATTATTAAGATACAGGCCAAACAGCCTATTTTAGCAGGGCCACATAAACAAAGATTTTTGATTGTTACTGAGAGAAATCAATGAATTTTAATTTAGTTAACGTATTAGCATGTACCAAATATCAAGTACCTACTTGTATATGGTACTTGATATTTGGTACATGGTAATAATAAACCGACAGTTGGGATGACTTAAAGACAGCCCATGGTAGTAGGACATTTAAGCTAACAAAAATAGGGTGTTACAAAAAGCTTAAAAATTTATTGCAAATGATCATTGATTTGATGTCGCAGTGTAGCAAGTCAAAATAAAACAAGCTCCGTAATATAAAATTTTAAAGTTTATCAGCGACTTTTTATTCAATTTTAAAATGGCACGACCTTTCCTGTATATTCACCGTGCCGAAGCGAAAATTACTTTACGCCTTCCTGGAAATCTTGCGGTAATAAAGGTGTTATATAATAATACAGGAAATGTAGATACAGTAGGTAAACATATTTACAGTCTCGGCTTATCAGTAAGCTGAGTCACCAGCGTCGGGGAAGACCGTTTCTCGTATCTATAATAATAATATTTTCTTCTTACTGACTGATTATATGCATTACATGTATATCCCCGTTTATAATATATCAGGTAAAACGTATGAGTTCAGCATATAAATATGTAACAAGAAGGTAATTTGCAAACGTTTTGTTTGTTTTGGACATAGTCGTATCTTCTCCAGTTACTTATTTGTATAATCATTCCTTAGATATTTCATTGTAATAAATGTGGTAAAATGAATGGGTTTGACGTCAGCTTAACTGTTCGGAGTCTATTCAGTGGTTTTTGCGTGACGCCGACTCCATTAGCATTCGAACTACCTATTAGCGTTCAAGCACCTCCTTAGAGGCCTACTTTTAAATGCCTTATAAAAACACAGGTCTCTCATATTTTATAACAGTATTACATTAGTCACGTACGGTACCATACTTTTGCAGAAGTTCCGAACAAAAGACGTTGTCCACAAAAGGTAGAGGCGAGTCGGCGGCTCATAGACCACAAAAAAATAAAATAAAAATATGAATGTCGGCCCGCGTCGGAAGAGGGCGGCTTCCATCACAGACACAGATAACGGGACAATGGAAAATGGAATGCTGCAAGCGACAGGTGGCTAAGCCTCGTACGGCGTGACAACTCTGAGTAAAACATACACAAATACATCAATGCCAAATGTCTGTGTCTGATATGAATATAAATCGAAACAGGATATTCCATTAACAAGATGTCTAAGCGTACACTTTCTTGAAATTTTTGTCTGGATGTTTTTACAATTATCTAATTAAATTACATAATTTTAGTAGAGTCGTGGCGAATAATTGTGCTTCATGTTTTTGAATGATGCAACGTGAGTAACCTACTCACTATTCTTTACATTGTATTGTAACAAAAGTTTATATTTTTGTTACAGCAACATAAAAGGTGTAACAGATAAGTAAATGGTAATAAAAAGTGCCTTGCTGATGTCATGCGCGATACGTTAAGCGTAAGGAGTGAAAATAATTAATATAAATCATTCAAGCTATCCACACTGTATGACTGACATTAATATACTGGTAGTAGCAACAGCCCGTGACTTCCTTCGTTCGACATAATAAAACACAGCCTATGTCACTCTGGGTTAGTGTAATTTTCTAGCAGTAAAAAGTTTCAAAATCGTATCAGTAGTTTCAGAGATACAAACCGCTACAAACATACATACTTACATACAAACAATTTTACCTCTTTATAAAATTGAAATAGATTTACGCTTTTCTGGTGCTCATTATATTAATTCTCATTGTAAATATAAATAATATGTGTATAATAATGATAGCATATACATAATATTGATGCAACACAGCTAACGCTAAAGCACCAGGCAGAGTTTCCATTTATATTGTATCATATTTATGTAACTTAAATCAAAAAAGAATTTGTAATTTGTAATATATAAAAGAAGTACCTACTGTAGTCAGCGAGTGACTTATTATTTGTTTTTATTTCAAAATAATCTCTGTATTCCGTACACGTAGTTCCCAAATGCCTATGAAAACAATAAAAACTATATCAATAAGCTTATAAAACTGTCCGATATCGGCTCGTTTCGTCTCGCTTATAAATACTACAATACGAGTATAGATATTACAATCGACTTAACTAGGCTTAACCTAGTAGCCGATTAGTGTTATCTCTAGGACTTGAAATCTTGTCTGAGGGCGTCAGGAGCAGTGCAGTGCGCGCAGGACTTGGCACTTAGTTCTGAGTGACCTTGCGTCTGTTATTACTGGGATATAAGTGATAATTTGGTATACGAATGATACAGACCTAAAAGATGATATCACCTACGCCAGGTATTGAATCTGCCACCTTCTTCTGAATTGAAGATAAGTAAATAAGTGATATGAATTTAACTTATTTCAATTTTTTTAGACTTATTATTGTGTAGGTAATGTAATGAGTAATGTTTAATGAATGGCTAACAATTAATAATTATCTATCAAAATTTTATAAAAACATTTTGATTTTAAAAGAGACTTCATTTCCGTCTTTTCGGAAATTTAATAAAGAAGTTGGTGCTTAATCTAATCGATAATTAAAATTTTAAAATTTTAATTATTATATATACGTAGGTTAGTAACATAGCTAAGTTCATGATATTTTAATAATGTCCTAAAACTAGAACCGACGATGTATGAAAGATGCAAAAATGCACATACGAGTTCTCTAAACAGATTTTTTATTTTCTGTGCATACGAATGTCTAGTAAGGCTATATTTTGTTTGGTTTTTAACTCTCTACATGTGTCTTTTACTTCTACCGCTGAGCTACAAGAGTAAACGACAAGTTAGTAATTTCAATACGATTTCCAACATAGTAACGGAATGGCTTCGACTCAAATGTCAAACAAATGATCCTGTACAAGATCCTGTTATGCAAATGTGCCGCTCGGTTTAGGTGTGGCAGACACTGTGTTTTACATAATTTTCTCGAAAAGAACGCTACTTTGTCTTTCATTAGCAAAATATTTTTATAGGATCTTGAAAATCGTTTTTCGCGACAGATTTGTAATCGATATGTTTCTATGTAATTTTAGACAAAAAATGTAGAATTATGCGTATAGTGCGTGAAGTCAAAATATGTCAGATCGTATTGTATAGTTTTACTGTTATGAACCTTTTGTGCCTTCAATGTAAGCGAGTCTCAAAAGGAAGCTTAGACTTAGTCATTGGCAAACTGAAGACTGGCGCAACTTTTGTCTACTCGGAGCGATGACTCGCTTTTCCTCGAAGAAATCAAGCGAATCCGGGCCAGACAACTCAAGGAGACAGAAATTGGTCTTTATTTAGTTTCATTATGGTTTATATTGCGCTGTCTTTGCCGTAATAACTTCTAACAACAATAAGATCAAAACGTGCGGGCCTAGCAAAATGCTATTTTATTTAATGGAGTACAGAGATGTCGATGAACCCCACACATTGGGCTATTGGCGAACAGACGATATTTTTTGGCCGAGGTACCGTTACACAGTCTTGTTTATTTGCGCTAGCGGAACTTAATGGCCATGGAACCTTATAACTCAACGTGCAGAGCTGTAACTCGATAAATGCTCTTCAGAGCATGCGTAATGAGAGATCGCTTTTTCTCAAAGAGTTATTTTTTATATACGACTACTTTAATTAATTACATATACGTATTAATAATACAACATTTACAGTTCTAACGATTTGCTACCTTAGTCTATATTTCCTTTTGAAGGTAGCGATATAAAATTCTGTATCGATATTTATCAAGAAACCCAGCACGGAAAGCGATACAAATTCTTGTGTTCATTGATATTTACTAGTGTTTATGAATATTGGAAATGACAAAAAGATCATAAATAAAAGGTTAACTACCAAAAAAGACCAGTGACAGACAACATTATAATTGTATGGGTGAGGCTGAAACCTATAACTTTAATGATAGAAAATGAGGTACAAAAAAATTTTAAACTAAATGTGTTGTTCACCGATGAAGCTAGATTTGCTAACCATTTACCTTCTGAAACGGAGCATTACTTGTACGGAAGCGGCCGAACGACCGTGTTCTCGATTGCAAATAACTACACATGTTAAGTGCAAGCAAATTTCGGTTCACCTTTCCAAAACCTGACTCTTCACCTGCCAGACAGTCGCAAATTAAGACAGTCGCGAATCAAGACATTATACAGGGAATAACATTAATGTGTAGTAATACTGAAAGGTGTGTATGGGTATCTAGTCATGAATCATCGGGCAGAATATACAACCAAAAAAACACTATTATATTTTCCATACAAAGTTTAAAAATTATTTATTTGAATTATTTTGGACAATCCTAACAAGCTGTGGCCTAGTCGCGGTAGTACGGGTCATTGACCGAGCTACTTTGTGCCTAGGCACAAAACAGATTAGTACAGAAATCTACATACATACAAAGTGCGCTCGAGCAACGCACACATAGACACCGCTCACAGACACGATATCTGGGCACAGTTGGGATGCGAGTGCCATCCGCTTGAGACACGCGTCTGTGAACTTTTTTGTGCAAAAATGGAGCAACGAAAAATAGGTTATTATAACTGTTTGGTGGACGGTTGTTTAAATTCAACATTAAACGGTGAATTGTCGTTTTTTAAGCTACCAGTTGTTTCAGAGAGGTAAGTAGGTATTTGCTTGTATTTTAATGGTTTGTTTTCACGTAACACAAAATAGTTAGGTAGGTAGGTAAGCGCCCCAGCCCCCGGCCCTGCGCCGAACAAGCGAACATAAGTTTGTAGCCTTGTCATATTTTTACAATTTAAAATTAGATATTTATTGTAGTATAAGCTGTGTTAGCCTTGTGTTCAATAATCTAATGAGGAAGATGTTAATGTAAACTAATCGCATTTGTTTTGTCTTCAAAAAAACTTTATTCAGTTATAATAGTAACTGCGAAAAAATTATGTCGATATCGTGTACAGTTATATTTTTAAATCAATCAATTTTCCTCCCAAAAACTTCCTGCGCCGTCCGGTATGAAATGTATGAAAAGTACGTACATGAGATTAACTTCTGTATTTATCTGTTTTGTGGCCTAGGCGCTCTGTCTTTGAAAACGCCGAACATTTTACAAGGGCTTGATTTCGAGTTTCAAATACCGGAATTTCATACTGAACGGATCTTCGGACTCGGTCGTTTCCGTTCCGGAACCCACTCGTAAAAAAGGGTATTTCCACATTTTTACACGACTGCCCAAAAAGGAGTATTTCAGGGTTTACGTATGTATGTATTTATTTATTCCACCATTACTTCTTATTGCCTGGACAGATTTGAATGCATTAAAACCATAATAAAAACATAGGTTTAAGTTTTTTTTACCATAGTTTTTTTGCATGTTCCGGAACCGGTATACAAAAAAATCTCCGCGAACGTACCCGACTTAGCCTTGCCTTGATTAGTTTCAAATTTTTATCCAACTTGACGTCTTAGAATTCATATTCAGAAATAACCTAAAAAGAATTTCCGAAACGAAAACGGTCCTTATCGGTGGAGTTTTATGGGGCGGCGTTAGAAGGTAACTTTGTTTGTGCCGCTCGACCAATGAGGAGCAGCGGCTATTATTTATTAGGATTACATCTTTATGATTGGTGCAATACGAAACAAGGCTAGCGAATCATGAAGCGGCGGCGAATGTTTGATAGCTTTAGTGTTTGCCGCGTTTTGTCAAAGATTAAACAGGTTTATTTCTGAAAACTGACTAAGTAAAGACGCTTTATTGATTACTGACTTACGAACACTCTTTTACTATGCAATGAAATCAAATGTTGGAAATGTCTTAACCATCATTATCAGCCTATTACATTCCTACTGTTGAAATTCATGCATGATGTTTTTTACATCCTATTCCTACGGTGGTTGGTGACCTCACGTATTTTTTAAGAACATCAGCCATGCTCGCTCTTATTAGGCGTTTACACTGATTAGATCCTTATTCCTGAATGTTAATTGGAGCGATGATGTTTAATGCTGTAATTAATAAGTAAGCATTAATAAAAATAAAAAAATACCCTGCCAAAAACATTATCACTTGGGATGATTTAAGGATTCCGAGGATACCCCATACATCCAAATCTGTTGAGGCATTTTGTAATAAAAAAACGCACATACATTAACCCCGAAAACATTATATTCCTTTTTTGGGGAGTCGCGTAAAAAGCAGTTTGCTTGAAAGTTAGTTGTTAAGTAAGGTTGGTAGGACAGCTGGCTTTGCTAACTGAAGATAAAATTTGTTTGTCAGATCTGTACACGCGGCGCACTAATATTCTTTGTCACAAGTTCATTGCTCTTTATCAGCTGATTGTTAGGGTTGAAATGAACTTGATTACCAGAAATTTTTAAATTATCATATCTTGTGATTTTAAAAATTTTCTGGTGATTTGCACTTGGACTTGAATTATTAATAAGCTTCTATATGCGTGGTTTAATTATTACTACACATTTATGTTACACGTTGTATAAACACATCAAAGCGTGAAGAACGAGCCCAAATAATTCATTTCAGGTGAGGTAACGGAGAGTACCGGTTCTCGGTCAAAAAGCGTGGCGGCTGGAGTAACAAAGTCAAGTGAGACGTGGGAGAGAGGTGGAAACTTATCTATCCCACGGTTCCGCGGGACTTTTACTTGTTTACACTGTTAGTCGAGATGAAAGGTCCGATTGTCGAGCTCTTTGAATGTGACGTTGAAATTGCTGTTCCAGTGATCGAAGATAGTTTACTTTGGCTTGAAACGGTCGTGATCGGTTGACGGCTCGTTGTTTGGCTTTCAGATAGCAAACCGAAGAAAATTTATTGGTTTGACGTTTATCCTGCTTTATATACGGTAATATAAAGCAGGATAAACGTCACGTATTACGTAGTATATTCACAATGAGGGAGTTATTTTGTTAAGTTTTTGATTCTTTTTCACCGGTAAGTGGTTGCGGTTGAAAGTGACCAAGGCTATGAGACCTTCGTGGAACTGATGAAGGCAATTAGAGACCATGCTAACTGTCACTTCAATAAGGGATATTTATGAAATAAGGGTAATAAATTCACGTCTATTGATGTAAGCGAAGGTTGAAGAAAATCATAGTTCGAGAAAGTAAAAGTGACAAGGTTGACAAGAGCGTAAAAAATAACTATTTTTCTGAACCTAGATTGAAATTGCGAAACAGCCATTTGCTATTCAACTTGTCTAAACGGTATAAAACAAAGTTGCAAACCGCGTCCTCATTTCTGTTTCTCCGCTTACTTCTTTTAAACCACGCAATGGATTTTAATACGGTTTTCTCTGTCATCAAGAGATTTTTTTACGAAGAGCAAACACATATTGTATGTAGGTATATGTATGTACAATACATTCTAATTACGTTTTTGTGTAGTAGAGAAAATTCAATGTTTTGTAATCAAGTCGTCAATCAACCCCATTAGTAAATTGCATCCGTTCGAAGCCGGGACGGGTCGCTAGTAATATTACATAATTAAAAAGAAAAAACAAACCAATCTCTGATAAACCAATGTTTAAATTACAAGTCTCCTTGTCCGATTTCCGATTCGAAAACACCGGATAGCCACGATTACCGAGTTTCCTCCAACTGCTACTGTTTTGTCGACACACTTCGCATTGTTTTCGTTGTAAACATTTCAAAAGGCAGGTTGCAATGGAAAGTATGTACTTATACCTAGTTTTTTATACGGGAGGAGTATATCGTTTTCTACGAAATTTTCCACTTGGCTTGTGTTGATAGAAGTAGTGGACAAAATATTATTTCTTTAGACACCCATGATATCATCATCATCCACAGCCCTTCAACGTCTGCTGGGGCCTTGTATCAATAGTTAATTAAGTACTGAGTAAAGATTTAAATGATTATGTTATTTTCCAAATACATTACTTCCTTTCTCGAATGCATATTTACTTGCAGTTTCATTATTGTTCAAACTTTTCATTAATCAAAGTCGTAGTCGGGCGCGAAATTCCTTCGCCAGTCGACAATGAATGATTTCCAACATCAATCAAAGTTGAAGTTAAGCGTACAGTTCGAAGTCCGGTGCATTCCGGGCTCTTTACGCATTTCTTACCACCGACGGCTGGCCTACATCGCACCCGAAGCAACACTGACACACCGCTGATTATACATACAGAGTGGTGCATGGACGTACAAATATGAAATAGTAGGTACTACTTGAGTATACTCGTACAGGTCGTAAAATTTTGGTAGAGAAGATCTTTAGGGTAGGTACCTTTTCCTTTACAATGAGGAAGTATTGTTCTTAGGAAACATCTGTTGAGTTTTGGAGAAAATGAAAACCGCGTTTTAACATTCGTGAAAAAATGTCAAGCTAAAAAACGCAATTTTTCCAAAAATGCAACACAGGCTTTTCCTATTAGGAATGTTCGGGATCAAAACTTCCTCACTGCAAGAGAAAATGTATACCTGGAGGTCCCAAAATTGTACCACACTTATACAATAATGCAATACTAGAACCTAGAACAGAATAATATTTATACACAAAAATCAGAAAAGAACTATTCTCGAAACACCTTGACATAGATGGAACAAATACTCGCATAATGAAAACAATACAGGTCGTATTTATTATCATCATTCTGTGCAAGCCTCTCCCGATAAACGATGCTGGGCACGATCTTCGACTTCTATAGCACAGCTCCTGTCACCTTGGACAAAACTAAAGACTAACAAAGTGGTAAGTACCCGATACTGCTATACTCGTAGAGTGACTCACTGTCCTAAAGTGGAGCTCATGCCCATAAATAATACTGAACACCGGAACTGCCTACGCTTGGCTCCTAAGTTCCATGAAGGTGTACCGATCGAATCTTTCTATATCAACTTTTAAAGGTGAGTCAGTAATGAAAAGAAACGGTTAGTAATTCGGGATGAACTACAGGCGGTAGGTTTATCGTTTGCCAGGTATTCTGCGCATTAGCGCGCAAGCATTCCTGTGTTCCGGGTTGAAAGGCATTGTAGCTAGCGAAATTACTAGGCATTACGAGACATAAGAGTTAATTGTCTCAAGAATACGAACGCAGTGCAATGCTGCGCAGGACTTTACAAAACAAAGTTCTGGGTGGTGCTGGAACTGTTATGGGTCGGCTTATTGCTTACCATTAGGAGCGACTTGCTCGTCTCGTCATTCACTTACATAAAAAAAATAACTGTTGGTCTGTCTTGTCCTTAAACTTCTCTATTATTATCTTGTAATAAGTGAAAGGGCCACATTCCACATTACAGTATGACCGTCTTGATATATAACTGATTGTGGATCGCCCTGTACAATAATCACTAGTGCCACAGTTTAGCGGGGCACGGCAGAATTATGTCACGCGTCCGTAAGAACCGGTACCTGACCGCGCATGTTCTGTTTATGTATGAACTCGCTGCACTGGCTATGTGGAATTGTTGCATTACTTTCGGTAATATCTATCTATTCCGATAATACTATCGACCCGCCCCGGCGGCGTCGCTCTGTCAGATGAGTAGAATACGAACAAGGTATTCTTATTTTGATGGTAAGATTGCCATAGACTAGGTTTATTTTTTGCTCCACTGCCTTTGAGTTTATTATTTCGAGACGGATACTTTGTTTAATTCATTTTATAACAAAAAAAAACGACTTCAATTCTGATGTATCTTTGAAGTCCAAAATCGAATATCGTTGAAATGACTACCTAGTACCGCGAACAGATTAAAATGACCCAAACATGAGTAGTTTACGACTTTCCGTCAAAATAAGTCTTGTAAAAATAAGAATCATTGAAGTTAGAAGGGCTATTTCCAGTAAGATTAACCGTGAAATAAAAACTACCATTTAGCAAGAAGTTTGCATGAATGAAGATAAGCAAGTTTAATGATTGTATGTTTGTTGTAGAGAGCGAGTGTGGCTTAGTGGGAGCACGTGCGACTTTCGATCCGACGCACCTGATTTCGAATCCCACTGGCCACGCTCCACTGACTTTCTTAAGTTATGTGCGGATTTAACACTCGCTCTAACAACGGTGAAGGAAAACATCGTGAGGAAACCGGCATGTCCAAGAATTTATCACAAAAATTCAAAGACATATGTCCAAACCGCACTGGGCCAGCGTGGTGGATTATGGCCCCATACTCTATTTACGAGGGAAGGCCTGAGTCCCAGCAGTGGGAATGTAATGGGCTGATGATGATGTTTGTTGTAGAGTAGCCAGTAATTATACTTACCGGCGAAAGAAGTCGAACGTATCCTTGGCACCAATATCAGAAAATATTAATAATTAGCTCCAATTTCAAGTTATTTAAGCATTATGATTTGTTATCAGTCTGCTATGCAATATCGTTGACGTCGACGTTTATCTTTATCTAATTCTAGCGACTTGCTATTAATGCTACAACTTTATACAAGTATGATGTAGTGTGTTTACAGTTTAAGTTGATATTAGAAGGTAAAGGTAGGTAGGTACGTAGAAGATTAACCGAATCCAACGAGCGCTATTTCGACACTATTGTAATGAAATTATGATATAGCTGTTTGAGCATGTACGCATTTTAAGTAGGTTAAAATTATAAACGTCGCACCAAAACAATAATGCTTGCATTAACAAATCAATATGTAGGTACATAGGAATATATACATAGGAATTTAGAACATCTGTACGTTGTCTCGTACATATGTGATGTGCTCCCATTGGTAAACCTTGTCGTATGACGGGATTTTTTTAATTTAGTTTATTCGGACACATTTTTTTTATTTTATAGATAGATAAACACGCGACATCTGGAAATTCCAGAGCGTTATTCACAGTATATAGGTTGATTTGCTAGAAGGAAATATATTATGCTTTATCAAATGCCTTGACCTTTCCTGAACTTAAACATTTTGTGTCATTTCTTACTTAAGACTATCACTGTTATCTCCGACGTTCCCACCAATAAACCAGTCGTAAAACAATAATCATTCAGCTGCATCGTAAAGCTATCAATAATAATGATTGGAGAAAACTTTTCGACCAATTTAATTGTAGGAATCTTGCATGCACGTCATAAAGACTTGTCTTTTACTTCTTAGTTACATTCTTTGGAGTCACACGCGTAGCAAATCATGCGAATAAGAGAAAAATCAAGTAACAATAGCCGGTTACGTGCGAAAAGAAACAAGGAAAGAAATTGCTAATCAATTGACTCACTCGATGTAGGTGATGTAGGGTGCCTTATGGCCGTGAAATAATGAGCGTTTGCACAAATAGATGTTGGATCTTTAAATGATATATACTACGCTCATAAGTAAACCTAAATAGGTAGGTAATAAAATAGGGATATATATCAGTCTGTGAAATTAATAAAACTTCAGCAAATCAGCAGATCATAATCTGGCATTGTTATGGAAGCAAACACTTTCCCGTACTACGTTGCGTTGGAGTAAAAATAAATGAATAAAACACAGTCATCATTCCCAGCACCTACCCACATATTTATTGGCCATTTCAAAACAAAAGCCAATCAATTGTTGGTTAAGATGTTCATATAATAAATTAATAGAAACTGACAGACCTATTCCGTTCGTAGAAACGTCGCGTCGGAAGAAAAATAAATAATCATTGTAAATCCTTATTCCGCGAAAACATTTAGGGCTGTTGTAGGGGAAAATACGCCCACGTTTTTCGAGGTCTGTCTTTTTTAAAATTAACTTTCGTGTAATTAATTTACTCGTTTATTTGCGAAGTAAAATGTAATGAAGGAAGTATTTTGCCTAGGTATCGTATCATTCGCACTTTTCAATGATAAAATAGTAGTAATAGTAGAGTCATCATCGATATAAAACTATTAAACAAATAAATTCGGTTTCTCCACAAATAGCGCATCAAATGAGCATGCAATATAATATAAACATCATTTACTTTTGCACTTGACCCAATTAGTACAGTAGGTATACGAAATAATAACAAGATGCACATATTATATGTGTATATCCCTCTTCCATTCAGGCTGACACTTGTCCACAAATTCCCAAATACACAATGAAGCCAATTAGGTTAGCGAGTCTGGCACACGGGTGATCGGTCTGAATTACTCAAAACGCATTTCGTGCATCCCACTGCGTGTCCCAGTCTCATTTACCTCATTCAGTTCAGTGCGTTGTGTGGGAGGAACGGGAGAGGGGGCGAAGCCCTGAGCAGTATACAAATGACGTAGGAGAACATCCCACGCATTTTCCCAATTGACATTGAGTCAGATTTTCGTCTCAAAATGAAAGGGAATATGAAAATTCATAAACAATAAAACAAAATATATTTTTTTTCTTTTGAGAAGTTCTTTAATATAAGAAAATGGTTTCATAAAGATTCTGTTGCTTTCAGGTTTTTTTTCGGCGCTACGTGTAAAATCAACTCGGGCTATTCGTTTCGCCATTAGCTGACCTTTGCAACTCTGCCCAAATAGGGCAGAGTTGCAATGCGAGGCAGATGATTGAGGACGGACAGTCTAGTCAAGTCCCATTAGTTTGCTCAGTGCAAGCGACCCATATTCCTTGTTACTTGCCGCATGAGACGAGAAGGCCCCACAAATGATAAAAATAATATTGTTCTATAATTTAGTTTAAATGCCTATGATAATAGGTATAATTATAGTATTTACACACCTCGCCTGTCAGTGGATACATCAAACAAAAGATTTATCAATAATTCTTATAATTATTACTAGGCGTTAGGCTGCACGCCCACGTCAGACAATCGGTAACGATTTTTTGTCAATGAAAATAAAACAAAGTTAAATCATATTGCAACGCACGTCCTATAAAATGTCGGTCACAAAATAGGTGACAAATGTCGGCGAAAAAATCGGACCGACTATCGGACTTACAAAATGTGGCGTGCGCGGAGTGCACTTAGAGTTCAACAGCCTATTTAGGTTGAAGAATAGAGGATGAGGACTCAAAACATTTTAAGTGTAAGTGATCGAAGTTATTACTTTGTGGTAACAATAACACTGTCTACGGAAAATGTCATTGTTGCTACAGACGATTGTTCTTTCTGTTTATATACTCCTGATTAGCTAGATTTATACGAATTAAGATAGCATCTTTATATGTCATAGTACCTGAAATATGACAATCATAGATTTCAGAAACGCCTTGAGAAAATCAGACTTTGAGATAATAAGAAATAGCTAAGGAAAGTATTTTTTTATTAATAGTCTACCTACACTTTTATAGATTTCCGATAGGAAAATAGCTAACTTTTCGCACTAATAATTTAAATGCGAAAGTTTGTGAGCGTGTGATTATGTATCTTTACAAGACAATACAATACAATCATACTTTATTGAGCACTAAAACAGGAAACAAAAGTTTACAGTTACATAAAATAGTGGTAGAACAATGGGCGGCCTTATCGCGAAGTGCAATTTCTTACAGGCAGGCAACCTTTGGATGGACAGGAAATAAAGATGTAAAAAATGCGGTCAGTTGGTGTGCAAGAAGTAATTAATATAAAAGATGTTGATGTTAGTTAAAACATAAACATAAACATTTATTGATTGACAAAGTAAGTGTTACAAATTATGATTGAAGTCTCTAGCCCTCGACTTAGCTTGACGCTGTGTTTCAAGGACTAGCTCCTTCTCCCAATTTAGATAGATAAAAATGCCAAAAATGAATACATAGTTAAATTAAAAAATGTGTGTGAGGGTGTGTGTGTGTGATGGTATGTGAGGGTGTGTATGTGTGATATGTATATTCGTATATGTGTGTGGTAGCAGTGATTGTGTGCGATATTCAATAATTAAACAATAAGTCTTCCACATTGTTGTAGTCCAGATTGCTGAGCCATGTAAGTATGTATTTCTTTATTTTGTTGTTTGTATATTCCTTAACATTACCTTCGCTATTTAATTTAATAAGCTTGTTGTACCTACAGTTGCGGTGCTGCGTAATCAAAGTGTCTTTGAGCAAATTTACTGCGAGCACGCGGCACTGGGCACCGGTCAACGCGTTTGTTGGATACAGGTAAGTGTGGCACTATATTTGTGTGATAACGTCTTAAGACCTGATATATGTACAGTTTCCTTACAGATAGTACCTGAGCTTTATTGTAGACTTCTGAAGTGGGATGTCTGTAGGGTAAGGATATTAGAACTTTTAATACTGCCCTTTGCGCTCGTTTTACATTAATTAGATATGTTTTTGCAGCATTTCCCCAGACACAGATGCAGTAGTTGATGATACATTCACAAAGAGCTTTGTACGTTTGTATTAGTAGTTTTAAGTCAGCAACAGTTCGCAGGTTTTTAAATATATAAATAAGTTTCCTAATTCTTCCTGTTAGTGTAGTTATGTGAGTTATTTCACTGTTATTTCGCAGTTATTTCGCTGTAATATCTCAATGGATTTGTTTGAGTTAGATTCGGTATGGAGATAGCTTATACACAACTATACTACGTTATATCCCGAGAAACTGAGGCTGAAACCTAGCTAGCGCAGTTAGTTGTTATAAATTCCTGCTAAACAGACCGGATGAACTTGACAATGGCAGCGTCTGGCCCTATTACCTACCAGTACGCTCCCTTTACCTTGTTTTAATGCACTTGTCGTGCGGCCAGACGAGGGAAGTGGCACAATGCCGGGATGAATGCTGCCAGTTGCTACACAATACTCTATTCTTTATCCTCTATTTCTAAAGGTCACTTTATATAAGAAATTCAACTTTTTATTAGATTTTATTTTTAGATCGGAGTTTTTATACCTATAGTTTTTACTAGCTGGATACCCTGCGTTATCGCGAATGCGAATTCCTCACGATGATGGCGCGGAATTCAATCGGTTAACCTGGCAACACGTGAAGTTCGGGGAATTGATTCTATAAAAACAATAACAAAATACGTACATTTACATTTCTTGAACTAATGAATTGTAGCATGATTTTTTTATACGTTTACAAATATAAATAAACATGCGTCATAAAAAGATAACCCTTTTGCGTATCTTAGAGTTATTTATAAATAAGTCGTAGGTGGAAATATATCGGCTAGTAAAAACGTGGGCGTCTTTCATGGCATCTGATTACATAGCGAAATTGTTTGTGATACTTAATTTTTTGAATACAATTGGCAAGGTTCGGTGATTGTAATATGTGATATATTAGGAAACATACTCGTACTTTTGTCGTCAATAAACTATTATTACGAGTATTACTTTACGTCAGACCCAAAGTAGCACAACATTGCAGATTACATTTTTTTATTTAATATGTCGGCAAACAAGCAGACGGCCCGCCTGATGGTAAGCGGTTACCGTCGCCTATAGACGTCTGAAGCACCAGAGGCATCGCTGATGCGTTGTAGACCCTTAAGAACTCTATTAATTCCCCTTTTAAAGGACTCCATGTTGTAGCTCAAAGGCATATATTTTTATCTGAATGTCCAACATTAAGCTGCTTGTAGCTGCACCTGCAACTACGAGCAAAGCTTCTATCCTCTGAATTTATTCAAATGCACTGCCGTATTGCATTGCTTGTTTTGAATTAACTGAGAGCAATATCACTCTACTAACTCTATTAGTAAACACTGAGAGATCAATTTGCAATGGCTCGGATGCAATTCCTTAAAACGCCGCCGTTAAAACATAATGTTCCGAGTTTACTGAACAATGCGTTCTCGCCAGCCGGCGGCGGTGGGCGTGTAACAAAACTCATAAGTCAGTTATGTTATGATTCACTCTGTTATTATCATTACGTGCTGCTCATGCTATGCTATGCGCTATGCTACTCTATCGCGCTAGCCGCTGCTCTGCGGAGCGGAACACCGCGCTTTTTGCCAACCAATACAACAACGGATCCGTTAGTACTTTTCTATTAAATTCTTTGTGAATGGACATTTATACTATAAAACATCTACAGTCATTGACAGATTCAAAACTTTCACCGCAAATCTCAATTTAAGAAACGCTGATTGCAAGTGCGAATAGTCACCTTTCAAAAGAGTTCAACGCGCTCGTCTTAATGAATTAATTCGATTCAGTCGTTGGATTCCAAATAAGGTTGTGCAGTAAACTTGAGAAAAACTTCACACTTCGCCGTTTATTTTATTCTGTTGTTTTCTTTTATTTGATATAAATGTGTCTGAACTCAGTAAGTAAGAACTTCAGTCTAATGAATTAATGTATGGAAAAATCGAGATACACGGCGAGTTTATAACAGGTATTGGTTGAATTATTATCTGTAGGCTTTTCAGTTGGCTCAACGGATATCAGTGAGTACACAACATTTAATTTTATTTTATTACCTTTGGTTTCGTTTTTAATTTTATTTAGCTTTTATTTACCCTGTTGAGACGTTCCCAGAATAGGTTTCAGATAAAAATCGATTACAATTAAATTAACCTCGCATTAAATAGATAACATTTCTACGACTTTTTGATACTCTCTAAGAATCCTAACGTTGTCTTATTATCATATTATGTGTTATGATGATATTAAACGACAATTAATTAAATTTAATTTCTTTAATTAAATTAACAATTATTGACTTCTTTATTAACAATTGTTGTTTTTACTTTAAATCATTTACTTAAGTTCTATTAACAAGCTAAGTTATTTAAAGTCAACTTCATTAAGCAATGAAATACTGACTTCTAGATACCTACTCTCACTCAGATCACGTAATAATTACAAGGTAACCGACGCCATGAATAATGATTTTAATCAACGACTTAATTAACGGTGTACACGGTGCTCAATTAATAATCCCTAAATGATGCAGACTAAGGTTATCAGTATTCGAAACTACTCAAAACTTAAATGCGACATGTTTTTAGATGAAAATTCATGTATTTGTTTGTCATTTAAATTGGTTCAGCATTAGAGCAACAACAAATGAGCCGAAAAGACTGCTAAGACTTTACCCAGCGACATAGGAGCAATTGTGATGAGCGCAGTGCAGTGCTGCGGATGATTCTGCATAACAATGTTCTGGGTGGTGCTGCCACTTTATTTATTTATTTTTAAATGACTTTAAAAAAGGAGGTTCTCAATTCGATTGTTCTTTTATGTTTATTACCTCACAACTCCGTCATTTATAAACTGATTCGGGAAATTATTTTTGCGTTAGGTTCAGTATAGCTTCAAAGTGGTCCTATATATTCCATCGATACTCAACCTTGGACTTCAAAGATACATCAGAATTGAAGTCGGTTTTTTTTGTTATTCTTCTTACAACTATAATTACAGGTATTGTACCTAATATTATTATGGCCAGACGTATTGCTTACCATCAGGAGGTCGACCTGTCCGTCTCGTCTCTTCATTACATAGAATAAAAGAAAGAGTGGTCTGTCCATGACTCATGTAGACAGGTACAAAGTGAAGGTGAACCGACACCGCGCCGGTAACATCTAGTGCTGAGTAGTGCCAGCTCGATAACCTAAGTACTTCCTAGGTCGTGCCGGTAACGTGCCAACTGGTTACTAGATACCACTGTCTTTAGACCTAGTGTCTGTTGCGTCTGTGTTTTATCCTTGCTAGATGAGATTGATAACATTTTATAAAGCAGTTTTTCATTGATTCACAATGTATATATAATGTATATAACCTGGCTACTTACTACTATATTTTAGCATGAGCTATTCGTTATCGTTATCATCAGGTCATTGCAGCCCACTGTTGGACATAGGCAACTCCAATTGCACGCCACTAAGCACGATCCCCGGCCACTCTCATCCAGCTGCTGCCAACCACCCTGCAATGAACGTCGCTCTACCTAGCCCGATCTGAATTCGTTATAGCTAAGCATTATAAAAATTTAAAGCTAAATATTACCTTTGTTCTACGCCCGCCGCCCGGTCAGAGAGAATGGAACAATCGAACTAGAAACAATGAACTCTTTTTACGCAGAACCATATCTTGCCAATCTAGATCTTCGTAATAAGAGAATAGGTATCGGCGCGACCGGATATAAGCAATAAACGACAATGGACATCACGACACAGTAGGTACATTATAGTAACTGCTACCTAACCTGTGCACAATTAAGGGACATCTGGCATCATCTGAATGTGTCACTCGCACTGCGCTGTTTATTTGGAATAAGAACAGCCATGGCCCGGGAGCTGCGCTGAAGCGCAAAGTGCTCTTTTTATTTTGTAACAAGTATACATTTTACAAAAAAAAAAAAACGACTTCAATGTATCTTGGATGTCCAAGGTCAAATCGATGTAATTTATATAGGACCACTCAGTAGCTATACTGAAGTGAAGGCAAAAATATTTTTTTAAATCGGTCAACAGTTGGCGGAGAAATCAGTGAACATAAACAAAAAAAAATATATATACATATAGTGGAACATAGAACCTTTCTCCTTTTTTGAAGTCGGTTAAAAAGAGCGCTGCGCTGCTTTGCTAGTTTTTAACTGACTTCAAAAAGGAGGAGGTTCTTATTCAACGGTATGTTTTTTTGTGTTTGTTACGCGATTACTCCGCCAATTAAAAAATATTTGTATTATTATTTAAAAAATATTTTGATTGATGATTATTTTTTAACCGACTTCAAAAAAGGAGGAGGTTCTCTGTTCGATTGTATTTTTTTTTATGTTTGTTACCTCAGAACTCCGTCATTTATGAACCGATTTGAAAAATTCTTTTTGCGTCGGGTTCAGTATAGCTACGAAGTGGTCCCATATAAATTTCATCGATATGTGACCTTGGACTTCGAAGATACATTGAAGTTGGTTTTTGTTTTTTTCTAAAAATTATTTGTTTGGTAGGTCATAGGTGGTCCCGTATAAATTTTATCGAAATTGATTCAGCACTTTTAGGTTAAGTCTTTTAAGTTTAGTCTTGAAGTCAGTTCAAGTTTAAAAAAAAAAAATATTATCAAGCACGCGTTCGCATGTATTTGTTTACTTGGAAGGCTTTCTCTGAGAAAACAAATTCTGCAAGATGAGGCCCTGCAGAGCGCCCTGCAAAACGCTACGCGTTATCGCAACGACATCGCACGTTCTAACCTACCTAATTTTAGTATTTATCCAGTATCTAGTGGAAAATTAGCGGTCGTTCCTCAGACACCCCATAATTATCATCACCCCATAATTAAAGTATACCACCGCCTACGAGTTGTAGTGGCTATGCATGTTAATGACTAGAAATTTACTATTAAGACACTATTTTGTATGTTATCTTTTTTAACTTACTTTATTACTATCTGTGGAGACTTGTAATTGGCTCTTTGTTAGCTACTTGTACTCATGTTTTTGTAATTGATAACTGTAAGTCCCTTAAATAAAATAAAATAAAATAAAATAAAATAAAATAAAATAAAATAAAATAAAATAAAATAAAATAAAATAAAATAAAATAAAATAAAATAAAATAAAATAAAATAAAATAAAATAAAATAAAATAAAATAAAATAAAATAAAATAAAATAAAATAAAATAAAATAAAATAAAATAATTCAACTATTGTCTTTATTTGAAGACATTATTGTAACATGACGTATAAAAGAAATTGAAGGTTACGTAAATGCCGTGATGAATGTAAAGAGCTACCTATGAGTAGTATAGTAACATTTTCATGGCAAGTGGAATATCATCAACAAGAAGAACTCTAAAGCAAAAAGCTATATAAATATATTTAGGTAAGTTTTTCGTAGAACTAGTTTGTGTTACATTTCGTGCCTCAGTAATTTGAAAACAGTCTTAAACTATATTATAAATAATAATTACCTAGGCACTCTTCATGTTAGCAAAGTTAGTCTTCCAACTAAAAAGGTCACAGTAAGGTTTTTGCACGTGTTTGCGACTACAGAATGCAAACAAAGTTATTTATATTTTGCAATTTAAATGTTTGCTGCTTTAATCCTTTATTCAAACTACCTCAATTTACCACTAATTGATATGGAATCTAAAATTTTAGGGGGACGATTTAAATCGGACACAAAATAGCCAGTAAGTTGAATCTAGATGATGAGGAAGATTGAAACAAATAGCAACATTACAAGTATACGTATTATCAAACAAAAACCCGACTTCAATGTACCTTCGAAGTGTAAGGTCAAATATCGATGAAATTTATAAGGGACCACTTCGTAGCTATACTGAACCCAACACAAAATCTATAAATATATAAAAGAATAAATATATTAAAAAAAATCCAAATCGGTTCATAAATGACGGAGTTCCGAGGTAACAAACATTAAAAAAAAACAATTGAATAGAGAACCTTCTCCTTCTTGAAGTCGGTTAAAAACACGTAGAATTCTATTTATCACACTAATGATAACTGCATGTAGTAATGTTTTCACAATATAGGTAAAGGCACTCGAGATCTTGACGTTGATGTTGATTCTAAGATAATGTTGCATTTTTATCATTCTGCGGTACGAGTTGTATGAGTACCTAAATCTCATTGGCTAATACAAAATGCCCAGTCAAAAAAAATCTACATTTATGGAATTTGTTTCCTATTCTGTTCCAACTCATTCATGTGACTTTGCTTTAAAAACTACTAGCTGCGCCCGCGGTTTCACACGCGGTTTCCCGAGATAAAAAGTAACCTATGTCCTTTTTTAGGAGCTAAAGGTCCTACATACCGAATTTCATCAAAATCCGATCCGTAGTTTTTACGTGATTGAGTATCAAAGATCCATCCATCCTCAAAACTTTCTCATTTATAATATTAGTAAGATTAATATACTACAAGTAATGACTTGCTTAGACTAAGCCTACAGTGACTGAGAAGACGGAGCATTGCCGGGCTGGGATTCAAACTGCGGTTCGTCGGATCGAAGTGCGCAGTCACCGCACACTCACTCATTTCAACAAAACTTTATAATTCCGTCGTGGAATAAGCACGTTTTATGGGGAACGTAGCGAAGCGATCACACGGAGCCGGCCCTGATAAGCGTCACGTGGCGTTCCTCGATAGTTACGCTCTTACATAACAAGAAACACTAGTAAGTATGGAATACAGTACGACGAGAGTTAGATGTTGTTTCGGCTAAGTTCGGTAAAGGTACCGAGCTTTGCAATTGCGATAGTAAGAGGACGCACGTGTACAGCATTCAGAGCGATATGATATATATATTAACGCTTTATTGTAAACATTAAATTAAGAGACATTACACAAAAACAATTACAGAAATTGTCACATTGGGCGGCCTTATCGCTAAAAGCTATCTCTTTTAGGGTAGTAAATAACGTTATGTAAAGTTCATCCAGGTCATGGTATAATTGTTCCCAAAATCAAGATATATCTTCTACTTATACTTGTAAATTTATGAATCAAGCAGAAAGTATGATGTTATTCGATTTGGGTTTGGCGAAACTTGCCGAACGAAGCTTTTACTGTTGTCGTACTGTATAACCACGTTTTCTGATTCGTTTCGAATTGCGTGAAGCTGTACAAACATACCTACGGCTTAGGTATGTGAAATTAATTTCGGTATAAATAGTCTACACTAATACATAATACATATATGAGTACAGCCACTTATCGATCAGAGGTGTTAGAAGTTAACGAAGTTATTGGTACTAAGTAATAGTTAATTTTCTTTGTTGGTACTATTATACCTACCTAGTTATGTGAACTTAAGTATGTTTGCGTAAGTAGACATTCTGTCTGCTAGTTGCTACTTTGCTAGAAGCTATAAGTACATAGACGGACACCGACAGCGGGTCGCGCGTCGTTACACGTGCCGCGCCAGAAGAGATAAGAGCTATGCGATAGAAAGAGAGGCGTTCTGTAGGTTAATATAACTGGTGGGTATGCAGCGATTCGCGAGCTGAATTGTGTTTTATTGCGTCATAGCAAGAGTCGCTATTTGTTTAAATTTCTTTGCGGAGTGATGCTTCTGTCCCTTAGTATTATGTGATACAGCTTCAAGTATTATTTAAATACTTATAAAGAGTTTACTATTTGCTGCATTTTTTTGCTGCAGAAAGCGATGAATGCAACACAATTACACACACACACCTTTACATTTATAATATTTAGTAAGATATATATAATATGTAAGTAAGGTAATATGTATATGGTTATATCCTGCAATGGTTTATACAATTCTACATTGAGAACATTTATATCACAACAACCTGAATAGCAAATGTACTTATTTTTCCTTATTGAAGACTGCTCACGATTTTTAGATTATGGGTTAGTATTAAGAATTATAATAAAGGTTGTATTCATGCAAGGAATTGGTTTTAAATTAGGAAGTATTCAGTAGAGATCCCGCAGAGAAAACAAAAATAAAATCTTTTTCTAGATGTAAAGAATCTCGGCTTTCATTTATCCTTGTATTTTGTAGTTTGAGGACATACGGGTTTCCTTCTCCGTTTTTAGAGCGAGAGTGGAAAACCCGATGTAAGTTATTAATGCGGGCCGAATGCGATTCAAACTCTGGAACATCGTATCTAAAGCCGCCAATGTAACTACTCCGCCATTCGAGTATTTATATTTCCCAGTGGCCCTCAATATCGCATCCAATTTAACTTTCTCATACAAGATTGATAAGATAACAAAATACTAATAGTACCTGGGACTACGTTTACGACTCTCAGATGTAATTTATCGTAACGAAGATAGCCCAGAGGTCGCGCCGGCGTAGTAACTGCAGTTTAAGCTGTGGTGGGGCGACAGAAAAAGGTAATGGTAGGTCACCTTCGCTCACTCATACTTAAGTAACGATTTGCGATGCTCAATTATTAAATATGATGTACACGTACAGAATTTTAATACCTATTGCTGTTTGTATCTAAATAAAATTCGAAAACACTAGAACAGGATAAAAAAGGCAGCACCTTGTTCCATTGGGCCGAGACAATGAAATTAAAATTAATCCCTTTAGAACCCCTTTTTTATTAACCGACTTCAAAAAATGAGAAGGTTCTCTATTCGATTGTATTTTTTTTATGCTTGTTACCTTCATTATATATATTGCTTATCATTCTTTTGGTCATTTATGAACCGATTCGGAAAATTCTTTTTGCGTCGGGTTCAGTATAGCTACGAAGTGGTCCCATATAAATTTAAAGTTAACCTAGTGAAGTACAGAACATAACAAAATTAGGTCTTTCTTATCGAATTAATAAAACACTTCAGTTTAATACTTAGAGGAGTATTTTAAAAACGGGAGTAAATCATTTCTTTCAGTTTGAGGCAATAGTTAGTATTCTTTGGTTTAAGTTTGCGGTTAGGCTAGTTAGTAACACCATCGGTTATACCCATGGTCCGCTGCTTTTTCCGACGCCCTTAACCTTAATACGTTAACTTGTACTGTTAGTTATTCCGTGGTGCGGTGGTACAGTCAGCGACAAAACTAGTAATTCTTGTATATCTATGTGTTGCATTTAAAGTCTGTTAATATTCGGTGCGAATAGGGAAATTGCAAAAAAATGCATGCATTTTGTATATTTTCAGTGTTATTGTCTATTGAAAGATTATTTTTGGATATATTGCTGATCGGAGTTATCGAATGTTGGCTTATGAAGCATAAACTCGATACGAATCAACAGATATGATTACTTCAATAAAGATAAATTAAAAGGGCTGTGTGCATTCGCACCGAGAAATCGAAACCAGTGTTACGAATTAATGTCACTCGACCAGATGTCGCGCGAGGACGCTCTGCTCCCACCCCTCAACACATTTACTGACAACCCAGACAGACAGTCAGACAGACCTGTAATGGATTTTGGAATGAATTCGGGTCCAGTACAACCAGAGCACAAACTTCAAACATTATTAACCCCGCGGCATCGTGAGATCTAATTCCTACGATGGCGTTCACGGCTCGGATTTCATAACCCATTGAATACAGTCTGTAATTTAATTGTGAATTTGTGTACCTAAAAGATACTTGATATGGGAAGGAACTATGTAATTATTAAGACTTAAGACTAAAGCCTAGCTACTAAGGCCACATGCCAACAGCCTACTTTAGTAGCTAGGGCCATACTAAAATAGACGAACGCACCTAATTAAAAAAAAAAACATTTTTATTTCATTTGTATGTTGTCAAAATTGTATCAGCCTGTTTATCGTTAAAACCGAAAGGAGTCAACAACAATTCCAGTTTTGTACCCAACTGTAAAACTGTCACCAATTATAAATAGTTCAAAAACTTTTAGCAATTTTTGATTCATATTGTTGATAAAGTAACGTACTACGGCGGCATTAGTTTCCCAAAGGAAAGCATTTTTCTCATTATTTCGCTTGACTGCGCGATGAATGACACAAATCTATATGACACGAGTGTAATTGGAAAAATCATGAATCAATAAACGAAAACTCCTAGCGATTTTTAACATGACTGTACCTTTTTGCAAAACTAGCTGCATATGTTCAGTTGGCGAAAACAAAAAGTAATTTATTTCAAATTTCGCTATCTGGATACGCGAAATCTTAGCATGTCCAGATGCCGAAATAACAAGTGATACCTATTTTGAGTTTCACCAACTGGACACACGCGTGTCCAACACCTCGCCTTCATGTCGAGTTGGTGAAAAACCCGGTGAAAGTAGGTACATTACCAACTGCTAGCAACAAAAATGTTCGTTCAGCTATCGGCCGATAAATTTCATATATACGCTCACGGTCGCATAATCGACTTACTATGTGTGATAAGAGTTTATTACCTACCAACTCACGCAGATTCCGCCGGATTTACGTTAGTTGTAGGTACGTAGGTAGGTAATGGGAAAGGTTAATTGTGCACCTACTAATTTAGTGGTCAATCGATAAATTCACACCAATATTATAAATGCGAAAGTTTGTATGTTATATTGTGTAAGTGTGTTTGTTCCCACTTTACGACGCAACGGCTCAACGGTTTTAATTTAAATTCGGAATGTAGATAGCTACAAAATAGGCTACTACGGGTCAAACTGCTGGTGCAGCTGATTTTTAATAATAAATGTCACCTGATTAACAAAAAAATATAATTTTTATTAGGTAAAGTACGACTGCAAGAAGGGGTCGAACCCGCGACGTTCAGCCCATAGATGCCGGATCCGATTAACTAACTTTACGATCAATATAACTTTTCTGTACCTACCTACATAGTGGACGAAGCTAATAAAATAATTAAATAAACAACAATAACAAATAAGTATTATAAATTATCGTAGTTACTCAGCTATTTAAGAGATCGCACACATTTATGAAAAAATACCGCTAGAATTGGATATTTGATGTTCAAACTTTTGCACCAATAGAGTAATAGAGTTCTAACATTACGGCTGTCTTGATAATTTTTCGCCTATCTCGTTTGTTATCGGGGTCCGGATAAACGCAATGTCTATTATTTACCTATTCTGTGGCAATGTTTTCATTTTGACACCAATGGAAATCTTATTCGACCATACCTTTTTAACAAAAAAATCTAAAACGTAATCATACATTGATTCGCAAAGTTTACAGAATTGCCACTTTTTAAGAACTAGTCGATACCCGCGATATGGACTGCGTAGAAATTTTCAAAATCGGATCAATAGTTCTAAGAATTATAATTTCTTCAAACATACCAAAATCACAAACTGTACCTCTTTAAATATGGGAAAAAATATTATGACCATCAAAATAATCTTTGAGATCCCATACACTTTTATCCATAAAAATTTTATTGGCTGATAAAATGTAGTAAGTAAAATAACGGCATAATGAGACTTAAATTTCTGATGTCTCGTGGTGATAAGCGCAATACAGTGCTACGCAGTGCTTTTTATGCTATTTAAAGTTCTGGGTGGCATTGCATCAGGCAAACGACTTGCTCGTCTAATCAATCAACACCATATAAAAAAAAGTAAATGACCACCAAATCGAATTGCCGCTCGCTCTTACCCCTTGAGTGTAAAAAGCGCGGAGCCGAAACTTCTGGTGGAGCCTACTTTGGTGATGTTACTACTACTTACTTTTGACAAAATAAAGCGTTTTTTTGCCTTTACTAGATTTATTTTTTTATGTAACTTGATCTGGTGATCTATTGGCAGATCTATTGGTAGATCTGGTGGTTAGTTAAACATAAGTCTTTAAATATTATATCATTATTCAATGAAATTAGCTCTTGGATAAACGTTTACCATATCTAAAGCGCTTAACATATACTATTAACTTAAAGAAGACATAGTAAAGTCACCCGTAATAACCGCCAGCAGGAAAATATTAAATATTAATAACTCAGACAAGCTATGACGTCACAATTAATTTAACTACTCGTAAGTGAAACCTCGTAAAACTGATTAATGCACATTAAGCATATATGTATTCCTGTCATATGTGTATTTTCATTGTAAGAAGAGCTGTTTCATAATGTTTTGTTTTTTTTTGTATTACCACATTTTTATTAAGTTTCTTGTTTGTCTGTCTGTCGTTCCGTGTAGCGCAAAATTTCGAGCACTTCCGGATTAGCTATCCGGCTGACACTTTCAGGGTAGCTCTCGACTTGATGACAATGCATTCTAATACGATTTATTATTTTTAAGGCGCATACAACGTGTTTTTTTATATATTATTTTTATCTATATTATAGCCTTGTTCTTATAACGAGTGTCTCAAAATTCTTGAGAAACTCAAGATTTTTGAGAAGTGTTCAAAATGAAAACAAGTTTTTTCAAAATGGCGGCAAATTCAAATCTTGCGCTAATTTTGGGACATCCGTTATTTTATTTGTTGGTATAAATATGGCATTTACGTCAAGAACTATATTTACCTACATGCAATATTTTATTAAGTTTCCTGTCTAATTTGACGCATGGTTTGCTAGAGATTTGTGGGTTTGCTAATTATGCTAGCAACTACATCTGCGTAAAATTCGGTTTATAATTGTTTCCTAGGGAAGTGTTAGTTTTTCTGGAATATAATTCTATTTAAGGACCTAAAGTACATATACACACCAAATTTCGTCAAAGTCGTTGTGCAACACACACCCTCACACACATTCGAGTACACCCTGCCTCACCATCACACACAAGAGAGAGAATGAGATTTAAATAACAATAAGCAAAACCCTGTAAAAGTAATCAAATATTATTTCTAATCTATGATTTAAATAAACCGTCCGCGAAAAGAAAATTTGTAAATACAATACTACATATAGGTACCACCCAAAAACCAAAACGCGTGTTAACGCAAGCAAGGTAAGCAAACACAGCTGTACTTACAAATACTCACACCTTGGCGGGATTTATAACAACATCTAATTAAGTTTATTTATAGTAGATATGCTTGCGTGTTCGCAGATAGCTTTCATAGTTCGATGAGCAAGACATACAAAATAAATTACCTAAGCATAACTTAGGTAAGTGGCTAACAAGTCATGTTTATCTATTAAATTTATGATTTGAAAGTATTTGATTTCTGAGTTTGAAAGATATTAATGACCAGCTGCGCCACGCGGTTTCACACGTGGTTTCCCTGAATAAAAAGTAGCTTAAGTCCTTTTCTAGGACTTAAAGTACCTACATATCAAATTTCATAAAAATCGTTTCAACAAAAATTGATTCGTGCTCACAAACTTTCGCATTTATAAATAAATAATATTAGCAGGGTACTTGTAGGATTACTGAACTTGGGATAAACGAGGTATATATACATAATATAATGTTTGATCGACTACGCATTTGTTCTAGAAATAATATCTTACCTACCTACATATTTTGCTGAAAGAGAAAAACACTCTCTTATCTATGGATGGTCATATAAGTTAAAATGTCATAACTTAATTTTTAATCAATTTATTCAAATATCGTCAAAACCAACAGAACATAAAAAGGTATAAAAAGGTTTCTAAGTAGCTGTTAGCCAGTGGGCACACTATACATAGGTAAGTATGTACACAAACGAAATAACACGTTGTACAGTACAATTGAAAAAACCTTCGCATTTAACGGAGGTATAGCAGTAGTAGGTATAATTGGACTTAATTAAAATGTTCTATTACTTACAACCAAAGGCTACATTTTATACTTGTAAGGTAGTAAATTATGCTATGTGTGAAACTACTGTAGTAATAGGACATAAATTATATATCCTACGACAATTCTCCATGTTTACCTACATCATGCATAGATTCCTATACATATGCCTTAATGTTGGATTAATTAGCAATCGCATCATAAATAAGCTGCTAAATTTATATTAGCATTATTTAAATTAATTTTTGTTGGGAAGTTCGATGAATGCTAAAATTCATCGCTTAGCACACCACTTCGCATCGCTTAGCATGCCGCTCGAATGCGAACTGCGGCGGCGCACTGTGATTCACCTAGAACAAGCTAGCGAGACAAAAGTCGTTCCCAAGTTTCTCGGAAATTATTTAATAATATGGTAAACAACACCCACGAACTTCGTTTCCAAGAATATTTCGAACAATGGGTCACCCTTGATAAGGGTATCAGGTAAGTATATAAGGAAAGGGGTAAGTGAACCAGTAATCATTTGCAATTTTGTTTTTTGCGCGATTACTTAAAACAGTGTTTCATTCGTAGTTTTTGTGTATCTTAGTGATGGATCTGGAAGTTAACGGTAAGTCTTATTTTATTTTGTTATAAAAAAGAATTAGATGCCCCCAGTTATTTTTTTTTATTTACCCAAAGTTCAACTTGCCGAAAACTTGACCATTATTTACGTTTCTTGGTCCCGGAAAGACATGTAATGGTATGCAACAGACTTAAAATCGATACATATGGTGACTGAATCCTTCTTCTTTCAAAATATGATAAATCTAGGCTGTGGACTTTTGTGGAAATATATATTTTTTTTTTTTTACAGAACACGTTTACTTAATCTCAAGATTGGAACTTTTTGAAGAATGGGTTAAACACGGAAAAGAAAACCGAAATACCGGATTGTTTGCCTTTTTGTCATCACGATATGACTTCTCCGGCATTACTGATGAATCGTTAAGAACTCTGAAGCAGGCAATCAGTGCATTTTCTTCAAACTTAGATGCAATTTGGTATAAATCCAAAAAGTGCCGCGATGTCTTCCTTATCAAAAACGCAGAGTGGACGTCAAAAAACTTCGTGTTTAATGTATCGTCCCTTAGTCACGTGCATACGCCATCTACATCCGCAGCATCTTCAACCACCCCTGGGCGTCCAAGCAAAAAGTTTGACGATTCGAGCGACAAAACAAAAAAGAGGAGAGTTGAAGATCTGCTCTGTACACGCGACACGAATCAATTACTGCTTGCAGCGGAAGTCTCAGCACGGTTATCTGGCCACCGAAAACTGGCTGCTGTCATCAGAGACGCTAGCGAAAGTCCCGAGAAGTGCAAAAAAATGAGAAATAGTGCCAGTGCTGGTGAAAGCAGTCAGAGATGCCTAACGAAGGAGGAAGCTTTGGCTTATTATGTGGACTCGAAGTGTACAAGCTACTCCTACAAGCTGACTCGGAAGTGGAGCATGAAGGTAGGGCATATGGTATTTCCATCAATTCATAGCATTAGGCAAGCTAAAAGAGATTGTTTTCCTCTCGAAGATTTCATTTTTGTTGACGAGACGCGCGCAGATATTAAACTTCAAGCTGTTTTAAATAAAACTGTTGAACGTTTAGTTCATGCGCAGCAAGAAGTTTTCAAATCGTCATCTCTTGGGGTCATCATTTAGTCTTGTTAGTAAATGGGGTTGTGATGGCAGTTCCGGTCACAGCACTTACAAACAAAAGTTTGCCAGTGCTGAAGCTACTGACGAATATTTGTTTGTATTTTCATTTGTACCGCTTCAATTGCAAGACGAAAGTGGTAATATCGCTTGGCAAAATCCTCGGTCTTCATCTACCATGTATTGTCGCCCGATTAAATTTATTTTCTCCAAGGAAACCACTGAGTTTACCGTTGCTGAAACAAATAAAGTGTTGGAGGAAATAAACCAATTGGTGCCGACAATATGTCACATTGATGATAAAGAGGTATCTGTCAAGCACAAACTGCTTTTTACCATGATTGACGGTAAAGTGTGCAATGCAGTGACCGAGACTACATCATCGCAAAAATGTTATATATGTGGAGCTACCCCTAAATTGATGAATGATGAGTCTAGGGAGTATGTAGTTAATAGGGACAACCTTGGTTTTGGTATATCTACACTGCATGCATGGATTCGTTGTTTTGAGTGCTTGCTTCATATTAGCTATCGTCTCGAAGTCAAAAAATGGCAAATACGAGATGCTGCTGACAAGGCTCATATGAAGCAACGTTCCACCAACATTCAGAACCGTTTCAAATCCGAAATGGGCTTGATTGTGGATAAACCAAAGCCAGGGTTTGGTAATACAAATGATGGAAATACTGCCCGCAGGTTTTTTGGGAACCCTGAGCTGAGTGCTGATATTACGGGAATAGATGTGAAACTTATTAAAAATTTTGATACCATACTTCGTACCTTGGCTTCCGGATATGACATAAATACCGATAAATTTGAATTGTTGGCACAGGAAACAAGACATATGTACATAAGTCTGTATCCGTGGTATTACATGCCTGCTACTGTGCACAAAATTCTTGTGCACAGTACGGATATTATAAAGTCGGCTCTGCTGCCAATCGGGCAGCTTTCTGAGGAAGCTCAGGAAGCTCGCAATAAAGATTGCAGACGATTCCGAGAGCATAATACTCGAAAGCAGTCACGTATTGCTACGAATACAGATTTATTGCATATGTTATTGATCACATCTGATCCCGTAGTAAACAGCCATAGAGAGGTTCCTAAAAAAAAAACTGGTCAGCTCCCTTCCGAAGTTTTAGATTTAATCATAGCCCCTACTGTGAATATTTGTCCAAATGTTACAATTACCAGTCCTGATGTTAGCTTGCAGGACTATACCGTGGACGATTCATCGGAAGAAGAAATTAGCGATAGCGAGAATTAAAAATTCTAGGTATTAGCTACCTGTTTGTCCTTCAAGGTAACATTAGGTATAACCGGTAGTCATTACATTTGGGGATTTACAGTAGGTAAGTACTTTCTGTTTCATTTTTGTTTACTTAAGTGTCTAAGTTAATTGTATTAGTTCTAAGTATAGATAGCGTTATCGGTAATTAATAGGTACATGGTACATACACCTATTAGGTGTATGTACCAGGTAGCTAATACCTAGAATTAAAAATTCCAGGTATTAGCTACCTGTATGTCCTTCAAGGTAACATTAGGTATAATCGGTAGTCATTACATTTGGGGATTTACAGTAGGTAAGTACTTTCTGTTTCATTTTTGTTTACTTAAGTGTCTAAGTTAATTGTATTAGTTCTAAGTATAGGTAATTAGTAAGTACATGGTACATACACCTAATAGGTGCCAATTACCAAATACTTGCTTTATATTCTTGTAATCTTGTGTAGGTACTTTGTTTATTACTTCGCTAAATTTTATATTTTTGATGTTCATATTTTTATCTGGCTCTTGTGTATTTTGTACATATTATTTGTGTTTACTATATACCTACTTAAGTTTTTTAAAATATATTTACCTTTAAATAATTTGGCAATACTTATTTTTTCTACCTACCCGGTAACTACCCTCCTCCAATTGGTTTCCTTACCTTAAAACCAAATTAGGTACTCATAAAACGTTATAAAAAAAGAACTCAAAAAAGTTTTTTTCCACCTATCCCCGAATTAGGGCCCCATATCCTTAGACCTAATTAGGAAGTCATAACAAGTTATAAGAAAGCCCCATGAAACAGAAAATAGCAAAAAATAATTTTGTCTAGCTAGCTTGTTCTACGTGAATCACAGTGCGGCGCAGCGGTCTGCTAATGCTGTTGCGATTGCGAATCGACGCAGTGTCCCATTCCCCTTGAGCGTCGTAATCAAGTTTGATGTTTTTGTATGATATTGTAACTCATCGAGCCCTTTCATTTGAGACCAAACACGAAGGATCTATGACTAATAGTTAATTTATTTTTTTCTAAAATTTCATAATACTCGTTATGTAATAATGCAATTTTGAACAAAATCGTGAATTGCAACAACTGCGAAATTTCATATTAGCAATTAGCATCGCAATAGCACATATCATGCTAACGAACAATATTTCGTATGCTAATGAAATCAATGAAAAATAGCAATAATTTCCATTACTATATGTATGCCTATAGTAGGCTCCTCTCAATAATTTACACTTTTGTATTAGGTACAATACAACAATACTTTATTGAACACCAAGATCAGGAAAAATGTTTAGGCTTTAACGCTAACTGCAATTTCTTACAGACAAACTTTGCAGTGCCACTCAGAACTTTACCATAAAAAGCACTGCGCAGGACTGCATTGCGCTCATCACCCCGAGACATCAGATATTTAGATATTTAAGTCGCATATAAGCCCAATAATTTTGCCAATTTATATATATAAAGTTCTTAAACTTATATTATACAGACTAAACATAATTTAAATATAAGGTGTGGTACCTATTTTTATACACGACCTTTAATTAACATAGATTTACATTCAGAAAGTAGCGAGGGAGGTTTACGTGGTAAAATCCCTTGTAAAAACATCTAAGAACCACCACTAGAAAACCTGCTTTCAAATGAACAATCAAATCGGTTCACCTGTTTACGAGCTACGGTGAGACACACATATCTACTTATAACACTCCCCCTCTTTGCGTCGGGGGTTAAAAATGAGTTGAAATAATCGCGAAGCGAAAGGGTATGATATAGATATAGAAGGATATTCTTATATATAAAATTCTCGTGTCACAATGTTAGTTACCTTACTCCTCTGAAACGGCTTTACTGATTTTTACCAAATTTTATATGCATATTCAGTAGGTCTGAGAATCGGCTACTATCTATTTTTCATACCCCTAAGTGATAAGAGTTGTTCACCCTCAACATTTTTTTTTAATTTATATGGCAAAACAACGTTTGCCGGGTCATTATATGTTTAGATAAGAATGTTTGAAAAGGTAAGCATTGCTTATTGTGTAATCAAGAGTGATTGTTTGCCCTATTTGAAAAAGGAATGAAAAAAACAGACAAGGAAAATGTTTAAATAATCGCAAAGCGAATAGTTGATTTACAATGTTAAGATACGTAAGAACTGCTTATCGTATAAGCAAGATAAAGTACAAGTTAGTTTTTTCCCTATTTGAAAAAGGAATGAAAGGAAACAGGACAATGTGATTAAATAATCGCAAACCGAAAGCTTAATTTAGAATTTTTATTGCTTATCTTGTAAGAGCAAGAGTAAAGTACAAGGTGAGAGTTCAATTCTCTCATTAATAGATGTAAGCCCACATGATTGGCAGCATTGATTTGAACGGTACTCGACGAGATAAAGAAGCGGACTATGTATCGGAAATAGAGAGTCGAGAAAGCTACAGCTATGTATCTAGGAATATTTAGCGATTCATGCTCGAGATTGTAACGTGTCAAGCTCTTAAATGCGGTTATGCTGTCATTTCTTAACCAGTCTGGCATGGGCCTTCGTGGGTCTTCGCGAATTTCAAGCTCAAGTTTTCCATCAATAAAAACCTTATTGCGTGTGCGCATCGTGCTTGGTTGGGGGCCATTTTTCCTGATAATTAGAATTAAATATAGTTTATAGTTCATAGTTCATAGTTTATTTATTAATAACAATGTTACATGTTAGATTATTTAAATGAATTACAATTTAATTACCAAGTTAATCACAATACTATATATAATTTATGATATTGCATAAAAATTGACATTAAAATACAAAATTAAAAAAAAATAAATATAAAAAACATAATACAAAAATAATTAAATTAAAAAAATAATTATCTATCTACTAAAATAAGTAGATTTTACTGTCAGTCTTTACAGCCAATAAATTCATTATAGAAGAAGAGATTAATGAATATACAAGAATAGGTTTCAGGTTTGCCCAAAACTATATTTTCATCAAGCGTTTCAACTAAAATCCGAAAAGAACAATACCAGTTTAGGTATAAAAAACGAGCCTATTAGTTATAACTTATATCATAATAACTTATAATTATAACCTTTGTTATATTACCTGTAATTAAAACCTGATTTACCTGTAATAACTTATACCATAAGTTATTATGTTATAATATAAGCTTAGTGTACCATTCAAACACATTAAACACATTACATAAGTAGGTACCTACATTCTAAAAGGTATCACCTTACAACTTATCATATAATGTATAATAAAAATGTTTGTATTGGGATTTGGGAATTAACATAAATTGTAACAGAATAACATAATTCAACATGGTTAATAATTCCCATATCTGTGGTTGTCATATTGTTTAATAACTTATCATATTGTTTTGTAATACGGGCCAGGTATTGAAGAGGTGACAACTATCTACATAAATGAAACTAAACTATCTACTATCTTTCTATCTATTATTCATGTTTATTTAGATTAGTTGCCATTAGTTCAGTTTTTTATTTATTTAGCTTAGTGTGTTTGTATAAAAAGTGTTTTTTTTTATGTAACTGAATGTCGAGACGAGCTGGTCGTTTGCCTGATGGTAAGCAATACGCCAGGCCATAACAATAACAGCACCACCCAAAACTTTGTTTTGCAAAATCCTGCGCGGCACTGCACTGCGCTCGTCTCCCTGAGACAATTAACTGTTGAGTCTCATAATGCCCAGTAATTTCGCTGGCTACAATGCTCTTCAAACCGGAACACAGTAATGCTTGCGCACTACTGCTTGGCGGTTGAATAACTGGCAAAGCGGTGGTACCCACCCAGACGGCCTCTCGCATACGAGAAACCTACCACCAGTAGTTTTGTTTTGAATAAACCTTTACATATTGGTATGCAATATTCTATTTATGATGATTCTAAAATATTTTATTTTACGGGATCTCACTTTAGATGTAAACGCCTACCGAAAATATTTGGGAAAAGTATCTACTGTGCTGTACTGATGTGTCTACCCATACCTAATAAAAGTTCTAATTACCTAAGTATAAGCATATAAGTGCCCGTTTCAAGGTAATTAGAAGGACATTTTCTCGACCTAGGTCGAACACTCAAAGGTTTACGTAAAGTGAAATGAATAGCGGTTTACCTAAGGTCAAAGGTCAGTGGTGTCGCAAGGCAGATAGTAGGTTAGGTATAATGGGGCCTTATCAGTCTTCATACTACGAATAAATTGATACGAGAAGCTGTAGAGTATATTGATAGTGAAATAATCACCGATACAAAATAAACAAAATTGTTTACATTTTATAATAAAAGATTATTCAAAAATGAAATTGCCTAATTACGTAGGTACTAGTCATTACATAATTGCGTCTTATATGTTACAAAAAGAGCTAACTACATAAGAAGGTACCTCCCTAATTATTTTTAACATTCCAATGTATAATGTAATATAGATAGATAATTACTTACCTTTTTATATTATCATCATCATCAGCCCATCACGTTTCTACTGCTGGGACACGGGCCTTCTCTCATAGATAGAGAATAGGCCATAATCCACCACGCTGGCCCAGTGCGGGTTGGTGGATGCCACATGTCCTTGAATTATTGTGATTAATTCTTGAACATGCCGGTTTCCTCACGATGTTTTCTTTCACCGTTTTTAGAGCGAGTGTTAATTCCACACATAAATTAAGAAAGTCAGTGGTGCGGGGCCAGCGGGATTCGAACTCGGGTGCGTCGGATCTAAAGTCGCACGAGCTCCCACTGAGCCACACTCGCTCTTTTATATTATACTACAGTGTAAAGTGGGAAAACAGCTTATTATTTTAATATTGGTAGTAGTTTACTACTCACAAAAATTTTAAACATCTGAGCTACCTAGATACTTCATACACTCATTATTTCAAACATAATAAAACAAGTTAAGAAAAGAAATACTCAAACAAGGCATTTCGGAAAGAAAAATACGATCACCGGCTGGGATTTGACCCAGTCCAAAGTTTTTCGCTTGGCAATAGTTAATATATTTATTTTCAGCCGTGGTCGTCCCACTGCAGGGCAAAGGCCTCCGTACCCTCCTTCCACTCCTCACGGTTCAATGCTCCTTGCGGCCAATCTTCCAGTAGGAGTCCAGCTCATCCCGCCATCTCCGTCTGGTCCTGCCGCGTTGTCGTCTGACGTTATGTGGGATCCACTCAGTGATAAGTTTAGCCCACATCTCGTTCGACATGCGGCAGACGTGTCCAGCCCAGTTCCATTTTAAGCTAGGAGCTTTTTGTCCCACGTCGGCGATTTGGGTTTTGGAGCGCAGCTCACTGTTTCTTATTCGGTCCGACAATTTGAAACCTAAGATGCTACGCTCCATAGCTCGCTGGCAAACTCCGAGTGCGGACTTCTGATGTTTTGTCAAAGACCAAGTCTGAGCACTGTAGGTGAGGATGGGGAGAATACATTAGTTTCCTTTTAAGTGTTAAAGGAAGGTTACTTTTCATGAGATTTTTCAATAGTTAATGCTCATTAAAATATAATAAGGTAAGAAATCCCCAAACGTCCTTTCTTGAAGTGTTTCTTTGATGCGGATCACTGTTAATTTGACATAAGTCGTGTCTACCTAATCCTATTACCTTTACTGCTAGGAAACTACAATAAAATCACACCTTAACGCTTCAAAAAGGAAAGCAACATTGGGACAGCGTACACTTATCTAATCAAATAACCTAGGAAACCTACAATTTTGTAAGACCTGTCTAATCAAATGACTTAGAAAGCCTTCGAATATAAACGTCCATCCAACCAAATCATCAAGGAAATCACACCTTAAACACGTCTAATCAAATCATCTAGAAAAGCTCACGCTCACTTTCAATCTCACTAATTCTGAAGCAAGTGATTTTGCGGCGGGATATTAAGCCGTAGTGGCTTAGAGTATACATAACTAGGTAGTACCTAGTTATATATACCCTAAGCGTAGTACTTTGTGGAAACGCGATACGAACCATAGTGGTATGATTTCCTCATTACCACCGACACTTGCCATAATGAAGCTAATTACGTTACGAAACCAAATTGTCTATTAACTTATCAGATAGTTAAAATGCTTTCATTTGTACTTGTTAATTACGACATCAATTGTTTTTAATGGAATACGTAGATGTTTATGTTGCCTTGTGGTTGGAATGCAATTTTTGCATTGGATCATTATTATTTGATCTTGGGAAGACGCTGTCTTTTGTAACACAGTTTTAATAACTAAAACAAAAGGCAGAGTTACAACAACCACATGTAACACATACTTTGGCAATAAAGAAATTTGTAATTTATTTAATTCATTATAGTAGTAGAATATGCCTATTATTTATATGTCTATAAGGGATATTGTACCTTTTCTATTGGTGAAATTATTTTATTTATTTTATAATATTCATCGAATCCAATCAAGCTCTGTGGCAATGGCGTGCATTGGGAGAGGCCTATGTCCAGCAGTGGACTCGTACAGGCTGATGATGATGATGATGAATCAAGAGATTTGGATTCGAATTCCGGTGCTATTCATCGAAAGCTACACAGTTCAATAACACAACCGATCGGTCCCAGTCGTTCTCGATAGGTCCTTTCATGATGTATTTATTTCATTATCACTTAGTACTTAGTCTGTAGGTGCTAAACAGAGAAATGGGTAGGTAAACATGCCATTGGAAGTAGTAAGTCTATCTATTCAGCGTGCTATTTGCATTTAAAGCCGGTGTTTTTCCAAATTATTTATTCATCGGGTGTCAATAACCATGTCTGACTGCAGTAACTGTGCCGCAGACTGTGCTAATGAGGAATGACAATTGTTTCAATGGTAACGAACCACGTAGGGTCTCTAAAATCGAGCCAGGTACGACTTGGTGGCGAGGTCTTGAAAAGAGGTCTCAGGATTGAAATGAAATAACTCTTAAATGAAACACACACAGTTATTTCAAAAACTAACAATAAAAGCTTATTGTGGTGTAACAATTGGCGGTCTTATCGCTAAAAGCGACTCCAGACAACCGTGCAGGGAGAGGAATAACGTAAAAATAATGGTCGGTGGTTTTCAATATCTCAATGCACTAACATAAACCAATTAAATAAAAAACACACTATTAAAATAAAACAGGATTCACACTACTATAAATAAATATACTTTTTAACTTTTCGTTCCTAATTCGTTACATGAAAAAATAAAATGTCTATTATTTTGCACACTTTAAAATAAGTATAAACAAAGAAAAAATATATACTCACTAGTTTAGACAGTTTTTAGAGTTAAGGATCCTCAAAGTTTGCAGTTGAAAATTAATACGATTACCTACCTAACTCACACTTATAACCGCCTTTATATCTTTACTGTTAATAAAAACGGTAGGTAACATGCAAGTAACAGAACTGGTTAAGTATTACATTTTCGTCCTTATACATGACAGGCAGGGTAAAAATAGAATTCAAGATCTAGCTGCATGTTGTAGGTATGGTTAGCAACAAAGGTAAGCAGACAAAGTAACCACACGACTCACAGGGGTATCGGTTGACGCTACCGTAACAAGTATTTGCAAGAAATAGGTAAAGTTTCATTCACGATTCTACGTCACCACGGTGAAAGCTTGAAAGTCTGACTTGTGTGAGCTTTTTCTTTTACTGAGTTGTTTCTTTCTAAATTGCTTTCAGCGACTTTTCTTTTTCAGTATCGATTTACTTTGATTGACCGCTGCATTAAGTGTTCCGTACTTCATTGGTTAGAGCGCTTGTTGGTTTGAGGCACGAAACCGAGCTAGCTCGTCTTGGATGTACCTTGTCTTATTTGCGTACCCAAAACCGTATTAATTCTTTAAGTTGTTGAATTAGAAAGGCTTTTCATTCAAGATCAAGTCCGATGCTATCTCTTTGGTCGTGCAGTCCCGTCCCCGATTCCCACCACTAGCGCACGATGCGCCCGCGCCGGTGACTTCGCGGTGAGAGGAATGCAAACGAGCACGGGCCAGAACCGTCGCCGCGCCGCCGCCTTTCACACGCCACCGTTTGTTTCGTGAACATCTTTATTTGACTGCTGGTTATAAACATGGCAAATAACTTAGCTTTTGTAAGCAGTGGTACTTCGCAATAGGACCACAAAGCCTGTGGTTTTATAGCGTTAGCGCAACGTAAGTTCTTTGAATCCATTGGAGGGTTACCTGACTTAATTTTATGGATAGTACAGCTGCTGGATGGGTCGTAGAGTTGATTTTAAAAAGGTTACGCTGGTGACAATATTGGGGCTGGACAAGTTCTGAATAACTTTGTAATATTAACACTGATCCTATAGTATAGGATATTCACTGATCCTATAATATAGGATCAGTGAATATTAATTCCATGTTATTGGACTAGAAAAATATGTGTTTACGTAAAACACTTTATTCTATAGTATTTATGTGTTAGTGGCATACAATGTCACTGCGGGCACTTGTGCAAATACGTTGTTTTTGAAATGATACCATTGGATACATCGTGATGGCGCGCAGTGACGCAACCATCTCGGCTTAGCTGGTATATTTACGCAATCTGCCCATTGTTTCGAACACAAACACGGTATGTTAATCACAGAATATTATCCGTCGCTTACTTTAAATCTTTCACTTTGCTGAAAAAGTAAATTTTAATTTAGGTAAAAGGCGCCCACGCGAATAATTCCATTGGATACAATTTGAAAATTGTAAGACCCCGGTATTGTCTCTGGTTCGACTTCAATCATTTGGAGAGCATTCAATGCTTCTATAATACAAAAGTACTTAAAGCTTAGTCCGGTGTTGAAATCATTTTTTAGCTGAATGGAAAAATATTATTCATTTATCGATAAACAAATCACCCGTGAACACCGTCGAGCGGTTGCGCGAATTCATGGTTAAAGTGTGTCAAATGCGCTCGCATATTGCAGCGATAAGGGTGAAATATCTAACTATAATGCTAAGTAAAATCAAGTACCTAGGTATAGCAAGGCCGTTTGGAAATTCCAGTGAGTGCCCAGCGCGGATTGTAGAAATAATTTTTAATGGGTAGGTATTTGTATTGAAACAGTACACAAAATTTTCCTGAAGATAAACATTTATTATGAAACTGAACACTAGCTTATAACAAAACAGAACAGTGCCTAATTTGTTTCAATGAGAATGTCCCTTAAATAATTACATGTAAAGTTACTATCACCTCTGTGCTATCTTTATTCTATAGATTGAATGGAAAGTTCTCTTTTTTTTGGTAAAATAGCGTACCTATGTAAGTGTCTAATTATCAAGCCATGTCCCAACAATCTCCGTGCCCCCACTATGCATGTCAGCTTAGATTAGTTTGATTTCGCCCTAGAATCTAGGACATATGGTCATGCTGATTATTCATAACTATATATACGATTGGCTAGTTACACGCCTCAATGTAATGCAGTTTCCTTTTAACAGTAGGGCTGGCCAAAGTTACGGATTACCATGATCGTATGTAAGGTTTCAAATTCTTTTTATTAGATACCTACAAGATACAACCAAGGATAATGGTTACGTCTTAGAAATGGCGTTAACAAAATATTGGCTTAGAACCTAGCTAGAGGGTCATTTCTTTTGTTTTACTTATATTAATAAGGATACCTTCCTAATATTAACGAGAAGATAAATTACAAAGACCTTTCCCTAGCCATACTATTATTAATTCTGTGCAGCAGAACAGCCGAAAAACCAAATCGATTGCGTCACAGAATTTTTTATGATTGCGTTTCGAATTAAATCCTTTAACATGATACGAGTATCATTATCAGTTCATGAGAGAACCGGACATCCTCGGAAATGGAACCAGGACGATCCCCGATCCGATTACATCATAGTAATCTTATTATGTGTGGCAGACACCCTGGTGGCGATGCCAGGGACCGGGCAAAGATTTTCCAATGTGTGTAGAGAGCATTTCATGAACAACATCGTTTCACGCGTAAAAACACGCTTAGAGAAAATAAAGGATGTACCAACGTTCTTTCCGCATCCAATATTCGCGATTAATAATATATACATAGGTAGGTACAATACGACCTACATAACAGGTATTGTATTAAAAGTCATAAGATTTTATACAAAGCGATTATTGTACAATTCTGTATACAAGAAAGGATAATTTTATTTTAAATGGCTATAACTTTTAGAGCGAAATTATTTTAAAGCGAGTATGGCTCAGTGGGAACTCGTGCGCCTTTCGATCCGACGCACCTGGGTGCGAATCCCGACTCGGCCCTGCACCAATGACTTATAGTTACTTAAGTGCAGATTTTGCACGCTCGCTCTAAAACTGTGAAGGAAAACATCGTGATGAAACCCGCTTACGCGCTTTGGAGTGGTAGGCTCTGGCCGTGGTTGTAATACCACCCACCGAACAAAGCCGTCAAGCGACCTAGTCCTGTTTCGGGATGATGTTCGGTGAACCATCGGGGAGACGGGTCTGAGCAGCCGCTCAACTGCCGTCACTCTCTAGATCTATGTGCTCCATCTTAGGCCACATCATCGCTTCACAACAGGCGATATAGTGGCCAAACATAGATCTATTAAGTGTTTAAAAAAAAAACTAATTTTTCATGAAATTCTCGACTTACAATGTTATGATGGATTTACCTAAATGTCGCTTAAAGGTCACATTTAACGGCCATACAAATTAGTAGGTATCCATTGTGACGTGAAATGAAAACTTTTGCCTTACAATTAGGTAAGTAGGTACATTGCTTCAATCAACTCGAGCCGAAGCCATAGAATAATGAAAACACTCCGTAGGTCTACATTTCTGAAACATGTTTGAGTAAAACGAACGAAACGTTATGCAGACTTCTGATGCAATTAAGATATTCTGAAAGAATAATAAAACAAGAGCAATTGTACCTATCCGTCGAATCACCGAAAGGTCTTAAGTAGTATCTGAATAACTAACTGTACAAAAAAAAATTAAATTGTAGGTAGGTAGGTAAAAATTTACATAACTTACGCTCAAAACTTAATTTCGATCTACAGTTGGTTCGGCCTACTTGCCACCTTTATTTCCTACTAGCCGATACCCGCGACTTCGTCCGCGTAGAATTCGGTGTATAGATGAAAAGTACCCTACGTCCTATTCTAGGATCTAAAGTACCTTAATACCAAATTTCATCAAAATGCGTCCAGCCTGTGTGAAGATAACAAACACATACACACACACACACACACACACACAGACTGTCGCATTTATAAAAATAAGTACGATCTTAAGATTTTTGTGGAGGGGCGAGTTCCTAGTTAGGTAGATATACTTATATTTGTTTTACTTCAAGTATTTTATTTTCATATTATTATGCGAAACTACCCACTTTATTTTATTACAATAATGACCTCTAAAATGTTATTATTATTTGTTTTCGGTAAAAGGTTTTACGATGAAAGCTATGAGCACGGCACGGGCCACTCACACCAGGAAATTCAATTATTGTCATAATAGCACGACCGCGGCTTGACGCCTGTTATAGTATACTATAAGTATACCGCGTGTGTATACGTAGGGTTGACATTTGTATTAAAAATATATTTTATTGTTACTTCTTTTTTCAAAACTTTGACGCTCAAGCTGAATACTCCCCAATGGGTAACCGTCGCATAAGGACCTCACCTGCAATATCTAGGGCATTCTTTAGCGCCCGCGCCTTATACTGTCGATGCGCAAAAATATTTAAGAATTTAAACTCCGTGAGTTTGGTCATACCTAGCCTATGAACAGGTGTAACACTGTAATAAATATGTCAACAACTTTCAAACTTACTTTCAAACAGGAAACTTGTGAATACAAGTGTTTGGATTAATTCTAAAAAAAAACAATAATAATTTATATTATTTCTACACCAATTACTACTTAAAACGCTATAGTCACAGAATACTTAACAGTTGTTGGATATAGGTAAACTTATAAAATGTTGCATTTATGCTTTATACAGCTTAATAAATCAAACATAACTATAAAGTAATAGCACAGAGTAGGTTTAGTTATAAATTATTCTTTTGTTATTGACACGTGATACCATTAGCCTAGATTAAAAGAAAATAAATCTATGTACGTTTTGTTTGTTTTAAACAACTTTCTTGTAATGATTTATTGCGGCGTGTGATAAACACCTTACAATGCATAACTTATAAAATGTTTTGAGTCAACCCTAGGACATAGCGTACGGTGCCGACAATGACGCATTCATGGACCGGACACCGGACGGGGCGACGATTTTGGAAAAAGGAAGCAAACATACCTGGCTACTTGTACCAGTAGGTACATAGCTATAGGTATTCAAGCAGCAATTCATAACAGTAGTAAATTACATGTATGTTATGAGTAGTAAACTCATAACATACATGTAATTTAAATAAAGTTTTCCCGTAACAGGAAAAACTTAATTTCAATTAAAACTTGTCCTCTTGCAAATACGTAAGACGGTGGGTAGTAGCAAAGTTGGAACAAGTCAATTTGCATTTAGTATTAATTTTTCATCTTTTTATCATTTCAAAGGCTTCAAAGTATATACCAAGTTTATATAGCCTGTTTAGATTAACTGCCACTTGAAAGGTGAGAAAATTGAATTGGAATTGCCGATAAATTCCAATCGCAACTGACGTATGAATTAGGGGAGATACAGTTAATTTTCTATTTAGAATTTCTCTACGCAGTTGACTAGCTGATAATGATCTATCGTATGGCTATGTTGAATAAAAAAGAAGAAAAAAAAGGCTGCGGTAGTGGGCCTCAGTTCAACGCACAGGTCGACGCTCTTGGCTCCAGTGTACCGTACGCTGGCCATAAGAAACGTACGAGCAATCTGGCCAAACGTGGAAGGCACTCACGCACGGACAAATCGCTTCATGCAAATAGCTCCGCAAAGCTGCCGGGCTAGCGCGTCTACTCGGAACCTGACGTCATGCACGCAGAGAATAAGACAGGTGTCTTTGACGATGACCCCTCCCGAATACTTGGGAGTGCCGATCAATTGGCATGTGGGAAAAACAACGCAGTCATGAGGTAATAGACTTTCATGGCACGTATTGGTATTTTTGTTGCTTAATACATTTTAATCAGTTTGTAGACTTTGTAGATGTAGAATTTCTCATGGGATCAGTGATGCATACCTACTAAGGTTCGATTTAATTAAGTAAGAACTTACATACTTAGTGAGCCTATAAAGTGATATAATAGATCGCTTGTCTGCACTAATAAAAATAAGTCTGTGAAGGAAGCTAAGGTAGGTTATATTATTCCAGATGAAAATATAGCATATTTTTAATTGCTAAAGAGTCTAGAGTGTTAGATGGAACAGCTTACTAGGAATTACCTAGCTAGTCAATTAAAATGAAGCAATACAAAAGCCGGATCCCTATTAAATAAAATGGATAAATTACAAATAGATAAGTAGATGGTAAAAATGATATAATTAGGTTTACTACTAATATTATAAATGCGAAAGTAATTTCGTCTGTCTGTTTGTTAACTTTTCCCAAATAAACAGCTAAACCCATCTAAATGAAATTTGGTTCAGGCCTGTAGCCTGGAGGATATAGGATAGCTTTTATACCAATTTAATACATGGCTCCCATGGGTCATAAACAAATACAACGCGAACGAAGTCGCGGGCAGCAGCTCTGTATACCCTCACTCAAAAATGCTGAAAATTAGTAATTTAAAACTAACGCAATCCATAAGTCTGACCTAAAACGCCAAAATAATCAACCTTTCTCTGGCCGAGCATCCGAGCATTCGAGCAAAAGGAATGTCATCTTCATCTCTATAATACCGCTCTAGGCAACCAAACAGGTTTCGAATTCCGCTGCGCTATTATCATTTATAAAAGCTGTCTAGTCTCTACCCATCAGCGGAGTATTAAATATATCTTTATGGCCTTCACTTACTCGGCTTTGTGATGCACTATGAGACAGCCTTCGTTTAGTAGGTTGTAAATGGAACTTTTGATTTAACTTCTCAACCTGTGAAGTTACAGAATGAAAAGCGGCTCTGTTGTGACTATTTCAAATATTGTTATCTCAATAGACCTCATTTAAATGATGAGCACATAAGTAGGTAATTATGATTGCCTTGTAAATTCATATTATTTGTGTTAAAGTCCCGGTGCATTCACACAAATCAAGCGCAAAAAATGTTTGAATGCGGTCAGTCAGCTTGCAGAATAAATTGAGCCATTTTTTTGTCCCTAGATAAACTAGAGAGAAATAATTAGTAGCTTTATAATTAGACAGGCACTTACATGATAATACATATGTATATGTAGGTACTATTAGTATATCTACCAATGATGATATACTCCTTGGTATATACCTATCTACTTTCGAGTGCTTTTGCCCGAACCCGCATCACATTTAATAACGCACCAATTTTGATACCAAGATATGCTAGTTACTTATTAAATACTTACCTATCTAGGTATATAGAAAATCATAAAATTGATAAATCAGGAAATCTAAGACGCAGCTCTGCTACATTCTAGTGATTGAGTAGGTATTGTAGGTAGGTCCACCAATATCCGTAAATCCAGTCTATGATTTCTATCATCTAGGTAGGTAGGTATATCTATACCTACTGTGGTCAGTAAATGTATGTTCATCACAAACTTTATAGTCCCTTCAACTTCTATGAAGATAATACTTACCTATCTGGTTTTGGTGGATCTTTGAGATTGCACATGAAGGAAAGTTACCTACTTGAACAGTTAAGTTACAGGAGAACGTTCTTATGCGATCCATATTTTTTGAAGTTATTTAAAACTGCATTCACAAATGTTTTTTTTTCCTATCAACATTATATCGGCAATTATTACTTTTTTGAGTTTTCTGATATATTTGTAATGAAAGTTAAGGGAACCGGATCTATTGGCATCGTAAAAAGAAAACGATAGAACTGCTAATTTTTTTCTGATTGTATTTTTTAAAATCTTCGAATGCGTTTATAAAAACTCCAAGAGATATGTAAAATACTAGAAAACGGTCTTGGAGATTTGTATAATTGTTGTCTCCAAAAAGATGCATTCGAAGATCTCCAACGCGTCAAGTAGCTACCCTTCATTCTTCATGTCCCATCTCAAAATGTCCACTTACCGGTATAGGTACCTAACTACCTACTTACCTAGGTATGAAGTTGTTAACCTGCCGGTATCTCGAGATCGAATTCCCAACGACAGGATTAAGAATAATACCTATTATAGCATCTTCTAATGTTTAAAGTTTAAAATACAAATTAAAAATATTATGCTGCAAATACCTACTAGCATTGAAAGTGTTTATCGATACGTTATCGGGCGACCATTGAAATAATATTATGATATACAATTATCCATAGTCTATCAATACATATACCTACTATAGGTACTCACATATCAGAAGCACCTGAAATACTGTCTCCATACTTACCTAAGTAATTTCTTTCAAATTGGATTCTCCCAATTCTTTTTTGGAAATTTAATTGTCCTGGAAATTCTATCATCACAGGAAAGCACATATCGAGTTTCCAATAGGTTATTGATAGAGTTCTTTACATGAGAGGGTGAACCATAATAGCCCGAAGACTGGTGTCCTCAACCGGGACAGACGTCTACTTCGACGGCTTAACGAACCTCCGAAATGCGTTAGCGGTTTAGCGGTTATATAACACAAGTAGTCATCCATCCAAGTGACGACCGCAGCGATTGTTGCTTAACGTAACAAACCTGTTACGAAACTTTTGAAGGGCTACGCGAGCTCCGCAACGCTACGAGCGCTACGGATTCACAAGTGCTTTTTTATTTTTTTAAATTAGAGATGATAGTCAACCCTTTTTCCTATAATAATGAAGTCGCATTTACACCTTTTTAAATATCTGCAGATTGTATTATCACTGATGTCGGAGTTGTTGATTTAATTATCTCTCTGTGAAATGCTCGAGTCGTGAGTCAGGCGCGCGTTTACTTCGCTAACAATTACTGCAACAGCAGGTAGGTTTCAAAACAACGCGTCAACAGGCAACAGGCGGCGCTATGCCCGGCGCTGCCGATAGGTACCGGCACCCGTTATCACCGTTATCATAACCAGAACTCTATCCGCACTTTTACGGCAAACGCTCGCGATTGATAAATATGTAAAAGGAAATAGCTCGCGTAGAAATCCGCTGGTATTTCATGCATGACTCGAATAACACCGGATCGGCGGCCGCTACTATTGTTTTTCGGATGGTCATAAAGTCTTCGCGTCGCCGATAACAGATATCGCGGCAAGGTCAACTCACCGGGTCGATGTCTGCCTCCCAGACGTCCTTCAGGTCGTTGGAGATGTCGAAGTAGGCCTCCATGTCGGGGCCGAGGGAGCCGAGCCTCCGCCTGCCGGACTAGAAGACTCCACGAACTCGCACTAACACAGCAAACTGTCACTCCCGCTGTCCTTTCCCGAGCGGAACTCGGAATGTAAACTTCACTCGGTGCGGTCTAAAGTCGGCGCAGATCTCACAGAACACTGTGCATTATCACAATTTAAGTTTCACTATCGATGCCCATTTGTTTCGGCGATAAAATATTTTTATGAAGTTTCACTGCACGCGAGGAATGTGCGGGCGGCGCGAGGCAACGAGGAGGCACGCTCGCGACGGATGTCAGCCGACGAATGCGGGCCGCGCGGCGCCGGCCGAGCGAGCGCGCCCCGCTCCGCCGCCCGCACCCGCGCCTCCCCTCCGCTCCCCAAGACCTCATTCATAAAAGTTCATAACAAGCTAGGGGGTAAAACATCAGGCGTAGGGGGTGCCTCGCCCGCCGCTCCACAATGCGCGGTAATTATGTGGGTACTTGTCTCAATAGACGCGCCCGAGAGAAGCCGTGGGAATCCGCTGTCGTAACGAGACCAATGACAAAATACTGTGAGATTGTCTACATATTTATTAAATTAATTTCTTGCTTACATACCTACGCTATTGTGTGATAAATAACTTTCTGAATATTTTTTTTGAACAATACAATAATATGAGTAACTTCCACTCAATGACAGAAAACCTTAAACATAGTGTCGGCGACAGAAAAATTTACAAAAAATATACCCACTAGGTATTACTTGGACATTTTATCAATTTTGATGTCTCAACTTTCTGACTGATTTAGTTTTATAAACAATTTTTGTGGGGTAGGACTAAATTTAAATTTTTAAAGGAATTAAAGAGGTCTCGAACCTGCGACGACGTCAGTCGCCACACGTGCTAGGCTACGACCGCTCTAGTTGGCAAGGCGTTTAGCATGCATAAATGCTATCAACATACGAAGACATAACATTTTATTTTATTAACATTAACATATTTTAAAGAGTTCCAGAATGTTGGGCATTCCACTTAGTGATATCATTATATCTATGTAGGTATAACATAAGTAGAAAAACATGTTCATTGTATAGATACAGACCAAGTAATACATTTACATTTTTAGCATAAACCTAACCTCTCTTTCTCTCACTATACAAATACATAAATATTAAAAAATATATAATTACAAAAAATATAAGATCTTTCCATTTTTAATTTTAAACAATTCCTACCTAAGGCATTTCTTTTTACATATTTTTTTGCACAATTTACTGTTTTACTTTAATAGTTGCAAAACTAAAAATTTAATCGTTAACAAAAATTAATTACCAACCAAAATGTTAACGACTAAGCAGTTAAACTAGTCTGACGGCCTCATTAGAGGCAGTTTAAACAAAACAATGGTTCGCTGCATCATCATTCCACAAAACATATTAGCATTTTTAGAGAAACGCACTTATATCGACCATTTGCATTTTAACGAGCAGCGCTATGATATTAAGAGTAATAAACAAAAATTGCTGGTTTAGGTGTTACTGGTAATGTACCACATTCCACAGTAGTCAATATTTAAGGCATATTTTTGACAGACTTAAAAAAAAGGAGGATGTTCTCAATTCGATTGTTTTTAACCGACTTCAAAAAGGAGTAGGTTCTCTGTTCGATTGTATGTTTTTTTCTGTTTGTTACCTCAGAACGCCGTCATTTATGAACCAATTTGGAAAATTCTTGCGTTGGGTTCAGTATAGCTAGCTACGAAGTGGTTCCATATAAATTTCATCGATATTTGACCTTGAACTTCGAAGATACATTGAAGTCGGGTTTTTTTTTTCTAAAAAATTAATTATTATATTATGTTTGTTGCCTCAGAACTCATATATCTATGACTTGGAAATTTATACTTATTTATACTGATTTGGAAAATTATGTTTGCTTTGGGTTCATTATAGCTTCAACATGGCCCCCTATAAATTTCATAGACCTTGGACTTCGAAGATACATCAGAATAGGGGATCGGACAGTAATCGAGAAAAAATCTAAAATGTAGTTAGAACGAATGTTCGTCGAACCAGAAAGATCATTCAATCAATATTTTTGTTAAATAATAATAATTAATATTTTTGAATTAATAAATAAAATCTAATAGTTCTGACATTTTTAATCTGTTCTTCATTTCAAACGAAACAACAATCACAGCGCATGACGTCATTTGTAGGCAAATGCCGTGAGTCAAGCTTGTGTTTATTTAACGTTTTTGCTTTTCATAAAATGTATTTTTGCTAATTTTTTCGTGCCATTACTGCAATATCGTCCCCTAACTTTACAAAACGTACCTATTTAAATCTCTTTGCAAGTTTTATTTCGAAGAGTTTGTCGTCTTCTACCTACGTATGACGTCACAAGTTTTGAGGTGACCTTTTGCGCGGCAATATTTGAAACATAATATTTAAACAAAGTTAAAGGTACTTTTAGAGCGTTATTTAATTAAAATAGTATTTTTCATGGCTATATATATTTATTGTAGTTTATTTAAAACACTTTCTGAAAAGTTGTCCGATCCCCTATTGTTCGATGTTATATTTCGAGGCATTTTAAAAGAATTGAAAAAAAAGACATCCCGCACAGTTTCTTGGTGCTATCTTCTCTCAGTTTTCGCATTTATTTTCTGCACCAGGACCTATTTGAGTATAGGAAAGAAATGGGTAAACATACTTACCTTTTTTCAAGTCATGTTAACATAAGTTACAATTTTTAACATATTTTAATTTTATTTGTATCATTTTGTGCCTATTTAATAAACGATATTCGACGTATTTATCTGTGAAATTGTTACCTTTTCTACAAGCCCGCGTCCCAATGCCTATCCCAAACACGATCGCTAAAAACTACTGATATTGCAGTTTAGAAAATGCTTACGCCTTTCAAATATTATTTATTTATACTTTAGCACAAAACAATTTGTACATGGAGGACTTAATGCTAGATAGCATATTCTACCAGTCATCCAGGACGTGCAAGAAAAAATGGTGAAGAGTGTGTGATGGGATAAATATTTTTAATTATTGCATAAAAGTTACATCTAATCTTCTTAAATAGGTATAAAGTATATATTTTATAATTATTATCTACAATTTTATATTATGACACTAAAACTAAAAACCTTAAAAAATATAATACTAAAATATATTATTAAAAGAAGTCCCTTTAGGCAAGGTTCCGAAGATACTGGCAGCGTTCCCCCTTTGGATAGCTAGACTAATTCTTTGTCCGAGGTAGCTGCCAGCTCTTCGGTCTCCTGTGATGTCGACTAACCTTTTTGCTATTTCTTTAAAAAGCTTTATAGCGCTAGGACCCCACGGACCAAGGGTCTCGACACCGAATGGGACAAAATCATATTCGGAGCCTAGACCCCTGTATTTGTATGCCTTCGCTTTTTCAGCCGCTTCACAAGCCGCACCAGCTTTGTTGTTGGTTCCATGTAGATGGGAAGGGGCCAGCGTGTCTGAACAGGTTGCATCCCATACCAGCACCCGGCATCTTCTTAATATATAAAATTCTCGTGTCACAGTTTTCGTTGCCATACTCCTCCGAAACGGCTTGACCGATTTTGATGAAATTTTTTGTGCTTATCCGGTATCTATGAGAATCGGCCAACATCTATTTTTCATCCCCCTAAATGTTAGGGGTACTCCACCCCTAAATTTCTTTTTTATTTATATGGCAAAACAACGTTTGCCGGCTCAGCTAGTCTAATATATAAAATTCTCGTGTCACAGTTTTCGTTGCCATACTCCTCCGAAACGGCTTGACCGATTTTGATGAAATTTTTTGTGCTCATCCGGTATCTATGAGAATCGGCCAACATCTTTTTTTTTATATATTTTTTTAATTTATATGGCAAAACAACGTTTGCCGGGTCAGCTAGTCTTATATATAAAATTCTCGTGTCACAATGTTAGTTACCTTACTCCCCCGAAACGGCTTTACTGATTTTTACCAAATTTTATATGCATATTCAGTAGGTCTGAGAATCGGCTACTATCTATTTTTCATACCCCTAAGTGATAAGGGTTGTTCACCCTTAACATTTTTTTTTAAATTTATAAGGCAAAACAACGTTTGCCGGGTCAGCTAGTATAATATATAAAAATATATACTATTGAATGTTATCGATACGCAGAGGAAGGAATGTAGGTACTTGACGCGTTGATCTTAGCTTAGATAAGAATCTATAGTAAAAAAACTACTCGCAAAATTTATCAGTTTCCTTATCGGATATATCATATCTATAGGCTCACTAACAGATACGACTTAGCGCATCTTGACATATCAAATTTTCCCCCAATTTGGCTATCTCTTGGACAACATGATCATCATATTTTTTATTTATGTAAATATTTAAGCATATATTTTATATTTAGGCTTATTTTAGGCATACGTTAAGTTTATGTGGTTTTTTTTTAATGCCTTTATTACTGAAAACAACTTTAAACTAACTACTTACATGCAGAAGCAATTGAGGACCCACAGACCATTAAAGGCCCATAGATAGCTCAAATGCTCCAACCCACTACCAGTTGGCAGCGTACCCAAGATGCTGGCAGTATTGCCCCGTTGGATTGCAGTATTGCCCCGTTGGATTGCAATACTGATACGTAGAGCAGTAATTTTTGTTTAGTTTTAATAATAGTATATATCGGCGCAAAGACGCAAACAAACTTCAACAACTGTTAAAAATAACAAACTGATAAACTATTAGTTTACTACTAATAGTTTTGATTGCATAACTACTGTTTAGGATCATGAATTCATTGTTAATTATGAAATTCACTACTTTTATGTTTACTTCATTTTGTAACATTGATTTATTGTTAAAATTAAACTAAGACACTTGCAAGCAAGTTGTAGTGTTACATATCATCTTCATTCATTTTTCATGACTCATCAAACCTATTTCTTACTTATTTCTAATGGACCTACTTTTATTGCCTTGAGGAAAAAGAAAACAGAATTCAAAATTTGATGAACTGACAGAGAACGGAAAAAAGAGGAAAACCAGGACTTGAACTTGAGCTTGGAGAGAGAAAGGTGCTCTCACGATTTGTTAAAGGTGGAAAACCATATTATTTTTGTGGCTCCGTTGTTGTGAGGTATCACAGGTTGGTGGCCCGAACAAAGGCCCACTCACCGCCGTCGAACGTCCCCTGGATTAGGAGAAGGACAAACCCAGGACAAACTTCCAGTTTCTCGGGAGAAGGACAAACCCAGGACAAAGTTCTACGTTCTCATTTACCTTCTTCGACAGGCAGAAGAAGCCTATCGACAAGGACAAAGTACTACGTTCTCATTTACCCTCTTCGACAGGCAGAAGAAGCCTATCGACCAAGTATACGTTCTCATTTCTCTCTATCGACAATTTTCATTACCCAGAAGATCTTTTCCTCAGCAGCACTGTTTTATATACTGTATTAAAAGTATCACCAAATTAACATAATTTTATTACAGCTTCCAGTCCCTCTCTCTCTCCCAGAAAGGTACTGTACGTGCGGAGGTCCATAGGTTGAGCTAGCCGGGGGACCTCCGTAACGTTACAAAGTTTGAATAGATTTTGCAAACAATGTTTGTGCGAGCCTTAGGTCTGCTATAAATACGACCGCCCGACCGATCGCAGCTCAGTCTGGCTCGAGCGGCCTGACTGTTCGGAGCTCCTCAATTGTAATTGTAACAAATTGTGAAACTGAATAAAACCCAGTCTATGACTTACTGCAAGCCTTTCATTCCTGGAGGATGAGCGATCACCATGATAGTGATGACGTCACACTTTTTAAAAAGAATCCTGGAGCCGTTTACTCCATCATATATATTATTACATACTATAGGTATGATATAAAAATTATGCGTTGGGTTCAGTGTAGCGACAATGTGGTCCTATATAAACGATATTCGACCTTGGACTTCGAGGATACATCAGAATTGAAGTTGTTATTTTTGTTATAAAATGATTTTTTAATTCCAGATGGACTCAGCGTATGTAATCTGCGGTAATAGCTACTTATAAAATCAGCATACGTAGGACCAGCCTATAACATCACATTTTCCCCTTCCAACTGTATGTTACACTTTTACTCATTTACTTATGGAAATATATTATTTATGTATACCTATTTTAGTAGATATTTATGTATATTTATTTCATTTAGGTCCGTTCCTAGTCGGCACGGTGAAAAGTGAAGGTAGATGCGTATTCAACGTGGTGATACCGCCGTGTAGGATGCATACTCGAGGAACGGCGCATTTCACTAGGTAGTCGCTGAACTGAAACAAAAAAAGCATTTTAACTGATATAATCCCTAAAAAGTATGTTTTGATTAATACTTTTTTTATTTATTTATCAAAACAGACGTTTTAATAGGGAACATGCATGTGTTGTCGAAAACTCTGGAAATTACTTTTTATGATATATTACTCCTGTAAACATTTAGTAGTGATATTATTATTACTATTAATTGCGTAGTTTTTTGTATTTCAATGTTTCTTTTACTTATTTTTGGAGAAACGCTAGAGCCCGCCCTATTGGTAAATTATTGACACATGCACACATGTAGCATAGATAGACCAATGAGGAGATCCTAGGTCCCCACATTTTGACGTCACACGCAAATGGCGCGTTTATGTTGATTAAAGTTGATCATTCATTTTTTCATTTCATTCAGTTGATAAATTCATTATTTTATTGACGAATTAATGAATTATTATTTTATTGACGAATGATGCCGTAAAATGTTTAATCATATTTTTCCATTAATAGTATTCAATAATGAATCCATACAGACATTGAAAAAAATACATGCATATGGCCTAATCGTTTGGTGTGGTGACTTTGGATCCGTAGGGACCTCATCGTATTTTCAAAAGTCTGTGGCCATCGTCTGATCGATGCGACGCGTGACCATAATGCTTGGATTTATTTGGCTTAACGTATCAGTATTGCAATCCAACGGGGCAATACTGTCAACATCTTGTGTACGCTGCCAACTGGTAGTGGGTTAAGCATTTAGACTATCTATAGGCCTTTAATGGTCTGTGGGTCGTCCAATTGCTTCGCCTTGTAAGTAGTTAGTTTAGTTTTAGTAAGTAGAATGTAGAGTTGTTTTTAGTAATAAAGGCATTTATCCGAAAAAAAAAACGTGAATTACGTGTATGGTTAGTAATGTCTTAAAATCTAGGTTAGGTTTGTCTAGACATACAGTTATCGATGATTTTATTGCAACTATTTAATAAAGTAAGTCGTAGTTCAATAATCGTTATTCAGTTCAGTCGATTATTACAATGACTCTACCACTGTATCGGATAAGAATCACTACTCAGAAGATACGACAAGAAACTGAGGGGCTTTTTTTAGAACTTTTGCTTTTGATTTAATGTTTGTTTTTAACAATACTATGTTTCTTATGTTCCAGTTGGCTACTTGTTAGAAGCGCAATGTTCCATGCATCTTTGTCTTCTGTATAGTATACCTTTTTCATTAGAATTTACCAAAATATACATATTCAAAAATACCGTTTTACATAAATTTATATTTCACTCATGGATATGGTAAGCTGGCGGATCAGCACCTGTGGAAACGTATATTACATTATACAGCGTGCTAACGGCTGAACCACGCACTGGGAAATATAACTTGCCGTCATATAGACTCTATAATAAGGTATCAATCTCAGAAAGGAGGGATAAGTCATCCTTTTAATCAATTAGAGAGCGGGATCAGTAGTTGTCAACCAACCACTGGGCGGGATCAAACGCTGTCGGCCAATCACAGTGCAGCGGCAAATGCTGTTGACCAATAACAGAGCGGGGCCGTCGCTGTCGGGCAATCACACAGCGGGGTCAGTCGCTGTTGACCAATTACAGAGCGGGATCAGTCACTGTCAAGTAATCACAGAGCGGGATCAGTCGCTGTCGACCAATCACAACCCGAACATGATTACTCGTTTGTCACAGTAAATTTTCTTACCAGTTGAGCCGTCTCGTCTTCCGCGCTAGCGACGACGACAGTTTTCTTGTCTTTAACAGCTTCTTGTAGCGCCTTCTGCGGCGCGAGCCCCAGCGCACGCAGCTCGTGCTGACCGAGGTGGACCCCGCTGTACGGCACGTTGATACTGCCCGCTATACAGCTTTTGTCGAACCTATGAAACATACATATATGTGTTATTATTTTTTACGTTGGCAAACAAGCACACGGCTCACCTGATGGTAAACGGTTACCGTCGCCTATGGACATCTTCAGCACCAGAGGCATTGCTGATGCGTTGCCGACCCTTAAGACTCTATTAATACCCCTAGGACTCCATGTTGTAGCTTAAAGGAAATACCGACAAATAAATAAATTTTAGGGTCAATCGAGACCTTCAGAATTAAAAGGTCCCGGATCTTATGGATTTGCAATAAAATCTATGGAAAGTACAGAAGATATGTTTTGTCTATGGCAAATCTAAAAAATGTTGAGGAAGCACTGTTTATCTATGATGTTTGGAGTAAACTAGTAAAAAAAATGAAATAACTCTTTATTGAAATACACATAGACAATTACAAACTAACTAGTACTTAAGGATTTAGGTAAAATAGCAATCACGGGTAGTCTATTATATTATTTGAAACAAAAAACTATTATACAGGTGTGGCAAAATTTTGGGACCTTCAGAGTAGGTACCTTTTCCCTTGCAGTGAGGAAGTTTTGTTCATCGGGTAAGGTAATTAGAGGTAAATTAGGAGTAGGTATAACGATGTTGATATTGATACTCACAGCAAATTGGACCTTATATCGATGACGCAGCACTTATCTTCGCATATCAGTGTGAAGAAGTCGAGCAGATTTATCCGAGGGCAGATCTCAGTAAACAGCATATCCATTGGTATCTCTACCATTTCCTGCAGAACAATTTATTTATATAAGTAATATTATTAACTTCTTATGCATAACCCGTTATTTTTTATTTTTATTACGCTTAATAGATCTATGTTTGGCCACTATCTCGCCTGATGTGAAGCGATGATGTGGCTCAAGGTGGAGCACATCGATCTATACATAAACAATGCGTAATACTGCTTGGCGGCGGAATTTTTGTCCCCTATTGAATACGCGGCAGTAACCCATAATATTGGTAAATATTGTGAGTAGGTATACAAGAGACGGTACTTACCATAACATCTGTTTTTGGAGGTTCATTGGTAAATCTTCTGTAGCTTATACTCCTTGGTGAACTGCGGCACATTTCTATTGATTGCTAGAAAAAAATGGAAAATGTTAGATACCCATGAGTAATTCAGGTTAAAAACATTCCTTTTCATAGCGACTGCGAAAAAAGTAAATAAAACTTTTATTTTATTATTTTTATTATTATAATTTTTTTAATTGTTTATATGCTTGCGTTTGACCGCTATTTAATTAATTTATAATTAGATTATTTATAATTATAAATTACATAATTAATTTATAATTTACTTATTTTTTAAAGTTTCTATGTATTTGAGCAATGAGACGAGCAAGTCTTTCGCCTGATGGTAAGCCACGCTCGCTCAAACAGGTGTAGTGCCACCCAGAACTTTTAATACCAAACAAAGTACTGCGTAGTGCGCTCATTGATTCGAGATATCGAGTCTCATAATGCCCACTTATTTAGCTGGTTACAATGCCCTTCAAACCGGAAAACAGTAATATGGCGCACTACTGCTTGAAGGTGCATAATCAGCCAAGCGATGGTACTAACTCGGACAGCCACTCGCATACGAGATACCTACTTACAGTCAACAGATAAGACTTAAAATTTTTCAAATAAAAAATAAAAATCTATTTAAAAATGCTATTTCAGAATTGTTTAACTACTGCCATATTTAGCCAGTTCATACTCGAGTACAAATGTTAAACACATGGCATGATTTTTTTTAATTGTCTATAATAAATAGTGATCTTACCTTGACACACTCCTCAATATCGATCTCTGGGAGGTCAGAAAACAGCAGAATGCACTCGTTGAATCCAGACTCCAGTAGCGTGTCCCGAAGTTGCCTCAAGATACCAACTCCCATGAAAAGAGGGAGGGAGGGACCTTCCACCAAGAGAGCGTCCCACAGATGAACGATTTTGTGAAGGGGGAATACGTCTATTGAAGAATAAAAACAATATTATGCGACCTACTTGCTCAATTGACAAACTTTTAATATTTTACCACTTTATTATGTTTTATTTCGAAGGTAGATAAAAAATATAACAAGAAAGTCACAGATTAAAAAAATTATCCATACCACGATTTTATGCGCCTTTTGAGGTTAGGTTATCCATTTATTAGCATGCAATGCCGACATTGCTTGCTAATAAATGGATTTGAATGCTTTGTTATCGAGTTGCGAACTACCCTGAAAGTTTCAACCGGATAGCTAATCGGGAAGTGCTCGAAATTTGAGTTGCAAGATTCCACCCGGAACGACAGACAGACAGACAAACAAGAAAGCCGTGGTAAAAATAACAAACATTTTGTTTCTTTAAATGTATATGACAAAGCCAATAATTGATTGCCAATTAATGATATGATCACGTTTCAGGCAGAATAAGGTGGTACGCCTTTGCCAAGTTTTAAAAAGAAATGTTCTACTATTTTATTGGCTTAGAGTACGGACCTACTCTGAGCTGATTGGTTTATACAATGTCAATCAAATGTCAGTGTCACTCAAGACGTTGACATAGCGGTGGTACCTACCCAGACGCCCTCCCGAGAAACCTATCACCAGTAAAAGTGACTATTCGTGAATGAACAGATCTATAACCTAGGTTGGGAGCAATTATAATTCAGATTGAATGAGACTGCTGAAAATAGCCTAAAGTCTAGCTCACGGGGTTTTGTGATAGTAATATAGATAAAACATAATACTCACGTGAGAACATAGTCAGGAACCAGGGTATAGCAAACAGTTCTGGCACAAAGTTGATCTCATGCAGGTGTGTCGCCAATTCTGGTTCGTGGAATGCGGTCATCTGCCAAAACTTGGCCAAATATTCCTTGATTACAGCACTGTTGTCCTTTAGGAAAAACTTGTGGAGGAACTTTGGTACGAACGCTGAGAGGCAGGCGAAAGCGCGGGCTGTGGATAGGAAATTAACAAATTTATCGCGTATTCATATTCTTTTCTAAGCTATTATAAAAATGGAACTGAGCCAATTCTGTACATTGAAGATATTTTTCAATAATTAATTTTTAGAAAAAAACAAAAACCGACTTCAATGTATCTTCGAAGTCCAAGGTTACATATCGATGAAATTTATATGGGACCACTTCGTAGCTATACTGAACCCGACGCAAAAAGATTTTTTCAAATCGGTTCATAAATGACGGAGTAACAAACATAAAAAAAAAATACAATCGAACAGAGAACCTCCTCTTTTTTTGAGGTCGGTTAAAAACTAACTGGGAGCGACTGGTTAGCGGATACTGAACAATAATCCACGGTTTTTAGAATTATTGTCTGTTTCTATGTTTGTTATCTATAGACTCGGAAACTGCTGAAAAGATTTTAAATCGGTTTCAGGCTTACCAATCCGCACTGGGCTAGCGTGGTAGATTATGGCCCATACTCCCCCTATGAGAGAAGGCCCATGTCCCAGCAGTGGGAACGTGATGGGCTGATGATTATGAAGGAAGGAAGGAAGATTATTTTCTCGTAGAAGTATTATTACATACCTTCATTACAAAAGTTGAGATACAAGAACGGTGCGGTCAAAGAGTCCAGTCCTTGCCAGTACACATACTGCGGGTTGGTTAGCAACCAAGCTTTCAGCAGCCTCTTGAGCGTGCGGTGGCCGATGGAACCGCATAGCAACCAGCAGTATTGGTGGCATCGTGGTATGTCCACGTCTATCTGTAATTTGGACATTATAAGTTAGGGAATAAAGAACAACTTTGCATATATGAGTTAGGTTACCTTTTTAACCATAGACACCTAAAAAGGAAGCAATCCTATTGGCTGTAGGCTTTACTATGTAAATAGCATGTTTTGTGGTTGAGACGGTGAATTGTGTTTACTGACTATGACCTTATTGTAAAGCATTACAGAATAAATTTTGATCTTTAACTTTTAAAGTTGCCATTTTTCCAATATGGCGGCGCGAGTGGCAAAGATGCTAGTTACGAGTTGGCGAAGTGAAAATTTCAAATATCCCAGATAACAATTTCAGGTAAAACCAAATATCTGGGCTATGTCCCGTAGCGGAAATCAAAAGCCAAAAAAATTGATTACATAGGCACATAAAATGCGCTTTTAAACGTCATATACACATAATATAAATCAATTAAAACACGTTAAAAATTGAACTTAAAATATTATGACAATGAAAAAATAAATGAAAGTCCACCAATTTCTTTCCCATACTCAAATTGAAGTCCGGGCTCAGAAAACAAATGCGATAACTTTACCAGTGCTTCAGAAATACGTCCGCTAGAGAAGATAAGAAGAGCACCAAGAAACGTTCTTTCGTTTCTTTTGTTTCTTCGTTAGTAATGATTTGTAGTTATATTTGTTAGTTGTTGCGTTATTCGAGGTCGCGGAGTTTCGTTGTGAAGTAATTCGTCGTAACGTAGCACCAAGAAGCATTGATCTCTTTTTTAAAAATCTTTTAATATCTATTCCAATCTGTCTTTCAGCAGCGCCACCGAGGCTACCTAGAAAATTGACAAGGTCTGAGCCTATTTGTTTTCTCACCTGCCTATCAGTCGGTGTAGGGGTCTCCTTATCAATTCTCTCGTACTGTTCTTCGATATCTCCTTTGACGCCCAACAACGCTGCCCATACTTCGCCTCGCACTAGCGGTGGAATGTCTACTTCAGCTTCTGCTCGGATATATTGCGCGGTGTACGGGTACCCCTAGAATACGTTGGTTTTTGTTAGGAAGTCATTTAATCAGCTTGTTAACTTTGCAAGATTTTATGTGTGGCAAAATTTTGGGAACTCCAAAGTTAGGTATCTTTTTCCTTGCAGTGAGGATTTTTGTACTTAGGAAACATCGGTTGAATTTTGGAGAAAATTAAAACAGCACTTTTGTATTTTTGGAAAATAATTATCAGGCAGGAAATGAAGTTAGAAATAATTAATTTTTTGAAAAAATCTAAAACCGACTTCAATGTATTTTCGAAATCCAAGGTCAAATATCGATGAAATTCACTATTAATGGACCACTTCATAGCTATACTGAACCCAACGCAAAAATAATTTTCCAAATCGGTTCATAAATAACGGAGTACTGAGGTAACAAACATAAAAAAAATACAATCGAACAGAGAACCTTCTCCTTTGAAGTCGGTTAATAAATGGGCTTAGTCGACCCTATTTCTCATCAGGAATGTTTCTCTCAAAGCAACCCTATCGAATTTCGAATAAACGCTTTTCATACATTTTCACTTGATGCTGGTATCGTTCTGCCAGTCAGACATTATGTGACAAATTATGATGTCTGCAAAAACCGGAATAATGTAATAACAATAGAGACTTACTAAAAATGATCCATTGTAAAATAAAGAAAAATAACTTACAATCAAAAGTCTATGAAAGTAAATCAGTCTACAGAACTGGTACTCTGTATCCCTCTCTCTTATCACTTTAGGTAGGTCGACTGCATCATAATATTTCCTCTGCTCATGCATCAGAGGGTAGAAGTCCTTGGAGGGTATATGACAGAGACGCGTCTTCAGCAAATCGAGAGTGTATTTAGCGATGCGACGGTCGTACAGGGCGCCGGTCTTGCCGCCGACTGTGCAGCCGTCTAGGAGGACCGCACTGGAAGTTACAAAACCTTTGAGTAAAAGTTAAATACGACTCATAGTCTGTGAAACACTCGTGGCGACCTTAGCCGCCACATATATCAACGACATGCTCACAGATGGTGCTGACATAAAATAGCACAAACGCCCATACAAAGTCGCAGACTTCTATACAAATCCTGCATCGCGCAAACGAAATTCGCACGACAGATAAAACCTATACAAATTCCAAGTACGTTCTGTCGGACTGTTTAGTTAGGTCAGTGACTGTTTTTAGTTGGGGAAAATGCCGCTGCACTGCCCCACACACCCCCTTCTGCCACGGGGGTGGCAGAAGGGGGTGTGTGGGGCTCGAACCCACTAAAAACCCCCCCGTGAGCAGTCCTCTGCCGTGGTGGGGCGAGATGGGGTCGCGCTAGCATTCACCATCTCGCTTCGGCAAAGCTGTCCCTAGGCCAAAAACACCTGGCTCAGTCGGAAGATCTTCCATATTAAATGGAGGTGATTCTACAGTGGAAACCTATACCTACCTATCTAACTATCCACTACCCCCACTCCTCAATACACTTATCACACTCATCACGAAACTTTCAGAACATTTATGGCCTAAAGTGCCAACACAGCAATGCGAAGCTGACGGCCGCAGATCAGCGCACTGTTGTTTCATAGATGTCAAAGTGTATGTTACAGCCAAAATTCTTTCTCGGTCAAAAGCACTTGTGACTGCAACAATCAGTCTAAAGTACTTTTTTTAGCGCTTTGTTTCGACCTTCATAATGCGAACGGCCAAGGAGTGGAACTTTCTGCCGGCATCTGTGTTTCTGGATAGCCATAATCTGGGTGTCTTTAAGACAAGAGTGAACAGGTTTCGTCTAGGCGAGCGTGCTTCATCTCCGACCGCATCGTCACTTAACAACAGGTGATATAGCGGTCAAACACTAGCCTATAAATAATTTAAAAAAAACTCGGTTACGGACAAAAGCAGTTTTCAGCTCTTTAACTCAACTTCCAGGGGATATGGGGAAATAGGCTCCACCAGAAGTCCCGCTCGTCGCCCTTTTATTTCACTTCACCTACTTGACCTTCATTTCGCAAAGGAGGTTGCCGCCCGCCGGCTCGCTATCTCACCTCTTCGCTCCACTCAGCTTCGTAGATTTGCTTTATTCAAGATCTCCATTGCGAGCTTTTAGCTTCGATCTTTTTATAAACGGGGTAAGATCAAGTCGGATCATGGAGAAGTGGGGTACGACATATGTATCGCTATGATATTTTTCAATTAAAAGTACTATTGACTGGTATTTTTCAATCAATAGTACTCTTGACCAACCTCTTTAACATCTACTTAATAGTAATTTTCTACTCACATAGGCATAGACAATATTGGCGGACTATTCTTAATAAGACCATTTTTCTTCAGCTCTGCCTGAATATCACCACCTGCTAACTGCCACCAGTGGTAATAATACTGCAGTTTGCAGCCTTTGAGTCCCCTCGGTGTTTCCACAGCCACCAGTTGTTTGGTATTGGTTTTTGACAACTCTTCAACTAGTTCTGTGAAGGTAGCTCTTTCTCTTGGATATATTTTGAGACATTTCTCTATGATGTTGCGGAGGATTTCTGGCACTTGCTGAAAATTAAGTTAATGTAAGCATCACCATCAACTTGGGACAATATCACTTGGATGGCAAATTCTTGATTCCTCATTTTAGTAACAGCATATATTTGAGTGTGTCCCCACAGCAACCTAATGGGGCATAATGATGAACATGATGAGGGCATTACTAATTGAAAACTGAAATTACTGGGCATGTGAGACTTAATATCTGATGTTTCGGGGTGATGAGCGCAATTCAGTGCTACGCAGTGCTTTTTATGATAAATAAAGTTCTGGGTGGCACTGCAATTGTTATGGGCAGGCGTGGCACTTACCATCAGGCGAACAACGTGCGCGTCTCATCGCTTATTACTATAAAAAAAACATTTTTAGCAATAATATAATTCAAAACCCAAGCCAGATTCCTTACTTTATAATTGTCGAAACAATCATTTTCTCTAGCTATCCTTTCTGCTGGATTATTTGCATGCACCAAAGTGAGTATTCGCCTCAGTATCGGGCCAGGCTTGAGGTTGGGCCACAGCTTGCCAATGCAAAGCTCTAGAATAATGATACCGAACGACCAAACATCTGCCGCAGGCCCACCACCGTTCAGTATGATTTCTGGACTGAAGTATCTTGGTAAACTGAAATGATTATAATAATTGACTAGTAAAAAATGTATATTATTCAATTTTAAAGACACAGTTTAACCAGGCCTAGCGCACTCCGCACTGTAGGTACAAAGCTACAAGTACATAGCCGAACACCAACGGCGGGTCGCGCGTCGTTACACGTGCCGCGTCAGAAGAGATAAGAGCTATGCGATAGAAAGAGAGGCGCTCTGTAGGTTAATATGACTGGTAGGTATGCAACGCTACGCGAGCTGAATTGAATTTTATTGCGTCATAGCAAGAGTCGCTATTTGTTTAAATTTCTTTGCGGAGTGATGCTTCTGTCCCTTAGTATTCTGTGGTCTAATAATAAATTTTTAGAAAAAAACAAAAACCGACTTCAATGTATCTTCGAAGTCCAAGGTCTCATATCGATGAAATTTATATGGGACCACTTCGTAGCTATACTGAACTACAAAGGAAAAACGGTAGAGTTATATCATCTTAGTTGACATTGGTATCTAGGAAGTTTAGTGCCACAGAGAACAGGCTTATCTGACCTGGTGATAGTGTTGCTGCTGGCTATGAAATTGTACAGTTACTGTCACTTTACATTCTGTTTTTCATTAGTTCCAGTTATGGTCCAGAGTCAAATAAGTTTGTGCCACTCTAGCTTTGTTTCAATAATTATTTTGCCCACCAATTCTTTGCACTTTGTTCATAAGTGTGGTCACCAGAAGACCAATAAAGTTCAGTTTAATTAGAAATTGTCTTCTTTTATATAAGACGCGCTGCTCATATTTGTCTTACCAGTAAATAAAAATAAACTCATTTTAGGTTAAATTTATGCTAGAATTACTTGTAATACCAGCCTTAGTACATATTTAATAATTGTTTTTATATAATGAAAGTCTATTACAGCATCTATGTATATGGTATTACATGTAAGTTTAGGGATAGATAGAATGAACGGATATTAAACAAACTTACCCAAGAGGAAACGGCACTTCATTTCCCTCTCCAGTCATCCAATACATCCCATAGTTAAACAACTTCACCCTCCCATTCTTGTCGAGCTGAATATTATCAAGTGACAAAGTTCGGTGTGTTATGCCATGGTCATGCAAGAACTTCAGGCCTGTGGCCATTTGCAATGCCACACTGGTGATCTCTTCAAAGGAAAACTTTGATTTGTGTTCTGCGAGAGACTTTCCTATTGTTTCAGCAACTACTATTATCCTCTCTAGAAAATGTGATGAAATTATTTTATTGTCATTAATCATTTTCTGATACGAAATTCAGAAGTTCTATTTGCACTTATAAATATCAAATTATCACTAAGTTTACAACCATTCAGAAAAAGAACCTCCACTAAGATGCACTAAAAAACTGGCATGCATATTTTTAAAGAAGTTTGATACAATCTGTTGAATTTTAATAATATTATGTTTTTTCCATTCCAATTGGCTACTTGGCTGAAATTCTTTTAGCTCAGTATATTGAAACAAAGAAAGATCATTTAGTGAGACCAATAGGTAGTTTTAAACCTTGGCTGTGGATACAGTCTTAGGTACGTAATCGGAATACATATTTAGCTAATCTTTGCGCTAAAATATAATTAAAGTTAGCATTTCAATTGTTTTGTTCGCTTATGTTAATAATTTGGTTAAATTTGAATAAATATGTAAGTAATAAATCTTAAGAGTGCAAAAAGAATAATTCAAACCTTACTCACCATGTTTCCCCCGAATAATATCAAGGTAGGTGCACAAATTGGGATGTTCTATAGTCAGTAGCCTCTGAGACCGTCCCAGTATAGTTATTGAACTGGGAGTTAAGGGTAACCCATTGCTGCCGCAACTTTCACCCGGGTGGTTTTTTGAAAAATACGTGCAAGCAGCAAACCTATATTCACTTTCATCGTACATGATAAACAACAAAATTATTGACCCAAAGTTTTGAAAGGTTATAATTGTAGATTGATTTGTATTGTAGTTTATTAAGGACATAAAAATCTAAACTTTAACTACCCTACACCATTCTTACTCTCTTGTCTCTAATTCTGTGACTATTTTGTAAATTTTGTTTCGAGATTTGAGAAAACAAAACTATCAACAAAAGGGCGAAATCCATTGAGGAATGACACTATAGAGTCCTTGACAGCGTAACACTTTTGGAAAGCAATAGTTTTTTGACAGTAATTTTGGAGTGTTTACCATACCTATGAAAAATTCTCCCATTCGCTTGAATGAAAATGTAACGTGTTCTGCGTTGCATTGCAGCCACTATAACTTCAGAAGTTCGTGGTTGGTCTGTAAAAGGTAGGACATCTGTACTATTCTGTACCCCAGAGTGAAAGAATAGGGAATATGCATATGTTGTCGAAAAATCTAGAAATTACTTTTTATGATAGACTCCTGTAAACAGATGAAAAGGTGAAGGTCTCTTTTAGGTGGCCGAGTAATGAATACATTCTAGCGTGGCCAGAGAATAATAGTATAGATTTCGTACCTTTTACAGACCAACTACCTACGACTTTCTGAAGCTATAGTGGCGGCGATACAACGCAGAGCTCGAATGACATTGCGGTAACTACATTTCCTTACGGTATGCTTCTTATGCAATCATTAATATTTTGTTGTTAACCAGGTTTTATCTAGGATTAAACCAGTCAGGTAAATAAAATAATCAAATAAAATATATGACACATTTATACAATATACATACATTCATTATTTCCATACAGGTAAAATTTACAATAGAAGAACTAGTATTTTGACATAATTTACAAGACTGCAGCACAACTGATACTTAGGATATAGGTAGATAGATAAACACAATGTTAAAAAAACCACTTGATGTATTCTAAATAGCATAGTGTCTCAGTTAAATGTCATGCTGTCGGAGTAGATCACAGACGTACTTATGAAAGTCAATTATTACATTGACCATACCACCGTATTGGATAGCACTAACTATATATAACTGTCAATTCACTACACTAACCCGAAACGGTTTGTCCTTTTGTGTCCTGAACAGCCTTGACGTTCACATGATGATGAAGTCTACGTTCATGAACTCGTTCTCACTATGTGGCGTTAATTAGGATTAGAAATCCGAGATTCGGTGCTTACATTTTTATTGTAGGATTGTGATCCATCAATGGAATTGGATGATTGGCCAAAGTAATCGACTGCAAGGACCGGTAAGATAAATTTATTACACAAAATAAGAACTTATTTACAACATATGTTCTTACATAAGAGGCGAATGCCTTTACTATTAAAACAATTCTACTCTGTTCTTACTAAACTTTAACTTTTTAATTTCAAATTAAATAAAAACTATAATCTATATACTTTTATTACCTATATCTTAATGAAATGGTTCAAGAATGCACAATTTTAAAACATTTAACATTTTACACATATATGCAATTTGTTACCCGACGTAATGGGAACTGAAATGTTTATACGATGGCCACACTGACACACGAAACTGGTCAATGTTGTTTTAACAAAATAACACCGAAAACTGAATATATCAAGCAAAATGCAGGTTCTAATTGTCGAACCCGATGTATAGTTACATCCACATAAATTATAGTTACCGAAAAACATCAATAAACACAAGAAAAACACATACGTTTGAAAACTTAATCTTTCAGTACCATTTTCACTTCACCATGAATGGAACACCCGAATATTTTTTCACATTCAATTCTAAATTGTTTCTAGTACACATTCACAAAGATTCACTTAAAAGTAATAAGAAATACCACAACACAAATTAAAAAACCACAAGCCGACCCTGCCGGGCCACTATTTTGACTTAACATGTCATGACCAATGTTAAGAAAATGGGTTACGCGATAGAGACAATATGATAATAGTTGTGCCTCGTTCTTTATAAGAGCCTGTTGTATAGCGCTATCCTTATTTAGGTCTGAAAACTTCGTAATTATCCCTCTATAGTGTGAGACCTCAATGGCGAAATCGGGCGGAAACACTGACACACAGCTGATTATGACACTTGAATTTTAACATAAGTCAAACGTCAATGGTAGTTAATTTTTTTTAATATGTCTGTTTGGACTAGCTAAAGTCTCTAGGACCATACAGCCTTATCTTACAGTTTTTTTTGTTAATTTGTAAAAATTACAGCAAATTATTTTATTTTCTTTCGTATATCGTCGTATGAGGTTCAACAGCAACAAGCCGGACCCTCTCCTAGTGCTTCAATAAAGTGGTAGAACTGTATTCAAGCTTTCCATGGACATTTTGGGAAAACATTAAGAGCAATGTTTTTCCCTATTTTGTTTCAATTTACCTACACTCGTGCATGTTTACGAACACATAATGATAAATATTCCACCGATATTACATATGATCACTCGAAATAACACTTGTTTTTCGAAAATAAAACAAAAGTCGAACTGTATCACTTTTCACTTCCCGCCAAAAAGTCCAATGGTTTCCGACTGCCTCAGTTCCTGCACGCCTTCACCTACAAAGCAGTCTGTAAGTCCTGTGACCTCAAGGAATGTTCTCACAGAAAAGCAAGAGCAAAAGTAAAATCGTGGCTAAGCTCTCTCTCGTACGAAGAAACAGAAGCTCTACTTAAGACTCCATAAAACCTTACTATCTTACTAATACCCTACTAATATTTTATGGAACTCCACATTCCCACCTTCCCAATCCTTCCTATGAAGATGAATGGATGGACGCTTGCTTCTCAGTCACACATAGCTACTGAATGGATTTTGATGAAATCTGATTTGTAGCTTCTCTGGGTCCTAGAAAAGGACTTAGTGTTACTTTTTAGCCCTAAAAATCCCGGCGGAAATCGCGGGGCACAGCTAGTGGCACATATAAAACCCATCTATTACCATTTGTGATCGTGTACCAAACTAAACAATACACAACTAGCAGAGACAAATAATATAATGTTACCCACTCAAATATTTTACATTTTAATAAAATTGTAGTTCAAGGTAACAATTAACCAAATAAATATAATTTATAAACCTACTCGATGTTAACGTTAATATAAAATGTGTTAGATATTATGTTACTGCTAAACGCAAGCAAGCGCTCTGTATTGTCAAATCTAATTAATGAATGAAGATGATATGTAACCCTACAACTATCCTCTGAGCTTCATAGCCTGTGTCGCGTAGGCGACAGCGGAGGCCGGAGACAGCCACTATGGACGGCGGGCGCGCGGCCGGCCGTGGCCGATCCGTGCCTTCGCTGGTTGCATACTCCTCGAAGGTTGCATACTTCGAGTAGACTTATCTGAGTCTGTAACGCACTCCAAAATCTCTGAACAGACAATCTATCGATTACACTTTTTTCACCGTTTCACCCTCAGGTTTCACCATCAACGTGAAAAAAAAACATAATAAACACATGAAATGCCAGACTTTTTGGCAGGAAGTGAAAAGTGATACAGCCATTGAGGATTGTGAAACCTCAATGGATACAGCTCGATTTTGTTTTGTTTTCCAAACAAGTGTTATTTCCAGTGATCATGTGTAATATCGGTGGTATATTAACCGTTATGTGTTTGTAAACGTGCACAAGTATAGGCAAATGAAACAAAATATAGAAAACATTGCTTTTTATGTTCTCCCAAAAAGTTCATGGAAAGCTTGAATTAAGTTCCACCACTTTATTGAAGCACTAGGAAAGGGTCCGGCTTGTTGCTGATGACCCTCATTCTCAACAAAAGTATAATAAATGGAATATTAAACTATCAAATAAAATAACAACGTAAGACATGGCGGTATGGTCTTAGAGACTTTAGGCTGCCCTAAAGGGTGAAATAAAAAAAAAATTAAATGCCAGAGAGAGAGAGAGAGAGAGCGAGTGTGTTGACAGCTGTCACAGATGACATATTGGAATGGAATAGTGATGCGAGCTATCGATAGTGCAACTATCGATGGCTGTTGTGTCGTATAAATGGTACCAACATAATATATTCAAGATAAGGAATTACTTGAAACGGTATATAAATTAACTAGTTAGGTACCTGAAATAGTACCTGCGAATAGTATCACAACATTTCGGACTATGAATAGGGTACAACAGCTATCGATAGCATCGATATCATTGATACTAAAGTAATACCATCGATCGAAATGCAATTGATGGTTTCGATACTATCGATACTACCGTTATGAACAATTGTATTGAACTATCGATATGATGATTGATTTTAAAAGCCAAGATACTATGTGATACTATCATGATACCACAGACTAGAAAGTATACATGATACTATCGATAAAATATTACTAATATTAATATCGCTATCGCAACAACACTAAAATAAAATGGAATCGAAAATGGAAACTGAGAGATGAATGATGAATGCTTTTTGATAATTTTTGTAAAACGAATTGACTTTTTGTGTAACTTTCCCGTAGAAGAGCTTTATTTATTATTCAGGTGAGTGATTTCACTTTTTCTTCTGTTGTTTAATAAACATGATGACTGAACGACGTAGTTTAAAATAACATGTTGTTTCAGTAAGTCCTTTGTGAGAGAACATTCGAATATCTCTCGCGTAGGTCAAGATGGCCTATGTTGATAAGATACTGAGAGGCAATGAGGAATCGGAGATGGAAGAAGGAGAGATAGTGGATGAGCTTGATGACCTATCGGATATATCGTCTGAGGAGGAGTTTTTATTGCGTCAGAGATTGGAAGTGTTGGAAAACTACAACAATGTCCTCGAGAGGAAGAAAGCAAAACGGTCGTCGATGGGGCCAGGTAATGTTGATGTTCTTCATTAAACATTGATTATCTTCGTTCGTCATTCAAAACGAAATATTTATCCACATGTTTGCTGTAAATTCTTGCATAACCTTAAGCTCCTTTGGTGTGTAAAGTCCATATTCTACTGTAAATTAGGTGTGTTTCTAACAGCATACAAATGTAGGAACTTTCATATATTCTATTAGGACAGGTACTTTTTATTATGTTGATGCCTTTGAAAATCTGTTTAACTATTGATGTCCAATTATCTTAGGTTCTTAAATATTATTAGGCTTTTTTTATTGTAGCCAGTGAAATTACTGATCATAGGTGACTTAATATCTGATGTCTCGACGTGATGACAGCAATGCAGTGCTAAACAGTGCTTTTTATGGTTTAAAGTTCTGGGTAGCACTGCAATTGTTATGGGCAGGCATGGTGCTTACTATAAGGCAAACAACTTGTTCGTCTTATCACTCAGTTACATAAAAAAAAAATGTAAAATATGGCATTCTAATAAGTTTTTGTAAAAATCAAAAACATTTGTTTACTGAAATGAACAACACTTCCTGTATTTGCTCGAGTTTGTCATGACTCAAACTAAAAAAAAGGTTATGAATAAATGTGAAGTTTTTCTAATATCCTACATTAGACATGTGACATCCACTAACCTGCACCTTGCCATCATGGTGAACTATGACCCATATTTTCTAAGAGAGGCCTGTTTCCTAGCAGTGGCAACATATGGGCTGATGATGATGAAGATGATCCTAAATAAATAATTACTTATCTTAACCTTCCTTAACCCATTGAATGCCATATATCTTTGGAACTTTAAAGCGTTTGCCACCTGTCAATATTGTGCCATTACTTATACAGGGTGGATTTTTGAGACGGGATAGCGAGGGCAGGTACCTTAACCGTTATAGTCACAGGAAAACTTTCCTAGAAGACCATCCATAACTTTTTGAGATAGTCCAAACTGCATTCACAGATTTTGGATAAAATGTACAGTGAGCCAGAAAAAGCTATTAAACCAAAATTTTTTTTTTTTTTTATTATTATTGTTTCTTGTAGGGATTAAAAGACCACTAACCATTTAGGACCATTTAAGGTATGAGTACTAGAAATGACAGACATCTCAAAAAACTTTTTCCATACATTTTGTATGGAAAACGATTAACCAACTCGAAACCTTTTTTTCCGCCAATCAATCCTTTTTCTTAGTGTGATCAAATGAGGCTCTTTGAGGCCAACTGAAGTTTGAGTACAGAAACTTTGGTTAGGTTAGTTTAGATACTATACATACTAGCTGTGCCCCATGGTTTCAGCCTTAGTTTTCCAGGACAAAAAGTAGCTTATGTCCTTTACCAGGACCTAATGTACCTACATACGAAATTTCACATGTATACTTTTTTTAACATCTATCCATCCATCCATCCTTTTTTTTTAACATCTATCCATCCATCCATCCTTACAAAACTTTCGCATTTATAATATTAGTAGGATATCATAATTGGCAATCATTACAGATAAATATATAAATAACATCCCAGCTATCACATTCCTAGATCCTTGCCCCTAAATAGGATTTCCTGTATCTAGGGAACCAGTAACTATAAGGACCATAATACCACAACACCCAGACACGAAGCAAATGCTTGCACTTTTTTATTTCTATGCATAATCATTTTTCCCTTAGGGAATCAAACCCTCAACTTCTGGATCTGTTGTAAATAAGATAACCACTACACCACAAGCTTTCAAAACCAGTCAAACTTGTTAAGGACCATAAATATATGTATACAAAATGGAGTAGACATACTCAATAAACAAAGATGATTTGGATGCCAATTTAGCGTTATCTTGTATAATAATATATTAGAGTACTAGCTGTACACCCCGCTCACCCCTGTTTCTCTCCCATGGTAATTATTTGGTACTACTGCCGTTAATCATAATATGTCATATGAATTGTGTAAAAGTTGTGTATATTATGCGAAGTTGTGGATATGTCACAATATTTATTGCAAAGAATACAGCAGATACTGTGTGAGGTTAAAATATTGGAAGAAATATCCCTTCTGAAGAGAACCAGGGCTCAAGGTAAATGTTTCAAACAGAAAAGAATTCTCTGATCCTATTATTTCCTTCTTTGTTCAAATTCGACTTGATCTCCTTAGTAACTGTAGAAACAACACAAGTCGGTGTCCACATGGTAGTTGGTGTATAGTGGGAACATGATGATAGATATTATCACCTTTTAAATAAATTGAAGATTCATGGATGCCAACTACAATTAATAGGTAGTTAGCACTCAATGGGTTAAGAAAGTCTTTGTAAAAACTGATAAATAACTGTTTTAAACTGAAAGTCCTTCCTCACATGAAATTTTTTAATCCATTTAATATATATTTCCATTTCAAATTGTTGATTGTTGATTGATGTTGTTGATTTTAAGAGTCATAAAATTCATAATTCCTTTCTCATATTTGTAATCAGTTGTGTATTGAAGGTCTTTTCATTTTAATTAAATGATGGCCCTTAAGTGCCAGATGCCCTTAAAACATATTAGTTCTCATTTAATTGTTTTAATAAATTGGTGCTTGAAGAGTACCTAGGTAATATTTTACTATCTTGATTCACTTCATTTCATTGTTACCAGTTTTGTTAGTAGACATGTTGCATGTTATAACGTTTTAGGTTCAAAACCAAAGAGAAATGTTTTATGCGATCTGTCCGAAATTTCTGCTACGGAATTGGAAGATCCTCATACACATGCTTCATATAAACATTTAAAAATACAAAGGCATATTAAGCCTTACAATAAACCAAAGCGGAGAAAAGATGTAGACCAATATGTAGATGAAAACAATATGAGAAGAAAGAAAGACTATCAAAGAAAGAAAACCACCCGCAGCAAGAAAAGGTTAGGTGTCAAAGTCATTAGTGAGTCTAGTGACGAATCTGAGGATGAATATAGAAATAAGAGAAAGAAATTAGCCGATGCAGTTATTGTACACAGAGGTAAAGGTGATAAATCGTCTCTAAGTGCAAGGTTATACAAAATGATTCATGGATCAGAGGCACATATAGATTCTATTAACTTTGAACAAAAAGACATAGACTCTGTTAATGCTTTTAACCTAAACATAAATGAAGAAGCGCTATCACCAATTTCATCAGTAAATGCAGATGATCCTATACTGAGTGTGGATGTACCAGATGGAGTATTGAAGGACAAAAACAAGACCTTCCGTGAAACAATAGAAGTTTCTACGGATGATGATGTGAAAATAATCACCAATCTTGAAAACCAAGAAAAACCTAAATCTGAAGATATAGTTAAAACAGAGGAAGCAATTAATTGTCAAGTACAATTTGAAAAGGACTCTGATGAAGACTTGGAATTGTTACGGAAACATGCTCTGGAATCAAAACTTACTAAACCCAAAGTACCAGAACCTGATAAGATTGTACCTAAGCTTTTGTCAGAAGATGAAGACAGTGATACAGCAGAGTTGAGACTTATTTGTTTAAAATCTGCCTTGTTAAAGAAGGCCATAGAAATGAAGCAAAAACAAAAAATGCAAAAGAAGCTCTCGCAATCTTCTAATTTAGAGGATGATTTGTTCAATGATCGAGACCTGTTTCCAAATAAAGTAGATTCTGCCAACAATACAGACATTGAATCTGTCGACATGGATATGGGTTCTGATACCGAAGAAAAACTCAAAGACTGTAATGGTGAAAGTGATAAGGTGCATAAAAATACTAATTTAATCAATTGTGCCATGAATAATTTTAATGCTGTTTCCAAAGAAGATGAGATAGATGACGATGAAGATTTGTTAAGAGCCAGACTTCTTACCTCATTGAGTAAAAACTTAACTAATCTAGTAACTCCAGAGATTACAAATACAATTGATGAAGTTAATAAAGTAGAACATTCGGCGCCACATCCTGTTACAAATACAGTTACATTGCCTGAAGCAAAGAAATTTATTATCAAACTCGATGAATCGGATTCAGAAGGAGAGCATGAGGCGACGAAGAATTTAACTAAAATGCATATGAAGTTATCAGAGCAAATAGATTTCCAGCAGAAGTTAGATATGTTTTTAAAATCCACTCGAATGGAAGTTGAAAAGAAGAAACTTCCTGATGTCGTACAGAAACCGCCCTTGCCAAAGAAGCCGGATAAATTCGTCGCTAAGGTTTGACTATTGAGCTTTCCATAATTTTTTTTATACTTAAATTGCGGTAACTAAGAAGTTAAATATTTCAGGCTGTAAATCATCTACCCAAGTCAGAGCAAATTGAATACAAAAATTTAGTTCGGAGAATGGCTGAGCTAGAAAAGATGAAGCAGACAAGACAAGCTACAATAAATATACTAAATCAATCGGTGCCTACAAAAGACACATTAAAACCACGCAATGTTACTATAGACACCCAAGCATTTAATAAGGATTTGGAAGAACAAATTGCAAAATCTAGGTAAAAATTTGAATTATATTTTGGTGTCTGGATTAATTTGTTCGGCAATTACACGAAACTTATTTTACAGAAAAACGATAGCAGAAGAGTCAGCTAAAATGTTGAAATTGAAGGAAGAAGCAACAAAATTATCTCAAAGATATAAAATTGTTGCCACGGAACTCCGAAATATATCTACTGCCATCACTTTAAACAAGAAACAGCAGAGGGCCATTCAAAATAGCTTAAGCAAAATTAGGTTACAACACCAGTCACTTCTCAGAAGGTATTTACATTTTTTTGTTTGCATGATTAAAGTAGTTTGTTTTTAGTCATATTCATTCTTAATCATCAGTCATTTTTATTTTTGTTCTGTGTGATAGGAGTCTTTTCTTTAATTTTTACTTTTCAGCTCAACAACTTCATTACATTCCAAAGTTAACGGTCGTTTACCGAATTTGAGCCATCCAAGCAATAAAGTTCTATCAAATAAGTTGCAAAAAGAGAATAACCCAAAAGATGAGTACAAAAATCTCCAAGCTCAAAAGATTGTGAAAGTCAGTGTTGTAAACGATTTTGTAGACGAAACCACCATTAACAATCCCAGATTGTCTGTACAAGTTGACGTCGCTAACAATAAAAAGGTTGTCAAAATACCTAAAAGTCCTGATCCAGAGCCAGACAAAATAGTTGAAGTCAATAACGTGGACGAAGAAGTACAAAAGTCAGAAGAAAGACAGAGACGATTATCTGAGAACAACAATGACCAGATTCCCCCAGAAGTAGAGAAAGGAGGCGGGCGCACTGATGATACGGAACTAGTAGCAGTTTGCGATCATGGGAACAAACGATACTACATATCTGTAGACGACTATAAGTCTCCACTAGACTCTTTAGGAAGTAATACGTAAGTTGATGTTGTGAGCATGCCTTCATCCGGAACGAAACTTGTAATTGCTTGGCTTGTGCTTGTATCATGGTCATCTTAAATCCTCATCATCATGTTCTTAGATGAACATTTACTTCAACGATAGGGTGAGGTGATCATTGGTGCCTTGAATGTCAGCTACAAAACGATTGTTGTTCATTAGGTGTATTCATAGAAAAGCAAGAAAGTGTGCATATAAACAGTCGCATGCCTGTCGTTATCATTGACAACGTGGATGGCGGTATGCGTACACATCGCCTCTTCAACGGCGCGATGTAAGTATGCATTGGAAGTCTATCCACTGATGAAGCTTTCTTATAATGATGTGGTCTAACGTGTTTTCCAGTTGGCAAGCGGATCCCAACGCAATCTTGTGTCCGTTCGAGGTGGGCGGCCAGTGCAAGGATCCCGACTGCAAATACTTACACACGCCTACCACAGAACAATGACACAACACGCACACACGCTCGTTCACACACACTTACTGCCGTAAACACAAAGACTTTGTACACAGATCAATTATACCCACACATATCCTATCCCTCCTTCGACAGCCAATGGACTCTGCAGAGATGTGTAAAGTATTTAAATGTATTAAAATTTTAGAGACCTTCTTAGTTTTATCATACTTGATTATTCATATTTTTTTTTTGACCCTATACATAGTTTACACGGCATTTAATGATTTGGATTGTTCAGTAGGTATATAATATCTTGTAAATGTAGTAATTAATATCATATATTATGGTCAAAAAATCAAAGGTAGAAATATATAGTATATGAATGTAGATTAATTAATTCCAGTGAAAACCTTTTAGGTCTTCATTAAATACTGAGACTTCATTTGAGTAGATTAAACTATCTATTGTTCAGATGTTATTCCAATATTCAACAGTTCTATGTTATTTATTCACAATCACCGCAAACTACCTATTTATAGTTCTTATCAACGTGGCTATTTATTAGTTGTTATTGTGATAATGCTATGAAATATGACTTTAGTAGGTACCCGATAAATAATGATAAGGAATATGCAACATTGTCGCAGTATGGGTTTTCATTGATATGGTAGGTAGGTAACTAATGCAAATATTCGTTATTATTTGGGGTATTTCTCATGAATATGATTTGTTACAGAAAATCGTATCCACGGTAAATGTCCTGTGTAATGACGTTTACTATATCATTTTTCATGCGATTTGTTTGTAATTCTAGTCGGCGTCGCAGTCGGCGAGTACCGGACCCTCCCTCCCTCACCGGCAGTGGTAAGTTTCGAGTAACTTTATAATAGTGCATTAGTAGTGGCTCGCACAGACTTTCAACTTCACTTCAGCAGTGAACCTCCCAACGCCCTCGCCAGCGCCAGCGCGACTTGGTAAAGTGTTGTGTTTACTTGATTTTATAATAAAAATATTATTTTATATTTACAATACTGTACACAATGTAAAACGTTATAAATAAAATGATTATAATTGTACATAGATCGGACTTTTATTTTGTAGACTAGAACCCTGCTCTGTACTGTAGGCAGCAATAAAACAACAGACACTTACAAGACATTTTATTCAGACATTGTAAAGAAAATACAAAGTAAAATACATTTCTCCACACATACCATACACTTAGATGAAACATGTACGTATATTATGGAATAAAATTCGATATATTTTCATAAAACCCTTTAAACAGAAGGGGGTTGTTATTTAGCTACGAATAGTTCACATTTATATTATCTATTTGATAAGAGATAACTGTGGGCGTCGTAGGATAGACAATGTTTAGAACATCTATTGGACAAATATATAATTTTTATTCCAAGAAATATCTTTACACAAAATTCCCAATGTTTCTTAAGATTTGTGTTTTAAAAGCTCAGTTGTAGAGTCGAAAGTGTTCAAAAATCCTATACATAAATTTCTTATAAATATGATAAATGTATCGATATATTCATAATGTAAATAGAACAGTTATAGACGAGTATGTCAAGCCCACAGTCTAAATTGGACAGTAAGTACAAAGGAAGGCAGGGAGTGTATATGAGGTCATATTGGTTTACGAAACGCTGAGAACTGCTCTGCTCACGGTACCAATGCCTTGAATTAAATGAGAGTGCCAGCAACTTACTACTTTACCGTGTCCCAGTTCGCAGCGTCAGTAAACTAACCACAGTAATCTAAACGATTATTGTTACTTGCAAAGAGATACAATTAATATTATCTATACTTATATTAGAGCCTTTCTTCTCACTGTTTTCACGAAATCCATTTTAGGCAGTTGCCTAAACGGCTAAAGTATTCCGTTGACTAGTTTTTTTGTAATTAAGTAGTTACTGAAGCTCGGTGCGTTTACTTTTTCACAATAATAAATCGAGCTAGCGTCCATGGATAACCAGTGATGTGGTAATATTTCCTTTGACATAAAACGACGCTGATCTTATAATTTTGTTAAGTGGAAATCTTATAAGTATTTGCACATACCTACTTAGTATTGCAGTTATTTCTTTGGTAGGTACTTACCTACTTTTACAGAAGAATACTTATTTATTCACGCATTATTCGGGTTTTTCTTGTGATCCCATTTTATAAACAGTTTTTCTTATGTCGAAGTTCGATTATAAACTAGGCCTTTTCTTTGAGACGTGAGGCGGTAAACATTGTGCATTCGGACTATATGAAATAACCGACTTTATTTTAATGTACAGGAAAATAGGTATGATTCACGCCAAACTTTGTGGCTGCTGACTAGAGCACTACGTGACCGATTTCGTATTGAATTTTGCTCCTGCGAAGGTGCGACAGTCAGCGGCCATAAACTTTGGCGCGAGTGATAAATATTTATATCTATATTTATTATATAGGGTAACAGAAATAGCAAGACTATCTTTAGGACACACAATACACATACATACCCATTGCTTACTTTAGAAAATATGGCACTGATACATTTTAGTGATTGTGCTAGCCCCAGTGCCAATTACAGTTAGGCTGACCTTTCGTCACGACAACTTCAGTAGTGAACGCGTATTAGTCAAAATTTTCAAATCGTTCTTTGGTGAGCTCCATAGTAAAAGTAGTCCTTTGCCATTTCTCGACGGAACATCTTATTTTATAAGGCGCTTGTACACGGTAAAAGTAACTGGACTCCCCTGGGTAGTTGCATAGTATGTGCTTCAACATACGTATTAAATAATATGTTATATGCACCGTGTACAAAAGCCAGTGTCTTTGAGAGCAAACATAAAAATACTTATTTAATTTCTGTTAAAACATCAAGAGCTATAACCTCGCGCCGAACTATGGTCACTGACAGACGCTTCACGTGACCTGCGTAGTACACAATTTTGTATCCATTCTTGCTACTGCGCACATCACGTGATGCGCCGAGCCAGCGGCCATAAAGTTTAGTGCGAATTATGCGTATGTAAAACTCGCGCCTAAACTAATTTTAGGCAGGTATAACTAATGACGTGTTCAATTAATGACTTTGGAAAAATTACAAATCCAAAACTCAAGTTCAATAATCGTAGAAGTATAAAATTGGTCCCCCGGGTAGACCTGAGAACCAGGGGGTGTCTACCTGAGTACCAGGGGGTGTCTGCTTGAGTACCGAGGGGTGTCTACCTGAGCGTGTGCCACATGGCGACGGCCTTACGCGTCTCGTGCGCCATTTGCGCCCAGTGGCGCCCCTCCGCGGCCGGCTCAGCCGCGCCAACGCAGCACCACCCTACCACCAGCCCGCTCCCACCGCCGCTTACCACGCACACCTGCAAAAAGACGAAAAGGATCTAAGTATAAACAAGAATCCATGATATATTAAAAAATTAATCTAAATACCACGATTTAGAATGCATTGTCATCGAGTTTTGAGCTAACCTGAAAGTTTCATAGCTAAATCAGGAAGTGCTCGAAATTTGAGTTGAGTAATTTCCCTGAACGACAGACAGACAAACATGAAAGTGACTTAATATAACCGTGGTAAAGTATACAGGTGAGAAGGGTCAGTAAGTTGTAGGTAATTAATTATTTTATGCAATTCCGGAAGTTCTGATATCTACCATATCAGTTACCATATATGTACCTAAGTCTCATTATGCCCAAAGCCTAAAGTTACTACTGTACGACAAGGATATTTATGATTGTGGATGGCATTTAAATGAAGCTGCCACTGTTAACTTCGAGATATGGTCAGGTACCTCAATAGAAGCCTCTTGAAGGTTGGCCGAAGGAAGGCTGAAAGACAAGGCTTCGTTCCAGACAGGGCTGTTCAGGTCTTTCCTGTTGGTCTTCTTCTTTTTAACTCTCTTCCCGTTCACCAGCAAATACACTTTCACGTATACGTCTGAAAGAGGGAAAAGAAGGGAATTAGCCTAGAGAGGTTAACTGGGAGAGATAGATTTTAGCGTTAAGACCGCCCACTGTACTTTAGTGTAGCGCTCGTAGCGTAGCTCGCCTAGCCGTTCGAAACAAATCTAGGTTAAGCAACGTTTGTAGCGGTCACAACTTGGATAGGTGACCGTTTGTGTGATATTTGCATCTGAGCGCTATCGAGATTCGGAGAGCACGGCCCACGGCCCCGCTTGTTGTCTTAGGACAACAGTCGTTAGGTTGCGAACGTTGCTTAACCTATCAGTAAGAACGGCTAGGCAAGCTAAGCTATGAGCACATACCCTACGAATGCTACATACGCTACAAATGCTACAAACACTACGAGCACTACATACGCTGTACTGTTACCGGCGCCGGCGATCATCGATTCGCCGTGCCTAATGAAACCTCCCTAGTGGTAATGGTACATCCCTAGTGACGCGCGGGGCGTTTGACAGTTCTATCGGCGGGATGAAAATATCCGAACAAATTAGATTTGAAAAAATTAAATATACTCCTGTTTTTATTCCGTTTTAACACTAGGTACGTACGTAACCAGCGCTACATACGCTACATAAGTTACGAGCGCTACGTACGCTACAAGTGCTACATACGCTACGAGCGCTACTTACGCTACGTCTCTCAGCTGAAGGCAAGTAAGAGAGAGACATAAACAGCTCTTGTGACTCTTCTTGCAGTCTCGTCTCGGAAGAAAACTTTAATTACCTAAAGCATCCTTTCCCTCTTGCGGCGGCAGCAAATTTCTCGCTTTAAGCACCACCACGGTGAGTCTCTCAGCCGACGGCAAGTAAGAGAGAGACAGCAACAGCTCTTGTAACTCTTCTGGTGGCCGTCTCTCTCGGGAAAGTTCGGCCCAGACTTCGGCACCGCCCGCCACTTCTACTTTGGAGAGAGGGACCTTAGCCGAACCCATTACCTCGTTGCGGGAGAATCTGAAAACAAGGTAACAAATGAATTAGGATAAGCATATAGAAATTCAGTTTATCAATGACTATTTAGGTCTTTCTTTCATTTAAATCACTAGGTCAGTTGCCAAATCCAATAATAATAGGGGTTAAACAAGCTCGCATAGTTTACTTGGTAAGAAGATACGTACCATTTGGACAATGTGGCAAAGTGTGGAATAGTGTTAACCGATCGTCATATCATATTGAGTCATCGGAAACTAATCCTTGCTTCGTTGTGGGTTGGGTACCTAACGGAATCTGTCCACCATGAAACCCAGTTTACAAGCGCGGGTAGTGTTTGGTGTGGTGATCAGGTCTACAGGTATGTTTGTATGTGATTCCTCGGGTGTTACACATGTTTATAAGGGGTGATGGTGATCGCTTTCTATCAAGCGGGCCTGGCTGTTAGCAACTACTTTCTATCTATCTAATCAGCCCGTATCCACACAATGCTAAGAAGGAATTGGCCTCTCGTTCATGCCACTGTACCGAGCCGTCTGCTAGAGCAACCAAACATCTATCTTGACTTCTGGAATGTTGAACCAGCTTCCGTTAACTTACCTGTCATAGTCAAACACTTGCAGCAACAGAGTCTTATCTGCCAAGTCGTCGTGTGACACCGGGAACTTGAAATGCTGGTCGAAGAATGGGTTTGCTTCATTACGATGCACGGGGGTTTGACGTACGCGCGTGTCCACTTCCGGGACTAAAGTCACCCGCACGTAGGGGTCGTTGAACCCGCCGGCTTCGTAGCCAGCTAGGTCGTGAGCTGAGGAACAGAAATAATCTTGAAGAAAGCATATACCACAATTAACACCTAGCACATTTAACAAGAGCGAGTGTGGCTCAGTAGGAGCACGTGCGACTATCGATCAGACGCACGCGAGTTCGATCCCGCTGGCCTGGAACTACTGACTTTATAATTTAACACTCGCTCTAAAAACGGTGAGGAAGTCATCGTGAGGAAACCGGCATGTCCAAGAATTAATCACAAAAATTCAAGGACATGTGACATCCACCAACCCGCACTGGGCCAGCTTGGTGGATTATGGCTCATACTCTCTCTTGAGAGAAGACCCGTGTCTCAGCAGTGGGAACGTGATGGGCTGATGATGATGATGAACACCGAACACATGCGTCAACATCTTTTCTTCTTTATATTGTCGCTAGCGACTTGCGGTGTCATTTTTTTTACGAATGATTAAAAAACATTGAATTTTCTCTACTATACAAAAACTTAATTACAATGTATTTACATGTTAACCTTCCGTATAATATTCTCTAAATGGCAGTGAGAATCGTATCCAAATCCGTTGCGTGGTTTAGAAGTAAGCGGAGAAACAGAAATGAGGACGCGGAGAGCGACTTTGTTTTTTTACCATTTAGAGATTTGGTCATAGGACGATTCCTTTATGGATAACCTAAGGTTGTGGCCAACAAATAATATTTTTTTTCAATTACGCAACTCATGATATCTTTTCTTAATTTTTTCTTTGTCTATTTTAACTATGTATTCAGATTTGGTATTTTTATGTATACAAATTGGGAGAAAGAGCTAGTCCTTGAAACACAGCGTCAAGCTACATCGAGGGCTAGAGACTTCAATATGAAATTGTAACACTTACTACTTGTGTGTAATAATAATATAATAATAATATATATAATAATATTTTTTTATGTTTTTTATGTTATGTTTATGATGTTGATGTTTAAGTTATTTAGTAGTACGAGTTGATATAAAGATTATGCGTAATTCATGTTTAGTCGAAGGCTAAGTAGGTATACGTAAAAATGATAGCCGAAAAACATGATAACAATAAAAAATATCTAAACACCACGTTTTTGTGCGCCTTTTGAGGCTAAGTCGGCACTGCATGCTAATAAATAGATTTAGAATGCATTGTCATCGAGCTACCCTGAAAGTTTCAGCCGGATAGCTAATCGGGCAGTGCTCGTTATTTAAGTTGCAAGATTCCACCCCGAAAAGACAGACAGACAAACAAATAGGTGACTTAATAAAAACGTGGTAAAATTACCTTCAATAAGATGCACTTCCAAGTCCGACCTGTCGAAGTCATATTTGAGCCTCAAATGGATCCTACCCAGCGAGGGGCCTGCGCCCTCCAGTTCTATGACGAGGGGTGCTTCCCGCTTAGTGTACAGGTCGGGCTGTAAGGCTCCGAGGGCGCTGATGGCGGCTGCGCTGGCGCCCGGACTCAGGGGGCCGGAGCCGCTGCTGCTTTCTACGAGGGAATTGCTGCGGTCTATCCGTCTGGAAGGAATGAATTGTTTTGTTAACTATAGGTAAGTGGTCCTATACTTGTCGTAGGTACCTATATATACCTATTCCTTATTGATATCCTTATTGACTATTTGGCAGGAAGTGAAAAATGATGGACTTCGATTTTGTTTTATTTACCAAAACCAGTGTTTCTTTGAGAGATGAAATACCTAATACAAAACAAATACTCTTTATTGTATACCAGCAACATAAAACACTATTACAGATAAACATTAGGTTAACTAGGGTAGTACTATGGAAGCGAAGCCGTGCTCTCCTTGCTGAGCTGCGCAATTTCCATTCGTTTTAGTCGGCTCAAGCCGACCTCGGCGTAGAGACAACTTTTTCGTTTGTTCTATTCCTTAACGTGTAGGCAAATGAAACAAAATAGTGTAACATTTTATGATCTGCCAAGCAATCTATAGGAAGCTTCATGTGAAGTTCTACCAATGCTGTCCAGCATATAGCCGATGACCGTTGACCGATGACGTTCTATTGGTACTTACCTATCTGTAAAGCTGTAGGTATGTGATGTGTGTAATGATTAGACACTTATTAAAACAAGCGCAAATATTTGTTTCGTGTCTGGGTGTTGTGGGACCATGGTCCTCGTAGTTCCTGGTTCCCTAGATACAGGGAATCCTATTTAAGGCTATAGCTATTATATTTTATAGCTACTATATTTATGATATTGACAGTTTATACTGAAAGTTTTACTTTGATTTGCTCGTTTGCAGCGCTTTGTGAGAGCGTCCCATTGTGTACTGACTCGCGGCGGAAGGCCACTAAATTGAAAAGTCAAATCAATATTTTTTCTTATAGGTAGGTATGGATTACAGCAAACGTGAGATATTTAAGGAAGGTGGGTACTTTAGGTATATATATATATAGGTAGGTATATTTCTTGTGGATCGCTTGATCTACCAACCACCAAATGTAGAAATACCGTCGTCCTATAAAGATTGAAGTATTGATTCAACATTTTTGGTGAGAACGAAGGGAAGGAAATAAAGAGAACTAGTGCAGAGCCATACAGACTATACAGGTTGTGGCAAAATGTTGCGACTCTCAGGGTCTCACCTTTACTCTTGGAGTTAGGAAGTTTTGTTCTTACAAATACAGTTTTTTCGGAATTTCTCCAAAACTTACGATTTCATTTAATGGGTTTCTTGGAGGGAAACGTTATTGATGAGGAATAAGGTGAGGAGTAAGGATAAATAAAATTTTTATGCCCGCCTGTTAATTTTTTTAGAAATCCAAAAATGCAGTGTTTATTTTCTCCAAAATTCAACCGATGTCTTCTAAGAACAAAATTTCCTCACTGCAAAGGAAAAGGTACCTACCCTGCAGATCCCAAACATTTTGCCACAGTATTATACTTTGGCACCAGCCTAATGGTCAAATGACCAGATGACCCTAACGTTTTACTGGAATATTGATTTAGACTTTTCCGATTTCCGACTGGCCACTTCGGAAACACATTTGAGAAACTTAACCCATAGCAGCTGTCAACTCCAAAGTAATAACGTTTACCAAAGGTTCAGTCATAGAATATGTCACAGTTTCTTCTGTACAGGACTTCACAGCTTCACTAAAACGTCACCAATGTATGTTAATCCGGTACTGTTCCATGCCGGGCACAAATTGCTACAAACTCAATTTTGTCGGGCCTCGGGCCTTAGCGCCTCATTCTGCGAAACGACGTCGTGATTGGATATATCGAACCCTGTAAGGGCTTGCAGTGCAGTTACATAAAAAGCAATATGCTACTAAATAGCCATCGTTTTCTGGTCCTAGTACTTCTGGCTCCCAATATACAGAGAAGTTAGGGGCCAGAATCTATGTACCTATGTAATCATTTAGTTGAAAATTTTCAATCAAAGCAGTGGAATTTTACATACAACTGCGTGACGAGTCGAACAGATCGTTCATCTGATGGTAAGTACCACGTCTGCCCAAAAAAATTGCAGCAGCACCCAAAACTTTGCGGGGCACCGCACTGCGCTCGTTACCTTAACGAGATTTTGATTTTGATTCGAATAGGTATGTAGCTAGCTGAATTTAACCCAAGTTTTGGTTTTCCAGCATTTTTAAATAGCTCGCATGCAGCGCCACGCATGATTTTCTAATTCCAAGTTATGGATGACACTTACTGTAACTAATCCTTGGTATCTACCTACCATCAAGTAGGTATACACGTGTCACGACCAAGCCCGTCTCGCTACTTAAATATAGGAACAAAAACACTACCCAACTTAGTTTTAATTCGGATATTTATTCTCAATATTTGTAACTCAAACAAACTGATGTGGTTCAATACCAAGGGCTTTTTTTGGCACAAACGCAAATTCTTGGAATTCGAAGCACAAAAGCTGCATACGGCGTTGCAAATAAACCGATATTTCCTATTCACAAAGCGTATATGGGCATGGAGAGCAAACAAAAGCAGAGTGCTCTCTACCATTTCAAAAATTGTATTGCAGATTGCATACTAGCACTTCCAGTTAACAGTGTACCTTGGAGCGTGTACACAGTTGGTATTGGAGCATTTGGAACGGACCACAGAATAAATAATAGTGCGCTGGGATACCTACTCAGTCTTACTGTTACCGCATATTTGGATTCTGATATAGTTGATCGTTCATTTCGTCGAGTAAGAATACATATGGCTAACCAATAACACGGTAAGTCATGCCATATGAGTGTGACATAATCACGTTTTCACCACCACTATTAGGAGAATTTGTGCCTCGCAGTTTCACTTTCACCATGGATTTTCTGGGATAAAAATATCCTTTACCAGGAGTTATAGTACCTACATACCAAATGTTATCAAAATCTGTTGTGTAGCTTTTATGTTATTAGGTAACAAACATCCATCCATACATACATCCTCACAACCTTTCGCATTTATAATATTACTAGCGATCCGCCCCGGCTTCGAACGGTTATAATACATATAAACCTTCCTCTTCAATCACTCTATCTATTAAAACCCGCATCAAAATCCGTTGCGTAGTTTTAAAGATTTAAGCATACATAGGGATATAGGGACAGAAAAAGCGACTTTGTTTTATACTATGTAGTGATTAGTATAGGATAGTAGGATTAGGCGCTGCGCAAACGTGGACACTTTTGTGTCTTGTGTCCGATACAGCTACCAATTAATATTTGATTTTTATATAACCAGTATGAAATCAGCCACTTAATGCGCAGACGTAGACACTTTTTGTATCCAGTTGCTTCCACTTGACACAAACTCGTCGCCGATCAAAAAATGTTTGGTGTAGGCAACTGGACAATAAAAGTCGTCAGTTGAAGACACAACTAACATTAGCAATTTTCCTTACAATTGTACTGCGCTGTACAAACGGACGATTTGCAATCGGTGTCCTACCGGACACAGCAACTACGGTATCCTGTGAGGTGTGCCGTTCGGTAACAAAGTATCCGATGGCCGCAACCTGACACAGCTACTACGATTTCCTGTGATGGTATGCCATCGGTATCGGTAACAAAAAGTTTTCACGTTTACGCAGCGCCTTAATGTTTGCACCTGTGCGAAGTGAGGGCGAGTCTCTTGTTACATAAAAGTATCTATCTGTTTTCTCGTGGTTAAACAAAATCATAAGTGGGTAAGTACTTTTAGTTACTTGATGATCAAGCGAAGCCCACTAACCACATAACGACTGTTACAGTAAGTTCGTAGCTTAAAATAGTTACCTTCGTTGACCCCAGTCATTATGCTGAAACGTACCTTTGACCTACTTACGTGCAAGTTCTTAATGATCGCAGTTCCGTGCAAGTTAGCCGAGCGCAGCCGAGTGTTGAGTAACACTTAGCCCCAGACTTGATGAGAGTGACGCCATTGTTGCAATGTACGACAGTGCTTAATCTCATGAATAATATTTTTTCCGCTTAGTCTGTACCGTCACGTCGCCGTAAGAGCGAGTGTGGCTCAGTGGAAGCATGTGCGACTTTCGTTCTGACGCACCCGAGTTCGAATCCCGCTGGCCCCGCACCACTGATTTTCTTAAGTCAGTCAGTCGGATTTAACCCTCGCTCTAAAACATGGTGAGAAAATCGGCATGTCCAAAAATTTTTCACATATTTATGTGAAAAATTTTTGGACATGCCAATTAATGAGATGTGACATCCACCAACCCTACCAAACCAACCTGCACTGGGCCAGAGTAATGGATTATGGCCCATACTCTCTCTGTGAGAGAAGGGCCGTGTCCAGCAGTGTGAACGTGATGGGCTGATGATACTATACCGTCCCACTGCTGGGCAAGGCCTCTCCTAATTCTTTCCACGTGTCTTGCTCCTGCGCCACCAATGTACAATATTACTTACACTCGTTTACTCGTGATAGGTCTCTCGTGTGCGGGAGGCCGTCTTGGTAGATACCACAGCTTTGCCAGTTATTTTGCCGCCAAGCAGTAGTGCGTAAGCATTACTTAGGTATTATGATTTATGAGACTTCAGAGCTCATTGCAATTACCTCAGAGTGAGGAGCGCAGTGCAGTGCCGTGGAGGATTTTCAATAACAGAAGAAAAAGTTCGACACGAAACTTAGTGACCACCGTAGCTTAATTGGGCAGAGCCCTTCCCACGCTTCGTGAAGATTGTGATGTGGATTCAAGTAACAGGCGGTGGTCGTATTTTATCTTTCCGAAAAACCTTGTTTGAGTTTATCGCTTGGCATTCGTTAATGCTTTATATAATAAGAAATAAGATTTTTACGAAAAATATTTTTTTCAGGACAAGCTTTTAACAAAGTCGTAATTGAAACCGCGAGCAGATTAAAATTATCCCAAACACTAGTAGTTTACGATTATCCGTCAAGGAGTTCCATTGTACACCTTCCGTCTCTATCATCAGATAAGATGGCTGTCACATAATATTGCATTGTCATTGGACTTTGACAAGTGTATAAAATTTCAACTCTGTAGGATAAGAGGAAGTGGTTCTGATTCAAATTGCAAGATTTGACTCAAACATTGCAAGTTAAATAAAAGCTTGTAAGAATCAATATAGTGGTAGTCACCGAAGTCAAGTCGAAGTAATTCTGTCACAGCATCCAAATTTGAGAGAATCCCATTTCATACCGTAGAAACGGGTCATCCGTTCAAACGCTCGGTGCATGACGTCGATGCTATAACTACGTAGTGAGTTAGTTCAGACACCTTGACACACTTCAAATATTTCTCCTCACGGAACTTGGAATCCGTTTCCTGGAACTACTGTAAGCTTTGGTACTGAATACATTAGCTATGTCGCTTCACCTGCTACAGTTGTTTACGGCACGATACTGCAAGTTTGAAGGTGAGTCACAGAATAAATACGTTGAATGTAGTTCTGGATAAATACGACTACAAACTAGCCTACATAGTTTAGGTCAACAGACTCCGGTACGAGAGCCGAAACAAACGTAGCAACATGTCCTAACCCAACGAGGATCGCGGGCAAACACTGAAGGCAAACTTATTTACATTGTGGAATCGAAGAGCTTTTTCAAATAAGCTACTTTGTCATAGGGTGAGCAAAGTCGGCTAGCTTGGTCGCATCGATGACAGGTTAAAAGTTAGATTAGCATCCCGTCACTTATACGTTAAGGGTTAGACTAGCAGTCAGCTATGATTATGTACTAACTTTAACCAAGCCTAGCGCACTCCGCACTGTAGGTACGAAGCTACAAGTACATAGCCGGACACCGACGGCGGGTCGCGCGTCATTACACGTGCCGCGTCTGAAGAGATAAAGCTATGCGATAGAAAGAGAGGCGCTCTGTAGGTTAATATGACTGGTAGAAATGCAGTGCTACGCGAGCTGAATTGAATTTAATTGCGTCATAGCAAGAGTCGCTATTTGTTTAAATTTCTTTGCGGAGTGATGCTTCTGTCCCTTAGTATTCTGTGCTTTAACTGTTATAATAGTTATTTTTAACCGACTTCAAAAAGGAGGAGGTGCTCTATTCGACTGATTTTTTTTTTAAATATTTGTTACTTCAGAACTCCGTCATTTATTTATGAACCTATTTGGAAAATTCTTTTTGCGTTGAGTTCAGTTACGAAGTGGTCCCATATTAATTTCATCAATATTTGAACTTGGACTTCGAAGATACATTGAAGACGGTTTTTTTGATAAAATGTATACCTACTTGTTCTTCTCTCGTGTGGGTGTGTAGCCAAACGATGGTATCGGTATCGGATTTTTTAACCGATGGCCTCTTTGACAGGGCCTAACGACAGATGTCCTAAGACAACAACAGGGATCGACGGCTTAACGTGCCCACCGAAGCACGTTAGCGCTCAGATGTAAATACCACACAAACGGTCACCCATCCAAATTGTGACCGTTGTCAACGTTCGCAGCGTTGAAACCGTTGAAGATAGTTCGGTCAAAAATTAGCCTAACTGCGAAATAACCAGGATTCAGAAAAGGTTGGCGAGCTCTGGCTATATAAGCTGTAACTCTCTCTCTTAGGATAGAAACAAAGAAAAGATAGAAAAAACATTTATTTGACGACCACAAACATCATAACGAAATGAAAACAGAAATACAAAAAGAAAAAATAAATAAATATATAAACAGTGTAAGGAGACAACTTAAACGACTAATTATGTGGTGCAAAAACGGATAGCTACCTACGTGTTTCTAAGATTAACACATTGATCTGTAGAGTTCATTAGAATTAATTGTAAGTAGGTAAACAAGCTTACTCTCTCACTGGCGACATTTATCCGTTGGGAGTGGTCATTAATCATTCACTGTGCAGCTTACCGGCTAATTTAATGGAGTTCTGTTAGCTTAATCAATGACGTATCATTCATGAAGTAACACGGTAAGTTTCAAGTATTTCAGTATGATTCAGCAATGTTGAGTACGTCCATCGATCGCATATAGATATTTTCTTTTTTTACAAAAGCTTGGCCTATGTTTGACCACCATCTCGCCTGATGTTAAGCGACGATGTGGCCGAAGATGGAGCACGTAGATCTAGAAGATACCTATTCACTCATGCCTTGAAGATACCTAGATTATAGTTATCAGGAAACAGAGACGGCAATGAGTTCCATTCCTTAGCAGTACGCAGTATAAACGTGGAACCAAAACGCTTAAACGCCATATAGAAATGGCCCCTAACTAGGATTCCCTTATCCACTATCTAGAGAATCAATTACTACGAAGACCATGGTCCCCAGTTACTCCACAGTAAGTCAAAGAATAAAAAAAATACTACTAACTAAAGAAAGGATATAACAGTACGATATTATAGAGCATTTGAATAAAATCAAAATCGGATGGCGAAACATGAAATAAACGGGTTTACTCAAATATTATTATCATCGTCATTATCAGCCTCATTAGTACCCCACTGCTGGGACACGGGCCTTCTCTCAGAGAGTGTGTGGGCTATATTCCGCCACGCTGACCCAGTATAGGTTACCGGTTCACATGTCCTTCATTTTTGTGATTCTTGGTAATGCCGGTTACCTCAGATGTTTTCTTTCATCATTTTAGAGCGAGTGTTAAATCTGCACCCAATACAACACATCAATGCTTAAGAAAGTTTTAGTTAAACCAATATTATTACCAATATATATACCCATAATAATTATATATTGTATGTATGTATGTATGTATATTAATTAGGTACATACGTTTATTTATGTATGTCATATATATATATATATATAAGTAATTAGATTATATATTGTATCTCATATGTAAGCCCTTAGTATGTCTATTATAATTCTATCACCACCGTCTGTGTATGTTTCGTTATTCCTCTCCATCCATTTGCCCATTGTTACACCATTGTAAACATTTGACTTGTATTTTATCTCTATTTTTAAGGTGAATAATAAAGTGTTTATCAATCTATTATAACTTTATAACAGTAACTTTATTTATACGGATCAAGATTCTCCGAAAGCCGCTCGCTGCTATACTCTATCATTGAATTTGTTAAGTATTACATCTCTGCTCTGACGGTAACCTACTTGTCGGGGAATCCATTCAGTGCAAAACCTTTTTCCACGTCTCTTGGGTAATTTATAGTACATCAGAAGTATGAGAAGCGCGGCCCAGGAAATTTTCAGCGTAGTTTGCTTCGTTCTGGTAACACATCGATCTTAAATTGACCATTAAGAATTCATTGGATGTACTGGCTAATGGTTTAGAGACTAATTGAATGGATTTCTGTTTCGTTTTTGAACGTTTGTACGTCAATGGATATTGGACGTCGATTGTCGAAGTTTGTGATAGATATTTTGAAAGGCTTTGAAGTGGTTGAGAGCGAGTGTAGCTCAGCGGGAACTCGTGCGCCTTTCGATCCGACGCACCTGGATTCGAATCCCGACTCGGCCCTGCACCAATGACTTATAGTTAAGTGCAGATTTTGCACGCTCGCTTTAAAACGGTGAAGGAAAACATCGTGATGAAACCTGCTTATGCACTTTGGAGTGGCTCTGGCTGTGGTTGTAATACCACCCACTGAACAAAGCCATGCCGTCAAGCGACCTAGTCGTGTTTCGGGATGATGTTCGGTGAACCATCGGGGAGACGGGTCTCAGCAGCCGCTCAACTGCCGTCTCTCTCTAGATCTATGTGCACCATCTTAGGCCACATCATCGCTTCACATCAGGCGAGGTAGTGGCCAAACAGATCAATAAAGTGTAAAAAAAAAAGTGGTTCTACTGGTTCTACATCAAGTATCAGTCAAGAACCGAATCTTAAACTAAGTTAAATTAGTACGATAAAGGTACATGCTGAAAGTCAGCCTTGCGTGAACTGTCAGGTTTACGCAGCTCAATGCTGAGTCAGCAGTATATTGTTCTGTGGTGCTGAGCCTTTTTGCTGCTGATTGTGAGCCCAATTGCTGCTGATTTGTGTTTTTGTGCTCATAAATATTGTGTTACTCTAAATTCTGTGTATTTGGGAATAAATAATTTAATATTATCCTACATATAAATTGTATACTTTTGTCACTCTAAATGAATTATTATAATTTTCTTCAAAAAAGGAGAAGGTTCTCTATTCGATTGTATTTTGTTTAAGTTTGTTACCTCAGAACTCCGTCATTCATGAACCGATTTCAGTAAAGCGACGAAGTGGTCCCATATAAATTTCATCGATATTTTGACCTTGGACTTCGAATTGAAGTCGGTTTTTTATTTGATAAAACGTATACTAGTTAAGTAACTGTTAGTAAGTATATACTATCCGAACCGCGATTCAGTCCACGTATAATTAAAGAGAGAAATAAATAAAGGAAACACATTTATTCAAGACATCACACAAGATTACAACACAGTGAAATGTTGCGCAATGTCATGAAAAGGTAAAAAAATAGGAAAGTTGGTTTGTAGGCAGTTGTTCCCTAAAGAACTGATCATTTTTCCGGGATGAAAGTATCCTAAGTTCTATTCCAGGACCTATATAGTACCAAATTTCATCAAAATCCTTCAAAGCGTATGAAGTTATGTGACAAAAAATACGCACACACTTACACACACACAATTTCGTTTTTATAACATTACTAGCTGCGCCGTGCGGTTTCACCCGCGTTGAATTCGTTTTATAGTAGCTCCCTGTTCGTTTTTCCAGGATATAAAGTATCCTATGTGTTATAAAGTATCCTATGTGTATCCAGCATATAAGCTATCTCCATTCCAAATATAATCCAAATTCGTTCAGCCGTTGCGGCGTGAAAAGGTAACAAAAACACTTACACACAAACACACTTACACACAAACTTTCACATGTATAATATAAGTGTGAGTGTAATGTGATATAAGTAGGTAGGTAGAGACGGACGATGAGATATAAGTAGAGACGGCCGAAGACTAGTAGGCAGAACCACCGGCCGGATGGTCCGATGATATAGTGAAGGGGGTAGGAAACTTATGAATGCGGAATGCACAGGACCGGAACAAATGGCGTGAGGGAGAGGCCTATACCCAGCAGTGGGTGGACATGGGCTGTAGGATGTAGGATAGTAGGATGAACAAACACTATCACTAGGTAGCTACTTACTACGTATAGTTAAATCATGGTAGGTATTGATCCAAACCGTATATAGGTAAGTCCTGCAACCGAATTAATTGATAGTACTGTCGCTCAACTTTACTTCTGATATTGATCTGCAACAAATTATTTTCTATTTATAAACAAAGTGCTACGATGGTAAGCATACTGAAACAAGACTCGGTAAATCTATAAAATACTAGTTGCTCCCTGTGGTTTCGCCTGCGGTTTTCCGGGATAGAAGCCTATGTCCTTTTCCAGTTCATTAATACGGGTATAAGTGTATATACAAGACTCGGTAAATCTATATAATACCAGGCCTAGCGTACTCCGCAATGTAGGTACGAAGCTACAAGTACATAGCCGGACACCGACGGCGGGTCGCGCGTCGTTACACGTGCCGCGTCAGAAGAGATAAGAGCTATGCGATAGAAATAGAGGCGCTCTGTAGGTTAATATGACTGGTAGGTATGCAGCGGTACGCGAGCTGAATTGAATTTTATTGCGTCATAGCAAGAGTCGCTACTTGTTTAAATTTCTTTGCGGAGTGATGCTTCTATCCCTTAGTATTCTGTGATAATACTAGTTACTCCCTGCGGTTTCGCCTGTAGTTTTCCGGGATAAAAGCCTATGTCCTTTTCCAGGATCTCAGGTACTAACTACTTGACTTTACTACCTACTATTATAAAATGTTATTAGTAAGTAAGTAGAAGAGGAATGCGACACCCAAGACAAACCTTTTTAAGGTTTAAAAGGTGTTAGATAATAACAGAAATTATAATAAAAAACAGGTCTGCATACCAAATTTCATCAAAATCCGTTCAGTAGTTTTTATATTACTGAGTAACAAACAACCATCTATCCATCCATCCTCACAAACTTTCGCATTTATAATATATACTTATATATATAATGTTGAATCCTGTTTAGCTGATGGGTTTACACCGGCCGATCCAAGGCCGCTCCAACTGCGCGGCAGGATTGCGATACAAACACACTGTCTGTATGGACGCGTCTCGCCTGATCCAAACGACGAAAGACTACGATACTACGTAGAAACTGTCAAGTAATCTGTGACGTCGAAACAAACGAAGTAAAGGTTTGATCGTCGATCGGTACGTGAATCGGCCGGTGTGGACCCGGCTATTGGTTGTTATGCTTTGGTATTGGTTACTTAGCCAAGTAGTTCATGAATGCGAGTGTAAGCTTATACAAACGCGGATGAGCAACTTTGTATTATATTTTATAATTTGTCTAGAATTCAGTGATTTCCCGTCATTTAAAGTTTACCAAATACTGGATATAACAATAAAGTCAGTACGGGGCTTTGTGCAGGCTTTGCGAATTGTAATAGCGTTTTATGAGAAGCCGATTTGCTTACAGCCAGCGGTTCTTTTGAGCTGATAGTCTAATATTGGAACAAGCAAAATTAACTTACTATTCTGTAGAAGTGTTCAAAAGGATACGGGCTGACGAACAGTTAATGCAATTATTCAATTGTTAAAATTATTCAATAATTTATAATGTTAATTGTATCATGCACTTGACAAAATATGCACTAAATTTGATATTATTAATAACTTGAATGAAAATTGTAGTTATTTAGTTTTTTATATTATTAATAGTAATTTGTAATGTGAATCTAACGTAGATAAGACCTAAGTAACAATATGATAATTATATGAAAATATTTTTTTTATTTAAATTGACAAATCCTTACTATTACCAAAGAAAACTAAATATTACTACGTAAAGAAGCGACACTCCTACCCCCCCCGCTAATTTGTTGTCACCCGCATCAACCGATGAAAAAATGGGCAATGCCGTGCTTGCTTCACTCGGTTGTCACCGCTCGCTGCGAATGACTAATGAGTGAGATTCAAATGTTTATTTTATATGTGCGATCAATTATGTTATTTGAGGTTGTTATGACCTTTTTGGATGACGACGACGACCTGATTTACAGAGGTAGAGCAGGTCGGCTGACTATTTGACTTTGACATATAGACGAAACATATTGAGAAAAAGACGGAGAACGGCTGAAGACGGTGGAGGTGACCAGGACCTGACCTGAGTGACGGAGGCCTGCCTATATCTTTTAAAATGGTTTGTTATTGTTTTGTGTATGGATGCAAAGAAACCACTTACACAAATAAGAATCGAAGATTTTTTTGTTTTTCGCGTCTCCCAGCCAAGCGATAGTGGGTGTGAAAGAGAAACACTTAGGTTGCTTACGTATAGCGTTGTCCTTGTCGCGCTCGATTCGTATTAGCTCATCTCTACAATAATTACGCATACACACAAAACTTGTGCGGACAGGCCGGTGCGCCAGTAGTAGTACTAGACAGTTAGCTCGGCGAATTTGTATGGAGTGTCGGGGGTCTGCTAATATTGTAAACGCGAAAGTTTTTATGTATGGATTTATGGATCTTTATTATTATTTCACGCACTCTTCTTTTCTTTTCTTTCTCTTTTAGCAAAAACTACTGAACCGATTTGGATGAAATTTGGTATGTAGGTACTTTAAGACTTGGAATAGTACATAGGCTACTTTTTATCCCGGGTAACCGCGGGTGGAACCGCGGGGCGCAGCTAGTGTACATATATAATACGAAATAAATAACTATATGGTAATTACAGGGCACATGAATTTATTCTATAAGACATTTCTAAAACCTGTCTGGTACATTGCATGTAAGCATGATTAAATGAACATGAATATGAACATACGGATTCTGTTTAAGGTACCTATTTAGATTTAAGTCTGAAAAATACCAATAGTCTACCAGTCTGAAATAAACACAAGGAAAGTGCTAATGACGTGCTTTATGGGACACTATGAGACTTTGCAATCAGGGTAATGAGAGCAGTATGCGTTTCCAGTTAACAAAACTTAGGCAAGTGCTTAATTACAAATAGCTGATGGTAATGAGCAAAATTAACATAGATTGGTAAGATAAAGAAATGATGATTCCAGAATAGAACTTTTGACTCTCAATATCTCCGACACCGCGACCATTTAGAATACTTTATCATTCAAATCAAATCTCTTTCTTCAGTTTAGGCATCACAGACGTACTTTTGAACGTCAAATTATCAGCATGACTCTACCACCGTATCGGAAAAAGAATCACTACTCATAAGATATACGGCAAGAAACTGAGGGGCATATGTTTTTGAGATATTGTTAATTTTTTTGTGGGTTTCTACAATGTTAGGTTTCTTATTCAAACTTCATAATAAAATTTTACATGCCCGTTATTGTTCGATCGTACTTCCTTTATTTTCGTATGGATCATTCAGCATCTCTATCTGCCCTTGAAAAAGTCCGTGTCGGTCTAGGACTATGGTATTGAATAAAAAGCAAATTATAAAAAACATACCTACTTATAGTGGCTTGGTGAGAATAGTGGTGTACAAACTTTACTCGGAAAGCTCTTTTGGCCTCAACCCCAAGGCTCCAAATATACCTATACTATACCTACCTATAGAAACATTGCAAAAATTTCAAGACAAATTTAGATTGTTACTGTACCTTGGGGGCATCAGCAGCGGTGACAAGCATCTTGGCGGCAGATGCCTGGGACTAGGAGGTGCGGGTGAGTCGGCGAGCGAAGCCAGGGATCCATGGGCCAGGGGGGCAGCTCGCACGTCCAGCGAGGCCGCACGGAGGGGCGAAGGCGAGCGCGGGCCCCCGGGACCAGCTTCTAGAGTGCGCCCGTCGGGTGCGAACGTGCGGATGGCTGGTGATGACCCGCGGTGACTCTGCGGGGAAAGTAAAAATTTTTGTTTTAAACTGAGTTACAAATCGAGCAGGTCGTTCACAACTGGTAAGTGACACAGTTCAGCAACATCAAGAACATTGTTTTGCAAAATTATGTGCGGCATTGTACTGCACTCGTCATCCTAAAACAATAGCTAATTATTAAGTCTTATAATGCCCAGTCATTTCGCTTGAAATAGTGCCATTCAAACCGGACCACAGTTATGTTTGCACAACTACTGCTTGGCGGTTGAATATCTGGTAACCTTCTAAGGAAGACTCTTGCAGAAGAGGCATTTACCATTGCTTACAAACACAAAAGCGTATCTACGATTTTCCTATTGTTTTAATATTTCCCCGCTTCGGTCCGCACAGCTTTGGTAGACAGCTTATGCAGCCGTTTAGAACGACAAAGATCTGGTTGAAGAAAGCCAACTTTTAATAATCTGTCACCTTTTAATGATAGGGCGCACGTCAGTCGCTTACACAGTACCATGGACCAAATATACAAGTACCTATATTTAGTCCATGACAGTACTAAGTAATATGTATGTCACTACAGTCCGAATTTTATAATATTAACAAAATGACCTGATGGTCGTCATATCGTGACATAATCATCTCCCGCCTCCTGTAGCAGTCTACTGAACATGGCCATCTAAAATTTCTCGCCAATAAGCGTTTTAAATATTCTCCAAATCCATATCAATAAGCACGTACCCGACTTTCACTCTATATTACCAGCCACTCTACGTAGATCATTACTCCACTCAGTAGGCGTAAATCCTAAGCTCGAGTATCAATTTGCCAAGAAAGACGTTTGTATATATTTTATTACCAACATTACATATGAACCCAATTACAATGAGACTTACAAAAATGTACTTAGATACATTTTCTTTTGTTCGTTAAGTTGACGAACGACAATTTAGGAATACAAAAATATTATGGAAACCAATCCTCCGAACCGAGTCAACCATGAGTCAATCAACATAAAAATTTTCCCCAAGCTTTTACAGAAGATTAAAGAATATCGGGGGAGTATACAGCCCTTGTAAATACGGATCTAAACGTAAAGGATCTCTTTAGGGAGATGTTTTATGGCTTTTAATATACCGCGTAATAGCTTTGATGGAGCTCATAATTACATATTATGGCCTTCGTTATGGGACGTTATCCAGTTACACTTTTATCCAGGTGTGAAATGTGTAGTAATCACGGAGTGTAAGGTCGTTGGGGTGGAAACTTTTATAGCTTTTACAAGCTTTTTGTTTAATTTCAGCTTGGAAATGTGTCGTAAAATTGCTTACAAGTTAATTTGATCTAATATAACTTGACCTAACGCTTTTAAATTTTGTACTAGCATACCGATTATAATATCCCTAATATTTTATAACATTTAAATTCGGAAGTTTTTGATAATCTTTTTTTACTGACTTGTTACTGAGAAATTAGACGAGCAAGTCGTTCGCCTGGTAATAATCGCCTGTCCATTACAATTGCAGTGCCACCCAGAACTTTTAATTTTTTTTTTTATCACCTGATAGGCTAGCATTTGACCACAGTCTCACCTGATGGAAAGTGACGACGCGGTCGACGATGGATCATGCTTGCCTAGAAGATACCGATTCACTCGGGACTTGAAGACACCTAGATTATAAGAATCGGGAAACAGAGACGCTGGTAAGGTGTTCCATTCCTTAGCTGTTAGCATTATGAAAGTTGAAGCGAATTAATACCATAAAAGCACTGCGTATCACGCCTATATAGATAATAAGTCTCATATGCCCTGTGATTTCGCTGGTTACAATGCCCTTCAAATCGGAACACAGTAATGCTTGTGAACTACTGCTTGGCGGCAGAATAACTGGCAAAGCTGTGGTACCAACCCAGACGGCCTCCCGCATACAAGAGACCTGCCACTGTAGTATCTGATGTGCATATTATTATACTTGATAATGAACGGTAGTACACGCATAGAAACTTCTAGTGCAATAAGTTTTTTTTTTATGAGCCTGTTTCTTCCCTCTGCTGGGCAAAGGCCTCCCTTCCCTCCTTCCATATATAGTGGAAGTTTATATGTATTATGTTTATATTTATATTTATGTAATTTGGTCTTAATTTCTTCTTCTATCTTTGAGCATAGCGTGCGCCGTGCATGCGAGTAGTTTTTCGTGAAAATGGGATAGAGTACAAGATTTATTAAGAATAAGAATAGCGATGTTTTACCTGAAATTAAAACATTTATTAAACATACTTACCTCATTCGAAACCTTATTATACATGAGAGTAGCGTACTTGACTTCCGATCCGTACTATCGTGCTGTGATTGGTCCAACCACTTTCCCGCGTCCAATCCGCGCGCTTCCCCCTCTCTGGCCCCCACCATCACCCCAGGTAGGGCGCAGAGCGCCACTTGGAATCATTGGATTTCTCATGTTCTGAGTTTTAGCCACCAGGCAGATGTAGAAACTATAAGGTTTCGAATGAGGTAAGTATGTTTAATAAATGTTTTAATTTCAGGTAAAACATCGCTATTAAACTACTGTACCGTCATTCGAAACCTTATTATACATGAGAGTCGTGTTTGTTATCGTCTGGTGGTGATGGTGACGCCAATGTGATATATGAAGTTGAATATTATTAGAGAAATGAATTAGAATAAGCGTCCAAAAGATTTGACTCTTTTGTTTTTGGTAATAAATAATTAAACGATTCATTTAAGCAGAATAGCACTTTTATTTTATGAAATAAATAAAGTTATAGTTAACGACACAATATCAATTTCGATATCCAATCAAACAAAGTGTAAGGAATTCTTATTAAAGTAGACAATTCAATGCAGACTAGGTACATAGTAATAATCAATTGTTTACAGGTTCAAAGCAAGAAGTAATCATACTAGATTTTAGATTAGAGGGTATGATTTCCCTACGGTAAAACTTTCTAAATGTATTTGATGATTTCCAATTCCCTCGTGCCAGGATGTCATCCAATTGAAAATTCTCTACCCAATTGTTCGATGCGACAGCTGCTCTTAGGCTGCCGGGTGTAGCTTCAATATCTGCTTCATTCAAGATCTTCTTTATCCAACCTGCTATAACAGCACGTGTAGCAGGTTTAGGTTTACCATATGTGCTAAGGAAAAGGTTGTCAGATTTGGCTACATCTCTTCTTTGCTGCGATAATTCAATCAGCTGAGTGACCCAGTAGACTGGATCCAGATTATGATTATCTTTATTCCGTAAGAGCTTCCAACCCGATTGCCGTTGGCTGGCCGTATCTGTTTTAGAACCGTAGGCTGGCCAAAGAACTATATCATTTTCAGATACTATAAGACAATCTGTGGAGACTCTGAGAAGCGTCAAGTCATGAACTCTGCGTCCTGAGCATAATAAGAGAATAGCTGCTGTATGCCCCGAGGTTTCATACAAATTCATAGTCTGAGTCTCTCTTTGGCTCAAATGATTAGTCAGGATATCAATATTCCAGATAGGTGGTTTAGGTAGCCGAGGCCTAGCTATTGCAATTGATTTAAGAACTTGCTTCACAAGTGTATGAGAGCTTAGTTTAACATGGTTATTTGGATCACAAAAGGTTGATACCACGGACTTGTGAACCAAAATTGTACTTAAAGATAATCCTTCCTTTAAATGTAGATCACCCAAAAATCTTGCTAGCTGTGACCCATTAGGCTTTCGAGGATCAATTTTGATCTTAGTACACCAAACTAGCCACCTTCTCCAAGCTGGCTTGTATGTTTTTAAGGTTGATAGCCTCCAACTAGATGACAGAAGAGCTTTCTGCTCTTTAGTCCAATCGGCTATACTCGGATCCCACCCCCACATCTCCAAACTTCCAGTGTCATGTCCATCACTCTCGATGGTGGGAGACCTGTTGTTACATCTACTAGGACTTCTGACAGGTTCCAGATCGTGAAAGGAGGATCTAGCGCTCTGCTTTTTAAGTCTGGCCTCCAGTATACTTTCTCCCATCGTGGTACTATCATTAGAAAGATTCCTGTGGACTTGTTTAGGTGAGCTAGCACTTTCGGTATTAGATATGGTGGTGGGAACACCCAGGCCAGATTGTAGTTCCAGGTGAGCCCGAGAGCATCGTGGCAGGAAGCTTGGGAATCTGACCTGTCGATCGTGCAATAATTCTCCACTACATGTGCATGGCGAGAGGCAAAAAGGTCGATTTCTGGTTTGCCCCATTTTGCGAAGACAATATTCGTCAGTTTCGCAAGAAGATGCCATTCTGGGTGAGCTTTCTGACGCGATAAATGGTCTGCTTCCACATTGTAATTGCCTGGCAAGTGATAAATCTCCATGTGAATATTGCACATATCTAGGATCGTGAACACTTTCATTGCTAGATCGACCAATATCTGTGACTTTGTTCCGCCTTCGTTGCGAAGATATGACACAACAGTTTTGCTGTCGCATTGAATCAGAAGCGCACTGGATCTCAGGTTGTGACAGTGATTTTGCAAGACCTTTATAATGGTGATCATTTCCTTTTGATTGCAGTGAAGATTTTGTTCCGTGTCTAGCCATGCACCTTGTAGATTCTTGTTGTCCAGTTTTGCACCCCAACCAATGTCGCTTGCATCGGTTGTTAGATAATGCGCTGGCTGAGGTGTGTGTATGAGAGACATTCCTTTGTGGTTTATTAGCCACCATTGCAATTCTCGTGTCGAGTCTCGATTTATTAGAACAGCAGCGTGGCTTAGAGATCTCAACAAAGCATTGGTTTGTGCTTGTAAGGCTCGAAAGTTCAAACGTCCTCTCGGAACAACGAAGCTCGCAAAATTTAGTGTTCCGATGAGCTTTTGAAGGTCTTTTAGGCTGGCGAATTTCGAGTTCAACATTGCATGCACTTGAATCTTCAGTCTGGTTGTTATTCTCTGTGGCAGGGACTTGGGTGTTTTGCCGAGTGTTCCAAATGACCCCTAGAAACTCCAGTACTTTTCTGGGTCTTAAAACAGACTTTTCCTTGTTTATCTTCCAACCGAGATACTCTAGCAAGTTTACTACAGTTGTGATATGGCTTTGCAGAACTGTTCGGTTTTGATGGACAAGGAAGAAATCGTCCAAATATACGATCATTCGCACGCCTCGTTCCCGACATATTTGGGCAATCCAGTTTGTTAGAGAGGCAAAGGTTTTTGGTGCAGAACTTAGGCCGAAAGGCAGGCACGTCATTTCGTACAATTTCTTCTCGTATATGAGTCGAAGGAAGCATTGATGGCTTGATGCGACTGGCAGATGAAAATAAGCCTGATGAAGGTCGATTTTCGCCATCCAATCTTCCGACTGTATAAAGTCTGGGACTCTGTGAATGCTTATCAATCTGAATGTCTCGGTGTGGACATATTTGTTCAGATTTTTTAAATTGAATATTGGCCTCTTCTTGCCGTCGAATTTTGGTATGAGAAACATCGAGGAAACGAAACTGGGAGACAGCCTTGCAATTTTTATGACACCTTAAGTGTGCATATCTTGAATAATTTTCGACATCTCTGATGAGTGTGCCGTTTGAGATATGCCGATATTTGGCATTTGCAATGGGGGCCTTTTCATGAACGGTATGCGGTAGCCGCATATGATGTTTAGAATGTAGGGCGGAGCCCCGAGCATCTCCCAACGTTTGTAATATTTTTGCAGCTGACCGGCACGAAAAGGCTTTATTGAGTCAATATTTCCGGTTCTGTCCTCTCCTATCCCGGTGGGATGAGGGAGACTTATTTCTTTGATGAGATCTGTCATCGTATCGCCTTTGCTGCTTGCCTCCTCTTCCTCGAAATGTGTTATTGGGTCCAAACTTTTTCGGCATTGTTCTAAAGTCCTGTTTTGTCTGAATCTGTGGTACCACCCTTCCTTGAAATGTTTTTCGACTATTAGATGGTTGGGATGGGCCAGGAGCGTTCTGCGCAGCAGAAGAAACGCGATCCTTTTGAGCCATAAACGGCCAGAAAACATTTTTCATCCCACCAGCTTTTTCCAGGGTCTCACTGAACTTTTCGCTTTGGAATAAAGTTGTGCATGTGGGCGGAAGTTTCCGTAGCGCATGTTTATAAAACGGATCCTTTACAGACTGCAAAATTGCTTCCCGTCTATTTTCAACTAACTCAGCTCTGTGACCACATGCTAGCTGAAATATGTCGCTGGTAACTTTAGAATACTCGCCATTCGCAAATGTCTCATTCAGTTTTGAACTGATTTCGGCAGAGTCCAATTTTCCAGCCTGTTGCACCCAACTCAAAATTGTACTCAAATCTGTTTGAAGAGCCTCTTTTTGTTTGAGCAATGCATATGTCAAACCTGCGAACGCGTTTTCCATTTTTGCTGGAAACTTAAAATTTTCATAACGCTTAACCTCTTCGTTAGGCTCAAGGCTTGTGAACCCAGGGGAACGCACGTAATGTTTTTGTGTATCAGCGTAACGCACATTACACCAGTCAGGATTATCAAAGTGCTGCAACTCCTTGAGTTGTCCCAAAAAAGCAGCAGATGCGTGAGGAACCGCAGGTTCCGCCACTTTTGTTGCTACAGAAAAAATGAAGCTTTTTTCTTTTGAGGGTTCGGCTGTGTGCGCAGTACCCTCGTGGGGCTCGTCGCTGTATAACTCACTACTCACGTTTGGGTCCACGCAACAACTAAGACAGTCTTCGTTTTCGTACTGTCCACTGCGACTGTCACTTTGATTATAACGGCCCAACTGAGACTTAATGTTTGATATTTCACTGATTAGCTTGTTCAACTTACTGTTATGTCTGCTCCGCTTCTTTTTATGCTTGTTTCGCTTGCGTTTTTTATTGTCACTGCTATTTGATGAAGAACTAGACCTTGATGAAGAACTAGAACTTGATTCAGAGCTCATAGACCTCGATTTCCTCCTCTTCTTTCCTTTCCTTCCTTGATTTTCAACGCCGGTATCCATCGGTGGGGCTGGACTTACATTATTCACATCTGGATCATTCTAAACCGAACGGTAACACCGTTAAAAACAATTAGAACAAAATTCAACACCAGTAATATTCATATAAAACGGTCATGGCCTTGTTTTTAGAACAAATAATACATCAGATTATTTGTAGTAAAATAACTGTTAAATTCCATAAATAGCAAAAAATGTTTAATTTTAAAAACATTTATAGCTAGAATCCCGTTAAATCATAAACGGTTACATACATAATTTCAACATTTCAAATGTATTTTACGATAAATTTAACTTACCATGGTGTTTCAGTATTTTACCTTAATATTTGTAAAGATAAATTAAGTATTTAGTACGTCAGGTCTGTCGAAAAGACGACCCGTTGCGGATGAAAATCCAAACGCCAATGATTCCAAGTGGCGCTCTGCGCCCTACCTGGGGTGATGGTGGGGGCCAGAGAGGGGGAAGCGCGCGGATTGGACGCGGGAAAGTGGTTGGACCAATCACAGCACGATAGTACGGATCGGAAGTCAAGTACGCTACTCTCATGTATAATAAGGTTTCGAATGACGGTACAGTAGTTTAATAGAATAAGAATAAACTTTATTGTATAAAACTGTGTACATTTGAGGTCTTAAAATAAATATATAAAGTAACAACAGCCTATCCGTTTCGGATGTACAATACGTATAGGTAATTACATTAATTATTTATTATCTTTTACAATGTTTAGGAGAATACGAGTTAGGAATTGCGTATGGCATAGATATTATAGCTTGACAGCTTTTGCTTGTTCCAGAAAATATTGTACCTATACTAATACAATGCATTTCGATTTTAACTCTGAAATCCATCCAGTGTTGCTTCGCAAACAAGCGTCATCGATATAAAACGTATCAGTTCCATCGTAATGCCGATTTCAAATTCAATCGGAATATAAATATCGTTTGCGATCGTGTTACCTACGTGGCTACTGTAACCGGCTACCGTATTTTAAACTAGCTGCGCCCCGCGGTTTCCCGTGATAAAAAGTAGCCTATGTGCTATTCCAAATAACAATAATAAAATAAATAACGCCCAACGATCACATACATAGATCCTGGCCCCTCACTAGGATTCCCTGTATCTAGGAAACCAGGAACTATGAGGACCATGGTCCCACAACACCCAGACACGAAACAAATGCTTGCACTTCTTTTTCTGTGCACAAACATTTGTCCCGTCGCGGGAATCGAACCCGCAACCTAGTGATGTATGAGATTTCAGCCAACCTGCCCAACCACTACACCACAGAGGCTGTCAAAACACAATACAATAATAATAATACACAGTAATAATACACGTTTCGCGCAGAAAACTACAGCAGGCCAGTCAAAAAGAGTAATTCATATAGTTATAACTGTATTATATTATGTACTAGTACCTATATATATATATTTTTGTGTTTTATTATTTATTATTTGTTTATTTATCTATATATAACATTTGTTTGTTTTTACTGTAATGTCTTCGTCTGATTGTTTGAGATGTCATGGACAGGGTTCCGACTGAAAATCAGGGCTAAGGTACTTTAAAACACCTTAGCGAGTGCTGAGTCGGTACCTCCTCCTGACATCGCGCAACTTTCACTGAGTTGTATTTATTGTTTTTGTTTTGCCCCTAATTAAGTATGTTAAGTGTAATGTTGTGTGATGTCTGGAATAAATGTTTTTCCTTTTTTATTCTATTCCAAGTCCTAAAGTACCTACATACCAATACCATTTCATTAAAATCGGTTCGGTAGTTTTTGCGTGAAAGAGTAACAAACAAACATCCATACGTTCTTACAAACTTTCACGTTTATAATATTAGTAGGATCTTCCAATCGCTAGCCAACAGTCCGCCAATTCCTTTTTTTATGTGGCTAGTAGTACCTCATCCTACTAATATTATAAATGCGAAAGTTTGTGAGGATGGATGTATAGATGGATGAATGGATGTTTGTTATTCAATCATGCGAAAGCTTCTGAACGGATTTTGATGAAATTTGGTATGTAGATAGGTACTTAAGGTCCTAGAAAAGGACATATAATATTTTTTATCCCGAAAAACCGCGGATGAAACCGTGGCGCGCAGCTAAGAACTAATATTCCGGTTTGAAGGGCATTGTAGCCAGCGAAATTATTGGGCATTATGAGACTAAACAGCTAATTATCTCAGGGTGACGAGCGCTGTGCAGCGCCACGCAGGATATTGCAAAACACAGTTCTGGGTGGTGCTATTACTGTTACTGCAATACGGGCTGGCGTATTGCTTACCATCAGGTGAACGACAAGCTCGTCTCGTCACTCAGTTAAATAAAAAAAATATACATTTACATAGGGACCATTTGTATTAATGTAAACAAAAAATATGTGACACGTTTTGTTGGCGACGTGTGACGCAACTGCGCGGTGTCAGCTTGCAACCGTCCTCTGAATCGCGGAAACACAACAACCTTCGGCCAAAATTCCTCTCAAGTAGGTCGACAGATGTTCAGTCGGAACTCGCACCACAAATGAATTAAAATTCACGTTGTGGCGCGACTCCAACCGTACGACCCTCAGATATTTAGCCATTAGACAACAGCTGAGAGAGAACAGAGCGTCTCGCACCACATCACTATGCCGCAGTGTTGTGCCTGCGAGGGGCGACTCTTATAGGCTGATTATTTAGAGAACACATTAACTTATAATTGGGCTCCATATTACAGAAAAGTTACACAGTCAGCTCTACCCCCGGTGTATTTCGAAACTTCACTTATAATCTGTATTCAATCTTGTTTGTTCCTTTATGGTCGGCTTCAATGTCGGTCTACACATTTAGATCAGTTTGTGACCTTTAGAAACGTATCTATTATTAGGAGTGTCTTTGTCAGTGTCTGTTTCCAACCATACAATTTTAGTGGCATCCTTATTCTCTGAGCCAATTTAGAAGTATACACCCATCTGCGATTACATCAAAATGTCAGATTAATGTATGCACTGAGGAGAGCCGTATTTTTTTACATTACTGTTGTAGATTGCATTATTTGTGTAATACAAATGTCTATGGTCCCATTGACCATAGACATTTGTATTACACACATATACTGTGATGTTTTTTAATCTATAGTTACAATATATTATCTGTGACAACCTTGAGAACCGGCAAAATACACGGTTTCGTAAAACGAAAACGACGTAGAATTATTTAATTTGAAGGCCCCATTCTTATAAGAACCTAGAACCCAAAATCTGGAGAATATCCAGAACAATGACCAGCATATCTCAGCTAAAAAGTTGCTTTTCATTCACTAAGGATCATAAGTAGCAAGCGACCCTCCTTGATATTTTATTACAGTCAATGAGCACCCAATTTCGTAACATTATCAGCAGTGGAATCGGCAACCTCAATAACGTAACGTAAGCACCAATAAAAGCTATTGAAACGACGAACCGAGCTTATACAGAATGCACACGCCACGAGGATATTCGTACACTCTAAAGGCCTGCGCAGACGAGGGTCCGCAGAGGACGAAAATCTCTGAATCGTGAATAAACTGTCTGTCATGAACTTGCCACGGACTTAACGCATGGTGTGCGATCATTTGTTGCTCGGAAATTTAGTGAAGCGCACGCTATGGAAGCAAATATGTTCAGATTACGTTGTGTTGCTATTTACATGAAGTTTAAGAAAAAGAGAAGACGCTTCATTAAAAGAATATTGGGTCCATCCCTTAATTTTGGCTCGATTAATGAATGGATATACGCGGACTAAAGTTCGCTATGTGCGTTGCTGCGCGCAGTCACGTTAGTTCTATTTTTTTCGGGGACTCCCCCGTACTTTTGTCTAGTCCGCTCTATCGATGTCCTTGCTTGTTCGGAGGACTTTTCGTACGTGGTACTTTTAACTCGTGTGCGTTATTCAATACAATTGTAAGGGATCTATTTTGAAGGACGAAAAAGTACGCGGACAAAAGTTCGTCGTCTGCGCAGGCCTTAAAAATCAAGAGGCCTTAAAAAACCCCTCTTGATATTTTATCAGCCTATGAGCACACAATTCTGTTATAGTATCAGCAGTTCAATCTACAACCTCAATAACGTGAGCACCAATAAAAGCTATTGAACTGACGAACTCAGGCTATACAAGATGGCACAAGTAAAAGAAAATATTAATTTGCCCTGACCATCAGGAAAATGTGACGCTTTTCTTAATATTTCATAATCAATGAGCCAACTTCCGTAACGTTTGCAGCAGTTCAATCGCAACATCAATAACGTTACCAATAAAAGCATTGAAATGAGCATTAAAACCGCGGCTTATACAGGCTGGTACAAATATAAATAGGTAACTAAGTGCTCATGTGTCGATAAGTATTTAAGCAAACGATGCTATCTTATATAGTTGTAAAAAATTTACGATCCGAAGAAATATTGAATTAGTTATAACTTATGGTCATTACTCGCTGCGCCCCGTGGTTTCAACCGCAGTTTCCCGGGATAAAAGTATCCTATATGTTAATCCAGAGTATAAGCTATCCCCATTCAAACGAGGCAACTAGTTGCAAACAGTTAGGTACACGATCGACAAATTGTAGCATTTTATTGATCAGCGTTCAATTGTTCGAATGTCCATTTTTGTTAGAGCACTCTGTAATGTATAATCACGGATTCAGTTGCTCCGTGCTTCGAGTAGACGGCTGGATATTTTATCTGAGACTCCGAGTCTCTCACAGGTGCAAACGCGATCGGTTCCTTTCACACGCGGCAACTAGTTGCAATCATTATTACGATCGACAAATCGTAGCACTTTCTTTATTGATTAGTTTTATACCCAACAATAAATTTACCTTCTGCTATGGGTTACAGATTTCCTCGTTTTGTTAAAGCATGCTGTATAATCACGGATTCAGTCGCTCCGTGTCTCCCACGGGTCTCGTGCAGAAGCGATTGTTTTCCTTCACACGCGGCAACCAGTTGTAATCAGTTAATACGATCGGCAAATCATAGCACTTTATTGATTAGCTTTAAACCCAACAATAAATTTACCTTCTGCTATGGGCTACAGATTTCCCTGTTTTGTTAGAGCACGCTGTATAATCACGGATTCAGTCGCTTCGTGTCTCTCACGGGTTGCGTGCAGAAGCGATTGGTTTCTTTCACACGCGGCAACCAGTTGTAATCAGTTAATACGATCGACAAATCGTGGCGCGTTCTTTGTTAATGTGAGGTTATTTCGTGAACTTGACCTTAGAACAACTATTGTACTTATATTACATGAAGAAAGAATTTACATAACTCAATTTATTTTTATTATTCAAACAAATTTCTACATTTTTCTACAGATTTTATTATAAGTTTATATATCTAAATTATAATACCAATTAATAACATGAAACAAAAACTAAAAACCTTAAAAAATATAATACTAAAATATATTTTTAAAAGGAGTCCCTTTAAGCAAGGTTATTTACATAACAATGTATAATTTAGGGATTTTGCTGAACTGTTTGGAAGAATTTCAGGTTCCGTTTATTTGTACTTAGCCGATACCCGCGACTCCGTCCGCGTAGAATTCGGTTTACCTATAGTTGTTCCTTAAGAAATGTTCGTTTTTCCTGGATGTAAAGTATCCTATACCAACATAAAATTTTATCAAAATCCCTTCAGTCGTTATAAAGCTATTTGGTGACACACCCTTGCACACATTTTACCACGTTTTTATTAAGTATTTCTTGTCGTGGTGGTCGTGTCGTCTTGTTGGGTTAAATCTTGCAACTCAAATTCGTGAAACTTTCATGTAATGCTGACCTAATCTCAAAAGGCGTATAAAAATGTGGATTTTAGATTTTTTTAATATTTCATATTCTTATTTTAGTATTTATAATAGAAGTAGGATTGAGGTATAATGTACTATTAAGACCCTCAATGTTTACTGTAAGCATTCATTTACTGCAAGTACTTAGTAAGTGCAAAGTAATTCCTCCAGTTTCAAAGATTCTATACTAGATACTTCTCTCCTTATTATAAATAGATCTCTTCCCTGTTAATTGGACCGTAAAACTATTTAAACTAGCTCTATGCTTATTAAACTAATGGAGAGCATCGGCGTCCGACGGCGCCTATGTCAAATGTATGCCTGTTTCAATATGCGAGCGAGCTGTGAAGCAGAGGGAATTTCTGATGAGCTGCGAGGTCTGGACTCACAGCGACTAGCAACCTCTCATTGCGTATGCAGTTTCCAAACTTGGGAATAAGCAAATTGGGGTAAACCAGTTTCTGTCATAGGGCTTAGACGTTATAATTTGTGAAACTTCTTTAAAAATTTCTGTGGTATCTTAGAGTCCATTTGATAGATCGCTATAAGTTTTAATGCGCGCCCGCGACTCATGTGTTTTTGTCTGTTGTAAAAATTTAAGAGCCATTTTAACGATGCGTTGTTTGTCGGTTATAATACCATAATTATTTATTTATTTTCAGCCTGGTTAGTCCCACTGCTGAGCAAAGGCCTCCCCACCCTCCTTCCACTCCTCAAATTTCTGGGCTATTGTTTGCCATTTTGTAGGAGGCTTTTTTTCATACTGGAAATTTTACAAAATATTTCGAAATTTAACAAAGGAGTTTATGGATTTTTTTTTATGTCGGTGTACCAAAATTGAACCATTTTTTAACTATGTTTATGAGCAGTGCCACAACTGTTACCTACTCTTTTGAGGTGCTCAGAGACAAAATATCACTGATTGTTAAATCAAATACCAATTGTGAATCTGGGAACCGTGTTACTTTGCCTTGTTTTTGATTTTATACCACGTCGCAAATAAATATGATTGAATATTAAATTAACTTACAACCGGGAACCAAACAAAGATTGACAATGACAAATGCCGTCATCGATCAAGCTGTCCTAAGTTGCGCTGTAAGTTGCTTTAGTTGAAACGAGATGGTACAAATGGAAGAGTTCTTGCCGGTCGATTCAGTACCTCACGATAGCCAGTTTTCGATTGATTCATTCCCGTTGTCGATTCACACAAAACAAATTCTGTAAATGCAACATGACATCGATACCGATATTGTAACCGAAACCGTATTGAATTCTCGGGCCGAATAGCTCTAAAAGGAGCCTGCGACACGAGATCGATATCCAGTCGAATCGATTCGGTATTCGTTATCGTGAGGTTCTGAATCGGGTGGCAGTTTTGTTGCGGATGAAGTATAAAATATGTTTCGAAATAGTAGATTGTATTACAAGGCAGCAAAATAATATTTTCACGGCGAGGGCGCTATTTTGAATCCTGAGGACGAGGCACTTTGTGACCGAGTGATACATTCTACTTTTTATTTCCATCTATGGGAAAAGAAATAGAGAGACGTAGTTCGCACGTTTTTCATTTTTTTAGGCAGCCGGCACCCCGCGCCGCACAGCTAACATGACAGGTTGGCGGCCCGGTAACTATTTTCATATTACATTTTCTCTTTGGTCGCGGATACTAAGGAACAATTTTCATATTACTAACGCAAAACTCATTACTGCCCTTAATAAACGCCTCTTGAAGAAAAGAGCTACTTTGATCGCGCTAATTAAAGAACCAATCATTGAATTTCGAAGAGATGGGGCGAAAATATATATACATATATATATATATATATATATATATATATATATATAACCTAAATTATAGTGTCAATATATATTTGAATGAATCCTTAATTATATTCTTTCTATCTTATTTCATTGGAAATTTAGAATTAACAAAGCTGTACCTCTTAATGTACGCCGAGAAAAAAATAAGAAGTGACGAAAACGGCACCAACGTCTGGTCTGTGGACAGGCAGAGCAGACAGAGGTTTTAGCCAGTAGGTGGCTTAGGCCAAGTCTGGACCAGGCCTTACCTTCCCGGGCGTCCAAGAGATTTCTCCCCATCCGGACAAAAAAAGCTATACCTCTTATTGTTAACCCGTTAACTCGAGGTTACAGTCACCATGGTTTTTCTATAGTTGGGCTTGCTTACTTTTACTTGACATGTTTAATAATATATTTTATACTACACCTGCTCGGAAAGTACCTTGATACTTTATCAAATTTACGGTAGAAAGTACGTCATTGCATATCGAACAAATATGCGGCGAGAAAACGCATCTGAGCGGGAGAGAAAAGTGTATGAAAATCCATTTCTTACGTGGTTTTTATTTTTAACCGACTTCAAAAAGGAGGAGGTTTACAATTCGACGGTATGTTTTTTTTTTTTTTTATATATATTTTTTTTGTGTGTTTGTTACGCGAGTACTCCGCCAATTATGCATTGATTTCGATGATTCTTTTTTTGATTGGTAGGTAATACTTCAAAGGTGGTCCCATATAAATTTTATCGAAATTCATTCAGTAGTTTTTGAAAAAAATTGCAAAAACAAAAAAATATAAGTTTAATCTTCAAGTCGGTTCTTGTTTTTTTCGTAACCAACTTTCTAAAGGTGGAGGTTTGTATTCGACTGCTTCACCTGCTTCACCCAGGGTTGACTTCCGGTGAGGGAACTCCTCAACGGTGAATAGTACAGACACAACATTTCGTAAATGGATTTAACCATAATAGCCTGTTCTAAATTCCATCATGACATGGCAGATACACCCAGGATTGACTTCCGGCGAGGGAACTCCTCAACAGAGAATAGGACAGACTTGAAATTTTTTTGTACATGCATTTAATTGTGATAGCCCGTTTTAAACTTCGTCATGATGTGGCTTCTAGATCATAAAAGCTTGTCTTTAAAAACTTTTTGAATTAATTTAGTTTAAACTTGTGTTTCACTAAAAAGGTCAAAATAAATTATTTTTCAAAAAAAACTAAACCGACTTCAAAACCACAAATGGCACTCAAAAGTAAAAAATAAATTAATATAATTATCATAAGCGCTACCCACTCATATATTTGAAGTCGGTGCCAGCCAAGTCTAAAAGGTAGTAGATAAATACTACCTACAAGTAGTACTTACTATATACATAGTATTTATCTGCTTTCTATTAGACTTGGCTGGCACCGACTTCAAATATATGAGTGGGTAGCGCTTATGATAATTATATTAATTTATTTTTTACTTTTGAGTGCCATTTGTGGTTTTGAAGTCGGTTTAGTTTTTTTTGAAAAATAATTTATTTAATTTTGGGTAAGACTATGCGCTGGTAACCTAAATATCAAAAGTCAAAAAGTTTTTACAGTGAGTTTTTATCTCCAAGTTCGCAAAATGACACTGGCCACTAGCTGTGTGTTGGATGGTGTCAAACAATTTGAAAAAAGAACATCGCAAACATCTCAAACAAACATTAATGGAAAAAGTGTTACATTAAGCTTCACTAACTGCAACAATTTCAATATAAATTTCAATTAGTAAAGATTTAGTTTTTTATTTTCCTCGTAGGTGTAGTATAAAGCACTATGTATCACTCGAGAGAAAGTGCGATTCCCGATCTCGGGTGTTTTAAAGCCCTCGCCTACGGCTCGGGCTTCAAACGACACCCTCGACGGTAATCGGTCACTTTCTCCTCTCGGTGAACAATGTACTATTATTGTGTATTTCCTATTGACGTATAATTATTATCTTGACATTTGGTCTAAACTTTATAAGGAATAAATATTAAAATTCACTACGTTCATTTTTTAAATATTGTACGTCCGTCATGGATGCAATTCTTACACCAATTTATACACAATTTCTGCAATAAATATTCATTTCATTTCATTTTATTTGCTGACACAACTTAAGAGGCTAATGACGACATTACTATCACCAAACAAGCGACTAAGATTGAAAAAAATATATTTTACATTAGCTGCGCCCCGTGGTTTCAGCCACGTAGTATTTGGTTTATGAAAGGTAGTGTCCTATTCCAGGACCTAAGCCCGTACATACAAAATTTCAAGAAAATCTTAATGATGGAACAATAAAACTGATTGGAGTTAAGTGGTAAGAAACACACAGACACACATACAAGACTTGCACATTTATAATATCAGAAGGATTAGCATAGCACAAAGAAAAACAAAGATATATAAATAAAGAAAGAATGAAAGAAATGATTTATTGCCAAACTGTACACCTAGAGTTTAGATTAAAACACAATGTATTTAACAGCACAAAAATACAAAAACAGCAGCAATAGGGGTAAGCTCAGCACTGAGCTGCGTAAGCCCAACAGCTCACGCAAGACAAATAAGCTGATTTAAAAGTTAATTTCTAAAAGTTGCCGAGGCATCCGCGAAGATTGTTCCTCCTAACCGTATTCAAGATGGAGAGATTCAGCTTCGTCATGCATCTATACATTATTAATCTTCACTCTATCTGAGTAGAGCTCGGGTGAATATTTAAACATAATTAGTATTCATGTCCACTTCATCCCAAAAAGGTGAAGACATTTTTAAAGAGTTGTCAAGGCTTATCTCTCTAACAAACTCTCTTTAATGAGCTTTCTTTTCTTGAGCTTAAGGAATATATTAATGTAATGATAATTAAAAATCGGCGATTACTAAAAAGAAAACAACATGAAGAAACCAGCATGTCAAAGAATTCTTCACAAAAATTCAAGGACATGTGGAGTCCATCAACTCGCACTGGGCCAGCGTAGCGGATTATAGCCCATACATTCACTATGAGAGAAGGCATATGCAGTGTTTTCTATAGTATTAAAAGTTGTGTGTGGCACTGCAATTGTTATGGGCGAGTGGCGCTTGCTATCGGGCGAACGACTGCTTTGCGCTCATCATCCCGAGACATCAGTTATTAAGCCTTCAGTAATTAGCTGTTAAGTCTCATAATGCCCAGTAATTTCGCTGGCTACAATGCTCTGCAAACCGGAACACAGTAATGCTTGCGCACTACTGCTTGGCGGCAGAATAACTGGAAAAGCTGTGGTACCTTCACAGACGAAACACGCATCACGCGAATCTCTCACATACGAAAAACGTACCACGACTATACATCAAGCATAAAAGTTACATTTGAAGGTATGTGCTTACCGTAGCTCTAGAAGTCCCGCTGTCTAGGCTGCTCTGCGAGGATATGGAAGGTGTTCTGGTCAAGCGAGCGTGAGGCAACGAGCTGGCGGCTCGCCCTTCCATGCTCAGCGGCTGGATCCGGCATTGCTCCTTGGGTATCAGCATTTCCTGTGGACAATCGTAGCAGGTTACTGAGATAGAAATAACCTGATGAAGAAGTACTATAAAAAACTGATAATCTTTATTAATACTAGCTGAATCCTGCGGTTTCACCCGCAGTGTCCTGGTTGAAAAAGTATCGTATGTCCTTTTCCAGCTTCATCAAAATCCGTTCAGTAGTTTTTGCGTGATTGAGCAACAAACATCTATACACATTCAGCTACCCATCCATCTATCCATCCATCCATCCTCACAAACTTTCGAAATTATAATATTAGTAGGATTCATCACAGGCCTGTTCCATCTAAAGAGATGATTCAATCAGTGTCCGGAATAGGATTATAAAGAAGTAATCTATACTATACTAATAGTATAAAAACGTAATTATAAGTATGTATGTAAGTATCGACACGACACGAATGGCGCAGACTCGAGGCAAATGGCATGATATGAGAGAGGCCTATACCCAGCAGTGGGATGTAAAGGGCTGTGGATGATGATGATGATGATGTAAGTATCTATGTTTGTAGGGCGTCATCTCTACTTGACCGATTGTAAAAATTATTTCACTGAGAGAAAGCTACACTATCCCTGAGTAAAATGAAATATATTTTTATCATGTCGACGCGAACAAAGTCGCGGTCGGTTGCTAGTAGTCTGTGCATAATTATGAGTTTATTTGCATAAAAGGTTTACAGATAATTATTGAAAGCATAGTCTCCTGAACTAGTTAGAAACTGTGTTTCGAGTGCCAGTGGTTTCTCCCATTTAGATGTACCTAATTTATTATGCATTTCAAAATTCAAATATATTTTTCACAATGCAAATATATTTTTATTGAGCCAGCTAACAATTAACAATTTTTATAGATTTAAACAATTTGTAACTGTTACATTTTAAATGTAAAATGAAATTTCAGGAACTAAATTTTTTTTACTCTATTAAAATATAGGGAAGAGACGAGGGCGTTACTAAACCTTGCGCTATTTGCGTTGTTCATTTATGTAATGCAAAGCCAACTTCGTCTTCCTTTATGGGAGGTAAGACTTCTTCCTCTAACAGCTCTACAGGCTGTGCTCTGGGGTCTTTAGGGTCCATTGTTTTAGGCTCTACTCCTTTTGACTCATACAAATCCACGTAAAATTCCTCAACTATTTGAATTATTCTATCACGGCCAGTCACACAGTATTTCCATTGCTGTCGGTTAGTTTGTTAATTTCGGATTTATATGTGTATAATTTTTCTTCGAAAAACTTTAGGTCCTCTATTGTTTATTATGTATTATTTTTTATGTCATCTGTTGTACAATACATATTAACTAATTATTCTTTTGTATAGTAAAAAAATTCAAATTTTTGTAGTAAAGTCGTCAAAAAAAATGACACTACATTAGTAAATTGCAGCCGTGCGAGCCCGGGGCAGGTCGCTAGTATATTAACTATACTAGTACATAACATGATCAAAGTGAAGAAGATCAACAAGGTTGACCTCATCATTCGGGATGCATAACTAAAAGGAGAAAGACAATGGTGGTTTAATAGACCTTGATAAAGTAGAAGCGGGTATTTTAAACTAAAGGCACAGAATACTAAGGGACAGAAGCATCATTCTGTAATGAAATTTAAACAAATTGCGACTCTTGCTATGACGCAATAAAATTCAATTCAGCTCGCATAGCGCTGCATACCTACCAGTCATATTAACCTACAGAGCGCCTCTCTTTCTATCGCATAGCTCTTATCTCTTCTGACGCGGCACGTGTAACGACGCGCGACCCGCCGTCGGTGTCCGGCTATGTGTTTGTAGCTTCGTACCTACAGTGCGGTGTGCGCTAGGCCTGCTCGTCGTATGGATCGTAGATTTTATTATTATTTACAGAACGCAGTCGCGTATTACCCTTTGTTACTTTCTATAACAATATTTCAGTTAATAAATAAGAAAAGACAGCATCAAAAGAAATGTATGAAAACGAACTCATTATAGGAATACATGAACTGCATAATAACTTGTTTGCTCATTACGGTTTGAATAATGTAAGTTGTAAGTAGACGTGGAAAGCTAATATAAAAAAATATTTATACGTTTTATTAATATACCTACTAATACTTTACAAATTAGAGAATAAGTTCTTATATTACTTCGAGAAAGCAACCCAAAAATATTTTCTTACGTTCAAATTCAAAAGTTCTTTATGCAGTTTTCGCATCACAGACGCACTTATGAACGTCAATTATTACAATGACTACCGCCGTATCGGAAAAAGAACCACTACTCAGAAGATACAGCAAGAAAGTGAGGGGCATTTTTTTAGATTTTTTTACCAATATTTTATATTTGTTTTTGACAATATTATGTTTCTTGTGTCCCATCTGGCTACTTGGCAGAAGCGGAATGTCTATCTATTAATATTTGCTGTGCAAAACTAGTGTTTCAATAATTTTTGTCAAGTTCCCATTACAATCTTGAATAAAAAAAACTTCCATCTTTATCATCTGCTAAGTCATCAATGTTATCATAATATTGATTGTACGGTTAAAGAACTTTATTTATCTCGTAAGAATAACAATTATTAACTTACAGAGAAAATACAACATATAATTTAATAACTTAAGTATAAAATATTGAGTGCCGTTAAGCGTAGCTTTCATAAGATTAACAGATTTTGAGAGAGAGATTGTCATAACATTAACATGAACTACTATTATATACCTACTTACTAGGTAAGAAAAGAAAAATACAGTTTCATCAAACCTCGGCAAATGGATCAAAATCCACTTGTAACCTTAAAAGATTTCTTTCAATTCACTCCCAGCCTCAGCCAATCACAGGAGACTTGGGATAGGTGAAGTATTTGTACAAATGCTTATAATAAATAAATCAATACACAGTTTTTCTACCATTTTTGAAGTACTTTGGTAGCTATCTGGTAATTTATTGCCGTAAACGTTGAACTTTCTGAATTCTTAACATTTAAAAATTGTTGATTAACATTTGTTGACTTTCTTATTTCAGTAGGTGAAAGCTTTGGAAAAAACACCTGCCTTTGATAAAAAACACTCTTAAAATATGCTTCTACTCAGATGTGCGGATTTCAAGTATCCTCCAGATTTATTTTTTGTCTTTTAATTGGACCATCGAAGCGAATACAGACCGAAGCAACAACCGCGCCCCTTATTCACTGAACATAACTCTTATTCAGTGGTATTCAGTGGCCTAGATAACGGCGGAATAAAATCTACAATGTCTGCGTAATAAAACACGAGGAAGTAAGCTTAGGAAATAGAATAATATCCTACTTGTGGAGCGGTAAAACTTTGAAATCCTCTCCGCTGCTCACAGCGACTCTAAGAATTTTTCCTCTTGAATTTCTAAGACGTAAGTCGATATGGCCAGTTCGGTTTTATTGGAATTGAATTTAACTCTGTAATAAAGACGCTTGAGGCGAAGCGAGCGACAGAGAGATGGACATGATTCTTTTGTTAAAGAAAAATTGTGAAGTACTTGTGTGACTTGTGTCATACCTATACGATTGAAGCATTTCTTTCATTAAATGATCACATGAAACAGTGTAAAAGAGTACCTTTTCAACTTGAACAAAAAATGAAACCACGTTTTCGAATAATTTTGTTATAATACGACCATGCGTGTAAAACCTTAAAACACTATACCGTAAAACCCTTTTCTCAAACAAAGAGCTTACTTACAAAGGTGAAACAATCGCGTTCACTGGAAACTCCATTATGTGCAATTAATCTGTTTAACAATGTTTACATAAAAGCTCCTTTAGTACTCATCTTTGAAGCAGTTCATGTGTTATTTATTACAAATAGATTAATAACAAAAATAATAAATACTTTATTGGGCATGTTATATGACAACACCATAATTACTAAGTTTTAAACTATTCACGTATATACGCACTATAAAGTCCAGATGGTAGGAAAAAAATTAAGTAGTTATACAGAAAACCGAGTAAAACAACGTCTTGTTAGGAATATCTAAATCAAATTAACGCACTGCAAAATCTTACATAAAATATAACTTGGCTCAGCGAGAATAGTTTAGGTAGGTATAGGTATTCAATTTTGAACTCACACTTTATTAAACGAGTAGGTACGAGGGCTGCCTTTTAAGTTGTGTCGTTTGAAATAAGTATGGACAATGTAATAGATTATGACTATTTATTGTTTTTCAAAGAATTCTTCGCGATATTTAATACACTTTTGCATGCTTTCGAACCAGTTTTTAAAACATTTATTCCACTCCGAAGTGGGGGTAGTCAAAATGGCCGATTTTTATGAGTCAACAGCTTTTTCGGGTGAGCTGAAACGTTGACCACGAAGATTTTGGTTAATTTTGGGAAACGTAAAATATCGTTAGGGCTCAAGTCAGGGCTGTAAGGCGGGGATCTAAAATTTCGATATTTTGGGTGCTCAAAAACATCTTTCTATCGCGGGCGGTGTGCGAACTTGCATTGTCATGGTGCAGTATCATACGACGTCTTGAGTTGTTTTTCCGAAACTCTGCGATGACTTGTGGCAAACAAAGAGTTTTGCGACACCATCTAACACGGGCTGCTTTTTGGTGGTCGCTAAGCAAATGTGGTAACCAACGAGAGATCAACTTTCTTACGCCAAGTTCTTCGTGCAGGATTTTTTGGATAGTAGTCCCTGAAATGCCAACGACTGCCTCTATTTTACGGTATGTCACATGACGATTTTCAACGATTAGCTGCTGCACGGCGTCGATATTCTCTCGCGTCATGGCGGTTTTCGGACAACCTTCACGTTGCTTGTCACTGAAGATGCCCACGTTGAAATTCTAAATACCAGCTTTCTACAGTTCTAAGACATGGTGCAGCATCACTAAACACAGAAGTAATCTCCTCATAGCACTAAAGTCACGTTAACCCCCTTTCAAAGTTGTAGAAAAGTATCGCACGCATATTTTCCTTTGATATTTCCATTTTTACAACCGACTCCTCTTTGAATAGACTCACCTTTGAATAGACGCTACAATAAAACTATTCAACCGATCATAAACATTATTTTGTTTTCGAATTCTACATTCAAAAAGATGAAATAATCATATGTTTTTTTTAAATAATTGCGGGTGATTTGCAAACGACACGACTTAAAGGCAGCCCTCGTACATGCAAAATTCTATGTTTGCCTAAATTAACCTCTTAGTAATTTTTTGGAACTTGGGCTGGAACGTTTGGGCTATCTATAGGCCATTACAAACGGTGAAGGAAAACATCGTGAGGAAACCGGCATGTCAAAGAATTTTTCACAAAAAGTCAAGGACATGTGACATCCACCAACCCGCACTGGGCCAGCGTGGTGGATTATGGCCCATTCTCTCCCTATGAGAGAAGGCCCGTGTCCCAGCAGTGGGAACGTGATGGGCTGATGATGATGATGATAGGCCTTTAATGGTAAATAGGTTGTCCTATTTACCATTAAAGGCCGTTGTGTTGGTAGAGCGAGTGTGACTCGGTGGGAGAGCGTGCGAATTTTGATCCGACGCACCCGAGTTCAAATCCCGCTGGCCCCGCACCACTGACTTTTTTAGTTATGTGCGGATTTAACACTAGCTCTAAAAACAGTGAAGGAAAACATTGTGAGGAAACCGGTATATCCAAGAATTTATTACAAAAAAATCAAGGACATGTGACATTCACCAACCGGCACTGGACCAGCTTGGTGGATTATGGGCCATACTCTCTCTATGAGAGAAGGCCCTTGTCACAGCAGTGGGAACGTGATGGGCTGATGATGATGAGGTTGTCCAATTGCTTCTCCTTGTAAGTAATTACTTTAGCAAGTAAAAAAAAAGATTCAGTTTGAGTCTGTCCTGTTACCTCATTAAATAAATATTTATAACTACAAATAGGCGCATCAATGGGCACGATAGCGAGATTATTTAAGTCTTTCGAGTCCAGTGAATTGGTATAATGAAGACGAACCTTCCATGACACGATTTCACTCTAGTGTTTTTTTTTTACATCGGCGAGATGAGCAATTGTTTTTACAACAATTTCAGCGCCATCCAGTACTTATCTCTGCGACATTTTGCCGAGTGCTTGTTGCCCTGAGACAATGGCTCTTAAGTCCCAGTAATTTCGCTTGAAGTGACCTTCAAACTGAAGAATACAGTAACGCTTGCACACTCTTGTTTGAAAGTTAAAAGGTGTTACTCAGTTTCAGGGAAATTCAGTATCCCTAGTGATACTTACGTGAGGACTTCCGTGAGACTTATCATCTCCGTAGCTGTCAGTCGAGTTATGACTCTGGCCACTGCTGGCGCTCGACGTTCTCTCTCTAGCAGCCCGCGCCCAAGACTCGAGCCTTTTCTGCGCAGCCCAGACTCCGGGCGGGCCGAGTCCGCTCATCGTGGCCTCACTATACCATCACTTTTCACAGAATATAACACTTTAAACTTTGTCGTGAGTTTTTGATATGTTTTACTTAGTGGTTAATTATTTTGGTTGGACTTCATTCCTTGTCACAACTAATAAAATAATAAAATTAATTACTAAACAAATAAATAAATTAATGGGCATGTGAAACTTAATATCTGATGTCTCAGGGTGATGAGCGCAATACGGTGCTACGCAGTGTTTTTTATGGTATTAAAGTTCTGGGTGGCACTGCGGGCCGCTTACCATCAGGCAAGCGACTTGCTCGTCTCATTACTGAAATCCATAAAACAAATAAAAAACTAGCTGATAAATTGTTTATGTTGTCAAAAGTTGGCCTGCTATTATATAGTATTGCTGAAACTAAGTGGTCTATGCAAGTACATCGATCTTTTCACGCACACTTACAGGAAGTAGGAAGTAGCATTGGGGGAAGGCGGGCCTTATAAATGAGCCCACCTTTAGTTCAAGCGGAATTGGTACACTTACATTTGAATAGCAAATCGTCATCACTCATTCTCGCATTTACAACTACACAGAATGTCACCGCGAGTACGGTTACGTAGACCCCGTATCCGTAACATAGAGCAACGATTAGTTAACGTCACACACCGTTAGAGCACTCACAGCGCAAATGTGAGAGCTATGAAATCGAGCTTTTAGCACTCAGCTGTTCGATGAGCATTTCATACTGAGCGTTACATGCAAATGCTTTCAACAATTAAAAACAACACAACTACGAGTAATGCGACTACAGAGTTAAGCAGTGATGTTTTGCACGTGAATATACCTAGTCGGTTGCGCATTCAATGCAGTCCTAAAAACAGTATAAATGTTTTTGAATATTTATTTATTTATTTATTTAGACAAAGTCCTCTGGGCTATTAAAATGGCTTGGATTATCCACTAGCTTTAACCCCCATCATATTAACTTCAACACACGTAGATTAGCTCTGAGTTACTAAAACACTAGTTCGCAAACGGCACTCGACCTGTGTGGGCGCCACGTGAGTCAATTATACGCTTTTACGAGCCGCGCTTGTGCCAGTACCGTAAAAAAATACGCCTATTGAATACAGCATGGCGCACATTAAAACCTAGTTACTATTTATTAGGAGCACGCTTCCAGTTTTCTCATAACATTACAAAGATTACTTCCCAGTTACTAAACACCTCGGGTCACAGACAGAGGTTGCCCTGCGTGGGCGCCAGCGAGTCGATACTATACTACTACGAGCCGCGCCTGTGCTGTGGGCGTTTGTTTACAATGCACGGGATGGACGACGAGCTCTAGTTAACTGCTCGTTTGAAAGGCGTTATAAACGATGGAGAAAGAAAGGTGTTATTGCAATTACTTGAATGTTGTTGTTGTTGATGCTACTAGCTTGCACTTTTAACAGGGCAAAGACCACTTTCTCCGTTCTGTTTACGATTCTGAAAACGTATTTCTTATTATTCGTGATAAGTGCATGCAAAAACTATTCATTTTTCCGGAACCGAACTGAGATTTAGTAACGAACAATCTATTTTTCCGCCCATAAAACATACTTTCCCAATTAATAATTAATTTAGAGCTGACCTTATTGACAATGTGTTATGCGGTATGTAAATTAAATACTCCAGTCAGTCAATCTTTAAGTATCAAAAATTGGAATACGCTTAATCGAACTTCACGAATTACCAATACCTTCAAGGGGAAATTGATGAGGTAAAAGCATTCAATTTGATTTTTCTTCCATTTAAAGGTCTATTTTTATTTTTTTGCTACTTTATGTGTACTTATCGTGCTTCTTAGTGCAAAACTTTCATCAAGCGATTAAGCACTGACCACATTGATACAGGAACATTATTCAGTGTCACACCTATGAGTATTGGAAATTGGAACACGCTTAATCGAGCTCCTTCGGGGCCCGTATGAATAGGCAATGTCAATAAAACGAAGTGAAGCAATCAAGGACGAGTACCCGCCTGTACCACGTTGGGCGCCAAATGTAGTCCAAACTATTAAATTATGTAGATATGTGTGTATCGATAACTAGTATGTGTTAGTTGGTAACCTTCTAACATATGCAAAACCGTTAGAGAGTTAGCCGTTAGAGAGACTTTATAATTTGATTTGTCTCGGGAACTTAAGTAGAGTCGATGTAATTTTGCTCCCTAAAATAAAAGAATGCAAACAATTTTTTTATGAAAATGACGTTATTAAATTGGAACGAGCACTAACGAAATAAAAAAGAGTCTGTAAATGAAATCGTTTATCTATGAGATATTTTACAATATTTTACTTTTCACTTGAAACTGAGTACCTAAGTAAAGTTCTTCAAGATTTAGACAGTGGGGTTTGCTGCCGTTTTTAATTAAAAGCTTATGAAATAGTGAACTTCATAATGGCTTCGTTTTAAATTTATTGGACGCTCTGTCTCCCTACTTTATTACCTAGTCAGACTATAACTGACAATGACACAATGAGTTTAGGTTTCAGTATAGCACAAACAATGAATTGTCGTAGCCATATGAAGGCTTTCGTGAATAATAAGTAAATAGAAGTCTCTGAGTTTTCCTTATTTGAACCCAGACAATAGTACCATTGGGCGTAAATTTAAGGTTTTTCTTCATTAGAGATCAGCTCACTGTCAGAGCCATGGATATCCTTTAGTCAAATATATAGTCCTCTATTTGTAATCAGCACATTTACACAACAGGTGTAGCTCAAATTAAGGTCCAATTTCGCAAAAGCTGGATTCATTTTTATGTTTGCCATGATTCTTGCTTAATCAAAAAAGGCCTACGAAATAATATCGGAAGTATTAAGTTATTAGGTTAATTTGATGTTGGCCAATTATAATAAGATATGAAAATATAGAAACAAAATGATCGACCTTCATACCTTTAATCATATATGGTTTAGATTGAGCGTCACCGAAGCGCGTGTGTGAATAATAATATCATAATGAATAAACATTATGAATAAACATTAATGACATTAATAAGACTGAGTTAGAGCGAAAGCAGTGTCATAGGACTGCGAGCGGTTCTATAATGATTAAAAACACAAAGGATTTGAGAGGATCCAAAGCTAGAGTGACTTGAGCGCGTGGATAGTCTTTTATAGGCTAACTGTTGCGCCTACATCGCTCTCTCGAGTAATGTAAACGTCGCTATGTTAAACATCCCCTCAAACGTTGTGGAATCTTAGTTTCAAGTGCTTTGAAGTGTAGTAGAAGTAAATTAACTAAGGATATTGTATCTTTAATTCATATTATGCAGAAAGGATTTCATGTAAACGTGACCAATTGTTGAATGCTAAACGAAGAACATGAATCTTGTTAGATTAACATCGTATATATAGGTGTATAGTAAATGCTCTTCAAAATAAAATTTTACTGTTTTACATAATATCTACGAGTAAGTACATCGTTTACGACTTTGATCGTAAAATATCAAGCCACATTTGAATATTCACATACATTAAAGCTAACGGCGTCGTCGTCAAACATAAAAAGCTTTTAACGCAAAGGAAAACATCTAAAAACTCAATTATTCAAAGTAACAATATAATAGACTAACGCGTAGATTTGCCAACCACCTTAAAAATTATTAACAACAATTCATCAGCAAGTTTTAATTAATATTTATAAGATACCCAATAGCAGTTTCTTGTATCAGTTAACACTTCACAAATAACGTGCAAGTCGTCAGATAAGAATGAATCGAGCACTGCGAAGTATAAAGGAAGAGGGCACAGACTTTACGTAGACACGTATAACTAATATGGGGTGTGATAGTTCTTCTGTTTATTGATAGCGGGAGTTCGCGGCGGGGCGATCGGCGCGGCTGAAAGCTCGCGCACACTGACGCCGCCCGGGACCGCGGTGTTGCCCGAACACTGACGACCTTACCCCATATAGGAGCCACTCAGCTCTCGATACGCGCTCAATTAATTGCTTGACGTTTTTTCTAATTTGATAGTTTTTCTATGTATTCGCAGATTGAAAGACACAGAGATTGCTTTTTGCTTTTGCTAACCTTTCTAGAATGAAGAATACAAAAGCGTGATATTGTTTGGGTTTTGCGTTTGGTGGCTCCAATTACGTCTTCGAGATAGATTAATTAGCCTACGCAGATAAGTCTCATTTTAATATTCACTTACATATCTATAATTATACTTCGCCGTTGCATCCTCGAGATTTATATAATTCACAAGGTAGTTCCACTCCATGAGCTGGGCATCAAGCACAATTTTAGAGCTGTCAAAAATAAAAAGCACAAAATGACTTATTTACAACTCCCGCCCTAGAGGGCGCCACTAAGCTCTGTCACCTCATTCACTTTTTGTGTGCGGGCATCGTAGCATCGAAATTCTTTAATATTTTTTCTTAATCAAGTAATTAGTGTTTTTATCGTCTATTTAACAGTTAATTTCAGTTTAAGTGCTATGTGAATAAGAAATCGTAAGGAGTCTTGATCTGAAGACCATAACAAAGGTATGAAAGACACGAAATAAAACTCGTGAAACATTTATAACGGCATGAAAGTTCCGATAGCAACTATCAGGGTGAGAACTTACCTATCTTTCCGTCTTGACTTCCAATCTGCATGTTTAATGTTAATCAAGAAACAGTATTTACTACAATGTAGGTTATGTTACCTACTTAACGATGCAGTTGTTTATTTGTTGAATCTGTATTTCTATTTTCGTTACGAAAGATACTGTGTAGTACTCTGGAAGGATTCATTATTGAATCATCATCAGCTCATTACGTTCCCACTGCTGGGACTCAGGCCTTCCCTCGTAGAGAGAGTGAATTATTGAATAAGGTCATAATAAAAAAAAAAAAAAAAAAAATATATACCTTATGCCTTAATTTCCCTTAATTTATAAAAATAAGTTAAAAAAAAAAATAACTTGTTTTAATATCATAACATCTTTAAATAATACGTATGACAAAATACTGACTAAATAATAAATTTACTGGGCTTAGTAACCAGACAGAATAATTTCACAACTACCCTCAGTTATAAATTTTTATGCGACTAAATATGCAACTTCAGTACTTAAAAAATTGATATTATGCTAAGACAATATCATGAATGCATCACATTGTAATGCTTTTATTAAGTCCTATACAAAAATTAAGTGCCTTGGAACTATGACGCGATCACAGTCGTGCACAATCTTTTTTAGCGCCACGACTTGTTCGTAGTGAAGGAGTTAAGAGTCAGAACACGGTCATAACATTTGCGTTGCCTTTCTTACGTGCAACGACCACATTCGAACTATTTTGTATTGCCTAATGCAACAAATTGAGTGCCTTAGAACTATGATGCGGTCATAGTCGTACACAATCTTTTTTAATGCCGCGACTTGGTCTATTCAAGTCAAATAGTTAAGAGTCATAATACGGCCATAACATTTTCGTCGCCTTTCTTTTTGCAACGGCCACATTTGATCTATTTTTATAGCCAAATGCAATAAATTTAGTGCCTTGGAACTATGATGCGGTCATAGTCTTACACAGTCATTTTAAGGGCCACGATTTGGTCGTAGTCATGGAGTCATAACATATTCATTTTTTAGACTTTGGCGTTGCCTTTCCTTCATGTCACGCCTATATTTGATAAATTGTTATAGCCTAATGCAAAAATTGAGTGCCTTGGAATTATGACGCTATCATAGTCGTTCATAGATCAAATTGTCAATAAAAGCGATAATAGACGTGCACAACATATAATTAAGTGCCTTGAAACAATGACGCGATCATAATCGCGCATATTTTAAGAGTTACGACTTCGTCGTAGTCAAGTAATTAAGAGTTATAACACAGTCATGTTTTCTGCGTTACCTTCTTTTCACCCAACCCAACATTTGATATATATTTTTAGCCTAATGCAACAAATCCAGTGTCTTGGAACTATGATGCGATCATAGTCACACACATCATTGAGTGCCTTGGAACTATGACGCGATCATAGACGTGCACAACGACAAATTGAGTACCTTGGAACTATGATGCGATCATAGTCATGCATATTTTTAATTTTAACTATAATTCAATTTAGTCATCTTTTGATATTTTGCATTGTTCTTATGTATATTTTAGCGTTACGACTTCGTCGTAGTCAAAGAGTTAAGGTTAAGAGTCATAACACTATCATGACTTTGGGGTTGCCTTATCTTCATGCGACGCCCACATTTGATGTATTTCTTATAACCTAATACCTAAAACAAATTGTGTGCCTTTGAACTATAATGCGATCATAGTGGTGCATTTTTAACGGTACGATTTGGTCGTAGTCATGCAGTTAGGAGTCATAACACGATTATGACTTTTCTTCCTTAATGATACGCCCACAGTGGCAGAGGCCCAGTATACACCCACTATGGAAAACTGTCTAGCCGTAAAAATAGCAGATTTTAACGTATGCATATAATGTTCGCTCAACTGATCTTACAACAAGTTAATATTCACAATGAATAGATTCCAGTGGCATACTACTTACTTATGGTGACGTCACCGCGTTTTGCGGTGGCTTCTTCTTGATCTAGACTTTAACTAGTAGAACACGAACGTTCTTGATGCAAATTATACTAAGCTTTATGCAGCCTACTGTTGTGTGATGAAAGGTAAACAAGAAGTTTTTTGGATCGGAGATTGAAAAGGAAATCTCTAAACGTTGGGGGCGTATCTATCGTATATAGTGACATCAGACCTGAAAAAGGCTTTCACTGAAAATGTTCTTGTATAAATTTTCAGTTAATGGGTATAAAACCATCTAAGTTGACTCTTCAACTAAAAACCAGCGCGAGTTAAAGAATACATAAATCTATCTGTCAGATCTCGTCGGTCATCCTATCTTATTGGAAAGGATATGGAAAAGCTTAAAAATTCGATCAAATTATTATATTAGGATTACGCCTTACAAACACAATAAAGCAAAGCAACCTGATTTAACGTATATTACGCTAGATAAATTCTTTCCTCTTCGGAAAAATCCTTGTAGTTATAATACTGAGGCAAATGAATCTGTTTAGAAATCTGGCTTTCAGGTTAAGAAGGCTGAATGATGAATGCTTTGATGTCGAAGTTTACTTCGACATCAAAGCATTATAGACATTATAGCATTATAGTTACATTAGTTACATTAGTTGTGCATTATAGTTAGTCAGCCAGAAAACCGAACAGGCAAAGTAGCCAAAGGTATCGGGATATACCGGGGTATCGTATCACGACGTGGACTGCACCGGCGTCGTTACCAGGATCCATGGAAGTCACAGTCAGAAGTCACAATACAAAACTCGTTAGAGGTTTTTTTTCCAAACATGGAAATTAATTTCGAAAGACCCCTTTATTTATCAGCACAGTTGAACTGTGGTATAAAATGCTTATAAAATATCATTACTGAAACCATTATTTCTTTTTTTTTTCTCACGGTATAATATACGATATAATAATACCCAACAATACTTGAACTTATCTAATTCAAAACTAATAAATATAAATTTAGGAATAGAACCAATCAAACCGTCCAATATCTTTAGCTGTTGTGATAAGTACCATTCAATGATTTACCTTTAGGTCATATTTTTTTTTTTATATAAATTCCAAACTCGTCTTGGTGATCACTGTAGATCAATTGGCCAGAACCCTTCCCTTCTAATTAATGTTGAGATGCGGGTTCAAGTCTCAGTAGCCATGGGTTGTTTAAAAAAAAAAAAAAAAAAAAAAATACTTTCTTTGAGCATTTTGTGAATCATGCGTTAATGCCTAATAAAAATATGGCGGCCAAGAATCAGTGATTAAAATTTGAGGATCAGATATTCGAAGGTCAATGTCAAATGGACTGCTCGGCCGACAGTGCCAATCATCTTTCCTAAGCTCTTCAAACCTGTAGTATCCTTACTCGGAATCACCTATACCAGCTTTTTCCAAATCACATTCTTGATTTGGGCTAAATTCAATCAAGTCCATAGACGGTTACCCACATTAAAATTAGACAATGTAAAATGTCTATTATATTTTCGGATTACAATTCATAAATGAATAACCAAAAAGGAATAATGATAATATTAATATACATTACAAAGAAAAAAAAAAAAAAAAAAAAAAAAAAAACAGAGAATCCAAACATAAATTATAACCGCAAAATGGTGATAATTTTCTTATTGAAAATACGTTATTTGGTAATAACAACATTTTACTGTGTCATATATAATTAGTAACGGACGTTACTCGTATGTGCTGGAGATTTACCCTGACACTTCTTTTAACTGGGTGGAGTATCATGTGTGATAATACGATAAACAAGAGCCAGTAATTATTTTTCCCATTTTAAACATTGACGAACAATATTAACAATGGGCAACTGGCGTCATGGTCATTCTTTACTAGAACAGTCAACCATAGTATCCTTTGTTCCAATCTCTGGCATGTTAAGAACCAATACTATTTTATACATATCATGTCAGGAAACAAGTTAGCCTTTGCACTTCAACCAGAAACAGACAAAATTATTCTAAATTTTGTTTCAAATATATTCCCAACGATGACTATTCCAAATTACAACAAAATAAATGGCAGTGGCAGTTTCACTAGCATTGTCAACAGGACGATGTGTTCAATCACCATCCTTTATATAGAATGTATGAAATCGTAACCAATTGCGCAGTAATTTCTAATAGATTATACATTTGCCGGGAACAGTAACTTTTGTCATACAAGCATATAAGTTGTAAGGCGTTTGTTGCCTTTACTTTCGATCAGAAGCAAAGTTTGAACTTTTTTGTCATGAAAAGAAAACCTTGTACATAATAAGAGCATCTCGTTAGAAGGTAGATAGATCAAAAGGATTATATGTGACAGTTGAATAAACACTGCGATTTTCTCTGCATACTTGTGATGCATAAACCTTAGCAGCTTACTTACGGAGTCTTCTATTGACCTTATCAAATAAGCTGCCGGATAATATGAGTACTATTTTACTAAAGCGGTGTAGGATTCTAACTAAATTATGTTAAATCATAATTTATATTATACAATTGTTATTAAAATATTACATATATGTGTTGCCCATATAAATATTTTTACTCTGAGGAACATGAAAATTTCGCAAAAGCTCTAAACATCTACCTTGTGAATTATATAAATCTCGAGGATGCAACGGCGAAGTATAATTGATGGTTAAACAAACTTACCAAGTGAAGTTTGACCGTAATTATACAAGCCGTTGCATCCGAAGAGATTTATACTAATAACCCACCCGTGCCCTAATTTGTTGTCACAAACCCTTACAAATATTAAGTACCTACTAGTAGTTTTATTTTTCCTGTTTTGTGGCCTTAAGATTTTGCGAAATGTTGTTGTCTCTAAATCAAATGAGGTGACAGAGCTTAGTGGCGCCCTCTAGGGCGGGAGTTGTAAATAAGTCATTTTGTGCTTTTTATTTTTGACAGCTCTAAAATTGTGCTTGATGCCCAGCTCATGGAGTGGAACTACCTTGTGAATTATATAAATCTCTTCGGATGCAACGGCTTGTATAATTACGGTCAAACTTCACTTGGTAAGTTTGTTTAACCATCAATAACGTTGCATATTTCTCGGGAGAGCACAGATTGCAGGTGACCCTAAGTAAAGCAGTTAGTGTGTAACTAGTTTCCAATGTACCCACCCGTGTAATCACCCTCGGGTCAGCGCTGATTGTTACGTAGGTAGGCATTGCACAGATTAACTATAATTACTGTTGTTACCGTGTTTCATCTTGTCTCTGGGTTGTACATTTTGGCTTTGTAGATTCTGCTCTATGAGAAAAGGCCCGTGTCCTAGCAGTGGGAAGGTATGGGCTGATTGTGAGGTTTTTTAATTAGAAACCTACTTAAAAGTTTAAGATGCTAGATATTCTTAAAATGTAATTTGTTTGTAGTGTATTTTCATTAACATTAATTTTTCAAGTAATAAACGTTAGAAAATAACGGAGTAACTACTTCAATTAACTTTACCGGTAGAAAAATAATCTCAAAATTGTAATTTTAATAAAAATCTATTTTGTCACACGTTGGGCGCCACTTTTACAAAAATCACAACTTTAAGAATCGTATTTTTCTGAACTTATTTAAAGATGTTTTTTTGACATTCAAATAACACAAAAGAAAAACTTTTGGGTTATGAAAACCATTACTGTAAGTAACAAAAACAAAGCTAGCAACCCCAGCAAGTGCGGCGCATTCGCCAGAGTCACTTTCTCCGGGCGTAAGCAACAGGTAAGGAAGGTCATAGGGGTCGTCTTGGTCACTGCGAGACGTTGTAAGTAGGGTTAATTGTTCTCAGCGAGATGGAAGCCCCATCGACTGCCATGCTGCGGCTTTTACCTTGGCTGTTGGAAGGAGCACGATATTTGCAGTTGAATAACTGGAAATCAGCTTAATAGGTTCATACTTAGGTGTGGTGTGATACCTTAAAAGCCTTTTATGAAATGCCATCTACATACCCAGGTTCATGTGATATTGGTAGGAATACACAGTCGGAGGTACATAACCCTCTGTGTTTGTCATCTAACGATGACTTGAAACTTTGAAACCGCAAAGTCAGAATAATTGAATTTGTCTCTGGTCCAGTAATAAGCAATTACATGCTCACAAAGAGAACGTATGTGAAACGCAAACAATTCGTGGCAGGTGCCGGCGCCGGGTGGAAGCAGGACGAGGGCCAGAGGACCGCCGGAAGGCATCGTATTGTTTCCGACAGCTCGACGCGCTCACGGCCGGCGGGCATGCCACTTGTTTTAACAAATTGTTTACGGTAAATATGGAGCCGATATTTGCTTTTTGAAAATTGAGACGTTATGTGTAGATTCTATCCTTGATACTGTAGAGCATAAAAAAGACGCGTAGGAGAAGCATGGTCAACAGGCCTAGCAATGTAAGGCGTATCATCTTCATCAAATGAAGACTCCGAACTAAGGAGCACGACACTTACTTACCAGAGTTAAACGATAAAGGAAAAAAGATTTAGACTACTCACTGATCTATGTTTGGCCATTATCTGGCCTGAAGATAAACGATATAAAATATCATCATCATTAGACAAGAGTAGAGGAGGAAGAAACAAAGGAAAGGCGTGGCTTTTACCCTGCATTGAGATTGGAGTCGACTACAACTGTAAACATGTTATTAATACTTATGGTCATAATCCTTAACTCACTCGAAAGAAGTCACGTTCAAAAGTTAGTTTGACATAAGAAGACGCTTTTACCTTGAGTGCAACTTAGCTGTCTTGTAACTTATGCATGATAAATAAAGGAACAAAGAAATGTACTTATTTATCTTTCTCCGTTGTTCGAAGCTCTGCTATAATGGGAAAAGTAAAAACAGGTACCACTCAAGATGAATTATATTAAGGCTAGATAGAAATTGGTACAACGAAACGAAAATTTGAACTGGAAATACAATCGCTTGCTATCTGTGACTGTAACCGAAGATATTCGATCCAACGCACTATAATTGTATTATTATAATGCTGTCTTTCAATGTTCTATTATACTAGCTGTGGGAAATAATGGGAAAATATAATATCAACAGGAACGTATATGAATAACATTTTATTTAAACATATAGCCGCATGGATATATTGTTGTTGGACACATGATTGCGACCATGTAAACATGACAGGCCCTATGGTTGGCCGTGTCTTACGACGTGGGCATATAATGGGCATACTATGAAATGAAATATTAATTGAAACGACGCAAATAATATCGTTGATCCGATCCGAACGGCCATTTGACCTATTTGCAGCTTATCAGCTATATACCAGCATCCAAAACGTGCAATCGACATGAAATCCTCCTTTCAGAAATTGTAAACGCATCATCATCATCAGCCCATCACGTTCCCACTTCTGGGGCACGGGCCTTCTTACATAGAAAGCATGGGCCATAATCCACCACGCTGGACCAGTGCGTGTTGGTGGGTGTCACATGTCCTTGAATTTTTGTGATTAATTCTTGGACATGCCGGTTTCCTCACGATATTTTTCTTGTCCGTTTTTAGAGCGAGTGTTAAATACAAAAATCAATGGTACGGGGCCAGCGGGATTCGATTTCAGGTGCGTCAGTACGAAAGTCGCACGTTCTCCAACTGAGTCACACTCGCTTATTAATAACTTTTTAATTTTTATAAAGTGTTAGACAGCATTTATTCTAGGTTGTTTAGATACTTATACAATTTCTTCGGTTAGATTAGAACGGTTCGTCAACTTCGCATAATGACCACTTCCTTATACTGCGCGTATTTCTGTCCTACGAGGCCCACTTCCCGTGAATCCAGCTTATTCTCGAAAGGCCTCCATGTGGTATCCAGCAAGACAAGTATGACTACTTGTACTGTTAATGATTCTTTGGTATATCACGTTGATACGTATGACTTGTAGACCAGCCGTCACTCCTCTCAAACATATTAGAGGGAAAGGAGTGACAAGGCACACAGAGACGTAGAAGAACGAAGAAAGAAGAACAAGCAAAAACATTTTAGTGTGTATGATTGTAAAACCTAGCCCTCCCATTTAGACTGATATAGGAACCGGACAAAGGGTAAAAACAGACATTAGACGGTCTAGATCTAGTAGCTTTCCTCCTCCTCAGTCGTTCCCTCATTGTTGAGGATCGTGACTCCCTCCATGCAGGGTACGTATTGCTTCTCTCCACCTACTTCGATCTTCAGATTCGTGGAGCGCCTTGATGACTGGCATTTCTAAAGCTGGTAGCTTTAGTAATACATAATATCTGCCAGATTTGACCTCTGTTGCACTCTGACTGGTAACTCTATCGTGGGGTAACTGAGCAATTCATTTGGAAGCATTGCAATTAATTTTGCATGCAGGTTGGCGTGGCGCTGCTCAAACTAATGTTACATATTTTATCAAAGATACATATTAATTGAGTGTAGATAATTGAGGGCAAGGAGAGCCATATACCTCTAAACGCGTCTCTGTTACAACGCAATTTGCCGTTCACCCGTCTTATGGCTTTTGTGAATTAAAAGGATATCCTACCAATATATAAAGATTTTGTCGCAAGAATGAAGAAAGTATGTATAGGTAGGTAGGTACTATTTTACCGACAAATTTAAAAGTGAGGGGTAACGCAGCTTCTGTATTTCTCAGTCGTGTAAAGAGGAAACAATATGTTGTTTCCTGTTCTATATCGTGAAACGGAAAAGTTTTACGAGCTTTGAGAATGTTAATATTCTGAACTATAACATATAGAACTATAACTATTCTATGGCAAAATATACCGTACACGTTTTCACGCTCAAGGCTCTACTTATATACGTATATTCTATAGCTAGGCATCTGTTGCTTAGCGACTATTAAGCCGACGTTAACACCAAATAAGAACCACATGTTACGTGAGCCCAAATATAGTAAAATAAATAATAGTGTTGTAGTCGTATCGGCGCAGCGTTTGCCTCTAGCCGAAGAAAATGTACGTGACTAGTACGAGGTTTATAACGTAATAGCTATTGGCTTATAAAGGTACGTGTCGATTGCATTGCACGCACGGCGGGAATCGTACTTAAGAAATTGCCAGGTGCCGAGCAAATAAATCAATCAAAAGTTCTTTATTCAATATTGGCATCACAGACGCACTTATGAACGTCAATTATTACAATGACTCTACCACCGTATCGGGAAAAGAACCACTACTCAGAAGATACGGCAAGAAACTGAGGGGCATTTTTTTTGAACTTTTGTTACAATATTTTATGTTTGTTTTTGACAATATTATGTTTCTTATATGCCAGTTGGCTACTTGGCAGGTAGGAGCGGTACTGATAGTGGATGCAATGCTATAGGAATTCATAAACAGCAAACTAAATGTCGTCATGCGTTAGGGTTACTGTTGGTCGTGGACATGTGCCTTAAATCAGTATCAAATTCTGAATGCGTAGGGAAATATTCCATAGTAATCATGTATTTACTAAGAGGATATTTACTAAACAATTTGACGTAGTATACATATTGGTATGTACATTAAAAGTGTACGTATGCAGGTGATAAAATATACAACTGGTATATACTGGTTGTAGGTTTCTCGTATGCGGGAGGCCGTCTGGGTGGGTACCACCGCTTTGCTAGTTATTCAGCCGCCAAGCAGAAGTGCGCAAGCAATACTTTGTTCCGGTTTGAAGGGCATTGTAGCCAACGAAATTACTGGGCATTAAGAGACTCAACAGCTAATTGTCTCAGGGTCGTCACCCTGCGCGGCGTTATTGTTATGGGCTGGCGTATTGCTTACCATCAGGCAAACGACCAGCTGGTCTCGTCATTCGGTTACATAAAAAAAATACAAAGCTAATATCTCGCGATTTGCAAGGCATATTTGGCTAATACAAACATATTATATGTAGGTACAATTTAAACGTTAGTAGTTTAAAGACGGGTGTAGTTACTCTGGACTGTACTAGAATAACAATTTATCTTTCGGTCAAATAAACAATACAACACAAAAATACCTACACTAAAATATTCTCTAATGTTATTTTAAAATTGTGAGAAGTTTATGAGAACTCGTGATATGTCTTATTGTTACAACAAGAATTAAGGATGCAGGCTTTTTGTTTGTGAAACAGTCGTTAAGGGCCCGTTGTTTCACATTACATTTACAGACGAGTATTCGTTAAATATGGCGCTAACGAATGGTTCTACAAAAATGCGTTGTTTTAACATCTGGTGACATCTGGTATAGAAACAAAACTGAACAACTTTAACCAACATTAATCATCGTACGTAACCGTCAAATCTGAACGTCCGTAACGGATACCGATGCTTTGATACAACCCACCCTAAGTCTGTGGTATCTATGTGTAAGTGAGCGACTTCAGCGAATTCATCGTTCATTGATTTGCAGAAAGTTAACGCCCATTCAGTCTAGTCTCTCCCAATTCGATTATTTTTGTTCAGTGTTGTACTCGTACTTCAGAGGTGTTTTTATGAAACGCTCAAATCAAATTCAGAATTACTGTCAAGTAAATTGGCGTGAGGGACGGTCTCTTACATTTTCAATGATATCGATAAAATTGTATGCTATTTTTCTGTGTACTGGTAAACATTTCATTTAAATGACAGGGACAATTTTCTCGCCTCATTGGATTTTCGATGAGTCGTGCTTACAGCACTCGTTTATAGCATATTTACGTGTTTGTATGCGAGAGGAAACAGGGCTGGCACGAAATCATGTAACTGTGCAGCCGACCGTCAGTCGACACAGCTTTTGAAAAAAGTATTTGTATACTACCACGACCATGTGGCAAACAAGAAAGAGAGAGATATATATAATATAAATAGAAAGAAAGACAATAGAGATACTATTTCTAGTAAATATTTTCAGCGACACGGTCACTGGTAAATCCAACGATTGCAAGTATCGATACTCGGTCGTGTTCATGTGTTTACATTATACCTACGTAGCTACCATAAATAAAGCCTGTCACACACTATGCAGATACGGTAAGATATCTGTATCTGGAGCGCGTATCTGTCAATGTCGCTCTCTATACTAAACTCAAGGAGCAACGCGCACTAAGCAAATAACTCGTCAAGTATCTGTAGGCACCGACCTATATCGAAAGATGGTCAGATGTTATCTGCGTATACAAATATATATTTCTATACTTTATACATGTTGTTGTATTTTAGTTTTTTTTAATATCCTCTTTGATCAAATCATGAATCGCCATAAATGTCTCTCTTGGTTTTCGGAAATAGATAGTAAAGTTATTATCTGATAGATCCTTGAAGAGATTAAATTCGCCTAAATAATTCTTAAGTTCTATATGACTTTCCATCCAAATTTTTCGCCTTTTAATTCTTCGCATTGTAACGCAACACGTGCGTCAAATTCAAAACAAAATCTTCTTCTGAGGAACTGTCTAATAAATACAGAAGCAATAAACGTGAACTCGTTGTAACACACTGTATATACGATCCGCACCAAAAAACAAGTAAAGTCAGTTTGAAGGATTCCGCGTGAATGTATAATTTCGTATATTATCGTATCTGCGAAGTGTGTGATACTTTCAGATAAGTTAGGTTTTTATACGCAGATAAAATCTTACCGTATCTGCGTAGTGTGTGATACGCTTAAGAGCATTGTAGATACATGAAACATAAAACGGTAGCAGTGGAGTGAACAACTTCAACGCTAAACTAATAAAACATATATATTGCCAATATACATTCAATGACTCAGTCACTTTTCTCGCAACATCGAACTTCCGATCGAACGATCGCTGCGCCGCCGGTCGAGTTCAGAGCTTCGCATTCACTGGCATATTCGAGCGTTTGTGTATGGTAATGAACTCAACTCGATACATACCATCGAGTTGATGAGGTCGTGAATAATTTTTTGCCAAACTCTACACCACTCGTATTTATTTCATTTGGACAATACAGCCAACGCTGCCGTCTTCGATCATACCCGTATATTAATGTGTTCGCAAGAAGACAAAATGTCGCAGATGATATTCCGATAATCAGACCTATTCGAGCACTTACGTCACTAGTGCAGTCTATTCGATTCGATTACACGATCAACTGGTAAATGTTCTATTTTCAATCGCGCTATATGACCTGTATGTCGACTGATTCGTACGTACAGATTGGGTACACCAGTGCTAGGCAACATCAATAATATTATATGCATATTTTGTTATGGGCAGGCGTGGCGCTTACCATCAGGTGGATATGCAACCGTCACGGTCGAGATTGACGACGCGTCGTAGAAGCCCCTACGTCTAATGGTAGTTAATATAGCGTATAGCGCCATAACACAGCGCGTTGTTTTTACATAACGAATATAAGACGCTACGGTGGCTCTCACTATATGCTATAATATAGCGCGACAGCGTGGCAGCGCCAATCAGCAGACGTTACGTGCTCTTACTCTGCGCTATCATATAACGCGATAGCGCGGCTTTCGTTTTTTATAACGTAGCGTGTAAAATATCGCGCTGTCTGTCCAACGGTCCAGCCAATAACAAGCAGCTTGCTGCGCTGCGAAGCGCTTCTAGCGCGCCCCCCCCCCCCATTAAGTTCGTTATAAAGTGCGTATAAAATAGCTCGCTGCAAAAAATTGCGCATAGTCTGTAGACCGATATTGACATATAGCGGTTTTGAAAATTACTACCTACGACGCGTCGTCGGTCGCGATGGCGCGCCACAAAAGCTATTTAAAATGAAGATAATTATTAAGACAATACACTTCACCTTTATTTATCGGCTTCAAAGTTCAAAAGTTCTTTATTCAGTTTTGGTATCACAGACGCACTTGTAAACGTCAATTATTACAATGATTCTACCACCAGGGTCACGGGTCATTTGTAAAGTATCAGAAACCTCTCAGACTATGTTGTTTGTTCTATGTTAGTTAAATATGTTCATTTGGGATATGGACCCCTCTTTGGGTGAAGGCCACCTCCATTTTCTTCCATGCCTCTCTGCCTCTGCCTAGGGTCAACCAGTCTTTCCCTGCTCTGTCTGTTATATCATCAGCCCACCGTCTTTTTGGTCTGCCTACCTTTCTTTTCCCTGCTGGTCCCTTCCTTTGTGTGGTTTGTGTCCACTATACAATTTTAATTAACCTAGAGAAAAATACGTGTTTCCTGATTTATCGCCTAATTACGAAAAAAAAAAATTTAATCTAACAACTTTTGCTCTACTTGGTAAACTATCAAGGAGACGGGTCTGAGCAGTCGCTCAACTAACATCTGCCTTTAGATCTATGTGCTTTATTTTTAGCCACATCGTCGATTAACATCGGGCGAGATAGTGCCAAAAAATAGATCTATAAGCAAAACAAAGGGCATATATTTTTATTTATATTTTAGCACAATATAATTACATGGAAGACTTAAGAGGATATGGCACAGCCGCGGCCAGCGAGCACTAGGTATTTGAATAATGGTTTACGGTCTCGCAGAAAATGCGTCAATTAAATTAAATAAATTAACTAAATAATAATAACAATAATAATTTAACTAAACTCGTATCAACTTCAGATTTTAGTTAAAATTAACGTTTCGGGAGAAAACGTTTCTATCACACTAAATCTCAACCAAATTTGGTAATTTTGGTCTCAATTTCTTAAATGGAGAATAAACTAGGTTTATAGGTTTTCCTTTTTCTAAGTTTATGTCTATTTTTAAAGTTAACAGCTTCCAAACTTCAAAAAAAATATTCGAGTAAATATCGAGTTTTTTGGGTCCATTTATCCAAATTCTATAGGAGTTATCGAAAAAATAAAAACCTATAAACCTCAATAATGATAACATCTCTTACATGTCCCAATTTCATCGAATTTGGTTAATGTTTAGGGGTAGAGAAACGGTTTCTCTTTTTGTATGAAAATTTCAGCGTGCCGTTCCTTCTTAATGCTATAGTATGTATTTACCAATTTAAAAACTGATACAATAATAAATATATTTACTTCTAAATTATTGATATAATACCCTAATTAACTGCTTGTAATACGTATTTAAGTGCGTATAATACAAACTTCTATCCCTTAAAATTTAATCAAAAGCTATTATAACCACAGCCCATTCTCCCAAAAGTAAACATCCCAAAACTACTGTTCATGCACCGATAAACCCACCCCTCGTATCGTATCGAGCATATTAACATACATATGGATATGTTTACATATGAATCTGCTGGCAAGTGTTAAATAAGCCATGGCTCTGTGTTCATTTATTATTTACGGGGTTGGAAGTCGACCCGCTGCTCATAAATTGATCATGCTGATGAAGTTAAATCTATTGAGGGTTAAATCATATAAGTATTAAATGTTGTTTATGTACTTACTAGCTGCGCCTGCCGAGAGTCTAAGTATGTTCCGTAACTAGTATACTAGCAAGCTAGGTATAAAGTACAAAAAAAACTGGTCAAGTGCAAGCCGGACTCGCGCACGAAGGGTTCCGTACCATTATTTATAAAAACGGCAAAAAATCATGTCTGTTGTATGGGAGCCTCCTTAAATATTTATTTTATTCTGGTTTTTAGTATTTATAGCGGCAACAGAAATACATCATCTGTGAAAATGTCAACTGTCTAACTATCACGGTTCATGAGATACAACCTGGTGACAGACTGACAGACAGACAGACAGACCGAAAGACTGACAGACAGACACACAGATAGACAGACAGAGAGACAGACCGACGGACAGCGGAGTCTTAGTAATAGGGTCCCGTTTTTCCCTTTGGGTACAGAACCCTAAAAATGAGCAAAAGTTTCAGCTTGCGATAGATAAAAGCATATTTCAAATAATTTCATCAGTAGGTACGGAAATTGCTTTCAGCAAGCTCACGAACTAAACGTAGATGTAGGCACAGAGTACTTTTAGGTATACATGTAGGTATAATTGATAGATGTAGGTATAACTATAATGGAAACGAAAATCTTATTCATATTTTTATAAATGCAAGGTCGTAATGGTTGTAAGCATAATGCATGCTCATTATAAAAAAGAAAGAAAGAAATAAAAACCATGTATTCGGCACACAAACACGACAAACAAAAAATAAAAATTAAACCTAGATAATAAATACACTCGAGAGCAATGAATCCGGGTCACTTAAAGAATCCTAAAAATCTCGGAAACTAAAAATGCTAGGTTAATGCAATAAATTGTATTTAATAGACAATGTAATACTCCTTAAATGAAGGTATTAAAACTTCTTAGTTATTGTAAAGTTATATCATAAAAAAATCAAATTTGAAAAAGGGCCACTTTCGAAGATGGAACTACGAAATTACAGCATTTGGTTTTGCTTTTGTTTGTAATCTGTCATTTATGTGGGTACATAAACCATGTTGATAGTGCTCTGTATTCATTATTCAAGCTGAAATTATGTCGCTTACGCCTGAAGAATGCACCAGAATACTTACAATGCTGGAAACCGGCCGGAGTCAGCGCGATACAGCCAGGACTGTCGGTGTGTCGCTGTCAACAGTACAAAGAGTTCTCCGACGTTACGAAGAAACTGGTTCTAACCTACGCAGACCAGGAACGGGCAGAACCAGGTGTACCACAGCACGAGAAGACCGATACTTGGTGAACACCATGCTTCGAAATCGCTTTCTCACAGGAACTGAACTCACCAATCAGTTTCGACGCCTCGGAGGAAGTAACCCAAGTGCATGGACAGTAAGACGTCGGCTTGCTGAATCTAACTTAAAACCCCTTAGACCTGCAAACGGCCCTAAACTGGAGCGTGGGCATCGTATTTCGAGACTAAGATATGCCCAGAGCCACGTAAATTGGAGTATTGAAGATTGGTCAAAAGTTATGTTCTCCGACGAATCAAAATTTATGCTCTACAAGCACGATGGAAGACACAGAGTGTATCGAAGACCAGGGGAAAGATTCAAGCAAGCATGCATCGAAGAAAAAGTAGCCTACGGTGGTGGGTCTGTACTTGTGTGGGCCGGAATTTCTTCTGAAAGTCGCACAGAGCTGGTGATCATAGAAAACGGCTCTTTAACTAGCGTAAGATATGTGGAAGAAATCCTCAATGATCACGTTGGTCCATTTATGGTCAATTTAGGTGAGGATGCTATATTTATGCATGACAATGCCCGACCTCATACAGGTAGGATTGTGAATGACTACCTTCAAGAGATGAACATTACTCGTATGGAGTGGCCAGCGCGCAGCCCGGATATCAACCCGATCGAGCATGCTTGGGACGAGCTAGGCAGATGCGTAAAACAACGAAACCCTCCCCCAATCACGCTTCGTGAGCTCAAAATTGCTCTCACAGAGGAATGGGAGAATATTCCCCAAAATCGTATAAGGAACTTGGTGTACAGCATGCCAAACCGCGTAAACGCAGTAATGGAAGCACGAGGAGGCAATACGAAGTATTAAAATTCAAGAAAATCGTAATAAAGTTCAAAAATTTCATGTTTCCTATTTTTGTTTTAAGGAGAGATCAGCAGTTTTTTTCTTTATGTAATTTTGTGTTAATAAAATGTATGGTGACTCATATTTTTTTTACTTTCATTTAAGGAGTATTACATTGTCTATTAAATACAATTTATTGCATTAACCTATCATTTTTAGTTTCCGAGATTTTTAACATTCTTTAAGTGACCCGGATTCATTGCTCTCGAGTGTATATGCCTGCGTCTTCACAGACCAGTAGCTCTTTCAGGTTTTATCGATACGATGATCGATTTCTTTGTCCTGCCTGTTTTCGAAAGTGACTAGCTGGCCCAAGTAGATGTACTCATCCACATACTGTAGTATCTGCCCGTCAACCTCAACCCTATGCTTCGTGCTGTTGGTCATAATTCGGAGAGGTGGGCAAGAATCGTCACTCAATGGGAGCCTCAAGACGGGCGGAGGCGACGTGGCCGGCCTCGAAAAAGGTGGCGTGACGATCTCGAAACCTACCGACCCGGACGGATGCAAATAGCTATGGACAGAGATGTTTGTAAGGAGATGGGGGAGGCCTTTGCCCAGCAGTGGGACACAATATGTTGATATAATAATATTGATAAACACAATAATAACCACCCACACCAACGTTGCCCCTCTCGTCGCCAATGAACGGCGGCCCTTATAGGGGGCCCGTTTAGTGGGTGGCGAGTCACCACCTGCCAAAATATTTTCTTATGAGGCGGAACTGGCAGGTGCCGAGGTCTCACATCATAGACCAGCTCTCATCCATTAAAAATTCACCTCAATAGCCCAATCATAAGTAATTTTCATATCTTCAATAATAGTCCTCGCACTTATCGGGGGCTGTCTTTGATAGTATCTTCTAATGATGCACTTAGAGACAGTCCCCGATAAGTGTTGCCCATCACATATCTAAATTAAATGCTCTAAGAGGCCTCTACGTGTTGGACTAATGTCCTCGCGCAAGCCTTCCAAAGGACCGGGTGTATAACCCGTGAGAAAGAGCGACATAATAATAATAAATATATGTGCCGAATGGGCTCAGCTCAGCATAAAATGCCGAGAGTTTTACACAACTCGAAGACGGTCAATGAGCGGCTTCTCACACTCGTGTCTCTGATGGGTCACCGAATATCACCCCGAAACACGACTAGGTCGCTTAATGGCATGGTTAAATATACCTTTTTTACATCTGACTAGAACAACGTTTGTCCACGATCTCACCTGATGGAAAGCGACGATGTGGTCAAAGATAAAGCACGCTAGCCTAGTAAGTATCTATTGACTCTTGATTCGAAAACACCCAGGTTGTATTTAATAGGAGACACAGATGGTGGCAGGGTGTTCCACTCTTTAGCTGTACGTATCAAAAAGGATGAGCCAAAACGCTTCGTACGGATAGGCGGGACTTTTACCAAAGAATACTAACTATTACTGCTTCTACCATGTAGGGGTGGCGTTATGCCGATCGTCTGAGCCTGAGCCTACCACTCTGAGACATGCGCTTCTGGGTCTCAAGTTCATATGTAGCAATTTCGTTGGCGACAAGGACACAAACCGAACACAGTACACATATAAAACCTAATTCTATTTGATGGCAGAATACTAGCCATGATACCGTCCTGGTTTCAACCATACGAAAAACGAAACTTTCAACAAAACGAAAAAGAGGTGAGCTGTTAAAACAAAATCACGGAGTTAAACGTATCGCATGTATCCATTGAATGTATTAATCCTAATGCTATATCCATCTATCTATAAAAGTTCATCATGCTTAGCGCAATATTAGCGATCTCTTTAGCCAGGCTATTTAAAGCGGATACCTCCACAGATACAAAGTGCATACGTGCCCATTAGACGCATACATTAGACGAGGAAATCCATTAGCAATTCAGTTAAATATGTATAAAGCGCGGGAGCTCTACATTGTTTGCTTTTATAGACCCATTTAAAAAATAAGCTGCTTAGCTCGTCTATACGACGTCTGGTACTCTTTTATGTCGCATAATTTCCTCTAACTGCTTCCAGGGACTAATCTAGTAAAAAAAAAGACGAAAAGTAATTAAAAGTTACCGCAACTTTTTCAAATATGGCGAAATGTGATTAAAATTTCACTAACAATGGTTGTATTATTTGAATTATCTCATTAAAGTGGCACCTTAGGGATGTTGTTCTTGGTGGCGTTGTATTCCTGAGCATTACGGCGACTAGGAGACCAGGAGTAAGGAAGAGGTGGCCAATTGCGATAGCATTTTAGATAATATTTGGCGCCTGTTGAGCGCGGCAACAAGTGCTGCATCGATCAGTGACGCAAGTCCCTCCCCCCGCACACCTCACCGCACCCTTCGCCCGCCCCGCCTTACGAAACGGGACCCAAAACTGATTCACTGAGGCGATCTTCTATAAAATTCAATTATAGCCAACTTCGGATCCTTTCAGGCGGAGGCACTTTAAAAAATATTCCCTGAGTTAGATACGACGTAAACGAGCTCATGCAGTGAAGATTTTAGATTGCTAGGGTTGAGAGCACTTTATTTACAGTGTAATCCTGTTAGGCTGCATATTTTGTAACATTTTATTATGTGCTAGCTAACTCGACAGACGTTTTCCTATTCATACAAAAGTCCAATAGAAGAAAAGCATTTTAAAGGCCTGCGTAGACGAGGGACATTTGTCCGTGTACTTTTTTGTCCTTCAAAATAGATCCCTTACAACTGTATTGAATAACACACACGAGGGATTAGAAGTACCGCGTACGAAAAGTCTCCCGAACAACCGAGGACATCGATTGACCGGACTAGACAAAAATACGCGGAAGTCCCAAAAAATAGAACTAACGTGACTAGGTGCAGCCACGCATACAGCGAACTTAGTCCGCGTCGATTAATCGGGCCGAAATAAAGGGATGGACCAAATATCTTCTTTTAAAACGTCTTCTCTTTTTTTTAAACTTTATGTAAATAACAACACAACGTAATCTGAGAATATTTACTACCATAGCGTGCGCTTCACTAAATTTCCGAGCAACAAATGTTCGCACGCCGTGTGCGTTGAGTCCGTGGCAAGTCCCTGGCGGACATTTTATTCACGATTCAGGGATTTTGTCCTCGGCGGACAAAAGTCCCTCGTCTGCGCAGGTTTTAAAATTTTCCCGAATTTCCCAATTTTTGGGTCCACTTTTCCAATTTTTCGTTACATAAAGTTTTTAAAACGTACGTTTAAGAACATCAAAAAAAAGGCCACGTAGAAACGATTAAGTTGTTAGTATTTTGACCATTTATGATTGCGTAATTGTATATGTATAATGAAGACCCTTGTCGCACTATATACGATAAGTTCCTACATAATAAACTTGACACTTCTGTCGATATCCATATCGTCCACAATATATTTACGAACGAAGATTTTATTTTCGTAGTGAAACGGAAAATAAAATATTTTTATACGTAACTAAGTGACGAGACGAGCAACTCGTTCACCTGATAGTAAACGACACGCCTGACCTTAACAGTTACAGCACCACCCAGAACTTTATTTTGCAAAATCTTTTGCGGTATACAGAGCATTGCGCTTTTTTGCGGATTTAAATGATGAGACGAGCATGTTGTTCGCCTGATGGGAAGCGCCACACCTGCTCATAACAATTGCAGTGCCATCTAGAACATTTAATACCGTAAAACGTAGCACTGCATTGCGCTTATCACCTAGATACATCAGATATTAAGTCTCATATGCCCAGTAACTTCGCTGGCTACAATGCCCTTGAAACCGGAACACAGTAGTGCTTGCGCGCTAGTCCTTGGTGGCAGAATAACTGGCAAAGCTGCGGTACCTACTCAGACGGCCTCCCGCATACGAGAGACCTACCACGAGTAAGCCTTGTCACCCTGAGACAATAGCTCTTAAGTCTACCCATGTACTGGATCAGTTAGTGGTAGCACTGGCAGACAAAATTACCCGTATAAGACTTACCAAAGGAATTCAAAGGTATCAAAGGTAAACACGGTCAATAGAGGACACGACTACTGTCAAAAATACTACTGTTTTTTAACCGACTTAAGAAAAATTCTCTATTTGATTCCTTTATGTTCTTTTTATGTTTGTTACCTCAGAACTGCGTCATTTATGAACCGATCTGGAAAATTAATTTTGCGTTGGGTTCAGTATAGCTACGAAGTGGCCCCATATAAATTTCATCGATATTTGACCTTGGACTTCAAAGATGCATTGAAGTCGGTTTTTTATAATAAAATGTATACTTGTAAACAAAACAAGTCTCCCACCGGTTCACGGCATCCATAAATTTTAATTCGTCACAGCTCACTCAAGCTGAGCCATATCTGTAAATATTTAGAGGCGAATAACTAGTGCCATCACCCGTGAAAATATTTCTTGGAAGTGTTCTAGTATGCGGGACTTTTACCTTTTCGTAGCGAGGGTGGCCTCTTTATGGGGTACTTTGGAAACTCGAAGCTATTATTTTTATTGCTGAACAGCCCTTTAGTCCCCTTATTCAGTTAGCGGAAGTTTGTAAGGGATTATGAGGCCGTAAATACTAGTAATCTGGAAACTTTTTAATTTCTAATTCATTTATTAATACTCAACGTTAACGGTGACTTGAATACAGGAAATGTTAACCTTTTCATTAAGGCGTATTTTAATTTAACTATTTTTTATTTTATTTTAATCTTTATTTTATTCAATGAATAAGAGTCAAAGCGCATTATTTAACATCAGAGTGTATAAGCTTTACTTGTTATTTGAAATAGGCATGTTATGTTTACACACAATAATGTCCTTTACCAGGTCTCTGTGTACTTACGAAATTTCACGAAATCTGTTCAGTAATCTGTCTATCTTCACAAACATTCGCATTTACAATTTTAGTAGAATATCATCCCAGCTAAAAGCCAGTTTCTTTACACATCATCTGGGTGGTTTTTTTTTCATAACAGTGGTAGAGTCATTGTGGAAATTTTACGTTTATAAGTGCGTACTCTCTTTATGGAAGGAGGATCGTAACCTAGCACGTAAGGTAATGGGCTGATTATGGAGTGAGTATTGTCTATGATAACTAAGTCTAATAACAGCTTGTTATTATTAGTTTGTGTTTTACATTTCAACAGTTAAAAGAAATGCTTCATTTTATAACAAAAACACCGACTAAATTTCTGATGGATCTTCTAAGTTCAAGGTCGGATATCGATTAAATTTAATTGGGACCACATTGTAGCTATAACACAAAAATAATTTTCTATATCGGTTTATAAATGACGAAGATAAAAATAATTGAATTAAGCTTCGATCATATGGGTATATATGATCGAAGGAATTAAGAACCGGAATCGGTTAAAAATGTCATAAATATTTAGAGACTTCTAAAATGACGTGAATAATGTGATCGTGGTATGTGTACCCTACTCCCGTTGCTAGGCAACGTCAGCTGTGTCACGAGGATGTACCTGTTCATACGTGATAAATATGATTTCAGGTTTTGCTGCCGTCGCGACCCAACTCGACGCTTTTACAAGGTGCCACTTCGGCATTTATTTATCACATAATATAATAAAACGTAAGCAGTTTGAAAAATATCATGGTATGTAACTTCCATCACGAAGATACCATGATCATAGTAACATTTGAAACGGTAATGATATATCATTATACATTATTATTATTATTTGTATTATAACATGTAATTGGCCTGCTACACGCTTTGGTTCATCATCATCATCATCAGCCCATCACGTTCCCACTGCTGGGACACGGGCCTTCCCTCATAGAGAGAGTATGGGCCATAATCCACCACGCTGGCCCAGTGCGGGTTGGTGGATGTCACATTTCCTTGAATGTTTGTGATTAATTCTTGGACATGCCGGTTTCCTCACGATGTTTTCCTTCGCCGTATTTAGAGCGAGTGTTAAATCCGCACATAACTTAAGAAAGTCAGTGGTGCGGGGCCAGCGGGATTCGAACTCGGGTGCGTCGGATCGAAAGTTGCACATTCTCCCACTGAGCCACACTCGCTCACGCTTTGGTTATAGTACTGTAAGTGTAACGAGCACCTGAATTAAGATAAATAAATAAATATCGCGAACTCAAAAAATTACGTTGTTCGTCACGTATTTTAAAGAGAAAGTTCTCATTCGACTCTATCTTTTGCTTTGTATGTTTGTTACGCGATTACTCCTAATTGATTTTAATTATTTCTTTATTTGGAAGGTCATATTTCAGAGGTAGTCCTATGTAAATTCAATAGTAATTGAGTCAGCGTTTTGCAAAAATTTCGAAAGCAAGAAATATATAGTTTATGTTCGTACATGTAGGTATAATCTTGAAGACGGTTTATGATTTTATTTTTCTAAAAAATAATTTTTCATAGAAGGAAGGATGGTTTTCATACCAATTTAACACGTGGTTCCTGAGGGATTGTGATATAACCAAATCGCACGCGCACAAAGTCGGGGGCAGCAGCTTGTGACTATAAAACTTAGTAAAATTTAGAATAACGTGAGTTAGTTCAGAAATCTGGCATGCGATATTATGATGAAATTTGCCGCGCGCCTGGTAGCCAATCATCGATCTCATTAGCTGCTAATTAAGTTAAACAACGGAGTGACGCGTGCAGGGAACAGCCCCAGGGGAATTGGGTTACTGATATATACCTACAGGTATGTCGGTACGGATAGATATAGAGTTACAGGAAAAGATAATTTTACACTTTCTTGTTACTGATACTATGACTATGGGATATCTCACTCGCACTTCTTGTTTGACATTCTGTTAATTCTAATTTATACGTAATTGTTCATTGTTATTTTCGAGACATTTTAAAAGTGCTGAAAAAAGACATCCTCACAGACTTTCTTGGTGCTATCTTCTCTAACGGGCGTATTATCGAAGCACTGGTAGAGTCAGTTTTCGCATTTTTTTTTTCAGCACCCAGACTTTAATTTGAGTATATGAAAGGAATGGGTAAAGATACTTACCTTTTTTTAAAGTCATGTTACCACAAGTTACAATTTTTAACATACCTTATTTGTAACATGTGTTTATGACCTTTAAAAGTGCACTTCTAATTCAAATTCAAATTGTTTATTGCTAGAATGTTGTATATACAAAGATGACAAATTAAAATAATTCCTAACATTCTACCATGACAATGGTGTGCAATATTAACATAATCAAATTAAATTCAAATTGTTAGATTATTATAAGTTGATTTTAATTAATGTCAAAATGTCGTCAATAAAAATGTCAGTATTCAAAATATTATGAAAAATGTAATAAAAATTAGATGTATATAAATTAAATAGTTATATTAATATTTAAACATTAATTAATTACAAAATTTATTCAATTAATTAATAATAATGCAGTACAATGAGTAATAATAATCAATTAATTAATAATTTGTCGTCGAAAAATTCTTGAAGGCTGTAATAACATTTAGAGATTAGGAAGCTCTTTAATTTTTTTATAAAAGTTGTCTCCATACTTTCCTTTTTTATTATATCAGGTATTTTATTATAAATTTTAACGGCCATTGCGTTTGGACCAGAACTGTGTATTTTTAGTTTTGAGCTGGGTATAACTATTTTGTGTACATATCTTGTGGCAAAACGTCGCGGTTGGTCTACAGTTTTATTGAAGTATTGGGGGTACTTTTTTACAAATTTTGAAATTTCTAATATATATATGGATACTACGGTTAATAATTTGTATTTAATAAAATATGGTTTATAGCTTTCGGTGTTTTTAATGTTGACAAGAATACGTATACCTTTTTTTTTTTTTTACACTTTTTTGCCTATTTAATAAATGATATTTGACTTTGACTTTGATTTTGCAGGCATGTTGGGTCAGTTAGGCCTCGAAATCAACAAATTCGATTCCTAAAACGCCAAAAAATTACCTTACAAAACAAGATTACGCGACCTAAAAAATGCGGTAGATAAACAAGGATACAAATTAAACAAGTGACCTAACAGAATTTTCAAAAATGATTTGGTACCCTCAGAAAATAGATATTTCGTAGCACTTGTGCTACTTGTGCTCTCTACGCCGTAGCTTTTTCGGTTATAGCTGTGTAACATACAAAATTGCGTAGACAGTGAAAAGTATCTCGAATTGTTCTGTACGTTATCTGAAAGCTTTGACTGAAAGTTTGTACACTGTATGAAAATAATTATAAAATAGACGAACACGAAAACAAAGTTAAAGTAAGAAAATGAACAAAAAAATATATTCCTTTTTTACTACGACACTCGCATGCTATGCGTAAATACCAGTTTGTAAATAGTACTTAAGTCAACCCAAAATATATGATGTTTTATTTACACTTCAATGAAGATGACTAAAAAAATACATAGTGAATAATAATAATACATTTTGTAACAAAAAAGAACGGCTTCACTTGTGACGTATCTTTGAAGTACAAGGTCGAATATCGATGAAATTTATACTGTACCACCTTGAAGCTATATTCAACCCAAAAAAATTCCAAAACAGTTTATTAACGAGGAGTTCTGAGGTAACAAAAGCAAAAGAAATGTCGAATCGAAAATGTCCTCCTTTTTTGAAGTCGGTTAAACATAATCGTTTAAATTGTTGTAAATCGAGTACCTACCTTTTTTAAGGTCGATAAAAAATAAAATATTAAACCTCCCTGCCTAGCAACAATAAAAATAGGTTCCAGTGACTTCTAACTTCACTAAAAAAATTGGTCGAATAAAGGTTTCTAGGTCAAGTACAGGCAAGAGAGATGTGTGTATTAAAACAGATCGCGGAACGCTCAATTGGCTTTCTAATTCAATCGAAAAATAGGTTTTTCCATGTACGTATTAGAGTTAAATTTTACTTGCAAAGAAAATGTGATTAAGGTGTAATATAACTTTGTTCATTTCGGATGTCCTATAAAAGGGACGGACATAATTGAGAGCTTTTCATGAAAATTGGACTTAAAAATACTATTATTATGCAGTGTCATTATTTCTGACGTCAGAAATTATTGTGGTATGCGCAATGCGTACTGGTTTGAATGGCACTGCCGTTAGCAAAATTATTCCAAACATATGTGCACTTCCTTCTTACTTTACTCCTTCTGATTAGAGAGCTGAACAGTCTATCTCAGAGTGGTGCGTGGTACGTGCCACAGAACTGCAATGCAAAGTTCTAGGTGGTGCTATAACTGTCAATGATCGGCGTAGCCATACAATCGCAAAAATAAAAATTCAAAGACTATGTTTGCGATGTCTTTAAAAATACATTTATTGATAACCATTATATAGAGGAGCGAGTGTGGCTCAATAGGAGCACGTGCGACTTTCGCGACGCATGCGACGCACCCGAGTTCGAATCCCGCTGGCCGTGCACCACTGACTTTCTTAAGTTATGTGCGGATTTAACACTCACTCTAAAAACGGGGCAGGAAAAATATCTTGAGGAAACCAGCATGACCACGAATTGATCACAAAAATTCAAGGAACTACTATACTATTTTATGAAAGAAAGCCCGTGTCCGAGCAGAGGGAACGTGATGGGCTGATGATTATGATGATCATATACAATAAAAAAAGAGGTAACAAAGTGTTTATTTTTTATCGTCTCTCTCTTTTGCGTTTCGTCACCACGATTCAACGGAATTACCCTAAAACTAACCTAACATTTAATTGAAATATTGGTTTACCAACCCGCACTTCTAGCTAGGCTGAGTGAGCTAAAAGGCATTTCCTGGTAGTCTGTTTGAGATACTATCCGGCCTGAGCTAATCGAATGTATTGTCTTCCTGCGCCGCTGATGGCATCGGGCTGATGGCAAGATATTCCATAAATATAACTACTAAACTATTAAATCTATATTTCTAAAATAATATTATTAAGAGATAAAATTGTAAGTATGTATGTTTGTAGGAGATAATCTCCGGAACTACTATTCTGATTATGCAAATTCTTTCACTGATAAAAAGTTACACTATCCCTCAGTAACATAGGCTATGTTTTATTATGTCGACGGAAACGAAGTCGCAGTACACCATAAATATAACTTAATGGTGGAAAGACTTGGGGGAGACCTTTGCCCAGCAGTGGGACAGCACAGGTTAACAAAAATGGTGTTTTTGAATTAATAAATTCTATTAACATTTGTGCGAAGTTGATCGTAATCACCGATTTATAATTAACTTTAAAAAAAAAATACAAAAACCGACTTCAATGTATTTTCGAAGTCCAAGGTCAAATATCGATGAAATTATATGGAACCACTTTGTAGCTATACTGAACCCAACGCAATAAGAATTTTCCAAATCGGTTCATAAATGACGAAATAAATATAATAAAAATATATATATACATATATATGTATATATATATATACATATATATGTATATATATATATTTTTATATATAATACAATCGAACAGAGAACCTTCTTCTTTTTTGAAGTCGGTTAAAAAGATACATTTCTTAACATAAACTAGAGCTCTTAATTTGGTGAAATTATCACTCCCGATTGTAGATAGGTGTGGTTCTATCGTTTTTTGAGGTCCTATGCTTCGCAAGTTCATCTCTGTTGTCTAAGGCGAATGCCTTCATAAACTCTCCATAACTTTTTAAAACCCCATCGGCGTTGCGAGCGTCGTATAACTTAATCCAACCAACCTTTCTTATTGGCCGCACGTCAATTGTTTCAAAATTATTATTATTGACAGTTCATTGATAGATTTCGTAGTCTGCTCACTATTTAGTTCGATCGCGATCGTAATTAACGACCGTATTAACTTTTCTAATGTTATCTTATGGCGTTTGACACATATAGTTAAGAGATTTCAGGCCCTGATCCTCTAATCTCGCACTTCGACTTACAAAGTTCACCCGCAAACTTACGACCTGCGTTATGGATATTTCATTCACCTGCGTGCGAAGTTCCTTCGAAATGCGAATGGATTTATCCTCTTTATGAGGCGTATTGTTATAACGTAGGATCTACCGCTTTTTATTACTTTTTCCACTTAGATATTGTATTTTACAATGTTTTATATAATATTTTGTTTAGTGTACCCACGTTTTTTATAAGAAGCTAAAAATAAGGAAAGTACTTATTTAGTTTATTTCTTTTGACGGAAAAAGGGGGAACGAATCCTTGAATCATTTATTTTACTTTGCCTTGGGATTTTGTGTTGCAAATGTTTGTGCACCGAAAAAGAGCGCAAGCATTTGTTTCGTATCTGGGTGTTGTGGGACCATGGTCCTCGTAGTTCCTGGTTCTCTAGATACAGGGTATACTAGTTAGGGGTCAGGATCTATGTACAAGTATTAGTTCTTTGGTGAAAAAAATATATACGCACGGATACTCGGCATCCGTACATGGCTGACATTCCTCCTGCCCGAACAAAGCGTTTTGCGTCGACCTTTTGTGATGCGAACAACTAAGGGATGGAAAACCTTACCAGTGTCTTTGTTTCCCGATTCTTATAATCTAGGTGTGTCTCGAGTGAATCGGTATCTAGGCAAGCATGATCCATCGTCGACCGCGTCGTCACTTTCCATCAGGTGAGACAGGTCAAATGCTTGCCTATTCGGTAATTATAATAATAATTATAAAACTATTTAATTCAGACTTAGGTGAAATCCATATTTGGTTAATAAGGTACTTATAATTATGTTAGTAGATATAATTTGTAACATAAAATTATTAATTTAAACTTCATTACATAAATCTTATTATTAACTTCCATTCAAAAGTTATCAAAACTAACAATACTTATTACAGGAAAAAATAAAATGTCTACATAATATAATTAATTATATTATGTAGACATTTCATTTTATTTAATATAATTAATAAAAATTTGAAATTTTTTGAATTGTCGGTCTCCTTAGTTTAATTTTAATAAGTCACATTAAATCATAAAAATGTCAAAATAAAAATATAAAAATTAAATACAATTCAATTCATTCATGTCAAAATAATAATAGTAATAATAATATTCAAAAATGTCAAATAGAAGATAGAATATCAAAAATTTAAATTAAATCTATATATTACAATGACTCTACCACCGACCGTATCGACAAAAGGACCACCACCCAGAAGATACGGCAAGAAACTGACGTTTACCAACAGCTGATACAATAATTACAGTAAGTTCTGATCTAATGGTCTTTATGTTAAGTGCGCAACCAATTACAGGAAAATATATTTTTTTTATGATGTTACCTCAGTACTTTGGCATTTATAAACCGATTTAAAAAAATAATATTTGTGTTGGGTTCAGTATTATTTATAGCTACAATGTGGTCCCATATAAATTTCATTGATATTTGACCTTGGACATCGGAGATACATCAGAATTGAAGTTGGTTTTTTTTTGTTATAAATTGAATTATTTCTGTACACAAATGTTTGTCCTGTCGCGGGAATCGAACGCGCAGCCTCTATGGTGTATGACATTTGAGCCAACCATCACACCTCAGAGGCTGACTTTCATAAGTGCGTCTGTGAGGCCAAAATTGAACAAAGAACTTTTGAACATTGAACATATACAAAATAAGTAAATAGTTGTCGCTGCAACAGTCGTTTTAGTCATCGGAAATAAAAAATGATATTGGAATTAGGTATTTCCTCATATATTCAGTTCGTTAACCCCAGTTTTCATCTCCACTTTTCGCACACATAAACCAAGCTGCGAAACATTATAAAATGCGAAATCTCCGTCCTACATCTAACAGAGTGGTAATAAAGAGCACCGTCGGCGTCCGCCGTAATGGTGCGTTTAATACACCGCGCTTCATTTTACCGGTTTTAACCAGTTATAGCTGCTTCATAAACCGGGAAACTTAGTACAAAGTTTGACGAATATGTCATGGAAGTTTTATAGTTTGGTATATTTGTAATTTCTATTGTAACAAATTGAAATTAGATTCAATATGCGAAAACGTCTAAATGGTGTCTAGATGTATTTTAACTTTAGTAATTTAGTAATGTATCACTGTATGTTTTCCAAATAAAATAAAATAAATAAAATATTGAACAGTAGATACATATTATGCTAAAATAACTTATATAATAACTGTAATTTATTTATTTATTTAGAAGACCAACAGCATTATGATAAAATAATAGTGTTTATATTAAAAGGTTATACTAATACAGTCAATTTACTTTTTTTTTTACTATTTATAGGCTTGCGTTTGACCACTATCTCACCTGTTGTTAAGTGACGATGCGGTAGAAGATGTCGAATTAAAGGTCAACAACTTTGTTCACATAGCTTATGAGTAAGTATGGTGAGACAAAAAAGGGACAATATAGCTAAGTAAGTATAGCAAGGAAGATCTGTCATTGATGAATATAAAAGAAAATAATATAATAATAATATAGAAATGATATGATATATAATAATATAGAATATATTATGTTAACTTAACCTTGTAACTCAGATTTATGTATAAGCTGTAGACATCTTATAAATAAATAAAATAATAATAAATAATAATATAATAGCTAGGTAAATAGGTACCGATATAAATTGGAAGCTCTAGAGACGTTTTCTATCGATAAGTTGGTTTGTCTGCAAGGTTGTATATGTTTTTACTTATCGGATATTATATTGATTTCTATTGTGTACTCCACCAAACCGCATTGTTTCTCTATCCTTCCAAAGGTTGTCTGGAAGAAATCGCTCTAAGCCATATTTTGTCCCTATTATTACTTTTTTTGTATTGTGTGTTTATTTGGTGTGGATTTTTTTTTATTTAGTCATAAAATGGACTTATTTGACCATAAAGACTCTTTTGACCGTGTTGATTTAAACAAAATTATGTACCTAAAGTAGACTCACATTAAACAGAAGAGTTCAAGTCTACTTGAATAAATAAATAAATCACACTTTAAAAACATTATTCATCATTTTCCACCTCAGTTGACGGCAAAAGTAATTAATATTTCAAACAAGACATCAACCGCGACGCTCCGAATGGCGCCGTTTTGAAACAAACATCATAATTAATGTACTACGGCGTAGAACTTGCTACAGCTACGAATGCTATGCTACGCGCGTAGCCACGTCTACGGTGCTCTACAATTTGAGTCAAGTGGCGCCACCTTGTCTATTTTGAAGTGGCGTCACCTTGCGTGAATTTACTGAAACTTTTCGAGATGTGACCGTCATTCAAAATACCCTTTACCAGTTCTAAAAGAAAACTCTTGTGTTACCTTCACGCCGGAAGTGTTTGTTTAGTTACAGTGAAACACGATAGATGGAGCTTTATACAATTTGTATAACGATTAAAGCAGGCTAAGCATTTAAAAAATTACAGCTACGAGCACATTGTCTCTGTGTCGTTTACCAATGGGAGAGTTTTCTATACTTATATGCATACTTATAAAGCTTTAATTTGAATTCTTTTTTGTTAACTTTCTGAAGGCACTTATAAATATTGATTGACTCGACCAGTCTCTCTGAAATAACACATATAAAATATACCAAATGTTAATGAAAAAATTGGCCATATTAAACTGAGGCTTTCTGCCATCTTTTTCTTTATCTCTCGTGTGGGTGTATGGCCAACCCTGGTGTCGGAGTTTTGAGACCGCCCGAAGGCCTCCGACATGGCCTAATGGCTGTTGTCCTACGACAAAAATTGAGCCCGACGCGACGGTAACGTGCCCTCCGAGCGTGGTAACACTCAGATGTAAATACCACACAAACGGTCACCCATCCAAGTGGTGTCCATTACAAACGATCTGTTACAAACGACTAGGCAAGCTACACTACGAGCGGTACCATCTGCCCATGATACTCATTATATTCTGTGTGTTTCGTATTCAATAAAGCATTATTGTATTGTATGGTATTGTATATTCGTAAAGGTTACAAAACCATCAAAATTTACAAAAATACGAATCGAAACAAAATATTTTATGTTGTTTTGTCTGATTTCTTTTAGTGGATTGATAAACCAATTATCACGAATAACCGGTAGGTGAAGTAAATACGGCCCACAGCGTAAGAGTATATTCTATCAATTTACGTGTCGCCTCTGTGTCCCTTTCTTGAGTAGACAATCAAGAACGTAATAGCTCTATTGCCGCTGGAATATACAGCGTGTGGCAAAATTATGGGATCTTCAGGTTGGGTACATTTTACTTCGCGATGAGGAAATTTTGTAAAAATAAAGATTAAGAAAATTGATTTGTAAAACATGTGTGATACAGAGCATGCAGATCTTAAAATAGTGTGAGTGAGACAGAGAACGACATGTTTTGCCTGTATAGGCGTACAAATGGAGAGGCCGCTATCTTAGAAAAGAATATCATAGATTTATATTAAAAAACACATGCAAGTCATACAATTATTAAATCACAATATCTATAATTACTTAGTTAATACAAATTATTAGAATTATATGCATTTTAAATTAATTTGTACAAAATTCATTAACATTGTAATAACATTTTTATATGAGCCTGTTCAAACATCGGGAGCGTTTTTGAGAAAATAAAAACTGCATATTTTGATTTTTGAAAAGGAAGACTTTATTTCAACCCGACACTTTATTGAACTGACTGAACATAATTCGACAAGTCAGTTTGACAACACAAACATTCAATTTACTTTTTGGCGCTTCGCCGGCCGATGTGTGGTCTCTGCTCTAACATAACCTATCCTAGTCTTTGAGGCCGTTTGTGTTGTTGAAGTTTTCTGTCGAACTAATACTTGTCGAATTATGTTCAGTTCCGTCCCGTTATGAAAAAGGTATAGTCAGGCAGATATTTTTTTCACATAATAAAAACAACTTGGGCTTGATCGACCCCATTTTCCACCAGGAACGTTTCCCCAAAAGTAACCAATCAAATCGTAAGCTTTTGAGAAAATCTCAAAATCTTTCTTAAAAAAAGAGCTTAAAAGAGCTGGAAAAAGACATCCCCACAGAGTTTCTTGGTGCTATCTTCTCTAGCGCCCGCTAGAGAATCTTCTCTAGCACCAAGAAATTATATTAGAAGTATTTCCAAAGCATTGGTAGAGTCAGTTTTCGCATTTCTTTTCTGCATCCAACTTGAGTAGTTCTGACTTCAATGTTCTGACTTCAATTTGAGTAGGTATAGGAAAGAAATGGGTAAACATACTTACATTTTTTTTCAAAGTCATTTTAACTTAAGTTACGTGTGTTTATGACCTTTAAAAGTGCACTTTTGTACCAATTTAATAAATGATATTTGACTTTGACTTTTATCCCGGCCTACTAACCTACCCTAAAGATCTCAACATTTTGCCACACCCTGTATATGTATAGTTATGTCACAAGTATAGGATGTGTAATCAAAGGCCGATCGTACGTAATTGTTTTCGAAAGGGTAGGTAGAGTTCTATCAACATTGGCTATTGCAATCTTTTTCTAGTTTACTTTCTTTACATTTCTCGATAGCATTATTACCGCTGGGACAAGTGTACCTACAATATAGGTACAATATATACATACTATATAAATAATAATAATAATAGCTTCAACCATCATCTAAAGAGGCTCCAGCTATACGGTTGGATCAAGGTTCAGAGGCAGAAGGCAGTGCTCCTTGACACGGCACGAGGAGATTGCCAGGAGGTTCCTCACTCTGCAGCCCTAACCATCGGTAGGTATTACAGCCTCTGTGGTGTAGGGGTTGAGCAGGTTCGCTCAAATCTCATACACCACGGAGGTTGCGGGTTCGATTCCCGCGACGGGACAAATGTTTGTGGAAAAAAAAGCGCATGAATTTGTTTCGTGTCTGGGTGTTGTAGGACCATGGTCCTCCTATACTGGTTCCCTAGATACAGGGAACACTAGTTAGGGGCCAGGATCTACGTATGTGATTCACAGCGTAGCACTGCATTGCGCTCATTACCCCGAGATATCAGATAAGTCTCATATGTCCAGTAATTTCGCTGGCTACAATGCCCTTCAAATCGGAACACAGTAATGCTGCTCAAAACTGCTTGCTGGCAGAATAACTGGCAAAGCCGTGGCACTTACCCAGACGGCTTTCCGCATACGAGAGGCTTACCACAAGTAACATAATAAGTATCATAATCAAATCTATAATAGAAAAAGGCCCCAGGAAACAGGAAGAGTATTTATATCTCAGGCGATCGAAAGGCGGAGCGGGCGGAGGAATATGTAATTATAGCGTTAAGAGGGAAGCTTTTCAACTTATTTCCTTGTTTGTTGTTTCTAGTGGTGTTGTCGATTCTCACAATGTTTTGCTGAATAAGTGAGGTTAAATAGCTTTTATTACGTTTGTAATACGCATTTATACTGCTAGCTGTGCCCCGCGGTTTCACCTGCGTTTTCCCGGGATAAAAATTCCAGAACCTAATACAAAACATACCAAATTTCACCGAAAAAATTAAGATGATTTTTTTTATGTAACTGAATGACGAGACGAGCTGGTCGTTTGCCTGATGGTAAGCAATACGCCAGCCCATAACAATAACACCACCACCCAGAACTTTGTTTTGCAAAATCCTGCGCGGCACTACACTGCGCTCGTCACCCTGAGATAATTAGCTATTGAGTCTCATAATGCCCAGTAATTTCGCTGGCTACAATGCCCTTCAAACCGGAACACAGTAATGCTTGCGCACTACTGCTTGGCGGTTGAATAACTGGCAAAGCAGTGGTACCCACCCAGACGGCCTCTCGCATACGAGAAACCTACCACTAGTAGATTAACTGAATTTTAAAAGATTTTTCGTGATTGTGTTACAAACATCCATCCATCCAGCATCACAAACTTTAGCATTTAAAATAAGTAGTAGTATGACTAGCTACGCCACGTAGTTTCACCCGCGCAGAATTCGGTTTTATAGTTGCTTCCTCGGAAACTGTTAGTTTTTTCGGGATTAAAAATATTCTACGTTCTTTTCCAGGACCTATCCAAATTTGGTATGTCGGTTTAAAGAACATTTATTCTCTTTAAGAAATTACAATTTCGCTTATAAAGAGAACTTATTTAAGACTTATAAATTTAAAACAGTGAGCATGCATTAACTAGGTACTTAAGTCTAAGGAAACTTAAAACATAGGATTCAAGCAGTGCATTAATCATTTGTTCTTAACTATTATTATTACATGTTTCTATTATGTTTTTTTTAAACAAGTAGGTATAATCACTAAAATACTCTTTTTAGCGGTTCGACCGCTCATAGCACTATTTAAGTTTTTAGTTATATTTTTAAGCTATTGCATAGCTTCTATCGCGGGCCTTGAGCGTGGAGACCGAATCTAGAAATTCCGTAACGAAAATAACCTAACACCCCCCCACTCCGAATGCTATGCAATAGCTTTACCGCGGCAGTCTCCGAGTGCCACACGTCTTTTTTTTTATTTATCTTTCGTTATATTATTTGTATACAACAAGGTATTATCAATCAATCAATCATCAACACAATTAGCGGTTATTTAATTAGAGGGTATGTAGGTAACATACCAAATTTTTAAGTTATGGAGTGAAGTGGTTTCAAATACACAAAAAAGGTTTTCCCATTTACAATATTATTAGGACTAGTTGATACCCACCCGCGCTTAATTAGATTTATAGGTATTCCCTACAGAAGAATTCATTTTTTCGGGATACAGGTAACTTAGGGTGAAATCGGGTAGGCAATGGGTGGGCCATTCAATAATTCTAATAAAATGCTGGTCACAATAAAAAAGATAACAATTGGCCAAGAGATCGAATACATCGAGCGAAATCCCTGCTAATATTACAAATGTAAAAGTGTGTATGTCTGTTACCATTCAGCTCCAAAACAGCTTTACGGATTTTGATGGAAATTGGTATAATTTGGTTCTAGTACCATAAAAAAACAAACTCAGGAAATGGCTATAACTAAACCTAATTCTTCACGAGCGAAGTCTCCGGTACCAGCTAGTTAAACTTCAGTGTTGAAAGTCATTATAATTTTTCCCACCAACATCATATAAAAAATGTTTTCTATGTAATTCAGTGGTACAACGAACAAGTCATTCACCTGTTCGTAAGCAACATGCCTGCTTTCAACCACTCAGAACATTGTTATGCAAAATCCTCCGCGGCACTGCACTGAGCTCGACATAGCAAGTCTCATAAAGCCCAGTAATTTCGCTGGCTACAATGCCCTTTAAAACTAGAACACAGTAATTCCTGTGCACTACAGCTTGGTGGCAGGAAAACTCACAAAGCAGTAGTACTAATCAGCCCAGACGGCCTCCTGCATACGAGAGGCCATTCATGTTAAGATAATAATACTTACTATTAGCTTTTTACGTAAGTTTATTCGTACGTTTTCTTTTTAAGAGGACGACGAAAAAGAAAACAGAATTACAGTTGGTAATATAAAATTTCCTATAAGTACAATGGGCGGTCTTATCGCTAAGCAGCGATCTCTTCCAGACAACCATAGGGTAAGGAAAACAACATTTTTGTTGTTTTGCTATTGCATAATGTACTTATAAGAAATTATGTATTACCAACTGTATTTCTGTTTTCTTTTTCAAGTGCAATAAAGTGTCATCTATCTATCTCTATCTATCGTATCTTAGTTTGAGTTTGAATTGTATGATATATCATCATCATCATCATCAGCCCATCACGTTCTCACTGCTGAGAGTCTCTCCTCTCACAGAGAGAGTATAGTCCGTAATCCACGCTGGCCCACAGCGGGTTGGTAGATGTCACAGGTCCATCAACTTTCGTGATTAATTCTTGGACATGCCTGTTTCCTTACGACGCAACGGCGATGTTCACCGTTTTTAGAGCGAGTGTTAATAATCCGCTTATAACTTAAAAAAGGCAGTGGTGCGAGGATAGCGGCATTCGAACTCGGGTGCGTCCGATCAAAAGTCGCACGTGCTCCCACAGAGCCACACTCGCTCGTTGATAACTCGATTCTACACAAATATACATTTTATCAAACAAAACAAACAAAACCTTTAATATATCTTCGAAGTCCAAGGTCAAATATGGGAAATTTATTAGGGACTACTTAATTCGTAGCTATACTGCACCCAACGCAAATAGAATTTTCCAAATCGGTTCTTAAATGACGGAGTTCTGAGGTAACAAACAAAAAAAAATACAATCGAATAGAGAACCTTCTCCTTTTTTTGAAGTCAGTTTACAAGTTGGTATCGATTCTCACCAGCCACCATTACGTTTTGGCATACACGTCGGTAGGTGATACATGATAAGCAACCATGGGCTGGGCAGTGGCAGCCAATCACGTTCCACAAGTGTGTCGGTTTGTGCAAACGTTGCGTAACGCGTCGCGTGTCATGCTCATGACCCATGACTCATGAGTTAGGACTCATGGCTCACAAGTTACGACATTTTCTGTGCAGTCCGTTCAATTACAGTGTCACAAGAACCTGCACGATGACGTTAATTGACGTCGCCACTTTAAACGTCGCGGTGACGTTGAGACTTATCATAACTATAAATACAATACAATACACTATAACAACACTTATTGAACACCATAAAGAAATACGTATTCCTTTAAAAATTCCAGACTACCTTAGGATGGATAGCATATTATAATTGATTTAGTGGTCGTTGGTGCAGCAATATCAAGTTATAATACATTTTTCTAGTTAAACAATATACTAATATTCAATAAATAATATGTAAAATATTTGTACATATCATATAATAATTAATATCTAAATTAATGAAAGGTTTCTCGTATGCAAGATGTTGTCTGGGTGAATACCACCGCTTTGCCACTCATTCTGCCGCCAAGCAGAAGTGCGCAAGAATTCTGTGTTTCGGTTTGAAGGGCATTGTCGCTAATTAAATTATTTATTATTGGGCTATTCCTCAGAGAGGCGAGCGCATTGCTGTGCCGTGCAAGATTTGCAAAACAATGTTTTAAACGGTGCTGCAATTATTATGGGCAGGTATTGCTAACCATCAGCAGAGCGACCTTCGCGTCCGCCATTCAATTACATAAAAAATATATTGATAGAAATAATTAGTTTCAATCCAACTTTGGAACTTTGGTTGTGTTCATCAATATTCTTGTCGCATTACATAATCATGTTTTTGTTATTTCTCTAAAAAATATTAAGTCCTTGAAGACGGTAACAAGCAAATCAATGTTGATTAAAAATTAATCTAAAGACCACGTTTTTATGCTCCCGTAATCCCTTACGCGCATTTCGCACGTGTTTCATTGATAAATATGCATTTTATGAATTAAATCAAGGTCAAAAAACGCGCGAGTGGTTATGGATTTAGAATGCATTGTCATCGAGGTGTGAGCTATCATGAAAGTGTCAACCGGATAGTTTACTGGGAAGTGCTCGAAATTTGAGTTGCAAGATTCCACCAGGAACGACAGACAGACAGACAAAGAAGAAAGGGACTTAATAAAAACGTGGTAAAAACCGTTCGGTTCATGATACGAAACGAAGCAAATTAACCACATGTTTACGTGTTTCAGCATAATGGAGGAAGCGTAACCACATCGCAGATCTAATGAGGTATTTACGGGACCGACTTAATGTTTATGCATATCTAAGTATATCTAAGTTAAAGCACAGAATACTAAGGGACAGAAGCATCACTCCGCAAAGAAATTTAAACAAATAGTGACTCTTGCTATGACGCAATAATATTCAAATCAGCTCGCGTAGAGCTGCATACCTACCAGTCATATTAACCTATAGAGCGCCTCTCTTTCTACCGCATAGCTCTTACCTCTTCTGACGCGGCACGTGTAACGACGCGCGACCCGCCGTCGGTGTCCGGCTATGTACTTGTAGCTTCGTACCTACAGTGCGGAGTGCGCTAGGCCTGGTTAAAGGTACAATCAAATGCCTAGACAGTGTTTTACTGTGGGACCAAGGTCTCCGTAATTCACTATTCCTCCTCCGCATCTTCAAAATCCTTATTAAGGACCAGTATAACGAGTTTCCTAATAAAGTAACGTTTGTAAAAGTAAAGCTTGCCTACGGAATGAATTATGGAGCTTGTCGACGACCAAATTAGATTTCCGAAACTGTTACCAGAAACCAGACTATCCTCCCACTATATTGCGGGCCGATTCAAAACCTCACGATAACTCGTTGTCGATCGATTCTGTTTCATATGCAAAATATTTCACACAAAACAAATTCCGTAAATGCAACATGTAAGCGACACTGATAACCGAAACCGTATTAAACTTTCGAGGCGGAATAGCTCGAAAAGGAACAACACATTCAAAACGGGATCGAGAGTAGTCGAATCGATTCGGTATTCGTTATCGTGAGGTTCTAAATTGGGAAGCTGGTTTTAGTACCTAATTGCCGAATACAATTTTGGATTCACGAATTCACATCATGGCGTCTATATAACATGCGCCATATCGTACCATATCTTTTTTTATGTAACTGATCGACGAGACGAGCAAGTCGTTCGCTTGATGGTAAGCGCCACGCCTGCCCCTAAAAATTGCAGTGCCACCCAGAACTTTTCATACCATAAAAAGCACTGCGTAGCACTGCATTGCGCTCATCACCCTAAGACATCAGATATGAAGTCTCACATGCCCAGTAATTTCGCTGGCTAAAATGCCCTTCAAACCGGAACACAGCAATGCCTGCGTACCACTGCTTGGCATCAGCATAACTGGCAAAGCTGTGGTACTTACCCAGACGGCCTCCCGCATACGGGAGACATACAACGAGTACATTTTTACGTTTGGTTCATCATTTTACAATTTACGAAGTAACAAATACGAAAAACCGACTTCAATGTGTCTTCGAAGTCCAAGGTCAATTATCGATGAAATTTATATTGGACCAGCTCGTAGCTACACTGAACTGTACGTAATATATATATAATAAATAAATAAATAAAAAACAAAAATAATATAAAAAATGATTATACATAAAATTTATTTATTATTTTATATGATTATTTATTATATATATAAATAATCATATAAAATAATAAATAAATTTACTAATAAAAATAATAAAAAAATAATAAACTAACTACTACTAATAATAATAATATTGAATATATACACAGCGGATCATAGAACCGCCTCCTTTCTTGAAGTCGGTAAAAAGCTACCTTAATAAACTACATTCTACATAACAAATATGTATCTCTATCTTGTGAGCATTATGAGCCTTCTTTTTGACAAGAATTTGTTTAACTTGGGACATAGCTCCGAGCTTTGAGTATTTGCATGAATACGCCATCGGAATAGAAAGAGTTCAGAGAAAACAAATAGGAAAATTGACTCGCAATCAAAAGCACAATTTGAAGGGCACTAGGTATATCAAAAGAAATTACTGAGCATTATGACATTAAGAGCCATTGTATCAGGGTGACGAGCGCAGTGCAGTGCCACGCAAGATTTTGCAAAACAAAGTTCAGGGTAGCGCTGCAACTGTTTCGCCCGAAAACCGTTTTATTACTAGCTTTTATTTAACTTGCAATGTTTGGGGTAAATCTTGAAAGTTGAATCAGAACCGCTTCCTCTTATCCTACAGAGTTGAAATGTTGCATAATTGTCAAAGTCCGATGATAATGCAATATTATGGTGACAGTCAGCTGATTTGTTGAGCAGTTAGTGTTTGGGCTCATTTTATTCTGCCCGCGGTTCCGATGAAGAATGTGTTAAAAGCTTTATCTGAGGTTAAAAGCTTGTCTTGAAAAAGATATTTTTCAAAATAAGTCTTGTATTTCGTTTCTATTCGTCGTAAATTTATTTAGATTTTATATTTCATCATGTTTCAATTCTATTTAATCGACGATTTATTTATATCATTACGTCGAAGTTATAAGATAGCAGACGAACAAACTTCGAAGGCAATCTAAGTCTTCAGAAACCTTATTTGTAATGTGTGATACGTATATTTGTTTAATGTGTTTTGAAGCCTCGTTTAAAATGTCACGCCGCCTCCCTCCAATTAGAATAGGAGGCCGTGGGGGTGCGAATAAATATGCACGTCGGGCTATTTAACTTAGTCAAGTAACCATGGCTTCGTTTAATCCGTTTTTGCTATATATAGGTAGGTACTGTGAAAGATAACTTTTGAATGTTAATTGATTTGAGACCCTAACACCCCGGTCTGTAAGAAATTTTTTCAAATAATGATTTATAGTAATTAAATTAATAGATAATGCGTCAAAATCTCTTGTAAAAGAACTTGTAGTTCGATTTATGTGTGTCCGACTTCTCTTAAATTATAATTCCGAAATCCTGGTGCCCGATTTCTCGTATGCGAGAGGCCGTCTGGGTAGGTACAACCGCTTTGCCAATTATTCTGCCGCCAAGCAGAAGTGCGCAAGCATTACTGTGTTACTGTGTGTGTGTGTGTGTGTTAAGTCTCATAATGCCCAGTAATTTCGCTGGCTACAATGCCTTCAAACTGGAACACAGTAATGCTTGCGCACTACTGCTTAGCGGCTGAGTAACTGGCAAAGCGGTGGTACCCACCCAGGTGGCCTCTCGCTTACACCACCAGTAAAAAATACCTACCACCAGTTTACGAAGGACGGCGACTTTTTGTATTAACTTAAAGTTAAGTTTATGTTAACATTTACAGAAGGACGTAGAAAAGTTTCCAGCGAAGGCAAAACCAAATTAATTTTATGCGACAAGGTTAAAAGTTTTCAGACATGTTCAATTTACTGAACAATGTAACTTTTGAAAAGGGATGTCACAATAATCCGACAAATGAAATCAATATTTGCTTAAACATTTTTGTCATACCTACTTGGGTTTCGGAAAAGATAATATTTTCGAGCATAAATTCGAATGAAATTCACGAACGGAAGGATTACAAACGTAACGTTACAACACATCTGTAAAAAGTTAACATTTCGATTTAGAATCTTATTGGATTTTTCGAAAACGCCGTAACCTTATTTCAAATGCACAATTTACCTTTTACTTTCAAATACACAAATCGGAGTAGGATGAGATTTACATGATAAACAATGTGTTCCAGCTAACTTTGAACAAGGTCATACAAGGTCAAAATTGATCAACAAACATTTTTAAATAGGCGGGATGTTTTTTTTTACGTAACTGAATGACGAGACTAGCTGGTCGTTTTCCTGATGATAAGCAATACGCCAGCCCATAACAAAAACAGCACCACCCGGAACTTTGTTTTGCAAAATCCTGCGTGGCGCTGTACTGTGCTCGTCACCCTGAGACAATTAGCTGTTGAGTCTCATAATTGAAGGTTAAACAAACTTACCAAGTGAAGTTTGACCGTAATTATATAAGCCGTTGCATCCGAAGAGATTTATATAATTTATTCACCAGGTAGTCCACTCCTTGAGCTACTGGGCATCGCACAATTTTAGAGCTATCAAAAATAAAAAGCACAAAATGATTTATTTACAACTCCCGGCGCAGAGGGCGCCACTAAGCTCTGTCACCTCATTTATTTTAGAGAACAAATTTCGCAAAATCTTAAGGCTACAAAACAAGTAAACTACTAGTAGGTACTAAGTATTTGTAAGGGTTTGTGACAACAAATTAGGGCACGGGTGGGTTATTAGTATAAATCTCTTCGGATGCAACGGCTTATATAATTACGGTCAAACTTCACTTGGTAAGTTTGTTTAACCTTCAATTATACTTCGCCGTTGCATCCTCGAGATTTATATAATTTATTCACCAGGTAGATGTTTAGAGCTTTTGCGAAATTTTCATGTTCCTCAGAGTAAAAAATATTTATATCGGCGACACGTATATGTAATATTTTAATAACAATTGTATAATATAAATAACAATTGTATTATATAAATAACAATTGTATAATATAAATAACAATTTTATAATATAAATTATGATTTAACATAATTTAGTTAGAATTATACACTGCTTTAGCAAAATAGTACTCCCGTCAAATGGAGAGGTTGGTTATAGAATTTGGCTGTTATTAAGCTGTTGTCATATTATCCGGCACCTTATTTGATAAGGTCAATAGAAAACTCCATAAGTAAGCTGCTAATGTTTATGCATCACAAGTAGTTCCTGTGTGCAGAGAAAATCGCAGTGTTTATTGAACAGTCACATTATCCTTTTGATCTATTTACCTTCTAACAAGATGCTCGTATTATGTATAAGGTTTTCTTTTCATGACAAAAAAGTTCAAACTTCGCCTCTGATCGAAAGTAAAGGCAACAAACGCCTTACGACTTATATACATCTATGACTATGACATAAGTTACTGTTCCCGGCAAATTTATAGTCTATTTAGAAATTAATGCGTGATCGACGCCAACATTTTAATCACATCTTTGATTACGATTACATACATTCTATATAAAGGATAGTGATTGATCTCATCGTCCAGTTGACAATACTAGTGAAACTGCCATTTATTTTGTTGTAATTTTGTATAGTCATCGTTGGGAATATATTTGAAACAAAATTTAGAATAATTTTGATTGTTTCTGGTTGAAGTGCAAAGGCTAACCTAATTCCTGAAATGATATGTATAAAATAGTATTGGTTTCTAACATGCCAAAAACTGAACCAGGGATACTATGGTTGATTGTTCTAGTAAAGAATGACTATGGCATGAGTTACTCGTTGTTAATATTATTCGTCAATTTTTAAAATGGGCAAAATAATAAATGGCTATTTTGTTTTTTCTTATTATCACACGTGATACTCCGCCCAGTTAAAAGAAGCCTCAGGGAAAGTTTCCAGCACATACGAGTAACGTCCGTTACTTATTATATATGACACATTAAAATTTTGTTATTACCAAATTACGTGTTATTACTAAGACAACATTTACCATTTTACAGTAATAATTTATGTTTGAATTCTTTAACTGTTTTTTATATGTATATTATTATTATTATTATCATTATTCCTTTTTGGTTATTCATTTATTAACTATGACCCGAATATATAATAGACATTTTGCGTTGTCTAATTCTAATGTGGCTAACCATCTATGGACTTGAATGAATTGAGCCCAAATCAAGAATTTGTAACTCTGATTTGGAACAAGCTGACATACTTTATTCCTGAGTAAGTATACTACCGGTTTGAAGAGCTTAGAAAAGATGATTGGCACTGACGGCTGAGCAATCCATTTGACATTGACATTCGAATATCTGAACCTCAAATTTTAATCACAGATTCTTAACTGCCATATTTTTATTAGGCATTAACGCATAATTAACAAAATGCTCACATTAAGTTTTTTGAAAAAACAAAGTACGGTCACTGAGACTTGATCCCGCATGCAAACATTAATTAGAAGGGAAGGGTTCTTCCCAATTAAACTACAGTGATCACAAAGTCGAGTTCGGAATTTATTTAAAAATATTACCTATTTTCATATTAGTCATTTTGACGTCTTAGGGCTAACCTGTACGTTGTCTATCAAACAACAGAGTTTTTTTAGATAGAAATGATCAGGTAAATCATTGCATGGTACTTATCACAACAGCTGCAGCAATTGGACGATTTGATTGGTTCTATTTCTAAATTTATATCTATTAGTTTTGAATCAGATAAGTTTTGCATTGTGTATATTGTGCATATGGGTATTATTAGATCGTATATTATATCGTGAAAAAACTGGTTTCGGTAATGATATTTTATAAGCATTTTACACCACAGTTCAACTGTACTGATAGATAAAGGGGTCTTTCGAAATTGATTTCCATTTTTGGAAAAATCTCTAACGAGTTTTGGATTGTAGCGTAGACTGTGACCTCCATGAATCCTGGTAACGACGCCGGTGCAGTCCGCGTTGTAATATAGGATACTCCGGTGTATTCCGATACCCTTGGCTACTTTGCTTGTTTGGTTTTCTGGCTGACCAACGATTAACTTCGACATCAAAGCATTCATCATTTTAGCCTTCTTAACCTGAAGGCTACATTTCTAAACCGATTCACAAGCCTCAATATTATAACTGCAAGGTTTTTTGTTTTTTGTTTTTTAAGAAAATAATTTGTTTAGCGTAATATATGTAAAATTCGGTTCCTTCGATTTATTGTGTTTGCAAGGCGTAGACCTAATATAATAAATTGATCAAATTTTTGAGCTTTTCCATATCCTTCCTAATATGATAGGATGAGCGACGAAATCTGACACATAGGTTTATGTGTTCTCTAGCTGGCGCTGGTTTTTAATTGAAGAGTCAACTTAGATGGTTTTATACCCTTTAACTGAAAATTTATACAAGAACATTTTCAGTAAAAGCCTTTTTCAGGTCTTTATTTATGTTACTATATAGGATAGATACGCCCCCAACGTTTAGAGATCCTCCTCAATCTTCGATCCAAAAACTTCTTGTTAATCTTTCGTCACCTAACAGTAGGCTGCATAAAGCTTAATATAATTTGCATCAGGAACGTTCGTGGTCTACTGGTTAAAGTAGCTTGATCGAGAAGAAGCCACCGCAGAACGCGGTGACGTCACCATAAGTAACTAGTATGCCACTGGAATCTACTCATTGTGAATATTAACTTGTTGTAAGTTCAGTGGAGTGAACATTATATGCATACGTTAAAACCTGCTATTTTTACGGCTGGACAGTTTTTTTTCCATAGTGGGTGTATACTGGGCCTCTGCTGCTGTGGGCGTCTCATGAACGTCATAATCGTGTTAGGACTCCTAACTGCATGACTACGACCAAATCGTACCGCTAAAAATGCACCACTATGATCGCATCATAGTTCCAAGGTATACAATTTGTTGTAGGTATTAGGTTATAAGAAACGCGTCAAATGTGGGCGTCGCATGAACCCCGAAGTCATGACAGTGTTATGACTCTTAACTGCTTGACTACGACGAAGTCTTAATGCTTAAATATACATATCTGAGACAATGTGAAATATCAAAAGATGAAAAAATTGAATTAGGTATATTTAGAACTAAAAATATGCATGACTATGATCGCATCATAGTTCCAAGGCACTCAATTTTATGTTGTGCACGTCTATGATCGCGTCATAGTTCTAAGGCACTCAATTTGATGTGTATATGACTATGATCGCATCATAGTTCCAAGGCACTCGATTTGTTGCATTAGGCTATAAAATATATCAAATGTAGCTGGACGAAAACAAGATAACGCAAAAGTCATGACCATGTTATAACTCTTAATTTCTTGACTACGACGAAGTCGTAACTCTTAAAATATGCACGATTATGAGCGCATCATTGTTTCAAGGCACTTAATTACATGTTGTGCACGTCTATGATTGCTTCATAGTTCCAAGGCACTCAATATGATCTGTGAACGACTATGATCGCGTCATAGTTCCAAGGTACTCAATTTTAGCATTAGGCAATAAAAAAATATCATGTACGGGCGTGACATGAAGGAAAGGCAACGCAAAATTCATGAACGTGTTATGACTCCATGACTACGACTAAGTCATGGCTGTGTACGACTATGACCATATCTCAATTCCAAGGCACTCAAATTATTGCATTAGGCTATGAAAATAGATCAAATGTGACCGTTGCAAAAAGAAAGGCAACGAAAATGTTATGACCGTATGACTCTAACTCCTTGACTACGAACAAGTCGTGGCGCTAAAAATGACCGTGTACGACTATGACCGCATCATAGTTCCAAGGCACTCAATTTTTGTATAGGACTTTAAAAAAGCATTATAACACACCTCGATGTGATGCATTCATGATATTGTCTTAGCAGAATATCTATTTTTAAGTGCTGAAGTTACATATTTAGTCGCATAAAAATTTATAACCGAGGGTAGTTGTAAAATTATTCAGTCTGGTTACTAAACCCAGTAAATTTATTACTTAGTCAGTATTTTATTATACATATTTTTTAAAGATGTAGTTATTTTTTTTTTTTTTTTCTCTTTTATCAAATTTATAAGAATGCATAGGGTATTTTTTATTATGCCCTTATTCAATAATTAATCCTTCCAGAGTACTACACAGTTTCCTTCGTAACGAAAATAGAAATACAGATTCAACAAATAAACAACTGCATCGTTAAGTAGGTAACATAACCTACATTGGAGTGAAATGCTATTTCTTGATTAACATTAAACATGCAGATCGGAAGTCAAGACGGAAAGATAGGTAAGTTCTCACCCTGATGGCTGCTATTGGAACTTTCATACGTATATAAATGTTTCACGAGTTTTATTTCGTGTCTTTCATACCTTTATTATGGTCTTGAGATCGAGACTCCTCACGATTTCTTATTCACATAGCACTTAAACTGAAATTAATTGTTAAATAGACGATAAAAACACTAATAATTTAATAAAGAAAGAATATTAAAGAATTTAGATGCTACGATGCCCGCACACAAAAAGCGAATGAGGTGACAGAGCTTAGTGGCGCCCTTTGCGCCGGGAGTTGTAAATAAATCATTTTGTGCTTTTTATTTTTGATAGCTCTAAAATTGTGCGATGCCCAGTAGCTCAAGGAGTGGACTACCTGGTGAATAAATTATATAAATCTCGAGGATGCAACGGCGAAGTATAATGCCACAATGCTCTTCAAGGCGGAACACAGGAATGCTTGCGCACTACTGCTTGGCGGCTGAATAACTGGCAAAGTGGTGGTATCCACCCAGACGGCCTGTCGCATACGAGAAACCTACCACCAGGTATTTGACTTTGTGTAGGTATAACATAAATGAACATAAATTATATTACCTATTTTGCATTTTTTGTTAGCATCGAGTTCACGGGTCCACACAGGGATTTTGTGACTTACTAGCTGCTTCACCCGCGGTCCCCCGGGTTAAAAAGTGGCCTATGTCCTTTTCCAGCACTTAAAGAACCTACATACTAAATTTCATCAAAATCCGTTAAGCAGTTTTGGCGTGATCTAACAAACATTTATCCATCCATCACCTCACAAATTTTTGCGTTTATAATTTAAGTAGGGAGGACTGTATTGAAAGATAAAAACATTGAGGAAAAGAGAGTAAAGGAAAGACTGCGAATAAAAAGAGAAAAATGCTATTATTTTCCTTTACAACTGACTACAATCGACGAACAATTGAAAAACATCGAAGATCTAGTAAAAAGTCGACGACATTAATCTTAATACGATCGCGCTCGGTCGTAGAGAAGAGAACAAAATAGGAAGTGGAAACATTCCAAGGACAAAACAGTATGGATCAAAATATCTACAGGTATTATTACTATAGGTATCTACGTATCTTCTGCGTAGTGGTTCTTTTTCCGATACGGTGGTAGAGTCATTGTAATAATTGACGTTCAGAAGTGCGTCTGGGATGACAAAATTGAATAAAGAACTTTTGAAATTTGTAGTTTGAAATATACGAGACTATACCGTTAGTACGAGAATTACATCTATAGAAGACAAAGATGCATGGAACATTCCGCTTTTGTCAAGTACCCAACTGGCATATAAGAAACATAAGATTTTCAAAAACCAACAAAATATTGTAACAAATGTTCTAAAATGCCGTCTGCCGTCTCTCTCTAGATCTATGTGCTGCATCTTAGGCCACATCATAGCTTCATATCACGCGAGATAGTGGCCAAACATAGATCTATCAAGCGTAAAAAAATAATTATAAATGTATTTTCTTTCTTTCTTTCTTTACTTAACTATTAATTTGGTAACTTAAATACTTTAGAAGTATGAAGCTTTGAAATGTACATTACTTATTTAACGTCGCTTTTTTCTAGAATGTCCGTACGACGCGGAATACGTGAGGTCTTGCATGAACCAGAGCCGGAACTATAGGGAAGATAAAAAATTGGATGAATGGATAGATGGATGGATTTGTTACTCTTAAAACTACTAAATGGATTTTGAAGACATTTGGTATGTGCCAAATGTCTTCAAAATCCCTGCGGTCCTGGAACATAGGCTACTTTTAACGTTTGTAAGGGTGGATGGATGGATGTTTGTTATGTAACCCTAATCTAATGTATGGCTAATGTCAAAGTGGTGCCTACGATCCACCTTCATATCCTTGAGTTATTATGCGTGAAAATGACGTAATACTTTTAAAGAAAATGTAGTACAGAGTATTTCCTCCTTCTTATTATGCGTGACTAACCCATGATGACTATAATGCACAGAGGCTGCGAGTTTGACTTGACCTTTGTAAGATTTCCCTTTTTTTTAACGGGCGAATGCCTTTATTGCTAAACACAACTCTACATTCTACTTACTAAAACTAAACTAACTACTTACAAGGAGAAGCAATTGGACAACCCATAGACCATTAAAAGCCTATAGATAGCTCAAATGCTCCAACCCACTATCAGTTGGCAGCATACCCAAGATGCTGGCAGTATTGCCCCGTTGGATTGCAATGCATATTTCCGCCGCTTGAGCTGCTCGGCCGAATTAGCCGCCGCGCCAGTCTTATTCTTCGTCTCCGGAAGATGTGACGGCGCCATAGTATCGACGTAAGTAGCGTCCCACACTAGAGGCCGCCCCAACTCCCAGGGGATCAGGGTCATACCGTCAGGCCTTTTACCATCGTCACGCATTAGACCATTCGGTTCGAGAATGGCTGCAATATTAACGCTGGTAAAAGCCCGACGGATGATATCGTTAAGACTGGCGTGACGCGAAACTCGACCGGCACTTTTTTTTCACACACACAGATTTCCCTGGTTGCTAACGTAATATACGACCTCGTATCAACATATTTAATCATCATCATCATCAGCCCATCACGTTCCCACTGCTGGGACACGGGCCTTCTCTCATAGAGAGAGAATGGGCATCCACCACGCTGGCCCAGTGCGGGTTGGTGGATGTCACATGTCCTTGACTTTTTGTGAAAAATTCTTGAACATGCCGGTTTCCTCACCGTTTTTAGAGCGAGTGTTAAATCCGCACATAACTTAAGAAAGTCAGTGGTGCGGGGTCAGCGGGATTCGAACTCGGGTACGTCTGATCGAAAGTCGCACGAGTTCCCACTGAGCCACACTCGCTCTTCAACATATTTATTAATGACGAATAGAGATGATTAAAAAAACAGTTTTAATGACGAAATTAGCTGCTCCCCGCGGTTTCAACCGCTGTTTTCCTGAATAATAAGTAGCCTATGTCCTTTTCGAGGACTTAAAGAACCTACGTACCAAATTTAATCAAAATGCGTTTGCTGGTTTTTGCATGATTAAGTAACAAATATCCATCCATCAACAACTATCGATCTATCCATCCATCCATCTATCCTCACAAACTTTCGCATTTATAATATTAGTAGTATTACTATGACACAACCATTTTTAGAATACAAAAAAGTATAGAGCCTTTAACACAAAGTAATTAACCGACTTCAAAAGGAGGAGGTTTACAATTCGACGGTATGTTTTTTTTTTATTTTTTTTCTGTGTGTTTGTTACGCGATTACTCCGCCAATTATGCATTGATTTCGATGATTCTTTTTTTGATTGGTAGGTAATACTTCAAAGGTGGTCCCATATAAATGTTATCGAAATTCATTCAGTAGTTTTTGAAAAAAATAGCAAAAACAAAAAAATATAAGTTATATCTTCAAGTCGGTTCTTGTTTTTTCGTAACCAACTTTCTAAAGGTGGAGGTTTGTATTCGACTGCTTCACCTGCTTCACCCAGGGTTGACTTCCGGTGAGGGAACTCCTCAACGGTGAATAGTACAGACACAACATTTCGTAAATGGATTTAACCATAATAGCCTGTTCTAAATTCCATCATGACATGGCAGATACACCCAGGATTGACTTCCGGCGAGGGAACTCCTCAACAGAGAATAGGACAGACATGAATTTTTTTCGTACATGCATTTAATTGTGATAGCCCGTTTTAAACTTCGTCATGATGTGGCTTCTAGATCATAAAAGCTTGTCTTTATAAACTTTTTGAATTAATTTAATTAAAACTTGTTTTTCACTAAAAAGGGTAAAATAAATTATTTTTCAAAAAAAACTAAACCGAAAGTCGGTGCCAGCCAAGTCTAAAAGGTAGTAGATAGATACTACCTACAAGTAGTACTTACTATATACATATTTATCTGCTACCTATTAGACTTGGCTGGCACCGACTTCAAATATATGAGTGGGTAGCGCTTATGATAATTATATTAATTTATTTTTTACTTTTGAGTGCCATTTGTGGTTTTGAAGTCGGTTTAGTTTTTTTTTAAAAATAATTTATTTTCAAGGCCGAGAACTAACAAATTTTAGTTCTCTAGACGACATGACGTATGCAGCAGATAGTCTTTTTTTATTTATACGCATATGGCACTTTGGCAATATTTTTTTTTATGTTACTGAATGACGAGACCAGCTAGTCGTTTGCATGATGGTAAGCAATACGCCAGCCCATAACAATAACAGCACCACCCAGAACTTTGTTTTGCAAAATCCTACGCGGCGCTTAATTTTACAGTAAAAAAAAAACAAAAAAAAAAAAATATTGATGTATCTACGACGTCCTAGGTCGAATATCCATGAAATTTATACGGGACCACCTTGAAACTATATTGAACCCAACGCAAATCGGTTTATAAATGACGGAGTTCTGACGTAAAAAAATACAATCAAATTAAGAACCTCCTCCTTTTTTAAACACGTATATGTTACCAAAATTTCATCCAACAAATAAAGTAATTTCATTTGATATCATTGCTATGGAATTGCATTGCCACATGCCGGCGGCAAGCTGGTGAAGTTAAATTCAATATCGTAACCAGCGCAGCAACGGCAGATTAAACATATCAAGTTTCAGGGTGACGAGCGCAGTGCAGTGCCACGCAACAAAGTTCTCGGTGGCGCAACTGATATGAGCAGGCGTAGTACTTACAGTCATGACCTGCAAGTCTCGTCACTTAATTTAAAAAAAATATATCATGCAGTCCCTTGTGGCACTATTAATATATTGAAATCGGCGGCATACGCGTTATCGTGAACAATACGCACTCGCGATAACAATAGGTAAAATTTTCAGAATTCGATATTTCGGGATTAGGAAATTCAACATTTTAGGATTCCACATTTCGGGAATTCAACATTGTTCTAAGAGCGGTTTCGCACTGCATCCGATCCGAATCCGATCCAAATCTATTATCAAAGATTGATCCAGAAATCGGATGACGGAACTCGGATCTCGTGCGTAACCTTTCGTAGAAGTAGCACTGTGGATGCTTCGGACAGCTTTTTTTGGATTCAGATCGGACATAGAGGGAAACCTTTGCAAAGGGTTGGTTTTGACGAGTATTCTGAAATTCGAACAACAGACTCACGTTCTGTCCAACATCCATCGGCGCCAGCAGGGGGAGCTCCCGTCGCCTCGGCTTCCTCCAAATCAGTACAAGCACAGCCATTAAGAGGACCGTGCCGGCGCCTCCCATTGCACCCAAAGCTGCGCTCCAAGCGTTCCCATGCTCCCAGGAGTCGCTGGGAGCAATGCGAGCTTGTGGCGGGAGTACTTCTAAAAAGAATGGAATATTTTAAGAAAACCTGCAGAGGAATCGTCCAACTCGAACACCGATGCCAATCGCTTTCAAACATGTCTTGCGATCGGTATTTGTCTGTGGAATTGTTGAACTTTCCTAATCAGAGTCCGCGTCCCAATCCTTTTTGCTAAAAACTATCGATATTGTAGTTTGAAAGATGCTGACGCTTTCCAAATTTGAAATTGAAAGCGATCGGTACGTTGTTCGAGTTCGAGTATCCCCTGCTGATTACAGTTGCCGTGATATGTTTCGACAACGATCGGATGTCGGTGAAGACAAACGTTCCAAAACAAGTAAAACGTCGAAAAAATCAATTAAAAAGCCAACTTCAAGATTATACCTATATTTTTGTTGATTTATTCAAAAAAGTGCTGAATCCGTTTTATTATCATAACCTAAGTGCTGAATCAATTTCGATAAAATTTACATGGGACCAACTCTGAAGTATTGACCTATCAAATAAAAAAAAATCATCTACATTAATTCATAATTGGTTGAGTAATCACGTAACAAACATCCAAAAAAGGAATTAAAAAACATACAGACAAACTCGTCCTTTTTGAATTCGCTAAAAATTGCAAATCATGATGTTCATTTGTCATATGTGAAAAAGCCTTTCTTTTTATCTATACTTTATTTTCTTTATATCTATATAAAATATATAAATTATATATAATTTATGGCGTGGTAGCCCATACTCTATGAAAGAAGGCCCGTGTCCCAGTAGTGGGAACGTGATGGGCTGATGATGATGATATAGTTTATCGCAGTTATGACTGCAGCTTTTCTGACAGAGGAGGTATACATTTGCATCATGCGCGCGTCTTCAATCAAGTAGGATCACTTATATAACTTTGTTATTCATATTTTCTTATTCTTAGAACACAGTTTTCCTACATTAAATTACCTGGATTTACGGCGTATCTAGTCGCTTCTGCATCCTCATCTTTGACGCGGTAGTTTATTGACGGAATAGTTACATGAGCCCATCTTCAATCAAATAGGATTATCTATTTCTTTATTCGTAGAATACATTTTTGTTAAACAAAATTACCTGAATGTACCGCGTGAGTAGTCGTTTCTGCGTACTCATCTTTGAAGCGGCCCCGTGGCGTCGCGGGCCACTGCGCCTCTGCCCACGGCTTATCTGCGAGATAACAGAATTACCGACGTACAATGGCGTTACATCGATCCGATACGCGAATAGCGTCAACTTGCTGTGGATAACTTATGAATATAATGGTGAGAACTAATGTTATTGACCCTTGCGTGAATTCGAGGTTAGTATGGGTTAACTTGTTTTCTGTAAATTAACAATGAAAATTACCTTATCCGTCGATTAATCACGTTTTACTACGCTCAAGTGGGCCTTATAAAAACAAAGCTCTATTACTTCACTTTTTTTCATAATGAATTTCCTTAATTAAGACACGTCATTTAACATTACGATCTAGCCTAATAAGGTATTTAAGAGAATCTCTAACTCGACGCATTTCTTTTTGACATATGCCTTCCAGAGGAGCTTTGCGTCAAGAGTCATGCCTAAAAACTTGGCTGAATTTTCGTATGATATCAACTTGTTATTGATGACACCGGATGATAATTTGGCTTCTTCTTCGTGAAATCTACGTGAATAGATTTCGACCGTTAAGTTTGATTCAACAAAGCATACTATAAGACATAATATAAGAGTTTAGCGAAGAATCGTAAAAAGCAGTATTTCAACAACCCTTTCCTAATAGCTGGTCCAGAATTCAGAGCACTCTTAAAAAAGGGACGAACAACTTTTTTAATTAAAATAAATCTACAGCAGCCAAGAGGTATCTGTATTTTTACTCTGCGGTTTTTATCGTGGTAAGTAAGTTTAGGGACATGAGTTAAGCCTTTCTACGTACAAGCTTATACAAAATATTCAATTCTTAGAAGTTGTTCTATTTCTATACATATTTTTGCGGAAACACAATGAAAATGTCCTAATTTATTTGTTCATTTGAATAAACTCTATAACCATTAATAACTCTAATCTAAAATAAACTCTAGTGGAAAATATCGACAGAGTCACTTAGACCCGCCAATGCCCTCAAACTTTTTAAACCCACAATAATTTAATTTTTAATTTTTGCTCATAGACATTATTTTTAGCATTGGGTGCGTTCTACCACAGTATTAGTACTACGGTCTAAGTAAAACACCCCCTTGGTAATTTTTTTCATTTCGGTCGTAGCAAGTCATTTAGCTTCATCTTATGTTATAAGATCACCGTTAATGTCAGTATTGTAACTGAATGACGAGACGAGCTAACAATATAAGATAACAATAACAGCACCACACAGAACTTAAATCTTTAATTTAACCGGCTAACAGAACGCAGACTGTATCCGGTGTGACAATATCTTTTATTTATTTATTCATTTCGGAGAGTGTGCGTCGGAATTGCACTAACTAATTCCCCAATCCCCATTTTATCATCGGACTACAAGACGTACGGCAATACGCCACCGTTTCATGGTGGACATTCCTCCTGCGCGCACTAAGCGCTTCGCTTCCACTTTTATTATGCCCACTGCTAACGAGTGGAACTCCCTGCCAGAGTCAGTCTTTCCCGATAGCTATAATCACAAAGGGACAGAAGCATCACTCCGCAAAGAAATTTAAACAAATAGTGAGTCTTGCTATGACGCAATAAAATTCAATTCAGCTCGCGTAGCGCTGCATACCTAACACTCATATTAACCTACAGAGCGCCTCTCTTTCTATAGCATAGGTCTTATCTCTTCTGACGCGGCACGTGTAACGACGCGCGACCCGCCGTTGGTGTCCGGCTATGTACTTGTAGCTTCGTACCTACAGTGTGCAGTGGGCTAGGCCTGCTACAATCTAGGAATCTTCAAGTCTCGAGTGAACAGATACTAGATCAGGGTAGAGGTAGAGGTAAGCGTGCTAGATCGTCGACCGCATCGTCGCTTACCATCAGGTGACATAGTGATCAAACGCAAGCCAATTAGCAATAATAAATAAAAAAACATTTTAATTTGCCTTATGACTTTCATAATTAGGCCTAATTAATGTTACACACAGACTCTGTTAGGGTGCAGCAAATGACAATTTTGAGGAGAGAGACATTGTATATCATACTTATTAAATATAGTTTTTTTAGCGGTTACATATTTGAGCCGTGTGGTGTGGAGACTTTGGGCCCGTGGGGACCACTCATCGTATTTTCAAAAGTCTGTCTGATCGATGCGACGCGTGACCAAAATGCTTGGACTTGTTTGGCTCAACGTATCAGTATTGCAATCCAACAGGGCAATACTGCCAGCATCTTGGGTACGCTGCCAACTGGTAGTGGGTTGGAACATTTGAGCTATAGGTCTTTAATGGTCAATGGGTTGTCCAATTGCTTCTCCTTGTAAGTAGTTAGTTTAGTTTTAGTACGTAGAGTGTAGAGTTGTTTTCAGTAATGAAGGCATTCGACCGTTTAAAAAAAATTAAATATAATTAAATATGACATATTCATATATCATAGATATAACATTCACAATGTAACATCAACAACTTATTATCTATAAATACAATACCTATATTAAGCCATCGTGAAAAAGACACGAACGGAAGCGTTATAAACCTTGATAAACGGTGACTAATTCGCGGGTGTCTTCCAGTACTTGCATACATCTAGTACTTAATGACGTCGTGTACAAAAATATAAACTATCTACACAGTATTTGTAAAAGCCTAGGTATAAAGCTGATACGGCTCTTCAACCTCAACGAAAAAGGATAAACACGCACGAACCAGAAATGAAATGTGTACGTCATCTCAAACGCGCAAGTCAGATTATAGTTCCCGTACTTCTCTAAAATACCGAAAACCTGTAGAGGGAAGACCGATTATGATAAACGATAAAGTTAGTTATTTTTTACGGAATTCAGTTAAGAGAGTAGCTAGTCGTTCGACTGATGGTAAGCGCCACGCTTGCCTATAACAATAGCAGTAATGTGATTCATCCAGAACACTTTGGAGTGGTAGGTTCTGGCCGTGGTTGTAATACCACCCACTGAACAAAGCCATGCCGTCAAGCGACCTAGTCGTGTTTCGGGATGATGTTCGGTGAACCATAGGGGAGACGGGTCTGAGCAGCCGCTCAATTGCCGTCTCTCTCTAGATCTATGTACTCCATCTTAGGCCACATCATCGCTTCACATCAGGCGAGATAGTGGCCAAACATAGATCTATTAAGCGTAAAAAAAAAAAAGAAAACAATTTTAATATCATAAAAAGTACTGCGTAGCAGTGCGTTGCGCTCATCACCCCGAAACATCAGATATTAAGACTTATAATTTCGCTGGCGTACTACTGCTTGGCGGCAGAATAACTGGCAAAGCGGTGGTATATACGAGAGAAATACCACGACTTAGCCGAAGTTATTAATTCATCTTCCAATGTTACTATAATCAACGAAGTTGTGTACAAAAATAGAAACACAAAACCACCGTATCGCGTCCATAATACGCGATAAAGCTAATACTCTTCGCAATCGTAACTAAAACTGTTGATATGCGTATAACGGAGCGGTATCCCATTACATTATGCAGAATGGGGTTGTTGTTAGGGCTGGACTCCACTCAGAAGCGAGTCGATGGCTTGCTTGGCGTAATATCTGTCGATCAATGTCATTGCAATACATATGCCACAAATTAGTTTGATGGTTAAGTTTATGTGACTAGCCTACTGGTTTGCGTAGTACATCCGTGTCCGGCAGAAATTAGTTGGATTGATAACTATTTCTCTTGATCATTAATTTTATACTATCGCGAGCAGAGAAATAAAACATTTAGATGTAGGCCTTGAGGAACACAACAAACAATTTAATGGCATAACAAATAAAAGGAAACTTTCAAGCTTATATTTAAGCTGTAAGAAGTACAAGAATGAAGTAAAATGTAACAAACCTCTGACACAAAAAGCCTTTAAAAAGTAAATAAGGGTTGACCTGATTTTGATAAAACATGTCTAAAAACCACCGCTGGAAAACCTACTTTCAAATAAAAAATACCGCATCCAAATCGGTTTCCCCGAGTTATGGTGCTACAGACAGACACACATAGCGGTAAAACTTATAACACCCCTCATTTTTGCGTCGGGGGTTAATAAAAGGATATGTAACAAAGGAAAGGACGATGTGAATCAGAAACAATGACTTCATAGAAAGCTGATCGAAACTGCTTATGGTGTTAAAAGATCGCCGCCAGTGATTAGGTGGAACGATCAACCTGCGAAACATGGGGCTTTAAAACTAAGCTGTAGTAACGTGTCTCATTACAAATAATGAGGCCGTTATCCGTGTGAACGCCGGATTAGACTGTACCTACCGAGGAAGCAAATCAATGACCTACAAGATCTAGGTTGCCCAGCCGCGAGTATAGTCAAAATTATTTTAGGATGGAGGCGTTTGCCAGACAATCTGTAATCATATGGTTTTTCACTTTGGATTGGTGACCGTTTTTTGGTATTTACATATGAGCGTTACCGTGCTTCGGAAGGCACGTTAAGCCATCGGTCCTGGTTTGTGTCTTAAAACAACAGCCGATATGCCATGTAGGAGGCCTTCGGGCGATCTAAATACTCCGACATAGGGTTTGGCCACTCACCCACACGAGAGAAGAAGGAGACAATGTTTACAGAGAATTAATCTTACAATTTACAAAGAAACCTGGAGACCGCGTCGGAGTTATCCGACACAATCATAACGTGAGTGTAGCCGTTTTATATTTAAAATGAGTATTTCGACTCACGACAGATTCCAAACTTTAATTTACAAAGAGATAAAATCTTAATTGTACACATGCGTATAAACAGGAACACTGCCAATATTTACTGTCATTGTTCAATATCAACGACATTAATTTTCTTAATCCTTGATTCGTTATTGGACTTGACACAACAAGTGCTTAATAATGAACCCCTCTGAACCCCATGGAGGGCTTATTTCGCTACGACCTTTAACATAAATAAAATGTTGTTTCCGTGTCAGACAAGCTATAATATAACCGAAATAACCGTTATTGTGCATTATTTTCTCAGTTACGTCTACGTGTTGTCGCATTCGTGACCATAGTAGGTACGTGACGTAGAATCAACAGGCACATGTAGAATGCAATTTAGAAAAGTGGTAGATTGTAAGACGCAAAACACCGATTACCTTAAAACAGAGAACTGTCTTGTTGAAGTCCGTGTTGCTTGAAGTGTTTAGCATTCTTGACCTGTTACGCAGATTTAATTTCGCATTTATATGCTGAGTCCGCTTTATGCCTTCGAGAGATGTTTGCGTCAAAACGCAGAACTGAAAGATGTGGCAGAGAGCTACGTAGATAAATCAAAAGTCGAAAATTTTAATAAACGTTTTTGAAAATTTGAAATGAAAAACGAATATTATCTGTACTAATATTGTAAGAGGTAAAGTTGTAAGTATGTTTGTAGCAGACAATCTCCGGAACTATTCATGTGATTTTGTAAATTCTTTCACTATGAGTGAAAGAATTTTCACTATCTTAAGATAAAGATAATTGAAAGCTACACTATCTTGTGAGGTTGTTAGTCATAATTATATTAATTATCGCCAAAATTTAAATTGTCATGATCTTCAACCTAATCCCCGCTATAATTTCGTAGCACGGCTGGTAGGGAACCATAAAAAAATGAAATTAAGAGCTGAAATATGATTTCTGAATAGAACACTCATTACATTTCCACTGCTGGGACCTTCTTTCTTGGCCTCAATAATCATTAAAACAGTACCTATATGAGATAAAAATAACTCAATAACACTAAAGAAACAGAGCTACAAAAATATTTTTCCTCAATTATTTAAATTTCTTTATCTAAGTTTTATCTTGCAGATTGTGCAACAACTGATGTAAAACATGACACTGAAGAACGCGTAGAGCTTTCCACAACTTATTATGCACTACGCACAGCATCAGCAAAATAATTTCATAAATCTAAAACCTAGTTTCTCACCATAAAATCTTTTTTCTAAGCTTTTTAATGTACAATAGTTACAAAAACTTACCCATAAGTCCAATAGATCCTTGTAAGTTGCACAGTTGGCGTTTTTTCTACAGGGTGGCACGTGCGTAGGGCGGGCGGGCGCGCGCGACTGGACGGCGCGGCTGCTTATCATCAACGTGGCTTGTTTACCCCACGACCCGACCGGCGACGCGCCGTGATCTGTGTCGCGTCGACATTGTTGCGATCTTTGAGTGTGTAGGTAGTAGGTACGTATAGATTGGAAAGACAGTATGATTTTCATTTACTTTTTCCAAAACTTTTATACCCACAAGGGTTTGTTTGTTTGTTAGGGTAGGGTTCCGTTGGGAGTAGTGTACTGAAATTGATAGATATTTTTCAAAAAGTATGATTCGTTTTCGGGTTTCGTTGGACGCTATACCTACCTAGATTTCTGTGGCACTACCATATCAAACACCCAATACAGAGGTTAACTGGAAAATTATGCTTACTAGATTTAAGTACGCCTCTGTGCCTACAAATTTGTGGTCGCTTGCACTGGCACATGTAGGTATAGGTACTTGTACGTACCACCCACACACATACACACACACCCTCACCCTCACACACACACACACACACAGAGAGAGAGAGAGAGAGAGATAGAGAGAGAGAGAGAGATTAATGTAATTGAGACAAAGGTTTCTAAGATAAATCACCTATTAGAAACTGAATAAATGAGTCTAGTTAATCTAAATACTTGCTAAAAGAACATTTTAGAGATTTCTATACCTACCTACATTCACAGAATACTAAGGGACAGAAGCATCACTCCGCAAAGAAATTTAAACAAATAGCGACTCTTACTATGACGCAATAAAATTCAATTCAGCTCGCGTAGCGATGCATACCTACCAGTCATATTAACCTACAGAGCGCATCTCTTTTTATCGCATAGCTCTTATCTCTTCTGACGCGGCACGTGTAACGACGCGTGACCCGCAGACGGTGTCCGGCTATGTACTTGTAGCTTCGTACCTGCAGTGCGGAGTGCGCTAGCCCTGCTACATTGAAGATAAGTAAGTAAAGTTAGAAGGTACGTACTTAAACATGGTTAAAATGTTTGTCCTTCTGTTTCAAGCTATTCAACACACGCAATTTTGTTAATTTTTCTTTCTTTCTAGATGACATGGCCTTACGACCTAGGACAACAACCGGGACCGACTGCTTAAACGTGCCCTTCGAAGCACGGTAGCACTCAGATGTAAACACACAAAGGGTCACCCATTCAAGTGGTGACCGCAGCGAATGTTGCTTAACCAAATGTTAACCGAAATATTAGCTGAGCTATGATACAAGCCGTACGTCAACGTGACGTCGTAATTTGTTGATTAATTTTATTATTTCTGCCCGTTGTTCGAGTAGGAAGTTATATGTATCATATCAGTATTTCAAATTTCATCTAAATCAGGCTAGTCGTTCGTAAACAGACAGACTTCCGTGTTCCTAAAATTAAGTAACATAAACAGTATAAGCACTGAACAGAACAGTTTGACCTGACCTGACCTGAAAGTGACATGAAAATGACAAATTAACATAATAAGAACACCCAAAATAAATATGCAATACTAACAAACGCAAATCAAGTTAAGCCTGAGTGATAGGCGGCGGCGGGAGCTTTATTTACAGCGGAACCCGCCCGGAATCGTAATCAAGGCTGTTGACTTGTTCCAGAAAAAGATTGCGTTATTTATTAGGATTGTTTTTTAGGGTTTCGTACCCAAAGGGTAAAACGTGACCTTATCACTAAGACTCCGCTGTCCGTCTGTCTGTCTGTCACCAGGGCCCTAATTCAATATGACAACTTGGCAATTCCATGCTTCAAGGAAACGTGCTATTCCTTCATTAATAAACGACATCTGCGAAATTTGTATTCTCTATGACGCCTCATATATATGAGTTTATGAATGCGTCATGGAGATGTCGTTTATTAATGAAGGAATCGACGTGATTTCGCCAAGTTGTCATAGTGAATTGGAACTGTATGTATCTCATGAACCGTGATACGGTTCATGAGATACAGCCTGAGCCCCAATTAGACATTTGAAATTTTCACACATGATGTATTTCTGTTGCCGCTATAACAAAATATACTATATAAATATTTAAGGGGGCTCCCATACAAAAAACGTCATTTTTTGCCGTTTTTATAGATAATGGTACGGAACCCTTCGTGCGCGAGTCCTCGCACTTGGCCGGTTTATTTTTTACTGCTAGTTGGTTTTCGTTTGAACACTATGTCACCTGATGCATACTATACCTGAAAGCATACTATACAGTTAGTAATTACATAGAAGACAAAGATGCATGGAACGTTCCGCTTCTGCCAAGTAGCCAACTGGCACATAAGAAAAATAATATCGTCGAAAACAAACAAAGTATTGTAACAAAAGTTCTAAAAAAAATGCCCCTCAGTTTATTGAAAAAAAATTGTATTTCTATAAAGGTGTTTTCTAAGAACAAAACTCCCTCGCTGCAAGGGAAACGGTAACTACCCTGGAGATCCCAAAATGTTCTGTACCTACAGGTACGCGAAATGTATAGGTAAGACGAGTTATCAAAGGTAGGTATAATATCTGCGTAGAAATCTGAATAATCCGTGTCGGTTTTCGACTTTATGCATAAATTTACCTATGACTATGGCCTATGTCTGAGCCAACTCTATCTTTAGGTGTCTTAGGTATATTATCTCAATCTACTCACTTATACATTCTGTATCGCTATGTATAGTCTTAAATCTTATAATAATCTTCACCTTTTTCTTGGTATGACTTCATTTCAGGTACCTAGTGGTGCCGGAAATGAAGGCATCTTAGGTGTTAACGGATACCGAAGACGCCGTCGCCGCCTAGAAGCATCAAGATCTTCAAATCTCGAGTGAAGTGACTAACTTGGCAAGCGTGCTACATCGTCGACCTCATCGTCGCTTACCATCAGGTGAGTTAGTGGTCAAACGCAAGCCATTGGAATAAAAAAAAAGATCAGCCCCCTTATCCACTGGTGCCTCAAGGGCCAATCGTATATCGTGTTGAGCTCGGATTTAGGTGTACCTACTAATTGCGACAATGTGTTGTGATGTTATATATTGTCCCATGAAAGTTTATCTCAACTTTTAAGTATCGTATATTGGTGTAAATTAATGAGATTAATTCAACTTCTTGCCTGAATCGACAATAATTAGACCGCATCTAATCAGTCGCAGTGAACCTCAACACGATATACTTAGGGACGATTGGTTGAATTCTACCCTTTAACCAACTTCGGAATATGTCAAAGAATATTTTCAATTTTGACCCAATTCTATGCCATAGAAGGGTAGAATACCCGTTTTACTACAGGTAATATGTTGCGGGCCCCTAACCGCAGGCTTAAGTGGGTACTCAACTTTATGCTTCAGTAGTTGTTAGCATTTTAATGGATCATTGAGACAGTTTTAGTTATACGATTGTACCTAACTATTATAGTAATGGACGCAATCATTTATTACTACTACTTTCAAAATCGTTTTTATATCAAAATCAAAGGTTAGGTAGGTACCTGTAAGACCTAAGTAAATAAAAAAAATTAAAGGCAAAATAACACAAACCACAACCAACAAAGTAGTTTGACAATCCTTGTAAAACTGTGCATCTGGCTAACAAATTGGAGTAGACTTAGAAAAATTGAATATGTTGATGTGATGATAAGTAAGAGAATAATATAAAAAATAATCGTCATTAAATTGTGCCGTGATATCATCACATCACATTATTTTTTACATAAGAAAAAAAGGTGTTTAAGGTGTTAGTTACATAAGAGAAATTGTAAAATTTATAAAAATAAAATGATATATGATTTTCAAATAATTCAAGGACACAAACAAATAAATTATAATTTGTTGTTTCAGAGCCATCTAGTGAAAATGCTACATACTAAACAAAACAACAGTAAGAAGGCCTTCCACCTCTGGTTTCAATCGCAAATCAACAGATGGCGTTGTTGTAAATTAAATTGTGCATTTTTATTGTAATAATAAAATAGTTTGATTATCTTAATGGAATGTATAGTGTAGTATTGCAGGAAGTATTGAACTGAAAGCTCATAATTTTAGTCCTAACAAAATGGAATACCTGCTTTTGTATGTTAATTTACTCTACTCTAAAATGCAACAAACTACTCTTTAGATAACAGATAATTCAACAAATACATTGGTACAATTAAAAACACAATTTTTAACAATAACAACATGATTTATTTACATTGCTAATTAAATACTTTAAAATTACGGTATTTATTATTAATTGTAGCCAAGCAAAAAAAATATTAATGTCCTATGTGCCATGGGGTGACAATTTGGTTGTCAACTCATCACTGAGTCCCTTTGAAGTCTCTAATTCCCAGTAATTTCACTGACTATTCAAATCGAAGCAACATAAAGAAACCCAATACTATTTCAGCTAGATACTGATAGAAGAACTGCAGTAGAACTATTGGTCATACAAGATCTTACATCACAGCTCTTTTACTACAAATCTCACTAGAATAATTAATATAATTTATCAAAACAATATAATATATGGTTTATACTTAATTGTCTTAAAATAGTTATGCTTCTTCTTCTCTCTTGTGGAAAGGGTATGTTTGCCTGAAGCGAGATATTCCGAGAACTATGAATGCTGAAATACGAAAAGTTATAAGAAGTAATAAAATACATGTGAACCGTTTAGGCTCTGTTCTGTCTCTGCTCTTAATACAGTGGAATTCACTTATAACAACTTCGCTTATGACGACTAACCGGTTTTAGCAACGATAATGTATACTCAAGTTAGGTTTCATAGTTAGGTACTGAGAAAATATATCATCATCTACAATATCCACATTAAAGAAGAATTAAGATCAAACTGCTATTAAATGCAAATGTTTTGAAACGCAAATGTGTAAGGACTTCTACTCATGAGCAGAACATATGTACTTAAGAAATAATCCTGCCATTTTGTACTTCATCCGGTTAGTACGACAAAGTATCACCGGTCCCTCGAAAGTCGTTATATCCGGATTCTACTGTATTAACAAATTTTATGAAGCATCACTTGATAGCAAATAAAGTCATAGATAAGAATTAGGATTAACTGATGCAAGTCAATACTCTTTCTATGAGAGCCCATGTCCCAGCAGTGGGTGGGACACGGGGCAATGATGATGATGATGATGCAAGACAAATCAAGCCTAACTCAGCAGTAGGTTCGTCAAATCTTAGAAGTAGTTTTGTTTTTTTTTTTACCCTTAATAGATCCATGTTTGGCCACTATCTCGCCTGATGTGAAGCGATGATGTGGCCTAAGATGAAGCACATAGATCTAGAGAGAGACGGCAGTTGTGCGGCTGCTCAGACCCGTCTCCCCAGTAGGTAACAATTTTGGTATAAATACAGAAGTGAAGTGAAAGATTGTTGATAGAACTTGAGAGGAATAGGTTGGGATATAAAATCTTTAGGTTACATCATCAAATGGTGAACGTACTACGCTATTACAATAAGGCCAAAATATTAATACAAATAAAAATAAAGGTAAATTACCGAAGGACAGTGTAGATATCGTGTATCTTCCAGCAAATGTTTGGTTTTTCCAAGCGATGTTTCCAAGATAACCTCCAATGCCGATAAGGCCGGCAGAACCGACCAGGCGGCAAGGCACACAATCACGAAGAGGCTTCACGGCTGCTTCTGCGGTCATTTTAGTGCCTGGTACCAAGTTAAAAAATAAATCGCACAAATCTTCAAACAAACAGCGCAAAAATGTAATGTTTTCTTTTAACTGACTGACGTGATGAAGTCTGACAGTGACAGTATAAGCTGACAGCTGACAATGACATTGAGACTTTTCAATGTCATTGTCAGCTGTCAGCTTATATCATTTTTTTTACTTTCGCCCGTTATGCTAAGCTAAAGTCTCTAGGACCATACCGCCATGTCTTACGTAAAGTAGGGACAAGATAATAGGTCACTTTTGACATTTCATCAAAATTCAACAACGTAACCTTGTAACGGCGGGCATAAAATAAGAACTGCACAATTGCTTAACTTTTTTCAATTACGTTTACATATTTATTGTAATAATGACCGATACGAGTAATTTTACGATTTGCTTTCACTAATAAACCATTCTAAACATAATAAACAATTTCTGATCTAAAGAACTGAACGTCGTTACAATGTTGCGTCAGTCAACCCTTTTTCTTTTTAAACACTAGGGATGTTACTCTAAAATTCGAAAGCTGATAGGATTGTAAGTTGAATCGAATGCAATGATTACTTGTGAAGAAAAATCACCATAAATTTATAACCACGTTGTGATTATAATAAAACCTAATTATACATATTTATTATTCTTTTAACTAACTATAAAAATACAAAAAAATAACTAAATAGAAAGGTCATTGATGTTGGGTGCAATTTAGGTGGATGTTGCTGGCAACACCAGTGCCTGTCGATGACGCATGTCATGTCGCCATTACATGATGATGACGCAGTCTTTTGTTGTTGTGCGAAGTGACTGTGCGTTTTTGGTGTGCTCTCTGTTATTTTCTTCTGATCCGGCTTTTTCATTTAACCTGATCTTACTGACTACGTTTACCTGGCTATAAATTGGACTCCGATTGCTTAACGATTATTAAACAAGAAAAACATTACAGTCTTACAATGTCGAAACGGGGGAAAACTCTAAACAGTCAATCTCGCGAACTAGTGCTGAAATTGTACAATTATTTTGGACGTGAATCAGTTAACGATGGGCCTCTTTTACCATTGAAACCACCGAGAGAACGCGTTGCCGAAGCATTGGGAATAGGGAAGAAGACAGTAACTCAAATTCTGAAAGAGAAATACGGACCATCAGGCTCAGAAGATAATACTTTACGTACACCGAAAAAACGAAAGAGGGACAAGAAAATTGTTGACGTTGATAATTTTGATGCTGCTGCAATTCGCAACCACATTTATGGATATTACTCGAGAAAAGAATATCCTACACGGGAAAAGCTATTGAGTTCGTTAAAAGGCGCAGGCTTATTTTTTGGAGGCAAATCGTCTCTATCAAAGGTTTTGAAATCGATTGGCTTTAGATTTAAAAAATCCGACAAGCGGAAAATCCTGCTAGAACGCTACGATATTATTTTAAAGAGAATAACATTCTTACGTCAGGTAAATAAAATTACGGATTGGGACAATGTCGTGTTTATTGACAAAACATGGTTGAATGCGAACCATACGGTTGCGCGGACATGGACCGATGATACAGCGGCCTCCACCTCAAAAGTTCCATCGGGAAAAGGAGCCCGACTTATTATATGTCACGCGGGATCAGCTTCTCAAGGTTTTATTCCAGACTGCCTCCTCGCATTCGCCTCTAAAACTACAACAGATTACCATGAGGAAATGAACTTTGATATTTTTAAAGAGTGGTTTGAGAAGCTGCTAGTCAGCTTAGAAAACCCATCGAAAATTATAATGGACAATGCTCCGTATCATTCTGTACAAGTTGATAAACCACCAACTCAAGCAAATAAAAAGCAAGAAATTGTCTCGTGGCTGGTAAGAAATGGTGTGGAGGCAAGTCCAACTTTATTAAAAGTTGAGTTGTTAAATCTGGTAAAAGCAACTAAGCCGTCCAAGCTCCGCTATGTAATCGATGAACTAGCCCTAGAGCATGGACACGAAGTTATTCGATTGCCTCCCTACCATTGCCAGTATAACGCCATCGAGCTTATTTGGGCACAAATAAAGGGTCATGCAGCGCGGAACAATACTGAACCACCCTTCAGTACTGCTAAAATGATGACTCTGCTACAAACTGCATGTGCAGAAGTCACTACAGAAGACTGGCGAAAAGTCGTGGAGAAGACAAAGAAAATAATTTTACAAGATTTTGAACGAGATGTGAGAAAAGACAATATTATTGAAAATGAATTAATAATATCTCTGAGTGCTGACAGCAGTGATGAAGATAGCAGTTCCGATAGTTCAAGTGAATAAAAGCAATTTTTTTGTTAAATTACGTAGGTACTTGTCTTATTTTGCTCCTTTAATTTATGAAAGAAAAAATAATAATGGGACAGGGATTCGCATGATCATTTTTAAAATTCACATATGTTTCAAGTCATTCATTCGATTCATTTATTTAATCGATGTTTTTAAGCAGGTCACCTCACTATGAATATAAAACTGACATCTGTCAAAAGTGACCTATTATCTTGTCCCTACTTTAGTTTTTATTTGACAGTTTAATAATCCATTTATTATAATTTTGTTGAGAATGAGGGTCAACAGCAACAAGCCGGACCCTCCTCTAGTGCTTCAATAAAGTGGTGGAACTTTATTCAAGCTTTCCATGGACTTTTTGGGAGAACATAAAAAGCAATGTTTTCTCTATTCGGTTTCATTTGCCTACACTCGTGCACGTTTACGAACACATAATGGTTAATATTCCACCGATATTACACATGATCACGCGAAATAACACTTGTTTGGAAAATAAAACAAAATCGAACTGTATAACTTTTCACTTCCCGCCAAAAAGTCTGAGAAGTAGGTATACAGTTTCCTTGAATGATTTTGACATCTTGAATGGTCCAAAAAAAAATGTTTATACTTGTACTGCTGCGGTGTCATCCAGAGATGCGAGCACTTTGTGGCGCAGTTTTAAGTCAGATGATGGGGACCATTGTAACGATTGAGTTGAGATGTAGGTACTGCCAGAATTATAGTTTTTTTTTCGTCCGGGCGCCTTGGCCCTGCTCGCGAAACCTGTCCCTTTATGGGGATACCATTAATTCTTTATTTAACGATCAAAACTGAATAATAATATTCATTATAACAAAACATTACGTCAACTAACTTATTAACTAACATGCACTGCAATATTAATTTATTCTTGAATTCAACAGCGTTTTGCTTAATTATCTGAATAAATCAACGAATGAATGAATTTAATTATTTTAAAACAATTAGTAATCATTAAAATGTTATTAATTACGAAAATAGCTTATTTGGTATTAATTACTACCTATCACGCAGTGAGCGCATTATGTTGTATAACAACCTTATACAACCAATACACCCACAATGACCATGCAGGGCGAAAGGCAAACTTTCCTGTAAAGAGTGCCAACACCTTACAATAACCTATTATAACATGCAATAATTACCAACCAAAATTAGCAATCGTTTGCAGAATTATAGTTGAACTTGGTAACATCATCTATAAAATACCAATATCTACTTCTCTACTGGCGGGTTCGATAACTTTAATTAGGCTGGTTTTAGTGTCACGCGTACGTCACGCGTACCGTCAGTCCGGATCGCTCCGCACATGCTGATCATCCGCGTGTGTCGTTTTAGTATCGCCCTGACTGCCGCGGTGTACAGACGGGCGCAATGCTTCCAAGGCGGGCTATTTTAATTATTGCTCTATATTACACTAGGAAAAATAAAATAAAACGAAGGACGAGACTACATGTCCACCCTTTAATGGAGCAGAGAGCCGTCGCGGGGGAATTCGTGACATTATACGGCAGTTTGAGGGCTGACGAAATAAAGTTCTTCAACTACTTTCGTATGTCGACCAGAAGTTTTGACGAACTACTGTCAAAAACAAGAAACAAACTGGTTTGTTGCAGCTTACGACGTCTGCCTATACCACCGATTGAACGCCTGATGGTTACTTTGAGGTAAGAATAAAAAAATATTGAAATAGGTAAAATAATTTTGTATTCAGTAGGTATGAAATTAAAGATAAGAAAAAAGTAAAAATTAATATGTAAGGTAATATTTATCTTTGTTTTTTAACAAACACAAAATATCAACAGACAATATTTCTTAACGAACATTTAATTATTATTATTATCTGACGATTGATACCCTGTTGTTTGATAACCTGTTGGAGTTTCATATATAGAATAGTTGTATCCTGACGATGTGCCAGCAGCATAAGGATCATATCGCGGTGAAAATCTTGAGGTTGATGCAGAGCTGCTAGGGCTATTACGAATATTTTTGATTGCCGTTGCCTCCCGTAGTACTCTTGACCGAAATTCCAACTTTTGTTCAATATCAAAACTGCTCAAAATTGGGCCCAAGGAGGAAAAAAAAGCCAGATCATCAGCGGCAAGATCAGGTGTTTGGTTGGACAGCAAAGTTAATAACTCTTTTTCAAACGGTGAAGTTTCTATATTTGTTTGTTTTGAAGATGTTTGTTGCCGTTTATATTTTCTTTTTTGGGTCCATGGATTTTGTGATCCAGAATTACTAGCACGCTGTGTATTTTCTGAAGTTACTGTGTTTTCTGGTGATGCAATATTCTCTGATAAAGTTCCTGGAGACGTTACATTTTCAGGAGATAAAATATTTTCTGTTGAATTTGCACTTTCTGGAGACGTTACATTAACTAGGGGTGATGATGCCATTGACTCGTCGAAATCATTTTCAGTTGAAGGACTTAGGAACATTAGTTCATTATAATAAATATATTTCTTAAACTTCTTAGCAGAACTTCCCGAAGGTTGATTTTTCATAGCAGCCTTTGTTTTGAAGAATGCGTCTCTGGCTGTTCTCCATCGTTGCTGAAGTATTTTAACTGTAAAGAAAAATTAAACAAACAATGATTTTTTTTTCAGATTCCTGGCTACGGGTCGAACATATACAGACTTGCACTATTCATTCAGAATGGGAATTGCAACAATTAGTCAAATCGTGAATGAAGTGTGTATGGTAATATGGGAAACACTACACGATGAATGCATACCAACAAGAACCCCTGATATGTGGCAAGATATAAGTGATACATTTCTTCAAAATACTAATTTTCCAAATTGTATAGGAGCTCTGGACGGCAAACATATACGATTAGTAAATCCAGTTGGTGGTGGCTCAATGTTCTATAACTATAAACATTTTTATTCCATAGTCCTCTTAGCTATGTGCGATGCAAACTATTGTTTTACGTACATAAACGTGGGATCATATGGCAAAAACTCTGACTCATCTATATTTCGTGATAGCACACTCTTCAGGAAATTAGAAAATAACGATCTAAATATCCCAGTACCAAGGCCATTGCCCGGAACGAATGATCCAGTTCCATATGTGATTGTAGCCGATGGTGCTTTTGGAATATCTCAAAAAGTTATGAGGCCATATGTGAGAAGTAATATGACTCACAAGAAAAAAATTTTTAATTACAGATTGAGCCGTAGTAGACGCTACATAGAATCGACATTTGGTATTATGTCAAACAAATTCAGAGTGTTTCATACACCTATTAATGTGAGTTTTAATGTAGCAAAGAACATTGTAAAAGCATGCTGCGTATTAAATAATTATATAAGAGTTCGTGACGGGTACAATATTGACGATACACTAACAATTGAAGGTATGGCAGATATATCAAATAATATACCTACAATCAGGTCTGGAAACGCTTTGCGTGACCATTTTGCGGACTACTTTTTAAGCCCAGCAGGCAGGGTGCCCTGGCAAGACTCGTGTATATTTTAATTGCTTTGTTAAAACAAATTTAAATGTAAAATAAAATAAAATAAAAAAAATAAGTTATTATGTCTATTTATTTACATAATCCACTTTAATCCTAGCGTAATATTACATGCATTACATATTTATCTAACTAGTCACGGATGTAATGCGCAGGGGAAAAACATAAGTAGGTACTTACCATTTTGTGCTTTGCTTTCTTCCGTTGTATTTTCGAAGAGTACAACAGCAACATCCTCCCAAGCTTTATTTCTAGCGTCTAAGTTTTTATATTCCAGATCAGAAGCATCCCACAAACATCTTCTCAGCCGAACTTCGTCGATCACTCGGCTCGTGTCCACATTGGGATGATCACGCCTCGCCATGACTGTACTGAGGTGACGCGTGCGCTCCGCACGATACTAAAACGCTCACTGAAGCCAGAGGCGCGCAAGCGGCGGTCCGCGCGGATAGCTCCGCGGCACGGACGCGCTATGCGGATGGCTGCGGAACTATCCGCGCGGACGGTCGTCCGTACGGACCCCTCCGTATTACTCTAAAACGCTCCATAGAAGCTCCTATAAATCAGCCTGTGCGGAGCGATCCGTACTGACGGTACGCGTGACACTAAAACCAGCCTAAAATAGAGATGCGGGGACCTAAAGTATGGATGGGCCTTTACTTTCCATTATTTTTTTCTTGATGTTGGCTAGACATGAAGTTATGTATGACATACGCTACAAGGAGTTTGTACCTACCCGTTAGAGGTGAGTCGTATTAGTTAAATAGGGGATCGGACAGTAATCGAGTAAAAATCTAAAATGTAGTTGGAACGAATGTTCGTCGAACCAGAAAGATCATTCAATCAATATTTTTGTGAAATAATAATGTTTTATATTTTGAAATCAAAAAATTATTCTGACATTTTTATCTGTTCTTCATCTCAAACGAAACAACAATCACAGCGCATGACGTCATTAGTAGGTAAATGCCGTGAGTCAAGCTTGTGTTTATTTTACGTTTTTACTTTTCATAAAATATATTTTTGCTAATTTTTTCGTTCCATTACTACAATATAGTCCCCAAACTTCACAAAACGTATTAGAATCTCTTTGCAAATTTTATTTCGAAGAGTTTGTCGTCTTCTGCCTACAAATGACGTCACAAGTTTTGAGGTGACCTTTTGCGCGGCAATATTGGAAACATAATATTTGAACATAGTTTTAGGTCCTTTTAGAGCGTTATTTAATTAAAATAGTATTTTTCATGGCTATATATATTAATTGTAGTTAATTTAAAATACTTTCTGAAAAGTTGTCCGATCCCCTATTATATCGTAGTCGTAGTATTTAGATACTAGGCGCACTGAGTCCTTGCGTGTGGTTATAGCAATAACGAAAGAAAAGTTGGGTTATAATCGGTAGGAGTCAGCGTTTTCAGGCGTCCCAATTTTGGCGAGAAGTCCCAATAGGTTAAATAAAATATCCCGCGCGGGATAGGATCACTTCCGCATTTCGGGTATACTGCCTTACAGAGTAAACGAGACAGTTATTGTTATTAGTATAGTAAAGTAATATTTTGATATTTTTTATAAAAAATACATTTTCGTCATCATCATCATTCAATATGGTAAACTTAATTTGAAACTCAAATAAAAGGATAAGTAGAAAATTACGTTTTTTATTATGACCCGCTTTCGACGAAAGATGTCCGCTTTTATACTCAAAAGGACTAAAAATCCCGATTCACCCGAAAAAAAGTCTGACGACGCTGCGCTGGTAGGTGAGATACCGTCATCGTCGTCCCCACAGCACAGCATTGAGTTTGTTCCAGCTAGTAGTCCTAGCTACCTTGTATTTGCTCCATGTTTCTACAAATACTGCTGATCCAAATAAATATGTTATAAATAAAGTCAATAGGTACCTACTTACCTATCATAAAATTAGATAGGTATCTGACTACAATACAGTACAACAATACAATAATACTTTATTTATCACCAAAACAGGAAACAGAAGTTTACAGTTACAAATAATAGTGGTAGAACAATGGGCGGCCTTATCGCTATGTGCAATTTTTTACAGACAACCTTTGGATGGACAGGAATAAAATGGTAAAAACTTGCGGTCAGTTGGTGTATGAAGTATGTCATTACCTAATATAAGAGATGCTACCTGTATGTTACATACATAATTATATAAGTATGTATGTTACATACATAATTATATAAGTACAATAGTTATATTAACTTTGAATCTATGGATTCTGCTTTAAAGGTAAGTATTTATTAGAGAGTGTTTATATCTTTTTAACGACTTTTTCATAAAAACGACGAAGTGCTGTTTCTTGAAACTAGAAAGTGGGTCAAGGGTTGAGCGCTGAAGACAATGTCACCCAAATGGACATAGGTAGTTAAACTTATCTGTTTGCTGCTTATAAGGCACAATAAATATTTTTATTTATTAAAACTGGTAGTAATAAAAAAAACATGAGCCTCGTTGAGGGAATCGAACCCGCAACCGCCCTGTAATAATTAAATATGAGATATGGCCTACTCAACAACTAGAAACACAGTCACGGAGGCTGAAAATTTGACAAAACAGATAAAAGTTTTTTTTTAATATGTAGGTAGGTACCTCTACGAGTGCTACCACACCAATCCATCGAAAGTAGGTAAAAGTAAATGGATGAGTCGATTTGTATCTCCAAATATCAAGACAAATATTAAATCAAATACGTGATTTAATTTTCGTACGTACCTATGAACCTACCTACTAGCAGGCCTAGCGCACTCCGCACTGTAGGTACGAAGCTACAAGTACATAGCCGGACACCGACGGCGGGTCGCGCGTCGTTACACGCGTCGCGTCAGAAGAGATAAGAGCTATGCGATAGAAAGAGAGGCGCTCTGTAGGTTAATATGACTGGTAGGTATGCAGCGCTACGCGAGCTGAGTAGTGGTTCTTTTTCCGATACGGTGGTAGAGTCATTGTGGTAATTTAACGTTCATAAGTGCGTCTGTGATGCCAAAATGATTAAAGAGAATTTGATTTTGCTGAATTGAATTTTATTGCGTCATAGCAAGAGTCACTATTTTTTTAAATTTATTTGCGGAGTGATGCTTCTGTCCCTTAGTATTCTGTGCTACTAGTTACAGCAGTGGTAGGTATCTATTATATTAACTATGTAGGTGCCACTATAACTGTTTGGTAACTACAAAATACCTACTTATATCTTCACCCTACTAGTTACCTACAAACTACCGAACTAGGTAGGCACCTAGACGTAACTTGTGAAAGGAACTTAGATTGGATATCATTTATTTATGTAATTTATGTTACCTAGATATATTATACATACCAATGCCTAACTACGGCATTAAGTTGCTCGAGATGGAATGTTGGTAGATACAATACCCCTATTCCATATCATCTTATTAGTATGTGGATAAATAAAGGTATATCTATACATAAATGTTAGAAACACCACGTAAATTTTGCTATGGGTTCTGGGGAACTAATCTACAAAATGGGCTGATGATTATGAGAATGATGATGAACTACTATTATAGTATACTAGCTGACCCGGCAAACGTTGTTTTGCCATATAAATTAAAAAAAAATGTTAAGAGTGAACAACCCTTATCACTTAGGGGCTTAGATAGTAATGTATGAAAAATAGATAGTAGCCGATTCTCAGACCTACTGAATATGCATATAAAATTTGGTAAAAATCAGTAAAGCCGTTTCGGAGGAGTTAGGTAACTAACATTGTGACACGAGAATTTTATATATATGGATTATTGTTTTTCTGTGATCCTAGTATTACCACAGAATACTAAGGGACAGAAGCATCACTCCGCAAAGAAATTTAAACAAATAGCGACTCTTGCTATGACGCAATAAAAATCAATTCAGCTCGCGTAGCGCTGCATACCTACCAGTCATATTAACGTACAGAGCGCATCTCTTTCTATCGCATAGCTATTATCTCTTCTGACGCGGCACGTGTAACGACGCGCGACCCGCCGTCGGTGTCCGGCTATGTAATTGTAGCTTCGTACATACAGTGCGTAGTGCGCTAGGCCTGGTATTACCTACCACCGCTTTATTATGTCTGTGGCTCGCTTTTGTTTTTATTTATTTTCCTCGTTCGAGGATTTGGCGTCGCACCTCGCTTTTGTTATTTCGAATTAAATACTAATTTGATTTTATATTTAATTTTTCCTTCGATTACATACTTAAATCCTGGGTCTTAACTAGGATTCCCTGTATTTAGGAAACCAGGAACTACGAGGACTATTCCACAACACCCAGACACGAAACAAATGCTTGCGCTTTTTTTTCTGTGTGTAACATTTCTCCTTCTAACACAATTAGGAAAGTTTTTTTAATATTATAATATCTACTTATACCTACGTTTAAATAAATATCAAAATTGCACAACAAACTTCACAAGTTTACCTTGAGCTACTCCATTGTCAACATAATCCTAGTACCTATCCCGAGAACTGAGACGAGGTGGGATCTTGTACTTCAAACTTTGTGACGCCGAATCCCAGGACGCTCTCCTTTGTTTTGACTGTCGCTTCTTTTATCTTACTTTTTGTATAAACACGGTGTAATTTACGTAGATAAACAATACTAGTGAATAATATAATATACCTAATGTTGCGACGTTAGGGGGTCCTAACTCAGCATAAAACTAGAGTCATTGACCTTAGCCCTGATTTCAGTGAAACCCTTAGGGATATCGTGATAACCTGTAACATCACAAGCGGTAGAATGTGATACTTGTAGCTCGAATATTAGGCTTGTAGGTACCACAATCTTGTGTTGTAGGTAGTTGTGACCGACAGCCAGCATCATCAATTACATTTTATTACCTTGTCATAATCACGAGTTTCACATCATTTACTTATTTCAAATATCTTGTTATTAGAATCATTAGTGCGAAATGGTATTAAAACGTACCTGATTCTGACAGTACAACCTCGGTTAAACAAACTTCTGAACACCAAAGTTAGTTCTCAGTCCACAGTCAACCTGTTCCTTAGTACCTGACTGAGATGCGGCGGGATTTTGTGCTTTAAACTTTGTTACACTCTTAAGTTCAGAGTTCTAGGTCGCTCCGCTTTGTTCTGAGGTGGCTTGAGTCGTGGGCCCTTCTTTTGAAAGACTCAAACAAGCCCGATATAGTAAAATAGGATTTATTATTCGCTAACGGTGAAGGAGTCTCAAAAATCGAGGACATAGTGACATTCCGAAACCCGCACTGGGCCCGGGCAATTGCTGTAGCCGCCTATTGGTCAAACTCTATTTGACCATTTTTGAACAAGGATTCGCAAATAAGAAGAAGACTGGGCCCGAGTAGTGGATTATAACATACTCGTACCGTAATAGTTAGTTTTCTTTGCTCGTACTCTCTCTCTCTCTCTCTCTCTCTCTCTCTCTCTCTGAGAGAAAGATTTTTTTCACGCTTAATAGATCTATGTTTGGACACTATCTCGCCTGATGTGAAGCGATGATGGCCTAAGATGGAGCACATAGATCTAGAGAGAGACAGCATTGTGATATGGCTTGCGATGATGATGTAAGAATGGCTAATAAAAATATGCTGTAAGCACTTTTGGCCTAATCAGACCTTATTCTTAAATTCTAATAGGACTTGGGTCAGCCAGGGAAGCATAAGTAAATTAACCTTGTCAGAATTGAATTTGACACTAAGTCAATGCTTTGTACCTACCTATTTATGGCTGTCATTTCATTAGTCAAAAATTATCAACTCAACTCAGATTTACAGAGTTCACTTGCGTCAACCAGGGAACAGCGTATCAACTCTAATAATTAATACTAAGTGGTCAATCATATAGAAATAATAGAGATTTTATTTATCCTTTTAACCCTAGTTGATGCAAATTCCATAAAAAATATGCTATAAGTATAAAAGTAAACCTTGACTAGGCTAGGTAGGGATATGACTCCACAAATCTCCTTTATGTAACTAATACATACCCGGGGTCTGGCCCCACATTTAAGAGGTATGATATTCAATAAAGAAGACTTACTAGTCTAATATATCTGTTTGAAACTGTCATTGTCTAAATGTGAGAAATGAGTATATTTAGACACATTGCACCAGGCAATTTTAAAGTATACATACGAAACATATAATGTTCCCAACCCGTTTGCCAAAAACCTGTAATAACTTGGCTTAATGGCTTATCCCTCTTACTCGTGGTCCCTTTAGGGAAATTATATGAGCACCTTCTAAGTAGCTACTTAACCAAATTGTCTTTCGAGAGACAGGTCTGGTAATCTACGAGGCGGATTTCTTCGCGGTCCATAATATAGCCAGGCAATCTGGGAATCTTATGGGTAATTTAACTTTGCCCATTTAATACTTATGACGTGTAATCCCTCGCCAGTCTAACTAGATTGCTTCTCGGCATGGGCGTAGCCAGGAGTCGTTGAAGGTTCAAAGACGCACCCAAAAGCTCGAGATGTGCTCTAAATCAGGGGCGGCCGGAAGAAACTGGATGAGAAGAGCCGAAGACCGGGCTCAGTGGCGTTCGTTGGGAGAGGCCTATGTCCAGCAGTGGACGACTACAGGCTGATGATGATGATGATGATGATCCAAATCGGTTCACCCGTTTAAGAGCTACGGTGCCACAGACAGACAGAATGGTTAAACTTATAATACCCCTGCTTTTTGCGTCGGGGGTTAAAAACCCGTAGGTAGAAAGTTATTATTACAAAAATTGTCTAGGTTACCTAACCTATCAAGTGCAGGATGTATCTTTTGGTAGAAAAAAAATCATCTTCTGCACGTTATAGTCATATCGTTCCCACTGCTAGGGCACGGGCCTTCTCTCAAAGAGATAGTACAGAGACAGTGTTTGACCCCCTAAAATCAAATTCTGGTTACACCCTCTTGTCAGAGAGTCGAGAGTACGCATGGAATTAGGTAGGTAACGAAATAATAAATTCGGGTATCCTGCAAGGTGAGTAATTTATGCGCGAGCGGATCTCTGGGGTGAAAGTATCTTGTTTCTGAGTATATTAAATAAAGGCAAAATGACGTAAATTAGCCTTTACTGATGTTGGAAGTATTCGTTCTGATGTACCTATCGAGTGAGTTAATAGAGTGTGAGCCCATTAACGACCGACTTTCAAGATTTACCTCTCTCGCCTGGACCAGGAGACGAAGGGTGAAGAAGTTTTTCGATACGTCCGAGAGAATAGGGATGTACCGGAGTTCGCGTGAGGAGCCCGGACCAGGACCACTGATTTCAAGTCCTACGCGCTCCAGGTTCCAGCGGAACACGCGAAGATGTTCCTTACCCCGGACTCTTGGCCTAAAGGGGTAGTCTACCGCCGTTATAGGGAAAGTAGGCAAAATTATAATTCCCTATCTGTTGTGTAGTAGCGTAATAATATACTTAGTTTTAGTGTTATATTTTTTGTATATATGTTAGTCTGTAAGTTATATATTCTATGGGCCTCTGTTATTTTTACTTTGTTGTACTAATAAAAGTTAATACTGCCTGAAATAAATGAATAAATAAATAAAAAAAAAGACGTGTGGCGCTCGGAGACTGCCGCGGTAAAGCTATTGCATAGCATTCGGAGTGGGGGGTGTTAGGTTATTTTCGTTACGGAATTTCTGGATTCGGTCTCCACGCTCAAGGCCCGCGATAGAAGCTATGCAATAGCTTAAAAATAATTACCATAACCAAGATATATATATATAGTACAATAAACACAAAAGGTGGTGTGGTGTCGAGTCCAACCCAGGTAGAGGTATGGCCAGAAATTTGAAAAGCAGTGGTTTTCTATATATAGCCAGTTATATAGCCATATCGATATATCACTATAGGTCTATAACTGGAAATAATATTTGGTGTATAGTTTGGTATTGGTGTATACTATTAGGCATACTTGAAAACAGAAGCTACAATTCGCTCTACGTACCAAATACATATATTATTAGCTTCTTAACACGTCGAAAGTGAAGCACTGCATATGTTCTCGATCATTATTACGAACTTACATCTATATTTTGCATTCGGCGAAGCGATCACGTTCAATGGCACTTATAGGGTACAGTCTACCCTAAAAGAACTCTTTCGTACCTTCTCGCTTTAAGTCTTCCATGTTTACGTGCTTAGTTTAATTGAAGAAGTAGAAAATTTACTGAGGTATGGTCCACGAGTGTAAGAAGAAGTGTTAATCTGTATTGTGGGTTGATTGTACCTCTACCATATTGCGCTAGATTCGTTAGCATACTATGAATATTTCATTGACTTTGTTTCTGCCGCTGAATGTGCTAACGTCTGCTCCAAATTTGTTCTAAGTCGTGCCAGTTAGTTTCGCCTCGGAGGCGGAGGTAGGAATTGGTAGCTGTCCAGAGTTTGCAAGTAGGTATAAGCTGGTTGAAGCCAGTAGGTGAACAAAGGTAAATTGCGAGATCTTTGTTGATGTTTAGTACTTTTATGTACATAAATAAATAAATACGCCCAACGATCACAAACATAGATCCGTAACTAGGATTCCCTGTATCTAGGGAACCAGGAACTACTAGAACCATGGTCCTACAACACCCAGATACGAAATAAATGATTGCGCTTATTTTCTTTGTGAAATCATTTGTTCCGTCGCGTTGCGGGAATCGAACCCGCAACCTCAGTGGTTGTGCCAACATACCCAACCGCTAAATCACAGAGGCTGACACAAAGGTACTTATGGTTCGCAGAGAACTATTTACGCATCAAATAGATAATGCAAATAAGTAATTTATGTTTGGATGTTGTGAAACCCATAGTTCTCATAGTTATCTCCTAAATTACTATTTAGTAGTGGAGGTGGTAGGGTACGGGTTTTTATCTACTTACTGATGTTAAGCGATGATGTGGCCTAAGATGAGGCACATAGATTTAGAGAGAGACGGCAGTTGAGCGGCTATTCAGACCCGTCTCTCCGATGGTTCACCGAACAAATATATTAATGATATATGGTATATATTAATGATAGTTTTTTGTGTAGCACTTGAAGCGTAGCTCACCTACCCTTTTGTAACAGATTTGCTACGTTAAGCAACGGTGGCGGTCACAACTTGGAATTGCATCTGAGAGATACCGCGCTTCGGATGGCACGTAAAGCCGTCGCTCCCGGTTGTTGTCTTAGAACAACAATCGTTAGGCCATATCGTGGAGGCCTTCGGGCGGTCCAAAAGCTCTGACACCAGGACCGGCCCGTTGACACACCCACACGAGAGAAGATAGTTTTTTGTAAATGCCCTTAAATAATATGTAAAGAAACTGAATTATCGGTACCAAAATGTATAAGAAGAATAATAGTTTCTTACATTCTTACTATATCCTCTCCTACTTAGGTAGACTAACCTTATAATGTTAGAAACCGAAATTTTGTGAGGATAGTAAAGTTATAAGTTACTTAAACATGCAAAAGCCGCTAAACGGGATTTGATGACATTTTGTAAGGTCCTGGAATATGGAATATATGGAATATACCCTTCGCCCCTCCTATCGAAGAACTCTTATGTCTTACGTTCGTCTGTAGCATTTAATAAGCTTGCTAAGTCTGAACATTCCAATATCGATCTATTCACAAGCAGTCTGGCTGCGGTGAATACAGCCCTACCGTCATCACTATCTAATCATTGCAATTTATAAATGGCATTGCACGGTGCCATCTCGCATTTCTTATTTCTTTGTTCATTTAATTGTAAAAATCCTTAATTTTCTAGTTTACTGCTATTTTTGGAGGCTTTAATTGGCTTTTTTATATTAATTTGTCACAGAATCTGTTAGCCCCCCAAACAAAGCAAAATAAAATAAAATATGACATGGGGTACTTACAGCCCTGAAAATTATCCACGCCGATGAGCCGTGGGGCGCAACATATAAGCTTTAGGTAGTGATTTCTAGGTAAAGCACTCTATATAACTTTTTACCTTAAACTTAATATCTGGACTTAATCATAGATTCCTTTAAAAGGGTAATAATGGAGTTTTTAAGGATTGGTAACGCATCAGCAATGCCTCTGGTGCTGCAAATGTCCATAGGCGACAGTAACCGGTTACCATCAGGCGGGCCGTGTGCTTGTTTGCCTACATTTTGAATAATAAAAATAATACAAACAAACATTTTTACGTAAATGCAGAGTTCTTAGCTCCCTCCAAGTTACACCGTACGCATGTAAGTGTGAAATAGTCTACGGTATTTAGTAACGGTTTATATTATAACAAAACAGCTGAAAAACAATAAGGCGGTTCAAAAACAATATTTCTGTTTCTGAAAAGACAATTTTATTAAATACGTACCCATGTCATAGCAGTATCTATTATGTGTCCATACCTCAAAACATCTGTTGTCTCTAAGTACATACACATTTTTTCAATGAATCCTTTGAAACATCACGTACATCTACGTACGTATACCTACATATAAGTATGTGTGTTCGTATCCAGTCCAAATACAATGGTAATTTATTTTCTTGTTAGTAATAAACCTCTTTTGTTTCCTTATCAATCTTATCATATTTAATCATGCAAAAAAGAAGTTTGTTACGTAGGTCCTGGAAAAGGACATGGGCTACTTTTTATACCAGGAAACCGTATAATATTGTAGGAATATCTAGGTCAATTATTATTAGGTATGTTGTGCCATAGCAGGTCTAGCACTGTAGGTACGAAGCTACAAGTACATAGCCGGACACCGACGGCGGGTCGCGCGTCGTTACACGTGCCGCGTCAGAAGAGATAAGAGCTATGCGATAGAAAGAGAGGCGCTCTGTAGGTTAATATGACTGGTAGGTATGCAGCGCTACGCGAGCTAAATTGAATTTTATTGCGTCATAGCAAGAGTCCCTATTTGTTTAAACTTTTTTGCGGAGTGATGCTTCTGTCCCTTAGTATTCTGTGGCCATAGGCACAAACTCGTGTTGTTAGTTATTCCTATGAATGTGCTTTGTTTGGCAACAGTCATTCTGTTTCTTGTTGCAACTAAGTTGAACTTAAGAATAAGAATCATTTATTTCCAGATATATAAATATAAGTACACAATTCAAGAATACATAGTACATATAAAGTGATCATAGAACAGTAGGTACGTCGAAATATTTCCAGCGGGTCCCAAACTAGGCACAGCCTGTATCTTGGTGACCCATAAACCCTCTGTTTACAATAAAATTGCGTCTGCTCGAAGTGACTATACATATTCTTTATTGTTATTAGGATAACACAAAATTATGACTTGTTTTTAAAATATCACGAAATTATCTTATTCAAGCCCGTCTGCATGATATTTATTGTGATTGTATTCGTACCACCTAGACGAGGTTGACTTGATGATCACTTTTTTACTTAGAGCGTTAACGACGCCAGAATAACTAATTACCTTTAGGTATGTATATTTTCTATGACGTGTCGCGCAAGATACCTACGTTAAGTATTGTACAGTTTTCCAAATAAACGTGGAGTGGCATCGTCTTACCACGTAAAATATGCAGAGAGCTGTAGGTACGCTCGAAATTTGAAACACTTTTAAACGTGAGTAGTTACCACGTGCCCATAACAGATACTCCATTTTCAATATGCTCGTAGCTTACCTACGGAAATGGAAGATAATGTAATTGACTGCAATTTCTAGCAATTAGCAGTCTCGCAGCGGTTAGTAGTAAGTGCAGGTTCATGTTTCATTCAAAACTAGCATTTCCGCTTTTCCATTTAGTCTCTACGTTGAAATAAAATTAATGCAGTGTATTTTTAACCTCCGACGTAAAAAGGAGGGGTGTTATAACTTTGAATACTATGTGTGTCTGTCTATGGCACCTTAGCTCTTAAACGGGTGAACCGATTTGGATGCGGTATTTTTCCGATACGGTGGTAGAGTCATTGTAACAATTAACGTTCAACATTAAGTGCGTCTGTGATGCCAAAACTGATTAAAGAGATTTTGGTTTGATTTGATGTGATATTTGAAAGCAGGTTTTTAGCGTTGATTCTAAGACATGTTTTATCAAAATCGGTTCAGCGATTTTTTATGTCGGGGTTTATAAAATAAAATGTAATTTTACTGAAATTCGTTTGTTCATGATCATCATCTGCTGCTAAGCGTCCTAGTCAAACCACGACGCGACTGGATGCAGCCCAAAAAACCATAAAATTAAATTGTCCACTGCTGGTATTTTTTGGTCACGTCACTGACCATACCTTAAGGGTAAGATATAGAAAAAAAATGTGCTCAGAAAAAAAAGCGCAAGCATTTGTTTCGTGTCTGGGTGTTGTGGGAAAATAGTCTTCATAGTTTTTGGTTCCCTAGATACAGGAAATTCTAGTTAGGGCCCAGGGTCTATGTATGTGATCGTCGGTATAAAATAAACCGTTGAAAATAATGAATTGCGAATTATTTTTATTTTTCACTACAGTTAACTACTTACACTTAAATGACACTACCGTACAATGTTAATAGCCTTCCTATAATCATCATTACCTTATGAAAAGTCTCACGAAGGCGCTCGCTCGCGTCCGCGGCAGTACTCCTTTGCCTCTCGAGCCCGCCGCTCGGCAGCCGGTCCCGTCTCCAACTCTTCGACCAAGTGTTTATAAACAAACGACAGTTTACAATACGCGCTTGTTTGAAGTGTGCCCATTAATTGGGCAGCGATTGCTCTCGAGATTATAATCGGAGGTGTTTTTGTTAGTGACTTTTACGCGGTTTAAACTAAACGCTTTTATTAAACGACTGTTAAATTTTAGACGTTAATTAAATAATTTTGTGTGATTGTTAAAGTCAACAATATGTGAAGTCTTTTGTTAACATTTTGTGTTGAGAGATAAAAGTGAATTTACAATGATTCCAAAACTGTAGCGGTTTGGGACGTGAAACTTTTCAGAAGTTCCGAAGTTGTCGAATAGTTGGGAACGGCTGGAATTGCTAATTTTAAGGTAAGTTAATTTCTTTTGAAGATAGATTATTTACTATATTATTTATATTCACGGAAGTGTAAGACTCTATCTCTGCTATTATAGCAGAAGAAGAAAACGAAATTGGTAAAGCTGGTAGGTAGATATTAAAAAAAGTTTTTATAGTACTTAATATTTAATAACGCTATTAACAATATGAAGTATTTATTACTATTTCCACGTTTACCAATATCGCTATATTTTAATTACTTCTGTCATAAACTCATGCAATAAACACGTGGTTACAATAAAACGAAGCATTATTCCCATTTGAGCACTTGTTTTTTGAGCACCAATAAATAAACATTATAAATGTAGATACTGAATAATGTAGGTAGGTAAGTCATATAAATTCGACTTTCTTTCTTATAACTAGAGCGAGTGTGGCTCAGTGGGAGTACGTGCGACTTTCGATCCGACGCACCCGAGTTCGAATTCTAACTTTCTTAAGTTATGTGCAGAATGAGCACTCGCTCTAAAACGGTGAAGGAAAACATTGAGAAGAAACCGGCATGATCAAGAATTAATCCCAAAAATTCAAGGACATCTGACATCCACCAACCCGCACTGGGCCAGCGTAGTGGATTATGGCATACTCTCTCTAGGAGGGAAGGCCTGAGTCCCAGAAGTGGGAACGTAATGGGCTGATGATGATGTAGAATATAACTTCATGAAATCTATTATAAAAGAAAATTAACTAAAAATAAACCAAAATGTAAATACATTTTCAGGGCAAAAATTAAGGATGTTGCTCGCAACTAATACAAAAGTTAATTAGGCTGTTTCAGCTCCAAAAATTGGTCGTGAAGAGCGTAAATAGCCGTTTACTAAGTTTAACGAGTCGGATTCATCTTCATTTTACTTAATGATGTTATCAAATAGGGTTGGTTCGGATACTTAAACTTAATTTAACTTAGTTTCTCGTTCGAAACAATACAAAGCATAGCAATACATTTTTTTACTTTTGTTAAAAACCTTTGTGGTGTAGTGGTTGAGCATATTGGCTCAGAAACCACATCCCCATCCCCATGCATCCCCATGGGGATGCGGGTTCGATTTCTGAAACGTGACAAAAGTTTGAGCAAAAAAGTGCAAGCATTTGTTTCGTGTCTGGGGGTGGACCATGGTCCATGGTTAGGGGTTTCTCATTTTACATGTCATATTTTAATTAAACCACAGAAGACTAAATAGCTTTAACACATAATCACAGCAGAACATCTTTATGGAATAGACTTAATATGCGGAAGTAGTAGAATGAAACAGAAACAAGAATGAAACGGATCGTTTATATTTTTTTCTCTAAGGAAAAGGTAATGATTCTATTCAGCCAAATCAGCTTAATATGATTTTACTAATTTGAATATTTAATAATAGTATGTACCGGTTCTACGGACTGAAGTTCGTAGATGTGTGAAACAGGCCTAAAGTAGAACTACGCAAAAATACGTAGACTTGGCTACACTAGGCGTGAATGAACTCGAAATAATACCTACCTAAATAGGGTACATTATTGAATTAGTTAATCAACAGAATATATAGGTGTACGGTATTGAGAACGATACCCCTAATTCTTGTCCTCACATAGTTTATTTAATTAAAGTAAATACCTAAATTAATAATTCGAGAGTATTTGTGTTATTCTTTCACTTTAAAACAGATTGACGTGACGATTAATTATTTGCACAGAGATAGTTAGCCGCCCGGATAGTGACATGCTATTTTTTATCTCAGAAAATTTAACAGTGCCCTAGCAAATTGCTATAAACATTCTACGCAGACAAACTCGCGGGTATCGATTATATTATAGTCAACCATAAAATATGAGCATTTGAAGTTTACGAGTCACAGGGCTCTCCTTTACATTTTTCATGTACTGGCTTATGTGTTTGCATTTTTCACGTTTTCCGCGAATAACTAATTATTCTCTAGGTCGCTTGTCGGAGTGAAAAATGAGTTTACATAATTTTTGCAATAATGTATATGTATGATAAAAACATAGATTTGGTCAATAGGGAATTGACCAAATCTATGTTTTTGTCATACATAAGATTTGATCAAATCACGGAGGATATTAAAATAACAACACGATTTTATCATGTCCCTAAACAACATCTAGTGATTTGAACAAATGGTAAAAGGATAAAAATTATGTAGGATTTTGTTTTGATAGACTTGTTTTATTATATTCAGAAACCTTAATGAAGAAATATATGGTTGTTATCATCATCACTACATAGTATAAAACAAAGTTGCTTTCTCTGTCCCTATATCCCTATGTATGCTTAAATCTTTAAAACTACGCAACGGATTTTGATGCGGTTTTTTTAATAGATAGAGTGATTGAAGAGGAAGGTTTATATATGTAATAACCGTGCAAAGCCGGGGCGGGTCGCTAGTTTTTGATAATTTATCTATAGAAATCTTTATGGCTCTTTTTATTTTATCTCGAAAATGTTCAATAATTCCAAAATATCATACACGGAATATTATTGTAAAAATAATAAATATCGATAATAAAATATATCTATCGCAGTTAATCGTGTTTTTACTTATCGCGTGTAAGTACAGGTACACTTTTAACTTTCATTTTATTTCAGTTCGCGTGACATACCCATATATAAATAAGGGGCAATTAATAATTTCTAAATTACCATTTAATTTTATAACCACGTGTTTTCGCTCACTTATCATTGTTTAAAGTTTTTTCACGTGCATTTGCAAAGTACCGTAGCGCTAAGATATCTGCGGAGAGTAAATATTTTCACGTAGGTGGGTACTTATTTGTCGTACGTACCTGCTTCGCATTGTCTTTTATTTTTATTTGTGGTTTCGTGAATGGTGTTGCACTCCAAGTTCGAGTTGAGAATCGTTTATTCGCATTTAAGTATTTATAAATCTAAGGATGTCTCTTGGGTTTTCCTTGCTACGCTTTGCTTAGATTCGGTGGACAGGCATCTTAAGGGATTAGATACATAGATATCCATGGACATAGGTCCAAGATAGGCAATTCATATAAAATAATCCTATTCAACCGAACAAAACCCAATTTCTTGTAATGACGTGTCTAAAGTATTTTAAATTATTGAAAATTTATTATTGGTCGAACGTTGGCTGAAGTTTAACCAATTTCTCATCTGATTACGTCGACAATGTAAATATACTTGAAAATAAAAAGAAGTACCTACCTGTTCACTTGTGACTTGAAAACTCCCAAATTCTAGTATCGTTTCGGAAAAGTTTATATAATTCCGGCATGGAGTTCCACTCGTTGGCGGTAGACAAGAGCCAAATCTTTGGTAACATGTCACCTCTACCACCTCTACTGGGCGTCTGGACCGTAAATGTTAGATACCCTACTATTTTTTTTTAAATCTCGCACCATCTTCACTGACCTACAAATTTGACCTAAATCTTCACCGAGAGATTAACTTTTTTTATTAAATTTTGTATGAAATGAAATAAAGAAAAAAAAATTATGGAATAAAACAAATGTGAACAAACATTTTTTTACCTATATTTATTTTATCTGAAACCCTTTTATAATTACTCAGTGTTTTCTCGGTGAGTGCTATAGATGCCGTTAGCGTAGATAATCCGTAGATACTAATAGTTCGGTTCATAATCAATTCTAAATGAGCCGTAATGAGGCTAAGGCAATGAATTTCTGATGCAATTAGTGTCAATTTGTATTAGGTAGGTACTTTCATAGTACTTAGGTACCATAGAGATCAGAAATATTACAACCTACGGCCGTAGTGCATTAGTCTTTTTCACGACTATGACTACATTTTAGTGGTTGTCTTCTGAAGAAAAGAAAGAAAAGAAAGAAAAAACATTTATTTGACGACCACAATCATAACAAAATAAAGAAACACAGGAAAACATAATTATAAAAAGAAAAAAATAAATATATAAACAGTATGAAGAGATAATTATGCCTAAAATTACGTATGTGGTGCCAAAAGGGGTTTTCACTCAGCACAAATGTCAGGTGTTAGTGTTTTGACACCCGACGCTGGTTTTCAGCTAAACCCCATGGCGTGCGGATACTTGGCTTCAAATTGAAAATAGATAAATGCACTATTATAAATAAATACAAATATACATATATTTTATATACTATATATTATATATATTCAATATGCATTTACATTTCTTTCTTTCTGCAAGAATTAAGTCTCGAACACAGACGGAAAGTTAGGTGTCTGTCGCTCTTCTATTGACTGCACTTCGGGGAGTGTGCCCAAGAACTGCACGAACCAATTTTTGTTTCCTTTCCATCTAAGGACTTCCAGGCGGGGAGAGTCGTTTTACCCGTACGTCGTTAATATCCCACCTATCCATACTTAGCGTTTCGCTGACTCATTTATCATGCTAAGTAGTGGAATGCTTTACCAGGTTATTTGTTCCTAAACAGCTCCAACGTGTGCCTTTTTTAAGTCTAGATTGTATCTTTCCATCAGGCGAGTTGTCTTCAAACGCATACCTATTTCTTAATAAAAATAGAATCCGTTTTCTGAAGGAATAAACTTAACCAAACCCTATATTCAACCGCCAAACAGTAGTGTTCAAACATTACCGTGTTCCAAATTTTTTTAAACAAAACATATTTAGCATCCATCATTGAAAGGTACTGATTGATAGCCCCTTCAAGGGTCTGACAGGGTTTTTGTTACTGTATTTCAGTATTTCTTGTGCCTTTATGCGCTAATCGGATGTTTCAGCCCTTTTTTAACCATTACGATCAGTAATGACGTATTTTGTACTTTTTGCATGTATTACCTCCTATATAGGTACTACTTTTTGAAATTTGCTAGAACTACAGATTAGAGTAATTAATTAGGTTGAGATTTGGATGTTTTTAACACATCTGTTGGAAAATTAAAACGTCTACTTACCGATGATTTTTTTAATCAAAGTGTTGATTAAAAAAGCCATCGGTAAGTGGACCACAGATTGTATAATTGTATAATAGTTATTTTGTATTGTTCTGTTCATCTTTAGTTGCATGCTTATTGTTTTGTTTTCCGTCCATGTTGTAAATAATCTGTCGCCTATATGTGGAAACTTGTAAATGTCCTTTCGTACAATATTTAAGTATCCTAGTTATTAGACCTAGATGTAAGTTTTCCTAAAATTGTAAAATAAAATAAAATAAATAAAATAAAATATTATTGAATTAAAATATGTATTATGAAACTTCAGTCTTATAATACACGTTAGGTCATCGATCTCTTCATCAATTCGTCATCTTAGAATCATAGATTAATAACTACTCAATAATGTATTGAGCGAGTATGGCTCAGTGCAATGCATGTGCAAATCGATTCGACGCACCCAAGTTCGAATCCCGCAGCAACCCCGCACCACTAACGTTCTTAAGTTATGTGTGGATTTAAAATTAGCTCTAAAAACGGTAAAGGAAAACATCGTGAGGAAACCGGATGTCCAAGATGAAACCAAGGACATCTTTGCCCAGACAGAGCCAGTGGAGGAAAAAATTCCAATAACTAATAAAAATAAAGAGCATAGGCATACAAATACAACTTTCTACAATTTACTTGACTCTGGCAGATGCACAAGGCGTGCAAAGCCAAATCCCACAAGGAGAAACAGAAAAAATAAACTTTCTACATTCTTCTTCTAGTTATGCAAAGAGTTTATAAAATTTAAGTAAGATACTCCTTGGATGTCGCATCAAAAATGTAAAATAAAAAGATAGAGCTTTTTTCCTCGTTTGAGAATTTGGCATCGCACTCTTGTGCATTTGCCAGTGTCATGTTGGAAAAAATAGAGTTAAGAACTGTAGTTATGAAACTGAATTTTATCGGCAAAGTTTCTCAGCAGCCAGCGTTGTAAAACACGGCGTACTTTTCCTTCTAAGTGCATAACCAAGGGTAACAGCTGGCAATACAAACAGGTACCTATACCACGTCCAAGTTATGTCATGTCGCACGAAACAAGTACTAAAGCGTTCGTGAGTGCTCGTTGTGAAGTAAAAGTATAGCCTTGCATCGATGGCCCCGTTTCTTAAACGCTGAATTTGGAACAAGTCGCATAACAAAGGCCTTGGAGAAGTTCAATGGTAAATGAACGACCTGTTTTGTATAACAAAAAAGCACAGTTAGCGTTTGACTGTTAATAAAACGAGCGTGCGTACCTGTGCAGTTCTCCTTGTGATACAAAGACAAACAAAAGAAACAAGAACAAAAACAGTCCGTTAACTAATCGTGTCGAGTGTAATGTATTATAGGGCCCGCTTGTGTTTTAACTATGTGTATTTGGACACGATCACGCCTGATGTTAAGATTGTTAAGCGATCTAGAAGAAGACGACAGTGGGGCGAATGCTCAAACCCGTCTTCTTGATGGGTCACCAAAATATAACATCTCGAAAAACGACTAATCCCGAAATACGACTAGTTCGCTTGTGTGCATGGCTTTGTTCAGGGGGACGGTATTACAACCACGGTTGGAGACTACCGCGTCGAAGCGTGTAAGATGGTTTCCTCAAGATGTTTTCTATCACTTTATAAGAACTAGCTTTTATAAATTGGTACAAAAATTCAGTTTTGACATATTATACACATAAAACAAATAAAATAAAAATACGTAAAAAAGTTTAACTTAGGTATTTAATTGTTATCACTACTTTGGCATGTCTACCCAATGCGAAAATTGACTCTACGAGTGCTCCGGAAATACTCCCGCTAGCGAAATATAGAAAGCGAAATATACCAAGAAATTCCGCGGCGATGTCTTTTTTTAAATCTTTTAAAATGTTTATAAATATAACAATGAACAATAAAGCATAAATTTTGGATGTGAACAAACCTTTAGAACTGGAGTAATATTTTTAAAAGAACTATCTATATTATGTAAAACTATAAAAGATTTGTAATAAAATGTGACGAGTTCAGTAGTTTTGTGCGTCTGATGGAAAATTACCCATCACTTGCACACTTTATCACTTGCACATATAATAAAATAAAATATCAATTGCAGTGGCACACTAAACTATGAATTCTGCTACTTGACGGCAGAGCTTGAAGGACATCCCTTCTAAGTTGGTAGTTTACCACAGCTGGCACCAACTTCAAATATATGTATAAAAATATAAATAATATAAATATATGTATATGTTGGTAGCGCTTATGATAATTATATTAATTTATTTTTCACTTTTGAGTGCCTATTTGTGGTTTTGAAGTCGGTTTAGTTTTTTTTGAAAAATAATTAATTCGCTTAGAATGGTTTTTATTTGCTATCCCATTTTGTGTTGCGAAATTTATCCTATGGGTCCAATGACAGGCCTCGTGAATGGTCGTATTTCATGCGGTGGTAACATTCGTGACCATCTATAATTTCTGCAAATGCAATAAAAAAAAAATAAGCGCTATGGCGTCCATCACGCAGCATCAATTTTATTATCTCTCAGATGTATACAATTATGCTAATAATAGCATTATTAGTTTGTAATAACTTTAGAAAGAGGATATTTATCATGTCTATGTATGTGTGGATCTATGTATGTGATCGCTACGTCATTTAAAATAAAATATTTTTGATTCATTTTGAGAACTGGATATTCCGTAACTATATCTATCGGGACTTTTTGGCGGGAAGTGGAATTAGCCTGCCTTAATGGGCGAATTAAAAAAAAACTATACTTATCGATATTCCTAACGTGTTTATTTCTAAAGGTAATGACCATGATAAGGCTTCGTGTTTGTATAGAGTATATTGTTGTAACTCTGCTAGTAGATTGCAGTGTATCAACATTATGGTTCAGGTGGTTTCATAGTCATTGTTTAGCGCCGTTTGACTCTTGATGTAGCTGAGGTATCTAGTTCTTCCGTATCAGTGGTGTCAGCGGTTTGTTCCAAGAGTCTATGTAGTGTAGTTTCTAGTAATTTCAGCTGGTATAGCAGGTTCTATTATCTATTTTGTGCCTATACCAGGCCTAGCACACTCGACACTGTAGGTACGAAGCTACAAGTACATAGCCGGACACCGAAGGCGGGTCGCGTGTCGTTACACGTGCCGCGTCAGAAGAGATAAGAGCTATGGGATAGAAAGAGAGACGCTCTGTAGGTTAATATGACTAGTAGGTATGCATCGCTACGCGAGCTGAATTGAATTTTAATGCGTCATAGCAAGAGACGCTATTTGTTTAAATTTCTTTGCGGAGTGATGCTTCTGTCCCTTAGTATTCTGTGGTTGTACCAGATGACGAAAAGTCGTAAAACCCGGAGCTCGACGTATGTACTTACTATAAGTCAATCTTTTTCATGTTATTGAATGATGAGACGAGCAGGTCGCTCGCCTGATGGTAAGTAATAAGCCTGCCTGTTACAGTACCACCCAGAATATTGTTTAGCAAAATCCTGCGCGGCACTTCATTGCTTTCGTTACCCTAAGATAATTAGCTATTAGTACCTATTAGTGTCATAATGCCCAGTAAGTTTAGTAGGTATCCTGTAGCTCGACTGAATATCGCGTCATACCAAACGTCATCAAAATCCGTTCATTCATACACGTCACACAAACACTTTCGTATTTAAATTAACAGGATATGATTGTCGACGAATAATTGTTATTTATATGGCAGGCATACGACACGCACTATGCTGGCGGCCGTGCGTGTGACCATTTTACCGCTTCTGATATAACATGAGGCATACAAATCAATACAATAAACTGTTTATGTACAAAAATGTGCCTCTTATCTTTTCTGACGCGGCACGTGTAACGACGCGCGACCCGCCGTCTGTGTCCGGCTATGTACTTGTAGCTTCGTACCTACAGTGCGGAGTGCGCTAGGCCTGTCTTTGACCAATTATCAAGAAGAGACTTGCAAAACTACAAAACTAAACTTAGGTAGGTACAATTTTGGGAAATGATTCAGTATTGTTTTTACTAGTAGAACATAACCTATGAAATTGTTACCTAATTAATTTAAATAAAAAAATATAAACACTATATATTTATCTACGGTCTTTATACTTTAATAAAATCTTTCTATCTCTTTTCTTTCATAATCTAGGAAATGGTTAAATTAACATTTTAAATCCACTTAGCATTTAGGTTGATTTTATAACTGTGTCAATTACATAATGATTTGTACGGAATAGTACGGATAGACCATTACGTGATAAACATGGTAACATACGTGCTTTGATTTTAATCATGTGTTGATGTGATTCCGTGAACGAACTATGAATTGAACATTCTCTTTCAACGTTGAACATCGTCACGTTTGTTCCAACAGCCTATGTAGTGTAGTTTCTAGGAATTTCAGCTGGTATAGCAGGTTCTATTATCTATTTTGTGCATATACCAGGCCTAGCGCACTCGACACTGTAGGTGCGAAGCTACAAGTACATATCCTGACACCGACGGCGGGTAGCGATACACGTGCCGCGTCAGAAGAGATAAGAGCTATGCGATAGAAAGAGAGGCGCTCTGTAGGTTAATATGACTGGTAGGTATGATTGATAGATAGGTATGCAGGTATGTATGTAGGTATGCAGCACTACGCGAGCTGAATTTAATTTTATTGCATCATAGCAAGAGTCGCTATTTGTTTAAATTTCTTTGCGGAGTAATGCTTCTGTCCCTTAGTATTCTGTGCCTATACCTACTATATATTGTGGTTTTTGCAAAGTCCTGCGTTGCACTGCATTGTGCTCGTCACCCTGAGACAATTAGCTCTCTCAGAATGCCCAGTAATTTCGCTGGCTGCAACACTTTTCAAGCCGGAACACAGTTATGCTTGCGCACTACCGCTTGGCGGGAGAATAACTGGCAAAAACCTACCCAGACGGCCTGTCGCATACCAGATAGGTATTGTCACCGTATTCTGGGACCACGTTTCTTGTAAGTCCTGGTTCTAATCCTAAAGTGTATTAAAGGAGTGAGAGAGGTACGTGTTCGATATAGCATGTAATAATATTTAAAAGGAGTTGAGATGGGCGAGCAACTTGGAAAGCATAGATGGGGCAAAGCAACTATATCCCTAGACCAAAAGTGGAAAATGGGCACGTAAATAAATGTCCATTTCTAAAAAAAAAAAAAAATTAATGACATTATTCTTATTATACACTCGAGAGCAATGAATCCGGGTCACTTAAAGAATCCTAAAAATCTCGGAAACTAAAAATGCTAGGTTAATGCAATAAATTGTATTTAATAGACAATGTAATACTCCTTAAATGAAGGTATTAAAACTTCTTAGTTATTGTAAAGTTATATCATAAAAAAATCAAATTTGAAAAAGGGCCACTTTCGAAGATGGAACTACGAAATTACAGCATTTGGTTTTGCTTTTGTTTGTAATCTGTCATTTATGTGGGTACATAAACCATGTTGATAGTGCTCTATATTCATTATTCAAGCTGAAATTATGTCGCTTACGCCTGAAGAATGCACCAGAATACTTACAATGCTGGAAACCGGCCGGAGTCAGCGCGATACAGCCAGGACTGTCGGTGTGTCGCTGTCAACAGTACAAAGAGTTCTCCGACGTTACGAAGAAACTGGTTCTAACCTACGCAGACCAGGAACGGGCAGAACCAGGTGTACCACAGCACGAGAAGACCGATACTTGGTGAACACCATGCTTCGAAATCGCTTTCTCACAGGAACTGAACTCACCAATCAGTTTCGACGCCTCGGAGGAAGTAACCCAAGTGCATGGACAGTAAGACGTCGGCTTGCTGAATCTAACTTAAAACCCCTTAGACCTGCAAACGGCCCTAAACTGGAGCGTGGGCATCGTATTTCGAGACTAAGATATGCCCAGAGCCACGTAAATTGGAGTATTGAAGATTGGTCAAAAGTTATGTTCTCCGACGAATCAAAATTTATGCTCTACAAGCACGATGGAAGACACAGAGTGTATCGAAGACCAGGGGAAAGATTCAAGCAAGCATGCATCGAAGAAAAAGTAGCCTACGGTGGTGGGTCTGTACTTGTGTGGGCCGGAATTTCTTCTGAAAGTCGCACAGAGCTGGTGATCATAGAAAACGGCTCTTTAACTAGCGTAAGATATGTGGAAGAAATCCTCAATGATCACGTTGGTCCATTTATGGTCAATTTAGGTGAGGATGCTATATTTATGCATGACAATGCCCGACCTCATACAGGTAGGATTGTGAATGACTACCTTCAAGAGATGAACATTACTCGTATGGAGTGGCCAGCGCGCAGCCCGGATATCAACCCGATCGAGCATGCTTGGGACGAGCTAGGCAGATGCGTAAAACAACGAAACCCTCCCCCAATCACGCTTCGTGAGCTCAAAATTGCTCTCACAGAGGAATGGGAGAATATTCCCCAAAATCGTATAAGGAACTTGGTGTACAGCATGCCAAACCGCGTAAACGCAGTAATGGAAGCACGAGGAGGCAATACGAAGTATTAAAATTCAAGAAAATCGTAATAAAGTTCAAAAATTTCATGTTTCCTATTTTTGTTTTAAGGAGAGATCAGCAGTTTTTTTCTTTATGTAATTTTGTGTTAATAAAATGTATGGTGACTCATATTTTTTTTACTTTCATTTAAGGAGTATTACATTGTCTATTAAATACAATTTATTGCATTAACCTATCATTTTTAGTTTCCGAGATTTTTAACATTCTTTAAGTGACCCGGATTCATTGCTCTCGAGTGTATTTTATATGAAGCATTAACGAATGCCAAGCGAAAAACTCAAACAAAGAACTCAAATAATGGCAGGAAAAATTCAACACTCGAGTTGATGACCACCGTAGCTCAATTGGGAGAGCGCTCCCGGCGCTGAGGGAAGAGATTGAGATGCGGGTTCAAGTCCCAGCCAGCAGGCGGTCGTATTTGTTCTTTCCGACAAACCTTCTTTAATAACATTATGAAGCTGAAGTCCGTGGCAATGACATCCTTTGAAGCTCTTCAGAGATTAAAAAAAATCAATATAGGTAATAAATAGATCCAAATTGATAAACGCACCTATGCAGTTTTCATACTAAAAAAATATATGCAGTGATAACCACAAATAATAACAACAAAATTAATAAGTATTTTGTTGTAAAATATTATTTTTTCGTAACAAGCTTTTAACAAATACGTAATCGAATTCGCAAGCAGATTAAAATGAGCCGAAACACTAGTAGTTTACGATTTACGATTATCCGTCAAGGAGTTCCATTGCCGACCTTCCGTCTCCATCATCAGATCAGCTGGCTGTTACCATAATATTGCATTGTCATTGGACTTTGACAAGTATATGCAAAATTTCAACTCCGTAGGATAAGAGGAAAGTGGTTCTAATTCAGCTTGCAAGATTCCACCGGACAAACACCCCGTACAAACAACCCGGACAACTATAAATTGAAAGTTAAATAAAAGCTTGTAATAAAAAATAAATTAAAAGATAAGTAAGCAGAAATTGTAAATAGTTTGATAATTAAAATGACACGTCTTTTTATGTTATATACAACACACAAATTGACGGAATGTCAGTCGCCAAACCTTGACATTGAACAATTTTATTTGAACAGATGTTCCTTATATGCTGAACAATGAACCACAAGTTGATGTTTGTGGCTTGTTCGTATACATTAGGTATATCGATGAATACAAGCAAAATCCTACTCATATACAATATTAGTTTTTTTTAATTAAAATACTTTAAACATTATTCTAAATTCGAAAGTTTGTGAGGATGGATGCTTGATATTTGTAGTCAATGACAAAATAACTACTGAACGGATTTTGATAAAATTTGCCATGAAGATACTTTAGGTCCTGGAACAGACATAGGATACTTTTAAACCCGGAAAATTGCAGAAACCGAGGCGGTTCAGTAGTTTTGCCTGATTTAGTATAAATAATCCGTCCTTCAATCCATCCATACAAACTTCCGTATTTTAATATCGTATATTATATCTATATATTTTATTTATACATATATTTATAATTTAATCTGCATTTGTTTCGAAAAACCACCGTCCTTCCAAATTATGTTAGTCCTTTCTGTTCAAAGGTTGTCTGGAGTCTATTGTTATGCCGATTACTGTAAAATTTACTTGTTTTTTACAGAACCAATTATGTTTTTTATGTACTAATTTTTAAGGTGTTTAACAATATAGTGTTTATCTATATATCTATCTATTTTTAACCGACTTCAAAAAAGGAGGAGGTTCTCTATTCAGATGTTTTTATTTTTTATTTTTTTTGTTACCTCAGAACTCCGTCATTTATGAACCGATTTGGAAAATTCTTTTTGCGTTGGGTTCAGTATAGCTACAAAGTGGTCCGATATACATTTAATCGATATTGTGACCTTGGACTTCGAAGATACATTGAAGTCGGTTTTTGGTTTTTTCTAAAAATTAATTATATCTTATAATATTAGTAGGATTAGTAGAATAGGAAATACGAGTAGAATAGAAACATCAAATGTAGTGATGAAATTATAAAGAAATCTCAACTTCAATAACAAGTTCTTCAGCCGCCAAGCAGTAGTGCGCAAGCATTACTATATTCCGCTTTGAAGGGCATTGTAGCCAGCAAAATTACTGGGCATTATGAGACTCAACAGCTAATTGTCTCAGAGTGACGAGCGCAGTGCAGCGCCGCGCGGGATTTTGCAAAACAAAGTTCTGGGTGGTGCTGTTATTGTTATGGTCTGGCGTATTGCTTACCATCACGCGAACGACCAGCTCGTCTCGTCATTCAGTTACATAAAAAAAACAAACGCCAAATCGCTTGCTCTACAATTTCCTATCTACAGTACCGAGGAAGGAGCTCCTCCAATTTACATAACTAGTGGCCAACACTCTTCTTTGTGCCCCACTTAAGCCGTAACTAACAAAATGCCACCTTTAATAGCTACGCAGATCCTATCTCTATAGTGCACTAAATAAGTCAATGAATATACTGTAGCTGCTAACTTCTTTTCAACTTTCAATTCTAAAGTCTACGGGCTAAAGTTTACATTATGGTTTATAGGTTGAGCAGTTAAAAGTCACGTAAAAATTACAAATGTGACATTGTTATGGGACAGCCGAAGGCTAGGCTTTGTAATGGTATTTTAAACGGGTTTAGGTGATGAATTGTTCAATTTAAAGTTTGGTTTAAGGAATGTGGTGTTGACTGTTCAAACACGCTCCGTTGTTTGATATTCACCATGAAAGTTATTGAATTACAAATGCCGACCTAGTTAAATGGGTGAGTTCAAATTGCTTGTATAGTGATGACCAATTTGGTTTACTAACTACACACGTACAACACTGAGAGCTATATAGGTAAGTAAGAACCTCTATGAGCTCGATGCTTGGTGTCTGCCTTAGACTATTGCTGGACTAGGATCCCTTGGATTGAATAGAAATAAATTATCGGTCTAGGAGCTGTTCGTGCGTTGACGCATTTGAGTAAACATTAAAGATGGTCGCGTTTCGTCCGCAGAAAAACAATTGCACATCAGCTAAAAACAAACCTTTGTGATATAAATATATATTCTTCTTCCTAAGTCGGGCACTCTTGTCAGAGTGGTCGTAGTATAAAAGATGGTGTATGCGTTGGCTCTTTAGCGTCGTGGTTTTCCTTAGCGAGGGTTACTGCTATCGCAATGCTTCTCCATTTCTGGCGGTTGGTAGCATTGCGAGTACACTGGACTATGGTGGTTTGAGTTGCAGTCTTAATAAGGTCTGTCCAACGTGGGTGATCGGCCGCATGCTCTTTTTCCTGCCACCTGACCCTAAACCACAAGTGTCTCCATCGAATCTTCGTTTCTGAAGATGTGAACAAAGAATTCAGTATTCGTAGTTGAACAGTCGACGAAAGTCTATTTTTGATATGCTGTTCTTTAAGAATGGAATAATTTGTGTGGAAATATATATAGTTTAGCTTCATTTTCCTTCCTGTTCTTCAAATTTCATGACGACAAATATATTCCGTTAACCACATGGCCTCATAGGCCTTGTCCATGACGCATTTGACGCGAGACTCAACTGCTCGTTTTCATTTCACTCGTGTGACTGCGAGATACTAGGAGCCAATGACGATTTAAACATCACAGACTATATTCGTGTATTCACATACGCGCGAGTGGATCAGTCGCGCGTATGCGCGTAAATCGCTTGCAGTACGCCGAACAATGACTAATGGTCAATGACTAAAGAGTAGGAACTCTTCAGTTATTTAAAGTTGAAAAGAAGTAAGTAGCTATGGTATATTGACCAAAAGAAAGACCTACACAGCTAAATGCTCGCGTCATTATTATTATTATAACTTATTGTCAGGAGGTTCTTCACTCTGCAGCCCTAACCACTGGTTTGGGCCTTGCCCAGCTGTCGGCGGTACTCTAGGTTTATGTTTTTTATAATATTTTTTATAGAAATATTGTTAAAAACTTAGATTTAAGAAAGAAAATAAATAACGTGAATATAGCCTTTATTAATAATCTTACAAAAAGAAAAAAATCAATGTTCATACACCTAAAGACCGAAACTGTACTATACATATATATGTAGTACAGTTTAAAGATTGTCTTGCTATTCAGCATAGATATATAAGCCTCCCCTAGAGCTTTCCATATTGTCTAATCTTGGGCCTTCTGCTGGAGGTAAGAGGAAGGCTCGCGTCATTACGTATGACTAAATAATGCTACTTTCTAGGAAATATTCTTAGCACGTGAATCAACAACTGAACACAACACGGAAAGTTGCAATTGATTGAAGCAAAATTAAATGCTAAACGTACGTACCTAACTACAAAATGAAGTACACTTAGTAACAAAATAATTAATGTGTAGTGCGACAATACATATAAATATAATATAATATATATATTATCAATGGAATATGAAACTGATGAAGCGCTTAAAGTTGAGGTGACGGGCGTTCATATAGATATGTGTTGTTTTGTTTATTAATTATGAATACCACAGTTCAATGTAGTAGCACAGAACAGCTATTTATTTTATAGTAGTAACATAGAAATGAATAATAATGCTATTATTTATTCAGGTAGGTACACTGCGAAACAAAAACGACTTTGAAGGTGGATTATTTTATTCAGATCAGGCTTTAACAATTAACCTTACTATACCAGGGAAAAAGTAATGAGTACCTATTAATTATAAGTAACTAGCCAATAACCGTGACTCCGTCCGCATAGAATAGTTGAAAAATATTAAATTTATGTTTAACTCGTGGTAGGTCTCCCATATGCGGGAGGCCACCATCTGGGTAGGTACCACAGCATTGCCAGTTTTCTGCCGCCAAGCAGTAGTGCGCAAGCGTTACTGTATACCGGTTTGAAAGGCATTGTAGCCGGCGAAATTATTTGGCATATGAGACTTAACATCTGATGTCTCGGGGTGATGAGTATTACAATGCAGCGAGACTCAGTAATTTTTATGGTATCAAAGTTCTGGGTGGTACTGCAATTGTTATAGGCAGGCGTGGCGCTTCACATCAAGCGAACGACCAGCTCGTCTCATCGCTCAAGAATAAAAAAAAAAATCTGTCCAAAATCCACCTCTGTTGTGCCATTTTTGTCCAAACCCTTTCACTTGCTACGAAAACGTAATTGACTAACAAACAAGTATAAACATACTAAATACAAATCTCCAAACATATACCTATGTATACCTACAAACTTTTCCATTTACAATGTTGTAATGATATATTAGGATTAGAATAAATAACTATCAGTTTCCTTTGGTCTTTGTCTCAGATCAACCTTATTAAAAAAAATACATGAAATATATATGTAATATATAAATAATAGTATATTAATAATAATAGCATTAGCTGTATGACACCCACAGAATTAATTATTTTCTTTAAGTAGGTAGGTAGATTCAAAAAGCATGCTTTTTTGTAGGTACTAAAGCATATATCGAATATTTTCACTTTCTGAATTCAGGGTAACAACAAAATTCGGGTCATGCTAATGACTAGAGCTGATAATTCAATATCCCGACACGTTTCCGGACGAATTGGACTGCGGGGGTTGCTAATTGTGTTACTTTGCCACTCCGCGTGCTAACGAACATTTGTTCGTTAACGACCGTTCGTTCGTCGAGGTTCATATATTTTCCGTAGATGAAATATGGGCGAGTATTTCTGAAAATACGGAGCTGTTGTGGAGAAAAATGTATTTTATAAGCGGGACATAGATATTATGTAGATTTTTTTTTTATGTACTGAATGATGAGACGAGTTGGTCGTTTGCCTGATGGTAAGCAATACGCCAGCCCATAACAATAAGAGCACCACCCAGAACTTCGTTTTGCAAAATCCTGCGTGGCGCTGCACTGCGCTCGTCACCCAGAGACAATGAGCTGTTGAGTCTCATAATGCCCAGTAATTTCGCTGGCTAGAATGCCCTTCAAACCGGAACACAGTAGTAGTAGAAATATTATCTGTTTTGACATTATGTCGATTTGGGAATCAGGAAATTCGGAATTGTGGCTAAAATGGACAAAACCAGTCATTTGCTTGGTGAATGTATGTAACTGACTAACCAGTAATTTGCATCAGCGCAGTTGATATTATTATAATAAAAGAATGTCGCAAAGTGTCGTCAATTGTAGCAGCATAATACGAAGCTTCATAATATTATAATTAGCACTAGCCATTGTGCCTTACGCATAATGTATGTAATGTTAGCCTCACCACAAGGAACAAAGACAAAGTTAAATTAATATACATACTGTAATTGAACTTGTATCGATTCTTTACCCCATATATTTTCTCGAATACGTGTTGTATAGATGTAGAGCGCATGCCAGGCACTCGACTACCTACTTGTGAGAGATCGGTCTTCAAGTGTGACTCTATGTCGCGGCGGCGCGGCGGCTCTCTGAATATCTACCTCGTCGGAAATATCGTAGCGATAGATTCCTTTTTTATGTACAAGTGGCAAATGCTAGATTTTATTTGGAAAAACGTGTCAGTATTGCAATTCAGCGAGGCAATGCGGCCAGCAAAGCTACCGCTGGTATGGTCTGGAGCATTTTAAGCAATTTATAGACCTTTAATGGTCAATAGGTCTTCCATTATTTCATCTTTTAAGTAGTTAATTTACTTTTTAGCTAGTAGGTCTATGTGTTGTGTAGTAGGTTTTAGTAATAATAGCATTCGCCCATTAAAAAGAGAGTGATAAATAAGCAGAAGCCCGGCCCACCTGGAATCATGGAATCATGGAAGCGGTCATGGTCTCATGGACATCTGTAACACCAGAAGCATTAACTACCGATGTGACCTTTAAGGCGTAGAAAGAAGATACTGGCCTCCTTGTCCTGTCGATAGAAACCAAGCACATCGACATTTCACAGACCGTGGAGGCGATCCTAGTTTCAAGGCTTAATCAAAAGGTCTACGACCTGTCAACATTGATTGCAATTACATCACAGTCCTGATGAATGAGTCATAGCAATTCACACATGGCGACTATAGACGAAATTAAGATGTGCTCTTTGTGTAATCAAACAAGTTTAGGTATGTTGTCATTAATGAATTACTAACCTTTGGATGGTGTTGCTATCAGTAAAAATTAAAATTGCGATGTGCGACTAAAAATGAATTGTTAAAATTCGCGAAAGTTTGTCTTTTATTTTTTCAAATGAGGAATCGTAATATGCGCTTGATGTTTACTTTGCTCAAAATTGTTAGAGACTTAGTGATAATAGGTACAGAATTTAACTTAAAAGATAAATTATAAAAAATGTAGCCCTTTAAAATGTTGTTAGGTACTTGTAGTTTTACAATAGTAGGTCAAGACTTTGACAAGGTTTTACGCTAGATATCTGAGACTAGGGCAAGAGAAAACTAAGACTAAATTGTTTGAGCCTTGAAATACGAGTACTGTAGAATGTATTTGATATATTGTAGCCATGGCTGTTTCTCGGTACTTATTTGTTAATATTTTTATTTGTTGTCCTCAAGTGGTCACCGAAATGGAAATGCAGTATGACGTTTACTATTTTTTTGGGTAACGATCATGGAGATGGCACCAGGAATTACAAAGATTTTAGGTCCCCAACACGAAGATGGCTATTTTATTTTATTTTTATGGAACTGAGTGGTGAGACGCGCAAGTTGTTCGCCTGATGGTAAGCACCACGCCTGCCCATAACAAGTTTATTGCAGTGACACTCAGAACTTTTAATAGCATAAAAAGCACTGCATAGCACTGCATTGCGCTCATCACCCCGAGACATATGCCCAGTAATTTTGCTGGCTACAATGCCCTTCGAACACAGTAATGCTTGCGCACTACTGCTTGACGGCAGAATAACTGGCAAAGCTGAGAGACCTACCACAAGTAAAATTATGAGACTTGTATCGCAACAATAAATTAGCAACGTGTAGACATTTGTTTTGGCAAGCACGTAAGTGTTTCTTATTGACCAGAAAGTGTCACTCAAGGCGCTATTACATAACCATTACCACAATCAGCACGTCGAGAAGTTGTTGTTTGTTTTTACGACATTGTTACGTCGTAAGAACCTATTTAATTATTAATTCAAGGCACCACCCGGCGTCATGCCCCCATGACGAAACTGCTCAAGACACCGAAGGAGGCCAATTACGTTTGGACATGAAATTGACAAAGAAAATCGTAATTGGGTCGCCACAGACGTGCACTTACTTAGTCCTTCTGATTCTAAGCACATTCTCTATCCAATTGTCTGCAACTTGAATCACCGTGCTCGCACAAGTCAGACACTGACAAAAAAGACGGTAGGTATTCCGTTTGTATGCACCTTAATCTTTACTAGTGTGGTACCAATGTTGTAGGTACCACAAACATAACAGTTTCAAATACAATAGATAATTATGAATTCATATACAATAGTATATGAATTCATAATCAATTCTAAAACTGGTAGTACGATTAATGTATAATGTTTATATTCATACTGGTATAGAGGGTGGAATTGAAATAGGACATGAAGAGTAGCTACTTGAATCGTTCGTTGGAGATACAGGAATGAGACTACTCAAATTTCTTTGATGTTAATTTTAACTGCATGCGCCACGCCTGCCCATAACAATTGCAGTGCCACCCAGAATTTAAAACTATAAAAAGCACTACGTAGCACTGTATTGCGCCCATCAGGAGCTCATAGGGAGCAATAGAAAAGTGAGGAAGTGCATACAGGAATTGGAAACGGCCTTTTTATTTATATTTTTTTTTTTATTCGATCTTTAGGTCAATAAAAGAAAAAGTGACGAGATCCGTTACAATTTTAAGGTTTCAAACGAAACCTTGTGAAAAATTCCAATCACATTTCTCTTAAAGCTTCGAACTGATTGAGAGCTCACAACTCTCATCTCACATACGGGCCAAGGTCGGGGGCAGGCAGGTTCCGGAGCGAGAACGGAACGTTTCCGGGGTCGGAACGTGGAAAATATTTTAAATTTGGAACATGTGTCTGCATTCAACAAACTGTTATGTTTTTTAAATTTGTAACCTCCGTCAAATGTTTTATGCACTAACGGGTGTGTAGAGAAGGTGTGCGTTGCGCACACGGGTTAACCCAAACTTTTTAGGTTTTTCTTATCGACAATTGGTTAGTTATGTCGTATAACGAAAAGATCAGGAATGTTGCTGACAAGTAACTTCTTTGCTCTTCAGATTCACCTGATCCAGATCTAAACAAGGAATGAAAAGTCAAGCTTTTTGTATATGGTATATTATGAGAAGAGGAATTATCTACATTATGATCACTAGAAGACCCAATTGACCATGTTTACTAAAAAAAGTTTTAATAGAAAGTTGCGTATACGACGACGTAGTATCTTAAAAAAGGAATCTGCTCATACGACAAAATAAATAAAAGTAGTTTGAATACAAAACAATCGCTAATGAAACAAAAAATAATTCCAACAAATCCTCTAAACGAAGACTCACATTGCATAAACAGTTGATTCCTCCCAAACTTAATAATAAAAATATAAAGAAATAGGCTGTTAAAATTTAAGTTTTCCTCTTGTACCGGAAAATTACCGGTCGGTGCGGAAATTTATTGTAAACTGGCGGGAAATTGCGGGAGAGTCAACATCAAGCACTGAATCCACAGACTGCTAAACAGATAGCTTACAGTATACTACATAGCAACATGTACTTACATAACTGTGCAAGTGTGAATGCATGTACAGTGATATGAACTATGTAAGCTAATCAGGTGCACTTTTTGGCGAAGATTGATGTGGTGGAGCTAGGCCTAATTGAAGAATCTAATGGAATCAGGTGTGACGTTGCAAAAATTCATCTCAAAACTGAAACGCAATGAAATGGAAAAAAAACAATAATTCTTCAAGATTTTCTATCTTGTGTTTCTGTGAAGTGATAGTCGTCTATAAACAGAAGCCAAGGAGTAATGAGCAAACATTACTGTGTTCCGGTTTGAAGGGCATTGCAGCCAGCGAAATTTTTGATCACTTGAGAGATGAGATTTGATGTTTTGTTTTTGATGTTTTCTGAGTGATAAGCTTAATGCAGTGCTACGCAGTGCTTTTAATGATATTAAAAGTTCTGGGTGGCTCTGCAACTGTAATGGGCAGGCGTGGCGCTTACCATCAGGCGAACGACATGTTGGTCTCAACACAGATTAATTAAAAAAGAAGCTTCCGTGGAAACTTTGGTACTTATCTGAGATACCTATTATAGCTAGCAGTGGATGTCGTGCTCAAATAACGGAAATGGAAAAGCTTTGCGAATAATTACCTACTAACAGTTACCGTCGAAAAATTTTTAAATCGCAATGAATTTACTTGGTTTACTGCCTGATCATTGAGGTCTCAATGTGTCTGATACTTTGAACTTGGAAGTAAGAAATGAGATTAGTGTTTTTTTTTAATTTGCCCGTTTGGGCAGGCTAAAGTCTCTAGAAACATACCGCCTTGTCTTACGTAGTTTTTATTTGATAGTTTGAAACCATTAAAATGATTTCCTTCGAATTGTAGTCAAAATAAATGTAATTCTTAGTGCTTCAATAAAGTGGTGGAACTTTATTCAAGCTTTCCGTGGACTTTTTGGGAGAACATATAAAAAACAATGTTTTCTCTATTTTGTTTCATTTGCCTACACTCGTGCACGTGTACGAACACATAATGGTTAATATTCCAAAGATATTACACATGATCACTCGAAATAAAACTGGTTTGGAAAATAAAACAAAATCGAACTGTACCACTTTTCACTTCCCGCCAAAAAGTCTGAGATTAGTGAATTTAGTGACATAGGCATATAGGCCCCTTTGAACTTGGTTATGTTAATGGCTTCGCACGTTTGCCGCATTCAGACAGTGTTATGAAGGTATTAAGAATTTCAAGTTCCTATTTAAAGCTTCGAGCTAATGTTTTCATTCTCCCCGAGTGTTTCAGTAAGTAATGAGATGGTCCTCAAACTTCAAACGGATTTCGAACTTAAGAGAATATGAAAATCTATATTACCACAGAATATATAAATAGAACTACGTATTAGCACTGCTCATCACCCCGAGACATCACATATTAAGTGTCATATGCCCAATAATTTCGCTGGCTACAATGCCCTTCAAACCGAAACAAAGTAAAGCTTGCGCGCTACTGTTTGGTGGCAAAATAACTGGGAAAGCTGTGGTACCTACCCAGACGGCCTCCCACATACGAGAGACCTACCACGGGTTACCACCCACCAGTCTTACACATTATCTCTCGAAGAAAAATGTCTATTACGTTAAACAAAGCCGTTCTCGTTATTTTCACTTCCCGCCAAAAAGTCCCTGAACTTGGATTAGTTTAACAAGAATTTGTGGAGATTGTTTTTTATGGCTGCAATTTTCATTGTAATTCTTATTGGAAAAAAAAAATACTTGAATCTACTTTGTTTGTTTTCTGCTATATTCATTACTGAGTAAATAATAATATTGCTTGTACCGTTTGAAAAATTCATAGCAATTATAAATGAACTAATAATTAATTAGTAAAAATTAAACAAGTCTGCCACATTTAATATAAAAAAACGTTTTTCTTTTGTCAGCGTCATAGATTAAATAATCACCATGTCTGCGCTAGACATGGGAACTTCGAGTAGACAGCCAGATGGGAAAGAAAATAAAACCATAGAGAAAAGATTTACGTAAGTTCGCTCGGGAGCTTACTTTAACTTGTACAAAAGAAAATAATATACCTAGCAGGTATTATATAATAAGATCATTTTACAAAGGTCTATCCCACCTCTCTGGTGATGTTTTACGCCGTTCACGGGCAGCAAAGGACGGTTTTAGCGTAGCCCTATAATAATCTTAGTTACATTCCTAATAATTTATTACTCTATTATTTTAATCAACATTTTATCGTTGTATAGATTATTTAATGTGTTTATCTAAGGATTATCTCTTCGATGTAATAGAAAGATTAGCATTATCGTTTTATTAATTTAAAATATTTAGTGAGGTGGAGAGTCGGCCACGGGCCGGTACTTGGATTATTGTATAGGAATTTTTTGTGACGTGGTGAGTAGAAATCTGAATAATCTCCGTATTTTGGACTCTTACGCGTTTGTAGTACTTTATTTGTTGTTTTAAATGCTTATTACAAATAATATCCCTGCACAGTTCAGTTGGAGCATCCCCGCAGAGTTTCTTAGTGCTATCTTCTCTAGCGAGTGTATTTCCGACGCGCTGGTAGAGACAGTTTTCGCATTTCTTTTCTGGGCCCAAACTTAATATGAGTATGGGAAACCTACCTTTTTATCAATGTTAATTTTTTTTTAGGTATTTTTATGATATTGTATTATGTGTATAAGTCGTTTAAAAGTGCATTTTTGTAACTATTTAATTAATAACTTCTGACTTTCTGAAGAAAAACTCGAAAAAAGTTATTTCTTGAAAAAATAATGGTATCTCGGGTTATACCTGTATCCTCATCATTTGCCCAGTACCTCCCCTTACATTACGGCCCCCATTTCAGAGTCCGCCTTGGGTCCACCACAGCTTTGCCAACGATATTCTACTGCCAAGAAGTATGCAACAAATACTGTGTCCTTGTTTTAAGGGCACTGTTTCACTTGATGTTACTGGGCATTATGAGACTTCTATTGTGTCAGGGTAATAAGTACATCGCATCAGTGCACTGCCACGTATATAAGATTTTGCAGAACAAGTTCTAGGTAGAGCTGCAATTGTTAAGATGGGCAGGCAGGTCCCCTTCAAGTAATATAGAGCAAGTGGTGAAAATTTTCTATAGTCTAGCTATAGCGGTGCTCACTCATACACCTCCCAAGTTCACTTGCTCTCTACTTGTAATGTAAACCTATAGTATTTTTTAAAGTGTCATTCTTATACCAAAGTTTTTTTACTATCTTTACGTACCATAAGGTTAGTATTCCTTGCCATAAGGAGCATAATATTGTGATAAACAAACACATTACAACAAAAGTTTAAAAAAAATGCCCCTCAGTTTCTTGCCGTATTTTCTGGGTAGTGGTTCTTTTGCCGATACGGTGGTATAGTCATTGCAATAATTGACGTTCATAATTGTTGTGAGCGAGGCAGCAACGCTGGGTGGACGATATAAGAAGATACGGAGTCCAAGATGAACTTGGGCACAAGATCGCCAAAAGTGAAGGAAAAGGGAAGAGGCCTATATCCAAAAATGCATTTCAAGAAGGTCCCTAAGATGATAATGATGATAACATACCATCCATAGGCTTCCATAGGAGCTCAAAGTACATCGAATCAAAGAAAACGAAATACAAAAAGGATTTCTTCTGATGGATAAAAAAATTGTAACAAAATGTCTAAAAAAATGTCCCTCAGTTTCTTGCCGTATCTTCTGAGTAGTGGTTCTTTCCGATACGGTGGTAGAGTCATTGTAATAATTTGACGTTCATAAGTGCGTCTGTGATGTCAAAATGATTAAAGAGATTTTGATATAGAATGTTTCCATGAGTAACAAGAAAGTTTTTAATTTTCACCCAAATTAATATACCTACGACAATATACTCGTACAAGTTCAGTATTGTTTTATAGCTAGGCATGAACTGTATCGAGTGTTAAATATAAATTAAAAGTAAGTAAGTAGATTTCTTTTCGTGTGAGCGTTTTTAATATCCACGACAGATCACACATAGCGATAAGGCTAACAACAATCAAGGGATAATATTCATAATGCCTGATAAACTGCTATCAGTAAAATATAACAGGTACAAAAATGACCGCAATTTTAATGTGTTAGATTAAAATTATCCGATACCGTTATTTTACATACTAGTATTGTTTAACTTTATACGTCATACGTTCTTTTGAATTTACAATTAATTTGTAATACTTTTAATTACTACTAAGATGGCGCAAGCGACCCAAAGTGAGTCTTGGCCTCTGATAATAAGAGTCTCCGCTTGGATCTGTCTTGCGCCACCTCCTTCCATTCCTCGACGTCGAGTACGCACAAGCTCTTTTCGACCATCCTTCCAGCGATACCTAGGACGGCCGACGACTGCTTGCTAACACTTTCAAACTAGTTAATAAATGTTGAATCCAGCGAAATGCCATTGAAAGCCTTTCCTCTGTGAAAGTCGAACTATAGGTACTATTAAATAGTCATTATCATTATTATCATCATGATCAGCCGATTACGTTCCCACTGCTGGGACTCGGGACTTCCCTCATAGAGAGAGTATAGGCCATAATCCACCACACTAGCCCAGTGCGGGTTGGTAGATATCACAAGTCCTTAATTTTTTTGTTATAAATTCTTAAACATGCCGGTTTCCTCACGATGTTTTTCTTCACCGCATTTAGAGCGAGTGTTAATTCCGCACATAACTTAAGAAAGTCAGTGGTGCGGCGCCAACGGGATTCGAACTCGGGTGCGTCGGATCGAAAGTCGCACAGGCATCGGCACTGACGACCAGCATGTTGTTGGTACTTCCCGGCACTCGCCACACAGTCAGTGAGGTGCATCTTTTGAACATTGACATAGAAAAGCAGTCACCGCGCGTTTCCGCAAAGATTGACGAAGCACTGCAAAATCCCGGGAATCGTAAGCTAATTGGATAGACTGATCGATGCTGGAAAAGAACTATCATCAAAAATAACCAACAAGAAAGCCCCTTTGCCCATGACGTTTAATATACTAGTCAATACGTCCGGAACGCTCGGGTCTTCCCCGAGGCATATCTAAATAGTATAAAACAAAATCGCTATCAGCGTACACATTTCACTGTTATTTAGATAGAGATTTTTTTACGGAAAGTTAATAAGTGCAATACGTTTTAAGTTTTTATATAGAAGAAAAAATTCAATGTTTTGTAATTAAGTCATCAAAAAATGACATCACATTAGTAAATTGCATCCATGCAAAGCCGGTGCGGGTAGTAGTACAAAATACTGAACCGGAAAAAAAAAATGTTGCATACAAGCTACTGAAACTGCAGCAATATATACACATACAGATAAAATGGTTACGCTACGCATACAACAGAAGTATGTATTTTTTAATTTTTATTTATGGGCTTGCGTTTAACCGCTATCTCACCTGTTGTTAAGTGACGATGCGGTCAAAGATGTAGCACGCTCGCCTAGAAGAAACCTGTTCACTCTTGTATCAAAGTTTTGAGATGTAGTGTGGTGTAGTATAATAGGTACATATTCATAAATTATGCCAAAACAATTTTCTTTAGTCATTGGTAAGGTAGTATTTATAGCATTACTGTGTTCCGGTTTGAAGGGCATTTTACCCAGCAAAATTACTGGGAATTATGAGACTCAACAGCTAATTGTCTCAGGGTGACGAGCACAGTGCAGCGCCGCGCAGGATTTTGCAAAACAAAGTTCTGGGTGGTGCTGTTATTGTTATGGGCGGGCGTATTGCTTACCATCAGGCAAACGACCAGCTCGTCTAGTCAGTCAGCTAAATAAAAAAAATATATTTTTGTATAGCTGATATAAATATATTATGCGTAGCTACGCATCTGTGGTACATACACCGCAACAGAGGTGAATCGTCGCTAGGGGATTTTCTATAGAGGTGACTCATTTTGTATCGATTCATATAAGGTTCCCAGTCATACAGTTAGTTCTGCTGCATATGCGGTTCGTAAAATTAGGCAATTAACGGATATAGCTACGGCTCGGTTAGTTTACTTTGCATACTTCCACAGCATAATGTCATATGGCATTTTGCTGTGGGGTTCTGCTGCGGATATAGATACTATTTTTATATTACAAAAGCGTGCGGTTCGCGCGATTTACGAGTTGGGTCCACGTGACTCGTTAAGGGATTTTTTTAAGCAAGTTAATATATTAACTTTACCTTCTTTATATATTTATGAAAATATAATGCATGTTCGCAAAAACTTCCAAAAATTCAAAGTAAATAGTGACCATCATAACATTAACACTAGAAATAAGGATAGGATTGTTGTACCTAGGTATAGACTAACTAAAACGAATAAGTCCTTTATGGGCAACTGCGTACGTTTTTATAATAAAATTCCAAAGTGTATAACGGAGCTCACAGAAAGTAAATTCAAATTACGCGTTAAGAATGTTCTAATGAGAAAAGCATACTACACTGTTCGTAATTACATAGAAGACAAAGATGCTTGGAACATTCCACTTCTGCAAAGTAACCAACTGGTACATAAGAAACATAACATTGTAAAAGCCCAAAAAATTGTAACAAAATCTCTAAAAAAAAATGCCCCTCAGTTTCTTGCCGTATCTTCTGAGTAGTGGTTCTTTTTCCGATACGGTGGTAGAGTCACTGTGATAATTTGACGTTCATAAGTGCGTCTGTGATGCCAAAATGATTAAAGAGATTTTGATTTTTTTTTTTTTTTGACAGATTTCGTGACGTCAGTTTTCATTCAGTATTTCCTTACAGAATCTAACAAGGAATCCCTTTTCAGGTTATGTATTGCAATTACCAAGAATAGGTATATTTATATAACTACGTCATAACATAATGATTTCTACATTAATTAATTCTGAAGTCTAATACGATCTTATGTTGCGACGAGACGGACGTTTAGTTAGAGGAAACTTTAACTAAGTATTTACAGTTAGAGATATAATTTATTATTTACTTCGTCATAAACATAGAAAGGTAAATACTTAAAAGTTGGCTTGACCTCTGCGTTGGATTCTCCACTGACTTGTAACTAGGGTTATCATACGAACTAAGTTTGTGTGTAGTTCTAGCAACGTAGAGAAAACTAAACTTTTAATTCTTGAATGAATAAATGTGTACATTGCGGCAGCGGCTGGAATCAAACCTGCCGCCTGCTTTAAAAAAAACTATGTCTTGAAATGGTCTATGAAAAGGATAAGCAAGCATGTTTTTTGTATGATTTAACCGATGTATTATCTATTGTCCACAGGTGACTCCATTTCACCATGGCACAAGACAACAGCAACTCCACCATGGAGATGGGCACAAGCGACCAGGTAAATAATTTATTAATATTATTGAAACGTTAATACCTATAGAAATGTTCTAATTAGTAAAATTTCTAAGAAACAATGTTTACATTTCGTTGAAAAACCACCAAACCAATGGGATAAATTTTTAATTGCTTTTTAAAGTGCCTACTTCTAGTGTAGGGTGCCTTGCGGCAGAGCTTTAACTTAACTTTATGGAAAGAGTAAAAGAGAAGGCGTGCTGTTGATCCACCACTGCACTGAGCTGTTCCCGTCCACTCCTGATTATAGCCCTTCATATCGATAGATGACTATATACAGTCAGCAGAGGACTACTAAAGACATGCATGGAACATTTCACCTCTGCAAAGTAGCCAACTGACACATGAGAAACAAAATATTGTCAAAAACAAATATATTTTAACAACAGTTCTAAAAAAATGCAACGAATTCTACGAGAAAAGTAACGAGTTGGTATAATGTAAGTCAACCGCTAAGAAGGATGTCAATATATATATATATATATAAAAGATAATAAATAAAAGAAGCAACTTTTTAAATTAATTACATTTTAATCATCCACACGTGTTGCAGCAAGATTACCACACTACTATGCTACCACAGCATGTCTGTGCTTAGTGGGGAACCACACCATAAGTACGTAAGTAATAGCTAGTATTCTTTGCCATTAGCATGGTGGACCACATTTGGTCCTCGCAGGTATGTTTTTCAAAAAAAGTTAAGATAAGCGTACTTAGGCATAAAATATTATTGTCATTCTCGTAAAATAATTAAAATAAAAAAATATCCCAACAAATCGTGTAATTTTTTACATAGTACGATGTGCCTAAATATTTAAAAACATGAGTATGTTTTTATAGCATGGAATGATATAATTTACTTGAAACTTAAAAACAGATCGCAGCATCAGCCATTTGTAGTTGCCACTTAGCGTTGTACAGTAATACTTGTTTACAATAATCAACACGTAACGTCCGCTTATTAAATAATAAAAAAACTTTATCTCCTTAACCTAACCTTAACCTTTGGCTGGGAAAATCTCAAGTAAGTTTCGAAAGATAATATGAAAAGATTATTTATAAAGATTGACTGCAATATCATGTCTGCCATCTGTCTTTTAATAAGCTCCAAGTTTTTATCGCTAGAACGAAGCTCATCTAAAGCTTTTGTTATAATGAAAGTTAGATTCTTCAGAGGCGCTAGGTGAACGTTCTCACATAGAGATAAACTTCGATAACCCTGAATCGAGTGAGTAAAAAAACTAATCAAGGCTCGCGTAAATGTTTATATCCATTCTGGTAGTGTTCAGTGAGCGGAATGGGCGTTTTGAAGCACTTGACTGTTTGATTGTGTTTTATATGGTGCAAACGTAAATCTGTAGTGGTTCATTGATGAGATACTGGTTCAGTGAGCGAATACCGTGTAAGTTATCAGTCGTGCATGTCATACAAGATTGAGCGCAAGTCAGCTGTCAATGAATCGCGATTAGCAATGCAGTGAAGTGTGACCCATTCGTCACGGAATGTAAGAACATTGTGTTAATGTTATTATTAACTATAGACTCAGTAACACTAAATCGTCTGGTATGTAGAATGCAAGACAGTATTGAAATTGAAATTGAATATAAGGCTTTGCTGATATACATATTGTGACGTTGACGTAGGTGAAGAACAGCTCCGTGTTGATATCGCAGAAATATGATAAAAACAGAGATTTGGTTAATTCGCCAAGTGAACTGGTTCCGTAAAATGACAGAAATAACTTTTCTATGGTATTTTAAAGGTGTATTTGGTAAGACATACTGTGTCGCAGGAAAATGAAGATACCAGGGATTTCACGACATTCCTAGGGATACGACGTATTGTTTTAATAAATAGGCTCTCGTCAGAACTCTCGCTTCGTCATCATAATCATAATAATAACATAATCAATTGTTAATTAGCCAGAATACACAATAATATACAATATTTCAGATGTCATAAAATCAAAAAGTGTCGGTATTAAACCTGTGCAAATTCAACGTGCAAATATTAATAATGAAATTAATTAATCTAATGTCAATTTTACAATAAATAGAACTACATTATATATGTCATTTTAAATATTCCCTTCGCTCTACTCGCGCACTCGACCTTTACTCCACTCGGGAGGTACTGGTTCGCCAGTTCTGGTATTTGTTCAAATAACTAGATGTTGTTTAGGGAAATGATAAAATCGTGTTATTATTTATCATCCTCCGTTATTTGGTCAAATCACTTAGGGATTGAACTAAATCTCTGTTTTTATCATATCCCTGCGACAATTATATACTGCATTATCTTGTCGTAAACACTTGTAGGCAATTACCGAAATTCAAAACATGTTTCCTTAAGAGTTACAAAACTTGGGAATCCCAAGTGATGATACTGTTATCCGGATGAGTACATATTTTTATCTTTAAAGAACGTTTTCTCAATGCACAGTAAAATTAGTCATAACAGGGTTTTCACAAATAAACAAAGAATTAACACCAACTCTATTGATAACAATCACATTCATATTATAAAGTCGAAAGTTTGTCTGTAAGTGTGTTTGTTCCCTCTTCACGCCACAACGGCAGAACGGATTTGAGTGAAATTGTGAATGGAGATAGCTTATTCCGTGGATTAACACATATGCACATTATTCCGAGAAACCACGGACGAAACCGCGGGGCGCTACTAGCAACCAAATATATGACTGAACAGGTGTAAAAAATCCTTGAACTATTTTAATTGTGTTATTTCTTGCATTAGACAAGGTACGTCAATTCCCTGACGACAATGACTCATAAATGTTCGAACATTGTGTGTTTCTGAAGAATTTTAATTAATTAGCTAATTATCTCTTCTTATATAACTACCAATAATCACTCACACAGAGGAACATTTTTAAACATGAGAGAGGCATGGGAGCTTCGATCAAAGCATGGGAGAGGCATTTTCTAATATCCATAGATAGAAAATTTACATATTTTATACGCGTAAATCTTCGGAAGTATTAACCCGAAAACGAGCAAATTGAAAAAAGAACGAGTTACATCTCCAAATAATGATATAAATAATAATATTATGAATGCTCGCGAAATATTTCAAGGTGACTGCATAATTAAAAAAAAAGCCGACTGTAATATGCAATATTAATATCACTACGATATTAAAATTTATGATGCTTAACTTCGTAATTCAACTGGGTGTTTTGAGTTGTTCTGTTGGTTGTAGGTTTTTGTCGATTGCGAAAGTTACTCCTGTTAATAGTGTTATTAATAAGGATCATAACTAGAATAACTATAGTTACATTTTTTACAACACAATAAAACATGTCTAATCACCACCGCTAGAAAACCTGCCTTCAACTAAAAAAACCGCATCCAAATCGGTTCACTCGTTAAAGAGCTACGGTGCCACAGACAAGACACACATAATGGTCAAACTTAAACACCCCTAATATTTTTTCATTTTTGTTTATTTAAGCAAAACAATATAATACAATATAATATTATATTGAATAAAATAGCTTATTTTATGTTATAAAAATAGCTCTATAATTCTGACATAAAATAAATATAAGATAATCACCAGCATTCGTACTAGGATAGACCTGTGTTACGATGCTAATTAGTATTTTCCCTATTTAGACAGTATAATTCAATAACAGTAACAAAGGTATTGTATCTATATATATCTATATATATATATATATATTATACCTATTTATACATATATTTATAATAAAATTTGCATTTCTTTCAAAAAACCACCGTCCTTCCAAATTATGTTAGTCCTTTCTGTTCAAAGGTTGTCTGGAAGAGATCGCTTTGAGCGATAAGACCGCCTATTGTTATGCTGATTACTGTAAAATTTACTTGTTTTTCATGTACCTATATTTAAGGTTTTTTTTAACAATAAAGTGTTTATCTATCTATCTATCTATCTATCTTTTTGCGTCGGGGTTAAAAAAGAGTACTCAACGCTATATGATTAACAAAACAAGGATGCAAATTTAGAACACATTTTGTCCATAGGTGTTGGTCGCAACCAAGAGCAAGAAAACAACCTACATATTAGGCTTCGTCGCGATGTTGGTCGCACTCGGCGTAGTCATCACTCTGGTCGTTGTCTTATCTGGCAACGAGGGAGGCGTGGCCGAGCCAATAGGCCCAGTCCCTGGTCCCACGACTCCTTTGCCGATATCTCCCACTCCTGATACGCCATCGACTGAAGGGCCTACTGAGCCTGGAGTGACTGAACCTTCGCCTGAAGAAGGACCGCCGCCTTTGGAACTGGATGAGATCATCAATGGAGTGTTCTCTCCGGCTTCTTTCAACGCCACTTTTACTTCAGGTAGGTTTTTTTACAAGCTTTTATTTAACTTGCATTGTTTGTATGTTTGTTTGGGTCAAATCTTGCAAGTTGAATCAGAACCACTTTCTCTTAACCTACGGAGTTGAAATTTTGCGTACATGTCAATGCAATATTATGGAGACATCTAGCTGATCTGACGACGGAGGCGGAAGGTGGGCAATAGAACTCCTTGACGGATAATCGTAAACTACTAGTGTTTGGGCTCATTTTATTTTGCTTGCGGTTCCGATTACGAATTTTTGTCTAGAAAATTATTTTTTTAAAGAAAAATCGTGTTTATCATAAATTTTGCGACAGCGTCTGTAGTGTAGTTTGGGAAGTTCCACTCGATAATAAGACTGCAGGTTCAGTTCTCGCTTTAAGAGACAAATTTTGGACAGAGAAGAAAACCGCAAACGTATGTTTCGGTCCTCTTTGTTGTGAGATGGCCACCGGCTCTCATAGTTTCTGCTTTCTCAGATATAAGGAGTTATAACAGTGTATAGGTACTATGTGTGTGAATACATACCTACGTTAGACTGAAAAAAATGCGTGCACTAGGTACTAACCATTAATACACAATAATATTAAATTAATTATCACGTCTCATGTTTTAGTTTAGTATTAAGTTACAATGTAGAAAGAAGTATACCTATCATTTAAGCTATTTGCCAGTATTTCATGGTTCGCTGGTTTCTTTTGGCTTTGTGTAGTGTTTTTATTATTAGTTTAATATTGTAACAAAAGTTCTAAAAAAAATATGCCCCTCAGTTTCTTGCCGTATCTTCTGAGTAGTGTTTCTTTTTCCGATACGGTGGTAGAGTCATTGTAATAATTGACGTTCATAAGTGCGTCTGTGACGACAAAATTGAATAAAGAACTTTTGATTGATTGATTGATTGATTCTACCAGCCTTGAATGTCATATTATGAACTTATAAGAAGTAATAATAATTTCTTCACACAATTAGATTAGTCATCAGAAATCTCTTAAAGGCCTTATGGTAGCTATGTTAAAATCTAATTCGATATACCATTTGCACCTAAAGAGTACAGATCTTCAACAATTTCAACAGAATTAAAAAAATATGATTCGCATATTCAACGTAAAAACTCCGGCTAATGAAATATTGAAGGATCATTACCGCAAGGTTAAAGATGACAAGAGGGGACAAGTGAGGAAGACTCATTGAAGGTTTTTAAGGACCATTCTCGCCTGATCTTGTCATTTCTGAGATACCTAATTTTAAATAGTCTAATTTTAATTATTACAAGAAATTTAAAAAATATATTCTACTTACATTATAAAAGCGAAAGTTTGTGAGGATGGATAGATGGATAGATAGGTGGAAGTTTGTTACTCATTTACCTATGCAAAATCTACCGAACGGATTTTGATGAAATGTATATGTAGATACTTTAGTTCCTTTTTTTTTACGCTTGATTGATCTATGTTTGGCCACTATCTCGCCTGATGTGAAGCGATGATGTGGCCTAAGATGGAGCACATAGATCTAGAGAGAGACGGCAGTTGAGTGGCTGCTCAGACCCGTCTCCCCGATGGTTCACCGAACATCATCCCGAAACACGACTAGGTCATTTGACGGCATGGCCTAATGCATGTCCTGGAAAAGGACATAGGATACTTTTATCCCGGAAAACTGCGGGTGAAATAGCTGGGTGCAGCTCAATCCTTAATATGCTTAGTAGACCCTATAAAAAATTCTTATGTGAATAGATAAAGTTGCTTACTATATAAACAACAATTTCGTAATATACACCTTCACTTGATAAATGACGACATGAAGGCTCCACGAAATATGAGGATTAATCGTAAGGTACGGCCACCAAGCATCAATAACCATCACCGTTTCTATGGGATCTAATCAAGACGCAGTATTGAGCCTCCGGACCTCCGGAGACTGATTGGAAGTCCTATCCCGAGCTCAGTAGACTAGTAATTTGATTTGTACGGCCTGCGACATACCTAGTGATTGTTTTCAACGTCAGTTTGATCGTTTCCATTTACTCTGTCCATTTAGATAAGGTTCCTACCGTTTAATGTTGGTAAATACAATCTCCCTGGGAAATTTGTTTCACTCACCGTTAAATGAAATAGATAATTTAACGGTATTTGTGGGTGTAGTGGTTAGACGGATCAGCCTAAATCTCATATACCGCGGAGGTTGCGGGTTCGATTCCTGCTTCGGGACAAATTTGTGAAAGAACAAAGCGCAATTATTTGTTTCATGTGGGTGTTGTGAGGCCCGGATTTGTTTATATCTGATTGATTCTGGTACGACGTCAAAGTAAGTCACATGTCGTTCATATCCCATCGTCATCGGTGCAAGTGAAATGTTGCTTTATTATTTTAATGGTATGTAAGGAATCGGCAAGAATTTAAATGGAACTTTATCAACCGTCATTCAACATGTAAAAACATTTGCTATAACTATTCTATATAAATCTACTGATTTATGTAACGTAATAAATTTTGTTTATGCAAGTGGATATAATACATGACACATTTTAATTGTACTTATACATGTCGAATTATTCATTTCACTGTCAGAATATAAATGAAATAGAACGATCATTGAACTAAATGAGTGTTTCATTATAAAACATAACATGCAAATGAATTGTTTATCGGCATATCTCTGAAGTTAACAAACGTATGACAAAACAGCTGTTGCGGCGCTGTCAACACGCAAGTTCCTCAATAAACTCCGCTTTTAATTGTCATGTTATTCACTATAACAATAGAGGTAGTAATGCACTAAAATGTGGATTAACTTCACTTACCGTAGGATGGCCTTATGAATTCCGGTATTTAGGTACCTAGTGATAATAATTCTATTATCACATAATTATGCTTTCATTCTGATTGGAGGCATTAGCGTCGCCCAGTGTCAGCTGTGAGACTGTAATAGGATGACGCTGATGATTAATAAATTGTATTACTTAATAGCTTCTAGTTGCCGTTTTTATATCAATAATTAATTTAAAATAAATTTACTCGTGAGAGGTCTCTTGTAAGCGGGAGGTCGTCTGGGTAGGTACCACAGCGATGCCAGTTATTTTGCCGCCAAGCAGTAGTGCGCAAGCATTACTGTGTTCCGGTTTGAAGGGCATTGTAGCCAGCTAAAATACTGGGCATATCTAATGAGACTTAATATCTGATGTCTCGGGGCGATGATCGCAATGCAGTGCTACGCAGTACTTTTTATCATAATTAAAGTTCTAGGTGGCACTGCAATTGTTTTGGGCAGGCGTGGTATTACCATCAGGCAAAGAACTTGTTCGCTTAATCACTCTATTCTGTAAAAAAAACTGTCTGATCTGTTATAAAAAATGTAAGCGTAATATTGTTTTGCTGTTATAAAATTTCCGGCAGCAATAACATTTTTCAGAGTCATTTGCGTTGGTTCTACTCGTATCCTTTCGGGTTACACGCGAGTTATTGCGTCATCAGGCTTGAGATATTGGCAGCCAAATTTAATACCGATATACTTACAAACTTAAGTATAGTGCAGATGTTTACAAGGCATACCGGTTTTCTTCTACTGAAATGAATCCGTGACTGAACGTAGTTTAATTGCAGGAAGCGACCTGTTGTTCAGGAACGAGAACGGCGACTTGGTGCTCTACGACATTGACACGGATACTACAACGGCGCTCATTCGCAATTCTTCAGAGGTAAGTCGTCTGTATGTCGAGTATTAGCATAGAATAGCTGAGCAGCTTGTTAATAATAACAAGGATTCTTTGTTTTGAAGGCTGTTGCTCTGGTAGGTGTGTCAGAAGTTTTTTACTTCGCCACCGAATCTTTTTTCTTATAAATATAAGTATTTTTGTAAGCGTGTTTGACAAATCTCTAAATAACATTTAACTTACATGCCTACAAGCGAGTGACGAGACACAGTGAGGGATTGCTCTAAAAAATCTCACGCTCAGTTTCTAAATATTTCGCTTTATTGAAATTACCTTTATACTTTATATTCTCGTATGCGGGAGAGGAGGCCTGTACCCAGCAGTGGGTGGACACGGGCTGAAATGATGATGATGATGCGGAAGGCCGTCTGGGTAGGTACCACAGTTTTGCCAGTAATTCTGCCGCCAAGCAGTAGTGTACAAGCATTACTGTGCGCCGGCATTTATTGCTATGGGCAGGCGTGGCGCTTACCATCAGGCGAACGACTTGCTCGTCATATCAAAAAAACTTAAAAATTGTATGGATCCGAGAAGCGTAATTTTATATTCTTTATACATATAACTGATCCCTCGTATCGCTGTTGTTCTCGAATGCTATTAACAAAATGAACCAGAGGATACCAATATAAAAAAAACCTTTTCATACATTACCCGCATTGAAGCTTCACAAAACTTTTTACATTTGAATTCATACTGCTATCAGACCACTCCGCTATTCAAACTCCATATACACGATACAGACTAGCAGATAGGCTAGGCAATTCATATTTAAGTTGCTGTTCTGCTCGGAAAATGTTATGTGTCCGACACATTCTACATTTTGTATGGAAAGAAAAAATGTTGCGTGGAAAATAAGGAAAAATAAAAAATAAGAACAAAACAATTGAAAGCAGCAAGTAAAGTAAAGGAATCGGAATAAATGTCCATACTCCACAAGCTAGGAATAAAAATCTATTTTATAAAATAAGGATATAAAGGTAAGATACGAATAAAATGACGGCGTCTGACAGCGAAGACATCTTAAATAATCTACGAACCGCCCATATTTAGGGGGAAACTAATGGAGGATATTAAAGTCTTGTCAAATTGTGTCAGTTCCCATTTGGTTTGGCAAATTGACTTCGATGTTTAAAGGACAAAAGGCGTTCGTGAGAAAATGGCGTCTTGTATAGAATTACTATAATGTTAATGTCATGAAAAACCTTGTACTATCTCACGATTAGATAAAACAAATGAGATACTTCAGAATGGTATTGATTTTGTGTGTCTATTTAATTGTAGTTGATGCTGTTAGTAACTGCATTACTACAATCTTCTATTACCAATGTCAATGAGAACATCTCATTGTCATTGGTAATAGAATTCTCGGAGTAGTTAACCTTGAGTTAAATCAATTATCTACAGCAGAAGCTGGAAAAAATTGGATTATAGTCAAACATTATTTTCTACTTTAGTCTCTTCATACAGTGACACTGAAGTCGTTATATAAACACTTCCAAGATATCTCCGGCAGAAAGAATAAAATCATTATCAGTAGGTTATCCTTTCATATCTTTCAATGGACTTGTGCCTACTTAATATTGCAAAAACAGTATTGCGATACGATGAATACGATTCAATAAACAAGAATCGAACGTATACCCGATGAGCAACATATATTAATCAGACAAGGTGTTCGTAATAAAATCTATTGTCTTCTTTACTTTCTGTTGACGTTTGCAATGCTTATATTATCCATGCATTGCATATGTATGAATTGTTTTTATAATGGGTATTATATCATTGCAGTGACGAATCACCATACAACAAGAATTTACATACAATAATATTGTGCGTTTTGGGACGTAGACTTTTTGAAACACTAAATTCCATTTTAAAAATAAAGACAAATGTTGCGACATTGGAATCGGCTTGATTTTCGTAATTTAGGTGAAGTAATATTTAATTTTGTGTATCATAAAACATTGCATGTCAGTATTAAACATTCTTCTACATCTGTTATTTATGGTAATAGTGTTAATGATGAGATTTATGTAATATTAAAAAATACCACAAAACTACGATTAAAAACGTGCGAGTACTTTTCTGGGGGTGCTGGCTGTCTGAGCTAGCCGCTACATCATAATTTTTCATCACTTTTCACGCTAAAAATCATTAATCTTACATAAATAAATCAGCCTTTTATTCAGACATTTAAAATCGATAGTTTCATGGTATAAATTTAACAATTTCATATATAATTACATTCATATTAGTAATTGCATTCATTTATATAATTGCATTTAGGTAATTTCAGTATTTTAATTTCAATTTTATAATTAACTAGCGACCTGCCCCGGCTTCGCACGGTTATTATACATATAAACATTCCTCTTCAATCACTCTATCTATTAAAAAAAACCGCATCAAAATCCGTTGCGTAGTTTTAAAGATTTAAGCATACATGGGGATATAGGGATATAGGGACATAGGGACAGAGAAAGCGACTTTGTTTTATACTATGTAGTGATTATGTCGTTTATTAATAAATTTCTAGTACTAATACCTAAGTTGCCTCGACAGCCCTGCCTGTTTGCTTTTTGTTAGTAAAGGCCTCCTTCAATTAATTCCATAATTTTCTGTCACCCGCTGTTCTGGTCCATGTGCCGTCAGCCGTTGTTCTTAAATTCATCTTACAGAGTATAATAAATATCCAGTAAGGAAATATTTTATAATATGTATGTCGTTAGTTGTAATATGTATGTTGTTGTGTAGTTGTTTTATTTATATTTCAGATCCTGCAGCAATCCTTCAGAGTAACATCACTCTCACCTGACGGCGAACACGTTGTGCTGGCCTACAATGTTAAACCGGTAAGTTACAATGTCACATAGTTTCATACCTATCAATATCTCCAATGATTTTTCCAATTTTGAGGAGCATACATTCAGAAAGGTTTTATTGTAACGTTAGATATTGAGTGAGGCCTGACTGGGGATAAAACGAACTCTATCGATCATAAAATCCATTTCCTCCATCCCCCAAGGGTTTCCGACATCGTATCAATCCGGAGAATCAGAATTCTTATTTTTAGAAAAGCACTAGTCTCTTCCACTGATCCCTCTTGGCTCACTTATATTTAGTTATTTGGATTTTATCAACATTTTGGCATTTTTTTTTTTTTTGTTTATTTTATTGAGATTAATTTTATTTTATTTTAGAAGATTTTTATCAACATTGTGGTCCTAAAGGTTTCGTATTTTTCGGGAAAATTTAAATTTATCAGTTTAAAAAAGAAAGTCTATTTTTAGTTTACTTTTAATCTCTACTGCGCTTGTTTTGTGATATTATGTCAGTGCCACCTTTTCAGAAATCAGCTAGCTACTTATTTTAACGAAATTTCTACGAACCTATAAATTGACCTAGTAGAGACGTAACACAGTACATTTATATTGCAATGAATAGGCAAGATAACGTATCTAAAAACTGAAACGCAATGAAACAAATGAATAAGATAACGTATTTTGAATTATGAATGTTAAAGTCATTGAAATTCAATCTCTGGGATCATTTTTAAAAAATACTGGCATGCTACTCGTAACTTGCAGTATCCCCTAGACATCTACACATATTTTTAAATACTTGATACGATGTTATCTACTACGTATAAAATATATGTAGGTATTCTGTGTGTAAGGATTGTAAGGGCGACAATATTGAATCTGGAAAGGAAAATTTCTACAGCTAGTTCGGGCGCCGGCACTCGTGCAAACAATCAAACAAATGCAAACATTTAAATAGCGGTAGCAAAATGGGACTTTGGGGAAAATGTGCGGGGACGTGATCTCCAATAACGAGATTCAAAATACGGTTTCAGGGATCTCTTGAAGAATAAATTTGAATTTGCCAACGCACGCAACATCGCCACTCGAATGAAAGGTTTTTTGAAGGGTACTTTTAATCGGACACTGAATAATTATAACAGCGGTCGCTGTGACTTCCAAATAAAAATAACGTACTTTAATAAGGATGGATGCAGGTTAATGGGCCAGGGATGTTTTCTAGTTATTCTTTTGTTTTAAAAAAAGAACATGACAGTCAGCTGAAAAAAGTTACCCAGGTTACAAAACATTAAATCAAAAAATATATTTTTTCATATTTGTTTATGTAGTTCTACTGATGGAGCCAAAAAATAGCCAAGATACACAAGCTTAGTCTAGTTATAAATGGATAATTATTTCAATAAATCATATACACAATACCATAGTTACTTTCATCATCATCAGCCCATTACGTTCCCACTGCTGGGATACGGGCCTTCTCTTATAGAGAGAGTTTGGGCCATAATCCACCACGCTGGCCCAGTGCGGGTTGGTGGATGTCACATGATCTTGAATTTTTGTAATTAATTCTTGGACATGCCGGTTTCCTCACGATGTTTTCCTTCACCGTTTTTAGAGCGAGTGTTAAATCTCCACATAACTTAAGAATGTCAGTGGTGTGAGGCCAGCGGGATTCAAACATGGGTGCGTCGGATCGAAAGTCGCACATGCTCCCACTGGGCCACACTCGCTCTTTACCGTACTATAGTCGTATTATGATATAATGATAGATCAATTGAACACACACACGTACTGAAGGAACTATAGATAATATTTTTAGCGTCATCAATAATGTGCTATTGACACGAATGTTTTGAACGTACGAGTATAATATATAATAATAAGTTATTTAATTCAAGTAACATAAGAAAATATTATTAAAATAAAGTTATTCTAAGACCCATATTTATATACACCTAGACGGGACTGATACAGCAGATCAACAGTTCATAATATCAACAATCATAATGTCAACACCACTAAATCAATAGTTTCCTTTAACAATGGCTTAATAGATTACCTGGCGATTTCAACTAATCATAATTAATTTAAAAAAAAAAACAAAAAACCGACTTCAATGTATCTTCGAAGTCCAAGGTCACACATATCGATGAAATGTATATGGGACCACTTCGTAGCTATACTGAACCCAACGCAAAAGAATTTTCCAAATCGGTTCATATATGACGGATTTCTGAGGTAACAAACATAAAAAAATAATAAAAAAAAATACAATCGAACAGAGAACCTCCTCCTATTTTTGAAGTCGGTTAAAAAAACTGGTTTTTATCAATATCGATAACTAGACGCTCATAAGTTTAGTGTGTAATCGATTGACAGCCAAATTGTATTCCAGGTGTACAGATACAGCTTCCACGCACGTTATACCATAGTCGACACCATCACCGGAAACCTAACCGAGATCACTCCTCCGACACTCCCGGACGACGAGGAGCCGTTCCTTCAGAACTTCCAATGGGGTCCCTATGGAACTTCTTTCGCCTACGTGTATTATAACGACATATACTACCAGGACAGTCTGGATAGCACACCTCAAAGAATCACGAATACGGGAGTGATGGATGTGATCTACCATGGTATCCCTGATTGGGTATATGAAGGTACGTTCTTCTTTCTAAATGGTATTCTAAGGGCTCGTGTCAAAGTACTTTGCCTATGTGTACTTTTCAGTCTACCCTAGATATTAGATGCCTTCTGAAACTAAACCAAAACTGGACGCGATTTACCAATAAGATATTCATAGTTATACCTTCGAACTTCTAGATAAATCATTAGGGTACTATAAAACTTGATTGTTACTTGACCCCTTATTTTGTTTTCTTCAGACACTTTTCATTTGTCTTGTCTGTTTTATTTTTTTAATCTTTAAATGAAGACTATACATTTAAAAAAAAAAATCTCTGGCTTCACATTCCATCAGGTGTGACCGCGGAAACTGAACACTTCTTAACAAACGAAACGACTTCGGTCAAACGATGGCCTAGTCCGTTAGAAACTCTTGATATCCTCTTTGGCACCACAAACTTCCTATTCTGTTAAAGTTTGGAAACTATCGTGAGTCGAAATATTAATTATAAATATAAACGGCTACACTCACGTTATGATTGTGTCGGAATAACTCCGTCGTCTGCGCCGCGAATCCAAAGCGTAAACTCCCAGAAGAAGGACATCCTAATTGTCCGAAACCTGGTCGGAGTTATTCCGACACAATCATAACGTGAGTGTAGCGGTTTATATTCCTATTCTGTGGTTCGTATTGTTTTGTTATATTCTTTCTGTCTTTATATTTTATCTTACGTGTGCCTTTTTCATTTATTTATTTGTGGTTGTCAAGTAAATGTTTTATCTTTTTCTACATCAAACTCAATTAAACCTTCCAGAGGAAGTGTTCGGTACGAACAACGCTCTCTGGTTCTCAAAGGACGGAAGCAGGCTCGCTTACGTCACGTTTGACGACACCAACGTCCGCATCATGCGAGTCCCGCACTACGGCGTGCCCGGCTCCGTGCTGCACCAGTACACGCTGCATCATGAGATACGGTACCCTAAGGTGAGGAGACTTTTTTATCCTTTTGTGATTTTTAACAGGCAATAAATTAGAGGGTCAGCGTCACTGGTCATTTTTTTCACTTTGGTTGTTAGGTACTTTAATCAGATGGCCAACGTCACTGGTCTTTTTGTTCACTTTGGTCTTTAGGTTTTTTTTATCAGAAGGCCAGCGTAACTGATCAGTTTGTTTACTTTGATCGCTAGGTACTTTATTCTGACGGCCAGCGTCACTGGTCATTATAATGTGGGTACTTTTACATTTTGACGATTGTAAAATTAATTCTTCGGATGAAGAGCGACATTGTGATCAATAACTCGCATATACACAGACTAGGTACTAATATGATATACATACGTATCGAATAGATAGAAACATAAAACACGCTTGAGAAAAAAAAGTAACGTTTTCTAGCACAAAATAGTTACGCTATTATTTTTTTTACAAGATGTATAAGTATTCAGTGATGGTGAAAAGTTGATACTGGCCAATGTGACCCTAACTTTTCGAGTATTCTTCTTACCACGACCTTTTTCTGCTAACTTTTATTTTTAGCTTATCCAAGTTTATGTACAATGTTTTCCGATTTTTCCCGAAACTTCTCGAAAACTATCAAAAAACCGACAACAAGTCACAAATCGTTATTAGATTTGTGACACATGGATTAACTTTCTATACATTGTGAATATTGGGACATAAGCAGTAAAAGTATGACTTCTATCATCTTTATCATTAAGGATTTAAAGTAAAAATCTCTTTATTCATGATTGGCATCACAGACGCACTTATGAAAGTCAAATTATCACAAGACTCTACCACCGTATCGGAAAAGAACCACTACTCAAAAGATACGGCAAGAAATTGAAGAGTATATTTATTAGCTTTATGGTACGTTTAACTTTAATTTTGATCACGGTTTCATCACCATTTAGGAAATTTCTCTACCTAACTGACAGGCAGCAAAAAGTTGGTATAAATGGCGTCACTTCATCTGGATCTTTAATCAAAATGGGTGTACCACAGGGTTCAATTGTAGGGCCGTTCTTGTTCTTAGTGTACGTAAATGACTTACCTTCTATGGTGAAAGACCTTGCAGACATTGTACTTTTTGCGGATGATACATCGATAATCTAAAGGTAGATAGTAAAATTAGGCAATTAACGGATATAGCTACGGCTCGGTTAGTTTACTTTGCATACTTCCACAGCTTAATGTCATATGGCATTTTGCTGTGGGGGTCTGCCGCGGATATAGAAGCTATTTTTATTTTACAAAAGCGGGCGGTTCGCGCTATTTATAAGTTGGGTCCTCGCGAATCATTAAGAGAAGTCTTTAAACAAATTAATGTATTAACTTTATTTTCTCTGTATATTTATGAAAATATAATGTATGCTCGTAAAAATCTGCACAAATTTATGGTGAATAGTGACCACTACAACATAAACACTATAAATAAGGATAGAATTGCAGTACCTAGGTTTAGTCTGAGTAAAACCACGTAAAACGAATAAGTCCTTCATGGGCAATTGTGTTCGTTATTACAATAAAATTCTAAAATGTATAACGGAGCTCACAGAAAGTAGATTCCAATTGAGTGTGAAAAATATTGTAATGAAAAAAGCATACTATACAGTTAATAATTACATAGAAGACAAATATGCATGGAACCTTCCGCTTCTGCCAAGTAGCCATCTGGCACATAAGAAAAATAATATTGTCAAAAACCAACATAAAATATTGTAACAAAAGTTCAAAAAAATAAGGCCCTCAGTTTCTTGCCGTATCTTCTGAGTAGTGGTTCTTTTTCCGATACGGAGGTAGAGTCATTTAAAAATTGGCGTTCATAAGTGCGTCTGTGACGACATAATTAAAATAAAGAACTTTTGAATTTGAATTGTATTGAAGGTTTCAGTAAAAAATAAATAAAAATACATAACGCCTAACGATCACATACATAGATCCTGACCCCTAACTAGGATTCCCTGTATCTAGGGAACCAGAAACTATGAGGACTATGGTCCCACAACACCCAGACACGAAACAAATGATTGCGCTTTTTTTTCTGTACACAAACATTTGTAGCGTCGCGGGAATCGAACCCGCAACCTTAGTGGTGTATGAGATTGTATAATAGAGAGTATATAATAGTTATAAAGGCATTTAGTCTCAAAAAAAGACTAAAGTCACTTTAATGAGAACAGTAGGTATATAGGTAATTCATTGCTACAGATCTGAAGGAGCGTCGTTTGTGAAAAAATAAATAGGTAAGGTCATCTTACACATATTTATTACATTTATATTTAGCGAGGGTGCTAGCAACATATATTTCAGAACACTAAAACTTACCTAGCAAAATGTAGCACACTGCCAAGGCACAAGTTTATTTTATTCGACACGGTAACTCAGCACCTACGGCGCACAAAGCAAACTAAATAAATTACGAGTCTCCGACAACTTCTAATGAATCCGTTCGAGTTAAATTAGGTATTAAACAGAATCTCTCGGCACGGATAACTCAATTTCTTCGGATAATTACATCACTCTAGAGAGCTTAGGTGCATTGTTTTAGCAGAATGGAGTAAATTTTATGTTACCAGCTCTACTTCGGAAATAGTTCTCTTTTCCAATAACATTGTTTTCTGGGAAGCTTGAGAGTGAACTGATCGTCTGGGGACCTATTTCGTCTTGTTTCATCAACGCGATCCAACTTACTACTTACTTCGACGTGTTTGTAGGCGTGTTTGGATTCTGTTGTTTGAAATCAGTACCTACAGAATTTCATAACTTTCCTAATTGGTATTTCTTACGTAAGATTTCAGAGATCTGTGCTGATTATTATGCCAATTTACTCCGATGAGATGAGCCAATCGGCAACAAGTAAACCCTACTAATAGTATAAACGCGGAAGTTTGTAAGAATGTATGGATGTATGTTTGTTACTCTTTCACGCAAAAACTACCGAATGGATTTTGATGAAACTTTACAATAATATAGCTTATACACCAGAATAACACATAGGCTACTTTTTATTCCGGGAAACAGCGGGTGAATCCGCGGGGCGCAGCTAGTAGTATTATAAAACAGCAAAATATTTTTTTTTAATCCAGTAGGGAGTAACTAGGTATATGTACCTAATTCATTATTTTTATTATTTATTGCATTGTGGCTAGGGCGGCAATATACTGGACCTAAGAATAAATTGGTACTCTTTTTAACCGACTTTAAAAAAGGAGGAGGTTCTCTGTTCGATTGTATTTTTTTTATTTTATTTTTTTATGTTTGTTACCTCAGAACTCCGTCATTTATGAACCGATTTGAAAAATTCTTTTTGCGTCGGGTTCAGTATAGCTACGAAGTGGTCCTATATAACTTGACTTCGAACGACCTTGGACTTCGAAGATACATTGAAGTCGGTTTTTGTTTTTTTCTAAAAATTAATTATAACTTGAATTATTTTCAAACAAACTAGAATATTTGTGCAAAATATTAATAAATTGAATTTTATCGTTGTAGGTACTGAAATTATTGGGAAAATATGTTTAAGATAGAATGAGACATTTTTGCTACACATAGAGTAAGAGGATGTCCATGATTGCTTCGGAAATATGTATAACTTTTTCGGATCAAAGAATTTCCGATACGAAAAACAGGAAAGTTTCCCTGTTCTGATTAGTTTGGCGTTATTATAATTTGCTGGCACTTGTGCGGAAAAGTAGGTACAACTTCTTCGTTGGTCATACTAACTTGAGAAGGTAAAGCAATTGTGGACTTTATGGTATGGGGCGCTAAATACTATATTTAGTGTAGCTTCTCATATAACATACAACTTACTGATGTTGATGATTTTATCCATATTATCTACAAATTAGAGTACCAATATCACTGAGATGTTTTAAATTAGGTACCTATGTGTTCTATTATGATTATTATAAGAGACATATTGTATAGTGAATTCTGTCTGATTTTATTGATGGACGACAACTTGTTTATATTGATAGACGAGAGATTCTTAGTAGTTATTATGACAAAAAATAGGTTTTTTTTTTGTGAATCAGTTATACTGCCACCATTGTAGTATAGCTTACCAGTACCAGTTGCTTAAGCGGTCTTCCACAGTGGTAGTCGATTAATTAACAATATAAGTAGGTAGTTACTTTTTTATTTGCTTATTGCGTTCCAATTCGTTTTTTTTTTATTTTTTATTTATTTTGAGGCGTTTATCCTTGCTTGGTATGCCAGTTCAGTATCCCAACCATATTCTAGAATCAGCACAATGAATGCTTAGTCCATTTCCTATTGCACAGGAATGTATAACCCGTGTAGGGTTACCCACTTACATTTTGCAACTGAACCAAAGTGAAAGTGCATAAGAACTGGTTTGGCACACTGCCCGTTACAGGGTCGATACTGTAGAGCCTGCAAATTGGCGGAATGACGAATGATTGAAACAGTTATAATTGATTGTTATTTCTTGACATTATACTTAGGATTTATGAACCATGCCAATTATAACGATAGGTTACTACGTCATACTAACTATAGGCCTATGGTTTGGAAACTGTGGTGTGTCGAAATATTCATTACAAACTTGTATGTAACTTGCAATGTATGTATGTTTGTCCGGGTGGAATCTTGCAAGCTGAATTAGAACCACTTTTTTATCCTACGGAGTTGAAATTTTGCATACTTGTCAAAGTCTGATGACAATGCAATATAATGGTGACAGCCAGCTGATCTGATGATGAAAACGGAAGGTGGTAGACGGGAGGTAAACTACTAGTGTTTGGGCTAATTTTAATCTGCTTGCGGTTCCGATTACGAATTTGTTTAAAGCTTGTCTTGAAAAATATATTTTTCAACAAAAAACTTATTATAAATATAAAACGGCTACAATTGGCTATAAAACGGCTAAAAAACGGCTATGATTGTGTGGGATAAGATCTGCACCGCAAATCCAAAGTGTAAACCGGAAGAATGATTTCCTTATTGTACAAAACCTGGTCGGAGGTTTTCCGACACAATCATAGAGTGAGTGTAGCTGTTTCATATTTTTATAATATATAGGCATACATTGAAAGTTAGCCATTAACAGGCCGGGCAAAGGCGTTAAGTTTGATGTTTATGTCCAATCGCCCGTTAAAGTTTACTCGATTTACCGTTTTTAAAGATTGCCAATTCGAGCGCCTCTCTACGTTACATAATGTGACGACACTCTATACCTATGTTGTCCAAATCGAATAATGTCGAGAACGTGACCGAAGATAGTCGAGTCGAATTAGTAATCGAATCTATCGTTGTTTACTCGATTTACACGATTCGATTTATGTTATCGATTAATGCAATTTAGGTGCCTATATAAAATGATAATTGAAATTTCACGACAGTAGAGGTTCTACTATCGAGGCGGTATTTTATTTATTTATTACTCAAATTTAATTCTTACTCGAATATGTAGGTTGATTACGATACTGGACTGTTACAAGAGCGATTCTAAAATATCCATACATAATATTTACTCGTTGGTGAGTTGAGATGAAAAAAAAATGGCATTATAAGCTCTGCTGCGTAGGAAAAAAAGTATTTTGTTGGTACCTACAAGCACGGCCAATGACGCCTTTAAATTATTTACTATGGGTGCGTAGTTCTACTATTTTATTCTGTGTATGTTTAATTATTAATATCCATAATTTCAGCCCGGCACCACAAACCCTACTGTATCCGTCACTCTACGCGACTTGAACACCGATACACCTAGCGTCATCTCCGTCTACAACCCACCCACCGACATTGACCAGTAAGTATATGTATATAGATAAGTATACGTTTTATCAAACAAAACAACCGACTACAATATATCTTCGAAGTCCAAGGTCAAATATCGATGAAATTAATATGGAACCACTTCGTGGCTATACTGAATCCAACGCAAAAAGAATTTCCCCAATCGGTTCATGAATGACGGAGTTTCGAGGTAGCAAACATAAAAATAAATAAATAAAAAATTAAAATACAATCGAATAAATACCATCGGGAGAAGCGTTGTTTCAACATCTGGTGACATCTGAAATCTGAAACAACAGAACAACTTCAACGAACGTTAATCATCGAACGTAATCGTCAAATTTAACGTCCGTAAGTTACGGACACCGATGCTTTGATACAACCCACCCTTACTTGTCTCATCACTTAGTTCAAAAAATATATTTTCAGTTCTACTTTTCATCCCAATTTCCAGGCCAATCCTGAAGACTGTGACATTCGTGACCAATGCCTCCATCGCGCTGATGTGGACTAACCGCGTGCAGACCACCTTCCGAGTGGTACTCTGCGTACATGGACAAGCTACTTGCCAACAGGTACAGTCAACAAAAAACTGCTTGAATATGGATGGCGTTTAATGACTGCGCTACTTTCAAGGTCACATTAACTGGACGTCGTTTATTAATTAGGAATCGACGTAATTTCGAAGCAAGGAATCGCTAAGTTGTCATAGTGAATTAGGGCCCTGGTAGGGTTTGAGATGCGCTACAGAAATGGACGGATACCTTGCATTTGAAAGTGTTATATGCTACTGAAAAGCAACGTATAGTTACGCTAATACGTTTGGCTTTTGGATAACGCTTTCAGACTAATATTGTAAAAAATCTTTTTCATACACTTTCACCTAGCTACCATTTGTATGGGCGTTCGGCGTACCGTCACGTCTTTCGTATTTCGAACTCATTTTTTTGTCTTGTAAGTAGTACTCTTTTCAAACAACATTTCGTTCTCAAAAACAGGATCAATTAATGTTGTACAAAGCTTTTTGGTTCCACGTTTATAGTGCGTTCTGCTAAGGAATGAAACTCTTTGCCGTCTTCTCCGTTTCCTGATAACTGTCTATATATAATTTGGGCATCTTTAAGGCCAGAGTGAAACTTCTAAATCTATGTGCTCCATCTTCGGCCACATCTTCGCTTAACATCAGTAGAGATAGAAGGAGGTCAAATGTACATTAACAAATTGTGCCCTTGCTGTATTTTTTTTTTACAATTTTGAATTTTGAGAGTACTCTATTTAAAATATCCTAAAAATTTAGTTTTTATTTTCTTCAAAATCCACCTAATGTTTCCTAAGAGTAAAACTTCTTCTCTGCAACCCTGAAGGTGCCAAAATTTTGTCACACCTTGTATATTGATCGATTAAATAGTTAAGCAATTTAAATAACTGCGCATTTACCTTAACACAACGTTTACATTTTTCAGATCTTCCAATACACCGAGGACGACGGATGGATAGACAACATCCCTCTCATTTTCAACGATCTTGGCACTTCCTTTATCACTATCCTACCTCAAGTGAGTTCAACCTAGTTATTAATTTTATTTACGTAGTAGACTATCAGTTAAATATGATTAAAAACGCGAAAGGTCTTTATTACATTAAGAAATCACAATTCGCAGGCCTTACTCTTGCACTTATAAACGTCAATTTGTCATAATGCTTCTACCACCACAACTTTCGCCAACAAATTTATGCAAAAAAATGTAGAATGAAAGTAGAGTAAGTCGCATTTGTTGTAAGTCGCAATTTACAAATGTGTTGTAATGTTTTGATGACTTGATTACAACATATTGAATTGTTTCAACTATACGAATGAATTGTACATATTACCTCCATAAAACCTCTGAATGACAGTGCATGAAATCTGTTTAGAAAAAAGGAAGCGGAGAAAAAGAAAGAAATAAATATGCCCAACGATCACAAACATAGCTTCTAGCCCCTAACTAGGATTCCCTGTATCTAGGGAACCAGGAACTAGTAGGACCATGGTCCCACAGCACCTAGACAAGAAACAAATGCTTGCGCTAATTTTTTGCACCAACATTTGTCAAAGTCAAAGTCAAAATCTCTTTATTCATGTTTGGCATCGCAGACGCACTTATGAACGTCAAATTATCACAAGACTCTACCACCGTAACGGAAAAAGAACCACTACTCAGAAGATACAGCAAGAGACTGAAGGACATTTTTTCAGAGATTTTGTTACATTTTTTTTTGTGTTTCTACAATGTTATTTTTTTTATGTACCAGCAGGCTGCTTTGCAGAAGTGAAATGTTCCAAGCATCTGTATCTTTTATTTAATTTGTTCCGTCAATAAGTCAAATAAGGACGTGGATATATTAGTTTTATACTACTTACAGATTCGATAAAAAAAATTAACATTTCCAGGTGGTGAACGGCGTGCTGTACAAGCAGGTGGTGCAGGTGTCGGAGGGCGCCACCGCCGCCGCAAGCTGGACGCTCTCCTCGCGCAGCAATACGCCACACACAGTCGCTGAAATCCTGCGCTGGACTTCTGACGACGTTGTGTTAGTACGACTCTATTACTCGCGTTTTTTTTTAACCTATAATTTCCCGCAGTGCGAGTGTGGCTCAGTGGAAGAACGTGCGAGTTTCGATCCGACGCACCCGAGTTCTTCTGCTGGCTCCGCAACATTGACTTTGTTATGTTATGTGCGGATTTAACACTCGGTTTAAAAACGGTGAAGGAAAACATCGTGATCAAACCGGCATGTCCAAGAATTAAACAAAAAAATTTGAGGACATGTAACATCCACAAACCCGCAGCGTGGCGGATTATGGCCCATACTCTTCCTATGAGAGAAGGCCTGTGTCCTAGCAGTGGGAACGTAATGTGCTGATGATGATGATGATGATACTTTTCCACTGTTGGGCAAAGGTCTCCCTCGGGTCTCTCCACCCGTATCTATCCTGCGCCACCTCGCACCAGCCTATTTGGTATGTATCCAGATTGTCCCTCAATCTCCTTTTGGGCGAGCCATGGCGCCATCTTCCATCTTTAGGCACCCATTCCATTGTAAATTTTCCACCGATCTGGATGCATACAGTTTATGTGACCCACGCAATCCTTATCCCAATCCCATTACATTATACTTACGTTACGTTAGGTACACCTCGGACTAGCTTTATCTCAATGGTACTCGAAAAGGCAAATGGTAACTGAGAGTTGTTGACGACCATTATGTATCGGAAGGCTGCCTATTTCGGATATCATATGAGAGGATCCCAGTTCAAATTTCCAAGGTCGATCCTCAAGGGCAAGATTCCGGGGAAGAAAAGCCCGGGACGTTCGCGACCTAAGTGGTTGGACGACATCAAAGTACGACTGGACTAAGCTACCGAGATCTCAAAAGCGTAGCGTGGGATCGCAAGAAATTTTGCTTATAGACCTCCAAGTTTCAAGTATGAAAATGGTACCCGATGATGAAAAAGTTCCGTATGCAAGAGGCCGTCTGAGTGCCAGCCGCTTTGCCAGTTATTCTGCCGCCAAGCAGCAGTGCGCAATCATAACCAGCGAAATTACTGGGCATATGAGACTTAAGAGCTAATTTTCTCAGGGTGACGAGCGCAGTGTAGTGCTGCGAAGGATTTTGCAAAACAAAGTTCTGGGTGGTACTGCAACTGCTATGGGTTTGTCTGTCGTTTTACCAGGTGAACGACATGCTCGTCTCGTCACTTAATTACATAATAAAAACTTGTTACTTGTTGGGCCGCAACTTCGCCGTTAGTCGGCCCTTTTGCGTGGTGGTCGCGGTTACTCTATCAATAATTTGCTGCTGCCCGCTACTTCGTACGTGTGGGTTATATCGTGATCCCTCGGCTACACGTGTTGAGTTTTGATGAAAATTATCTTATATGCTTCTCCGGGCTACAGACTATTTCTGTACCAAACTTCATCAAGATCGGAGATCGGTTCAGCCGTTTAATTGTGAAAAGGTAACAAACAGAGGTTTCAAGGTTTCAAGTTAAACGGGTTTCAAGTTTGTAAGTATCTAGATCAGAGCGTCTCTGAACTTCAAAGTCATAGATTCTTAATTTAATCAGAGCCATCTACTCCATCCGTAACAATAACTAGGAGGTCGTACATCGAATGGCAAGCGCTGAGGCACTCTTAATTGTTAAAAAACTGGCGTTATATTTATTCCAATCTGATACACATGCATTTGTTTTGCTGGTCTGAAATACAGAATAACAGAACTGCGTTCATACTTCCATTACAAGCTCTTCTAATACTACTAGAAATATTACGATCGTAACTTTATATTCATGTTTTATCTTACGACTTCACAAACTGTCTCTACAAATGTATAGACACCATGTCGATAACAAATAAACGTTATCTGACATTAAGATTAGGTCAAGGCATAAACATTCTTTCAGATAAGACTTATCAAACCAGTTTTTATAAAAATGCAAAAATCAAGGTTAGGGTTATCTATTACTTTAGGTGTTGTATCTAATTTTTTGAGGAACAGACTCCTGGTCCTATTCTATCGATTGTATTAGTTAGAGGGTAGTTAGCAACGTTTCACATTTGTTTTATCAAACCATTTCTGCCGACGTGACATGGAAACGAACCCACAGATTGGGCGTCATTTTTTATTATATAAAAGTTAGGTTAGGTTAGGAGTATCTTCTTTTACCACGCTCTTTATTGATTCACCAAAGACGATATTTCAAGAAAAATGTAGGAGGCACGCACTTTCCTCATAACATGTTTGAGATTTTTCCTTCGTATCTCTTTCAAGTTAATGCGCTTGTATACCGGCGCAGGGTCTACCCATGTCGTTTCAGTTATATCACTGGCATCTGCTCCACTGGCAATCCAATTACTTATGTTAACATGATTTTCTATCGATTCCAGTTGGTACAAAGCTACCCACGTCGACGACTCCGCAGAACTACACATCTACTCGTCTTACGGATCCGGCAACGTCAATTGTTTCACATGCGGGATCCGTCGGCCGGACGGCGGCGAGTGCCTTTACAACGACGCCACTATCAGTGCATCTGGGGAACGCATTGCCGTCACTTGTGCCGGCCCTGACGTGCCACAAGTCTTTGTTTATGACACAGTAAGTGACAGAAATCCATTTGACATAGTGACGTTAACTGTTTCACATGCGGGATCCGTCGGTCCGATGGTAGCGAGTGACTGCAATGACGTGACGCCACTATCAGTACGTCTGGGGAACGCATTGTCGTCACTTGTGCCGATCCTGACGTGTCGCATGTCTTCATCTATGACACAGTAAGTAAAACCCATTGGATATAGTGACGTCTATATTTCCGTCTGCCAGACAGGTCAGGCCTTTGTTACAATGACGCCACTATTAGCTTTAAAGCACATTGTCGTCACCTCAAGCTGGACCCGATATTTCTTCAATATTGAATTGTTGTATTAAATAAGTAACATGTATCATGGAAGATATATCGACGAGACTCATCTTTATAAAAATATCCTTAACTTGGTCATTATTTAGAGAATCTCCTTTAAAAATACAAAATTAAGCTTTTGAAATTCTAAAAGAATCTATGACACCCCTCCTCTAGAGAATCATAGTGACCCTCTCAAAACTGAATAAACCCACTCATCAGTCAAAATTTGCGTTATTTTTAGGCTGAGAACGGTACCCTCGTAAGAGTATGGGATGACAATGCTGAGACCACGAACCTCATCGCCAACCGCACCCTGCCTACAATCATTCGTCTGTCCGTGCCCATCGCACCTGGCTTCCCCGAAGCAGACGTGCAGATTCAAGTGCCAGCTGACTACCAGAACAGGACCAATGTCCCGCTTTTAGTTTATGTGTAAGTAGTACCACTTCTACCTCTATAATGAGTCTGAAATATCGCTACTTGCCAACCGAAACCTTCCTGCAATCATTTGTCTCACGGTGCACGTAGCACAGGTTTCCTTGAAGCAGACCTACGGATACAAATGGTAGCTGACAATCAGACAGACAAATATGGCGAACTGCTTTTGGTTTATGTGTAGTTAGTGAAGTATGGACTACTTTCCTAGCTGCAAATCACTATACTGGCTTAGATTGAAGTGTAGAAGAGTAAAGGTTTTAACTGTAGAGGGAACCATCACCCAATAAGGGCTTACTGAATGTTGGCTTCCTCCACCGTGGATGTTACTTTAGTTTGTAATTACTCCAGCAAGCAGTAAGAAGCAAGTAAACTTCAATTAAATTTACCAATTATTTTTTAAAGTTTCTGTTTCTTTTTACAGCGGAATTAAATGCATTTTGAGACTTGAAACCTGGTGTGTTATGAAGCACACGTCTTTATTTAATTCTGGTGAATAATGCAACTTATCTGTAGGGGTGGTGAGCGGGTCCAACTTTGTCCGCTTCTTTGTTCTTAACATTAATGAAATGACTAGCTACTTTGTGTTGTTTAATAACTATGTCAGCCTCTAAGTTGTAGTGGTCGGTCTGGTTGCCCTATATCTCATACACCACTGTGGTTGCGGGTTCAATTCCCGAGATGGGACAAATGTGCAGAGAAAAAAAAGCGCAAGCATTTGTTTCGTGTCTAGGTGTTGTGGGACCATAGTCCGATCCAGCGTAACATCTAGCATGGAGGAAGCCAACACTCAGTAAGGGTAGGAACCCTCATAGTTCCTGGTTTGGACAGGGAATCTTCGTTAGGGGCTAAGATCTATCTATGTATATATTTAAATTCATAACCATTTTTCCTAGCTACGCCGGTCCCGATACGGCTGTAGTCACGAAGCAATGGAGCGTGGACTGGGAAAGTTCGCTCGTCAGCCGTTGGGGCGTTGCGGTCGCTCGGATCGACGGCAGAGGGTCGGGGCTTAGAGGAGTCGCCAACATGTTCGCAGTCAACAGGGCGCTGGGGACTGTGGAGGTTGATGACCAGATCAGTGTTACCAAGTAAGTTTTTAACCGTCTTCGAAACAGGAGAAGGTTCTCTATTCGATTGTATTTTTTTATGTTTGTTACTTTAGAACTCCGTGGTTCACGAACCGATTTGGAAAATTATTTTTGCGTTGGGTTCAGTATAGCTACGAAGTGGTCCCATATAAATTTCATAGATATTTGACCTTGAACTTCGAAGATACATTGAAGTCGGTTTTTTGTTTTTTAAAACGTATACTTGTGAAGGTGTCCTTACGTACTTTGGTTGTTTGAACATTTTGCGGCATTTCTATAGAGGGCAGTTCGACAATGATCGCGGTTCAACCTTTATTTTGTTTGTAAAAAGTTTCCGAAAGCACTTCTTTAAGTGATCTGAATTTGTCCCCGTACCCACAGGTACCTCAAGCGCTAATCATATATCGTGTTGAGCTCAAATTAAGGTGTAGATTCATTGCGGCAAAGTGCGAAGTGATGACATATACTATATTGAATTTATGAAGTTTATCTCAAATCGTATTTGGTGTAAAGTTAATGAGATTAATTCGATTTTTTGTCTGAATCGACAATAATTAGACCGCATGTTATTAGTTGCAGTGAAACTGTACCTTAATTTGAGTTCAACAGAATATGCCTACGATTGGCGCTTGAGGGACCAGGAGGGACTTGAGATGTTCGGAAATACGGACAATGGAGTCTTAGTAATAGGGTCCCGTTTTATCTTTTGGGTACGGAACCCTAAAAAGCTGGTCAAAATACAGGCTCAACCACAATCTTTGTAGAACCACCCTCTATCGAAATGCCGCAAAAACTCAACCAACCGCGGTACGTAACGGAACATCTTACATGGGGGTAATCAAGTGACGCCATCTGTGATCACCCGAGAGAACTATACCTATCTATCATAAAAGTTCATGTTTGGTGGCGTTTCTTGAAATAATATTGTGCTACGCATTTTACTAGCCAATTTATCTATGGCCTATGCTAACACTGCTGGGCAAATGCCTACCAAGTTCTTCCAGGAGTCATTTTGGAACTGCTCCCTGAATATTTATTTAATACATGATACATGCCTATTCGGCATGCTACTGCATTTGGGTTGTTTACAAAAAATTTGACCAGCATAATCCCATTTTCAAGATTATTAAAACATATGAATAATTCAACATTAAACGCAGCATTTTGGCATCTTCAGGTTGGATAAAAATAACCGCAAATTGGGCGAGCACGGTTCATGCAAAATATTAAATATTATTGACAAAAGTATTTATACTATACTGTATTATATTATACTATATATAACTATATTTTACTATATTATACACATTTTATTTACCAATTTCAAAATATTCATGTAAAGTGTAGAAACAATGTGTTGACATGAAATGTTTTAGTTTATTGTTGAAATATAAATATTTTGGTTCCTTTTTAATTTGTATGGGTAAATTATTAAATATTCTAACTGCCATGTAATATGGACTGTGGTTAAGCATTTTGATTCGGGAATATGGCAAGTATAATCTTGATTTGTGGCGAGTATTTAAGTTATGTGTGTTTTCTACTTTTGTAAATATATTTTTATTTTTGAATACAAATGTGCATAAATCTTGTAAATATATTGAGATTAAAGTTAAAATTTTGTATTTTATAAAGTAAGCTTTGGGTGTTGTCTATTTGTGCTATAATTCTTGAACATTTTTTCTGCAATATATTAAGTAAATATCCCGTTAATAATATATACAATACTAGTGTTGGTGACCATGATAGTTTAAAAACTTATATTGTTTTAAGTTTTCTGCAAATAGTACCTGTAGATTAAGAAAATCACCTCACTGCATAGAAAAAAAAACCCCCGAATATCCCAACATCTTTGCCATAACCTCGTATAATTATTTATGTATATTATAATATATTCAGCTAGGCAAATATAAATATATATATATTTAGGTATTATTATTTTATTAGGTGGTTTCTACAAATTTTGCACTAGCATTTGCGCTGTTGTAGTATATTTTGTATATCCTGTTAGACAATCACAAAAAACAAAGTCAATGTTCGCGCGTAGGTAACGCTTGAAGTGTTGGGACACAGGACATCACTGCAGGACTTATAGATGACCCCTCACTTAGTGAAACGTGTTTCGTTCCAGATACCTCCAGGACAACTTGCCGTGGGTAGACGCGAACCGCACGTGCATCTGGGGCTGGTCGTACGGCGGGTACGCGGCGTCGCTGGCGCTGGCGCGCGGCGCCGACGTGTTCCGCTGCGCCGCCGCCGTCGCGCCCGTCGCCGACTGGCGCTTCTACGGTACCTACATGTTTTATTTAATTAAATAGAGCGAGTGTGGCTCAGCGGGAACTGGTGCGCCTTTCGATCCGACGATCACCTGGATTCGAATCCCGACTCGGCCTTGCAACAATGACTTATGGTAAGTGCAGTTTTTACACGCTCGCTCTAAACAGGTGAAGGAAAACATCGTGATGGAACCCGCTTGTGTGGCTCTGGCCGTGGTTGTAATACCACCCACCGAACAAAGCCATGTCGTCAAGCGACCTAGTCGTGTTTCAGGATGATGTTCGGTGAACCATCGGGGAGACGGATCTGAGCAGCCGCTCAACTGCCGACTCTCTCTAGATCTATGTGCTCCATCTTAGGCCACATCATCGCTTCACATCAGGCGAGATAGTGGCCAAACATAAACCAATTAAATGTAAAAAAAATACGTGATCATCATCATCCCATCACGTTCCCACTGCTGGGACACGGGCCTTCTCTCATAGAGAGAGTATGGGTCATAATCCACCACGCTGGCCCAGTGCGAGTTGGTGGATTCCACATGTATGTTTTTTAGAAATCTTTTGTTTGTCTAATATAATCTTATATTTTCCTTCACCGTTTTGAAAACGAGCGCTATATCCGCACATAACTTTAGAAAGTCAGTGGTGTGGGGCCAGCGAGATTCGAACTCGAGTGCGTCGGATCGAAAGTCGCACGTTCTCCCACTGTGCCACACTCGCTCGTAACAAAAAATATGTAAACAACATTAAAGAAACAAAACACAAAAAAGGTACAGTCAACATCAATAAAAGGTATTTGAGTGAAGCAGTGGTTTAACTAGGTAGCCATATTTTTTTTTATTAATTAATTGTTACCACAATGTTTTTTTTTATTTTTTTAATATGTCGGCAAACAAGCAGACGGCTCGCCTGATGGTAAGCGGTTACCGTTGCGTATGGACATCTGCAGCACCTGAAGGACTCTATTACTACCCCTTTTAAAAGACTCCATGTTGTAACTCAAAGGAAATACCGACGAAGGTAGGTCGTTCCACATCTTACAAGTGCGAGGAAGGAAAGTGCGAGAGAAGTGAGTGGTGTGGGACGTCCTGTTTTGTAAGATGTGGGGGTGAGCTTTTTGACGATGGCGAGATGTGCGGTGGTAAAATTGGGAAGGCGGTAGCAGGTCAAAAAGCTCTTTAGAACATTCCCCATTATTTCTCCATTATACTGGTGGTAGGTTTTCCGTATGCGAGAGGCCGTCTGGATGGGTACCACCGCTTTGCCAGTTATTCTGCCGCCAAGTAGTAGTGCGCAAGCATTACTGTGTTCCGGTTAGAAGGGCAGTGTAGCCAGCGAAATTACTAGGCATTATGACTCAACAGCTAATTGTCTCAGGGTGACCATCGCAGTGCAGCGCCGCGCAGGATTTTGAAAAACAATGTTCTGGGTGGTGCTGTTATTGTTATGGGCTGGCGTATTGCTTATCATCAGCCAAACGTCTAGCTCGTCTCATCATTCGGTTACATAAAAAAAAAAGTGTGTTCTACACACAAAGTGAACCAATATCTCTTCGGAGGCTAAGTGGCTCTAATTTATCAGGCACCTTGGGATCATCGAGAATCCTAATGGCTCTTCGCTGTCAAAAGGCTGAAGCAAATACTTGGGTGCGCCGTTCCACAAGTGAGAGCAATACTCCACGTGGGGCCTGACTTGAGCTTTGTAAAGCAGAAGCCGTTGCCCCGGCGTGAAATTATATCGCCTCGCCTTGTTCATCACACCCAGCTTTTTTGAAGCAAGTTACGCTTTAGCCTCCAGGTGACATGATACTAAAATATTATATATAAGTGCCTAAACTATACTATTCTACCCTGTAAGTACCAGTAAAAAGCTAAAGACTACACAATCAAGCTGACCTGACGTTGTTAATTCATTTCCAGACACTATCTACACGGAGCGCTATATGGACGTCCCCTCGAACAACGCGCAGGCCTACGATCAGTCCTCGCTCCTCACCAACGAAGTGGTACGTAATCTTAAAAAACAAACACCAAGCATAACAGTTGCAGTTCCACCCAGAACATTCGTATGAAAACCATGCACTGCGCTCGTCACCCTAAGATAAAGCTCGTATCATAACACCTAGTAATTACCACCTAGTAGTTTCTATTACGTGCTATTACACAAATTGAGCGTCAGAAGACAGATAACACAAGACAGAATTAATATGATTCTTCTCTCACTTACTCTTTCCCATTATGAAAGAGACGGTAAACAATTATAGTGATTCGATTGTCATGAAATATAAAAAGGCCTTATTCAAAAAAAGAAATACCTTGCTTGCCTCAGATAAAATTGTCTACTCGAAGTTGCTTGCTATGAAGTAATGATTCGTTCACATTTTTGCAATGAATGCAAGCGGCATATAATGAAAATGCTTGTTATAAAATAATAGATAAATCGCATTTTGTCTAATTTTTTTGTTTTAAGTTCAAGTTCATAAGTACTTTATTCAATTTTGGCATCACATACGCACTTATAAACGTCAATTATTACAATGACTCTACCGCCGTATTGGAAAAAGAAACACTACTCAGAAGATACGGAAAGAAATTGAGGGGCATTTTTAGAACTTTTGTTGTAATATGTTTGTTTTTGACAATATTGTTTCTTACATACATACTATTTCTAATATTAGTATACAATTACCAAAGGTAAAGTATGCTATTTTAATTTGAATAAACACGCAATTTCATGTGGAAAAACATTTTTAATAATGTTATATTTAGTATCTATTAATCTATATAATGAAACTATTTTTATTATTGTACCCAGGTTGAAGCGTACCGTAACAAGAGTTATTTCCTGATCCACGGCACTGCGGACGACAACGTTCACTATCAGCACGCCATGCTCATCTCGCGCATGTTGCAGCGAAGGGACGTCTACTTTACGCAGATGGTAAGATAGAGATAGACAGACCGAGACAGACAGAGACAGACAGAGACAGACAGATACAGCCAGAGACAGGGAAAGACAAAACAAACAGGAAGACAGACAGACAGAGACAGAGAGAGACATAGACAGATAGAGACAAACAGAGAGACAGAAAGAGACAGACATAAACAGTTAAAAACAGACAGAGACAGATAGTGACAGAGATATTTTTTGTAAGATGAGATAAAAATGATAGAAGAAATGTGGTCGCTCGAGCAGTTGATTCAATAGCCCACTGGTTATGGCGTTGGGAGGATATTGTGAACACGCAGTTTCGATCCCTGCCCAAGCAATATGATTTTTCATTTTAAATCATAAAAGACATAAATTATACAGATACAGTTACAAAGACAGATACAAAAATAGAACTATATTAATATAGTGAAACCAGAAGGAATCGTAGAGGCGAAAATTACTTTCTCTGCATTCCTTATTGTAAGACGATCTCATCTTACATAGAGGAAAGCATGAGAATGAAATAATATTATAGACGAAATATTAAGCGAGTGCCCGCGCGATTTTTGATCCGACAAAGTACAGATTTTCAAATCCTTTCAATCCATAATGTAAAATTGTAAAAATTTCCACCTTCTATCAAGCGGGCCGACTCTATTTATGTCGGCTTCCTATATCAGCGCCAATGTTGTATATGGGAGTCCGTGTGTACAAGGAGACGGTGACTGGGGGTTAGATGCGTTCTCATTCTGCCCCTATCTCTGGTGCAATGGACTATATCCTAAGGTTAAATATGCAATTGTGGATATTATGTGGCGGCGAAATACTGCAATACGACGGCGATGTGCCGGTTTATGGAATGGCTCGAATACCAATTGGTGAACGCCCTCCGAGGCAAACAGTTCAGAAGTTTAAACTCATACGTACCTACCAAGTGTACCGCGGCGTAAACCAAACGGACCTCAGGAGTTAGACCCCGCCATCAGTTGGTTTTCCTATCTTAGGTAGGTAGACTTCTGATAAAACTATGGCTAGTACCTAAGTAAAGAAATCCTCAAAATAAAAACTTATCTTGGCACAATATCTTGGCAGTTGCCAAAGATAGCACTAGACAAAAAACAAGGGATCGAGCCGACCATGATCACGAAATATAGTAGCCGCCTGGATCGTGATTTGTGGGAAGGGTGGCACTTAAATCTAGGGAGAGCTAAATAAATCCCCTCGCTACCAGTACTACCTGATACCACCGTTTTTTTACTAAAATACTTTGGATAAAGGTATATCTAGTATCCAGCCGGTATTCTCATCTATCGGCAGAATAGTCATTCTGTCTGTTAGGCAGTCGCCTAAAGGCTAAAATTTGTCTCAATCAATGACGTAGATCTCTATGGACTTAATTAGAGACTCGTTCAATGAGATCTAGTACGTCATAGGACTCGATTGACTAGAATTTAGCGTTGGCAAGCCGTAAATCGACTTTGTGTCAATCGTAAATTGAAAAGACCGTTTGGTTCCTGCCAATGTGCTAAAATGGCCTATACAGGACTAGATGGAATCGACACGGAATGAATGAAGATTGCTGATGTTTAGTAATTAGCACTAGATTTTTTGATATTGAATGTATTAGCGCATGCTAGGCGAAAATATAAGAGGAATAGAAGAAATTTGGCTGCTCGAGCAGTAGCCTCGGTGGCCCAGTGGTTAAGGCGTCGGGACGGTATTCCGAAGACGCAGGTTCGATCCCTGCCCGAGCAATATCATTTTTCTTCTTCCTAATTATTTAAAATCTTATTAGCACTAGATGTTCGCTCCGAGCTAAGACCTTGCGATGTTTCACATTTTGGACCTTATATCGTCTAAATCTCAGCAACCCCATGACCGATAGCTCATCTATACCTAAAGTTGCAAATTCTACTGCTATTATTATTATCCTTTATGCCAAATTTTATAACGATCTGAACTACCATTTCGAAGATACCTATCGTCAATCAATACGATAGCATACGAGTACATACAATACAATACAGTATACAGTATAATACAATAAAACTTTATTGCACTCCAAATAAAATAAATACAAAAAAAAAGAAACTATAACAAAATACAAACAAATAAACAAACCCCCGCTGCGCCCGCGCCCCCCGCGCCTGCACCGGTTTTAGCACCGCGCTCGCGGCGACTGGAACGAGCGGAGGCGCGCAGTCTGCGTCGCGAATCCAAAGCGTAAACTCCCGGAAGGACATCCTAATTGTCCGAAACCTGGTCGGAGTTATTCCGACACAATCATAACGTGAGTGTAGCCGTTTATATTTGTAATGTATAACAAAATACATCATAGATTTGAGGTACAATGGGTTATCGTTACATACAAACGAGTACATACAGTCATACACATGGTTGTCATAGTCGTAGTCATGGTTTTATTTTGTAATGGCTCTTTTCTCCTTTTGCATCTGGTTAAAATCCTCGCCCCATTTTAGCCACTAGGACTCTTGCTGTCGTGGTTCATTTTAGAGCATAAAACTTACACGCAGTACCTATTGGTCCAGTTAGCAATTACTGCATACCTACAATACTATTAATAATTACTACAAAGTCGACCATATTTTTTACCAACCAATAACTACAAAAACATTGCCCACCAAAGTTTTTCCTTCAACCCGAAAACAAATACATCATACGAAGTTCATATTCTGCGTAATACCGAAGTGTCTGGTCCTACAGGATCAAATCGCTGAGAAGGCTAATGTCCTAAAGAGGCTATAATTTATCTAAACGGCGTGTCGGACACCACCCGTCCTGTCTGCTGAATAGATGGCGAAACCTTTCCCGATTGTAGCCGCAAAATGTGACAATAACTCACCCAGATGATATTGCTGCGTGTTTGGAATAGTATACGTGTAGCTTTAGCAATATATTATATTGGAACGGCAAATATTTATATTTTATTATTACGTATTTTTTCGTATTAGGTCAGTATTTTAGGTATCACACTTATAGTTATCTAAACACATAGAAGATTCGAACCGCTCAAAGTTTTCTTAAAAATAAATTAAAACGACGTATCTGACACCCGTCTGACCTCTGAATGAAGAATATTATTTTTCCAATTGTTTCTATAATTGGAGAATTTTTCGCTACACGTAACAAGAACTATTGAGATATTTCAGGTGTTCGAAATCATGTCTTTTTACCAAGATATTTTATTCGATATAAAATAATAATTGTTTCTATCTTTCGTCTAATGGATTTTTATCGAATAATTCTATGTTATTTATATTACTAAAAACTAGATGCATAACTTCTATAAAAAGAAATGAAATGAAATCTGTAGATATAGAATATAACACGTCACCTAAACCATCGGCTGAATGAATAGAAAAATCTTTCCCGATTGTAACCGCGAAATGTGACAATAACTCACCCAGATAGTGTTTGGGATAAAGTAGGAAAATATTATTTTATTGGAACTGAAGCCATTGCTATGATTAGGTACGTAATTTTATATAAGCTAATCTTATTTTAAAGATAACCAGTATCTAAACTGGTTAACTCTAAAGGGTTGGAAACAGTCGAAGAGTTCTTGGAAATGAAGAAGGAAATGGCGTGTCACCCGTCGGAAGTTGAACATAATATCAATAGCTGGGCACCGAGACATTTTCCATTATGGAATGGGACAATAACTCGCCCAGATATTACAAAACAATAACTTTTTATTCACAAAACAAACAAAACCAAATCAGAAGATATCAATTTGGCTTCAAAATGATTTAACATTGCTGGTGTTATAGGATTCGTTTAAATTTTGTATCACTTATATGCCAACGCTTTCATATGCTTGACGCATAAGTAACTTTATACTAATGAAATGTGTGTAACATCTTTGTTTTTTTTTAATTATGTTTTTTTATAAATCTGGGCAGGTTTGAAAAGTATCGTGAGTCGTATTACCTATTCATTATAAATATAAAACGGCTACATTCACGCTATGATTTTTTTGGAATAACTTCGCATCAGGTTTTGCATAATTACGCGAGCGAGACGCGAAAACGCAAAGAAAGACATCCTAATTGTATAAAACCGGCCGGAGTTCAGCCAACAAAATCATAATGTGAGTGTAGCCGATTTCTAAATATTTATATTATACTACCTGCGGTTTCACCCGCGGTTTCCCGGGATAAAAAGTAGCCTATGTGTTAATCCAGGGTATAAGCTATCTCTATACCAAATTTGATCAAAATCCATTAAGTAGTTTTTGTTTGAAAAAGTAACAAAGGTACATCCATACATCCATTCTTACAAACTTTCGCGTTTATAATATTAGCAAGATTACCTAGATAGATAGATAGATAGATAGATAGATAGATAGATAGATAGATAAACACTTTATTATTCACCTTAAAAATAGAGATAAAGTACAATTCAAATGTTTACAGTGGTGTAACAATGGGCGGTCTTATCGCTTAAAGCGATCTCTTCCAGACAACCTTTGGATGGAGAGGAATAACGAAACATACACAGACGGTGGTGATAGAAAATATAATAGACCTACTAAGGGCTTACATATGATATACAATATATAATCTAATTACTTAAATATATATATGACTATATAAATATACTTATATACTAACCTAGGCAAGTTTGGAAAGCTTTTCTCCGATATATAACATTAGTTTTTGTTGCAGAGCTACACAGATGAAGACCATGGTTTGGTCGGCGTGCGGCCACATCTCTACCACGCGCTAGAGAAGTTCCTACAAGAGCACATGTTGTAAACATCCTCAAAAACATAACACTACACAGTGAAACTACGATGTGAACTAACTGATTGTAACAAGGTGAAAGAAGTATAGCTGTAAATTTATAATATTTGGCAAACAGCATAATAAATATAGGAAAAAATATTATATGAAATTGTTGCAAGAAATCTTACAGCAGTCCTAGTCATATGATAAATAAGGATAAATACGTTAAATCTACAGTCAAAAACGATCGGTTTAAATATCAATCAGCTAAAACGATGAAGTAATAAAAAGCTAAATGACGCTAGTGACTTAGGCGCTGATCACACAGATCCTGATTGATCGGTCCATCACAGATCACACAGATCACAGATCACATATCTCTTTGGTATGTGATCTGTGTGTATCGACCCTGAGTTCTAGAGTTCTGAAAGAAAGAAAGAAAGTAAATGAGTTTTATTGCCAACAATCACACAAAATCACAATTACTATATAGATTACCAAAGGGGTAGGCTCAGCATCGCAAACTTTCATAAGTTAACACAGGGCTGGTTTTTAGCGTACCCTTTGCTCGAACTCGGGGTTCTAGACTTTTAACAAGACAGTTCAAGGCTTGGCCACGGAATAGATAATATTATGGATTTTTTTATATGTACCTATGAGTGTGCTTAATGAATAAATGCCTTATTTATATATTTCTTAGAACTAAGTAGCGTCGCATAGATGACCTCGGAACTCGAAACTCAAAACTAAGAACTGTGTGATCGGCGCCTAAATTGAGGTATTTTCAAATGTGAGATACTTACCGGTTTCTATAAGTAGTACACTTGTAATAACATCGTTAAAATACTAGTTTCTAAAAAGTGCAGCTATGTATATAAAACAATTATATTTATATGCAATAAACTCGAAGCCTGAAGGCCTGAACGCGCGGTGAACAGAGTGTAGAGTGCAGGCAATGAACTCGAAAATATTCACAAAAATCGCACAAAAAATTGCATTCTTGCTTATTCATTGCAGAGGTCTAAAAAGTAATAAAACAACTACAGTCAATTAAGAAGCAATATTGGTTTTAAGTATCTACATATTTACTAAGCATAAATGGCAGCGAATCATGTCAAGTTATAAGTATTTTGTAATAGTTTACATAGAGGTTTTTATAATAGGTAATATTTGAACTTGTCGTACATTTCTAGTGCTATAATGAAATTGTAAATATACCTAACTACGTTATACCATTTCGCATAATATTAATTAGTAATTGTGTGAAATGAAAGAATATTTGATATTTTAAAGTTATTGCAAAGTTACTTAATGTTGCCAAATATTTTAAACATCATTAACAGGGTTATCATAACATTGTAAATATGTTAACAAGTTATCAAAATGTTTGAAAATATATTATTTTTAATACAAATATTTTTATTTATTTACACCGCGGCAATAGCACAAAAATATATAGTTTTTGTAAGTGAATCACGTGATAGATTGTATTTTTTGTAAATAATTTAAAGTACATAAGTACAAATGTCTAATAAATGTCTTTTCTACATAACTTCAAATTTATTTACAGCCCTCTCCCATGGAAAGAAAGATGTCACGAACTGAGGTAAAAATGGCTTATGTTTAACTGGTCACCAGATTTATTAAAATGTAATCCCAGATAAATAATCACCAAAAGAATATCACCAAATAAAAAAAATACAATTACCACAAAAATAGTAAATGATCACCAAAAATAGTAAATGATCACCAAAATAGTACATGATCACCAAAGTAGGCTCCACCAGAAGTCTTGCTCGTCACCCCTTGATGTCGCTTCTCCTACTTGAACTTCGCTGTGGAAGTCGCCGGCTCGCTTTGTTTGCTCGCTTCATTCAGGGTCTCCTTCGCGAGCTTCTGGCTCCGCGCTTTTTATATTCACTCTAGGGGTAAGCGGATTGGACCACGGAGGAGTGAGGTGCGGCAATTCGGGTAAAATTTGGATGTCATTTACTAAATTTGGTAATGATTTATTAAATATGATCCAATTTTTGGATAGAAGTGTATTGATTTTGATGGTCATTATATTTTTTCCGGTAAAAAAATACCATAACATTTCAACTAGTGATGAAACGAATACTTATTACTTTCATTTTTACGGATACGGTTACTAATATTACTAATGTTTAACAATGCTTTTCGTATTCAGCGAATATGAAAATCAGTATTTCATTAGTCAAAGACACTAAAACCAGTCAATAAAAACGAAATATTAAGCGGATATGAATATTCATATCATTTTTTCTAAGTTAAGAATTTGGAAATTCAATAGAAGAACAAAAAGCTTAACAAAAATTAAGTTTATCATAAGAAACACTTTAGTTGTTTGCACTTTGATTCTACTTAAAGATTTCCGATAAAAGAAAAGTGTAACAAAAACAACTCGTGAAAGTGTCGTAATGGACACATTTCACGAGTTTCATAAGTTAAAAGCTATCTCTCCAGAATCCAGAACCATTAGTGAGAAAAATAAAAATCACTTTGACGCCATCTTTGTCGCAATAATACGATCTTTTCGTTCTCTGGCACATAGTTGTTATAGAAAAACTTTCAACTGATTGTTACACTTTTATCTCCGATATTTCTCAACATTTGTAAGTGGGGTGCCTTTCATATTTTTTCGACCTAATAAAAGGAGGAGGTTCTGAATATGGCTGTATGTTTTTTGTGTGCTTGTTTCGCGATTACTCCGTAATTTATACACTGATATGGTGTTTTTATGCGTTAGACTATAGCTAGAAGTACCTATAGCTTCAAGGTGGTCCCATATAAATTTCATCGACATGCGACCTTGGACTTCGAAGATATATCAGAATTGAAGTCTGTTTTTTTGTTGAATGATGAATTATTTATATTATGACAATGTATTTTGTCTATACCCGTTACGGGATTGTAATATATACCTACACGTTTTTTATATTATAGAATTGACTCGTAATTTCTAGCCTTCAAATGTCGGGTAAGTATTTGGGATGTATATTGGTATGTATATAGATACCTACATATTGTAATATAATCAACAGTATGTCAATGTCATTAAATACCAAGTAATGACATAGAAAACTTCGTCAAGTCTTCTCGTCGCACATCCCACAATGCCTGAAGACAAAAGTCTTCAACCAGTGCGTCCTACCCGTAATGACATACGGTGCCGAAACAGAAAAAGCAGCAAAATGAAAGTGTTTTTGATGGGTGCATTTGTATGCACAATCTGTATGAACATGCACTATATTAAGGACAGAAGCTGTTTGGAAACTTCCTTCTTTTTCGGAAAATTTTAGTTGCTATTATTATCATTGAATTAGGAATTCAAAGAGAATTATTAAGCATATAACTTCTTACTTTGGTAAAAAGTTTAACGTTTTTTAGCTATAATTAATGAAAAATTTGCCTCTCTTGTCTTATACTAACCATAAATTAGTGGTTGTAGCTTTTTCTTAGATTTTCCAGATTACCTATACCTTAATTACGAGCGTCACTTTTCCCTTGTTCTGGGAATGCGCAATTTACTTTAAAATAATGGTTCGTTCCAAGAAGCGGAGATAAAATGAGCCTAACGAGAGGGTTAACGAGTAAATCCTTCAGTTTTAAGCCACCGCAATTTTTGAATACGGTTTTCTAAGTACCCACAATTAAGCTCGAAAATGAGAGCGATAAAAATGATAAAAAGCGATAAAAAATATTGAGTAATGACTAGCTGACTGGCTTATGTGATTCTGCATGTATTGTGTCAAGATAACGATTAAGCTTGTAGCTTAATCATGCAACATGCTAGCATGACCTATCTCGGGGCCTTAGAAATGTAAATTAATCAATACCTAATACAATATTATTCTTAACATAAGAATAAAGTTATAAAAACTGAAATGGGGCAGGAAAATGCGACAGTAAAATGTGAACCTACCAAATTCTTACCTGGCGCACATTCAAATTTTTTGATAAATTCAGAAAAATATTTAACTTTTGGAGCCAAGTTAGTTGGAATTCGGTAAAAAACATTCGTGAAAGTTAAGCAACGGTGAACCAAATGAGTCATAAATTTTCTTTGAAAAATATTGAATATTATTTATTTTCGTAAAAGGCACGTAATGTCGTTACATTAATTAACTAAAGTAAAACTACATTGTTGCTAAATTAAACTAGAGTCGTGTCATCAACACTTTAATTCTAAGTCACTTTTGCCATATATAATTCCAATTTTAAATAATTAATATTATAAGTACTATAGTAATAAGTTTTTGTGTTGACAACAAGTAGTGGATCGTGGGGAAAAATGAAGCAAGATGGCGACGGAGGTCGAGCAGTGAGTTTCAAGGTGTTTTGAGTTTTTTAAAAGGTGACGATCCATTACTTGTCGTCAACTACTTCCAGAGGTAATGTAATGTTGTTAATTAAATTAAGTGTAAAATGAAACAAATACAAGGGAACATCCTATATTCAAATCTTTCATTTGCTAACTACAGCTTCTTTAAGTATAAAGTTATCGATAGGTAAACGTAGGATGAACCTGAATCCTACAATTTCAGAAGTGGGATAAAGATCAAAGTTCTTGCCGTAGCTTGTAGTGTCCCAAACACAGAAATGTAATATTTTTCTTTCTCTTCCTTGTTTTTTTTTCTTTTGTGGTTCTGAAGGTAGTTAGTATTTTAATGCATGTTGAAATCACAAGCTACGTCTTTGTTTTCCGTTTTGTAGTATTTGAATTGAAAAGCATTTTTTTTTAATTTAATGCCTGTAAACAGTACTATCATACCGAATGTGATTAATGCAGATAGTATATTCGTACTTGGTGATTTTATGAGCAGTGCTCTGTGCGATTATTATAACTTTTCCTTGCAGTGGACGATCTTGAAGAATTGAGACAAGGTGCCGTCGCTCGCGCGACGTCTCGTTCTGTGTAAATGGACCAACAGTCGCTCAGCCCAGTGCTAAGTCAACCGCTGCATCGAAGAGTCAGCCGAGTACGCAGCCGGGAGATGAACCGGGCATGCAGCCGTGAGCCAAGTCGGGCGCGCGGCCAGGAGCCAAGCTAGGCGCGCAGCCGGGAGCCGAGTCAGGTGCGCGGCCGGGAGCCAAGCCAGGTGCGCGGCCGGAAGCCGAGTCGGGTGTGCGGCCGGGAGCCGAGCCGGGCGCACGACCGGGAGCCGAGCCGGGCGCACGGCTGGGCGCCGAGCCAGGCACGCAGCCGGGAGCCGAGCCTAGCGCGCGGCCGTGAGCCAAGCCGGGCGCACGGCCGGGAGGCAAGCCTGCCACGCAGCCGGGATCCGAGCCTGGCGCGGGGCCGGGAGCTGAACCGGGCGCGCAGCCGGGAGCAGAACCGGGCGCGCGGCCGGGAGCAGAACCGGGCGCGCAGCCGGGAGCCGAGACGTCTTTCCAGCCTTGAGCGAAGCCGTTCGCTCAACCGAAAGCCATGCCGCCTGCCCAGCCGGGAATCAAGCCGTCTGCCCTGCCGGAAGTCAAGCCGCCTGCCCAGCCGGGAGCCAAGCCGCCTGCCCAGCCGGGAGCCAAGCCGCTTGCCCAGCCGGGAGCCAAGCCGCTTGCCTAGCCGGGAGCCAAGCCGCCGTCCCAACCGGAAGCTAAACCGTCTGCCTAGCCGTGAGCGGGACCGGGTGCTCAGCATGGAGTCTCGTCGGTCACGCATTCGGGACGTAAGCCGAATACGCGACCGAGAACGGAGACGTTTACGCAGCCCGGAACCGTGCACTCGGGACGCAGACCGTATATGCGTTCCTGAGGTGAGCATGTTAAGGAGGATTAGCCAACGGGAACGAAGTTTTACGACGAGCAGATCACCTAGTTTGGCGCCAACTCATTATTGTGACGGCCGTCGGTCACGTAGCAGGCTGCGGGGTTATGTCAGGTCTAATCACAAACGTGAACGCAGCCAGGAACCAAACAGAGCGCGTAGCCGGGCCATACATCAGGCGCGTAGTCGGGAGCGGGCACGAAGCCGGGTAAACCGTACTCGTAGCCGCTCCAGCCACCACCCGACATATGCCAACCGGTCACGTCGCTCACCTAGTTATGGCCAGCTGGTCAAACACGGTTTGAATTTGAACAATAACACTGAGTCATCACATACTAATAAAGACGGCTTAATTCAACTTCTAGACGCGCTTAAATCTATAGGACGCACAGAGAGTATGGATAAGCTAGGTAGCATGAATAACACTGTACCGGAATTCGACCCCGCTAGAAAAGAACAGACAATGACCATGTGGTTACATAAGGTTAACGAATGCTCGTCTATTTACGGGTGGTCGGAGAAACAAATAATACATTTTGCCTTGCCGAAACTACGCGGAGTTGCTCAGCGCTGGTATGAAGGCCTTTCGTCCGTTCTTTTCTCGTGGGACGAATGGCAAGCAAAACTACTAGCTGCATTCCCTTCTGCTGAAAACTACGGTCAAATGCTTAGTGATATGTTGGCGAAACGTGCCAGATTCGGTGACTCACTGGAAACATACTATTACGATAAAACTGCGCTACTGAATAGGTGTGGTATCACGGGTAGTAGGGCTGTCGAATGTATTTTACATGGTATAGACGATCGATCGGTGAGATTAGGTGCGGAGGCGGTACAGTACGACGATCCCGACAAACTACTTGCTTATCTCAGGAATGCTAGGTGCACTAGGATTCAAGGCGAACGGAGACTAACAAGGGTTCAGCTTAACAATAAACCACAAGAAGCACAATCGAAACTGACAAATAAGGGATCTCGTTTATGTTTTAATTGCAAACAAGAGGGACATATAGCTCCGCATTGTCCTCATCCAGTGAAGAGATGTGGTAAGTGTCAAAAATTAGGGCATGACTCAGTACAATGCTACTCGAAGGTGACGGCGTCTACTGATAAAACCGTCATGACGGTTTCTAACGATAACCAATCCGGACAGAAGTATTTTAAGGAAGCGGACATCAATGGAATTACTTTTGAAGCATTTATAGATTTCGGCAGCGAATGCAGTATGATTAGGTTGTCTGATTTCAGTAGAATTTGTACACAATTTGAAACCGATGGTCTCCCAACTCTCAGGGGATTTGGCAATTCAGCTGTTCGAGTACTAGGCAAACGGCGAGTGAGCGTTAAAATTGACGAAGTCCAGGCAGACATAGACTTATTTATAGTTCCAGATGAAGTGATGCATGTGCCAGTTATGATTGGCCAAACATTTACAGAACAACCACACGTGATTACTTATAAAACCAGTGATAAGCTAGTATTGTTCCAACAAAGCGGTGACGTAACTATTAATTACAAGGTTAAATTGTTCTGTAAGTATGACGCGGTGGTTTCCGGTACTTCTATCGTTGAAGTTTATACCAGCCCTATAATGAAAGGTGAGGTCTATGTGGAGGGAGGTTTTAGGCTAATGTCTGACGTAGGCTTTTCGGTTCTCCCAGGTTTATTTTCCATTGACGAAAACGGTGTAGGTAAAATAGTAGTTAATATCCCATCCGGAAGAACCATCACATTAAACAAGAACCATTTAATTGCTCGTGGTCGTGTGGCAGAAGAGAGTAAGGACTTTATACCGACAAATGTTATGCGAGTAACCTCTGACGACGAAAAATCATATCAAGCGATAGATATTAACGATGTGAGAACTGGAAGTAATATTTCCGCTGAAGAAAAATCTAAACTTCTCAGACTTCTAAATAATTATAGGCAGTGTTTCGCGTCGGATCTATCTGAGCTAGGTACGACACCTGTAGGTGAGATGTCCATAGCCTTGCATGATGATGAGCCAGTGGTCTACAGACCGTATAGGTTGGCCATCAAGGAAAAGGAGGTTGTAAGGGATATGGTGTCTGAACTGCTGGAAAATGGAATAATTCAGACGTCCACATCACCATACGCCAGCCCAATAGTGCTTGTGCGTAAGAAAACGGGCGAATATCGACTCTGTATCGACTACAGAGCGCTTAACAAAAAAACAATTAGAGAAAACTATCCTATGCCTCTGATTGACGATCAACTAGACGTGTTAGCTGGGAATCAATTTTACACCACACTTGACCTCGCATCAGGTTACTATCAAATCCCTATACGCGAAGGTGATCGGTATAAAACAGCGTTTGTAACACCGGACGGCCATTTTGAGTTTACTCGAATGCCTTTCGGTCTTGCAAACGCTCCAGCAACATTTCAAAGAATTATGAACCAAGTGCTAGGCTCATCTCGTCACCGAGAAGCCCTAGCTTACTTGGATGACGTCATAATTCCAGCAAAGAATTTCTCGGAGGGCATGAGCCGTTTAGAAAATGTGTTAATGCTGTTTTCTAGTGCCGGATTAACACTTAAGCTATCCAAATGCGTATTTTTTGGGGCCAACGTCGACTACCTAGGGTTTGAAGTGTCAAATAGTGGTATTCAACCGGGATCTCGTAAAGTTGAGGCGGTAGAAAAATTTCCAACGCCACAAAACATACATAATATCCGCCAGTTCCTAGGCCTGGCAAGTTTCTTTCGGCGTTTCGTACCGGGTTTCTCCGTTATAGCTAAACCATTGACACACTTGCTAAAGAAGGATACGGCATGGGCTTGGGGAACCGAACAGGAATTTGCTTTTAGGACATTACAAGAGAAGTTGACCCAAAAACCAACTTTAGCTTTATATGATCCCGGAGCTGATACGGAGTTGCACACGGATGCGTGTAAAAATGGCGTAGGCGGAATCTTACTACAACGCACTGATGGAGTCCTTAAGCCCGTAGCATACTACAGTAGGCAAACTACTCCTGAGGAACAAAACTATTCCTCCTATGATCTGGAGACACTCGCGGTGGTATGTGCTCTTCGAAAATTTAGGGTATATCTTATTGGTATCTCTTTTAAAATTATAACGGATTGCAACTCTTTGCGCGCGACCTTCCAGAAGAGAGACATGATACCGCGAGTGGCTCGATGGTGGGAACAAATGCAGGAGTATACTTTCAGCATCGAATATAGAGCAGGCTCCTCCATGGCGCATGTTGATGCGCTTAGCCGCAACCCTATTCCAATGTTTCGCCAGAATGATTCATATGAGGTTAATAATGTTACGGAGGAGAATTGGATAGTGACTGTACAGAATTCGGACTCGGAGGTCCAGCGAATAATTCAGATACTTAAGGACCCCAAACTTGATGACGTTGTAGACATCAAGACAAATTATAGGTTAAAGGGAGACAAACTGTTTAGAGTCACGCCAGAAGGGGAAAGGTGGGTAGTGCCCAAAGCGGTACGCTGGCAAATCGCCAAATTAAATCATGACGATATTGGCCACTTTTCCGTTGATAAAACTTTAGAAAAGATTAAGTCATCCTATTGGTTTCCGAAGATGCGGACCTTCATCAAAAAGTATGTTACCTCCTGCCTTGAGTGTTCCTACGCCAAGTCAAGTGGGGGCAAGAGACCAGGCTTTTTACACCCCATCGAGAAAATCGATAACCCTTTTGACACGGTACATGTGGACCATGTTGGTCCTTTTGTACGTACGAGCAGAGGCAACATGCATATATTGGTTCTCATAGATGCCTATACACGGTACCTTTATCTGAAACCCGTAAAGAGCACTAAATCTAACACGTCCATAAAAGTGCTTAGAGAGTATTTCGGCATTTTTGGTGTACCACGAAGACTTATCTCTGATCGTGGAACGTCGTTTACCAGCTCCTTGTTTAAGAAGTTTATGACTGACAAGGGCATAAAACACGTGTTGAATGCGGTCGCCACCCCAAGGGCCAACGGGCAGGTGGAACGTTACAATAAGGTTATAGTTGATGCACTGACGGCTAAATCCGTAGGAACATCCGATAACAAATGGGATGATCACCTGCCCGATGTCCAGTGGGGCATTAACAACACGTTCAATAAGGGTATTAATCGCACCCCGGCTGAAGCGCTATTTGGTGTTAGGCCTACGGGTTCTACCGAAAGTAAAATTATATCCGAAATAGCGAACGAACCCGAGATTGAGAATGTAGCTGACTTAGATGCTGACAGAGCAGACATGAGGCGTGAAATAAACGCTCATATTAAAGCCTGTCAACAGAAACAGAAAGAAACTTTCGATAAACGTCGCTGTCAACCCTCACTATTCCAAGTCGGAGATTTGGTAAGGGTCGAACGACAAACACCTGCGACAGGTTCGAGCAAGAAGTTGGTACCTAAGTATCAAGGCCCTTATAGGATAACGCGTGTTCTCGATCACGATCGTTTTGAGGTAAAGGATACTCCACTGACGCGAAAGAAAGGTAGGCGTTTCTCGACTATTGTAGCCGTCGATAAAATTAAGCCATGGCTCAATTTTAATAGACCGCATGGAAACGATATGGTATCTTCCAGTGAATCCGATGAAGAGACCAATTTAGGTTAAGATAAATTTATATGATTTTATAAAGACATGATTTTAGAAGGTTTTGTTTGAGTTGGAATAGTTTTTGTTTTGTTTGAGTATACTTCAGATCAATGTTATAAAAATGTGTACCTATTGTATTGGTAAGGACTATAAATTGCTGAATATTGATTGTATGATATATTAATGATTAATGAATTATATTATTATAAAAAAAACCTATTTATATTAAAATATTGAATGTTATAAATATATTGAGCTTATAGATACAGATGAATATGTTATGTTATATACAAGTACATATATATATACATGAAAACTAATAATTATTGTGCCAATATTGATAATGCAATGATTTTAAATAATGAATAAAAGAGAGATGTTTATAACGTAACTATAATGCGGGGCCTGTTGCCAGGTATTCAGGACGTTATGGGGCCTGTTGCCGGGTATTCAGGACGAATAAAATACGGGGCCTGTTGCCAGGTATTCAGGACGTTATGGGGCCTGTTGCCGGGTATTCAGGACGAATAAAAAAGGGGCCTGTTGCCAGGTATTCAGGACAATTCGGGGCCTGTTGCCAGGTATTCAGGACAAATAGAATAATGTGGGGCCTGTTGCCAGGTATTCAGGACAATACGGGGCCTGTTGCCAGGTATTCAGGACAAATAGAATAATGTGGGGCCTGTTGCCAGGTATTCAGGACAATACGGGGCCTGTTGCCAGGTATTCAGGACAAATAGAATAATGTGGGGCCTGTAGCCAGGTATTCAAGACAAAATCATAACGTTTACGATAAATTTATAAATACTGATTGTTTTAGGCAGAGTAAAGTATTGGATTATATAAATTAAAAAAAAATAATAATAATAATATTGAACATTGACAAAATTGTCAATTGATGTGATTTGTAAATTACTATAATGACGACAGTTCTATTTTATTTTGTTTCTCTTTTCTTTTTTTGTTGCGATCATGAATATTGTTTTGTTTACGTATGAGGTCATACGATCGTATTCGGATGGCCGACTGTCATCAACACTTTAATTCTAAGTCACTTTTGCCATATATAATTCCAATTTTAAATAATTAATATTATAAGTACTATAGTAATAAGTTTTTGTGTTGACAACAAGTAGTGGATCGTGGGGAAAAATGAAGCAAGATGGCGACGGAGGTCGAGCAGTGAGTTTCAAGGTGTTTTGAGTTTTTTAAAAGGTGACGATCCATTACTTGTCGTCAACTACTTCCAGAGGTAATGTAATGTTGTTAATTAAATTAAGTGTAAAATGAAACAAATACAAGGGAACATCCTATATTCAAATCTTTCATTTGCTAACTACAGCTTCTTTAAGTATAAAGTTATCGATAGGTAAACGTAGGATGAACCTGAATCCTACAGTCGTGACCCTTATTTTAAACATTGTATGTTTAAATACATGGAATGACTCTTTTTGTATACCTACCTAATTATTAATAAAATCGTAAATAAAATTACCTCCACATATGGCTTAATTCTGTTTGGTGAGATCTGTTTAACGTTAGTGGCTATTATCATTGACGGTGCAAGTATTTTCATGAAGCATCGATGTTTAGGTACACATAATAGATAGATAATAAGTAGAATAAAAGCCAAAATCGATTCTTGTGCTTCATAACAAATTATATAACTAAGATTAATGCAAATAAGTGGTACGTGATAAAAAAACCTTCGCCCCAATTCACTATGACAACTTGGCGATTCCTTGCTTCGAGGTCGAGTCGATTTCTTCATTAATAAACGACATCTGCGAAATTTGTATTGTCTACGCGTAACAGAGAATTATATATATAAATATATGAATGCGTCATAGAGATGTCGTTTATTAATGAAGGATTCCTGTAAGAAATTGCACTTAGCGATAAGGCCGTCAAGCGACCTAGTCGTGTTTCGGGATGATGTTTAGGTGAACCATCGGGGAGACGGGTCTGAGCAGCCGCTCAACTGCCATCTCTCTCTAGATCTATGTGCTCCATCTTAGGCCACATCATCGCTTCACATCGGGCGAGATAGTGGCCAAACATAGATCTATTAAGCGTAAAAAAGGCCGCCCATTGTTCTACCACTATTTTATGTAACTGTAAACTTTTGTTTCCTGTTTTGGTGCTCAATAAAGTATTATGGTATTGTATTGCATCGACGTGATATCGAAGCAAGGAATCGCCAAGTTGTCACACTGAAGCAGGGCCGCACTGCATTAAACATTTAAGAGAAGTACCCCGTTTGATTAAAAAAGCATTAGTGACTCACAAGATAGGCCTGCGTCAGGTAGCGCAGATAGTGCGATAGGCGACCGCTTGACAAGTGCGATAGCTCGACAACTTGACAAATTGGACGCAGGTGCGAAGGCGAAGGGCGACCGAAGGACGCAATTTTCCCCAGATTTTATACGAAGCTCGATATTGTTTACCTCGCCTATATATTTCTATCACATCACAATATGACTTTCATCTCTTTCGTGAAAACGAATTCTTCGCATTTTTCGAATAAGTAGATAAAACATACCGCATAAAAAATATTGCCTTCGGCGCTGTAAGGTTTTGTTACAAAATATTTCATGTATTCTTACACTATGTTCCCAATTTATTGTTTTAGTTTTCTATGCTCTAGAGTTTACCCGATAACCGTATTATTTTATTTATCTTATAAATTGTTTTTGAGCCAGCTCAATTTTGCCAGACAAATGCGTATTGCCGTGATTTTACGTAAATAGAAAAGAAGGAAAGTAGCCGCAGAATAATTGAAATCATTTTAAACGTGCCGCAAGAAGTGGCCTACCACTGGCCAATTTTATTAAAATGACTGGGGTTAAAACTGATCAGCATTACACTTTAGGGTTCTGTCACCACCATTGTGGGTATGCTGTAAGTTGGCTGGATCATTTGGGTTTGTGTATTTAGACTTTTAATTTAGTTATAGTTTGTTTATTTATAAAACGCAATTCATTTGCAGGTCGTGTTTTAGTGTCTCTAAATGGTCCAAGTATCCCATAATTTGGTTCAGAATCCTTTACTTAGAATTCTCGCAATAAACTCCCGCTACGTATTCAGAGTTAGGTTTCCTTTTTGGTCGCGTACGTTCATTAAACTGACCTCGTAAAACTGAACGAGGGGTCTGCTTGCTTCATACAAATCGTAAATAAAATTACCTCCACATATGGCTTAATTCTGTTTGGTGAGATCTGTTTAACGTTAGTGGCTATTAATCATTGACGGTGCAAGCACTTTCATGAAGCATCAATGTTTAGGTACCTACATAATTCCGAAATTTTATAAATGGTACAGAACTCAAGGCGCGAGGCCTAGTCACATTTTGTCCTAAAAAAGCTAATAAACTGCCGTGTAAACCTTGTCCTTGTCATTTTATACACATAATAATATACTTGTAGGTACCTAGATAGATACTTGTAGGTAGTACAAAAATTTAGAAAAATGTAGAATATGTCGCACCCATCAACTTTACTTTTTGTAGCCAGCGCATATTACTGGTAAATTACTGGGCATGTGAGACTTAATATCTGATGTCTCGGGGCGATAAGCGAAATGCTGTGCTACGCAGTGCTTTTTATGGTATTAAAAGTTCTGGGTAATGCAATTGTTATGGGCAGGCGTGACGCTTACTATCAGGCGAACGACTTGCTCCTCTCATCAAGTAGTAACATAGAAAATACTTTTACTTACACCACAATTTTGGTATACCGAGGTTTCGTTTCTTCTGAATTTCGGTAAGTAAAAACGTTCGCACTTAGAGTTAGTAGTTAAAGAAAAATCTCATAGAAATAAAATACGAGTACCTCAGAGACAAATCTAGCACGTCCGCCCCTCTCAACTTGAACTTGATGAATCCGCCGGCTGCGTCGTAAATACATAATTAAGCGGACACGAGAAAGAAAACTAACGAAGTGTTTTTGTTCAACCCCGACAAGGAATCCATCCATCTTCATTTGAGTACGAAAAAGGTATTCGCAGAAAAGAATGACGCGACTAATGAAAGGGCGCAGATTTAAATTATTTCAAAGGCGACCGAGTTATTTTTATTTGTATATAGCGGCTGCTGGATTTTTCCGGTTTCAACTGTGCTGAAATTAATCTTGGTTTTTACGATATTGCTGGACTTTATCGGAATATGTAGGTACCTATATGTAAAGGTTTTAAGATTTGGAGTATTGGTTAATAGCTCAGATAAAGTATGAAGGTTGTTTAATTGTTTCATCGAGTAGTTTAGTAAGTTTTATAGTCAGTTGTATGCAGTAGTTTTTGGTAATAAAGGCATTAGCCGGTGTTAAAATTACTGAAGGATTCATTTGTGTTCTCTTTCGCTTGTAACTAGTGTGAGAGAGTGGCATAGATGTTGTGGGGACAATTTTTTTTTTACGCTTAATAGACCTATGTTTGGCCACTATCTGGCCTGATGTGAAGCGATGATTTGGCTTAAAATGGAGCACATAGATCTAGAGTGAGACGGCAGTTGAGCGGCTGCTCAGACCCGTCTCCCCGATGGTTCACCGAACATCATCCCGAAACACGACTAGGTTGCATAATTGGGTCTTAGGCCGGTTTTGAGGTTTATAGATCGCCCGAAGGCCTCCAAAATGACCTAACGACTGTTATCCACAAACGGGACCGATGGCTTAACGTGCCGTCTGAAACACGCTAGCACTCAGAAGTAAATGAGCAGGATGTAGCGCGTATGTGCAAAGTTTTGTTAAATAAATCAAAAATTTTTTTTTTTAATTAATCCGGTCATAATAGCAGCTAGTTATAGTTTATTTAGGTACCTACCAATATTTTACATCAGAACTAGGAAGGGACTATTTTTTTATTAGACAATAATAAAATACACTCAACGATCACACACACCTACGATCACTAACTAAGTCTGTATTCCCTAAAGAAGATTAAGATTCCCTGAATCTGGAGAACCAGAAACTACGAGAACCATGGTCCCACAACACCCAGACACGAAACAAATATTTGCACTTTTTTCTACGCACAAACGCATTTGTACCGTAGCGGGAATTTAACCTGCAACCTCCGAAGGGTATGAGATATGGGCTGACTCGCTCAACCACTACACCTTCCTGGTGTAGTGGTTGAGCGAGTAAGAAATTTACTAGTGGTTTCACCTTTACCTAAACCCTGTGAATTTTTATTTGTGCTTGAAAATCGCAACGTTGTACCTCGACACCGTCACCGGGCGTCAGAAGCGAAACCTTTCGCATAAAAATATTTTTACGGCAAACATTTTGTGAAATGTATCATATAAACATCGTTAAAATTCGGTGGTCTAGTTTTTATGCCAACCAGCCGTTCGCGCAATAAAATTCCTAGGAAAAATTAAAAAGTAGAGTATATAGGGAACTTAATTAACATCTTCATATCAGCGTGTTTTGCTTATAAACACTATGAGAAAACTTGTTTGCATGTAAATAGAGCTACTTTTAATTTTTATATTACGCTGTCGGTTTTTATACTTTTTTTTATCTAACCTATACTGTCCCACTGCTGGGCAGAGGTCTCCCCCATCTCTTTCCACGCATCCTGATCCCCCGCAATGTCAAGCTATTCCTCTTGGAATGCCACGATATTCTAATATGATATGATAATCTTCTGGCACCCACTGCGTGACAATCTGAGCCCACCGGTAAGGATTCATTCGTGCGACGTGACCCCCCAATCCCATTTTAATGAGTTTATTTACTTGGTTTAAAAAAAACTACTAAAAGGTTTATTACATAATGCTTTGTAATTTCAGTAGTATTCACATAGGGTATCCAATAATCAAGTTCTCTAAGAGGAATTAAAAAAGGTGTTTTAATTGGACGTATGAAGTTAACGTACTGATAAAGATGTGAGTCTAAAAACTTACATATACTTAGAGCTAGGTATAGGTAGTATGTACCTGGTAGTGACCTATTTAGTAAAACTGCTACAAAACGATTTATATTGATAAAGCGGATTACTTGTTACAATTTTTTCGCGTAACTTTTCCAATCAGATCGTGTTCAATATCTCCAATTTAATCCCATTTACAATTATAATTCAGTTTCAGAAAGCAAATAATTTTATGTCGAGAAGTGCGGTTTGAAATTTTACCAAGGGTTGACCTCGTTTTTCGGAATTCAGAATCAGTTTCCAATTTTCAAGTGCAAATTAAAAACTCTGAATTCACTCAGCTTAATGTTATTTAAGTAATTTACAAATGTTCAATGGATTTGGTCAGGTTATTGTATAATTGTGCACCGTGTCTGTTCTGCTTGGTATTAATACATTGTGGTACAAGGGACATAAGTATGTTATCACAAACGAGTTGACGTTTGTAAGCGCAAGTCGAAAGCGAGAGCTTACCATCGTAATGAATTTGTAATAATCCTTATGCCCATGTATCATACGACTTGTTAAGCTAGCACTACACTACTCGCGAAGTTGATCGAAGTTAAGCGAATACGAGAGTGTAGAAGGGCCGTTCGGTTCGCTCCGTGCAACCTCGGCTCGTCTTGGGCGACTTCCGATCGTTGTCCGTTTTGCGCCCGAGTCAAAGGATTTGAAGTTCGAACACGAAGCGTCTTACTACTCGCGTCTTACTCGGCTCACTTCAGATTGCGATCATTCACCATCTTCTTTTCCTCCATTTTTATTTAATTTTCGTTTAGTAAAGAATACACACGCAATTATAATACGCGAGAGTGCACATAGCAACGGCAGCTGCTGCATGAAAGTTATTCATACGTTATCCACATCCTTGATGCATAGCGTGCGGGCGCTGGGCGACTGAGCTCTTCGCGAGGTCGCACGAGTTCGTAGTCACGTACTTCGAACTTCGGTCAACTTCGCGAGTAGTGTAGTGCTTGCTTAATACATATGCGAGAAAACAGGCATATAAAATGCTCTAGAAAATCATTATGTTCACTAAAAGAACATCAATACCTACTTCGAGATTTTGTTGGCAAAAGATTACTTTGGATAGTTCGCACCTCATTTAAAATATCGGGCGGAGTTAATTCCAACTTACTGTCTATTGCATCATTTCAACTACTAGTTAGGTATGTTTTTACAACAAAATCCAGTACAATTTGTTAGTAAAAATGGTGCATTTATTATGCAAATTTGCTGCACAGTAGTTGATACGCAATTTTTAATAAAATATCAAGGAAATTGTCGACGAGAATCTTGAATATTCAGCATTTACTTTTTATTAAGTAAAATATTAAAATACTTAAATTCTGCCGTATCAAATCAATAATTATTTAAATACAGTTTATAATTATTTCAATAAATTTTGTGAATTAATTGCTTAGTTTTATTTAGTAATTCATTTTTAGTAGCTTTACACTTTCGCGAATTGTACTCATGTTTTATGAAATTATCGGGTCTATTTCGGGTTACATTTTCGCTCTTCATTGCAAGATTCGTTTAATTTTCTTTATACATAAATGGCAGCAAGAACGGTTATTGCCTGAGAGTTGTATAAAATTATTCACAGTAATATTGGAAATCAGTTGGTTCTGGATGGCTGCCAAGTGATAGCCCATCCAATTAAATTAAAAGCTTTTGGCATAGTTAAGGCGTTGTCATCGATGAGAAGGCTTCAACCATTAAATTCGTATTGTTGGCTGATATTATCATAACAGAGAACCCTAGAGTTTTGAACATATATATTTTGAGACCGTGCTCTTCGTAGTTCCTTGTTCCCTAGATATAGAGACAGGCTTCTGCTGTTTATTTATTTATTTACTAGCTGATGCCCGCGACTTCGTCCGCGTAGTGGAGTATTCATCCTGCATCCGAACATTTTTCGTCACATCATATTCACGTTCCAGTTCCCGTCCCGCTCCTATCTCGTTACCGTACCTTACCGCTTCTGTTCTGTTACCTTCCCACTCCCACCCTGTTATCTTCCCGCTCCTATAGCGTTACCGTAATGCTCTGGTCCTGATTCCGTCCCGCTCCTATATCATTATCGTCCTGCTCTGCTACCAATCATATTCCGATCCTAACCCTTTATCGTCCTCCCTAGCGAACCTCCTACCGTGTTATAGTTCCCCTCCTATACCGTTATCATCCCCTTTTTGTCCCTTTGTCATCCCACTCCGGTCCCGATATAATTACCAATTTTTTTGGCCCTAACTTCATTTGTGATTCATGTGTTTATAGTTTCTTTGACCAAGTATCAAACGTACGAAATGCTAGCGTAGTAGTTTGAAACATATTACAGACTATAGAAACCGGGTGGAAATGAAACGTCGTCGGGGGGAACCACCACGGACCCTTTACGATTCGTAATACCAGTAATACGTACAAACAGACGGACGGTGTGGCGTGCGTGGTCCCGGTCCGGGTTTGTAATCATTTACATGAGTTTGCGGTGCGGCGGCAGCGCCGGTCCGGCGCCATGTACATACATGAAGCCTGAGTTACAGAAATCTTTGAAACCTAAATCTCCTATTTACATATACATAGCTGTTGCCCGCGACTTTGTACGCATAATAAAATAATTCATTTTGCTCCTGGCTATTTCTGGCTGCTCTCGCTTCTATGCCGATTTTGTCCTGCTTCTATCCCAATCCTATCCCGAATTCATCGCGTTTCTATTCCGATCTCTTTCAGCTCTTATCTCGTTTTAAATAGATAGAATACTTACATTATAAACATATATTTCTTTACAAATTTTACCATCCGTTTAAATCTATCAGGGGATGGTATTCAAAACAATCGTAATAAAACATGTGTCAATAGTTTTTTTGGCTAAGTATATGTAAGTATTTTGGCCAAAAGTCAATCGTCGTAGCTCCAGAAAAAATATTGTATGTCGCAGGAAAATGAGGATACCAGGGATTTCACGAAATCTCTAGGGATACGACGTACAGTTTTAATAAATAGGCTCTCGCCAGAACTCTCGCTTCGTCATCCCTTCGCCCCACTCGCGCACTCGACCATCACTCCACTCGGGAGGTCGCCGGCTCGCTACGCTCGCCACCTCTCCCCCTCGCTTCGTTCTGGCCTTGCGTACTCGTTCTGCTCAGGAACTCCTCGCGAGCTCCTGGCTCCGCGCTTTTTATATACACTCTAGGGGTAAATGCTAGTCGGGCCGCGGAGAAGTGGTCCTTACCATACATGATTATACCATGATTTTGTCGTATCCCTAGGAATATCGTAAAATCCCAAATATCCTCATTTCCCTGCGACACGTACGGTCAATGACAAAAGTTTAGTATTCCTTATTTTTCTGAATGTTGCATTTTAAAAGTCTTTTAAAATCCTGTACGAATAAGGAAATTGCAAAAAATTGCATAACGTTAGAAATCATTTATTTTGCCTAGTCTATAATACAAAGTTTCGCTTTCTCCTTACAAACAAAGGTTTTCCACACAAATATTTGCCATCCCGTTTAGACCTTTTAAGATGTTTAAAAAGTAGTGAAACATGTGCGTATAGTATCTTCGATTAGTATATATGTACCGAATTTCATAGTCATAGGTTTAGAAATAAAATTATTATCTACCTTGTTTAACGTTTTTAGAGGTTAATTAATATAGCGAGTTTCGTTTTAATTTAATACTTTTGTTTGGTCTGTATACGAAATTTCATTGCTACAACTTCATAAACAAAAATTCTCCACACAAACTTTACCACTCTGTTAGGGGATGATTTCAAGACATGGTGAAATTAGTGTGTATAATTTTATTGGCTGAGTACTTATAATAAATTTCAACATTGTAGCATTAACAAATTTTTGATACTTTTCACCCTGTTTAACCTTGTTAGAGGGTGAATTTCAAAAAATTGCGAATTACGTTTAAGTTTATTTCTTTTGCTTACTCTGTGTACCAAATTTAATTGCCATAACTTCATGAACAAAAATTCTCCATATACACTTAACCACCCCGTTTGAACCGGTTTAGGGATGATTCCAGCAAAATGGTGAAACAGGTGCTTAAAGTTTATCTGTCTGAGTATATGAACCGAATTTCATCGTCGTAGCTTCAAAAAATGTTACTTCATTTCACCCTTATTAAACCTGGTTATGGGTAGATTTAAAAAAAATGTGAATCACGTTTTAACTATCTCCTTTTTCTTAGTTTGTGTACCAAGTTTCATCATAACCACAAACTTCATAAATAAAAAAGATTTTCTATACAAACTTTACCACCCCGCTTGTTGGAGGATGATTTAAAGAAATGTGAAATAAATATCTATAATTTCATTAGATAAGCACATATACCACATTTCATCGTTGTAGCTTAAAAATAATAATCTTCACTTTCCACCCTGTTTAACCCTGTTAAGGGATGATTTCCAAAAATTATAAACCACGTTTTATCATAGCCACGAAACTTCATAAACAATGATTTTCTATACAAATTTTACCACCCCGCTTAGGCTTTTTAGGGGATGATTTTCAAAAAATGGTGAAGTAAACGTCTATAATTTCATTAGCTTACCACGTACACCAAATTTCATCGTAATAGCTTAAAAATAATAATCTTCACTTTCTACCCTGTTTAACCCTTTTAAGGGATGATTTTCAAAAATGGTAAATCACATTCTAATAATGTTTTGTCAGGTATCTACCAAGTTTCATCGCTATAAACAAAGATTTTTTATGTAAACTTTACCACCTCGTTTAGCCCAGTAAGGGGTTGATTTTTGAAAAATGCTGAAAACTTATTTTTAAACTTGATCAAAATTAATTTATTTACCCTGTTTCTTTACTGTAGCTACAGTGTCGCATTAATAAAAAATCCTACTCCATACAAACTTTGCGGCCCTATTTAATTACCTTAGGGGTTGATTTTTGAAAAGTTACTGAAATTATATTTTTATATGCTTATGTTTAGTCAATTTACTAAGTTTCATAACTTTACTAAAAAAACCTACACCATGGAAACTTTGCGACCCCAATAAATAACCTTAGGGGATGAATTTCGCAAAATGCTGAAAACAAGTTCCTACTATTTACATGCTTAATGCTCACACAAAATTTGATAACGGCTGGTCAAGAAATAATCACTGTAGCAAACATTATAGTTTCCGCATTCCAATCTAAAAAACCACACTAAACCCCCCTTAAAGGTTGATTTTCAAAAAACTGTGATACACGTGTTCTTTTATTTTATTTGCATAGTATACTGCCAAAGTTTCGTGACCGTGCGACAAAAGAATTTTTTTTCCCCATACATCCTTTATGACCCCATTTGACCCACTTAAAGGTCAAATTTCGAAAAATCCGTTCTTAAATGACGCCTTCAATACTTGTAGAATACGTGGTCCAAATTTCAGGTTTCTATCTTAAGCGGTTTCGGCTGTGCGATGATTGTAGAAAAAACCCTGTTCTTTTATTATATAGATTTATTATTCATAGTTTACAATTGTGAACTTACAGCTACGCCAAAACGCTCACAATGCTACACTTAAATGGAATATTAGATACTTATATATACGACTAATGGGGTCAATATGTATGTCGGCATCTTGGACCTCATTAAGGAACTGATTAATTCGTTTGATTGTTCTCTATTTAAAATGATTACGACAATAGAACACATATAATCACATACTCTACATATGATCTGTTTCTTCACAAGTTTGATACATCCTTATAGCAAACTCTTTTTATTAATCACCAAAAATAACATCTTCCGATCCGAATGGAAGTCAGAAGATTTAACCGCTTATTTGTAGAGTGTATAGACACAGTGCAGTGAGACTATTTGTTTGAAGTCTCTTAGCTCTGGAATTGTGGTAGAGTCCCGCATGCGCTTCGGGAACAGTCTTCAACTTGGCAACTTACTCTCCAAATATCAAAGTAATGAAGCCATCACCGTATTGTGTATTAGCACTTGTATTCCTACAGTAGGTACAGGGGGCTTACCACCATCTCTTAAAACAGTATTATCATAACCTTACTTCGTTTTTTTGTACTACGAAGTCCTAAAAGTTAGCTTACTATGATTTTGTTTTGCTAAGAAGTTTTGGTGTTTTGTTTTATTTTTGTGATGTTCCATACGACGCGACGTGCGAAAGTGGTAACGCTATATGAAAATAGAGCGCTGTCTCGTTCTCTCTTAAGCAGTTATACAATATCTTTCGTTCTTTCGCGTCACTTCGCAGGAATAAAATCATATTGTTTTTAGAAGGTCGTGGTACGAATTCGAGTAATGTGGTTGTAAGCTTGAAATAAAACGCTCTTGAAACGTGATTGTTTTGTAAAAGTTGGTGGTACGCCTGCAGGTTGCTATGATTTAAGTCACTATAGCATATGCAATTAATGACACTTACTCGAACCACTCCGAGCGCACCAGATTAATACATTTCGACAACGATCAGTTTACTTTTAAATTCATAACAGCTCCGGAATGGTAACGAATTCGAGTGAAAAAACTCAATGAATTCCAATTACGAGCAGAGATAAATCCAACGTATACAATATATTTTTATCCATTTTGATTGCTCCCTTACTCGACATTTTAAATCTGACGATAATTATGTGAAGTTTTACAAAAAAAAATGATTTTTTATGTAACTGAATGTCGAGGCGAGCAGGTCGTTCGCATGATGGTAAGAAATACGCCTGCCCGTAACAGTTGCAGCACCGCCCAAAACATTATTTTACAAATTCCTGCGCGGCACTGCACTGCGCTCGTCGTCTTGAGGCAATTAGCTCTTAAGTCTCATTATGCCCAGTAATTTCGCTGCTACAATGCCCTTCAAACAAGAACATAGTAATGCTTGCGCAGTACTGCTTGGCGCCAGAATAACTGGCAAAGATGTACCCACCCAGACGGCCTCTCGCATACGAGATACCTACCACTAGTAAAGTTGTTCTCTCGAGAAAAGGCTGGTCTATTAAAATCTCTATTATGATAATACTAGCTGACCCGGCAAACGTTGTTTTGGAATATAAATTAAAAAAAAATGTTAAGGGTGAACAACCCTTATCACTTAGGGGTATGAAAAATAGATAGTAGCCGATTCTCAGACCTACTGAATATCCATATAAAATTTGGTAAAAATCAGTAAAGCCGTTTCGGAGGAGTGAGGTAACTAACATTGTGACACGAGAATTTTATATATATGATTTGGTCTAAGACCAAAGTGGTCGTAGGTATTGGTATTCTATTACTAAAGGATGCTCAGCAACAACTGTAGTAATTAATAAAAAATAATCTTTTTACAAATTCTGAGAATCTGAGTGTCAAATTCTGCACAGAATAATAAAAAACAGCGCAGCAAAATTTTCTCGACCAATTACTAAGCTTTAGATTTGATATTCCTAAGCAAAAAGGGTTTCAAGAATTATTCGACGTTGTTACGGAAATAATAACATCTGCAATTCAGATGGTTGTCCGTTTGTACGCCACTTCATTGTGGGTTGTCTCTGACCGACAGAATATAAGATTTTCAGACCACTTTCATGATGAAATGTTGAAATCAAAAAGCTTTGCTCTTTTATATACTGCTTTTATTATTATTATTATTATTATTATTTACTTCTTTATTTCAGGTAACTTAAGAAAACAAAACTTTAAGAAAACAAACTTTAACTTTTTTTAAGAAAACCTTGCTTTTATAGATTTCTTCTGTAATAATTATGATTTTAGAATATGTTGTTCTTCAAGTACGATTTTCAAAGAGACCACTTTAAATTTAAACGATAGGTCCGTTCAATTTTGACACTTATTATTAAGTTAACATTATTTCTTATTTTTCTGTATTGTGTTGTTTCATTATAGAGTTGGGTTTTTTCTTATATTTATTCATTTTTTCATAGTACAGAACTGTTGGCAACATAAAATCTTTATAACAATTGAAGTTCCATAGGATTTGACAGCTTTTCTTATGCATAATTTTAATTTCAGGGACTTAGCTATTACGTTTTGTTGATTCATGCCCAAAAGCTTTTAAGAAACTACTAATGAATGGTGAAAATAAACTATTAAAGATGTCTTATTTTACTGAGGTATTAAATTAAGTTATTAAGTTGTCAACGTTTTAAGATTTATTAAGTAGTATTAATCACATAAAGCTTTCTACTCCTTTACTTTAGGTACATGACTATTTTATTTGCTTAGTTAACTGGTCTCTCATAGCGTATCGTATATTCCATTTGCTGCAGCCTCTAACCCAGTGTTTTATCTACATTTAAAATTAATAAAGTTCTCTCTATACATAAAGAAATTCAATGACGTCAGCAAAACGTAGATAAAAGTTATTATGAAAACTTTTATTTACGTAACTGGTAGATTTTCTTAGAGATTTCATTTCAAGAAATGATATGACTTTTGAACTTCTGTTTTCGTTAAATATATAATATTTTATTCTATATGTCTATATATTATATATATATTTATTCTATATGTTTATTAACAGTTTAGGAGGGTAGTTCTCGTTAGACACTCGACTCGTCTCGCATTAGACGTAATGTCTTCGATAGAGTACATTTCTAATTTTTCGACTTTAATATTCCTGTTTCCCCACAGAACAGAAAAAGTTCCATGTTTCTATTCTATGAACAGAAACATTAAAAGTTGCCGATGCATGTGCATCGGCAACTTTTAATGTTTCTGTTACATAGCCACAATAATTTTCAATTTCTCGCTCATTGTCATTTTCTATAGCTATTTTCATGAAACATTTAAAGTATCATCGTGCTAGTATCATATTTGAACAGGTCTCTAAACGCAGTAGTTATAAAAGTGGTGTGTAATACACACATGGTGTTCATGACATAGAACTGATTGATTTACCCATATAATAGTAGCAATGACACCACCTATGTATTAATGTACGTCATTCCTCTAGTTTTGGGATGTCTAGAAAAGGTTTCAATGATAAGATGGACTGTTGTGACTTGTGACACTTATATTACTTATAGTCAGTCTGCGCCGCGAATCATCCCAAGTGTAAACTCTCTGAAGAAGGACATCCTAATTATCCGAAACCTGGTCGCAGTTATTTCAACACAATTATAACGTGAGTGTAGCCGTTTATATTTATAATAAACACTTATATTAAGTGGTAATTTATCTTTAGCTTTAAATGTTTCTGTGTGTTCTAATGTATTTAATTGTATCCATCCAACTTATCAAAATTGAAACAGAATATATGAAACTTTTAAATTATTGTGCATAAAATCGCCAAACGTGACTCAATATGAAGATCTCAATTCGGAAGATATCTATAGAAAAAACAGCAAATAGTTGTGAAATGGGATTGAGTGGGGGTAGGATTTGAAGTGTAGGGTTGACTATCATATTTCCGGCTCTCGTGAAGTATCACATTAAGTGGTTTTCGACACACAGTCAGTTATTTTTACCAGCATTGCTAGCTAGCTAAATCTATGCGATCCATCTTCAACCACATCATTGCTTAATATTAAGCAAGGTAATGGTTTTGTACTTATATAATACCAATGTGTCTTGACAAAGTAATAATAAAATCTGCCTAAAATCAAGATCTTGATTTTATTATTATTGTGACTTTTTATTCCGGTAAATGACACCGCGGTTTTACCCGCCCTTCAACTAGTAGGATTATTGAGATTGACGAGATTTTAGAAAACCTAAAGCTATGAATGGAGTAAGGTACTAACTGAATGGTGGCCAAGACAGGGCAAGCGTAGCGTTGAACGTCCGGAAGAACAATGGGTCGACGATATTGTCAAAAATCGCGGGTCGAACTTGGACACGAATGGCGTAGAGTCGAGGCCAATGGCATGATATGAGAGAGGCTACCTACTTCCCGTCTCAAGATGCACTCATCAGGACCTTTTGTTATGTGTATAAAAATACAGAACAAGCGGCTGCCCCAAATTAAAATTGAAATAAATGACATAAACTTTTTAAAACAAATAAAACAATTATTAATTAAAAAACAAAATAAACAATAAATGAATATTTAGATGACAAACTTATAAAATAATATACTTATGACTAATAATAAAATAATAAATGACGAAAGTAATACATTTAATGACAAATTGACAAGATTTGAATAATTCTTTATTAATATTTTCTATTTATTTGATTCTTTTTCTTGATCTATATAGAAGAATATTAAATGCATTGTCTTATTTTCTCCTACTTGTTGTGCCCAACAGGGTCTATAATGAACTATTATAACTAATTATGAACACCTATTCAACATTATAGAATGCAAAATAAAGACGTGTGGCACTCGGAGACTGCCGCGGTAAAGCTATTGCATAGCATTTTTTATCAACTTATGCAATTATACTTACGCAGTAACGCCGATACAACCAATGCCACCTAGAGGGAGTTGCTGAACTAAAGAGACAAGCGTGATATTTCAAAAAGTCATTAAAAGTTCTGCTATTCATCGATAGATGGCAAAACTAAAAAGTATCACCGCTGTGCCAGTCGGAGTGGGGGGTGTTAGGTTATTTTCGTTACGGAATTTCTGGATTCGGTCTCCACGCTCAAGGCCCGCGATAGAAGCTATGCAATAGCTTAAAAAGAATTGAATTGAGTTGAGGCCTATACCCAGCAGTGGAATGTAGAGGGCTGTGGATGATGATGATGAAAGCCATGCATGCATATAAAATTATCCTTTAATCTGCAAGCCAATGTGCCAAACGACTCTCCCGTATAACTCATGCGTCTCTCAAAGATATTTAAGCGAAATGTTTTCCTACTATCTTGTTACGTGCCTCCGTTTGTTTCCGGAGGAATGTAAGTGGATTCTTCGTTCCTTTCAACCTTCCGGTAATTGTGGTAGATACTTGATGATATTAGAGTACTTTGTTACAAATAGTGTTGAACCCTGCAGTTTAACCTGTGCTTTTCTCGTTTTTCCGTGCAGATTTTAAAATACCCTTTTAGGGTAACTTTTGGAAGTGAAAAAGAATTTACTCGTACGTACCTAATTTCAAGTTTTAGAATAGAAAATAGAATAGAATAAATTGTATTGCATAAAACTGTATACAAAGATGTTAGTACATGATATAAATGATGATCCAACAGTTCTGTCCTCTCGGACGTACAATATTATTTACAGTTAGTAATTGGTACCTATACCTACGACACATTTATTAAGTATACTCTAATGAGATCATAAACCTTAAAATTAATTGCTATCAAATATTTTTTAATAATTATTAATATTTACAATTTACTTAACATTTATTACAAAACAATTTATTTAACATTCGTTTCAAACTGAAAATCTCTTTATTCATATTTGGCATCACAGACGCACTTATGAACGTCAAATAATCACAAGACTCTACCACCGTATCGGAAAAAGAACAGTGGTTCTTTTCAGTCAGAAGATACGGCAAGAAACTGAATGGCATTTTTTTTCAGAGATTTTGTAAAAAAAAATTGTGTTTCCAAAATGTTATTTTTCCAGTTACCAGTTGGCTGCTTTGCAGAAGTGGAATGTTCCAAGCATCTTTGTCTTCGAACAGTATTTATTTTATTTTATTTTACAATTTTAGGAAAACTTACACCTAGGTCTAATAACTAGGATACTTAAATATTGTACGAAAGGACATTTACAAGTTTCCACATATAGGCGACAGATTATTTACAACATGGACGGAAAACAAAACAAAAAGCATGCAACTAAAGATAAACAGAATAATACAAAATAACTATTATACAATCTGTGGTCCACTTACCGATGGCTTTTTCAATCAACACTTTGATTAAAAAAAGCATCGGTAAGTAGACGTTTTAATTTTCCAACAGATGTGTTAAAAACATCCAAATCATGTATGGTAGCCAAGGCATTAAAACACCGGCTCGCTCGCAGCAGATAGCTGTTTTGTCTGTAGCTGGTTTTAGCTCCGGGGACATGTAGGGAACATGGTCTCCGGAGTGCGGCGTACGGGACATGTAGGCCGATGTGCTGCAGCAGCTCAGGACAGTCGACGGAGCTATTCGCTATATTAATAAGATACGCGACGTCAGCTATACGCCTTCTCTCTATAGTATGCATTAGAACAGTCTTAACGCGTTATTTGAATTGACTTTTTGTGAGCTCCGTTATACATTTTGGAATTTTATTATAAAAACTTTGTTTCATAGACTTTATAGTATCACTACCCAAAACTCGCGTAGGATTAGGGTTATGGTAGTTACCTTAGGAACTATTCCTGTATCCTATTCTAGGATCTAAAGTAGGTACCAAACTTCATCAGAGTCAGTTCAACAGTCGTTAGGCCATGTTGGATTCTTTCGGGTGGCCTAAAAACTCCGACACCAGGGTTGGCCACACAACCACGCGAGAGAAGAAGAAGTTAATCAGTGATGGAGATAATTGGTAACAATTAAACACGCACACAAAAACACACACACACACCCCCCCACACACCCTCACACCATCTACACACACACTTCGCATTTATAATATTAGTAGGATATAAAACAGGGTTTCCTGATGAATAAGTCAGTTAGATTATGATTATAATATTCATATTTCATATTATAGAAAAGAAAGAAAAATAGGATAAGATAATTGAAAAGCTCCGGGCTTTTTTAGTTCTACAAATCGCCAAAACTGTATAATTTATTCATTTTAATATTCCATCTTTTGATTAAAATGTTACTGCGGACTAAACTCCTAACTTCACAAAATAATCATTAATATTAATCACAGTAGCTCCGAATAAAGATAACTTCAAAGTTGTTAACGCCAAAAGGATTGGAGTACCAATCAGCAGAAAGTTTCAAAAGCCTCTGTGTGTTAATAAGAAAATATTCACGGTATTCCGAGGTTTCCGAGTCTTGGACACTTGTTGATTTTAAAATAATGAATGGATGACTTCTTTAATAAAAACACAACAGGTGTTGTATGTATCAAGAGGTTTTTTTACGCTTAATAGATCTACGTTTGGCCAATATCTCGCCTGATATGAAGCGATAATGTGGACGAAGATAAAGCACATAGATCTAGAGAGAGACGGCAGTTGAGGGGCTGCTCAGACCCGTCTCCTCGATGGTTCAACGAACATTATCCCGAAATACGACTAGGTCGCTTGACGACATGGCTTTGTTCGAAGTTTACGGAAAATATCATAATTTTTATTTATTTATTTAACACTAGTTTATCATATCACTGGCCTTTCTTGGGCCTTGATTCCTTGATAATATTTCTTACCAAAAAAATAATTAACAATCGGCTACCATTATTATCTTCCGATCGCTCACAAACTACTCGTGAGGTAGGATCCATTGTGACAGAATAACAAATGACTACAATCAATAGATAATTAGCTACAAGTGTAAAACGTAGGTATGGTTTAACATATGCCCTAGCGCAAAGTTAGAATTTGTGTCAATACAATTGTGCCCATTGTTGGTTATGTTGGTAATCCTTTAACGTAGTCAGATACGTGTTTCCAAGTCTTTACATCACACCTGAATGCTCCCATTTAGAATAGTCCAGACATCAAACTTTGAATTGAAACTAAGAGCCAGGGGAATTCAAAATGCGATGTTATAAGATCGTATCCATTAGAAAAGTTCAATTTGGAAACATTTCTAAATGGAATTGTTGTTACATAACCTAGCGACTGGTTTTGCTCGAGTGGAAATATGTCCATGAAAGAGAGGCGGGCGCAGACAGGCGAGAAATGGCTTTCTTAACAAACTACAACACGTTTAGATAAAAATGCTAAGAAAAAAATTGGAGGTTGTTCGTTACGAAACACTCTTAATGTTATTAAAAGTAGCATTACCAAACTTAAAAAAATAGTACATACAACAAAATATTCAACTGATATGACTATCAGTTAAAGTTTAATTATTTGAAGACCATTATTATTAATCCTAATTCGATCTTATATTATTTAATGTTATTACTTATTATAATAATTATTTTTGCGACACTCTATTTTGAAATGACTACTTGACATTGTGCCTATTTATTGTAACTAATTTTATTATTTCCTCTGTTTAATTGCACGCCGTAATATGGTTAGATATGAAGCACTGCTACAAATATTTTACAAGACCAATGGTACCCATATATGCAATGAATAAATGATTATGATGATTATGATTGATTAAAACTTTCGTGAGTTGAGCCGTCGTGATCTCGACCGATAAAAAAATACGTAAAAATCGGCTTAAAAGTTTAACTTAATTTATTTATTTCAGGCAATATACATTTACAACAAAGTAAAATTAACAGAGAACCATAGAATATACCTTCACCTTACAGACTATACAAAATTATCATTAAAACACACATATACAAAATTATCATTAATATCTGTGTAAATCATACACTACTTAACAGGTTTCGAAAATTTCGTTCCCTGCGGTATCTGTATCTCCTGTGTCAAAAGTTCAAAGCTCAAAAGTTTTTTATTTCAATTTTGTCAACACAGACGCACTTATGAACGTCAATCATTACAATGACTCTAACACCGTATCGGAAACAGAACTACTACTCAGAAGACACAGCAAGAACCTGAGAAGCATTTTTTTTAGAACTTTTGTTACAATATTTTATGTTTGCTTTTGACAATATTATTTTTCTTATGTGCCAGTTGGCTGCTTGACAGAAGCGGAATGTTCCATGCATCTTTGTCTCCTATGTAATTACTAACTGTATAGTAAGCTTTTCATTAGAATATTTTTCACACGCAATTTGAATTTACTTTCTGTGAGCTCCGTTATACATTTTGGAATTTTGTTGTAAAAACGTACACAATTGCCCATGATGGACTTATTCGTACTCCTATTCGTATCTCCGGTATAACCCCTACAGGCCACAAGTCAGTTCCTTCTTCTGTAAACTTGGAACCTATATTAATGATTACTTACTTGGTAAACAATACCTACTATAATTCGAAGAGTTCAAAAACCTACTCTCCATAACTATAAACTCATATTCGCCGCAATTATAAACCTTTTCAGTTATGAATACAGACATACAATATTTAATGTATGTAGGTAGTTTACGCGAGGCGTCAGCTGAGACCAAGCAAACTTAGATTGGGATCGTGACTAGTCATATCATAACTACGTTCAACTTTAACTAATTCCGCGAACTATCATCTTACTTGAGATTTTGCGCCCTAAATATCACATGCTGCTTTTCAACTACACCACAGAACAGATAACTGTAGGTACTACGTACTAGACGTAGATACTTTGAGGTATGGAAAGACTGAGTTATTTTTTCTTATTTCTTATCCAAGGGTAAAACGGGACCTTATTACTACAACTCCGCTGTCCGTCCGTCCGTCTGTCTGTCTGTCGGTCTGTCCATCTGTCACCAAGCTGTATCTCATGAACCGTGATAGATAGATAGTTGTAATTTTCACAGATAAAAAACAGAATAAAAAAATATTTCATTGGTGCTCTCATACAACAGACATGATTTTTTTGCCGAGTCTATAGATAATGGAACGGAACCCTTCGTGCGCGAGTCCGACTCGCACTTGGGCGGTTATTGTTCTTATTTCTTTTTTGTATTACCTACTTGAAAATCTAAACACTACTAAAACTAACTTAACTATTTACAAAGTAATTGGACTACCTTGGCCTTTACAAGCCTTCAGATAACTTCTAAGTTTTTGAAGTGACATCTCTTTTACCTTTCCAGCCTGTCGCATTCCGTGTTTTTCCATTTCCCTAGAGATATTATTTCTTAGTAAAACGTAGTCTACGTCCGTCGTGGTCTCTCCCAAAATTACATATTTCTTCATTGAAAAAATATATGATACATGTGGTTGTTGTAACTCTGCCTTTTGTTTTAGTTATTAAAACTGTGTTAAGAATACAGCGTCTTCCCAAGATCAGCCTGTGTTTTTGCCATAGTAAACAATGTTTTTTTATTAGGAACTTAGTATTAATACCTAATTTATAATTTAATAGTAACATGTTGGTAACAATTTGTGATGTACAGAAAAGAAAATATGAAACAAGTGTTGGAAAAATAATAAAAACTAAGTAGGTTACACTATTGTACGCAATTTTTTGGCAAAGTAGAATTTAATAAAATTAGACAGTCAGACAGAGGCAGTCTTTATGTATACTAGTATGCGGGAGGTCGTCTGGGTATGTACCACAGCTTTGCCAGTTATTCTGTGTTCCGGTTTGACGAGCATTGTATCCAGCGAAATTACTGGGCATAAGAGACTTAATATCTGATGTCTCGGGGGATGAGCGCAATGTAGTGCTACGCAGTGCTTTTTATGCTATTAAAATTTCTGGGTGGCACTGCAATCGTTATGAGCAGGCGTGGCGCTTACCATCAGGCGAACGACTTGCTCGTCTCGTCACTTAGTTCCATAAAAAAAGACAGACACAAACACACAATTTGCAAATAGGTTAAAGATGACAACTGTAAATTAGCATTAATGTTGGTATTAACAACTAATTATAGCATAATTATTAACGCTTACTAATTATAATTGGTAACCGTTGGCAATTTGTTACATAAATTGTCAGACGTTCGTAACAATTTACACAAACACCAAAGCTCTTTAATTACTTACCATTATTAATTAAAGTATTCTGCCAACAATCGCAAGGGAATAATTGGCTCATAATTTAATTAAGTAAATGTTTTGCATTAATTGTCATTAAATTCGTCGTTTATTGTCGTCTGTGTTTTCTACATATGTACAATCTGGTGTGAAAAAGTAAAAAGAAAAATCACGAGTGAAGAAGTACGTGCTAGGCAAACGTGCTATATCAAAATTCCAGTAGCACTTTAGAAGATATTCCTTAGTACGGGCTTTTGGCCAGAAAGTTTGGTCTACCGACGCTTTAGGGAAGCGAAGCCGCCGAAAAATCCCTATTATTACTAGCTTTTCCCTCGTCTTCGCGTGGATGATAGAGGAAGCCCCTCTATCTTGTGGTTGAAGTATCTAGATTTTGTTTTGTTTTGACAAACAATTTTTTTATGTTTTGTAAAAAATACTTTTTTTTTAATAAAAAGTATCTTTTGTTACTTCTAATACCTACAACATATGTGTACAAAATTTCATGGTGATCGGTTAAGTAGTTTTCGCGTGAAAGCGTAACAAGCAAACTTACATTCTCATGTATAATATTAGTAAGAATTTGTAGTGTTCCACGGTTCTTATTGTCTCAGGAGACAGCAGAGCCGCGGTTAGACGCTAGTAATGCTGACCATACCGGTGAAGTAGAAGCGTTGAAGACGTAGTTTCGAACTACTAACGACGTTTTTCCCGAGGGGCACGTGAGAGAGAATCGTCCAGCCACATACTACCAACTATTCCAATGGCGCTTTACTACCTATTTACTTCCTCGATAGGTTCTTACCTAACTAACCTAGAAAATATCCTGGCTAAAGACTTAACCTAGTCTTTTAGTAAAGTCCTACTGCGTAAGTTTGTAAAGATGGATGGATGCATGTTTGTTACTCAATCACGAGATCGCTTTTAGCGATAAGGCCGCCCATTGTAACACTTTCTTTTATTGTTTTTATGTAATGTCTTTAATTTAATGTTTGCAATAAAGCGTTTATCTATCTATCTATCTATCACGCAAAAACTACTGCTCGGACTTTGATGAAATTTGGTATGCTATTGTATTGTACAGCTAGTATTGTATTGGCACAGTATTACAATATTATGTACTTACATTAGCGCAACGCCTTTGATGTCGGGCGATGCCGCCGCCGCAGGTACTTACGCTGTCACACTTAAATGAGCAAGGGTTATCACAAAATGGCAAATTAAATAAATGTGATTAGCTACCTAATATACATTTACGCAACTACAACAACTATAACTGTGACTCGCGCAAGGTCATAGTAAAGCGATGCTGATGTGTGATGTAACTACATACCTAATATAAATGGTTCCGATTGTAATTTTTTTCACAAAACTTCTTAAGGTTTTTCTCTAGCCCCAACTCAATTCTACTATATTACTAAATGCTTTAGTATTATTTAGTCCAAAATAAATATTAGTAGGTACTAGACATTGTTCGTTCCAACACAGACTTCAGATTGCAGGTCAATATGTATCTATAATGAGATTATAAGAATATCTGACCCCGCATCATGGAAAAATCTATAAAATCTTAAAAAAATCCTTGTTGTGTTTCGTTGTCAAGGTACATCCGTACACATAATAGGTGTGCCCCATTATAATTAACATATTCAACGATTATCGTTAAATTCGCTCGAAAAAAACACCCTCTTGTCTGCCCACAATGTTTGATCAAGCAAACTAAGCGAGTTTGCTGGACGCGGCCCGCGCTGCCCGCCTCCCCGCGAGATCCCCGCCGTTGCTTTACGCAAGTGCATTCGTTGCGCAACTGTATGGATTGTTAAACTGTAGTATTGGCATGGTACTTTAGGTCCTGGAAAAGGACATGGGCCGCGGGGTGCAGCTAGTATTTTTATATAGCAGGTCGTTCCTGATGGTAAGTAACACGCCTAATTTTAATAAAATGAAAATAGTTTTAATTAAAACGCTGAAAGCTTTGAGCACACCTATTATATGACATAGAAATTATTCCTATTTAATGTACAGAATGTCAATGATTGCTCTTACAATACTCTCACTGTTGGAAGCAGTAATTTATTCTATTTATGTATGAGCACATTCTCATTTCCCTTTGTGAGCAGAAAGCGTGGTTCCACGTTCAGTAACTTCCACAGACCCGGAAAATTGGGGACAGTGCCGCAGGGCTAGTCCGACCTAATTATATCATTTAATTAAGAATAGGTTTGGGAATCTACTATTTTAACAAATTACCTATCTCTATTTTTCTAGTACAGTAGCATTTAAAAAATTAAAATTTATTTTATAACAGAAAAACCGTTTTCAATTCTGATGTATCTTTGAAGTTCAAGGTCGAATATCGATGAAATTTATACGGGACAGTATGTACTAGCTACATACTGTCCCGTATAAATTTCATCGATATACTGTACCAATATCGGTATACTGAACCAAGGCAATTTTTTCTAATCACTATCACTACATAGTATAAAACAAAGTCGCTTTCTCTGTCCCTATATCCCTATGTATGCTTAAATCTTTAAAACTACGCATCGGATTTTGATGCGGTTTTTTTTAATAGATAGAGTGATTAAAGAGGAAGGTTTATATGTATAATAACCGTGCGAAGCCGGGGCGGGTCGCTAGTCGGTTTATAAATGACGGAGTTCTGAGGTAACAAACATACAAAATAAAATACAATCGAATTGAGAACCTCCTCCTTTTTTTGAAGTCATTTAAAAATTGTAACAGGCGTAATCTGCGACTAGGTACTTATCGATGGCTATAATTAACGCAGGCCTTATACCATCCAATGATTCTCACAAAGAATATGTAGTACTATTAGGTATTCTGTGGAAAGATTTTACCAATGGGCTTTACATAATATTTATTTATTTTCAACCAGTCGTATAATAGGGGATCGGAAAGTTATCGAATAACAAACTAAAATGTACTTAGAATAAATGTTTGTCGAATCCGAAAGATCATTCAATCAATATTTTTGTAAAATAATAATGATTTATATTTTTAAATCAATAAAAAAAATCTAATTACTCTGTCATTTTTTATCTGTTCTTTTACTCAAACGACACAGTGCATGACGTCTTTTGAAAGTAAATACCGTGTACGAAGCTTATGTTTATTTTATATTTTTGCTTTTATCTAAATCAAAACGATGTCTTTCATTCCATGACGACTCTAAAATCGTTAAATTTCAGAAAAAAACGTGTAAATCACTTTGCACGTTTGCTTTCGTAGAGCCTGCCGTTTCGTTTGCCTTCGTATGACGTCACACGTTCTGAGGTGACCTTTTGCGCGGCAATATTTGAAACATAACATTTAAATATGGTTTTAGGCACTTTCAGGGTTTTATTTAATTAAAAGACGTATGTGCTGAGTTGTAGTCCCTTTTGGCACCACAAACTTTATCTATTCATGTATTTTGTATTTTTTTGTTTTGTTATAAGTATTCTTTCTCTGTTTTTGTATTTTATCCTACGTCTGTCTTTTTCATTTATTTTTTTGTGGTTGTTCAATAATGTTTTTTTCTTTTTTTTCTATAATATTATTTTTCATGTAATGTAATGTAATCTACTAATGTTAAAATGTTAAAAAGCGCACTTAGTTGGTTTTTGCATTAAGGGGACGATATATATATATGTGTGCGCTTTTTAACAAAAATGAGTTACGAATACCTTAATATCGTCCCCTAGATTTTGGTTAATTGTAAACATTTTCTGTGAAGTTGTCCGATCCGCTATAATTGTAAGCGTTACAAGGTTCGACACATTGAACACGAATGGAACTGTGAGGAGCGTGGTTCACTCCCTCTCATATACATTTCTATTCAGCTACATAGTTTGTTAGAGGTCCTTTCAGTTACTCAATAAATGAATATGTTAATGACAAAAATGCATGGCCTTTATGCCCTAAGCTCCATGATGATAAAGATTAACGCATTAGTGTGTGCATATTTATTATTTATTTCTTCTCGGATGTACATTGTACAGTGCTATGTGAGATGTCTCATTTAGTTGGTCATTCAATTAAAGCTATAAAATTTGTATTTGAGTTGGAAGTGACTAGGTTTAACAGTCATGCTCACTCAAATGTCTTTGCTTGCGGCGGCTCTGTGTGTCGGGTCACTCCCTTCCCTCCAATATGGTTGAAGGGGGTGATGGCTGGTCCACAAGTCATAGTCGTCAACTGGTGAAAGAAGAAAGAAAGAAAAGAAAGAAAAACCATTTATTCGGCACACAAACAAGAAATTATAAATAAAACTTAAATAATAAATATATGTGCCGAATGGGCTCAGCTCAGCATAAAATGCCAAGAGTTGTACACTACTCGGCGCTGATTTTCAGCTGATACCCGTTTTGCTATGGTGGCCCGTGGTGCTGCTTGCGGGGACTGGTCTGTTCTAGTCACTCCTAAATGCTACTGTCATGCCTACTTATATTTTATTTACACTTTTTTGTTACTGATACTATGACTATGGGACATAGATACTATGTAAATAGTAAGTACTACTTGTAGGTAGTATCTATCTACTACCTTTTAGACTTGGCTGGCACCGACTTCAAATATATGAGTGGGTAGCGCTTATGATAATTATATAAATTTATTTTTTACTTTTGAGTGCCACTTGTGGTTTTGAAGTCGGTTTAGTTTTTTTTGAAAAATAATTTATTTTACCCTTTTTAGTGAAAAACAAGTTTTAATTAAATTAATTCAAAAAGTTTTTAAAGACAAGCTTTTATGATCTAGAAGCCACATCATGACGAAGTTTAAAACGGGCTATCACAATTAAATGCATGTACAAAAAAATTTCATGTCTGTCCTATATCTCTGTTGAAGAGTTCCCTCGCCGGAAGTCAATCCTGGGTGTATCTGCCATGTCATGATGGAATTTAGAACAGGCTATTATGGTTAAATCCATTTACGAAATGTTGTGTCTGTACTATTCACCGTTGAGGAGTTCCCTCACCGGAAGTCAACCCTGGGTGAAGCAGGTGAAGCAGTCGAATACAAACCTCCACCTTTAGAAAGTTGGTTACGAAAAAAACAAGAACCGACTTGAAGATTAAACTTATATTTTTTGTTTTTGCTATTTTTTTCAAAAACTACTGAATGAATATCGATAAAATTTATATGGGACCACCTTTGAAGTATTACCTACCAATCAAAAAAAGAATCATCGAAATCAATGCATAATTGGCGGAGAAATCGCGTAACAAACACACAAAAAAAAAAAAAAAAAAAAAAAAAAAAAACATACCGTCGAATTGTAAACCTCCTTTTTGAAGTCGGTTAAAAATAAGGAAAGAAACGAAAAATAAATAGGTAATTAAGGTGTGTTCGCAAGTACAGCCCTGTAGTAGAATGTGTGACGCGAGCTTTTCCATCCATATAGATATATATATAATAATAAATAAATAACAAAATATGATATACATATAGCTTAGACCAAAATCATTAACTATTCTCGAAAATTTGCTTCTCGGTTGTTCGGAGTGAAGTTAGCCATGTTAGTTTTATTTGAAATTATTCGTTTTTTATTAAAAATACTCAATTTATTTCACATCTTTGAATACATAATTGTATGGAGCGGCCATAACGTTAAGGTGTCCGTAATTGAAGGCTGGTTTCGATTGCCCCACCCAATCGATTTCAAAGCTTTCCACCAGGCGAGCGATGAGTGCTTCCATCTGCAGTTCGGCGAAGTGACGACCTGAAGTCAAAGCTAAACTTTTATTTCAATACTAACTGTGCCCCGCGGTTTTATTCGCAGTTTCCTGGAATAAAAACTATCCTGTGTTAATCCAGGGTATAAGCTTCTTTTTACGGAGTTGAGTGATGAGACGAGAGGTCGTTCGCCTGATGGTATGGTGGAGCACCATGCCTGCCCATAACAATTACAATGCCACCCCGAACTCTTAATATCATAAAAAGCACTGCGTAGCACTGCATTGCGCTCATCACCCCGAGACATCAGATATTAAATCTCATATGCCCAGTAATTTCGCTGGCTACAATGCCCTTCAAACCGGAACACAGTAATGCTTGCGCAGCACTACTTGGCGGCAGATTAACTAGCAAAGCTGTGGTACCTACCCAGTCGGCCTCCCGCATACGAGAGACCAACAACATCAACATAATAATGATGTACCTATACAATTCCGTACGCCGAAGCCGAAGGGCTGAAACGCAAAAGGGTGAGCCCTCTTGTGGTGTAAAGGATGATCTTTTTCCACCAGCCATCTCTCTGGAATGAACTCCTTGGCTTTTGGGAAATGACTATCCATCGAAGTTATAACTGAATGACAGAATATAAGCTCCATCTGTAAAGTAAACAATGAGAAACCTGAGGGTTGCAGTAGGTTAGTATTGTGTACGCAAAACAATAAAAAAACCGGCACTTCCAGACTTCATAGTCTGGAAGATTCGAGTAAAATCACCTAACTGGTTAACCACTAAACAAAATAGTCACAATACAGAACTGTGGTCCAACTCTACAGAGGAGTTTCATCTTAATACATAGTGATTTTAATATAATTTTAGCAAATGGCTATCGAAAACATACGAATACGTTTACCAAATGCTTTGTGCTCGCCCTTCTGATACTTAGAGAAAAGTACTGGCACGACAATCGACAGGGTATAAATACTATTATGATGCTCACTTGTAGGTGTAAATTTTTGTAATTTACCATATTTGCAATAAAGAGCTTTGTATTCATCATCATCAGCCGATCACGTTCCCACTGCTGGAACACGAGCCTTCTATCATAGAGAGAGTATGGGCCATACTTCACCACGCTGGCTCAGTGTGGGTTAATAGATGTCACATGTCCTTGAATTTTTGCATTAAATTATTGGACATGCTGGTTTCCTCACAATGTTTTCCTTCACCGCTTTTTACAGCAAGTGTTAAAATCCGCACATAACTTCAGAAAGTCAGTGGTGCACGGCCAGCGGGATTCGCCGCGGTATACTAGCTTTGTGTATTGTATCAATCCATCCTACCAAATCAGTTCCCATTCTCATTCAAAACTTATTAATCGTATTAGAGCATTAAAAACTTACGTTTTTAGGTATTTTATAGCCCGCGATATTGTATTCTTTCGTGGTGATTCTACTATTTTGTGAAGAAACTGGCATCAATCTCATCGATTCCTTCAAACAAGCTTTCAAGTAAGGACCTTTTCCTTGAGATGCGATCTCCTCCCGTAGCTTTTTCTGCTTTTCAGGGTGTTTAGCCAGCAGATACAAGGTAGGGAGAATTGTGTTCGTCGTCTGTAAATAAAATACTTGTTATTATAGGTACGACTGAAATTAATAACAGCGTTTTGACGAATCATCATCAGTAATAGTATGTAATAGTGGATTGCAGTTACAACTTTTTCGATATGCGCCACAAAGTCAACCTAATCGTTGTTGAATGAAAACTCCTTTTTGTTCAAAAAGCTCAATACCAGAGAAGTTGAGTATTCTCCATTTAAGGTATAAGGTAAGATAAGCTTTTCGTCAATCCTGATTTTCAAATTGTGTCAAAGATTTTTAATATCTTTTTAGCAGCACAATCCAAGATGAACATACATGCTAAACAATTGCGTAGGCCTTGTCGTGGTGAGACAGTCATTGGTGTTTGCAATTTATACACATAAATTTTGTTTTACCGTATCAATCCCCCCTATCAGCAAGTCATTTGTCATGACAAAGGCAAGATGTTCGTCGACTTCGAGCAGTTTTTCTATTACGCTCTTTTCTTTTCCGTTTCGGATACGTCCCGCTTTCAAGTCCTTTAGAGCTTGGTTGACATAATCTGCACATATCCTGCAAAAAACACACGAATTAACATAACATTATTCTGTATAATATGTAGGTAATATATATCATTATAAAGTACTTATAAATTGTTGATTAATGCACTGTCCAGGGATGAAGTAATCTATGGAACTGACGATGTTTGATACTTCCGTTTATACAATAGTAGTCTTTGGTCTGATTGCCCTTAATAAGTGACAGAATACATAATAAACAGAACACATAAAAAGAATACATAAAGGGTAATTCTCAATCGCAATGCAATCACTCCTGGGTATCACTGTGCGTGATTACAAATGAAATGAATGGATTAGGAGTAAAACTAAAGTGAAAAACGTAATGGCTACAATAGCAAAGAAAAAATGGACATGGAAAGGACACATTGCAAGAATGGATACCTTTGGGCAAAACGAGTGGTTGAATGGAGACCCAGGACTGATTCTAGAGGGTGAAGCTGACCAACACAACGACTGGGTGGATGACACCAAGCCAGGACTAGATGCCCAAGCTCAAGAACGCTAGGAATGTAGACGAAAAGTAGAGGCTAGATACTAAATTTTTTTCTATGCTTAATATGTTTGGCCACTATCTTGTCTGATGTGAAGCGATAATGTGGCCTAAGATGGAGCACATAGATCTAGAGAGAGACGGCATGAATAAATGTATAAACAAAAGGCTTATATTATGATGATAATCGCAATAGCATCTTCTTCTTTGAATACTTAAAAGATCTCTTTTGTATCTTTTGATAATTTCTAGTTTAATAATGAAACAAGGAAAGGCATGAACAGACTGTGAATAGTGGATACAGATAGGGGGCGCTGCTTTGACATTAGGCATAGAAAAATAAACAATAGGTTTAGGAATTTAGGGGCTCACCAACCTATCAATAAACTATTGACATATAAGACTGAATGTGACTTTATGACTAAATCATATTATTTTCAAAAAAAATTCCAATACCTATTTTTTTTTAATTTTTAACTTTTTTTCTTATTTTCACAATTTTTTTATATATATTTTTTGCTTTATTTATGGAAACGTCAACACTCTAAAAAGTGAATAAGGGATTCTCCCTGCCGGTGCAGATCCAACGGGAAATATTTTATGATGTAATAATACAGGTTTAGTAAAAATCTGAACAAAGTTAACATACTTTTCTACGGACGCGTAGATTTCCATAGCTCTCTTAAATGTAGGAGTTGCAACATACTTCCAAATGCCTGGCTTAAAGTCCAGCTCAAATGATACTTCAAACATACTTTCGATGTTGTTAATGAGGGTAATCGCCTGCGAATTTTCGTCCAACTTGGGGTCAAAGCAGTTGAGGCGCTTCCCTAGTGCAACGGCTCCAAATGATTCTAGAGACCATCGATTAATTTCTTTGTTGAGATTCTCGCGTATCATATTCGTATCGTCACGAACTAGTTTTAATCTAAAAAAAAGTAGATTAATATAATACACTATGTTAGAAAATGGTTTAAGGATGAAGAGTGGTTGTTTATCAACAAATAGCTGGTTACAATTGACCGTTCTACAGTAAAAAATAGTTAGTGTTCTCTAGTACTACACTGGGATATTGCGGCATCACACCAAAAATAAGACATTTCAAATATGTCCGAGCAAGGTTTCGAACATACACTTTTTCCACAAATTAATATTATTTTATCACTTACACGTGAAAATAAAATTATTTCAATATATTATCGTATTTTGTTCGGCGTGCATGCATTTTATATTTATTATTAGTGAATATTTAGTGAAACTCAAATAACTTTTTTTTTAATCCAATACCTTTTCACCATATCGACAGCTACTTCGTCAACAACATCTGCGTATAGATTTATTTGTTTTTTCATCATCATAACTGGGTTCAACTTCATTCGTATGTCTTTCCATGTTTCTCCATGCCTGGAAGTTCATGATGTCATTTATTTTTCTTTATTTTAGTACACTGTCATAGTACGAGAGGTTGATGTAAACTTGCTGCAAGTTTAAAGCAAACTTTCTAGTTACCACGCAATAAACTTGCATGATGTTTGTCACGACAAAGATACCACAATTTTGTCACAGCAAAGATGACACCTAGGAGATCCGCGGAGAATCTTGTCACCGCGGGTTAACTCGACGCCAACGCCATGTAGTTATAATTTTGGAACTACATGTGTTAGACACATCAAAGGAAAAACAAGCTTGCAGCAAGCTTGCACTCTATTGCCGCGACAAACTTGACGTATCAAACAATATCAAAAGAAAAACAAACTTGCAGCAAACTTATGTTCCATTGTCGTGACAAACTTGACGTCTCAAATCAACATAAAAGAAAAACAAACTTGCAGCAAACTTAAATTCCATTGTCGCGACAAACTTGACTTATCAAATCAATATCAAAGGTAAAACAAACTTGCAGCAAGCTTACGTGCTACCTATGTTGGCACAATGCAACAAAGCTAGGCGCGCAATTTTTATGAAACTACCTAACGTTGAATATATTCTCTCAGTCGGATTTTTATCACTTGTACAGATCTAGGTTTTGTCATTACCTCGCTTGATATTGAGCAACGTCACGATGTTGCCGAAGATGGAGCATATGAATCTAAAAGACGGCAGTTGAGCGATTGCATAGACTCGTCGCTATGAACGTTGAACAAGAGCAGCGTTGTCCTTTGATTCAGTAGCAAAATATTAGTTTTATGTTAACTAATTTTTAATAGAAAAAAATAACTTACTCAAACGCAACACCAGCATGACGGGAGGCTTCTTCTTTGGATCTTTTGTAATGCTTTCTGTAGTAGAATATCGATTCAAATAATGGACGAACCGGGAGCCAATTTTCACTGTGAAGTACCTTGAAAATAAAGAGATGGAACCTTTTTTTATTATGTATCTACTTATGGGCTCTGTAACGATATAATAAATTCGTTAATTTAAATATAGTTTTTATTTCTCATGCTTTCAAAACGCCATTAAGCTACGTACAAGCTGGATAAGATGGTATTTTATATTCTAGGGGCAAAAGTTTCAACCTTTACATATATATGTAAAGGTTGAAACTTACTTTTATATATATATATACACAGAATTAGAAGACAGAAATAGAAGTGGTACTTGCCGATATGGTGGGGGGTAGTGTTTTGTACCGTTGGATAGAGGGTGTTTTGAAACCAACCAGAAAAATCCGAAATCACCAGCTGCTTTAGCAGCTCGCGCACGCCACACAATCACTTGAAATCCAGCTTTTTTTCAAGATGGCCGCCAAACAAAAGTTTGATTATAAAACAAAAAGGGTAAACAAAACTTAAGAACCGTAATCGATAGGAAGCTTTAAAAAAAAACAGCAGCCACCCCCCCACGCGAGCTGCTTTAGCAGCTCGCGCACGCGGCGAAATACTAGTATATATATATATTTTATTTATAGGTATATATATATATATATATATATAAATTGTATTATGAGCGTTTGTGTTATTTGCACGAATTTGCATTAAAAACAAAAAACAATCTACAATTATATTTCATTTATATTCGTGCAGTAGGGAAATTAAAAAATACAAAAATCAAAAGAGATAAGACAGCCTTGCGAAACACCGGCTGACATGGACGGACGGTACAAAAGGACCGTAGATCGGCAAGATTAACTTTATGAAACAATAATAATGGACCTGAAATATACTGGAACACAGTGAAAAGACAACAGAATTCTAAAAAGTGCATTGTTATCCTCGGAAAATATCACGAACTACAATTACAAAATCCTTTATTGTAGACCAGTCTATAAAAAAAATAGCACAAAATTCCTTACTATGGTAGTACAATGGGCGGTCTTGCCGCTTAAAGCGATCTCTTTCAGACAACATTTGGATGGACAGTATCGAAAAAGGACGGAGACGGCGGTGTAAAATGTTTTTTTTTTGTTTTTTTTTTTTATGTAACTGAATGACAGGACGAGCTTGTCGTTTGCCTGATAGTGAGCAATACGCCAGCACAACAATAACAGCACCAACCAGAACTTTGTTTTGCAAAATCCTGCGCGGCGCTGCACTGCGCTCGTCACCCTGAGACAATTAGTGGTTGAATCTCATAATGCCCAGTAATTTCGCTAGCTACAATGCTCTTCAAACCGGAACACAGTAATGCTTGCGCACTGCTACTGCTTGGCGGTTGATTAACTGGCAAAGCGATGGTTCCCACCCAGACGGCCTACCACTAGGCTACAATGTAACTAGATTACAATAATTAATACCTGCATAAACATACATTCCACAACCTACCATTAGAAAATAATTTGGATAGTCGCATGTCAAAATTTTTGGGCAACGAGGTTTTTTGGGAGTCAAATACACTATTTTATTAACCGATTTATTTTTTGTTTATTAGATATAATTTTATTTTAAAAAGTCATTTTCACGCGTAGTCTTTATCTCAAATGTTGCTAAGCACTTTAAAAATCGTATTAGTCCAGTTAAAAAGTGCAACTTGCATTAAAAAGCACCTACCACGCGCTTCCGACGTCCGTACAAATAACTGGATTCTATTTGATGTGATACCTACCATTTCACCTGATGGAGATAATTGTTAAATAATTCATTTTATAACAAAAAAAACGACTACAATTCTGATGTGCCTTCGAAGTCCAAGGTCGAATATCGATGAAACCATATAACACCCAAAAACTAACAGAATTGAAAACCTCCTCCTCTTCTTTGAAGTCGGTTAAAAATTCTCCGTTGTAAGAAAGAACTAGTAGAATCTTACTCCCTCTAATGTTATAAATGCGAAAGTTTGTGAGGATGGATGGATGAATGTTTGTTACTACTGAACGAATTTTGATGATATTTGATATGTCGGTTATTTAGGTTCTAGAAAAGGACATAGGCTACTTATCCCGGAAACACGCGGGTGAGACCGCAGGGTGCAGTTAGTATTTAGTCAATTTTTAATAGTAATAATACACTTCAGATAGCCTATATTAACATGCATTACCTCGGCAATTATATCAGGGTCAAATAGAGCCAACAGAGTCGGCCGAAACATGGTTTCTATTCTTACAATCCGTCCGTAGTTATTGTAAAGCCGGGTCCACAGTTCGGTGCCTGAAGTTTTGTACAGTAGTCCTGTAAAGAAGATCCTCAAAATTATTTTGCCACAGAATACATAGTACCTAAGACATGACTCCGCAAAGAAATTGTAACAAATAGTGACTCTTGTTACGACGCAATAGAGTTCAATTCAGCTCGCGTAGCGCTCTATACCTACCAGTCACATTAACCTACAGAGCGCCTCTCTTTCTATCGCGTAGCTCTTACCTATTCTGCCGCCGCACAGTGGTCCAAAATTCCAATTTAGTGGACATTCGATCGTAAGTTGAAATATCGAACAAAAAAATTGCTTCGATGGCATTTTCACTGCTGATTAACATTTTGTTCTACCCAATTTTTTATAAAAATGTATATTGCACATGTGTGCAAGTGTTATTTCCAATACATGGTTATACTAGTAATATTTAGTTTTCTTTGGTTATACCGTGATTTCGTGTTATCCCCAAGAATTTCGCGAAATCCTTTGTATCCTCATTTCCCTGCGACAGAACTGACATGTTATTTTTGTCATGTCACGGAAGCAGTTCTGGTATTTGTTCAAATCACTAGATGGTGTTTAGGGAAAACATAAAGTTGTTTTGTTATTTTAACATCCTCCGTGATTTGGTCTAATCACTTAGGGAATAGACTAAATCTCTGATTTTATCTTATCCCTGCGACATACATATATTTAAATGTCATCTAAATATTTAGATTTAGGCGGCAGGCCTATGTGTGTTTTAGTATAACTTGACTTATAGACCCGAACACACGAAGGCAGGCAGTTACGACTGTGGATCAAAAATCAGTATCAAATGCAAGTTTTATACCTCCAAAAAATAATAATAAATACCTCCAGGCAAGAAGTGGTGCAGTTGTCCAACCACGGGTAAAGAGGATGGTCCCGGAATTTCCTTCCATGATTTTAGAGGTGGTACAGGAGTGGATATATTTTCGCTTGCGACAGGATTCTTCAAAGACGCTGTACTGCAAAATAAGCAGATGAAGACAAGAAGATAAAAGGTAGCAGAAAAATTAAGGTAGAAGAGAAACAGAAAGTGTCGAAGATGCTGCACACATGCTGATTTGCGATGTTTGCAAAAAAATATTTTTCTTACCTTAAATATTTCACGTTAGCTGCATATGTTTTATGCAAAAATCTCTGAGTTAACATTTTGAAACACAAAGTTCACTAACAATAGAGGCGTCACGACAACTCGGTTCGTTGGTTTTTCGTGTATTTATTACCTACCCGTTGTATTTAACTGTATTGATTATATTAAGTACCTATAATTTTTAATAGATGTGTGGCAATCATAATATTATGACTGACACGATCTAGTAATTAATTCATTTAAACAGTCACAATTTATGCGATTATGGAACACGTTTACATACCTACTTATAAATTTAATACACCTACTGCGATATATAACAAACGATGAAGTAATGACACGACTTGATAGCAGACACTAGTCAGTATAAATTCAAGACAACTTAAAACAAGTAAACTGATTTGGGCTCTTTTGAGCTATTATCGGAACGCGTTAAAGTTTGAAAATGTTAACACATAAGCTATTGCACAAGTCGTTTGCAGCAAATGTGAAATATTTGAGGTAGGAATATCACCGGCCCTAATTAAAATCTCACGATCTCTTTCTTTCTTTATCAATGCAGCAAGTGAATTCATTAATCTTAACAGTTCCTGCTATTTACTTTCGTACTCTCAATTTAAAATTATATTGCAGTACACAATCTTTGAAATATCCTGCTGCTTGTCAAAACACGTCTTCAACTGAGCTAAAATCATGGAAGATGATTCCAGGACCATCCTGCTTACCCGTGTTGGGACAAATTCACCATTTCTTGCCTGGGGGTAATTTATTAAATACTAGCTGTTGCCCGCGACTTCGTACGCGTAGTGTAGTAGTAATTCATCATGCTTCCGACCATTTTCTGTCCCAAAATACTCCCGTTACAGCTCCCATCCTGCTCCTTTCTCATTACCGTACCACTTCTATTCTGTTACCTTCCCACTCGTATCCTGTTATCGTCCTGGTTGTATTCCGTAACCGCCGCGTTCTGGACTGATCCTGTCCTTCTTCTATGCCGTTACCGCTCCCTACTATCCCGTTACCGTACCGCTCCGCTCCAGCTCCAGTCCCGCTCCTATATCGTTACCATTACGCTCCTATCCTGTAACTCTCGCGCTTATCCCATTTCCATGCCCATCTTATCCCGTTATCATCCCGTTCCGCTCCCAATCCTAATTACCAAAGTTGATAGCCCTATCTTTAAAAACATAAACTCTCATTCCTTTTGTCCGCTCTCGTAATGATCCCCTTATAGAACTTACATACCAAACAGCTTCATAGGTTTTTGGTTTTCGAGGTGTGATGTGTGTATGTGTGTCTGTGTCTGAGGGAGTGGATTATTTTTATATTTAGATATATACATTTTAGCAAGTTCTTTTAGGGATGTTTGAAAATTGGTGAAAAATGTGTTATAGTTTCTTTGACCGAGTATACGTATCAAATGTCATCGTTCAGTTTAAAAAACATATTACGGGACCACGGAGGCCGGGTGGAAATAACACGGGTGGGATTGCCATCGGGGGGAACTGCCATGAACCCTTTACGATTCGTACGCAAAACTGACGGTGACGGTGCGCCGCGGTGCCACGCTAGCCGCCGCGGCCGTTCCGGGCCCGGTACGGTGTTGCTATGCTTTTTGTTCGTCTATACCAGCAGTTACTAATAGTTGTTCCACGTAACCTAAGGGTTCCGAGAATTGCCGACGCTGGCCAGCATTTTTATCGATATACTGACCCGCGCAAAAGTGCTGAATCAATTTCGATAAAATTTATATGGGAGCACCTCTGAAGTAAGACCTACCAAACAAAACAAGAATCATCAAAATCAAATTATAATTGGCGGAGTAATCGCGTAACAAACATAGAAAAAAACATACAGTCGAATTGAGAACCTCCTTTTTTAAAGTCGGTTACAAATATGAGTTGGAGTTCCGCCAAAATTAGGTACATAATTTAGTGTTCCATAGCTAAAAAAAATTGGGAACCGCTAGGTAAAATTCCTCTACTACTTTCCAAGGCGACATAATCGCATCAGCAAAAAAGCGTTTTGCAAACTGATCAAAAAAAAGCTCCGGTGCAGGTCCAGCGCCATGTCCATAAAACCCGTCACCGCGAGTCAGAAAAACGCCCCTTGATAAGACGTGCTATCTATGGGTGGCTCGATTTAAACAGCTAATTTGCCTTGCAACGGTACTCAACGTTATACCACTCCACCAGCCACCGTCACCGACACCGCCAATAGTCGCCGCGATCTCGCAGTGTAAACTCGCCCCTGATGAAGAGCATCGGACATGCTCGAAACCTAGGTCGACTAATTTGACAAACTACGTGAGTCCTAGCCGTTTTATTAAATATTTATAATTATAATGAATCAAACTCACGAAAACTTTCATACTAAAATTACTAATCGGTAGGTACTCAACGTTGTTAAATTGCGTAATAACTCCAGTTTTCGTAAACCGATATTTATAAAACAAAGTTTGTTATGTAGCCTAGGACTCCACTAAACATTTTTTAGAATACCATCATGTCAACCCATCCCTTAGTTCTACAAACTCTCAAGGTAAGAAAAAACCAGTATAAGTTGAGCCATGTGCACAAAGGATCCGGTATGTTTCGTGGTTCAACTTATAGTGGATACTTATATTTTTTCCTAAATTCCGTCATAACTTCAATATTACTGGACCGATTTTGATGAAACAAAGCCTATGTGTAGCGCCGGACTCCACAGAACATATTTCAAAAAACTGCATTCAAATTCGTGCCCTAGTTTCTGAGTTTATCCCGGACAGACAGACAGACAGACAGACAGACAGACAAAAATTTTAAAAATTGTATTTTTGGGTTCTGTTGCTACCATATACTCTTAAAAAAATTGATTTTCAAAAATATCTTCAATGTACAGTAACCGCTTCGTTACAGTTTTATTATAAGTATATATATATAGATTTTTATATGCATACAAAACAAAACCTGCTCAAAACCACGGTGTGTAATATTAAAAATCCCTGAATACTGATTTTACATTAGCCTGAATTACATTAGCCGTAGGGGTCAATAATTCAACTATAAAAACTGAATACTTTATAATCCTGAAACGGACCGTGTTAGTCCTCAAAACAAATAAAAAAGCTTTGCAAATTTACAGCCACCAAGCAGTAGTGTGCAAACATTATTTTGTTCCAGTTTGAAGGGCACTGTTACAAGCTAAATTACTAGGCACTACGAGACTTAAAACAATAGACATAAGAGAATATCTGGGATATTGTCGAAGCCCAGGGAACGAAAACAGTGCTGTGCTGTGCTGAATTTTAAAAAACAATGTTTTTAGCGGTCCTTCAACTGTTATGGATAACTAACTCGAAAACCGATCCCGATCGCTATTAATCATTTTAAGTGCTCGTGATTGGGATGTGGACTTTGAGTAGGAAAATTATGTTTACGTTTGTCCTTGCTCTTATTTAGATTTACCTGTATCTAAGGAACCAGAAACTATGAGGACCATGGTCCCACAACACTCAGACACGAAACAAATGCTTGCGCTTTTTTTCTGTGCACAAACATTTGTCCCGTTGCGGGAATCGAACCCACAACCCACAGTCGCAGTTAGACAATTTCAAAGACAAGTAACGATCACAATATATTTTTGAAAGCAATTGGGATGGGTGTTCGGGTTTCACGATTCCCCCCACGTGGTAAGCAAGAGCTTACCATGAGGTAAATCACCTTCTTGTCTTGCCACATAGTTACAAAAAATAAAATTCATGCATTTCTGGATTTGACCATCACAATTGCCCAGTAGGCAACAATTTTTTTACCTTTATTTCAGGAATGTTTTACAAAACCGAAGGCGTCGAATTGTGGAATCGGCTTCGCAACACCTACGGACATGTTGTGAGAATAGAAGTCATGCTTCAACCGACATTGTTGGCTCTATTTGATCCTGATCATATAGCGGAGGTAATATTAGCACAGGATACCAAAATTCATTAGTTTTAGTATTTTATTTATAACAAGTCACAGTTAATCAGTTCAACAGTTCACTTTTGTATTGTGAAATCTGGTCTTGATAACGGTTCGGAACCTGTGATAGGTCTCTCGTAAGCGGGAAGCCGTCTGGGTGGGCACTACAGCATTGCCAGTTATTCCGCCAAGCAGGAGTTCATCAGTAAGCATTACTGTGTTCCGGTTTGAAGGGCACTGTAGCCAGCGAAATTACTGGGCATATGAGACTTAATTGTCTCGAGGTGATGAGCGCAATGCAAGCGTGGCGCTTACCATTAGGCGAATGACTTGCTCGTCTCATCACACAGTTCCGTAAAAAAACTCTTAGAAGCGCTCTTCTCGTACTTGTCGTTCTGTTTTTAAGGTGTTTCGTGGTGAAAATTGGTACCCGTATCGTCCACAAGTTTCATCATTAGCATACTTTAGAAGTCAACAACTATCTAAAGATGGATCCCATCAGCATATCGGTGTTGCGTTAGAGTAAGTTATTGGGTTAATTTGAGTAAAGTACCTTGCCGACACAGCAACCTGGATGTGTTTTGGTCACTTATGCTAAATACGGGCACTACTCTCGAGTATCACCATGCCACCGGGCCAGTATCAGTGTGACTTCCTTATTAAAAATTATATGCTTACAGACATTTTACTACTACTATCCTATTTAATAAATCATTCCTTCAGACTTACAAATTGTAGCTATAACTTTAAGCTTTCAAACTCTTTCACATACTATTCTAATTCCTAATCAAATTTAGATAAATCAGATAGCTTTATAATAATAAACCATATTTTATGAAGAATTTGACATAATTTTATCGATAAACATTAATTGTGTTTTATTTTAAAAATTTATTAGTTTGACATATTTTAATTTTTACCAAATGAAATGCACTAATAGTCTCCTTCTCTTCTCTCATTTGCGCCCAACAGAATGAACTGTGTAATGAACTGTATATTAAATATTTTATTTACCTACAATCTGGAACATTATGAAATGCATAAAGAACTTAATTTGAAATTGAACTTATTCTACAATACACTTCAAAAACTTACAGGAACGGAGAGACATGGAAAGACATTCGAATGAAGGTCAACCAAACTATGGTGGTGCCAAAAATAGTAAAGCTTTACGAAAATGTCATTGATGAAGTTGCTGTGGATATGGTTGAAAGGTATTATTTTTATACAATTCCGTAATAATTTGTTCAGTTTCGAAAATAATACGCGTTGCAAAGCCGTGGATTTATCGATGAGAATTGTTGTGAAAAGCCCTTGTATTGCATTTATTCATAGACAAAGTGCATTGAATTTCCTTAAATAATATTAATATTAATTTGAAAAGCAGTACCTAACATTAATAAAACCAATGCATTACCTATTCCATTTATGAATTGAAATTAATTATACAAGTTGAATAAGATTAAATAATATTATAAAAGTTAAATTGTGCGAATGTCATACATTAAAAAACGTTAAATTATTCGTACATATCAATTTGAAAAATAATCTTCGATAATAAAGATTTTGTTTTTTAATAAATCTAAAATTAGTTTGCATGATGGTAAGCGTGGCGCTTACCATCAGGCGAACGACTTGCTCGTCTCATCACTCAACTCCATTAAAAAATGTTTATTTTAGAGTGAAATTATTTCGAGACGATAAGAATATGGTACGTGAAAATTTTAACAAAGAAGTAAATCGATGGTCTCTCGAAGCAACAGGAGTTGTTGTACTGGGGAGGCGTCTCAACTGCTTCGACCCCAATGTGAACGAAAGTTCGCCGGCGATGGCCCTCGCTCAGACCATTGGAGAAATGTTCAAGATATCCCTTGAAATGGACTACAAGCCAAGCATTTGGAAGTATATCACAACGCCGACATTTAATAAAGCTATGAAAATCTACGCAAACTTGGAACAGTATGTTGACTTATTACTTGGGTCTAGATATTTACTTTAAAGGCATATACAACGTGTAACATTAATGTGTAGTAATAATTAAACCACGCATATAGAAGCTTTTTAATAATTCAAGTCCAAGTGCAAATCACCAGAAACTTTTTAAAATCACAAGATATGATAATTTAAACATTTCTGGTAATCAAGTTCATTTCAACCCTAACAATCAGCTGATAAAGAGCAATGAACTTGTGACACAGAATATTAGTGCGCCGCGTGTACCGATCTGACAAACAAATTTTATCTTCAGTTAGCAAAGCCAGCTGTCCTACCAACCTTACTTTAAAAAAAGGAATGTAATGTTTTCGGGGTTAATGTATGTGCGTTTTTTTATTACACAATAAATGCCTCAACAGATTTGGATGTATGGGGTATCCTCGGAATCCTTAAATCATCCCAAGTGACATAGGCTATAATGTTTTTGGCAGGGTATTTTTTTTATTTTTATTAATGCTTACTTATTAATTACAGCATTAAACATCATCGCTCCAATTAACATTCAGGAATAAGGATCTAATCAGTGTAAACGCCTAATAAGAGCGAGCATGGCTGATGTTCTTAAAAAATACGTGAGGTCACCAACCACCGTAGGAATAGGATGTAAAAAACATCATGCATGAATTTCAACAGTAGGAATGTAATAGGCTGATAATGATGGTTAAGACATTTCCAACATTTGATTTCATTGCATAGTAAAAGAGTGTTCGTAAGTCAGTAATCAATAAAGCGTCTTTACTTAGTCAGTTTTCAGAAATAAACCTGTTTAATCTTTGACAAAACGCGGCAAACACTAAAGCTATCAAACATTCGCCGCCGCTTCATGATTCGCTAGCCTTGTTTCGTATTGCACCAATCATAAAGATGTAATCCTAATAAATAATAGCCGCTGCTCCTCATTGGTCGAGCGGCACAAACAAAGTTACCTTCTAACGCCGCCCCATAAAACTCCACCGAAAAGGACCGTTTTCGTTTCGGAAATTCTTTTTAGGTTATTTCTGAATATGAATTCTAAGACGTCAAGTTGGATAAAAAGTTGAAACTGATCAAGGCAAGGCTAAGTCGGGTACGTTCGCGGAGATTTTTTTGTATACCGGTTCCGGAACATGCAAATAAAACTATGGTAAAAAAAACTTAAACCTATGTTTTTATTATGGTTTTAATGCATTCAAATCTGTCCAGGCAATAAGAAGTAATGGTGGAATAAATAAATACATACATACGTAAACCCTGAAATACTCCTTTTTGGGCAGTCGTGTAAATATGTGGAAATACCCTTTTTTACGAGTGGGTTCCGGAACGGAACCGACCGAGTCCGAAGATCCGTTCAGTATGAAATTCCGGTATTTGAGACTCGAAATCAAGCCCTTGTAAAATGTTCGGCGTTTTCAAAGACAGAGCGCCTAGGCCACAAAACAGATAAATACAGAAGTTAATCTCATGTATGTATGTACTTCTCATACATTTCATACCGGACGGCGCAGGAAGTTTTTGGGAGGAAAATTGATTGATTTTTAAATAACTGTACACGATATCGACATAATTTTTTCGCAGTTACTATTATAACTGAATAAAGTTTTTTTGAAGACAAAACAAATGCGATTAGTTTACATTAACATCTTCCTCATTAGATTATTGAACACAAGGCTAACACAGCTTATACTACAATAAATATCTAATTTTAAATTGTAAAAATATGACAAGGCCACAAAGTCATGTTCGCTTGTTCGGCGCAGGGCCGGGGGCTGGGGCGCTTACCTACCTACCTAACTATTTTGTGTTACGTGAAAACGAACCATCAAAATACAAGCAAATACCTACTTACCTCTCTGAAACAACTGGTAGCTTAAAAAACGACAATTCACCGTTTAATGTTGAATTTAAACAACCGTCCACCAAACAGTTATAATAACCTATTTTTCGTTGCTTCATTTTTGCACAAAAAAGTTCATAGACGCGTGTCTCAAGCGGATGGCACTCGCGCTCGCATCCCAACTGTGCCCAGATATCGTGTCTGTGAGCGGTGTCTATGTGTGCGTTGCTCGAGCGCACTTTGTATGTAGATTTCTGTACTAATCTGTTTTGTGCCTAGGCACAAAGTAGCTCGGTCAATGACCCGTACTACCGCGACTAGGCCACAGCTTGTTAGGATTGTCCAAAATAATTCAAATAAATAATTTTTAAACTTTGTATGGAAAATATAATAGTATTTTTTTGGTTGTATATTCTGCCCGATGATTCATGACTAGATACCCATACACACCTTTCAGTATTACTACACATTAATGTTATTCCCTGTATAATTTTCATTAAAGTTATCGTTATAATTCTTGATGTATTCTTGATAAACAGAGGTTCTTTCCTGTTTAAATTATATTTTGACATAATTCGGATATCAGATAAAGTCAATTATGAAAACGGCAAAATGCAATATTTTATTAAACTCTGCGTATCTTTTGCCAGATTGACGGCATATTTCGTCGACCAAGCTCTAGAAGATGTGAAGGCGGGACGCAGCCGACATGGGAATGAAAAGAGCGTGATAGAAAAATTGATCAAAGTCGACGAACATCTTGCCCATATCACGGCATGTGACATGTTGATAGCAGGAGTTGATACGGTAAATAGACTTATTATTGGCATAACCATTATTATCAATGGTAAACTTTAAATCTTATTGAGTAAGTTGTTTTGACATTTCGCCCAATTTGCATCATATTCAAGAAAAGGGAATATATTCATGAATAATATAAAGATGTAAAATTAAGTTCTTAATATTGATAATTTTCTCTCATTATGTTTCAAAATGGCTCATCGTTCAAAATAATTCATTTGTTTTATACCGAGAAGAATCAGATAACGCTTTTTGAAAAGTTAAACTTCCAGCTCCAGCAGAGTACTCACTTTATTCTATACTGGTGATAACAGGTAAAATACTGAAACATATCACTGATGATCGAATATTTTATTTGCAGATGACGAACACTGTTCTCTCTGCCTTGTATCTTCTGGCTAAACATCCTGAAAAGCAGAGAAAGATTCGGGAAGAGGTTGCCTCTAAGGGAAACGGTACATACGTAAAAGCTTGCTTGAAAGAATCAATGAGGTTGATGCCCACTGTTTTACAAAACAGTAGAATCACCACAAAAGAGTATAATATTGCGGGCTATAAAATACCCAAAAACGTAAGTTAGTAGTAGTGGTCCACAAGTCATACTCGTGAACGGGTGCTGCTGTTGGGGACTGCCCCCGTACCCATATGTCCCTCAAGCGCCAATCGTATATCGTGTTTAGCTCAAATTAAGGTATAGCTTCACTGCGACTAATGAGATACCGACTAATTATTGTCGATTCAGGCAAGAAATCGAATTAATCTCATTCATTTATACCAAAATATGTTAACTACAAGTTGAGATAAACTTAATGGGACAATAAATGGCACCCTAAAATATTGTCGCAATGAATCTATACCCTAAACTGAGCTCAACACGATATACAATTGGCGCTTGAGGGACATATGGGTACGGGGGCTGGTCTGGTCTGGTCACTAACTGCTACTGTATTTATAAACCGTATTTATATGTTACTCATATTTTCATGTTACTGATACTATGACATAGTATTCTTTGATATGACTTTGGGACATCTCACTCGCACTTCTAGTTTGACATTATGTTATGTTAACTAGTTTTAATATACAGGGTTACAGGAAAAGTCGTGCTAGATCCGTTAAGGGAGTGGAGTACCCATCATTTCTGACTTATTTCACTATGAAACACCCTACCCTAAACTTAACCCTTTTCGAGATATTCGACTTTTAATTTTTTTTTGGAAATTTCTGATTTTTAGGCTACTAAGTTTATTTTTGTTTTTTGTGTGTGTCCTATTATCATTATTATTGCATTTATAAATGTGTAATAAGATGCTTTAAGACGTCAATCATTAAACTAGTACATAAGTTAATTGAATAGACCGTAGTAGACAAGTGAAAGTAAAGAAATAAAAAAATATTAGAAAGTTAATTTTTCTCTAAGGGATATCTAAATAAAATATTATTGCAATTGTTTGGCAGATGTTGTTTAAAATATCTACGTTTCATAAGCTATCTAACAAGGTATAACAATCTAGGGTTTGTATTACATTTCGTAGAGAAAGAGTATTTGGGACGCTCCAGGTAGTAGTTCTAACGGTCACGCACCTATTGTTCTTCAAGTCAAAGCGCACCGTGCGAGCGAGACGAGTTACGATTTATGTAGGTGCGAATGAAAGAAAAAATGTGTAGAGACCGGATAGGGTAGGGAATACAACAGGGGGTATTGTTTTGGCAGTTTTGGTTATGAGTCTGCTTTTGTGCTTCGTACATAGTAGATGTGACATCGTTTTGCTCTTTTCTGTTTCTCGATTTGGCTGTGCTTCTGGACTGTTTCTTCCTATTTCTGACTACTGCGCTTGTTTACCGGACTCTGATTTGTACCTGTGATACGGAACTGTTGAAGATGACGTCCTACACACCTGAGGAATATGCTGACATGTTTATTTGTTACGGATACTGCGATTGTGTGTCTGCGCAAGCTCGCAACGAATACGTAACTCGTTACCCCGGTCGGCGAGTGCCGGATGTGGCTGTTTTTGACAGAGTTTATCGAAGACTTCGAGAAACTGGCTCTGTCATGAGACGAAATACTGACATGGGAAGACCACGAATTGACGACGAAGAACGGGACAATGAGATAGTGCAACGCTTCCGAGCGGATCCGACTACTTCCACTAATATTGTTGCCCGTGATCTGGGACTTTCGCAATGGAGAGTGTGGTTTACCATGCATACTGCTGGCCTATACCCATACCACTACACGCCGGTACACGTTATTGAAGAAGGAGACCCCGCGAGGAGATTGGACTTTTGCAGATTTATGCTAAATGCTGATGTAGAAGACCCAGATTTTTTAAGAAATATCTTGTGGACGGATGAGTCCAAATTTGATAAAGATGGCATAACTAATTATCACAACACCCACTACTGGGCTCCAAAAGAACAAAGGAATCCTAATAAGAAAAGAGTAAAAGGGTCCCAACGAAGATTCAGCGTGAATGTGTGGATGGGCATTATCTCCAATCATTTGATTGGACCTTACTTTCTCCCGGATAATTAAAATGGGGAAAGCTACGAAAATTTCCTGAGAAGAGACTTGAGTAATTTGCTGGATGATCTGCCACTCAACCTGATCAGGGACATGTGGTTTCAACACGATGGCTGCCCCGCCCATTTCAGAAGAAGTGTGAGAGACTGGCTGGACACAAATAATCCTAACAAATGGATAGGACGAGGTGGGCCGTTTCCATGGCCAGCAAGAAGTCCGGACCTAACCTAACCCCCATGGATTTTCATGTGTGGGGGTATATGAAAAATCTTGTATACAGCGAGCCGAATCCAATTTCGTCCGTGGAAGACTTAAGAGAAAGGATTGTGGATGCAGCTAATAAAATGAGGACAACGTTGACTACTGGAGTAGTGAAGACTGGCCTCCGTAGAAGGATGCGACAATGTATCAGAAATAGAGGCGGCCATGTTGAGCATGAACTGTAGAATAAGTAAAATTGTACAAAGAGTGTTGTTGTTAGGAACTAACAACAACCAACATAATATTCAGCGGGATTACACTATATATTTTCATTGCGTTTCAGTTTAGAAAAAGTTGTGTTGAAAACCTTAAATAAATGACATTTCATGCTTATCTATTGTTTTATTTTACTTATTAGGGCTAAGTAAAAATTTTCTTCTCCACTGTCGCCTATGAAACTAAATTTTATTCAATGCATTTGATTAAAACCCTAGATTATTATACCTTGTTAGATAGCTGATGACACGTAGATATTTTGAAAAACATCTGCCGCAGAATTGCCATAATATTTTTTTTAGATATCCCTTAGAGAAAAATTAACTTTCTAATATTTTTTTTTATTTCTTTACTTTCACTTGTCTACTACAGTCTATTCAATTAACTTATGTACTAGTTTAATGATTGACGTCTTAAAGCATCTTATTACACATTTATAAATGCAATAATAATGATAATAGGACACACACAAAAAACAAAAATAAACTTAGTAGCCTAAAAATCAGAAATTTCCAATAAAAAAATTAAAAGTCGAATATCTCGAAAAGGGTTAAGTTTAGGGTAGGGTGTTTCATAGTGAAATAAGTCAGAAATGATGGGTACTCCACGCCCTTAACGGATCTAGCACGACTTTTCCTGTAACCCTGTATACCTCATTTTTCAGTGTTATATTTCACACCATCAAAAGATTTAAAAAAGATACATCCCTGCATAGTTTCTTGGTGCTATCTTCTCTAGCGGGCGTATTTCCTAAGCACTGGTAGAGTCAGTTTTCGCATATCTTTTCTGGGCCCGACTTCAATTTGAGTACGGGAAAGGAATGGATGGATATGCTTGCCTTTTTTTCAAAGTCATGATATTTTAAGTGCCATTTTTTAAAGTATTTTAATTGATTTGTATGATGTGTATAAAATATTATAAGAATTAATATGGGTTCGCGTCATCACAGCGCAAGTATTCAAATTGCAACATTGATCTTGCTCGTTGAGAAAAAGGTTCACTCCACTCTCAATAGATGGCATACACGTCACCCTTAAGACGGTAAAATAACGGAAGAAGAAATTTGACACTCGAGTTGGTGCCCACCGTAGCTCAATTGGTAGAGCGTCCCGCGCTGAGGGAATATTGGGTTGTGGGTTCGAGTCCCAGCCGGTGGTCGAATTTTTTCTTCCCGAAAAACCTTGTTTGTGTATAAGACGTTTAAGGTGCATTTTTTGTGCCTATTTAAAAAATATCTTTTACTGTAAGCTTTGAAGTGGTAGGCTCTAGCCGCGATTGTTATACCACCCACCAAATAAAACCATGTCGTCAAGCGACCTATATAGTCTTATCTCGCGATAATATTTGGTAAACCATCAGGACCTGGTCTGAGCAGTCGCTGAACTGCGTCTTCTTTTATATCTATGTGCTTTGTCCTCAGCCACAGCTTCGCTTACTAGTAACTAAACATAAATCTACAAGAGATAAAATAACGATGATTACCTAAACGATAGAACATCTTAGTAGTTCAGACATTGCCTTTCACTCCTTTGGTATTATTATTAAAAAGGATGAGCCAAAACGATTGGTACAAATAGCTACTATTAGGTAAGTGTGCAAATAGCTGCGTTAGCTGCCATGAAGGGGTAGCGTTGTTTTAGCCTTATTATGTTTGGTAATTCAGAATCAGATTGTACATTTCTTGGGCACTTTCTGATGTTTTGCCTAGCCGGTACGATTACGTAGTTACGCAGGTGGCAGTGTATGTGAGAAATAATCCTGACAAGTACAAAAAACACAGTGACACGCACTCCTACAACACGCGCAATGCGGACAAACTCGCAGGAATACCGCGCTCCCTCGCAAAGTCCTGTAAACTGACTCACGTAATGGGTCCAAGGGTCTACAATAGGCTTCCCGCTGATATCATCGCAGCTCCCAGCATGACGTGCTTCAAAACACGACTTAAACGCTGGCTTATCAAGCAAACGTTCTATAGTTTTGATGAATTTATGACATTGCCGTAATTTATATATGTATTTTATACTCCTGACATTTTTTAACTGATCATAATAATTATGATTGTTACAAATTAATTATATTTTTATTTATTTATTTTTTCTTCCCTTTGTGGGATTTGAATTTAATTATAATTGTGACATTACGAATATTATATTCTATTATTTTAATTAATTACTCAAATATCATTTACTTTACCAATAGCATCCTGATGACGGTAGCAGATAGACCTTTAGATTAGAGTGAGTGTGGCTCAGCGGGAACTCGTGCGCCTTTCGATCCGACGCACCTGAGTGCGAATCCCGACTCGGCCCTGCACCAATGACTTATAGTTAAGTGCAGAATTTGTACGCTCACTCTAAAACGGTGAAGGAAAAACATCGTGATGAAACCCGCTTACGCGCTTTGGAGTGGTAGGCTCTGGCCGTGGTTGTAATACCACCCACCGAACAAAGCCATGCCGTCAAGCGACCTAGACGTGTTTCGGAATAATGTTCAGTGAACCATCGGGGAGACGGGTCTGAGCAGCCGCTCAACTACCGTCTCTCTCTAGATCTATGTGCTCCATCTTAGGCCACATCATCGCCTCACATCAGGCGAAATAGTGGCCAAACAAAAAGCGAAAAAAAAAAAACCGCTCTGGAAGTGTCTGGTGCGGCGTGGTTTACCTATACAAACTATTAACATCTTATGATCTTTTATCTTCTGTCTACTGTGTATATATATTTTTATGGTCCGAAATAAAAAAAAACTATTTTTTTTCTTTTTTTACAGATGGAGATTTTATTCTGTCATGCAAGTTTATCTTCAATGGATAGGTATTATCCCAGAGCCAAGGAGTTTATTCCCGAGCGATGGCTGGTAAACAGAGATCATCCGTTGCATTATAAAAAGGCTCATCCTTTTGTGCACCAGCCCTTCGGTTTTGGAGTCCGAAGTTGCATAGGTTAGCTTACCTACTCATCAATTTTACCATCATCGTCATAATCAGACTGAAGAATTTGAGTAAACTAAAATTTAAATGACACAAAAAACCTATAAAAAGTAAAAAACGGCTGAACCGATTTTGATAAGATATGTCTAAGAACCGAATGCAATGGAATCAGGTGTGACGTTGCGGAAATTCATCTCAAAACTGAAACGTAATGAAAATATATAGTGTAATCCCGCTGAATATTATGTAGGTTGTTGTTAGTTCCTAACAACAACACTCTTTGTACGACACGTGTTTCGCCGTCTGCTCGAGGCATCATCAGGTGTCGACAAAGAGTGTTGTTGTTAGGAACTAACAACAACCTACATAATATTCAGCGGGATTACACTATATATTTTCATTGCGTTTCAGTTTTGTCTAAGAACCACCGCTAGAAAACCCGCTTTAAAATAAGAAAAACCGCATCCAAATCGGTTCATCCGTTTAAGAGCTTCGGTCCCACAGATGGACACTCATAGTGGCCAAACTTATAACACCCCACCGTTTTGCGACGAAAAATATATATTGTTTGCTTACATTTGACTTCAGGTCGTCGTTTTGCTGAACTGATGATTGAGACACTCATTGCCCGCCTGGTGGAAAGCTTCGAAATCGAATGGGTGGGTCCAGCGCCAACTTACATCTGCGGATTATTTCAATATATGAACGCACCATACAATTTTATAATTAGCGACGTGAAAAAGATTTAAAAATATAGGTTTTGTACGTTTGTATTTTGTTTGTACAAAAACCCAACAAAAGACCTTCCTTTCATTTTTATGTACTTTGTAGCGAGAATTGCCGGCGGGCTCTAAAACCATGTCGAGATTAATGTTAGCAATGTAGGTTGAATGAGTTGAATGAAAAAAACATAAGTAGGTATAGCATTGCTAGCATTTCGCTCATGCTTTGACCATGGATTTCCATTTTCGTAGGCTCTTTCCGAGAACATAGATCCGGAATCCAGAATAGTTAATTGAAACTAATCCCAAACATTTGTTTTCGTAAGCGTGATATAAATCCAAACACACGGCCACGTAACGTTATGCTAAGTTTTCGTACAAGTTTTAATTCGCAATTTATGTTAATTACATAACTTCCCTTGTATTTTACGACCTGTAATTAAAGCGTACACACAATTAGATTAAATTATACAATGTACGGCTGTCACTCCATTTCCTTTGCTTAGGAAATCCGACTCTTCACACCGTAAAAACCATTCCCCATTACATCTATTATGTAAATAATATTATTCATATTCATCATTATGAGGCCATTATTCATAATATAAATTCATAGGTATATCCAGTTTATTAACCTTTCATAAAAAATCCCAGACAGCAAAACTGCGCTACGTGGACTTAACCGCCCGATTAAAGTTTATTTATTACCTAAGTTAAATCCCCAATAACCTATGTTTAAATAGGTACTTCGCCGTACCTGCATGCGGGAGATAAGACAGTGCTAACGGGCGGTCAGCAAATCCTACAAAATATGTCCGTAGTCTAGACTAGCTAAGAGGCCATTAATACGAGTGTCTATGAGTAGATAAACGCCAGCTTACATTTGAGCTGAGTATAGATAAAATTGGATGAAAACCAATGACGATTTAGCCACCGTGATGCTACACACAATCAAATTGACAGCTTATATGTGCCAAATACAGTTAGTATATGCTTCATTTGAGTTTTCTTATATATACCTACACCACAAACATCTATGAAAAATTAGTGATGCCTGCAGTCGAAATAATAAATGCAGCCCAAACTGCACGTTTCTTTTTAGGGAACCATTTTGTCACTATATTTTGCTCAAACTATAGTGATTTATAAGTAAAAGATTTCGCTGGTAAATTGCTTGTATCTTATTCTCTTACTGGCCGAGAAAAAATCCTGTTATCCAATGTCCAGCGCTTTGTAATCATTGCGCGTTATTTATGTAGGTCCCACTAACAACCTCATAAATAAACGAAAAGATCTCGATTGGAAATGTCGGGGTCGACTTTCGTCTACGGATTTCCAGATCGATGAAATAATTACCATATTAAAAAGTTATTTATACTTCATTTTGCACGTTCATTTTGAGCCGTTTGGTGTGGAGACTTTGAGTCCGTGGGTAGTGGGAGCTCGTCGTATTTTCAAAAGTCTGTCAGAGCACCTGATCGATGCGACGCGTGACCAAAATGCTGGGATTTATATGGCTCAACGTATCAGTATTGCAATCCAACGGGGCAATACTACCAGTATCTTGGGTACACTGCCAACTGGTAGTGGGTTAATTGTATTTCTTCTATCTATAGGCCTTTTATGGTCTATAGGTTTTCCCATTTCTTCTCCTTGTAAGTAGTTAGTTAATTTTTAGTAAGTAAAATGTAGAGTTGTTTTCTGTAACAAAGGCATTTGGCCCTTTGAAAAAATAAGAATAGGTTAGGTTATGTTAGAGCAGTGACCTCATCACGCACATCACGCGACCCGAGCGAGCGAAGCGAGCGTGCCGCGGTAGCGGCCGGCGAAGCGAGCGTGCCGCGGCAGTGGCCGGGGAAGCGCCAAAAAGTAAATTGAATGTTTGTGTTGTCGAAGTAGTTTCTGTCGAATAATGTGCAGTCGAAACAACGACTTGTCAAACTATATTTTATCGAAGTAAGTGTCGTGTAGAAATAAAAAACTGTCGAAGTTCAGAGGGACACCCCAATATTATACGTGGAAGGCTGGTTTCTCGTAACGATCTAACAAGGCGTTTAAGTCCCTCCTTATCACACTTTTATCAAAACAAGTTGTAGTGTACAATTTGCTGTTTATGTGCCATGCTCGTTAAAAAGTTCCACTGCAGCGTGTCAGTAAAGTTGTCGTCTGAAACACGCTGTGAGCAATGCTTTGACATTTTTAGCGATTGTTATTGGATCAACGTCTAAGTGCTTTGTGCTGCAGTGCTCTTATATTGCTTGGCATTTGACAACATTTTTGTACGAGAAAGTAGGAGTACTATCAATAAATAATTTACTCGTGGTAGGTCTCTCGGATGCGGGAGGCCGTCTAACTAGAAGCTAAAGCTGTGTTGCCTACCCGGCACCACAGCTTTACCTATATAGTTATACTGCCGCCAAGCAGTAGTGCGCAAGCATTACTGCGTTCTGATTTGAAGGGCCTTGTAGCCAGCGACATTACTATGAAACTTAATATCTTATGTCTCGGGGTGATGATTGCGCTCATCAGTGCTACGAAATGCTTTTTTTGGCTATAAAAAGTTCTGGTTGCAATGTAGTTGTTATGGGCAGGCGTGGCGCTTACCATAAGGGAAACAACCTGCTTGATTCATCAATCAGTTCCATTAAAAAATATTGAATTTATTGTATGATATAAGGAGCCTAAAAGTAAGCAGGTAATTTATGAGCAAATTACAGCTAACTTTGGAGAGCAACACATTATCTGTGGCCACTTTTGCCACACCACTAAAAGAATACCTAATATATAAATTACTAGCGACCCGCCCCGGCTCCGCACGGTTACATATAAACCTTCCTCTTCAATCACTCTATCTATTAAAAAAACCGCATCAAAATCCGTTGCGTAGTTTTAAAGATTTAAGCATACATAGGGATATAGGGACAGAGAAAGTGACTTTATTTTATACTGAGAGTGATATACACCTACTAGTAACCCCGCAGTTTCACCCGCAACTTTCCGGGATAAAGAGTTTGATATTAAGATTTTCTTTTCTAGGACTTTAAATGCCCTCATACCAATTCCATTAAAATCCCTTCCGTGGTTTTTGCATTACTGAATAACAAACACCCATCCATCCATCCTCATAAGTAAGCTTTCGAATTCAGTATAGTAGGAGTCGTATAGCACCTAATTTAATGTTATGTTTATGTAACACATAAAGTATTAGATTTTCTAGGCAATGAATAACTTTTTTTGTTTTTACTCTTAATAGATCTATGTTTGACCACCATCTCGCCTGATGTGAAGCGATGATGTGGCCTAAGATGGTGCGCATAGATCTAGAGAGAGACGGCAGTTGAGCGACTGCTCAGACCCGTCTCCCCGATGGTTCACCGAACATCATCCCGACTAGGTCGCTTGACGGCATGGCTTTGTTCGGTGGGTGGTATTACAACCACTTCTAGAGCCCACCACTCCAAAAAAAAACTTGTTATAAATATTTGTGAGGATAGAGGAAGGGACTTACGGCTTTACGAGGTCACTGGTTTCTGAACTGCTCTTCTCCTCACAAGGTCTTCTTTGAGGATCGGTGTCACGATCGCGTGTTCACCCCGGGGTGAGAACTAGGGTGACTTCGTGTGAGATGCGAACGACCGTGCGCGACACTGGCTATTTCGGAAGTGCGGAGTACTTAGGATGCGGGGGTTGTGGGAGGAAATTTGAAAGTGTGCGTTTTGTGCGTTTGTGTGCGTGGAATGAGTTCGGATACAGTTATAATATACCATAGAGTAATATTCATTTTTGGCGAAGACAACTCCGCCGGCCTAGAGGTTTCCTCTAAGTTGAGTAAGCGTGATAAGAAATAAATTGTTGAATAGTTAAAAAAAAATATTTTATTTTATAAGAGTGAATGCGTACTTAAACTAGAATCCAGGAGACACCGGATATAGCAACTTAAAATATTGTTACTGGCTTGGAAGTGGCGCCAACCGAACTACGGGCCTTACATAAGTTCCTGTAGTCGTGCGCACTTTACAAGCTCTTATTACGGAGTCTCGACCGGGAAATAACTCTTCCACCACCCCAATCGGCCAGGAAAGTGGGTGTGCGTTTTGATCTTTGATGATGACCACAGACCCTAACTCGATGGGTTTGGAAGGCGTGTTCCATTTTTCGCGTTGTTGTAAAGAAGTTAAGTATTCTTGGCTCCAACGGCGCCAAAAGTTATGTGTTAACTTACTCACAAGTTGAAACCGAGTTAAGCGATTATCGGCTATAGTAGTTAAATCCTCAGAAGGTAAAAATTTGAGTGGCGTTACATTTAAGAAATGGTTTGGCGTTAAAGCGGTTATATCCGATGGATCTGATGAATTCGGATGTATACACAGAGGACGACTATTTAATAGACCTTCAATCTGCACGAGTACAGTTGAAAATTCCTCATAAGTTAGCGTATGTAGGCCAACCACCTTCGCTAAGTGAGTTTTAACACAGCGAACATTTATTTCGCTGAGTCCATTAAAATGTGGACCATAAGGGGGGCTGCGCTTGAACTGAATGCGATGAGATAAGAGTTCTTGATTAATATAGTTGTGAAAAGTAGTGGACTGTATAAGATTGTAAATTTCGTCTAGTTTTCTTCTCGCGCCAGCAAAGTTTGTACCTCCATCGCTATAGATCATTGATACAGGTCCGCGGCGACTCACAAAGCGTTTAAATGCAGCTAAAAATAGGTCTGAGCTTAAGTCGGATACTAATTCTAAGTGCACAGCCTTCGTGGTTAGACAAACAAATAAGCAAATATATGCCTTTTGACTCTTGACACCACGATGACGTATATGCGTTATGTGAAATGGACCAGCATAATCCACGGCTGTGTTAACAAAAGCTTTCGCTTCCGAGACCCTAAATGAAGGCAGATCACCCATTTGCGGCGTAGTGAACTTAGGGTTTAGTCGATAACAAATGTTACACGCGTGAACGCGCTGTCGGACTAAATTTCGAGCTGATAGTATCCAAAACTTTTGTCTAAGTAATGGAAGCAACAAAGAGGGCCCAGTGTGCAAATTCGATTTATGAAAGTGATCAACGATCAACTCTGTGACGCGTTCTTTGGCGGGAAGTAACATAGGGTGCTTCTGACCAAAGTTTAGTTGAGAGTGTTTCAGCCTCCCTCCTACCCTTAAGATTTGGTTCCTCTGGTCAATGAAGGGATTGAGCTTAAAAATGCGTTTACTACACGTTTTATTATTTTTGATCGCATCAAAATCAGCGGTGAAGTGTTTATGTTGAACATAGCGTATTACATAATTTTCGGCGAATTCTATATCTGCGACGGTAATTTCCGTATTTTTAGGTAATAGTTTTATAAATCGTAAAACATACACCGTTATTCGTAATAATTTTAACCAATCGGAGACGCGTTCTGCTATCTCGCCGATCGAATATGACTGAACTGGAGCTTCAGGTGGTAGCGTAATGTTTACTGTCAGAGCAACCGGTTTAGATTCTAGGAAATCATTTCCGTTCACTTGAAATAGTGTTATGGGCCACTCTGAGATGGGTGCGCGGAGCCACTGCGGTCCGTGAAACCAGAAGTCACAGTTTAGTAACGAGCTCGGTGGGCTAGGTCGCGTGATTTTGTCTGCGGCGTTTTCTTGGCTTCTTACATGATACCAATGATGAGCGGGCAATTTCGAGTTTATTTCCGATATGCGATTTGCGACGAACGTATGAAATTTGTAAGACGGCGAGTGAATCCATGTGAGAGTGACTGTGGAATCTGAGAATGCGTAAATGTTGTCAATTTTACAACGTTTCGACAATGTTTCGACTACCGAGTTAACAAGATTCGCTAAAAGTAGGGCAGCACAGAGTTCTAAGCGTGCGAGGGATATCTTTTTAAGCGTAGCTACCCTAGACTTTGCGGTAAGTAAATTCACAACTCCGTTAGTGTGCGCATCTGAGCCAACTCGTATATATACGCAGGCTCCATAACATGCCTCGCTGGCGTCGGCAAAAGCGATAACTGTTACGTGGGCGCTAGAATAAATACCTACATGTCGCGGAATTTTAATTCGCTCCAGACAAGGTAGTTCATCGCGAAACTTTATCCACTTGTCATGGATTGAACTCGGTACAGGATCGTCCCAATCAAGGTTAGACGTCCAGCACTCTTGAACGAGAAGTTTCATGTAGGTAGTCACAGGATTTAGGAAACCTAGAGGGTCATGTAAGCGAGCTGTAACCGACAGAATAGTGCGTTTTGAGCATGCCGGTATATCTGAGTTAATTTTAAATTGAAAGTTATCTTCAGTCGGTTTCCATTGCAAACCTACGATCTTTGTTTTTGCTGCCGAGGGTGAATCATCATCGAACTTAATGATATCCGGATTTTTATGCGATAACGGTATCTTACTCATGAGTTCACAGCTATTTGAGATCCATTTAGTTATATTAAATCCGCCGGCCTTGAACATCTCCACCATTTCGTGGTAAATCTGTTCAGCCTTTTCTAACCCGTCTACGGAAGTTATAAAATCGTCCATATACATATTGTTTTGAACTTCATAAGTTGCGAGAGGGTACGAGCTTTGGTTATCAGCGGCGAGTTGACGAACTGATCGTAACGATAAAAAAGGCGAGGAGGTTAAACCAAAGCTTAATCTATTAAACTCAAATATGCGTATGTTTGAATTCGGATCAAACCTGTACAAGATGCGTTGAAAGGAGCGGTGTTTTGGTATCAATTCAATTTGAAAGTACATCTTTTCGATGTCAGCGGTAAGCGCAGTTGAGAACATTCGCAAGTTAATTAACAGATCAAAAATATTACTTTGAAGATTCGGGCCTTTGTAAAGTAAATCATTTAAAGATTTTTTGCTTTCTGTGGGACAGCTAGCGTCTATTACCACGCGAGTTTTTGTACTAGATTTGTCAGGACGATACACAGGTCTGTGAGGTAGATAACAACATTCATGACTGGGTTTTAAATCCTTAACTTCTGTTAAATAATCTCGATCGATATATTCCTGTATAGTAGCGTTATAGTTATCGCGAAATTCCGATGAAGCATCAAGTTTCTTTTCTAAAATGAGTAAACGGCGTTTTGCAATAGCGTACGAGTTACCTAGTTCGGAAGGATCAAACTTGAATGGCAGTTGTACCACAAACCTGCCGGTATCATTCCGAGTGTAGGTAGAAGCGAAAAGATTTTCACAGGCCTCATCGTCTGGGCTCATATGAATCTTATTTGGGACACTTTCCAGTTCCCAGAAGCGTTCGGTTAATTGCGTAAGCGTTTTAGAATCTTCCGTTGTACAGAAGAAATTCTTATCAGTGACCTTTGACCGTGAAAGGTTACACAAAGTTAAGTCATTAGCATAGTTTGCTTTTCCCATTATAAGATATCCCAAAGTACTTTCTATCGCGACAACTGATGAACATGGCGAGGCAACTTTATGTCCGCCAATAATTTCGGGGAATATCTCACAACCGAGTAAACAATCAATGTCTCCGGGCTCATAATAGCAACTGTCAGCTAGCGGTAAACTTTCGAAGTGTTTTAATTGCAAGGTTTCTATGCGAACGTTAGGTAATTTATCTGTTATCGTGTTAATGACCCTTGCGTTGATAGTGTATTCGCAACTTTTATCAAATCGAGAATGAATCTTAAAAGAGGTAAAACCTAATGTCATACTTTTGGAATTTCCTATTCCCTGGACAGGCGAAGAAGAGGGGTGAATATTGAGATTTAAGCGATCACAACATTGTTTCGTGATAAAATTACTCATTGAGCCTGAATCGATCAAAACTCGAATATTAGAACGTGTACTATTATGTTTATTATACAAATTTACAATCGCGGTCGGAATCAAAACAGTTGAGTTGTTATTTATATCATTAGACGGCTCCGCTGTATGCAGCGATAAAGCGCTATTTGTATTGTTCGCATCGTTGCATTCCTTATCAGTGGAGGCAGCGCGCGGCGCGTGCGCGGCGCACTTCATACCGCTTGACGCGCTTACGCCAGCTGAGTGCGTGAGCGGTGTCGCCCGGCGAGTCGGGGGTTCGATTCTAGATCGTTCTTTAAAATTGTCTATGTGAAGCAACGTGTGGTGGTTCCGTTGGCATACAAAGCATTTATTCTGCGATTTGCAAACCGATATATCATGGAAACCTAAACAATTTTTACAAAAGCGATTTTTGTTAACAATATCAACACGGCGTGTGGGATCTAACTGTATAAAATGTTGACATTTAAATAGCGGGTGTATTGATGCTCCGTTGCATACAACACAGTGCGAGTTATAAGTTTTATTGTTGTTATTGTTAACGAGAAGAGTGCGAGTTGGTTTTATTTCTTTTTGTACACTATATGTTTTATTTAAAGAGGGTTTGCGTAATGATTGAATTTTACTTTGTTCATTTAAAAATTGTGATAAGTGTTTGAACGTGGGAATTTCTATGTGTCTATGAGTTTGTTCAAATAAATTGACTAACTCCTTATCAAGCTTGCTTAGGGCTACATGAGAAATAATAAAATCAGATAGATTTGATATATTCAAGCGTTGCAGGGCGCATTCGGCCGAGCAAAATTGTTCAATAAATGTATCTATACTCTGATTCTGTTTAAAGTTTAACATTTGATCGAGTAATTGGGATGCTTGTACCCTAAGGTCCTGAAATTTAAAGACAAGAGCATTCCAGATTAATTCGTAATTTTCTGCTGTAGCAGGGAATCCAGAGCATACCAACAACGCCTTGCCTTTAAGATTACCTATCAAATATTGAACCTTTTCAGCGTTACTCAACCGTGGATTTTCATGAATCACACTTTTGAAGTTCTCATAAAACAAAGGCCATTTACTAGGTGATCCGTCAAACTGTACGAGTGATAAGGGAGGAAGCTTGTGACGGTAAGCGTCAGAGTTAAAACTCTCAGACTTTTGCGCACTAAGTGTTTGTTCGGTGCTTTTAATATAACAATATAGTTCGTCAAAAGAACTCAGAGAAGCGTAGTTCGGCTTAACCGTCGGATCATCTTCCAAATAAGCTGTTATTAAAGAATCGAGTGTCTCATGGAATTCTGTTCGAGTTTTATCTAACGAGTGAATTCGTGCTAAAAATTGCGATTTAGATAAAGGGTCAGAGACCTTTAGGCTTAGGTTATAAAGTTCTTGCACTATTTCAAATAATCTTTCCTTTTTTGCTTCTAATAGCGATATTTTAATATTTGACGATGTACTTTCCTCCTTCTTTCCCTTCGTCATTTTAAATAAATAACGAACAGACAGCGATTAGATTACAATACAATCGTAAATGTAAAACAATAGGACGAGCGAAGCAAAGATTATTAGAATGTACGAGGAGGGCGTTAACGGTTACAAGAAAAATTTGCTAAGTTGTCTAAACCAAGTTTTAGAATAAAAATATTATTTTACGTATACAATATTACGTGTGTAAATACGTAAAAATGCGTTTAAATTGTAAAATATATAAGGATTAGCGTAAAATATGCAATTTAAGATCGCGGATGTGAGGGTAGATATATATGAGTAAAAATTATAATTTGCATAAAATAAGCGTTATATATGCGTGAATGCGGTAATAATGCGTGTGAATATGATAAATAAAGATGAGTAGATATATATTTGTGAGAAATATGCGTGATGAGATGAGTAAAAGTGAGATGTGTGCGAAAGGTATCGGGTCGGTGGACCACACTTGTGAGGATAGAGGAAGGGACTTACGGCTTTACGAGGTCACTGGTTTCTGAACTGCTCTTCTCCTCACAAGGTCTTCTTTGAGGATCGGTGTCACGATCGCGTGTTCACCCCGGGGTGAGAACTAGGGTGACTTCGTGTGAGATGCGAACGACCGTGCGCGACACTGGCTATTTCGGAAGTGCGGAGTACTTAGGATGCGGGGGTTGTGGGAGGAAATTTGAAAGTGTGCGTTTTGTGCGTTTGTGTGCGTGGAATGAGTTCGGATACAGTTATAATATACCATAGAGTAATATTCATTTTTGGCGAAGACAATATTAATTGCCACAAACTTATTAAAGTAGGCTTAGACAAACAAAATACTACAATTTCAGTTCATGGGATTTTATAAATTACTTGACGACTAAAGTTTTGAAGTTAATTACGAACTTCTGTGTGTTCAGTGTCTGTGGGAATTTCAAAGGATGGAAGTCGTTACATAGTTTGTCCGCTAAATTGACTGACGCTGACATCTTTTGTGTGAAACTACTGGACGGATTATAATGTGGTATTCAGGGTTTGGTAAGACTAGTTCCAACTTAGATTACAGGGTATGTTACATCAAAATCGGTTTGGTTACTACTAAGATACAGCTTGAGCTTGGCGTAGTACGCGCTCTCATACACTGGGGAGGTCTTGCTAATATGGTCTCTGGAAACATACGAATATGGGCTTTCTCTGTCGTTCATGCGGACAAAGTAGCGGGAAAAAACTAGTAGGTAAATATAAATATCTACTACCTTATGTATGGCAATCTCTATTTCTATACTTATGCTACTACCAAAGATTTATTTTTATGCAAGGATCTATTTAATTCTTTTGTTTTTAGGGAGTGAACATCCGACGGATTAAGTTTTTCTTGCTCTATTGATCCGTGCAAACCTGCTAACAAACATCTGTTAAAGAAATTCTTTGCCAACTCTGTGTTCAACAAGCTTCACAAAAAGTAGAGCGTGCTGATTGAACCTTGTTTGCATAATATTTCCACTTTCAATATTTTATTCTCAGTTTTTCTTATATTTTTATTAGATTAAAAGTGCGAGAGCATTTTTTCTTTCATGAAAAATATCAGAATTCTGCATCTCGTTATGTTTTATTATGTATCTCTCTAATCTCTCTAAAGATTTAAGGCACATTTCATTTGTCAATCCGGCACCCGACCAGCGCCGCCTCGCCTCGACCGGTTGGGAATTATTTTTAAGAAATTCCATACACTCACTTACCAACTCCGTAATGTCACCAGAACGCCTCGCTTATGAGTGTACCACTCGGTAACAACCCGCCGCCCGTACGCTTGCCGCACAGTAACTGCGGATTGACAACGTGCGGGTCCCGAGTAGACCGGTCGCCGCCCGTCGAAGGCACGCCGTCAACTCGCCGACCGCGCGATGACCACCTTAGAAAGACAGGACGCCGAGGGAGGCGTCGGATTGTTTAATGAGTTATGACCACGCATGACGTAGTGACTGTTATCTATTCTGTGGCATGACGTTAATATTCACAAACTTCTTACCGACAAATCATTTACTATTGTTTCACACTTGAACTCATCGAAACAAATAAATTGGCTTAAGTTCAAATTATATGTAACTAGCTATAAATTACTAAAAAAAGCTGTAAATCTAAAAATAAATAAACAAATAAATAAATTGAAGTCAAGCTCCAGGTGAATTATATAAATTTATTTTTAAAATATCTACTTTAAAGAGTTAAAAATGCCCCTCTACATAGAACAATTGTTTCGATAGTAAATTCGAATAATTCTGGGTTCGAATCCCGACTCGACCCTGCACCAATGACTTCTAGTTAAGTGCAGATTTTGCACGCTCGCTCTAAAACGGTGAAGGAAAACATCGCGATGAAACCCGCTTACGCGCTTTGGAGTGATAGCCTCTGGCCGTGGTTGTAATACCAACCACCGAACAAAGCCATGCCGTCAAGCGACCTAGTCGTGTTTCGGGATGATGTTCGGTGAACCATCGGGGAGACGGGTCTGAGCAGCCGCTCAACTGCCGTCTCTCTCTAGATCTATGTGCTCCATCTTAGGCCACATCATCGCTTCACATCAGGCGAGTGTGGCCAAAGTGACCAAACATAGATCTATTAAGGGGGTAAAAATTCTCTGGAGGGCTTCAACATTGAACTAGCAAATAAATTCGTTAGGTTCCAAACTCGCCAGCAAAGTTGCACAAATCCTATGGGACCTGCTGACGTCAATTGAGGTAAGCGCAACGCTTCCTGAATTTTATTGCAGCTATATAGGTACAATATGTATGGATCGAAAACGGAGTTCTCTGAGCATATAGGTGGTACTACCAAAGAAAACTAAATATTACGTACTACTGTATACGTTTCTATTATATTTTATGTTGCATCGCACGATGTATAAAACTATAATCCGAAATTCGATCCGCATTCGAGGAGAGCAAATGAGGCTTTATTATGATCTTTTCAGTCACAATTCTCTCAAATGACATCAATTCTATGTAAGAACCAGTTCTAAGGAATCGGTTATCGACACACGACGGCCGAGGCAATACTATAGCGGCGATTCCCTCATTCTTTCCACTAAAAATAATAATGTTTATATTTTAGACCGATTGTGGCTCAGTAGGAGCATGTGCGACTTTCGATATGACGCACCAGAGTTTGAATCCTGCTGGCCTCGCACCACTGACTTTCTTAAGTTATGTGCGAGTTTAATACTCGCTCTAAAAACGGTGAAGGAAAACATTGTGAGGAATCCGGCATGCCCAGAATTTAAGGACATGTGACATCCACCAACCTACACAGGGCCAGCGTGGTGGATTATGTCCCATACTTTCTCTATGAGAGAATACCCGTGTCCCAGCAGTGGGAACTAGGGCATGCTCCCGGTAATTATCGGTATCGAAAGTACCGGGAATTCCCGATACTTTTGAACATTATCAGTACCGATACTCTACGAAGCTAGTCCCGGTTCTTTCGATTCTTTCGATACTTTCGATACTTGATGTTATTGTATTTTTTTCTAGTATGATATTAATGTATGTCTTAAAATCACTCGCGAATCGTTTAGTTTCCCTGAAATTTTAAATTATAAGACTGTTTTAACGTATTATGAACTTACAATTACTTACAACGTCCTATTATAATCCAAGGAATTTAACACAAAAAAAATCGCAGATCACTACCGCCACTTCAAACAGATTCGGAATGCACCTGTGCTTTGTTTTAAAGTATGGCGTAGAATTTATGTGTTTGTTATTATTTCATAATTTAAAGCATGATTTCTAACTTTAATAGACAGACTGATTAGATGATTCTATAATTATGCGACGGAATTACATGAACTGTAATTCCGTCGCACACTCTCCGAAATATATCCGGTAAAAGACCAATAAACTGGTAACTTTGCGCCGTTGTTCGAGACTCTGAAGCTTAGTCTTAACCAGCGCACCGTCACCAATGAGATTGTTGACTCGTCTTTCAATTGTTTCCAAGGCTTCGAGCTGGTATTTGGCGTAGCCGTCCCACAGGTGAGAACATTACTCCTTACACGACTGGATTTGAGCTTGGTACAGAGTTAGAAGCTATCCCGGTGTGAAATACCGTCTCACCTTGGCCAATATACCCACCTTTTTTGCTGCTACTTTAGCCTGGGAATAGTCCCAGGCTAAAGTAGCAGCAAAAAAGGTGGGTATATTGGCGTACTGGGTACTTTGGCAGCTTCATATAGATGAAGCTGCCAAAGTTTAAGTTAAATGTCAGGGTCACACCTAATAGCTCAAGGTGGTCTGTTATCGGTACAGATACATTTCGAAAAGTGGGAGTCAGATAGAATTGACTCTTCTTTGCGGAGAAAAGACACACCTGGGTTTTTGCTGCATTGAACTTGACAAGGTTGGCATCACCTCAATCGGATACGGCCTTCAATGCCAAGTTACCAAACATACCGGGTTTTAGCAGATCGTTAATATGGAACAGGAAAAGAGTCGCAGAAAGAACCGACCCCTGAGGAACCCCGGCATTAATTGCCAATTGATCAGACGAGCAGCCTTCAACGACTACTCGAATTGATCGGTGCGAGTAGGTAGGCCATATGCTCGAAGCTTGCTAATAAGGCTGTCATGCTATACCCTATCGAAGGCCTTTGAGACATCTAGAGAAACCGCAAGTGCTTCTCCTTGCTTCTCAATGGCCTCGCTCCAAATGTGAGAGTGGCATTCTCAAGAAGGTTCCCAATTGACGGGTTTTGGCGAAAACCATATAGTCGGTCACTGAGAAGCTCATTCGATTCGAGGTGTGCCAGAAGCCTGTTGTTCAGTTCACGTCCAGTAGTTGCAGAATATGGACGTGACTGAGATTGGCCTGTAATTCGAAGGATCGACACGACTGCCTTTTTTGGGCACAGTTAGCTAGCTTCCAGAACTTTGGCACTTGACCAGTCTCAAAAATGACGGAAGAGACGAAAGAGGCGTGTCATTACTGGACACAATTCAGGGAATTGAACCAACTGGTTGATTTTTTCATGATTATTAGAGTAAACTTAACTTAATTTAATCTCTGATAAATGAAACATATTGTTGTGAGTGATATTTTTATACTTATTTAGTAAAATTGAAGCCGAAAATTACAAAGTTCTTTGTTTTACAGTTTCTGCGTCGTTGCAAGGTCCTTTTACTTTTTCAGTATCGAAAGTATCGAAAGTACCGGGAATTCCCGGTTCTGTGTCAGTATCGGCCAAAAAATTCCCGGTACTGAGAATGGTACCGATACTGCATGCCCTAGTGGGAACGTGATGGGCTGATCACGCTGATGATGATATTTTAACCACAATTTAAGTTATAAATTCATTTTGCGGAACGCGGAAATAACAGCTTAATCCTCGTTCGTTATGAAACAAACTTCTTAAAAGAATAAATGAGCCAATACGAATTTGCGAGTGAGAGAAAATACGCCATAACAATTTTTTTGGAAGTGTTCTTGATAATCCGCGTGCGACTTGCTCATTCGTTCATTTTGACAAGTTTTAACCTAATTTCTTCGCGAAAACAAGAAATAAATCAAAATGTTTGACCTTTCAGCATGGTTAGTATTTTTTGAAAAGCCATTGAACGAAAAGACTAGAGAAAATCTTGTGTTGGTAATAAACGGTAGAATCAATACCGTCTATTACCAACCAAAAGTTTCCAAAGTTAAACCAAACCCACTACGAGACACAAAACAAAAGAGTAGATATAAAACAGTACAAAACAGTAGATATTTGAAGTCTACTAATGATATTAATGCCATACTAATGGGGTTATTGAGGTGTCTTTGACCTACTTATCAAATCATTTAATTATATTGTACAGAGAAATGAAAAATAGGATAGAATGGCGGAGAGGGCGCCGGGCGTGGCAGACGCGCCGCGACCATATGATTGAACAATCGCATTTATGTCAACGGTGTAGCCGTATAACGTAACAGAATATATACGCACTTCAGTGTCATAACCATTTCATAACTGAATAAGGAATCATTATTAATAATAATTTACGGGTGGCTCACGTTTAAATTGGAGTAATCCAACTATAGTTTCAACCACATCCGGTGGTCTTTTTCAAGGTGAGTACCGTACGCTCGCGAACGCGTCACGCCTCGCACTGCGGGCTGCTGCACGCTCCGCTCGCTGCGTGAGCGTCGACGCTGAGTGGTGCGGGGGGTGGGGTATTGTTGGGTCCGTCGGCACGACGGGCTTCGAGTCGTCGTCGTCACTGGACTCTCCTTCAGTGCCATTTGGGACCACCCGGCAGACCGAACTCACTGTGTCACCACTAGTACCACTGATAACACTAGTATACGCTCCACGAAGACATGACCTCGAAGTACCCGGCAGGGTCCATCCTCCACCCCTGTTGAAGTTGGGGCGTCTACTTATTTCGATAGCCTCTCAAATTTTGCGAGGCACGAAGAACTTTTCACGTTTTGTTTGAGTGGACGTGACGACCGATTGGCAAAGCATGATGTAAATGTGTGCGTGAGGCTTGTGTTTGTATTTGGCAACGAGGCGTCCTTTTTTTATTCGTTCAAGGGCACATATATAAATATAGGTATACTTTATATAAGCACAAACGATTCCCTGGGTTAGTATTCATGGGCTTTTTATAGTTACGCAATTTTACTTGAGATCTCTCGGTCCATGTGAAGAATCGCATCATTAGGACGGTCGAAGGGAAGACCCAGCAGTCTGTCAATGTCTCGGTGCATTCAAGTGAATGATACCCAGCTATCAATGGCCATTAGAAGGGTCTAACACAAAAAGATTGGCACACAAGCACATTCTCCAACATCGGATTCGCAAATCATCACAACACTGTCGCAGCTAAACTGTATAATCTTTTTTACTAAACCGCTAGTCGTTTTACAAAACAGTCCTGTTATGTTAATTAGGTAAACAACTTTCAGCCGCCGTGACTGAACCTTAATACGCAGGATTATATAAACATTTTGCGTTATTTAATTCAGCTGGTCAACGTTTAGCCATTTTGTAAAACTGCGTGGAGTGACACGTTGAATTGTAATGTTTAGGTTCTTGTCATATTACCAGAGGGTATGAAGTAGAAGTCTATTTTAGAATGACTATTTTATTAGTGGAAGTAGGCTCCACAAGTAGTCTCGCTCGTTGCCCCTTCATTTCTTTTCACCACGGGCACATGTCGTTTTTTGTCATATTTGTCTTACTATTAATTATTTTTGTAATTTACATATCGTCGGCCAGCCAACAACACCGCACAAGTAATATTTCGCTACTTTACAGGAAACAACTGCATTCAATGGCATTTAATTTTGAACGTCGAAGGTGCCAATTTTCAACTTGAGCGGTGTTTGCTTGCCCACGATATACATTATTATATCTATGGTGAGACAAACTAAATAATGCTTAAACCTTACAATATATTATCGGAAACGTGGCTTCTCCAAATTGCATTCAAGAAATGGCAATAGCATGCTATCTCTAGTTAATTACAGTCTGTTGCAAGCGTCATGCTTAACTTTGGTTATAATCTTTCTTCTTATACGAGTATATAAAATTCTCGTGTCACAATTTTAGTTACCTTACTCCTCCGAAACGGCTTTACTGATTTTTACCAAATTTTATATTAATTAAATTTTATATTCAGTAGGTCTGAGAATCGGCTACTATCTATTTTTCATACCCCTAAGTGATAAGGGTTGTTCACCCTTAACATTTTTTTAAATTTATATGGCAAAACAACGTTCGCCGGGTCAGCTAATATTAATTATATAATTATGTATACATAGATAGATAGATAATCACTTTATTGTTAAAAAACTTAAAAATAAGTACATGAAAAACAAGTACATTTCACAGTAATCAGCATAACAATAGGCGGTCTTATTGGTCAAAGCGATCTCTTCCAGACAACCTTTGAACTGAAAGAACTAACATAATTATATAATTAATATTGTATGGTGATTAATTGCTATTATCCACACCATAAAATAATACTTAGTCTATAACACTCAGGGATAGAGTAGCTATTTTAAAACGGTGAAGGAAAACATCGTGATGAAACCCGCTTACGCGCTTTGGAGTGGTAGGCTCTGGTCGTGGTTATAATACCACCCACCGAACAAAGCCATGCCGTCAAGCGACCTAGTCGGGATGATGTTCGGTGAACCATCGGGGAGACGGGTCTGAGCAGCCGCTCAACTGCCGCCTCTCTCTAGATCTATGTGCTCCATCTTAGGCCACATCATTGCTTCACATCAGGCGAGATAGTAGCCAAACATAGATCTATTAAGTGTAAAAAAATAAAAAAAAATAGCTTGTAATGAAATAATTTTCGACATGGCTTAATAATTGTTGTCCTCAGACAGCAACCGAGACCGGTAACGCTGGTATAAATACCACGGAAACAAACACCCATCCAAGTGATGACCACAGTACTGTTACGAGCGCGACGAGATAATTATGGAAACGAAGGTTTCGCAAGGTCGTGCCCCTCATGGCATGCCACGCCGCACTTGTATATAACAAGCATCAGTTAACGAAAATAGCATATAGAATAGGTAATAGCTACATACATACCTAGTCTATTTAGAGCATTTGGTCACTGATTCAAATGCAAGGAACTAGATACCTCTAGTTCGTTCGTAGTAGGGTTCTATTCATTTCAGCCTAGGAATTGAATCCAGTAGCCATTTCCAATTGGTTGCCGTATTATCTAAATTGATTCCAATATGCAGACTCCGAGATAATTCCTATATAAATTGAACTCTATTTCGTTAATAATAAAAGTTATTATCTACGTGTTTATTGAGCCAAGGCCGAAGTCACAGAAATTATTTTTAGTATTACGAGTCCCACTGTGTCATGTAAACTCATCTGTGATGCTGACTTCGTGATAGATAAAGTAAATTGATTGACCGAAAAAGTGAAGTTTATTTTAGAATTCTATCTAGTGTGAAGTGTTTATTTATTGTGAATCAATTTCACGGTATAACAGTTAAAACAGCTGTTTAAACTTAATATGAAGTTTTTTATGTAAAATTTACGTGACATTCCATGCATTAGCTCTCGGAGCGAATCCTGTGTGCATTTTCATAGCACATATGTTTTTATAATAGAAAAGACGAGCATTTGACCGCAGTCTTGCCTGATAAAAACTGACGATGCGGTCGACGATGCTTGCTTAGTAGATACCGATTCACTCGACACTTGAAGATACCCCGATAATTATAATTGTTATCTTGTTTGTCAGCTCGATAACTAAAGGAGTTTAGAGATTTCTTGATTGCCATTGTTATTGAGAACAGTATTGCTGATGCTTTTACCAATTATTGTGCGTTGTAAGCTTATATGTTATATCTGAAGAAATGACGCCAGTTTCGAAATTACGCCCACTGTTTGGTCTATCTACGGTCAATAAGAATTTGATAAGGTAAGACTAAGCTATAAATTCTACTAATATCCAACCATTCTACTAATATTAGGAATGCTAAAGTTTGTGATGATGGATGGATGGATGGTTATTTATATAAGTGTTAAATGTTATTTTTATAGATCAGTAACTGCAACCGCAGCACCAGAAAGTGTTGAAGAAGACGCCCCACTGAATTCATGGAAGGAGATCCCTGGACCGAGCTCTCTACCCTTTCTTGGATCCTTACATCACTTCCTTCTAGGAGGTAAAAACATTTTAAAACAAAACACAAAATCGATATCCAGGCTATAATACCTATAATAAGTTTTTTTAAATATTTTTTTAAGACAAGCTCTTAACAAATTCATAATCGGAACCGCAAGTAGATTAAAATGAGCCCAAAGACTAGTAGTATACGATTATCCGTCAAGGAGTTCCATTGCCCACTTTCCATCTCCATCATCAGATCAGCTGACTGTCACCATAGCATTGCATTGCCATCGAACTTTGACAAGTATGCAAAATTTCACCTCCATTGGATAAGAGGAAGTGGTTTTAATTCAACTTGCAAGATTCCACGCGGACAAACATACGCGTACATACATTGCAAGTTAAGTAAAAGCTTGAAAAAATATCATCATTATCAGCCTGTATTCGTCCACTGCTGGACATAGGCCTCTCCCAATGAATGCCACTGAGCCCGGTCTTCGGCTCTTCTCATCCAGTTTCTTCCGGCCGCCTTTCGCAGGTCGTCACTTTACCTGGCCGGTGGGCTTCCTACACTACGCTTGCCGATTCGCGGTCTCCACTCAAGGACACGTCTACTCCAACGGTTGTCCGTTGTAAAAATATATGAAGACAAATTAGAAGGATAAATAATAACCATTATCAACCTTATCTATAAAAATGTGCTTACTCTTCTTCCCAACGCTGGTTAAACGAATTACTACAAGTAGAGAACTCTATATGTAAGTCGAAGATTGCTATAGTTGTGGCCAAATATTTGTCCAGCAGTGTACTTGTACAGATTGCTGATGATAATGAATTCATCAAACATTCATTCGTTTGTTTATTTTCTCTATTGTAGCACAAAAGACAAAACACTGCAGTGCCATAAAGTACTTAGGCATATTTACAACATAATTTTATTTTTGTGCAGTGACTAATTGAACTCCATTATTCTTAAGGTTTATTCCACAGACTCAACGGTCTGGAAATGACCACTCAGCTATACGACAAGTATGGACCCATTGTTCGACTGGATGGCACAATCGGAAGAGATCCTCTTATATTTCTATTTGATGCTGAAAGCTGTTCTCGGGTACGAATTATAGTATTTTATATTACTAGATAATTACTAGCTGTTGCCCGTGACTTCGTACGCGTAGTGAACTAATCTAACCTGTTCGCGACAATCTTCCATCCCACCCTAATCCCGCTCCTGCTCCCGCTCCGCTCCTATCCCGATCCCGTCCCCTTCCCATTCCCTTTCCCACTCCTGTTTTCGTCTTGCTCCTATCCAGATCACGTCCTTTTTCTTTACCATTAACGTCCCGCTTCTATCCCCATTATATCCCGTTGCCATCATCCTCCTATATATAAAATTTATGTGAGACCACCTTGGAAGTATGACCTGTAAAACAAAATAAAAGAATTTCCAAATCGGTTCATAAATGACGAAGTTCTGAGGTAACAAATATGGCTTAAGAAGGCACGTCAACCCATCCTTTAGTTCTCACGGTAAAAAAAAACAATTTAAGCTGAGCCTTCTGCACTAAGGGTCTGGTATGTTTTGGGGTTCAACTTATGGTGGACATTTATATTTTTTCCTAACTTACGTCATAACTTCAATATTCCTGGGCAGATTTTGATGAAACATAGCCTATTTCAACCATATTCCTAGGGCTATCAGAGATTACATTTTTTTAAAACAAACTGCGAAAGTGGTTAATAAGAAAACTGCTTTTACGACATGAAAGAGTTTTGGGAATTTAAAACAGTAGATAAATTATTATTTTTTGTTAAATTGTGAATTATTGTTGTTGGATTAACTTATTTTAAATATTGCAATTGTATGACATGTTTATATAATATAATATTATTTAATTTAAAACAAATGACATGACACTTTTAATACAATTTATTTTGACATTATTGCGAATAGACATTATGAATAATTTAATTTCAATATTGAGTAATAAATTGAAATGTTTCAAGTCATTAATATCATGATGATTGATGATTTAAATCCTAAGACCCCACGTCGGGGCAGAGGGCAGACACAATATTTCGCCATTCTTCTCTATCTTGAGCCGTGCGCTTCACTTCACTCCAGGTCAGTCCAATGGTCTTTGCTTCTGCGATGACCGAACGTCGCCAGGTCTGTTTAGGACGGCCACGCTTGCGCCGGCCCTGCGGATTCCAATCCAGAGCTTGTCTGGGGATGTGATCCATGTTCCTACGCAAGGTGTGGCCGATCCAGCTCCATTTGCGCCGTCGGATTTGCAAATCGACAGGATCTTCATGGCACTGTCTCCAGAGGTCTATATTGGCGATAGTGTTTGGCCAGAAGATCTTTAGGATTTGTCGCAGACACCGGTTGATAAAGACCTGTAGCTGCTGTGTTATTAGCTTTGTGGTTTTCCAGGTCTCACATCCGTATAGCAGCACACTCTTTACGTTGGTGTTAAAGATTCTAAGTTTCACTCTGCGAGAGAGGTGTTTTGACTGCCATACTGGACGGAGACAAGCAAAGGCACCTCTTGCTTTGGAGTTTTATTATAAAGTATATAGAAGATAATATAATTGGTTGCGTAGGCCTGCATCGTATATAAACACTTACCTACCTACTTACATGAGACAAAATAAATGTTTATCGCTTAGCGTTTTGAACAATGACAGCAAAAATTTTTTTGTCTACATCTGAAATATTTTAGATCCTCCGAGGCGAAAATTGGCTTCCCATTCGTCAAGGGTTCCAAAGCCTCCAATACTACAGAGAACACATTAAAAAAGGTGTAAAGGAAGGGATACCAACAGGACTGATCACAGAGTAAGTAAAATAAATGTTTCTAAATTATACAGGATCACGGGTACAAGTTGTTCTTCCGTTCAATTTCTTCTCATTGATTTACCTGAATTCAGCTTTCTGATTCTCTTTCGACGTTTATTTTCAGCCAATAGTGCACATTGCCGAGCGTTTATAACCGACGTAACTTGCTTGTCTCTACATTATCTTAGAAATATTTTGACCTAAGTTCGCAACACGTATAGATATATAAAAAAACGAAATACCTATCCATCATGAAAACTAAAATTCTTCAAATTTTCAGCCAAGGTGACAAATGGCAAGAGTTGCGTTCAACGGTCAATCCAGTGCTGCTGCAGCCGAAAACTATCAAACTTTACACGGCAGCTATTGAGGAGGTCGCCATGGATATGATCTCAAGGTTATATTCATCATAATATATTTATTACAGTTCAACTTTGTTATAACTTGATATCTTTAGCAGGCTGTGGAAGTAGAACAAACTAGTCGTGTGTTACCTTTTTTTTACGAGTGAGTGACGAGACGAGCTGGTCGTTTGCCTGATGGTGAGCAATACGCCAGCCCATAACAATAACAGCACCACCCAGAACTTTGTTTTTCAAAATCTGGCGCGGCACTGTACCCTGTCACCCTGAGACAATTAGCTGTTGAGTCTCATCATCATTAGCCCGTAGTCGTCCACTGCTGGACATAGGCCTCTCCTAATGAACGCCACTGAGCCCGGTCTTCGGCTCTTCTCATCCAGTTTCTTCCGGCCACCTTTCGCAGGTCGTCACTCCATCTGGCCGGTGGACGTCCTACACTACGCTTGCCGATTCGCGGTCTCCACTCAAGGACACGTCTACTCTAGCTGTTGTCCGTCCTCCGTCCGTGATTGAGTCTCATAATGCCCAGTAATTTTGCTGGTTACAATGCCCTTCCAACCGGAACACAGTAATACCTGTTGGCCTGTGCAGCTTATTTAGACAAAGCACTTTTGCGATCTATGCAAAGTTTACTAGGCTACTGTTGAGATAATATTGAATTGTTTATATTTCAGATTGAAGTCCCAAAGAGATGAAAAGAATATGATTAAAGGCAAATTCGATAAAGAAATGAACTTATGGTCCGTTGAGTCCATTGGGGTTGTAGCTTTAGGATGCAGACTTGGTTGCCTCGACCCCAACCTTGCAGATGACTCTCCAGCCAAGCAGCTTATCAAATGCGTCCAAGAAATTATGGTAGTAGCTGAGAAACTGGACTTCAGACCAAGTTTGTGGAAGCTGATCTCTACGCCGACTTTCAAGAAAGCTATAGCACTTTATGAACAACAAGAGAGGTGAGATTAGCTGTTTATTTTCGTAAATATAAATACCTTATTCTCTTAGACAATGGACTCTCCCTATGAGAGAAGGCCTGTGTTCCAGCGGTGGGAACGTGGGCTGATGATGATGATGATTCTCTTGGACAGTGTTTGTAAGATCTGTGAAATATTATTGAAAAGGGTTTTGAAGAGATTTACTTCCAGATATAAATAGCATCAAAAATAAACAAAAGTTAGTAATAGTTAAGATTTATATTTTATTCAATCATACTTTTCAGACTCTCCAAATATTTCATCAATAAGGCCATACGAGAATTCACAACAAAAAACAAATCAAACGATGAAAAAGGTATCCTGGAAAAACTACTAGAGATAAACGAAGACTATGCTCACATAATGGCTTCTGATATGTTGTTTGCTGGAGTAGACACAGTAAGTGTGAACAATTTATACTTCAAAGCCAGTTTAGACGATGTAAGTTTCTTGCAGGTTGCAGAGATTATTATCCAAATAATAAAATTTACTTCACCGTCTAAACGACGTTTACTTGACAGTTGCATACCATTATACTCGTACATTGATTTTTATTACAAAACATAACATTCCTATAAACATGTGCTCGGCCAATCCCAATAGGAAAATAGATTTGATGTTCTACTCATATTATCCGTATGGCCTTTAATAGATTGAAAACATTATTTTAATTTATTTTTATTCACAACATTATTTTATTTTTAGGCAGCGCACACAATAATAGCAACTTTATATTTGCTTGCTGTGAATCCGGAAAAGCAGAATAAATTGAGGGCAGAGTTGCAATCCAACGACGAGAATAAGCCTTATTTGAGGGCCTGTATGAAAGAATCTTTGAGAATGATGCCCATTGCCTCCGGAAATATGAGGGTGACGACTAAAGAATATAGTTTGTTAGGATATAAGATACCACCTAACGTAAGTAGTAAATAATACTTTAATTTTATATTTTTGTTAAGCAAGTTCGCCTGTTTAGCAAAAGTCATAGATTTTAGAGCAAAATACGTGTAGAACCCCGTATATGATCGGCGTAGTGATTATTACCCTCGCCGGCTTTTGCTCCCGGCTTAGAATCCCATTCAGAGGAATGTATAATGCTTTGTTAGAAATAATACAAATTTTATAGTTGAGAAGCCAAAGTACCTACTTAGTTCATGATACCTGTAATAAAATATTCTGACGATATTTCAGATGCCTGTCATCTTCACCCACCATGACATGTCTCTCATGGAGGAGAACTTCCCCAGATCCAAAGAGTTTCTTCCAGAGCGGTGGCTGGTGGCCAAGGAGGATCCGCTACACTACAGACATGCCCATCCGTTTGCGCACAGCCCGTTTGGGTACGGAGTCAGGAGTTGTATAGGTAAATAAATCGAATACTCTCTTACTCCAACTTAAATAATTTCAGTAGTGGCCTGCCCTAATAAACATAACGTCTAAAAGGAGATTTTTAATCGAATCAAGCTCATTTTGAATTTTAAGACCTTATCCAGATAGCTGCGAATAATCGCTCTACTACAGTTTAAAGATACCGTTTTTTACAGGTCGTCGTATAGCCGAGTTGGAGATAAAAACCTTCACAGCAAAGCTAGTGGAAAACTTTGAGATCAAATGGTTTGGACCTCCTCCAAAGATCACCCAAACTTCGATCAACTACGTCAAAGGACCATTCAACTTCGTCTTTAAAGATGCTCCAAAATGATCCATTTGTTAATTAAGAATAATTGTTTATATTACGATATGTCACGAGGGTAACTAACCCTTTTTATTCCACTTATTATCTACACTCTACGGTCATCTATGATATCAGGAAAGAAAACTATATATATATTTATTATACAAATAAAATCGCGTAAATTATAATACATTTTAAATTAACTATACCTTAGTATTCTGTGCTATACCTTGCGTGATCGGCGTTCTTGTTCTCATTTGAATTTATTGATGTTTATAAATCAAAGAGATTACGTTTAAAGATTAAATATATTTTATATATTTTATTTTTATACATACACTTTTAACTACTTAATCATTATAACACGTGGGTACAAATAAGATTTTCCAATTAACAATAGTGTTTTTAATGATAAAACTTATAACTAACAGTTCACAAAATCAATAGCTAACTAGGATATAATGTAGAGTAAATAAATAATTTAAAAACCACATTTTTATACGCTTTAAAAATAATAAATGAATTTGGAATGCATTGTCATCGAGTTTTGAGCTAACCTGAAAGTTTCAGCTGGGTAGCTAATCAGGAAGTGCTCGAATTTGAGCTGCGAGATTCCACCCGGAACGACAGACATACAAACAAGAAAGTGACTTAATAAAAACGTGGTAAAATAATAAACAGAGTAGGTATGGTCTCTAATAAACAATCTATTTGATTTATAAAGGTCATACCCGGGTCACAGCATATTGGGTAGTCTGTATACTATGCCTGGGTGTTAGTCATTGTTATAATTTGACGTTCATAAGTGTGTCTGTGATGCCAAAATGATAAAAGATATTTTGATTTTGTTGCATTGTAAAATTGTAATACAGCGTAAAAACGTCTTGATGATTGGTAGAGTTGCAGATTGTGACCGCCTTCCTACCGTCTCCTGCTAGTACCTACTAGAGAGTTATTTACGAACAGTCATGCCCCTGACGCTAAGCAACAAGCATGTTGCAATCGTTATGGGCAGGCGTGGCGCTTATTCAAACAAACGGAATCGAAATTCCAGACAACGAACACTAAACGTTTAATGAATAAGTTAAACTCTATGCCTTTGTCAATAAAGGTTATCGAACGGTGTGTTATCTACCTTCCGATGACGATGCCAAAGGCAAGGCCATTTATATTAGTTTGAAACATGCTTGTTTTGCGTGGTCAGTGCGTAGCGTAGACTCATCTGTGTTATTTCTGTGTCAGTTTTAACTCCAAAAAACTATGTGAAGTTCAATATTGTTTAGTGGTGTGTGTTATTGTAGCTGAAATATTGTGATAATGTTTTAAACAGATCCGGTTGTAATCACACGAAGTAATACCAACCTTCGTTTTTATTTAAGTGCATAAGTGTTGTGTTAGGATCAATTCTGTATGGCGCAAAAAGAAACGGTTGACTATTTCGTGTTCACAACCGATATAAACCAACAACGCGTTATAACGATATGCTTTTATAAAAGCGCAGAATATTTTTTATGCTATAATATAGCATTACAACAGTGTTCGTTATAACTCGCCGTCAGCGGTCCGTGCTCGGCATTTTGACGAAATACTGTGTAATATAATATTTTTTGTGCTGTATATTATAGCATTACAACTATGTTTGTTATAACTCGCAGTCCGCTGTGTTCGGTTTAAACAAAACGCTGTGTAATATAATATCTTAAGTAGCTTCATTTAATAGATAACAATTCAAAACAAAACAAATAAACGCATTGAACCTAAACCTAAAAACAAATTCCGCGCGACCTTATCGCAACAGCAGAACGCGACTATTGATGTTATATGCGTTTTTAGATTTGCTAATTATAATAGCAGACAGCAGGTCGAAAACGCGTAAAAATAATATCAGTATCATTACATTGGATTTTCGACCTTATTGCGATAAGTGTTACTGTGACACAACGACATCTTTTGACTATCCGAGGAATCAACCTGACACACACTCATAACAATTTGAATAATCCTTCTGCCATTTATAATAGATGGCGCTACATGATTGTAGTCGCAATCGAGCTAGAGCAAGAATAAATAATAGCGCAAGTAGCAGGCCGCAGTAAAGATATATAGCAGGCTGTTTGCGCTATATTTTTTCAATGGCTTTTTTATGGCTATTATTTAATGGCTTTATTTCCTACGTAGGTAATATAAAGAGTGCCTCTACTTTTGCATGGTGGTGAATAAAATCGGCGCAAAATGTCGGACTCTCTATACAATTATTCCGTTAGCCGTTCTAAGGCCCACAGACAAAATATGTACTGACTATTACCTTTCAAAGTTTGTTACTGTAAAACTGTAAGCTTTGGAGAACAACTGAATCTGATCATACAGGTTATATTCCTAGTTTCGGATTCAGCGGTCTCATAATTTTAGTTGCATCCCAACAGCCTTTTATACCTACATACTATATATATATATATATATATATATATATATATATATACAATTACTGTTTATTAAGCTTAAATAACTTTAATTTATAAGTGGCAATGTGTATAAGGCTATGAAATAAACATTTTATTTATTTAAAAAGAAAATAGTTTACTTAGATTATAGTAGGTACCTATAGGTACATTTATAATCTCACTCATAGGTGTAATAAATAACTATGTGGTATATATATATATATATATATAATTGTTTTATTTTGATATATATTATAATAATATAATAAAATCATTATTATTATTATTAACTTTTATATTATATGTTTATGTAGGTACATGATCATAAATAATGCTATTTTATATTTATTGGTTAGTACTTTATACACAACACCACCATTCCTTACAGTTTTTTATAAATCGTCTTCATTCAAAATTTGTCTGAAGGAGCTGCTATAAGCGCCGCGCATTTCATTTTCACTTTGCTGAAATATTTCCGTGTTGTTGTGCAATGCTACAATCAATCGTTATCTACCTATATTAGCCTAGTCATTTGTGTATATAAATGCTGTTATGAACAGTTGCTATTGAGATTTACTCAGTAAATATTGTGACTTTGTGAGGTGCTACAATCTGAAGATATTATTATGATGCTAGCTGTTTCAAAGCTACGGCCGCTGTTTGTCTTGACTTCGGTCAATAAAAATTCTATAAGGTAAGTCTACTCCTAACTATAATTAGTTTTGTTAAAATATATAGCTATTTATTCTTGTAAGTTTTAAGATCTAGGAACAGCCTACTTATGTACATCTTAGTAATATCAATAAATGGAAGACACTGAAACCCACGACACAGGTATTTCTAGTGTGGGTTCCAGGGTTCACCTTGCATTGCATAACAAACCTAACAATTGCAAATTGTTCCACATCTCCGATATGTATTAAAATTGTTAATTGTTACCTGGCTAAAAAAATAAATAAATTAATATATACCTATCAACAGTGACTAAATTATTTTTAAAGAGATTTACTAACACACACTTGTTTAGAGGCCGTAAAGGAACTTTTTGATGTAATAAACCAAAATATAGATGTTATTGTTGTTACTATACCCGTTGATTTAATAAACACTTTTTTATAGGTAGGTATATGATAGATCTACGTTTGACCACCAGACGTTATGCGACGATGTGGCCGAAATAAAGCATGTACCTAGATCTAAGAGATACCTATTCACTCTGGTCTTCAAGGTCAGACTATCTATTTACATGTATCTTATGTAAGGATTTTTTTTTTACGCTTAATAGATCTATGTTTGACCACTATCTCGCCTGATGTGAAGCGATGATGTGGCTTAAGATGGAGTACATAGATCTAGAGAGAGACGGCAGTTGAGCGGCTGCTCATACCCGTCTCCCCGATGGTTCACCGAACATCATCCCGAAACACGATTAGGTCGCTTGACGGCATGGCTTTGTTCGGTGGGTGGTATTACAACCACGGCCAGAGCCTACCACTCCAATATAAGTATATGTAAGGATATAATTTCACTATTAACTTATATATATTACTTGTTTATACCTAGTATGACTGTTAATGTTTTTATATTTATTGATTTTTTTTATTATTCTTAAACAACATATGACTTTAATTCGAACACAAACATATGAATTAACATATCACATTAACATTATTATTTTTATTAACATTTCGAAACATATGAATTTAATTGATAGAATAAGTACAAATTACACATATGCCCTTGTAGGTCAGTAACTGCAACCGCAACAGCCGAAAAATTAGACGCAAACGTCAGCGCTCCACTTAAATCATGGAAGGAGATACCTGGACCAAGCTCTCTCCCCGTACTTGGACCCTTACATCACTTCCTACCAGGGGGTAAGAGACAATTCAAAGCAAAATATTTAGAACTATATAAATATTTACACTTAAATCTTAGTAATTCGTTAAGGAGCTCTTTTTAGTTCAGCCTTAGATAGATAGATAACACTTTATTGCACTTAAAGAAAAGAAAGCAGCATAACAGCTGGTAATACAAAATTTCCTTGGTTGTCTTATCGCTAAGCAGCGATCTCTTCCAGACAACCATAGGGTAAGGAAAACAACATTTTAAAGAGGATAGTGTGCTAATAAGTAGGATGAATGTAAATGATTTTACACTTAAATGATTAATATATAATATACATAAACAATTATACATAAATACATCTATATAGTCTATATATAATATATACATATTAAGGCCAAAATTAACACCAACTGGGTGGTGGATTATGGCCGCATAGCGGTGGGAACGTGATGGGCTGATCATGATGATGAAGGCCATAATAAAGGGCTAATTAGACGATGCAAGTCTTTTGCCGGTTGCATACCATTATACATGAAACAACGAATATCTAAAATTGCTTTATGCTCTAAATGCGTTTAGACGGTTCAATTGACGTGCTAGTCAATTATTGGTTAACTTTATTGCTAGCAACTAGCTAGAAACCTGCATCGTCTGAAATTTTAAAATGCGACCTGAGAGTTCACTCCTCGAATATCTAGCGTGGCTAACTTCGAATTCGAAATGTATTATCTAAACTGTAAGAACGAGATGCACTTATACAATGTTCAACATGCAAGAAAAGGATAGAAGATTTTGACTTGACGTTAATTGATATTTTATACGGTCGATCCACCATTTGCTTGTCTCTGAGGATTGAGTAATCGGCCCTTATTTTAATAAAATTATATTAACATATACCTACTACCTCTTTGTGTAAGCATTAATCCATAATTCTTTAGGTTTATTCTACAAACTAAACGGTCTGAATCTGACCAACAAGCTGTACGACATGTATGGACCCATCGTGCGATTGGATGCCGTCGTCGGAAGAGATCCGCTGATATTCCTTTTTGATGCAGAGAGCACATCTCAGGTAGGTATTATAATGAAGAAATAATGGGTTTTACAATCATCACTTTTCTTGTTTCTAGGAGTCTACTTTTTCACACTTGTCGTGCGAAGAAAAAAGATGCCCCAGAAACAGACAGTGTACCCGTTATTGTCGCATCGACCCTATAGAATGATTAATATGGATATTTTGTTCAAGATGCACCATAAAATTTGATCGTTCTTAGATAAACTTTCTCGTATCGACAGTCGTCATACAGGGTCAATCTGACAATAAGTCGAATCAATGTACGAAGTATGAACCCGTGGTTTTGTGCAAAAGTATCTTGAACTTGAATAACGGTGAATAAAGAGCAGTACAGGTGACAGAACGAACTTGTATGTATCTTATTACTATTGTTTTGCAAAATCCTGCGCGGCATAACACTGCGCTCGTCACCCCGAGACGTACACCCAATAATTTCGCTGGCTATAATGCCCTTTAAACCGGAACACAGTAATGCTTGCGCAGTTCTATACAATTTTAATAATCATTGCAATAACTCCTGAACCAAGATACAAACAAGATAATATACAAGACAAATATCTGTCGTATCAAAGTTAGATAGGTAATACATTTAAACCCCAACGCAATAATCCCCCCTTTTTACGTCGTGTTTAAAAATATTACGAGGATTATTTTGACCGCTATGTGTGGCACCGTAGCTCTTCAACGGGTGAACCGTTTTGGATGCAATTTTTTCATTTGAAAGAAGATTTTCTAGCGGGGGTTCTTAGACATGTTTTATTGTAACTAGCGACCCGCTCCGGCTTCGCGCGGTTATTATACCTTCCTCTTCAATCACTCTATATGTTAAACAAAACCGCATCAAAATTCGTTGCGTAGTTTTAAAGATTTAAGCATACATAGGGTGTAGGGATAGAGAAAGCGACTTTGTTTTATACTACGAGTATGTAGTGATGTTATTTGTATTAGATAACAAATTGACTCTTATCAATAGCTTATTTGTACTTTCTTATCTTATCGAATGAAAAGGTGACTCACAATCAAAACACATTTTACATCATTTGCTGTTCGAGTGTATTGGGATTGTTTGAACCAGTTTGATACTGGAGTATTCACACATATTTCAGAAGAACCTACATCAGAATTTGCAATGCTACTATTTGAGATAGTTAAGCGTCAGTGAATATACTGTAATCTAAATAAGCTAAGTTAAGGATATATTGTATATATATGTTAGATAGGAAATAGTTTAGGTTACCGCGGGAATTTTGTCCACCATGGCAAGTCAGTCCGTTTTGCCATGGTGGACAAAAGCCCATTAATTAAATAAAGATAATAAAAAACTTTGGATGAAGTGATCAGCTGCAGCTGCAAAATGACCTTTTTCAAAACAGATAGGTGTATTGTAGAGCACTGTTGGACTTTCTAATTACAGGTCCTTCGAGGTGAAAATTCGCTTCCTATACGTCCAGGATTGCAAACTCTTGGATACTACAGACAGCATGTCAAAAAAGGTGTGCAGAAAGGAAGACCAACAGGTCTGATCACAGAGTAAGTTACCTACTTGCCTCTAGAAAATATTAAACATAATACGTATACAAGATAGCAAAAGGGAGTATGGTTCCCCGGGAATTTGTGCGACTTTCGATTCATTATCGGTTCATTATAGTCTCTATGGGAAAAGGCCCATGTCTTGCCAATGGGAACATCATGATGATATTCATAATACAAGCAATAATGCATATAAACTACAGGGATGTGAAACCGAACAAAAATGATCCCTTATCCTAGTGTTAATGTTTTATAAATTTTATTTTGTTCATAGAAGTAGTGCTTTACAGTTTCGGGCATTTTCAGCCACGGCGATAATTGGAAAGAGTTGCGTTCGACGGTCAATCCAGTGATGCTGCAGCCGAAAACTATAAAGCTTTACACAGCGGCTATCGAGGAAGTAGCCATGGAGATGATCGCACGGTAGGTCATATTCATACAACATCCACAACTACTTTAGATATTTTAATGCTCCAGTACCTACCTGTCAAAAACTTTGCGAGCGTTATGATTTATGACGTTAAACCATTGAAATGTTTAAGAATGAAGTCCCAAAGAGATGAAAAGAATATGATGAAAGGCCAGTTCGACCAAGAAATGAACTTATGGTCCCTAGAGTCGATGGGAGTTGTAGCGTTGGGATGCAGAATTGGCTGCCTCGACCCCAAGCTTTCTGACGATTCTCCAGCCAAGCAGCTTATCGAATGTGTCCATCAGTTGTTCATCATAGCTGACAAGCTGGACTTCAAGCCAAGTTTGTGGAAAGTCTTCTCTACGCCAAACTTCAAAAAGGCTATGGCACTTTATGAACAACAAGAGACGTGAGTATCATTCATTTCTTTCTGTTTCTTAACAATTATTGATTTATTGAATTTAGTGAAGTATCATCTCGAGAACTGCAAAATTTTCAAGAATCTAGCTTTCAAAAAATATTATAGTGTAACTACGTTATTGCAAAAATGAAGAAGTAGGTAAGCACATAATTGATTTTATTTAGACATGCTTTTTTTTCAGTCTCTCTAAACATTTTATTAAACAAGCCATACAAGAGTTTAAAACGAAAACCAAATCAAATGATGAAAAGGGTATTCTTGAGAAGCTATTAGAGATAAACGAAGACTATGCCTACATCATGGCTTCAGATATGTTGTTTGCCGGAGTGGATACAGTAAGTGACAACAACATTTGTTTACTAAGGTTATTGTTCTCATGGCTCATTGTCTAAAGGCAGTACCATCCGAGACCTCTACCATGACGTGTAAAGTGACACAAAGATATCTGATCCAGTGACCAAAACTCGAACTAACGAGAAACAGAACAAAAGCAACAGTAACAAAATTAATTCATAGACAGCATTGATGCCGCGCTGGTCAAAAGCTTGTGGGCCATCAAAGATGTTGCTATATCAGTGCTTGCGGCACTATAGTCGCAAGAAGTCACTGTCACCGAACTTTAGATAAAAGCCTTATAATTTATAAGCATTGCCTTTCAGATAATAAAATTTAAAATAATGTTAATTACCTATTTTGTTTCTAGGCTTCAAACACAATTACAGGAACTTTATATTTGCTCGCTGTAAATCCAGAAAAACAGAATAAGCTGAGAGAAGAGCTGAGGTCGAATGAGGAAAAGAAACCTTATTTGAGGGCGTGCCTGAAGGAGGCCATGAGGATGATGCCAATCGTATCCGGAAACATGAGAGTGACTACGAAAGAATATAATTTACTTGGATACAAGATACCAGCCCAGGCAAGACATCACAACATGTTTATTATCTCTTGCTAGACAAATTTTATCTCATCATCAACGGCTCATTATGTTCCTACTGCTGGGACACAAGCTATCCTCATGGAGAGAGTATAGAACATAATTCACCATGCTGGCCCAGTGCGGGTTGGTGGATGATACATGTTCTTGAACTTTTTTAATGCTGTCTATCTCTTCAATATAAATAGAGGGAACCCTACTTAGAAGGCGAGAAACAAAAGTAGTTTACTTCATTACCACGCAATGTATGAGTATATATATTTTTATCTACCTTTACTTATTACTTATAATATTATAAAGAGGAAAGATTTTTTTGTTTGTGTGTTTGTACCGAACGGGCTCCGAAACTACTAGACCGATTTTAACCATTCTTTCACCAATAGTAAGCTAAATTATCAGGATGTAACTTCGGATATCATTTGTTTAAAATAAAATTAGAGATTATAAAGAAAATTGCCATAATGTAACCCGAAGTAGCAAATTTTTCTTATAAAATTAATTACTTAGCGTGCGCTGAGAAAACTATTGATGATACCTAAATAAAAATTATATGCTACATGAATAAAGTATGTGCTTATTTTTACCTATAAAAATCCGCGAGGGTCTAACTATTATGGTTAAGTCACAATGACCGCTTTTCGTTCAAATATCAATCTAAATACGGGTGGAATCGAATAGTGGCGACATTAGTATCATAATATTAATCCGTATCTATTTAAATGGTTGATAATTAAGGTTGATAATGTTGGTTGTAGGTACATGTTAATACTAAATTACACTAATTATTCATATCAGGTGAAAATCACCGCCGAGTTGTGCTAAACTCTCGGCATTTTATACTGTGCTGAGCCCATTCGGCACGCTAAGCATGCACTTATTGTTTAAGATTATTTTTGTTTGTCGTTTTATTTGTGTGTCTAGATAATGTTTTTTCTTTATTCCACTATTAATTAGACAAAATAAACATTCTTACTACATTGCAGACTTTTGTAACACAGTTTTAATAACTAAAACAAAAGCCACACCACCTACTGGAGGAACCCTTATGTTTTACGTTCTTCTGTACCATTTAATAAGCTTTCGAAGTCTGAGCATTCCAATATCGATCTATTCACAAGCAGACAGGCTGCGGTGAATAAAGCCCTAACGTCATCTACCTAGTCAGACTAATTTGTAAATGGCATTGCATGGTGCCATCTCGCACTTATTTCTTTGTTCATTTAATTGTAAAAATCTTTCATTTTCTATTTAATTGTTAGGCCTTTAATTGGCTTTTCTTATATTAATTTGTCAAACTACTTTGTAACAACAGCTATTAGCCCCTAAAACAAAATAAAATAAAAGGCAGAGTTGCAACATGTACCTCATTTTGGCAATAAAGAAATTTGTAATTTGCAGATGCAAGTTGCATTCGGACATCATGATATGTCTCTCATGGAGGAGCATTTCGCTCGATCAAAAGAATACCTTCCAGAGCGGTGGCTGGCAGAGAAAGACGATCCGCTCCATCATAGACACGCCCATCCGTTTGCATACAACCCGTTTGGATTCGGAGTCAGGAGTTGTATAGGTAAATTGCAAAATATTTTTCTAATATTCTTACCTTTCAATCATATATAAACACAGTAATATAAACAAAGCTTCCTGATCTACTCTGCACCTGCTCATAGTTTATAAATATATATGTCTATAATTAGTTATCTAGTTTTATTTTGTTATTAGTAGGTATTTATATTTTTTTATTGTTATTTTTTTATATATTTTTTTTCTTGTTATTTTATATACTATATATGCAATCTACAAGAATATATATATAATTATATTTTTTATATATATTGTTACTGATTTGTATGTATATATCTTGTTATTATTTTTGTATGGCCTTTTATTTTTTTACTATTACTTTATATTTTGTTTGCACTACCTTATAAAATCTCCACAGTACACCGAGGTTAACTGGAAGATAATGCTCACTAGCATTAAGTTCGCCTATGTACTTACAAATTTGTTTGTGCAATAAAGAATTTTCTATCTATCTATCTATATAATCTTACATATCAAAAAACGTCATGTCTTAGATTATGTATTTGAAGTCGCCGTTTAAAATAAATTAAAAAAAGAAAAAAGTCGTTACGTTAATTGGGTGTTGAGACCCATGTCTTTTTATTCTTGCTGCGAGTGTCTGCTTGCTGCTGTGGTCTGTAAGGCGTACAAATAGGCTAAACTTGCGCTAAACTATCATTAGGTATCATTAACTTATTATGGGTACATATTGTTGTTTAGTTAATTCTTTTTTGGATCTTTTTCATTCAGATTCTCATACCTACTTGCATATTATACATGCAAGGTGCTCACTTAATAAAATGACACCCAACAGCGGCAATTGTGCCAAATAATTTGTAATTCTGACAACTGTTAATGTAATATAACATCAGGTGCTTTTATTTATTTTTGTTTTTATATTTTCAGGTCGCCGGATAGCCGAGCTGGAGATGGAAACCTTCACTGCCAAGTTGGTGGATAACTTCCAGATCGAGTGGTTCGGGCCCCCGCCGACGGTCGTCCAATCATCACTCAACTACATCAAGGGACCATTCAACTTCATATTTAAAGATGCTCCCAAAAAATGATTAAATTATAGAATATGTGATCGTTTCTGAAACTTATACATAGTTATATTATTACAAATATACATATTATTCATGATAGCTAAATTAACTAATCGCTCACAGTAGTGAAAAAAGACGTGTGGCACTCGGAGACTGCCGCGGTAAAGCTATTGCATAGCATTCGGAGTGGGGGGTGTTAGGTTATTTTCGTTACGGAATTTCTGGATTCGGTCTCCACGCTCAAGGCCCGCGATAGAAGCTATGCAATAGCTTAAAAAATCCTACACAAAATTACACTCTTATTATTGCACTTATAATACAAATTACTCTCGGATTCCTCCTGCACACAAAAGTGCAAGTATTTGTTTCGTGGCTTGGTGTTGTGGGACCATGGTCCTCGTAGTTCCTGGTTCTCTAGATAGAGAAATACTAGTTAGGGGCCAAGATCTATGTGTGTGATCGTTGGGCGTTATTATTATTATATACCAAATAAATAAATAAAGTAAATACTTCTTTTAAATAAACACTATCTATATCATTTTAAGACTTCCTCGTACTGGCCCAAGCCAAACTGATCACCACTGTCAAAGCAAAGAATACTAACTTTTACCAGGCCTAGCGCACTCCGCACTGTAGGTACGAAGCTACAAGTACATAGCCGGACACCGACGGCGGGTCGCGCGTCGTTACTCGTGCCGCGTCAGAAGAGATAAGAGCTATGCGGTAGAAAGAGAGGCGCTCTGTAGGTTAATGACTGGTAGGTATGCAGCGCTACGCGAGCTGAATTGATTTTTATTGCGTCAAAGCAAGAGTCGCTATTTGTTTAAATTTCTTTGCGGAGTGATGATTCTCTGTGTGTGTTAGTATTCTGTGCTATTACTTAAAAAGAGTGTAGGTACTTAGTGTGCGGGATTGGTAAACATAGCTTAATTCTATCAGCAAAATTTAAAAGCATAGCAGTGCTAATAAAAAAGTATAAGCAGTTTTCTCTGAGCGAGTGATTTTAAAGCAACCAATCTTCAAGCTCAAAATCTTCATCGGGTTTTCTATCCCCAAATAAAACAGCCGAGAGAAAGAAAATAGTCACAACTTATGTGGATTAGGGGCGCTAAAGTGTAGATTAGGGTGGAAACGTAATCCCCCTTTCAGGGCATTTGTTTGCGAGCTTTTACCGAGAGAGGGTCAAACCAGAGACTTTGGTGGTATTATCAAGTGGCGAGAAAGTGAGAAGAGTTGGGCTCTACGAAGTGAGACAAAGGAACCTCGAATAAAATAGGGGATCGGTCAGTAATCGAGAAAAAATCTAAAATGCAGTTAGAACGAATGTTCGTCGAACCAGAAAGATCATTCAATCAATGTTTTTGTGAAATAATAATAATTTATATTTTTAAATAAATAAATAATTCTGTCATTTTTAATCTGTTCTTCATCTCAAACGAAACAACAATCACAGCGCATGACGTCATTTGTAGGCAAATGCCGTAAGTCAAGCTTGTGTTTATTTTACGTTTTTGCTTTTCATAAAATGTATTTTTGCAAATTTTTTCGTTCCATTACTACAATATAGTCCGCAAACTTTACAAAAGGTATTAGAATCTCTTTGCAAGTTTTATATTTCGAAGACTGTCGTTTCCTTCCGACATATATATGACATCACAAGTTTTGAGGTGACCTTTTGCGCGTCAATCTTTGAAACATAATATTTAAACATAGTTTTAGGTACTTTTAGATCGTTATTTAATTAAAATAGTATGTTTCATGGCTATCTATATTCATTGTAGTTAATTTAAAATACTTTCTGCAAAGTTGTCCGATCCCCTATTGTGTCGTTGAGTTTTCTTACGTTTTCAGCCCCCCGATTCAGAACCTCACGATTACGAATACCGAATCGATTCGAATGTTATCGATCTCGTTTTGTAAGTTCCTTTTCGAGCTATTCCGCCCCGAAAATTTAATACGGTTTCGGTTACCATATAGGTATCGATTACATGTTGCATTTACGTAATTTGTTTAGTGTGGAATATTTTGTGTCGTCAGATATGAAACCGAATCGATCGACAACGAGTTATCGAGAAGTTCTGAATCGGCCTGTAGCTCAGATAAAGTATCCAGCCTGGATTGGTGACGCGCACTCATTTCCATTACAAAAAGTCTGTCATTTTCGGTGGGGGACGAGGAAACGCACACAATTAAATGATCACCACTAACGCATTTTTCAATCACGTTGCTATGCACGCACACAACAAAAGAAGCAAACACTAGCTTAAATTTTACGCACACAATTACATTCACACACAGAGACGTTCTATCGGTACACGATATTTAAACGTCAATCACGTAAACTACTTCATGCTTGATACTATCGATATTGTGTTATCGATAAACTCTGCTAAAGCATGGAAGACACATAAAAATAAAATAAAACAGAATTCTTAAAGGACATATTCTGTTGCTCAAGAGAATAATGACTATCAAAGTTAGTTCGAAAGTTCTTTATTATTTTTTGGCATCACAAACGCACTTGTGAAAATTAATTATTACATTGACTAAACAAACATAAAATATACTATATTTTATGTTTGTTTTTGACAATGTTATGTTTTTTTATGTGCCAGTTGGCTACTTGGCAGAAGCGGAATGTTTCATGCATCTTTGTCTTTTATGTTATCACTAACGATAATGATAGTCTATGTAATTACTATAGGCGATGACGTTGCAAGAACTATTGCTGTATATATTTATATGCTTCTTTAGAGAAGCATTCTAGCGAGGCACAAAAGTTCTTGCAATATTTTCTTCCATTATTCCTACCCTATAGGGAAGAACAGGCAAACTTTATCGCAGATGTCGCCACAAGCATATACAGTAAACAAACAAATGTCAAAATTGTATTTTGCAAAACAGTTATGAAAAACAATTGTTGACTGATATTTTAAAAAAATGGCTTAATATAGTCCTTTCAAAATCAGTGAATCAACTATAATACTGAAGTGCAAGCTTAAATATCAGGACAAAGTAACTAGAAAGGTTGGTATTTTGAATGTTTTGAGCATGTCCAAAGCTCTCAGCTTTTTGTTCAGCACTCAGACTTCAATTTGAGTATAGGAAAGAAATGGGTAAACATACTTACCTTTTTTTCAAAGTCATGTCAACATAAGTTACAATTTTTAACATTTTTTATATGTATCATGTGTTTATGACCTTTAAAAGTGCACTTTTGTGCCTATTTAATAAATGATATTTGACTTTGACTTAATGTCATTAACATATTTTGAACTGTAATAGAAGTCAAAGTCAAATATCATTTAAACAGACACGAAAATGCACCTTTAAACGTCATAAAAGTGTAATACAACAATTGTATTTTTATCGACATATTTTTAAACATATTGTTTTTATCGATATCTAAATTGGTTCTGTCCCAGCATTAATTTCACTCCGGTTTTCTGACTGTGTTGCTAACGTTCAAATAATATAAGTGCCTATTTTCGATTAGGTCATTCTCATTAGTTACTGATTATAGTAAATTTTTTCCGCGCCTTCGCCTGCCTAGACGGCAGACAATATAGTTGTCTTTTTTCAAAGACCATTTTCGCAAGACCTCCCATATGAGAGCGCCAACCACCAACCCAACCGATTTTGATGTATACAAGTGCAGCAAAATTTTTAAAATACCAACAATGCTGTTTATATTTTCTCCACTCTAAAGACAAAACTTTCTCAATGCAAGAGAAAAGGTACCTACCTTGGAGGTCCCAAATTTTTGCCACACCTGTATACCCTATAATGCTACACGCTATAATGATATACGCTGAAAACCAAATTAAAATCCATCCTGCAGTTTTCAAGTCAACAATTATTTAAAATAATAATATGTAGGTATATAAAATTGTAATGTAAAACAATATTTATTAATAGTTTCAGTTTCATTTGACTTTCTTATAACGTGCAGGAAAACAGAGCTTTGGCCGCCTAGATACATGAAAATAAGCTAAAAATTTTATCCGAAATATAACTTTTTCGATTTAGTTGCAACACTAAGTGAGTTAATGTGACTGACAATAATTTTCAAATTTTCGCTATTTTAGTGCATTATTAGATATAAAAACACATACAGATGAAAAGTTACGTTATCCTTGGTGTAGTTTGACGTTCTTGAAATTTTTTTGCACCAATATATGCTGCAACTCGGCATTTTTTTAGGAGCTCTTTCGCCCGCTACGACAGTTGGTGAATGGCGTGTGATGCGCGTCAACTAGTTTTATATAACGTCGTGGATTTTTTTGTCCTTGACGTTTGGCAAAATTGGCGAGAGGGGTAGGCCTGTCGTGTCGACTCCGTTTGGCTGTCTACTCGAAGGTTTTCAGCATCTAGTAAAACATATATTATTTGTGAAAGTTAACACATTACAAGTCAGTCGAAATACGTATCAGTGCATTGGCGATGGATTCTCGCCAATGGAACGCTCAATACAATATAATACAATTAAGGTAGTCGTACCAGCTGGCCGATTCAGAAGCTCACGACAACTCATTTGCCGATCGATTCGGTTTGATATCGTACGATTCAAAATATTTTAAATTCACAATAGTCGAATCGACGTTCAAATTGCCGTAGTCGATAACCAATCGTAACCGTACGATAAACGCGTATTTATCGACCGAGAACGTTATTCACAATGCAGATATCGAAGCAAAGTTTTCGAACGTCCGATTAATTTCCACGACAACTTATCGAGTGCAACATATCACTCGAAAGCATTAGATTTGACCGTCAATACCGAGTATATTCCGTGTGTTGTTAAATAAACTACATTTTCTACTACAAATAAAATAAAACTCACAGTAAGATTCAACATAAACTAATTCTATGTAATAAAGTACCTACCAAGTCTAGTATTTATTTGTAGGTTAAGTTCGCTTTGATTGTTTTAGGACTATTTACTTACTACTATAAGATTATTTAATAAGATGCATAAATCTACCGAGATAAAATCACTGTACCTATATAATTATTATAAAGTACTCTGTGATACTATGTAATAGTAATTTTGGTATTTACTTAACATTTCTAACGAATCTTGATGAGGCTCGTCTTCTCGCTCGATCTTCTTTTAATAATTTCAAAACATGATAAAGAAAACAATTTGTGATAGACATTTAAATTTGGCGGTTTGTCAATGTCAAAAGCATAGATTAAACATTAATGTTAAGTGGATATCAGCAGGTGGGTGTTTACGAAGCTCTTGTTTTTTTATATTTCTACCAATATCTGGCGCTTATAATTGTTGATTATAATTTAATTCGTGATAAACGTTGTTATAATAAATTTTGATAACTTGAAAACATTTTTATATCGTCTAGATAATAATACAATTTTCTGCGAGTATTGCACACAAAACGATCTCCGTAAATGCAACACGTTGTCGTATCGATTTTGATATCGTAACCGAAACCGTGTCGAATCCTCGGGGCGGATGTTCTGAATAGCTCGAAAAGAAACCTACGACACGAGATCGTTATCCAATCGAATCGATTCGGTATGTTGTCGTGGGGTTCTGAATTGGCCAGCAGGTGCAAAGGTTAGTCGTAGCTGATGCAAATTTCAATTTCAATTTCATTTTATTCAATCAACATAAGATCATATAAAATTATTAAGATTATCCAAACAAATTATTAATACGATTACAAAACAAATATACAAATAAATAATAATAATAATTAATGTCAAAGAATATCATATATTTATTATCATTATTATTATCACATTATTTCCTTGTCACATTTCATTATTAGCAAAGGATATCCAGCGCGGAAATGCAGCCAGTGAAAGGCCTAGACTCCACCAAAGCGGAGACGAGACGAGAGGAGAGGAACTGTTTTTTTAACAACCAATAGAAATTCGTTATTCACACATCTCGTCTCCGCTCAGCTTCAGTGGATACCACCGAGCGGAGATGTATCATTTTTGTATGGCGCAATCGAGCTAGCGGAGATGTGAGCTGTGCCTCGCAAGCTGGTGACGGCCGACTGAATGCAGCGGAGACGAGAAGAGATGTGAGTGGCGTGTAGTGAGCGGCGCCGCTAGGTCGCCCGGCTCCGCGTTTTCCATGAATGGTATGGTACTCAAAATGACTTCTCCAAAATCGATGTGTTCTTTTGCTAAAGTAGTATAGAGCTATCAATTCTGCTTCTTCAGACTCTGTTGCTTCTTCTTCAAGTAAAAAAAATACTGTTTTAGTAATAGTGACATGGAGATGTCTGGCTTTCGTGTCAGATCGAACTAAACTGCAATCCCAAAACATCGCACACATCTCCGCTACAGTTTATAGTCAGTACGCATCTCCGCTCAGCTTTGGTGGATACACCTTTGTTGAAAAACATCTCTTCTCGTCACCGCTTCGAATATCACCGCACATCTCCGCTTTGGCCGGGCCTTTTGGGAACTTATACACCAGGTACAGTTAGGGGTGGGTTATTTGATAAGCTATAAGACATATTTTAAATTTTCATTTTAGATATCAAATTAAGGTTATATTGTATTATTGTAATTTGTAATAAATACGCTGATAAAGTAACTTTGTTAGCCATCACAAAATAATATATTTTTTACCTAATGTCTAACCGAACATTTTGCTGATGAAACAAAACACGCCTACAACAACCATCGAGAAAATATGATTATTGTCGATGCCCCCACATCCATATAAAATCATACGTTCTGTTAGAATTGATTTACCTACATTACCTTCTATATTCCCTCTCGTCTGACTCAGCGGATATAAGCAGAAAGGTTCGCGTTGCCTAACGAAGTATGGCATATTTACCTACATTTCCCTACTTTGTATGTAATTTCAAATAGCTAAGGTTCCGACTATGATTGATTCTATTTCTGAAAGCGAAAGCTTTGAAGAGATTCATTTTTGCTTGAAATTATCTAACTACTAGTACTAATTGTAAGTCACGTTCTTTGCAGAGATGCTTGAACACTGAGATGACACCCTTGAGAAGAAACAAGAAATTAATAAGGTACAGGAAAGACTCTTATAAACTATAGTATAATAGGCGGATGTATCTCTTCCAGTCAACCTAATTCTAAAATAATAATAAATATGTGTTGTTGTTGTGTTCAGCCTGAACTGTCCCACTGCTGGGCAAAGGCGTCCCCTCGACACTTCCACTGCTCTCAATCCTGTGTTGTACATTGCCAGCCTCTGTCAAAGGCATTAAGTTCGTCACGCCATCCCTTTGGGGGCCTACCACGACGCCGCCGTATGTCCGTGCTAGGACTCAAATTCGTCACTTTAGCCATAATAATTGTGTAATAAAATCTTTTTATACAGTTCGAAGAAGAATTTAAGCAACGAGCTAGTTATCAATCCTGTTCTATTTACCATCTTTACTCCTAAAATCACATCACACCAAAAATTCGAAGGAAATATTTGGAAAGAAGGATAAATATGAAAGAAAAGTGTTCAAAGAACAGCAACAGTAACTGTTATGTGGCGCTTACCATCAGGTGAACGACTAGCTCGTCTCATTACTCAGTAACAAATAAAAAAAGGTAATTGTCAATCCTATTCTCACATCGTCACCCATAAAATCACTTCATGACTCCTAATATTTCAAAGATCATAGAGTTATGAAATTCTATACATACCATAGGAAAATCCGACCATCTTCCAAACAAATTACCCCAAGTTGGAACATTCGCTTTCAGACTCTCTATTCAAACACTGCAGCCCACAGCGATGTTTTAGGTATTCGTTTTGTCTAACAGCGAAGGTGCGATCTGAATTGTAAATTTCGCCAAGAGTTGCATTCCCAGGCTCAGACAAACAAGCTTTGTGACCTGGATTCTGCATTTAAAACAGCGATATTGCATTTAGCATGAATAAACATTTTTCTTTGACTTCCGGAGAGATTTCATTTCATTCAATAACATCCTCAGATAATTGGATTTAACTTTAATGAAAAAGACTATTAACGACCTCAGGTACTTTGTTCAGTGCTCTGCATTGTGTCCTCAAATTATTACTGATAAATATACTTCAATGTGTACTGTATCGCACCTGCTTTACCTGCCTTTTCTATGTAGTCCTACACGACACCTGTACAGGGTGGATTTGAATTCATATTATTATTATTTATATTTTTTCGAAATGTATGTACTCAAACCAGGTTTTTCGGAAAGACAAAAATACGACCACCAGCTGGGACTTGAACCCGCATCTTTGAATCTTTTATCAGCGCGGGAAGTGCTTTGCCCAATTGAGTTATAGTGGTCACTAACTCGAGTGTCGAATTTTTTTATTCCGTTATTTATTTAAGGGTTACGTGTACGCCATCTATTCAGATTGGAGTGAACCTTTTTCTCAACGGGCAAGATCATTGTTGCAATTAAATACTTGCTCTGTGAAGATTGTGAAGACGAGAACCTCTAATATAGATCTAAGATAATTCTTATTATATTTATATAAAGCATTAACGAATGCCATGCAAGAATCTTAAATGAGGGTTTTTGGAAAGAAAACCATTTTTCATATGTACGAGTAAATATAATAAGTATGTATGTACTCAGTCCATGATTTAGGATAAATCTTCAGCGTTAAAATAAAAAGATAAAAATATATCACCAAAAAATTATTGACAATTAGGCGCTTTTTTTTTAATTTAAGACTAAAGATTTATATTTCGATTTCAATTCCATGGAGTACATGCGCTTGACATCTCGAAAGTTCAGTTCTCATGGTGTTAATTTCGCTTGTTACAATTTTATTACTCTCCTAGGCCCCGAAAACCAACAAAAGAACCTTCCAGTAAATCAATAGATCTAAGAACCGCCACAGGCTAATAAAATAGCCATAAATGAGTTGGCAGGAACGATGTTCCAATTATTCTGGTAATGGCTGCTTACAATGGAAGGGATACACGAATGTACTCGCCTGATAAAGGGAATCAACCCGAATGGGCTCTCGATCAAAATTGCTCCCTTCAAAAGCGACGGATTGTCGGACAATAGGCGCCTATCTTCATCTTCATTATGTGCCTAATGGAAACGGAATGTAACATGCGGTCCCAAAATCAGGATTAATAAGGTCAGAAGGCTATAAAGCCTTTAATAATTGCAAGGTTTGTTCATTTGCACCACTTCTTTACAACCAAATTTGAGACTTGATAAAGATGCATTCTTCTTAGCTCACTGAGATTGTAGACTGATGTATAATTTTAATAATAGTGATAACGGAAAAGTAGAGCCAGGAATGTAGTCAATCGATTTCATCTTGCAGGTTATCAACAACAATGATTCAAGAAACATTTGCCTCCAACGGCTTGCTCGTCTCATTACTCAGTTCCATAAAAAAAAAATATTCAGTGAGACATTGTTGGCATTAGCGCCACGTCTGCCCAAAACCATTGCAGTGCCGCCGAGAACTTTAATTATAAAAGTGTGTGAAATTAAAAGAAATTGAATAATAAAAAAATAAACACAATCATATTTTAAAAGCAAATAAACGATCAACATTAAAGTGTTAAAGAAAGAAAGTAGAATAAAGAAAAAAAGACATTTATTCGAGACATACACTTAACATTAAACCATAACATAATACCTACATAATACTATACTACCTACACATAACAAATAATACAGTGCTATATAACTAATCTTGTTTTTAATTATATATATATATATAATATATAAATAATTTTGTTTTTATCGGCATGACATTGAACATCCATATTATTATAAGTACTTTACTTTTAAATATTTCCATCCACGTAGATACCCACATACATTTGAATTTTATGTTAACTGACTAGCCTTATTCCCAAAGTCTCGAGGGTAATTCCGGAGCAAGAGATACGACCGGCCAATACATGAATTGGATTTTACTTTTCAATACATTGGTAATGTTATTCATTCTTGAAGTTGGGGCTTGGTCGTTTCTCTTTGTCAATCACTAGCCGAATTCATACCAAAGGAGTTGTTTGCGTCATTTTTCTTTTGTGTCTTTGTGTCCCGTAGGTAGCAATCATTAGACTATGCACGTTTGCGTGTAGAGATTTTGGAGGTTACTGATAAATGGGATGTCCTTTGCGGAGAATAATTCATATATTGGAACACTACAATAGAGAAACATTAAAGCTACAATTACAAACTTTTAGTCTATTTATAGTTATAACTACCATGTTGATGACATTCGATCCTTTGATTCATCGCAATCGGAATTTGAATACCAGTTTGCGTCCTTCACCATTGACTATTGTCAACTCCTTGACGGATAATCATCCATCAAGTTTTTTTTTAAGCTTAATGGATCTATGTTTGGCCACTGTCTTGCCTGATGTTAAGCGATGATGTGGCCTAAGATATGTTCAGTGGGTGGTATTACAACAACGGCCAGAGCCTATCACTCCAAAGCGCGTAAGCGGGTTTCATCACGATGTTTTCCTGACACCGTTTTAGAGCGAGCGTGCAAAATCTGCACTCAACTATATTCATTGGTGCAGGGCTGAGTCGGAATTCGAACCCAGGTACGTCAGATCGAAAGGCGCACGAGTTCCTGCTGAGTAACACTCGCTCTTTAAGCTGTCACCATTATATTTGGTTGTCATCGGTTTTTGACGAGTATGCAAAATTTTAACTCCGTAGGATAAAAAGAAGTGGTTCTGATTCAACTTGCAAGATTTTACCTAAACATTGCAAGTTCAATAAAAGCTTGTAAAAAAAAATGCCAACAACACGCTGCGGTCACGTCACGCCTGGTATGGGCATAATAATAATAATCATAAATCATAAACATTTATTGCTAGAATATAGGTAGGTAATGTAGGTGTTACAGTAATAATTATAATGTTCCATATAATCTACCCTATTTAAGGGTGTGCAATACAATTCACATAAAAATAATTTAATTAATTTACAAGATATAATTTTATTATTTTACATTCTTGGATTCAAAGTAATCATAAGAAATAATTATTAGTTATATTAAGTGTCAAAATTTAATTAATTATTTTCATATGTCTTAGGTAGGTATAGGTTATTACAAATTTTAAATGTCAAATTTATACAATTTTTAACTTGTCTATTTTAACTGTAGGTATTCATTTACAGAGTAAAAACAATTATTTAATAGCCATTTTTGTAGTTCTAGTTTAAATTTATTTTTATTAAGTGTTTTCATTTCTTTTGGAAGTTTGTTATAAATTTTGATTGCCATTAAAAAGGCATTCTTCTTAAAGATATCCAATCTACATAAAGGTAAAAATAGTTTATTTTTATGCCTAGTGTTTCTTTCAATAATTTTTGAATTCATATCAAAGAACTCGGGATGGTATTTAACAAACAGACATACCTCTTTGATGTACATACACGGTAATGGGAGTATGTTGAACTTTTTGAAAATAGGTCGACAGCTATCGGTAGACCAGGCACCGCAAATTGCCCGGACACATTTCTTCTGCACTATAAATGCCCTATTAATGTCGACAGAGTTACCCCACAAAAGTAATCCGTATGACAAAATCGAAGACACGTAGCCATGGTACGCACACAGGGCAGATTCTTTTGACACTGAGAGACGCAATTGTCTTATAGCGTATACAAAACGGTCTAGTCTATCACAAACGTTATCTATGTGGCACTTCCAATTGCAGTTCTTATCAATTATTATACCTAGGAACTTACACGTATCCACTTCTTCTACTCGCTCATTTAGGAAATTAACATTTAATGGATCCTGTTTAGATTGATACGTTTGAAATTGCATAATATTCGTTTTAGTTATATTAATTTTTAATTTATTTTGTTTAAACCAAATTATTATGTCATTTAATGTGTTGTTAATATCGGTATTAAGTTGTTCATTACTTTTAGATTTCACAACAACTGTGGTATCGTCAGCGTATAAAATACACTGATTTTTAGTCACTTTAGGAATATCATTTATATAGGTTAAGAAAATAAATGGCCCCAGAATGCTTCCTTGTGGAACTCCTGTTTTGTTAACTTTAACCTGTGATCTAAATATTTTTTTATGTCCATCTATTATTTTAAATACTTCTGTACATTGTTTTCGGTTTATTAAATAACTTTCTAACCATTTAAGAGCATTTCCTCTTATTCCATATTGATTAAGTTTGTTGAGTGCTATATTATGATCAACTAAGTCAAAGGCTTTTGTCATATCTAAGAATATGGCTGCCACTTTTGCTTTATTGTTAAGTCCATCTGTAACTGCTTTGATGAGGTTGAAGCAAGCCAAAGTGGTAGATCTATTTTTTGTAAATCCGAATTGATCAGAACTAAGAATTTCATTTCGCGTCATAAATTCATCGAGTCTTAAAAGCATAGCCTTTTCAAATATTTTTGATAATACTGGGATAAGAGCTACCGGTCTATAATTATTCATATCATTTTTTTCTCCTTTCTTATGCAATGGTTTTATGATTGAAATCTTTAGTGTCTCAGGAAATGTGCCTTCTGCAAAAGACAAGTTTATGATATAAGAAAGATGTTGACATAAGTAAGGACCACATAATTTTATCATTTTTGTATTTATATTGTCGTAACCTACGGAATTAGTATTATTTAATGATTTAATTATGTTCAATATTTCAGTTTCGTCAGTTGGTTTTAAAAATATAGAATTTATTAGATTATTTGTCATGGAATTAAATATTTTGTGTGATGATTGTGGGGTCGTGTCAGTATTATTTTTTACGTCAGTAAAATAATTATTAAACATATTACATAGCACTTGGGGATCGTCAAATGTCAAATTATTTACTTTAATAGACTCTATTTCATTTGATTTTATGTTATCGTTTTGTACATTATTCCGTATCACGTCCCAAACTGCTTTCCCTTTACATTTATTATTGTTAATATATTTTGTATTCTGTATTTTCTGTGATTTCTTTATGCATTTTTGTAGTAGTTTATTATATGATTTATATATTTTTGCATTAGAGATTTTATTATCTTTATTATGTACATATTTTAAATAATGTACTCTTTTTTGTACACAAGACTTTTTTAGTCCCTTTGAGAGCCATCTCAATTTAAATACATTTTTTTGTTTTATTTTCATCCTAACAACTGGGAAGCACAGGTCAAAAAACAATGTGATGAGACTATGAAATGCATCAAAAGCTTTGTTGAGCGTAGTTTCATCGTATACATCAGTGAATTTCAGTGAAGCAATACATTCGCAAAATTTGGCCATGTTGTCTGTAGAATAGTCTCTTTTATCTTCAAACCATTCAGAGGATGATTTTGTCGCCTTTACTTCAATGGTAATTCTTTGCGCAGTTTCATGGTCTGACAATGCTAAGTAATGGATGCCAGCATTTACGTTTCTTTTTATATTAGTTGCTATCTGATCTATGCAAGCCAGTTGCCTTGTAGGAACTTTTATGAGGGAATCGTAATTAAAATTTTTCAATATTGTTAGCAATTCTTTACACATTCTATTGTTTTTAAGTAAATCAATATTCCAGTCTCCACTCAAAATTACTTTTTTATTTTTAAATTTAATGGTAAGGTATTTTAATAGCTCTTCTAAATGTCTAAGAAAGATAGCACCGTCATACTTAGGAACTCTATAAATACAAATAATAATTAAGCGATGTGCTATAATTTCTACTCCACAAACTTCGAACGTAAAGTTTGCTGCAAATTTTTTGATATTGGAAATGTCTTTATAATTAACAGTATTTTTTAATAATATACAAGTTCCCCCTCTTTTATAGGTTCGGGAAAATGATGATACTAATCTAAAGTTTGGTATTTTCAATAAACATTCAGTTCCTTTTTTTAAAAACGTTTCACTCAGGCATATTGCATCTATATCTATTTTTTCTTTTTGTAATAATTCTTCTATAGCCGCTTCTATATACCGTGCTTTACTTATTGCCCCAGAAATATTTTGGTGAAGTAATGTAAATTTATTGACCGATTCCTTCACGAAAAAGCTGGATCGGGCTGCTCTTTACGCAACTGTTTGACTCCGATAGGCCTTGGTTTTTATTTTTCATAACACTCTGATTCGCATTTTTCACAATATGTTTCTTTTTCATTATCGCTTTGTGTTGTAGCTCAGAGTTAATGTCTTCGCAGTCAATTTTCAAATTTACTGCTTTGCCTACAGCAGACAAATATGCAAGGTTGCCTGCATTATTGTTTACGTTTATGTTGATAAATTTACAGTGTTTATAATTCTTGATAAGTGCCGCTATATGATTATTTAAAGTACATTCGCGTAAGTAAGGGTTTTTTCTGACGCTTAAAATATATACCTTATTTTTAATTTGATTTAATGCAATGCTTAATTCATTCATCAATTTAAATGGGTTTTTGTCATTCGAACCAATCAACAGAACAACTCTATCGTTTTCATTAAGGGTGCTATTAAGAGTCTTACAATAACTTAGTGTCTCTGAGCATGGGGCGCCTGGTTTAACGATGGACGTTACCCTGTAAACATAGGCCTTTAAGCTCATAAAACACGACTACAGCCTTCTTTCATGTATCCGGTGAAACAATAAATGCGCTCTCCGTGGTTTGTCGAGCATTTTGAACAATAATTTATCCGTCAATGCTATTAGCAAATTACTTACAAGCTCAGGGGAAAAACGAAACTTAGTTGTTATTGAATTTGTCAGCCTTCGTTAGCTTTTCATGGTAATAATTGGAGTTGTGGAAGTAATATATATATAAACTAATATAGGCTTCGTTATAGATAGATAGATAGATAGATAAACACTTTATTATTCACCTTAAAAATAGAGATAAAGTACAAGTCAAATGTTTACAGTGGTGTAAAAATGGGCGGTCTTATCGCTTAAAGCGATCTCTTCCAGACAACCTTTGGATGGAGAGGAATAACGAAACATACACAGACGGTGGTGATAGAAAATATAATAGACATACTAAGGGCTTACATATGATATACAATATATAATCTAATTGCTTAAATACATATATGACTATATAAATAAACTTATATACATACCTAATTAATAGTTATAATTAGTTATACTTCAATATAATACAATAATACTTAAACACCAAAACAGAAAACAAAAGTTTACATAAATAATAATAACGGTAGAACAATAGGCGGCCTTATCGCTATGTGCAATTTCTTACAGGTTACCTGAACAAACCCAAAAAAAACGTGACCAATAAGACCTGTACCCAATTCGAACGTAATTTAATTACAGAAAGTTATTTAAACAAGTTAAGCGAATTACAAGGGTAGCTTTCCACGCGAAAAATCATGATAATACCACGAACGAAGCCCCATGTCTAGTGGAGTGTAAGCTCCATCTAATCAATGAATTCCTTATGCCAATTTATGTACTTACATTGGGTTTATTTGATAAAAGTCCAATAAACAGAATTATGTAAGATTTATCTGGGCCAAATAGTTTCCTTCCAGATACGACAGGATAGAGAAGTCGAAAGACAAACAGGAAATGCTTGAAGGAGCTACTGGTCCGTGAAAGAGCTGATGAATTAACAGAAGTACCATAATAGTACAAGTAGTAATCGTACCTTTCCATGTCACTTAAGCGAAAATTAATGGACATGTGCATCCTTCCCATTTTGACTTACGGCGCGCAGACTTGATTGTTGATAAACATTCAAAAGTCAAAACTCAAGGTTTGCCAACGTGCGATGGAGCACAGCATTCTAAGTGTGAAGCGAACGGACCGGATCCGAAACACTGAACTGCGCTCCCGAACTCAGATCGCAGATGTAGCTCTGAAAGCCGCTAAGCTGAATTGGGCTGGACACGTCTGTCGTATGCCGAATGCGTTGTGGGCTAAGTTGACTACAGACTAGAGGCCAGACAACGCAAGAAAACGGCGCGGCAGATCGAGATACCTAGGAGATGGTGGGACGAGCTCGACCAACTTTGTCCAGACTGGGCGCAACTGGCGCAAGACAGGGACGAGTGTAAAAGAATGGGGAGACCTTTTCCCAGCAGTGGGACACTAACGGCAAAAATAATAATAAATAATAATAATAATGTAAGATTTATATAAATATAATAGGTACCTATGTAAATTGTTTTAGCTTTTATCAAAATGTTCTTGAAGTACCAAGTAGGTAGTATAACATTATCTTTAAACATTCATATAAATGCCTAGAGTTTTTCTCTAGAATATTGACAGCTCTCTAACATTTTTAGTATGAAAGTTTTCGTGAGTTTGATTCATTATAAATATTTAATAAAACGGCTAGGACTCACGTAGTTTGTCGAATTAGTCGACCTAGGTTTCGAGCATGTCCGATGCTCTTCATCAGGGGCGAGTTTACGCTGCGAGATCGCGGCGACCACTGGCGGTGTCGAGGCGAGATGCGCGGGCGGCCGCCCGCTCCGCACGACGCGAGGGGGGAGGTGGCGTCGGCGGCGCCTGCGGGGAGCGCCACGCGCCTCTCGCGCGCTGTCGTGTTGCCGACGACGACCGCACTAATGTCGGCACGAGTTCTTCATCATCGCTGACAACGTCACCGCCGAAAGTTCCCCCCCTCGCCCCTGATGAAGAGCATCGGACATGCTCGAAACCTAGGTCGACTAATTCGACAAACTACGTGAGTCCTAGCCGTTTTATTAAATATTTATAACTCTCTAACATTGTTCCAAAATTTTAAACTTTAAATATTTTACGTGTTTTATACCTCAATCGAAATACTTAACAATGTTATTACTACAACATCGATATATAGTAAGTCATATCAGCTTAAATCATGACATTTCCAAATATAACCTTAGAGACGAGCAACGATACTAGTGACTACAATCAGGGCCTAAATTCACTATGACAACTCGGCGATTCCTTGCTTCGAAATCACGTCGATTCCTTCAATAATAAATGACATCTCTATGACGTATTCTTTTATTCATATATATGATTCTCTATGACGCGTCATAGAGACTACACATTTTGCAGATGTCGTTTATTAATGGAGGAATCGACGAGACTTCGAAGCAAGGAATCGCCGAGTTATCATAGTGAATTAGAGCCCAGGATAGTACTACGGCCTACCCATTACAAGTACTCTCAACATTAACAAAATGGTTGACGACTCTTCCGCCTCCGCTAATGTTCCAGGCGGTCGTAAAATACAGCTCTTAATGAGGGTATGGCCCATGTATTACCCGATTACATGCACGGAACAAAACGACGTTTCGGATTACCACACTATTGACATTGACTTGATGTCAAGGCCGCTTCCGCCGGACCGATCACGTTTGGCTAAGCCTGTACTTACTGGAACCGACCTTTGTAATTAACCCCCGACGCAAAAAGTGGTATTATAAGTTTGAATATCTCTATTATTATTTATTTATTTATTACAGTTGTTACCAAAACGCACAGCAAGCCGCAATTTACAATACATTACACAGTAAATGAACTTAAAAACGAACAGTCTATGTAATTGTGCTAATGTTATGGATACACAGATTAATAAATAAATCAAACGTATTCGGTGTGTTCACTATGTGTGTCTGTGGCACCGTAGCTCTTAAACGGGTGAACCGATTTGGATGCGGTTTTTTATTTGAAAGCTGGTTTTCTAGCGGTGGGTTTTAGACATGTCTTATTAAAATTGGTTTATCCGTTTTTTACTTTTTATTTGTATCGTGGGTTTTTAAATTTTTTGTTTACTGAAATTCGTTATTCATTAGGTTAACAGGAGTCATGTTAGGTCTAATAATTTTTTTTTGAAGTATGCAATATTAGAAAATTTGAAGCTCCTGGTCTTGATAGCGAGCGGTGTGATCTGTGGTTTACGCAATACAAAATGTTTCAATCGCCCCTACCTCTCACACGTCCTATAAATTATCAATTTGTGAAAGAATAGCTTGGAGAAAGCTTATTTTATACACGCTCTAACATCGCTTAATCTAAAATAAGTAATTTAATTTTGCTGTAAGAGAAAATTGTTAACGAAGAACTGTCTACAGTTCAGTGCTCGCAGTTTGGTCATCCCGTTAATTGGGTTTTATTTCATACTTGAAGCAAAGAAAACTAAATATTTCTTGTAGAATAACGTTGTCAGTTTTTTTCGAACTCCCCAATTTTCCGGGCAATTTTTCTTTCCATAATTAAATTCCATTCTAAATCCTGAGTTGGACTATAACGAAGGTTAAAGAAACAAAATTTGCCAAATCGGTCCAGTCGTTCTCAAGTGTAGGCTTACCAACGGCCTGAATTTAATTTTTTGCCAAACTAAAACGTATGTAAATATTGTAGTTATAATAAGTTGTTGGCAATAAAAACTCATTTTCTTTCTTTCTTTATTTTTATTTATATATTAGAAGAATAAATTCTAATTTCGGATCGGATCCAGTAAGTACCTAAAACCGGACCAACAAAGTAAAAAGTGGCGGACGCACGCTACCCTCCATTACGAATATTGAATGTTTAGCCGCGGCGCGTGACGACGGCCTATGCGCCGAGCTTTTAGCGTTATTAACCGTCTATGTTTGTTTAGCTAAAAGTATCCGAAAGACCGGGCTTTCTTGTTTACTCGTTTCAGTGTCCTGAAACTCGACAGACATGAAGTCATGAGACGAGCATGTCGTTTAGGAATTTATGGCCGGTTCCTGTAACGAGTCGATTAGTCTACGGATACTCACATTTTTAGATTATTTCTTTATAATGTCGGAATCCAGCTATGGAATGGAACACCTTACCAGCGTCTCTGTTTCCCGATTCCAATAATTTTGGTGTCTTCAAGTCCCGAGTGAATCGGTATCTTCTAGGCAAGCATGATCCATCGTCCAGCCGGCGAAATTACTGGGCACGTGATAATATTTTACAAAAATATAATAATAAATAAAATATTTTACTTCAAAGTTCAGTTTTTTAGGTTTCCGTACCCAAAGGGTAAAACGGGACCCTATTACTCAGACTCCGCCTTCCGGCCGTCTGTCTTTCTGTCTGTTCGTCTGTCACCAGGCTGTATCTCATGAACCGTGATAGTTAGACAGTTGAAATTTTCACAGATGATGTATTTCTGTTGCCGCTATAACAACAAATACTAAAAAGCAGAAAAAAATAAGTATTTAAGAAGGCTCCCATACAAAAAACGTGAAATTTTGCCGTTTTTATACATAATGGTACGGAACCCTTCGTGCGCAAGTACGACTCGCTCTTGGCCGGTTTTTTAATGTTAATATTACTATTTAATCAGCCACCATAGCTCTATTATATACTGAGCTGAGATATAATATGAACTTATTTGTCACGGGAGCAACAAGCGAGCCTTCAAGCCGGCGCCGGCGGGCGGCACGGTCGGCTGCGCGCAAGGAACATATACTCTGCTGCGCGACACTAGATACAATAGAACACTAGATCTTTTAAGTCCCAGCATTACATTTAAAATAAAAAACGATATTGAGGTGTATTTTAAGTGCACGTTTAAAAGCTTTACTTGCTTGCTGGATTTTATATTCCACATATTCCTGGTAGCGAAATTGTGAGTTTAATTTTAAGGCAGTAGCGTATAAACAATTTATATATCCACCCAAGGTAATAATAATAATGAATTCATTTATTTCAAGCAATAATACAGTTAACAAATTAAAAGTACCAGAGGCTCATAAAATATATACCTTACAGAATAGCATATATACAATTTATAAACACTAAAGCTACGATTAGGGAATTAACTTCGGCTTCGCCTCCCTGTAGCGCCGGAATACCATGCCTTAATAACGAACATTTTAGTGTGAGTGATTTTCAATGGCTACAATAAAACCTTCATAGTAATCTTTCAAAATTAGTTTAGTTAGCAAGCATTACTGGTGTTCTGATTTGAAGGGCATTGCAGCCAGCGAAATTATTGTGCATTATCAGACTCAACAGCTAATTGTCTCAGGGTGACGAGCGCAGTACAGTGCCGCGTAGGATTTCGCAAAACCAAGTTCTGGGTGGTGCTGTTATTGTTATGGGCTGGCGTATTGCTTACCATCAGGCAAACGACCAGCTCGGCTCGTCATTCAGTTAGGTACATAAAAAAAGATCATATTGAGATTTTTTGTAAGTTAAGGAAAGCACTCTTGTTTCTGTTTTTATTCCTATTCCTGTTTCTTTCTGTTCATGTCGCTATTATTTTTGAGTTAATTTATATTTTACCCAACGCAGAACAAACTTTATTACCGAATTAGTAACCAAAACTTAATAAGCCCAAGTTCCTTCGTTCCATAGAAATGAGTAGGTACACGAAGTTTTTACTAATCAGCAAGAACTTGGTCACGGTGACAAGTTGACCGCTAAGTACTTGGGTATTCTAACAGAGTTCCGTAGGTACTAATGAAACAAAAGTTTGTTAGAATCTTACTCTATTTGCTGTTGTCGATACTTTGATTTTAAGTCGCCTAATGAAGCAAGTAAAACTGAGCTGTAGAATAACAAGGATTTATTGAAATGATATGAATTGAAATGAATTTTTGTTGTAGAAATTGTATTCAAATTGGTATAAAAAATTGCATTATGCTATGGTGCAGGTACGTATCAACAATTTATCCATGACGGCCACATCATCGCTTCACATCAGGCGAGATAGTGGCCAGACATGGATTTAGAAAGACTAAAAAAAAAAGATGTGTGGCACTCGGAGACTGCCGCGGTAAAGCTATTGCATAGCATTCGGAGTGGGGGTGTTAGGTTATTTTCGTTACGGAATTTCTGGATTCGGTCTCCACGCTCAAGGCCCGCGATAGAAGCTATGCAATAGCTTAAAAAAAGACGTGTGGCACTCGGAGACTGCCGCGGTAAAGCTATTGCATAGCATTCGGAGTGGGGGTGTTAGGTTATTTTCGTTACGGAATTTCTGGATTCGGTCTCCACGCTCAAGGCCCGCGATAGAACCTATGCAATAGCTTAAAAAAAACGGACGTTCAATATTAAAAAAAAAAGGAATCAATTTTAAAATTTTAGTGAAATTCAGACCAAATGTCAAGATGTTATTTAAATGTCAATAGAAAATACAAGTACCGAATAAAATATATTATTAAACATGTCATAGCAAAAGTTCGAAAGAAATTCCATTACATTAATATATATTGAAAACTATCCTACTAATATTATAAACGCGAAAGTTTGTAAGAATGGATGTATGGATGTATGGATGTACCTTTGTTACTCTTTCACGCAAAAACTACCGAATGGATTTTGATGAAATTTGGTATGGAGACAGCTTATACCCTGAATTAACACATAGGCTACTTTTTATCCTGGGAAACCGCGGGTGAAACCGCAGGGCGCAGCTAGTGTTACATAAAATTAAACAATTCCTTTATATCACAAAAACATTTCTCTACCAGATAGTATTCTTTGCCTATATAAAGCTATTTCCAAAGAAACTGATCGTTTTTCTTGCATAAATAGCCTATTATTGAAATGTGTGTGATTTACTAAAAATGCATGGTAACAAGGCGGTTAAATCTATTTCCGTGTCACATATACATTTATGTCTTGTACCATAATATGAGTATTTACGGCTTATATTCACATAACGTGTCGCGATGAGTTACGTCGCCGTGAAAAGGGTGCTATTACCTCTCCATAATGGCAGCAACGATAATCTGATGGAGCGAAGCTGATAACATGTGCATGCTATAAGCACCAATAAATCCCTGCAACCACTAGGTACCTAAAGAAAGCGTTAGGATTTAGGTTACAGACCAGACTTACAAATAAAAACTAAACTCAAATAAAATAAAATTGTTTGTGAGTCTCTCAAGAGGGAAGGGGAGAGATAGAGAGAGGGGAGGGTGGGAAGGAGAGAGACATTTGTTTAGTTTGGGGGTTATTGATACAATATAGTTTGACAAATGGGTATAGAGAACCCAATTACAAATCCTTCACGGGCAATTGCGTATGTTTTAACAATAAAATGCCGAAATCTAAAGCGGAACTCACAGAAATTGAGATACAAATTGCGCGTGAAAAATATTCTAATGTAAAAGCATACTATAGTGTTTGTAATTACGTAGAAAACAAAAGACGCTTGGAACATTCTGCATAATATTGTCAAAAACAAACATAAAATTTGTAACAAAAGTTCTAAAAACAAATGCCCCTCTGTTTCTTGCCGTATCTTCTGAGTGGTTCTTTTTTTTCCAATGCAGTGGTAGAATCATTGAAATAATTGACGTTCATAAGTGCGTCTGTGATAACAAAACTAAATATAAAACTTTTGAACTTAAACTTGAACTTGAATAAAGACTCCACAAAGTTAATAATTAGTTAATAAGTTAAATAATTTTGGAGTGGGACTAATTAAACATACTCGTATAAATAAACATTAATGATTATTTGTTAGTCCTCACACATAAAATGGGTGTGTATTTTCTTAAATACCAGCATCGCATCGTCGGCGTTTTTAATTAGCATCCAGAGTAGATAAACAAGGGTTTCGCAACATTGTCCCCATTTTCGTTTTAGGATATTTCGGAATAAATTATTATTCATTTGAATATTCCACAGCTCACAAACAAGTAAACATTGGGAAGGCCGTTAGTCGTGTGCACATTTATTAAAAAGTGATTGCTTCACCGCTAACACCGCAAGCTGACACCGCGCAGTGCAGTATTCGAGTAACACCTTATCTGAGAGTGCAGTGCGTCACACGTCACCTGCAAAACGTGTCACATAAATACACTCGAGAGCAATGAATCCGGGTCACTTAAAGAATCCTAAAAATCTCGGAAACTAAAAATGCTAGGTTAATGCAATAAATTGTATTTAATAGACAATGTAATACTCCTTAAATGAAGGTATTAAAACTTCTTAGTTATTGTAAAGTTATATCATAAAAAAATCAAATTTGAAAAAGGGCCACTTTCGAAGATGGAACTACGAAATTACAGCATTTGGTTTTGCTTTTGTTTGTAATCTGTCATTTATGTGGGTACATAAACCATGTTGATAGTGCTCTATATTCATTATTCAAGCTGAAATTATGTCGCTTACGCCTGAAGAATGCACCAGAATACTTACAATGCTGGAAACCGGCCGGAGTCAGCGCGATACAGCCAGGACTGTCGGTGTGTCGCTGTCAACAGTACAAAGAGTTCTCCGACGTTACGAAGAAACTGGTTCTAACCTACGCAGACCAGGAACGGGCAGAACCAGGTGTACCACAGCACGAGAAGACCGATACTTGGTGAACACCATGCTTCGAAATCGCTTTCTCACAGGAACTGAACTCACCAATCAGTTTCGACGCCTCGGAGGAAGTAACCCAAGTGCATGGACAGTAAGACGTCGGCTTGCTGAATCTAACTTAAAACCCCTTAGACCTGCAAACGGCCCTAAACTGGAGCGTGGGCATCGTATTTCGAGACTAAGATATGCCCAGAGCCACGTAAATTGGAGTATTGAAGATTGGTCAAAAGTTATGTTCTCCGACGAATCAAAATTTATGCTCTACAAGCACGATGGAAGACACAGAGTGTATCGAAGACCAGGGGAAAGATTCAAGCAAGCATGCATCGAAGAAAAAGTAGCCTACGGTGGTGGGTCTGTACTTGTGTGGGCCGGAATTTCTTCTGAAAGTCGCACAGAGCTGGTGATCATAGAAAACGGCTCTTTAACTAGCGTAAGATATGTGGAAGAAATCCTCAATGATCACGTTGGTCCATTTATGGTCAATTTAGGTGAGGATGCTATATTTATGCATGACAATGCCCGACCTCATACAGGTAGGATTGTGAATGACTACCTTCAAGAGATGAACATTACTCGTATGGAGTGGCCAGCGCGCAGCCCGGATATCAACCCGATCGAGCATGCTTGGGACGAGCTAGGCAGATGCGTAAAACAACGAAACCCTCCCCCAATCACGCTTCGTGAGCTCAAAATTGCTCTCACAGAGGAATGGGAGAATATTCCCCAAAATCGTATAAGGAACTTGGTGTACAGCATGCCAAACCGCGTAAACGCAGTAATGGAAGCACGAGGAGGCAATACGAAGTATTAAAATTCAAGAAAATCGTAATAAAGTTCAAAAATTTCATGTTTCCTATTTTTGTTTTAAGGAGAGATCAGCAGTTTTTTTCTTTATGTAATTTTGTGTTAATAAAATGTATGGTGACTCATATTTTTTTTACTTTCATTTAAGGAGTATTACATTGTCTATTAAATACAATTTATTGCATTAACCTATCATTTTTAGTTTCCGAGATTTTTAACATTCTTTAAGTGACCCGGATTCATTGCTCTCGAGTGTATTTTAATATAAATTGTATACATGTTAGTTCTAAGGTATATAATACATATTTATATGGGCCGTAGAAAATGTAAATAACATCTAGGTATAACTAATTTTAATGTTGCCTGAAATAAAAATCAAATAATAATAATAATATAACAATGTAACACGGCTATGGATGTAAATTGACATAATGCCACGTAATGCTGTTAACATAATGCATATTATTGTATTGTTAGGAAACTGTACTGGTTAGCAATATAACTCTTTAGTTTGACCTCTATGTCATGGTATGATTTGAACGTCATATTTGACATTGACGTTGACACACCGCGATGATTGGTCCGAGCCACCGGCCATGTTATTTTTCCTGTGACAGAACAAAAAAGATGGCGATGCTGGCCAGATTGCGGTAAGTGCTATCAACGGGTTTTCTTTTATAAATTGAGAAACTAATACTATTCAGTGGCACAGTTCCTGCTAGAGCGAACTAAAGTTAGTATCTAATGATACTAAATGATGATACGAATGTAAATTAAATTGATGAGAGGAGTTCTATTATTGTTCTTTGTGAAGATGTGATGAGAGATGAGTTAATAAACCATTATTGTATGTTATCAAGTTATGTTTTCTTTATGTAGTATTTTAAGCCCCTACAGTATGTTCTGTGGGTTTTTTTTTTATACATTATTGGCTTACGTTTGACCACTATCTTACCTGATAGTAAGCGACGACGCGGTCGACGATGTAGCAAGCTTGCCAAGATAGTACCTGTTCACTCGAGATTTAAAGATTCCAAGATTATATGTATCGGGAAAGACTGACTCCGGCAGGGAGTTCCACTCGTTAACGGTTGAATAATGGTAACCGCTTGCTGTTGCATAAATTATTGCCTTAAATCTCCGATCTCCGGTGATATTTTAATGTAAGTACTTGAGTTACGAGACGAGCAGGCCATTCGCCTGATGGTAAGCAACTCGCCTACCCATAACAATTTCACCCAGAATATTGCTATGTAAAAGTCTCGGCACTGGACTGCGCTCGTCACTCGCCTGAGACTAGCTCCAAGTAATTTCACTGGCTGCAAATCTACAAAACCCTTCCAACTGGAACGTAGGAATGATTGCGCGCATGCGAGACCTACCACCACATAGTAAAAGTCACGTTCAGTGCGTTCGTTTTGTTGATCCATTAACCAGTTCCATGATCAATCTATATATACCTACGTGCGTTAAATTACAGTTTTAGAGCACTCTATGTATCTATTTTATTTCAAGATACCAATTTTTCGAGTATAATATTTCTCCTTTACTTACGAACTTGAAGCATCAAAAACACTTACGGAGCTTACGTGGTATCGGCGTGGCTTTTATCTCCTAATTCACCGTTTCCCTACCTTTTGCAAACTCCCAAGGGCTCTCCAACATCATTTCTGATACCAGATATGAGCAAAATAGTTGGAAATTGGCTTACTTAAAAAAGCCGAAGTTTTCTTTAGGGGCAACAAAGGAACGATAATGAAAAATATTGGGAAATCGGTTGTTGTATAAGGATAAGACTGTATTATGGTATACAGGTTGTTCAGAAGAATATTAAGTAATAAGAAAGTACAACGATTGTATACATAATATATACATAAAAAAAAAAAAACAACAGGAAAGCCGCATAAGACACCAAGTAGTTAAGGGTCAGCAAGACATTATCAGAATCCCTTGAATTTGATGTTGCAGATTTTTGGTAGGTGATGGTAACCGCTTACCATTATGCGGGTCGTAAGCAATGACAGTTACAAACAGAGGAAGACGAGTGACGCACTAATATTGTAATCTAAAAGCTTGGGTTTGCTGCGGCACAGAATACAAAACAGTTTCTAAGACCGGCTACGACTCGACGGGCGAATGATTCCGAAACTCTCCGACTACACAAGTAGGCAGTATGTAAAACAAGGATGGGTAGAGGCACCAGTCAATGCGTGCGAGCGAGATGTAACTAAATCTAGAGATGTAATCTTCTATCGAATAATTTCGCGTATCGTGTCTCTCACTTCTATTTCCATTGGCTAACTCGCTCTCACAAATATGGTAGAACAAGAATATTAATATTTTATTATTTATCAAAATATCATGGATATTTCATACCTACGAGTGGAAAGTAATCCCATGTGACTTATTTTACTTTCCTAAGTGATTGTAACACTTTCTAAACAAGCACGCAGGCATCTTTAATGAGTTTTTGTTGAAAGTACCCACGTAAGGCACAAGCGTTCACGACTGTGGTCTAAGCGCGTCTAAGGGCAAGTGTGTCGCGAGACACACTTGAGAAGGTCCATCTTTGAAACTGTGTCACTAGTCTTCCTCTGTTTGAAACTGACATTGGTCGTAAGCTTAATTTACTGGTCTTGATAAAAAGGTTAATGATTCATCCTGACATCTGTGTCAGGGTGAATGATGATGGCTCTCTGGAGCCAAATGGTGGTATTTGATTCCCGTCGGTAGCATAGTCGGTGCATATTGTTTTTTCAAGTAGTATAATAAGGTTTCATGTATATCCTACCTAGTTGTGATTGCAATATGTTGGATAAACCTGTATTTACATAAACACGCTTCAATTATGCCTCATACCTCGTCTCGTACAATATGTATTGTAAGGGCAAACATCAACAATATACTCGGAGCAGAGCCGTACTCGGGGAGTCAAATATGAGAATTGAACAGTCGTCTTCAACGGATAAAGTGTACCCACCTCCACTTCATCCGTCGGTAAAGTAGGTACCATTAAGTAGTCTTCTGTGAATATAAAGCTGGTAATTTTGTGGGGATTCTAACTAAGTATAAAATACTCATTTTACAGAACTAACTACATAAAAACAATATGTTTAGCATTACGTTTAATGTTTCAACAAGATGTGCGAAAGAGAAGGAGTTAAAGAGTTACGCAAAGGTTAGAACGAGTGGGAGGATTGTAGATTAAAAACGAAAAATTACGAAAAGTGTGCTTAGATGTGAAATAGTACAAGTATGAAAGAGTTAAGTAATGAAGATAGCGTGTGAAAGGAATATAATGATACTTAGGCCTAGGTGCAAGCAAGATAGAAAATAAAAGACAATTAAAAGGAACGTCTTGTTTAAGTCACCCTTACACTACATCTACTCGATGTAAAAAATACGATGCGAAATTTTCCAGTCCAGTCAGTTCCATGATATGTACCTACCTACTTAATTATAGGTATTGGTATACAAAAAATTGTAGGTGCCTTTATGACTTTTATTCAAGTTTAAGAAAATCTGGACAGTTATATATTGTATATATAACTGTCCATAAGGATTAATATAAAAAGGAATGTTTGTAAAAACAAAAATGTTTAATTATAACAAAATTTCTATTTAGAAAAGCCTTTTACTGCCATTTTTTAGCAATATTATTTCCAGGAAAAATTATCTGTACCTACTTTATTAAAATAAAATGCAGACAATTGATTATTTCCTGTTTTAATTAAGTATATTTAATTGGCTTTCAAAATTCCAATTTCTCCAAGTACATCCCTTTTACCAAATCAACATAGACGTAATCTGGCAAACTAATATTGAGCTAGATTCAATCATAAACCCATGTTTGTCAATAGTATCTACTATCTGTATAGAACGTGGAATAAATAAAGATGGGGTGGATGAATAGATATATAACATACTCGTGGTAGGTCTCTAGTATGCAGGAGGCCGTCTGGGTAGGTACCACAGCTATGCCAGTGATTCTGCCGCCAAGCAGTAGTGCGCAAGCATTACTGTGTTCCGGTTTGAAGGGCATTTTAGCCAACGAAATTACTGGCCATATGAGACTTTATATCTGATGTCGCGGGGTGATGAGCGCAGTGCGCAGTATTAAAAGTTCTAGGTAGCACTATAGTTGTTATGGGCAGGCTTGGCGCTTATTATCAGGCGAACGAATTGCTCATCATATCACTTATTTGCATAATAAACTACCTACGTATTTCCTTACAAGAGTTATTTATCAAACAATGAAAGAAAGTCTTGTAAAGGTTTTGATTGGTTGATTGATAACACTTTATTGTACACCAATAACACAACAAAAGCAAATAAAACATAAAAAAATGTATAGTACAATGGGCGGTCTTATCGCTAATAAGCATTCTTTTCCAGACCTTTGGATGGAGAGTTTTTGTAATTGACACCAAAACACTAACTAGGATTTCCTGTATCTAGGAAACCAGGAACTACGAGGACCATGGTCCCACAACACCCAGACACGAAACTAATACTTGCGCATTTTTTTCTGTGCACATTTTTATCCGTTACGGGAATCGAACCCGCAACCTCATTGGTGGCCTCAGATTTGAGCCAACCTACTCAACCTTTACACCACAGAGGCTGCCACAGAAAAGGTTTATAAATCCTTAAACGGGGCAACAATATATTATCATTGAAATTCAAAACACCAAACATTTATAATTGATATTAAACGGCTAAGACTAACGTTAACGTCGAAATTACTTCAACCAGGTTTCGGATATTTTAGTAGTCCTTCTTCTAGGAGTTATGAGATCAAGCCGTGACGTAGTTGCGAGCGTTCGCACGTAACTGGCTGCGCGTGCGCGGATCTGCAGACGCGGCGGGCGGCTTCGGTGAAGTTCGCGCGCGCTCGGCGATGTCCGTTAGCTCGGTAGTGGGTGAATCATCACTATCGCTACTATAATGTCTGTTGCGTTAGGGTCTAAGCACACTGCACTTATAGTGTCCATTTCGCACTCGCTGGTGTTGATTTTGTTGAGAGCCGGTTTCCACGATGGTGAAATGCTCAAACTCTGATCCCGATTAAAATTAGCATGCCGTCCTATTTCGATGGCCTCACGTACCTTATATCAATTATATGAAACTTTACACTAAATATTTGGTAACAATTACGAAAGTTTCGCTCATAAGTTTAGCAATTATAATGTAAAGCTGCAATTACATTGAGCTGATAGCGTAGCGGTACTGCTCGAAGCGTAGCTTGTCTTGTGAATCGTCAAGCAACGTTGGCTGCGGTCACCACTTGGATGGGTGTCCGTTTTGTGTAGTATTTACTTGAACAATGTCCTTAGATATTTTTTACATCTGGGCGGCATAACGTGCTCTCCGAAACACGGTTACCGAGCTTCGGAGACATGTTCAGCCGTCGGTCCTGGGGGTCTACTCCGAATTGCTTTCGTTCGTTCGGGCGCGTGCGGACTAACAGAGACACTCTTATGCTTGTTGCATAGCGCTGTCCCTTTCATCTGACAGATCGAAGATCGTAACTACTATTCAGAGTAAGGGCCCTGGTTTTTATCTTAGGACAACAGTCGTTAGGCCATGTCGGACATCTTCGGGCGTCAGGGTTAGCCACACACTCACGCGAGAGAGAAAGAGAGGTAGAGAAAGAGATGTCAAGCTGAGGAATTAATATGTATATTCAATATCAAGAGGGTCAATCTATACTAATATTATAAAGAGGTAATACTGTAAGTATGTTTATTATAGGAGGTAATCTCTTGACTTACTGATCCGATTTTGAAAATTCTTTCACAGATAGAAAGAGGGCTATTGTATCTACTTTTGATTTTGAGAAATATACGCATGACAATATTTTACGGTCAACATCGTATGGACGTAGCATTGAAAATCATTAGAACAAATTTATCAAACCTAAAAAACCGGCTTCAAGAATTTTCCAAATCGGTTCATGAATGACGGAGTTCTTAGATAACAAACATAATAAAAAATACAATCGAATAGAGAACCTTCACCTTTTTTTATGTCGGTTAAAAACAATAAAGAATTATTATCAAAAAACTGAGCTAGCAATTTTTTTATTTTATGGAACGGAGTGATCGTGTTGTAGTGATTATCCGAAAGTGATAACGGATGTTTGTTACCTACACAATTGGCAAAACTTTCCAGAAAGGATTTTGATGGTTTAAACTATGGTATGGTCCTAGTATACGTATAGGACAAAAGTACTCGGAAAATTGACCACGCGATTACAATCTTTCACCTCACTTATTTAGGTAGGTAAGTGTGTAAATTATCGTGAAATGAAATTAAATAAATTTATTTGTAAGAATTCGGTTACAATATTGCAAGGTGACATAGCAGTAGTTTTCCTCAACAAAATTCGACATTTGTAAAAATATTAAACAGTTTTTATATAAAACATAATGTTATTTATTTATTTATTTATTTATTTCATTCTACCTGACCCGGCGAACTACGTACAGGCATATTTTTTTTCTGAATCGATTAAAAAAATCTTTTATACAAACCTTGTCTTGACAAAAACAAACACAAAAAAAAGAAATATGTTATATTAAAATTATAATTATATTAATAATAATAATTGAATATGTAAGAGAATATAATTAATAGTATTTCCATAACATTAGAAATCAAGTAATTACATTATTGTCATTGTGAAAGTCTTTAACTGAATAATAATATATCTTATCTATACTAATTTAGCTTTGCCCAACAGGGTCCATAATGATAATTAAATTTTGTAACCTACCACCTAAGAACTACTTTGTGGAATGCTTATAAACTATATGAATATGAATATCATTTATTTAGTAGAAAATTAAAAACTTTTTTGTAAATAAATTTAGACTGTCGTTTTTATATATTTCGGGTAGTTTGTTAAAAATTCTGATTGCCATGCAATGCTATCTTATTGCCCCTCCTGATTGATTTCAATGTAAAATGTTACAGCTAACATTCTCAAATGAAAACGTTCCCTTAGACAGCCGTACCACAAATTAGTTTGTTAAAATACATGTCAAACTACTTACTAGTTCTAGATTGAAAGGCGTCTGAAACTTTGGCGACGAAGGGGCAGCCAATATTCTGCGAAGTTGCACCAAAGAGAACCTCAAAACCGCGATCTATTCAAACTCCTCAAAATAGGAGATCACACCGTTTATTTGGACGCTTCATTGAGCCGCTACTTTGTATCACTTGCGTCTTAAAGTTCGGCTATTTATATGTGTTAAAGCAAAAGTGTGTGTGAGAGGGTGTGTAAGGGTGTGTGTGTGGTTTTGGGTATTTGGGCCTGGAATAGGATACTTTAATCCCGGAGAAACGAACAGTTCCTTATAAAACAACTATGGAAAAAAATTATGCAGACGGAAACGCGAGTGTTGGCTAATAGGTATAACTATTTTATTATCGAGAAATAATACGAGAGAAGAAGAAGACTTCTCCATAGCGCCTTCATTGCTACCATAGATAAAGTAATCACACGTTTTATTGCGCTGCCGTAAATTCCCTCAAAGCGGTAAGAAGCTCGATATTTTTCAGGCGCCGCCGTTTTCCTCCGCGTTAAATAAAATTGAAATTCTTCGACAAAGACTGCGAACAGCTTTGCATCCGATATGAACACAAAGCGATTTTATAGCTGAGCCAGTATCAAACTGGATTCTGCTATATATTATCCGATTTGCGAATAGTTGTCATGTGTCGCTTAGGTACCTACCCAGGAACATTTGCGAATTTTAGGACGAATGTTAGAATGACATTTCATTGGGATTTCCATCGAAATGAATAGGGTACTAGCCCAGTATTACAATCCATAGAGTAGCACAACGAATGTACTTGCAACGGCGGGGATCTAATATCATTTGGCACTATTATTTATTTTATACTAATTAATACTTACGTGTTGGGGTTAGAGAAAAACCTCAAGAAGTTTTGTGAATAATAAGATATATAATAAGAATTTTTTTTACATATATATTTAGACAAAATAAGAACCGACTTCAAGACTAAACTTATATTTTTTGTTTGTGTTGATTTTTCAAAAACTTCTGAATCATTATCGATAAAATTTATATAGGACCACCTCTGAAATATGACCTACAACACAAAAAAAGAATCATCAAAATAAATTTATAAATGGTGGAGTAGTCGCGTAACAAACATACAAAATACACATACTGGTGGTAGGTTTCTCGTATGTGATAGGCCGTCTGGGTGAGTACCACCGCTTTGCCAGTTATTCAGCCGCCAAGCAGTAGTGCGCAAGCTCCTCTTTTGAAGCTGGTTGAAAAATGTACAATCGGCATCATTTACATTAGGTATATTAGGTATGTAGGTACATCACACATCAACATCGCGTCGTTATGACCTTGCGCGAGCCAGAGTTGTGAATATAGTGATTTTACACAAAATAAATCAATATTTACACGTAGTGGTGTGGTAAGCCGTCCAACCACAGAAATCCGTTCAACAAATTTTCATATTCCTGAGCAGAATAGTTTCCTGTATATTTGTGGTTATGTATTGCGGCGTGGCGTAGATAATCACAAATGTTTATCGACAATTAATTATGCATAAAATTATACTGACGAACCAACAACAAGTAATATTTACTTACGTCAACGTGCATACAGTACTTCGCGTAATTCCTTTGGTGGGCTACAGCTCCCTTTTATTGAGTACCTACTGTAATGAACTAGAAACCTATTTTAGGCAGAATTTCCTTTTGATTGTTGTAAACAATATTTTACAGAAATTATTTAACACACTTGTAAAGTAGAACTTAAATCGCGGCCATGCTCATGTTTCCCTCAATCTTTTTTGATGATTTATTCATCTGAATGCGAATATATTACATAGTTAAATTTAATAATAGAAAACTGAAATCTTCCAAAAATAAAGTGTCACGGAAATATATTACAAAACAACTAGGGATTGCAATCCCGCAAAACGGGATCACGCATTCCCGCGGGATCCCGCTGCTTTTATTAATCTGCTGGATCCCGCACCTTAAAAGAGCGGATCCACGGACCCCGCAAGTCCAAAATTTGGCGCTAAACTTTTCGCTGTTGTAGAAGTAAGGGTAAAATTAAGCAAACTATTAAACTATGCCAAACATTTAAAGATGAATCTAAGAAAACTGAATTACTAATGACACATACTTAATTAGTAGAAAAGAAATAATTTCTGTTGCTTAATGTAAGAAATGTTGAAAATCTGTAGTTTCCATTTGATTTCATAATATAATTTCAAAGATGCGGGATTCCGCGTGATCCCGCGCGGGATTGAGTAATCCCGCGGGATTGAATGAGCTGCAGGATTGCAATCTCTAAGCACAACACATGTAAATATAAGGTAGGTACATATAAATAAAATATTGCATAATAATAATCACACTTGTCTTATTTTCCATTTTGTGACAACCCTTGCACATCTGCGTGAAGTACCTACACGTGCGGCGGCATCGCCCGAGATCAAAGGCGTTGCGCTACTGTATGAATTGTAATACTGCGGTACTAGGGCACACAAGAATCTGTTTTGTGACTAGGGTATATTCTAAATACGCTGCAGCGCTAAATACACGTTCAAATCCCACTATTCTACTAATATTATAAATGGGAAAGTCTGTGTGTGAGGGTATGTGTAAGGGGGTGAGGGAGGGTGTGTGTGTGTGTTAGAGTGGGTGGGTGGTTGTGTTTGTTAACACATAACTCCAGAACGATAACAGATTTTGATGAAATTTGGTATGTAGATACTTTAGGTCCTGTAATAGAACATAGGATACTTTTCATTCCAAAAAAACTTTTTTTATGTTTTATGTTACTGAGTGATGAGACGAGCAAGTCGTTCGCCTGATGTTAAGCACCACGCTTGCCCATAACAATTGCAGTGCCACCCAGAACTTTTAACACCATGAAAAACACTGCGTAGCACTGCATTGCGCTCATCACCCCGAGACATCAGATATGAAGTCTCATATGTCCAGTAATTTCGCTGGCCGCAATTTCCGAGGGAGTAACTGTAAACCGAATTCTACGTAGGTGAAACCGCGAGTCGGAGCTAGTTAGAAAACAGTAGGTACGTGAGTCTTTTCGATAATAAGAGTGGTCCCGCTTATTATAGTAAAGCTGTAGTTAGCTTTACTATAATAAGCGGGACCACTGTTATCTTATGAAATATTTACTTACACGTCCTGGATGACTGGTAAAAAATGCTACCTAGCATTGTCTTCTATATATAAACTTTTTACTGTTTTGTGCTACAGTATAAATAAATAAATGATACAAAAGTCTTTATAAATAAATACAACTACTTTCATTCAGAGCTCCAACACCAAATTGCGACAAGAATCTCTAGTTTTGTTGCAAGTAAAAATAGCAAAAGAATTTACCAAACAGCTATATAGATAATACTAGTATTTCGCCGCGTGCGCGAGCTGCTAAAGCAGCTCGCGTGGTGGTGGTGTTATTTTTTTTTATAGAAACTTCCTATGGATTACGGTTCTAAAGTTATCTAAGCCTTTATGTTCTAAAAACAAACTTTTGTATGTCGGCCATATTGGAAAATGGCGCAATCCAAGTGATTTTGTGGCGTGCGCGAGCTGCTAAAGCAGCTCGCGTGGGGTGGTGTTGTTTTTTTTTATAGAAGCTCCCTATCGATTACGGTTTTAAAGTTATTCTCTTTGTTCGGAAAAAAATCTTTTGTATGGCGGCCATCTTGAAAAATTGCGGAATCCAAATTATTTTTTCATAATCGTAATCTACGGCCTAAAAAACCCCCCGATGCAAAATTTCAGTCGAATCGGAGCATTTTTCAAAATGGCCGCCATTTTTCTTTCTTTTTTTTTAATTTTTCCAACTTTTCCAAATTTCCCCTATGGTCCTCTATGATATTTGGTCGAGCACCCTATACCTATCTGTAACCGTTTAAAAGTTATTTGCATATTATTTTCACCTATTTTGTCATGAAAAAAAACATTTGTATGGCAGCCATCTTGAAAAATGGCGGAATCTAATTTTTTTTTTCATAATCGTAATCTTCGCCCCAGAAAACCTCCCTATGCAAAATTTCAGTCGGATCGGAGCAACTTTCAAAATGGCCGCCATTTTTTTTTCTTTTTTTTTAATTTTTCCAACTTCTTCAAATTTCCCTCATCGCCCTCTATGACATTTGGTCGAGCACCCTATACCTAGCTCTAACCGTTCAAAAGTTATTTACATTTTTATTTTGTATGGCGGCCATGTTTTTTTGTATGGCGGCCATCTTTTTTTTCAAATTTTCAAAATTGGCCCAAGGTTTGGGGCATATTTAGTTCAAGCGGTACCCCCATCCGATTTATAGTTTCCGAGATCCCCTGAGCAGTTCCATCACGGAAACCACTTTCTGGTGATTTCGGATTTTTCTGGTTGGTTTCAAAACATCCTCTATCCAACCATACCAAACACTTCCACCCACCATAACGGCATCTGGGAGAACAATTCTGTCAATATGTCAGTCAGTCAGTCAGTCAGTCAGTCAGTGATGGTCTTCCAGTTTTATATTATATTAAATTAAATAATAACTAATATAGATACTTTAGATTTAGATTAAATAATAAGGAGCGTCAAAAGTTTAAATCTTTTCAATAAATCTTTAAAATCCAAATTCTTAAAAATAACCGCGAGCTTTACAAGCATTATGAATATAAAGCGATTCCAGCGCTGAACCAACATCAATCTCCGTCGTCGATAAAATATCCTTTTACGAAAATGTTTGAAAAAGATTACTTATATTATTTTTCGATTTTTAAGCTATTGCATAGCTTCTATCGCGGGCCTTGAGCGTGGAGACCGAATCCAGAAATTCCGTAACGAAAAAAACCTAACACCCCCACTCCGAATGCTATGCAATAGCTTTACCGTGGCAGTCTCCGAGTGCCACACGTCTTTTTTTGTTGTTGTAACATCTCTGTGATAAGTTTCTATTACTAAAGCAAATTTTTCGTGTAGCGTTGCCCGCCTAGATTTTTATTTAGGCGCATAGTTATGTCAAAGAAAACTAAATATTACTAGTTATGTTTTGTGTACTTTACGTTGTGGGACCACGGTCTTGTAACTCCTGATTCAGATACAGGAAATCTATTGCGATAAAAAAAAACTGAAATAGGAAAAGAAAATAAGAGAGTCCTACTTAGGGACCGGGACCACGTGTGTAGTAGTTTTTACACGCTTTTATTTAACTTGCAATGTTAGTTTATTTGGGTCAAATCTTGCAAGTTGAATCAGTACGCTTATATGGTGTCGGTTTTTTATTTGTTATAAAATTTATACTTGTTTTTCGTATCTTCTGTGTTACTTAATCGATTTCGTTCGAACTTGGAACATCTTTAATGGCCCCGATTTTAATGCATCTAAACTTTAAGACACAACAAACCATAAGTTTAATTAATAAACTTCAAAAATACCATCTGTTTGGTTAGAATGGGCATGACATGGGTGGCTATTAATCTAATGTTTTGAAGCAAAACCTTTGAATAATGCTCTGAGTACTAAACTAATAATTACTTTTAATCCTTGGTAAGTTATTGTGAAAGTTTGTCAGATGTGACTAATTAGTGAGATAAGCTGGGTCAGTTTCAGTTCACTAACTATTGTGTATTGAGGCAGTCAGTCATCATTATCATAACTAGAAAGAAAGAAAGAAAACATTTATTTTGACAAAACTGCACACGGTATAGCAATGATTACAACATAATAAAACAAAAATTAATTAATAAATGAAATACTAGGTGCTTGTGTACGAGAATCGCTGCCGTGCACAGTGACGTCAAAAAAGGCTTGAAATCAGCATAATGCTGTGGATAAATCCACAACGCTGGTTGGTTTTCAGCTCTATATATATATATATATATATAACTATTATTCAGAGTCGTAAGTTAGATACCTCTGAAAGGCTATTATCATACATCAGCCCTGTTCCTAATTATCACCATAATCATCATCATTCATCACTGACCTTTTACGGTGTCACTGAACACAGACCTTCTATCAAAGGGAGATAGTATATGGCCATATTCTACCACGGGAACCCACGGAGCCTGAAGCACATTTTTTAGTAACTAAGTTGTAAAAAGTTGTGTTGTGTCCTAATTATCATCATCACCATCATCATTCATTATTGACCTTTTACGGTGTCACTGAACACAGACCTTCTCTCATAGGGAGATAGTATTTGGCCATATTCTACCACGGGAACCCACGGAGCCTGAAGCACATTTTTTAGTAACTAAGTTGTAAAAAGTTGTGTTGTGTCCTAATTATCATCATCATCATCATCATTCACCTTTTACGGTGTCACTGAACACAGACCTTCTATCATAGGGAGATAGTATTTGGCCATATTCTACCACGGGAACCCACGGAGCCTGAAGCACATTTTTTAGTAACTAAGTTGTGAAACGAGCGGTTGACATTCATATTCATATTCAATCATTTATTGCATTTATATGTCACAGATCGAATACATAATATAATATTATTTAGTACAAATGATGCTGGCAGGGTATAGCAATGTAAGTAGTGGAACGGACCGAGTCATTAGTCAATACGTAAGAACTAAGTATACGTAAGAAAGACTGTAAGAAAGAATAATAATATTAAAATTAATCTATATACTTATAATAAAACTGTAACGAAGCGGTTACTGTACATTGGAGATATATTTGAAAATCTATTTTTTTAGGAGTATATGGTAGCAACAGAACCCAAAAATACAATTTTTAAAATTTTTGTCTGTCTGTCTGTCTGTCTGTCTGTCCGGGATAAACTCAGAAACTAGGGCACTAATTTGAATACATTTTTTTTTAAATATGTTCTGTGAAGTCCGGCGCTACACATAGGCTTTGTTTCATCAAAATCGGTCCAGTAATATTGAAGTTATGACGCAATTTAGGAAAAAATATAATGTCCACTATAACTTGAACCACGGAACATACCGGACCCTTTGTGCACAAGGCTCAGCTTAAACTGGTTTGTACATGGGTCGACATGATGGTATTCTAAAAAATGGTTTGTAGAGTCCTAGGCCAATTAACAAACTTCCTAATCCTTTCCTAATCCTAATCTATGTCCATACATATAATAAAATCGTAGAACCCAAAAAATCTGTACTTGGAAGATATTCGAAAAAAAATCAGCCAGGGCGATATAAAATGAGTAACTAAACATATTAAAACAGTTTTTAAAATTATTGTTTGTTTGTTTGTTTGTTTGTTTGGACTTCTATAACTTAAAAACCAATGACGGGATTTTAATGGCGTTTCCACGAATATGTTTAATTAAATTCTGATTTTAATATAAGCTACCGACATTTTGAAAAATCTACTTATGGGGGGGTTAAATGGGGGCCAAGTTAGTATGTAAAAAAGTTAGTAGATTATCCTAAAATCTTGAAACTCAGAATTAGTTTATATATGTAATTAAAAATTAACGAATACGGGTCCAATATTTTTTGATATTTAACTTCTTTAAGCGAGGAAGATAGACAAGAGGTAAAATTAGCATGAATTTGAAACGCTGTATACACTATGAAAATAAATGAAATGCATACAAGTAAAATTATAATTAAATTAAAAATATCATGATAGAAATATAATTTCAGCGTTTTTAGTAACTCTTAGAAAACAACTCGCAAACTTTTTTATGTAGTGCACCACACACGGTGAATATAAATACAACATCTTTTTTAAATTTGTTTAGTTTGACGTTACCTGCTTTTTTATGGTACTGAGTGATGAGACTAGCAAGTCGTTCGCCTGATGGTACGGGCTACGCCTGCCCATAGCAATAGCAGTGCCACCCAGATCTGAGTCATTGTCTTGACATCAGCTGATATTGAGTCTCATATGCCCAGTAATTACGCTGGCTACAATCCCCTTTAAACGGAAACACAGTAATGCTTGCGCACTACGGCTTAGAGGCAGAATAACTGGCAAAACACTGGTACCTACCCAGACGGCCTTCCGCATACGAGACACCTATCACGAGTAAAGTTACGCCACCGTACTTTACTCAAACATGGTCGTTTACCTCCAAAGTGATCGAATTTTTTTTTTCGACCCGGAATCCTTCAGCTAACGTCTTGAAAACCCTCATCAAACCACAATTCTGGCGGTTTTTAGGTTTTGTAAAGAGGATGATTTTGCCAAAACTTTAATGTATGATGAAGTGCCAAACAACGACTTCAACGACAAACAAACTGGTCCAGTTAACAAACGACGACTTGGTGGGGGATCGGGTGTCTATCAGGAGCATGGATTTTTCAGTATGTATGTACACCGTCCATGCCAGTAACAATGAATGCTACTATTTACGGTTGCTGATACACACTGTCTGTCCGCGGCGCTACCTCATTTGCGTTTCTCACAACAGTGAACTGTTCCTCAGAACAACGATGGTATTAAACACTTTCCACAACTTTCCACGTAGCCTGCAAAGCAAGGCGCCTTCTGAATGACAACCAAAATTGGGACGAAACTAGCAAAAGCAGACGTAAGTGATGCTCACGACGTATGCGCCATTTGTTCGCTTTAATTTTGGTGTTTTGTGGGCTCTCGAGCCCAGTGCAACTGTGGAAGTCCAGCCTATAATGTTTTGAGGGACATTGAACAGGACGTTGATGTATAGGACGACGGTGAGGATGGTGGCAATTCACTACCGTACCCCGTAGAGTTTTTGAACTCTTTGAGTCCATCCGGACTTCCAGCGCACTCTATTAGATTAAAAATTTGGAATACAAAATTATGCTTTTTTGAAATTAGACCCCGCCGAAGTTGTTAATTTCGGGGAGGTTAGTTGTGTAACGGAACTCGGCTGAAGATACTGTCGCTAGAGACGAACCTCACTGAGGCACTGAACCTCACTGAGGTATACTGATAGCCCGTGGCGCTGGTGAGTCAGTTTTCATATATTAGTATTCATCTCTCTCATCTCGAACCACTTTCCGTTCACATTCAAACGCGTGCAGTTTTGTGTGAGCGTCAGCTTTGCAATGACGATCAATAAGTCGCAAGACCAGACTCTCTAGGCCACGGCCGTTGATCTGAGGACAGGATATTTCTCACAGAGACAGCTGTACGAAACCTTCTCACGGGCGACGTGGTCCCAAAGTCTTTACGTGTTTGCTCCCTGTACAGTGTGTTTTTCAAATAACATGTGTTGTACACAATCTACAAAAAAGTCTCTACATCAGCGTCAAACGAAGTCCACGCGAACGAAGTCGCGGGCAACAGCTAGTTCATAATATTAATAATAATTCAATACACTAAATAATTAATAATTAATAATCACCTGATGGTAAGCAACACGCCTGCCTATAACAGTTGCAGCACCACCTGCAGAATTTTGTTTCGCAAAATCTTGAGCGGTACTGCAACGGTTCTTAAGTCTCAGCATAATCTTGAAGAACATTATGGAACCCTGAATACGCTAAGTCCGTCTCGCATTTGGCCAATAAGCACGTAAGCTACTGCGCTAAGCTTCATATAAACAATTTAAGGTCACCTTCCACTATGAAAGGGTAATAAGCTAAGCGGGAAATAGGTGAACGGAGCATAGTCGGTCCTTCCACCTAGAAAATTATCTGGCGGAAATGAGTCGTTAGTTCAGTGAACTAGCATGGTGACGGGTCTGAGCAGTCGCTCAACTATACCGTCTTCCTTAATATTTTATAATTAACATCAAACGAGATAGTGACCATATACCAGATACCATAAATCAAGAAATTAACATTAAAAAAACCCTACACAAAAAACCTATAAAAAGTAATAACGGCTGAACCGATGTTGATAAAACATATCTACGAACCACCGCTAAAAACCTGCTTTCAAATAAAAAACCACCTCCAAATCGGTTCACCCGTTTAAGAGCTACGGTGCCACAGATAGACACACATAGTGGTCTAACTTATAAAACGAGGGGTGTTTTTGCGTCGGGGGATAAAAGGGCGATAAACACGTTAAAAAAAAGATATTGAACATTTTTGAGAATGTTTTGCAGAAATGTACTACTGCGTCTACTTTTGTTACTCTTTGTATTCGCTCAGTTCGCTCCGCTCGCTTGTTTGCAGTGGAAGCCCTTCCATCAACTTTCGCTCCGCTCGAAGCAAATGGCCGCCATTGTATTCAGTGATGCAAACTTTCCCTTTCATATTTATAAGGTCCAAAGCCTTTTTGAAAGCATCAACTTACAATTAACGTGAGACGAACAACTTAAACGCAAATTAGCTTAAACTTGATTTTACATTATGCAAATCCGCTTAATAAATAAGAGTTTAAAAGTAATTAAAGTTGAAATCTCTCTCAGGTGTTACAGAGGCTTTAGTAGGGTTGTCAAGGTAAAGCTTAAGCGCGAATACGAATTTCCTAATTATAAAATTAATGCAACGCATTGTGCGTTTCACAACTCTACAGGATTTTGTCAGCTTTATTTTACCTAGTTGAATGTAAATTACATTTAAACAAATTTAAACTGTATTGAACCTTCTCTTCTAATATTGATATTGTATAATGTATATTATTATTTTTATATGAGAGAGAGAGAGAGAGAGATAAGCGAGTGTGGCTCAGAGGGATCACGTGCGACCTTCGATCCGACACACCTGAGTTCGAATCCCACTGGCTCCACACCACTGACTTTCTTAAGTCATGTGCGGATTTAACACTCGCTCTAAAACGGTGAAAGAAAACATCGTGAAGAAACCGGCATGTCCAAGAATTAATCACAAAAATTCAAGGACATGTGTCATCCATCAACCCGCACTAGGCCAGCGTGGTGGATTATGGCCCATACTCTCTCTATGAGAGAAAGCCCGTGTCCCAGCAGTGGGAACGTGATGGGCTGATGATGATGATTATTTTTAATTTCAAGCTGTTATCTTATTTCATTTTTTTTAATCAATTATTTTTTGTCTTCGCTGAAACAATTTGTTTACTCCCCGGCAAACATCTGAGGTCGAGCAAAGGGGTACGCTGAAAACCAGCCTTGTGTAAACTCACCATAAGATAACACAGAACGATGCTGAGCCTACCTCTTATTGCCAAACTGTAATCGTATGTAAATATTGTAGTTATATTAGTTATACTAGCTGATGCCCTCGACTTCGTCCGCGTAGTGGAGTATTCATCCTGCATCCGAACATTTTTCGTCCCATAATATTCACGTTCCAGTTCCCGACCCGCTCTTATCTCGTTACCGTACCTTACCGCTTCTGTTCCGTTACCTCCCCACTCCCATCCTATTATCTTCCCGCTCCTATAGCGTACCGTAGTGTTCTGGTCCTGATTCTGTCCCGCTCCTATATCATTATCGTCCTGCTCTGCTACCGATCATATTCCGATCCTAACCATTAATCGTCCTCCCTAGCGAACCTCCTATCGTGTTATAGTTCCCCTCCTATACAGTTACCATCCCCTTTTTGTCCCTTTGTCATCCCACTCTGGTCCCGATATAATTACCAAATTTTTTGGCCCTAACTTCATTTGTGAATCATGTGTTTATAGTTTCTTTGACCAAGTATCAAACGTACAAAATGCTAGCGTAGTAGTTTGAAACATATTACGGACTGTAGAAACCGGGTGGAAATGAAACGTCGGGGGGTACAGCCACGGACCCCTTTACGATTCGTAATACCAGTAACACGTACAAACGGGCGGACGGTGCGGCGCGCGTGGTCTCGGTCCGGGTTTGTGATCATTTACATGAGTTTGCGGTGTGGCGGCAGCGCCGGTCATGAAGCCTGTGTAAAAGAAATCTTTGAAACCTAAATCTCCTATTTACAAATACATAGCTGCTGCCCGCGACTTTGTACGCTTAGTAAAATAATTCATTTTGCTCCTGGCTATTTCCGGCTGCTCTCGCTTCTATGCCGATTTTGTCCTGCTTCTATGCCAATCCTATCCCGAATTCATCTCGTTTCTATTTCGTTTTCAATTTTCGATCTCTTTCAGCTTATCTCGTTTTAAATAGACAGAATACTTACAATATAAACATATATTTTCTTTACAAACTTTACCATCCGTTTAAACCTATCAGGGGATGGTATTCAAAACAATCGTAATAAAACATGTGTCAATAGTTTTTTTGGCTATGTATATGTAAGTATTTTGGCCAAAAGTCAATCGTCGTAGCTCCAGAAAAAATATTATATGTCGCAGGGAAATGAGGATACCAGGGAAGTCACGAAACCCCTAGGGATACGACGTACAGTTTTAATAAAGAGGCTCTCGCCAGAACTCTCGCTTCGTCATCCCTTCGCTCCACTCGCGCACTCGACCATCACTCCTCTCGGGAGGTCACCGGCTCGCTACACTCGCCACCTCTACCCCTCGCTTCGCTCTGGCCTTGCGCACTCGTTTTCCTCAGGAACTCCTCGCGAGCTCCTGGCTCCGCGCTTTTTATATACACTCTAGGGGTAAATGCTAGTCGGACCGCGGAGAAGTGGTCCTTCCCATACATGATTATACCATGATTTCGTGGTATCCCTGGGAATATCGCGAAATCCCAGATATTCTTGTAAATCTTCGATTGACTACCTACACCTTTAGTATTTCTTATTTTTCTGAATGTTGCATTTTAAAAGTCTATTAAAGTCTTGTTCGAATAAGGACATTGCAAAAAATTGCAAAAAATTACAATATAAAAGAAAAAACATTTATTTTGCCAAGTCTATAATACAAAAGTTTCGCTTTCACCTTACAAACAAAGGCTTTCCACATAAATATTTGCCATCCCGTTTACACCTTTTAAGATGTTTAAAAAGTGGTGAAACATGTGTGTATAGTATCTTCGATTAGTATATGTACCAAATTTCATAGTCATAGGTTTAGAAAAAATGTTATATTCCACCTTGTTTAATGTTTTTATAGGTTGATTAATAATGTGAGTTTCGTTTTAGTTTATTACTGTTGTTTGGTCTGTATACGAAATTTTATTGCTACAACTTCATAAACAAAAATTCTCCACACAAACTTTACCACGCTATATAACCCTATTAGGGGATGATTTGAAAACATGGTAGAATACGTGTTTATAATTTTATTGGCTGAGTATTCGTAACAAATTTAAACATCGTAGCATTAAAAAATATTTGATACTTTCCACCCTGTTTAACCTTGTTTGACGGTGAATTTAAAAAAGTGGCCAATTACGTTTCAATTTATTTCTTTTGCTTACTCTGTGTACCAAATTTAACTGCCATAACTTCATGAACAAAGATTCTCCATATACACTTAACCACCCCGTTTGAACCGGTTTAGGGATGATTCCAGCAAAATGGTAAAACAGGTGCTTAAAGTTTATCTGTCTGAGTATATGAACCGAATTTCATCGTCGTAGCTTCAAAAAATGTAACTTCATTTCACCTTTATTAAACCTGGTTATGGGTAGATTTAAAAAAAATTTGAATCTCGTTTCAACTATCTCCTTTTTCTTAGTTTGTGTACCAAGTTTCATCATAACCACAAACTTCATAAATAAAAAAGATCCCACACAAAACACCCCGCTTGTTGGGGGATGATTTAAAAAAATGTGAAATATATATCTATAATATCATTGGCTAAGCACATATACCACATTTCATCGCTGTAGCTTAAAAATAATAATCTTCACTTTCCACCCTGTTTAACCCTGTTAAGGGATGATTTTCAAAAATTATAAATCACGTTTCAATTATCTTTTTTTACCAAGTTTCATCGCTATAAACAAAGATTTTTTATGTAAACTTTACCACCTCGTTTAACCCTGTTAGGGGTTGATTTTTGAAATATGCTGAATACTTGTTTTTAAACTTCTTCAAACTTAATTTATTTACCCAGTTTCTTTACTGTAGCTACAGTGTCGCATTAATAAAAAATCCTACTCCATACAAACTTTGCGGCCCTATTTAATGACCTAAGGGGTTGAGTTTTGAAAAGTTACCGAAAATGTATTTTTATATTCTTATGTTTAGTCAATTTAGTAAGTTTCATAACTTTACTAAAAAAACTTACACCATGGAAACTTTGCGACCCCAATAAATGACCTTAGGTGTCGAATTTCAAAAAATGCCGAAATCAAGTTCCTAGTATTTACATACTTAATACTCACACAACATTTGATAACTACTGGTCAAGAAACAATCACCATAGCATACATTATAGTTTCCGCATTCCAATCTAAAAAACCACACTAAACCCCCCTTAAGGGTTAATTTTCAAGAAACTGTGATACATGTGCTCTTTTATTTCTTTTGCATAGTATACTGCCAAAGTTTTGTGACCGTGCGACAAAAGAATTTTTTTTCCCCATACATCCTTTATGACCCCATTTGACCCACTTAAAGGTCAAATTTCGTAAAATCCGTTCTTAAAAGACGCCTTCACTACTTGTAGAATACGTGGTCCAAATTTCAGGTTTCTATGTTAAGCGGTTTTGGCTGTGCGATGATTGTAGAAAAAAACCCTGTTCTTTTATTATATAGATTAAGTTGTTGGCAATAAAAACTCATTTTCTTTCTTTCAATGTTATTTTGTGACTAATTAATAAATTTAACTATAGGATGTCATAATATATGCTATTTATTACCTCTATTCTGAGGCTATTACAAACAAACTTTATTCGTTCTATCTCTCTCTCTCCTTCTATCTATCTTACTCTCTTTCTCTCGTGTTGTTTAATTTTTAAAAAGGTGGAGGTTCCCAGCTCGACGAATATTTTTATTTATTTACTTTACCTGATTTCACCATCGTTTGTTAATCGATGTTCATAAGTACTTTTAATTGAGAGCAACGTGGTCCCTATAAAATACATTATACTAATGATTTTGTATTCCTATGTTATTTTTAATAACAACAAAATTTTATTTTACCATAAAGAACATAAGTCTGTTTTTAGAGAATTCTAATTACAGAAAGAGAATATAATTACAGGAAGTGTCATTTATGAGAATAACTTCCTAAAGGTTATGAATAGCTAACTTGTACTGTACTAAAAGTTTAAAGATGAACCTGTCAACCCTACCTCGAATTGTACCTTCAGTCTTTCATAAAATCGTCTTCTCGGGTCCGTGCTCGTTATTAGTCAAACAGACGCCATTCCTAAGGGGCCGTTTCCACGATAACCTAAAACTTATTACCAAGAAAACCCATTCCTAAGATATCCTAAATACTTACCCCGAATTTCTGACGAGCTTTATTAGACGTTGGGGCTCGATATTAATCTGAGGTTAGATTAACAACTGTAGTAGTAAGGATGGGAAAATCAATCACTATAAAACCTCGAGATAGTGCATAGCGGACCTCTACACTCACGAAACATTAGCATCTTTTACTGTAACTCCGTATTTTCCTCGAGCCCAAACTCTTTAGCAGCTAATTATAACCGTGCTTTATTCCTCTGCCCACAATATGGTAATGATGAGACCTGTTTGCAAAAATAGGCAGTCTATTTCTCCATGTACTCCATGATATAAACAAACTAATATATATATCGGCGCAAAGACGCTAACAAAACTGTTAAAAATAACAAAGTAATAACTATTAGTTTACTACTAATAGTTTTAATTGCATAACTACTGTTTAGAATCATGAATTCATTGTTGAATGATGAAATTCACTACTTTTATGTTAACTTTTTATTTAACTGATTGAGTTAACTGTTTACACCTTAACACATCATTTTGTAACATTGATTTATTGTTAAAATTCAACTAAGACACTCGCAAGCAAGTTTGAATAGATTTTGCAAACAATGTTTGCGAGCCTTAGGTTTGCTATAAATACGACCGCGCCGTAATATACACTCGAGAGCAATGAATCCGGGTCACTTAAAGAATCCTAAAAATCTCGGAAACTAAAAATGATAGGTTAATGCAATAAATTGTATTTAATAGACAATGTAATACTCCTTAAATGAAAGTAAAAAAAATATGAGTCACCATACATTTTATTAACACAAAATTACATAAAGAAAAAAACTGCTGATCTCTCCTTAAAACAAAAATAGGAAACATGAAATTTTTGAACTTTATTACGATTTTCTTGAATTTTAATACTTCGTATTGCCTCCTCGTGCTTCCATTACTGCGTTTACGCGGTTTGGCATGCTATACACCAAGTTCCTTATACGATTTTGGGGAATATTCTCCCATTCCTCTGTGAGAGCAATTTTGAGCTCACGAAGCGTGATTGGGGGAGGGTTTCGTTGTTTTACGCATCTGCCTAGCTCGTCCCAAGCATGCTCGATCGGGTTGATATCCGGGCTGCGCGCTGGCCACTCCATACGAGTAATGTTCATCTCTTGAAGGTAGTCATTCACAATCCTACCTGTATGAGGTCGGGCATTGTCATGCATAAATATAGCATCCTCACCTAAATTGACCATAAATGGACCAACGTGATCATTGAGGATTTCTTCCACATATCTTACGCTAGTTAAAGAGCCGTTTTCTGGAGCGTGGGCATCGTATTTCGAGACTAAGATATGCCCAGAGCCACGTAAATTGGAGTATTGAAGATTGGTCAAAAGTTATGTTCTCCGACGAATCAAAATTTATGCTCTACAAGCACGATGGAAGACACAGAGTGTATCGAAGACCAGGGGAAAGATTCAAGCAAGCATGCATCGAAGAAAAAGTAGCCTACGGTGGTGGGTCTGTACTTGTGTGGGCCGGAATTTCTTCTGAAAGTCGCACAGAGCTGGTGATCATAGAAAACGGCTCTTTAACTAGCGTAAGATATGTGGAAGAAATCCTCAATGATCACGTTGGTCCATTTATGGTCAATTTAGGTGAGGATGCTATATTTATGCATGACAATGCCCGACCTCATACAGGTAGGATTGTGAATGACTACCTTCAAGAGATGAACATTACTCGTATGGAGTGGCCAGCGCGCAGCCCGGATATCAACCCGATCGAGCATGCTTGGGACGAGCTAGGCAGATGCGTAAAACAACGAAACCCTCCCCCAATCACGCTTCGTGAGCTCAAAATTGCTCTCACAGAGGAATGGGAGAATATTCCCCAAAATCGTATAAGGAACTTGGTGTACAGCATGCCAAACCGCGTAAACGCAGTAATGGAAGCACGAGGAGGCAATACGAAGTATTAAAATTCAAGAAAATCGTAATAAAGTTCAAAATTTTCATGTTTCCTATTTTTGTTTTAAGGAGAGATCAGCAGTTTTTTTCTTTATGTAATTTTGTGTTAATAAAATGTATGGTGACTCATATTTTTTTTTACTTTCATTTAAGGAGTATTACATTGTCTATTAAATACAATTTATTGCATTACCCTATCATTTTTAGTTTCCGAGATTTTTAACATTCTTTAAGTGACCCGGATTCATTGCTCTCGAGTGTATATATAGAAATGTTGTAAAAATACCTATATTTAAGAAGGAAAATAAATATTTGAATGATAACCAAACCTAATAACAACGATTTCGCTGTAACATGAACTGATTTATATTATATATAAGTAACATACTTAGTTGTGAAAAAATTTTATATCAGATGTTCAGGATTCTGAGCTCAAAGGATGTTTCCTTTATCATTCGACTTTCTTAAAAAAAATCCTTCTTTTTGTTTTACTACACTCTTCAAAAATAAATTATTCCACCTCCATAATTATCCGTCCCATCAAGAAGTCGGAAGAGATGTTGTCAAAATAGGAGAACATTTTTACACAGATAAATAGTCTCTAACACAGTTTTAAATTATTTAGTGTTTGCTGCATGTAAAACGGCAGAAGTATGCTGCGTTGGAGGCACAATAATATTATTTTGTGCCCATCGCCGTGGAGACCATGGGCTGTTGGGGCTCTGACGCCAAGAGTTTGGTGAGTGAGATAGGGCTTAGAATTAAGGAGAAAACTGGCAACCCCCGCTCCTGCTCGTACCTGGTGCAAAGTTTAGCCATAGCTATCCAGCACCAGGCACAGTTAGGGGTGGTTTATTGGATTAATTTAAAATAAGACTGATTTAAAAAAAAAATTTAAAACTTTTAAGTTAAATATTTAATAAATTTAAAATTAAGAATTTTGTATTATAATTTAAAGTCTTGCGTTTGACCGCTATCTCACCTGTTGTTAAGTGACGATGCGGTCGAAGATGTAGCACGCTCGCCTAAAAGAAACCTGTTCACTCTTGTCTTAAAGACAAGATTAGATTAGAGTGTTTTAATATAACATTTTAGCTAAGTCAGTAACGAACAAGTCAATCCACACTAAAACGTATTATAATCGCCAAAGTAACTCTGTCTGTTACCTATACACGACTAAACGATTGAACCGATAGGAGATAGGATAACGAGTACAAAGTCGCCGGCAGGCTAGTAAATAAATAGGTTAATTCGTACTGTACTACAAGCAGCCTTTATTCGGGCCTATAATTCCTCCCGCAGCTTCTAGGTACTTAAAGCGCCATTATAAAGCCTTGTTTATATTCCATCACAGTCGGCTCACATCTGAGGCTCTGCGGCATGTTCAATATTGTTCGCGGCGCGCGTGCCTGACTAACTTCTAGGGGCATTAGTGCTGCCAACTCGTTGGTATGTTGGCTTCTAAAAACGGTGCAAAGCACGACAAACTTACCAGCTGGCCTTTTCCATCATGTCCGTCTTTCCGGCGCCGAGTTTCTTGCTGTAACTTTTGGCGCTAAGGACTCAACAAATCATTTTTTAGAAAACGGCATGTCAACTCATCGTTTAGTTCTCAAGATAAGCAAACAAGCAGTTTAATCTGAGCCTTGTGCACAAGGGGTCCGGGATGTTCCGGGGTTCAACTTATGGTAGACATATTTTTTTTTCATAAATTGCGTCATAACTTTAATATTCCTGGACTGATTTTGATAAAACAAAGCCTATGTCGAATGCGGAACTCCATAGAACATATTTTAAAAATTGCATTTCAATTCGTGCCTTAGTTTCTGAGTTTGTCCCGGACAGAGAGACAGACAAAAATTTTAGAAACTGTATTTTTGGGTTCTGTTGCTCTCTCCTACTGTTAAATAAATACATTTTCAAAAATATCTTCAATATACAGTAGCCGCCTCGTTACAATATGATTATAAGTACATTCTAAACCTTCGTTGATATAGTTACTTCAACTCCTTGGGAGTTTTATATTTTTTGGTTTTTGTTATTTGCCAGATTCTTCTATTTAAGCTCATAACACAAAAAAAAGACACGTTGAGTATCACATATAGGTACATTTGCAGAGGTGAACCGTTATTACTTCAAAGTTCTTTATGTAGTTCATAAATGATTGATTGAGTCTAGTCTCGAAAGAGGGCCAACTTTCCAATTGGATGAAATCGATTTCCCAAACTTTTTCTATTTCAAAAGCAATATTGCCATCAGATAAGAGGAAAATGATGTTAACTACTTATATCAATGTATCTTTTTATAATAAATGCTTTGTGGAAATTTTTGGCGGTAAGTGACAAGTGATAGATTTTACAAGTGAACTTTTTTCACACGGAGACACAGTAATTCTTGCGCACTACTGCTTGGCAGCAGAATAACTGGCCAAACGGTGGGATCTACCCAGACGACCTCCCACATACATTCATGATTCTCATGCTGATATATTCACATGCTATGATAGCGTGACGTATGTCGCATCAGATTTGATATGCATTAGCTCAGAAACGTAGTTCTGTATCCCTATTGCAATGTTGTCAGTTGATATGCTAATTAATGATCTGCAATATCTGCTTTAGAACTGCCAAGAACGACGACGACATCTCTATGACGCATTCATATATTCATTTAAATGACGCGTCATAGAGAATACACATTTCGCAGATATCGTTTATTAATGAAGGAATCAACGTGATTTCTGAGCAAGGAATCGCCAAGTTGTCATAGTGAATTGGGGCTTTGCTCCTTTCTTCTTGTTTGACCGTTAAAAATGCAAATACCTGTTGTCCTATTGGTCGAATTCGAATGCACTTCTTAACGTGTCGGTGACTTGTACACTAATATGTGTCATCAATTTCTCAGACCTATAGTTACTAAAACTGCAATGCTTAACAATAATGACATCTAATTCCACTCATTTCACACTCATACAAATGTAATAGGTACCTACTGGACATTTGGTCAGCTTGGGGGAATTTGATATTGAACGAATTAGCGCATGTTTGGCGAAAATCTCAAAATTTTAAGTAATTAGGAAGAAGAAAAATGAAATTGTTCGGGCAAGGATCGAACCTGCGTCTTCGGAATTCCATCCCAACGCCTTCACCACTGGGCCACCGAGCCAACTGCTCGAGCAACCGAATTGGTTCTATCATTATGTCGTCTTACAGGGTCAATTCTAAGTCATCTGTCGTCAATGTTCACGTTGATCAATCGAAAATGACTAATATTATAATTAGCAATATGTTCTAATGATAACGCAAGCTTTATCAAATTTGATATTAAATGCATTAGCAATTTCAAAAAATTACGGAACAGAAAAATGAAATTGCTCTGGCAGGGATCGAATCGGCTCCAGATGCCGTCCCGACGCCTTAAACACTGGGATGATTCTACGTCATCTTTCGTCAATGTTAGAAGACGCAGGTTTAATCCCTGTCAGAGCAATTATTTTTTTCTTCTTTATTATTATTTTAATACAATCTTAAGTTTGGGGGAAATTGTTATTATTATAAACAATACACTGTTATTTTGTTCTATGTCCATATAAATGCTGCGAGCGCGTCTGCAAAGGTAATTTTGGAAAATGAGAGGACAAATCACAGTGTCAGATTTAGTCCCAAAACATACGTTAAATACCTATAACATAGTGTAATTAATTGTCCGTGGAATATCACGCGTCAGTGATTTACCACCTACACATGTGCGTAATTACGTACGTCTGTTGGGGCTTGATCGAGTTACAATAAAATAAAAGTAAAAATTGAATAGTCGTGTATTGTACAGAAAAATATATCGAATTAAAAAATCACCATGACAACCAAAAACAAAAAAAAGAAAAAACATATTGACGTCCCGGGCCCGGTGCACCACGCAGGTCCAGGACAACCCAAAAAAGGTTTGTTTTCCAAACAATCTCCACCACCTGACGAAGACCAGAAGTTGTGGTGGAGATTGCCCGTTACTGTTCCTCTACCGTGGGTCCAGTAACGGACATATTTTGTGTATGGCGCGACGAAGAACACCTTTGGGCATCCTGACGTCGACAACCCTGCATCTGCCATCAGCCCCTGGGTGGACAGCAGTCACTCTTCCTACTGGCCATTTCAGTGGCGGGTTATGTTCATCCTTTACGAGCACAAGCTGGCCAATTTTCACATCAGGATGTCTGTCTTGCCATTTAGTTCGCTGTTGAAGCTCCGAAACATACTCGCGACTCCATCGGCTCCAAAAATGCTGTCTTGCTTGCTCTATACGTGCGTATCTGTGCAAACGATTCGGGTTTGCTTCTTGTAAGTCGGGAGCTGGCAGTGAAGTGAGCGGTCTTCCTACTAGGAAGTGCCCAGGCGTCAAAGGACAAAAATCATTAGGATCAGAGGACAAAGGAACTAGCGGTCTCGAGTTCAAAATGGCCTCTATTTGGCACAATAAAGTAGTTAACTCTTCAAATGTGAAATGAGCGTTACCTACGGCTTTTTTCATGAATAGTTTCGCTGACTTCACAGCTGCTTCGTACAACCCTCCAAAATGAGGTGTATATACAGGTGAAAATTTGAATTTGATGCCTTCGTTTACAAAGTCTGACATGGCGCTTGAAAAGTTATTTACAAGTGCCGCGATTTCACGATTCGCACCGACAAAATTGCTACCGTTGTCACAAAAGATCTCGCGGGGCTTCCCTCGACGAGACATAAAGCGACGTAAGGCCAATATAAAAGCTTCTGTGGTCAAGTCACTTACTAACTCTAGATGTACCGCTTTAGTCTTAAAACAAATGAACACACAGAGATAGCATTTTATTAGCTTGGCGCCACGACCCTTCCTATCCGCGATCAGAAAAGGTCCTGCATAATCAGTTCCGAAATCCTGGTGATAATCTTTGAGAAGGCAGATTGCCCATTATCTGTTTCGCAACTACTCCTTTCATACGTTTGCATAAAATGCAATTTCTAAAGATTCGTCTGGCTAAGGTTCGCCCACCAAGTGGCCAGTACCGCTCACGGACGACCGAAAGAAGTAATTGTGGTCCTGCATGCATTAATTTTGTATGATAATAGCTCATCACTAATTGCGTATAATGGTGTTTCCTATCTAAAAGAATTGGATGTCTTTTGTCATAATTGTAAGATGAATTATCTAATCTCCCCCCGACTCTAATCAATCCCATATCATCTTCAAAAGAATTTAAACTATGCAATGCAGGTGAGTTTTTAACACTAAGTTTGTGGTTTGGAAAACTTTCTTGTTGTGACAGTTTGGCTAGCTTTAACTCGGAAAACTCTAATTCAGCTACAGTCAAAGGCCCCGTCTCTTTCGTATTTTTGCCTCTATGTATAAATCGGTAAACGTAGGCAAGTATGCGACGCACCTTTAAAAAGCTTGAATATCTCTCAAACTCAATTATTGATTTTTGTATATCAACAACATTACATACATGAACGCGAACTTCAGGTAGTATATTGCACGTATTATTTATCTCGCTAAGTTGCTGATCAGGCCAGTGAGGTTCTGTAGCTTTCAGGAATGTAGGCCCATCCCACCACAACGAAAGGTTTTGTACCTCCTTTGGATCCACACCACGAGTAGCAAGATCCGCAGGATTTAAAAACGATGGAACGTACCGCCGAACACCGTCAGCACACAACTCATTAACCTCGACCACACGATGCGAGACAAATGAGCTCAGCTTATGTGGAGGAATGTTTAGCCAGCCCAGTACAACATTTGAGTCGCACCAAAAATATCTGTTATTTACTGAGCATCGTAGTGATTCCGTGACCTTTTGACACAATCGAGCTGCTAACACTACCCCACACAACTCGAGCCTGGGTATGGTTGACGTTTTAAGTGGCGCTACTTTGAATTTGGCACACAAGAGTCGTACCATTATATTTCCTAGCGCATCACTTGAACGTACATATACGCAAGCTGCAAATGCTTTGATTGAAGAATCTGAAAATGTGTGCAAATCGATTAAAACTGGATTAGCACAAATTGCTTGGCGTTGGATGGATAATCTCTCAATATGCTTTAGGTGTGCAACAAATTTTAGCCATGATTGAGATATGTCCTCTGGAATTTGTTCGTCCCACCCAACTTTCAGCAGCCACAACTGCTGCAAAATCATTTTGCATGTTATGACGCAAACACTTAAAAGTCCTAAAGGATCGAATATACTCGACGATGCCGATAAGACTATGCGCTTTGTCAGCTGACTCAAGTTTTCTTGCATTTCAATGGGTTTTCCTACTGCTATGAGTATACAATCAGAATTAGGATCCCTTTCAATACCTAACGTATTTGTCACAGTTGAAATTTTCAGTGTTTCTTGAACATTATCCTGTTCCGAATCCTTCAAAATATGTTTAAGAAGTGATTGAGAATTGCTCTTGACTTTACGCAAATTGAAACATGCCGATTCTAATTGCTTAGTGACCCCTTTATAAACGTTTTGTAAGCCTGTTTCATCAGAATGACCAGTTATGAGATCATCGACATAAAAATCATGCAGTATGATGTCCTTAAACAAGGGTTCATCACATTCATTTCCCAAAGCTACCAGACATCTGGTGCTAAGGAAAGGCGCAGATGACGTACCATAAGTAACAGTGTTGAGCTGCAAATAACCTATGGGTTCCCGTTCATTCTTCCGCCATAATATTGTTTGTAAATGCCTCTGACTTGGTTCAACCAGAATTTGTCTGTACATTTTTTCTATATCTCCAGTGAATATGAATGCATGCTGTCTCAATCTGGTCAATATAGAAAAAATGTCATCCTGTACAGTAGGCCCTACCATCATTATGTCATTAAGTGCCAACCCTGATGAAGATTTCATGGAAGCATCAAAAACAACTCTGCATTTTGTGCTCTCGCTCTGCTGTTTCAACACCGGATGATGAGGTAAAAACACTGCGTTTTCAGCCCTGTGCGTTCGTGAGAGATGACCAAGAGCTTCGTACTCATCTAGAAAATCAACGTACTGAGTCTTTACATCGGGCTGTTTCAGAAAACGTCGCTCTAAAGAGTCAAATCTCTTACGTGCCATGCAATAAGTGTCACCTAAACTCTCTGGCTTCATTTTAAGTGGCAGAGAGACGCAAAACCTTCCGTCCTCAAGACGACGAGTATGCTGCACAAAATGTTGCTCACATGCTTCCTCCTCATGAGATAAAACGGGTTTTTTAGGAACTTCTTCCAGTTCCCAGAACTTGCTAAGCTGGGTTTTAATCTCGTGACTGAAATTGCAGACAACCTTTTTGTGAGAATTGTTTGTTTCATAACACATGACCGGTCCAGAGATTAACCAACCAAACATAGAGTTTTGTAAAATAGGCATGTCTTGACCTAATTTTATCTGTTCTGAACTTATAATGTCCCAAAACACATCTGCTCCTAATAGGAGATCAATCTTGCCAGGCATGTGATACGACATGTCTGCAAGCACAATATTTTTGGGCATTTTTATTTTTGAAATATCGACCTCATGACTTGGCAATGAACTCGTTACTTCCTTTATAACAAATGCATTGACTGACGTGCTGAATGCATTTGTGTGCGACTGTACTTTCAAATTACAGCGCTGTAAAGCATCGAATGTGATGCTGTTTATGCCCGTGACACACACCGAATTCGTGTTGTCCGTTTGAACACCTAGTTTATTCTTTAAATCTTCGCTAATAAATGACGACTGGCTTCCGCAGTCTAGCAGGCAGCGTGCATTTATGAGCTTCTGTGAATTGCTACAAGAAACTTTGACATTAGCCGTTGATAATAAAACTTGGTTAGCAACACAAGTTGATAGTGATATTGGACTAGAAACCACTTGCTTATTTTCAGCTGTTGGTTTGTCAAAATGTAAAAGTGAGTTATGTTTCTGATTACACACTTTACAAGTTTTGAATCTACATGAAGGTGCTAAATGTCCGCTACGGAGACAGTTGATACACTGTTTGTGTTTGACAATCAAATTGAATCTGTCTGCTGGTGGCATAGCTAAAAACTTCTTGCAATAGAAAATAGGATGTTCCTCATTACAGATTATGCATTTAGTATTGCTTTTATTGTTATCATAAGTAGCAGCAACAAAGGACTTTTGTTGTTTGTCAATGCGCTTAAACTGCTGTTGCTGCGGCTTTTGCTGCGATAGCTGCAGCACATCTTGGTTGCTACTACTTCCTGTCGCCTCGATGACGTCAGCTCTGTTACGCAAAAACATAAAAAAGTTTTCTAAGTTAGGGTTTCCTGACAAGGAGCATTTGTATTCTTCCCATTTAACGCTTGTTGTGATATCCAGTTTGGACGCGAACAGAAATATGATTAAAGTGTCCCAATTTTCTGTCTTTTCACCCAAAGTATTCAAAGCTCTCAAATGTTTAGCGATATGATCGGCAAGAGTACGAAGAGAACTTTCTTCGCTGACGCTTGGAACTTCAAATAAAGCCTTAAGGTGAGTACACACTAGCTTACGTTTGTCATTGTAACGGTCACACAAGAGTTTCCAAGCCACCTCGTAGTTGCTACTAGATATTTCCAAAGATGCTATCACAGAAGCCGATGAACCGGTAAGTGCGCTTTTTAGATATTGATATTTATTTATACTCGCGATAGAATCATTGTTATGAATCATTGAAGAAAAAACATCATGAAATTCCAACCATTTGGAAGTATCCGCACCATCGAAGTTAGGAATTTTTATCTGTGGTAGTTTGAAGTTGGAATGTTTCAGTGATGCTTGAGAATCCGAACTATCTAAGTCTACATTATGGTATGTATCTATCACTTCTTGAGCTTCTGCGATGCATTTAAAAAACCTACTCTCTGTAGTTTCCCTTTCAATTTCGTTATCAGGACTTTCTTGCTTTACTTCTATGCTAGTTTGTATCAAATCGTACTCCTCAAAAATAGCTTCTATCTTTTTCAATCGCGTCTTAATTTCATTTTGTTGAGCCTTGCTAATCGTACTTTGTTCCTTGAAATCAGTCAAGTATTTTTCGAACGTAGTTAACCTACCTTTTATGGAAGACCTTTTCCCTTTAAACTCTTTTATTTCTTGCATTGTCTTTTCGTCTGTGCCAGTCATTGTGACGAAGACAAAAAAAAACAAAATATGTAAATACCTTGATGAAAATCAAACCTCGAAACAGCTGTGAAATCGCTCGTAAACACTATGATGTCCGAACTGCACCACGTACAAGTTCGCCGATAGACGACAGCACAAACTGCCGAGTTTGCTCGTAGGTTGCAATGATGATACTGAAATTGATGTTTAAACTCGATCAATCCACTTAAAATAAAATTACCATTATATAGGTAAATAAGCTAAGATAAGCATTCAAAAGTGCCTTGAAATTATGAATTGTAAGTATATATAATGTTTGTGCAAATACAACTAAGTGCGCTTCACCGTGCGCTTGGTGCGTACGGTCGTCACCGTGTATTATAAAATAAAGAATGCCTTAGTGCATGCGTACATATATGAATGTAGCATAGCTTCCCAAGAACATATAAACAAATCAATGGATTTTTATTTTGGATGCATCGGATCTTTTGAAGCTCGAGCACGCTACACGAAGTTTTGTTAGAATGGTGTGGGCAAACCTCCCTATCAGAAGTAGACTCCACTGCCAAACCCTTCGCCGTTGCCGCTTCCAGTCCGAGGGCTTCTCACAAAATCATCCACATTTGCATTGTCGACATGGCCGTGTTGCAGTTTCGTATTGTTACGCCTCCGCGTAATAAAATGATGCGGTCGCCAATTTGTTGGGGCTTGATCGAGTTACAATAAAATAAAAGTAAAAATTGAATAGTCGTGTATTGTACAGAAAAATATATCGAACTAAAAAATCACCATGACAACCAAAAACAAAAAAAAGAAAAAACATATTGACGTCCCGGGCCCGGTGCACCACGCAGGTCCAGGACAACCCAAAAAAGGTTTGTTTTCCAAACAACGTCTAGATAATGCGCTATCTGGTACATGATTAACTGTCCGCCATTCCCGGATTGATTACGGATATTATTCAAACGCTTGGCTTGAATACGTGAAAGCGGTTACTGTAATGAAGTCATATTATTGAAGTTAATCTTTATCTGAATAATAGCTGCGCCCCGCGGTTCCTCACGCGGTATCCCGGGATAGAAAGAAGCCAATGTACTATTCTAGTCCTAAAGTACATACATACAAGCCAAATTTCATCAAAGTCGGTTTGGTAGTTTTAGCGTGAAAGAGTAACAGATATCCAGACATACTTTCGCGTATATAATATTAGTAAGGAAGTAAGGATAACAATATTTATAGGTATCTCCTATTTTATTATATATCCATATTATATTTACTCGTTTTCTTGCCAGTTTGTTTGGTTGGGTAAAAATTTTGCTAACGATTTTAAAGTAACGTCCCGGTGAGCTAGAGACTTGAAGGTTTAAAAATAATTCAGAACTGGATGGTAAAATGTAATATAGAATGATAAAAATGTAATTGTTGCTCGTATGTTTCATAGCAATAAATATTTATTTAGTTTGTTAATAATGAGATTGTGCTGTATAGACAAAGCAAATCTCTGCCTTATATCAAAATTATTTTAAGATATAAGAATATGTACTTACGATCTGGAAACACGCCAAAAGAATATTTCAAGAATTACCAAAGCCTGGGCGGCGCAGTATTTGGCCGCACAATAGGCCGTTTACAAAACGATGAAAAAAGCAGCGAGGTTCGTTAGGGATGAATCGGAATTCCTTAAGAAAAGGATTGCTGAAAATGTTGACCCATAAAAGGCATGGAAAATATTTAAGTGAAGCAAGCATTTTTTGCAGGGTAAAAGGGACTAACAATTTTCTTAGAACGCCATCGTTAGATCATTTCTTGCTAAATATTAACGTATTAAGGAAAACATTTTGGAAAAATAAAGATTTAAACTCATACTACTTCTAATATATATTATATTAATATTTACTATGTACGCGGAAGATCAACAGACAAATCAGCGATAACAAAGGAAACAGCCGCCCAGAACGCAGCGCATTCGATTACATCAGCCGCGCTCTGGACATTCATCGTATCTGCCTCAGAATGATGAAACCAGAAATAACGTTCATTTGCATTTAACAAAGAAGCGCCCGGCACTCCCTTTGCCACAAACATTGTAATGTCTGAGCCTGGGTAACCACTATTTGTCATTTTGTCTATAGGATTGAATAGCTTTAGTACTTCTGCTATTATGCAGCGAGTAGTGTTTGTCCCGGCCACATCCAACCCTAAAGGCTTGAACGTCCCTTCATCCGATTCCATTATGAAGTTTATATTATCAAGTTCATTTATGTGCTTTTCCAGGTATGCTTGTGCACCTACTAAGCCAGGTTCTTCAGAAGTCCACAATATGGCTCGAACTGTTCGTTTAGGTTTTAAGTTCATTTTGTTTAGAATTACAGGTGCAAACCAACTTATCATCATGCCACCACCGTCGTCCATGGCTCCAGTTCCTACATCCCAACTATCAATATGTCCAGACACAATTACTTGCTTCTCTGGATGATCTTTCCCTTTGAGATCTATAATTGTGTTTCTAGACTTTTTCATATCAAACGTACTGACCATTTGCAAGTGTAATACTATCTTTTTATTTTGGTCTTGAAGTCTTCGCAACAAATCTGCATCTTCTAATGTTATAGCTGCTGTTGGTATTTTAGTGACATTGTCTTCATAGTATTGAGCTCCAGTGTGAAGAGTGTAAAGTGAATATGGTGTTATAGACCTCACTAAAGTTGCTACGGCTCCTTTTTTGGCAGCTTCTGTAGCACCTTTTGATCTGTATTTGACTGTTTCTCCATAAGTTATATAGTGAGCATCAAAAACTACGATTTTTCCTTTAACTTTAGCTTTATCTGTTTTATCGAGATCGTCGAAACTTTTGATTACTATTGCTTCTGCTGTGATGCCTTCTGGTGGAGTACTAATGCTAGTGCCAAATCCAAGAATTGCTATGGTTTTTTCGTGAGGCTCTATCAACTTAGCATATTCTTGACCACGAACCCAGTGTGGCACCTGGATCATATATAAAATAATGTGTGTTAAAAGTTTAAAGTTTATTGCATGGATAGTACAACATGTTTTTGTTACTTACGTCAACCTCCTCAGTAACGACATCATTTAATCCATTGGCGATTGTAAGATTTATCATATGATCTATGGAATTTTCTAAATTAACTGTACCAGAAGGACGTGCACCAAAGGTATCAATAAAATCCGAGTACCTGAAAATTTAAATTGATTAAAATATATTGAGAGTTGTACTTATGATTATGATGATTACTATTTGAATTACACGAACATTTAATCATAATAATAACATTTAACGCACGAAAATCGAAGATCGCGAAGTAAGTTGGAAGGCAATGGATGAGGCTTGCGCGAACCGGAAAGAGTGGCGTGAACTCCCTTCCCTGCAATATGGTTGAGGGGGGTGATGGCTGGTCCACAAGTCATACTCGTGAACGGGTGCTGCTTGCGGGGATTGGTCTGGTCTAGTCACTCCTAACTGCTACTGTCATACCTACTTATATTTTATTTACACTTTTTTGTTACTGATACTATGACTATGGGACATCTCACTCGCACTTCTTGTTTGACATTCTGTTAATTCTAATTTATACGTAATTGTTCATTGTTATTTTCGAGACATTTTAAAAGAGCTGAAAAAAAGACATCCCCGCAGAGTTTCTTAGTGCTATCTTCTCTAACCGGCGTATTTCCGAAGCACTGGTAGAGTCAATTTTCGCATTTCTTTTCAGCACCCAGACTTCAATTTGAGTATAGGAAAGAAATGGGTAAACATACTTACCTGTTTTTTCAAAGTCATGTTAACATAAGTAATAAATTTTAACATATTTTATTTGTATCATGTGTTTATGACCTTTAAAAGTGCACTTTTGTGTCTATTTAATAAATTATATTTGACTTTGACTTTGAACGAGAGAAGGCCTATAGCCCTATACTCAGCAGTGGGTAGATACGGGCTGCTAGATTGATAGATAGAATAACATTGACGCATAAACACACGCTAGTACGATAAAGTACCAAGTTTACGAAAACCAGCTAAATTGCCTATTAACAGTATATTACGATAATCTACTTACTCTTTATACATTTCTTGACCATAACCATTGTCGATAACTTCGTTTATTATCCTTCTTATCACATTTTTATACGATGCTATTTCTTTCACCAAATCTGGGTTCAGCTCACACTTAATATCTTCATAGTGGTTGATAACACTCGAATGTGCAACTTCATTTAATAATACAATTAATAAACTAATTGACCAGAGTAGATTCATAACAAGTAGTGACTGGTTCACTGACACGGGGAGACTAAACAGTGATGTTTCCTTATCGGTGTTCAATGAACTACTTGCTATGCCTAAACATCAATTTGGCTACATGTTAATCAATTTGTTTCTAAATGGCTTTTTCATTGTAATTTTATGTAATTGATCAATTAGTGGTCGGACGGAACTAATATGAAACATATACTTACGGTAGCAACATTTTTTTTGTGACGAATGACGAGACGTGCTGGTCGTTTGCCTGATGGTAAGCAATACGCCAGCCCATAACATAGATAGCCCATAAAAGATAGAAGAAATTGGGTTGCTCGAGCAGTAGGCTGGGTGGCCCAGTGGTTAAGGCGTCGGGACGGTAAAATCTTAGGATTTTCGCCTAGCATGCGCTAATGCATTCAATATCAAAAATATTTATAATCAATTTATGGATTGTTTGAAAATAATAATTATAATTAAGTATATCGGACAAGTATAATGAAGACAAAGTATACTCGTAGTAGACAAGGACAAGTATAGTGACTCCACAGTCTTGAACATCGACGCAAAATAGCCAGTCTATCGGTATTTTATCGGATACATTTTGGCGAGTGAGCGTCGGAATTGCATCAATTAATTCCCCCGTCCCCGTTTCATCATCGGACTACGAGACGAACGGCAACGCGCCACCGTTTCATGGTGGACATTCCTCCTGCGCGCACTAAGTGCTTCGCTTCCACTTTCATTATGCGCACTGCTAACGAGTGGAACTCCCTGCCGGAGTCAATCTTTCCCGACACTTATAATCTAGGAATCTTCAAATCTCGAGTAAACAGGAACTATCTTGGCAAGCGTGCTACATCGTCGACTGCGTCGTCGCTTACCATCAGGTGAGATAGTGGTCAAACGCTAGCCAAAAATGTATAAAAAAAAAAGTCATAAATACTACCTACCTATTGTATTTCATAATACTGTTGTTTTATTATAAATACATAATAAACATACCTACATAGCACTATTGCGTTTTTTGTATTTATGCGACCAACGCATGAGACCGATATACGTGACTACGCGTAGCACTAAATTCCAAATACCAAAATATTTATTTGCGTGAAAACATGGTACAATAATTATATTACAAATAGGTCTTAAATGTTCTAGTCACTTCACATGGTTTATTTATTTATTATTAATAATGTAATTTAAACTTACAAGTCAGCCCCCGTACCTACCCATATGTCCCTTAAGCGACAATCGTATATCGTGTTGAGCTCAAATTAAGGTATAGCTTCACTGCGACTAATGAGATACCGACTAATAATTGTCGATTCAGGCAAGAAATCGAATTTATCTCATTCATTTATACCAAAATATGATAACTAAACGTTGAGATAAACTTAATAGGACAATAAATGGCATCATAAAATATTGTCGCAGTGAATCTATACCCTAAACTGAACTCAACACGATATACGATTGGCGCTTGAGAGACATATGGGTTGGGGGGCAGGTCTTAATATTAGTTATTGTGAATTAACACCATTATTCAATTATTTAAAAACAATTTAGCCATAAAATTATGTAAAAAAATAAGATTATCTGGAAGAGATCGCTTTTAGCGATAAGTCCGCCCACTGTACTGTAATTTTAAGCCCATTTCTGTAACTTGTTATTATTTGCTATGGTGTACAATAAAGCATTTTTGTATTTTTTTGTATTGTATTATAATAATAAATATGAATTAATTATTTTATAACAATTAATGTTAATTAATTAAATAAATAATAATTAATTATATTGCTTTATAAGCGTGCAAATGTTGAGTTAATATTATTGTCCTAACCCAGAGCGCATTGTATGAAGAAATGTTTTAGTACACCAAATTAAACTAGATGGCGTTAGTAGCAAAATTAAAACGCGCAAACGTTTGGATATGTCAATGTGTTCGCAATAAATTTTGCATTTCTTCTATATAGTGTGATGTTAGTTGTTATTTATCATCGGGTCAATTATTTATAATATTATATTTATTTTGTTAAAAGTCTAATTATGTGAAATGTTAATATATTAACGCTACAAAAGTTTATTACAATATATACTAAATTAAATTAAAATAAAATTTTGTTGTTTACACTATTTTAGGCAAAAAGCTTCTTGTTCTATTATAATTTGCCGTCTTGCACTAAACCTCTTAGTTCATAACAGACACTAAGATAAAAAGGCAAGGATACTTGACTCAGTTTCTGTCCGATCCGAGAGGTAAATAGAATCATGATCAAATGATTGGAAATAGGGGCCGACGATGCTCGCTCCACTTCAAAAGTTCTTGGCAAACAGGCTACGACTATTTACATAAAGTTTTGGAACTATCTTGACATTTTATAACAGAAATACTAAAGTATAGATATACTTCTTGCAACATTGATTTGGCGGGAGAAGTCAAAAGGAACTGAACACTGACATAGAATCAAAGCGCAGAATGGTCTTAAAAAATCTTCCTTCGCCCGATTACCTTGATAAGTGGGTATAGGATTATTTTATAGGTAGATATTTTTATAGTTTTGCGCGTCCTGGCATGTACCTGTATGCGCGAGGACCTGCCCTACCCATATGTCGCTCAAGCGCCAATCGTATATCGTGGTGAGGTCGAATTAAGGTATAACTTCACTGCGAATAGTAAGATACGGTCTTATTATTGTCGATTCAGGCAATAAATCGAATTAATCTCATTAATTTATACCAAAATACGATGACTAAGAGTTGAGATAAACTTAATGGGATATATGGCATCATAAGACATTGTCGCAGTGAATCTACACCTTAATCTGAGCTCAACACGATATACGATTGGCGCTTGAGGGACATATGGGTAGGGGGGCTGTACAATGCCATGGACAATGAGCACATGGCTGAGTTCTAGTAAAAAAGATAGAGCCAAGGAACAGACTCGCTAAGACGAAGAAGGATAACAAGTATCAAGAGTATATAAAAAAAACGTTAAAAATGTAAGAAATAAGGAAAGAAGGAAAAATCATTTATTCGACAACAACAAAGAAATAAATGAAAAATACAAAAACAGAGAGAAGTAATACTTATAACGAAACAAGACAATATAGATGACAATAAGAAATACATGAATAGATGAGGTTTGAAGTTGAGTTGTTTGAATTTTTGGTTTTTATCAACGTTGGTGTTATTAATTTGCAAAACGCATGTCAAATGAAATAATTCTGCCGTTTTATACTATTTTAACAGTTTGTTAAGGCAGTTAACCATTACAATGGAAAAACAATAGAACGGTGGTTGCGTCATAATCACATAATATACATGTGATGGATGAAACGTCGTACGTACATAAATCTATTTAATTACCACCGCTTATTTACACCGCATTATGCTGAGCTCAGACCTTTTATGACGTCACTGTGCACGGCAGTGATTCTCGTACACAAGCACCCAGTATTTCATTTATTAATTGTTTTTTTTTTATTGTGTTGTGATCATTGTTGTACCGTGTGCAGTTTTGTCAAAATAAATGTTTTCTTTCTTTCTTTCTTTCTTTTATAAGATGCAAGTTCTTTTCCGTTTCATTGTGGACGAGAGAAGTCTTAACGTGAACAAAAGATTCCAGAACCCAACATGGATCAAGCATGCATGCATGTCCAAAGAACCATGGACGATGCATCGACGATCCATGCAGCTACGATGCTAACATTGCAACGATGATTAGTGCATATTACGCAGTTACTAAAGAGCGACTGTGGCTCTGAGTGGAAGCACGTGCGACCTTCGATCCGACGCACCCGAGTTCGAATCCCGCTGGACTCACTCACCACTGGATTTAAAACACGCTCTAATAACAGTGAAGAAAACCGGCGTGTCCAAACATTAAACACAAACATTCTAGGACATTTGACATTCACCAACCCGCACTGGGCCAGCGTGGTGAATTACGGCCCCTATTATTTCTATGAGAGAAGGCCCGTGTCCCAGCAGTGGTAACGTGAAGGGCTGATGATGATGCGGCTACCACATAAAATAAATAAATACTACCAACGATCACACACATTGATCCTGGCCCCTGACTAGAATTCCCTTTAACTAGGGAGCCAACTACAAGTACCATGGTCCACAACACCCAGACACGAAACAAATGCGATTGCGTCATATTTGTCCCGTCGTTGGAATCGAACCCGCAACCTCATGGTTTTTTTTTATTTATTTTTTACGCTTAATAGATCTATGTTTGGCCACTAACTCACCTGATGTGAAGCGATGATGTAGCCTAAGATGGAGCACGTAGATCTAGAGAGAGACGGCTGTTGAGCGGCTGCTCAGACCCGTCTCCCCGATGGTTCACCCAACATCATCCCGAAACACGACTAAGTCGCTTGCTTTGTTCAGTGGGTGGTATTACAACCACGGCCAGAGCCTACCACTATCAAAAAGTGTGTGGTAGTGTATGAGATTTGAACCAACCTGCCCAGCTACACCACAAAGGCTAACATATAATATACAAAATTGTATTGTAAAACAAAACAACAGTAAAAAAATAATGTACGTAACTCGCAAGCGCAAATTGGGGTAATGTGATGTCTGTCCAGTGTCTATGTGGTGTGGCAACCATCAAATAGGAAAGTGACAACTCAACGTAATATTGGAACAGTTTGTGTGAGATCATTAATTCGTCGTCCAACAAACAGATGGTGCACGAACGTATGCCTGGAGGAAAATCAATATGACGTTCAGCTCAAGCCGTATTCAAGCCAAACTTGGCAAAGAACCTAAATTTTCCATCTTATCTTTAGTAGGTCTTTGCCAAATAATCTGTGTTTTTCTCCAAAAGGCGTGAAACTCGAGACATTTATAGCTTCCTTCATTGTTCACTTGTTTATTAATTTATCTATTATATTATATTATATTATATACTATTATAAAAATGGAACTCTATTACCTCCTTATAATATTACTGCCTTTTCCCGCGACTTCGCCTGCGTGAACGACTGAGTGTGCATTATGAGAGCGCGTACTACAAAGAGGTCAAGCTGTATCTTCGTAGTCACCTGTCCGATTTTGAAGAAACATACCCTATAATGTAATTTGAGACTAATACTACCAAAACCCTAAAAACCGCATTAAAATCTGTTTAGCTGTTTCTGAGTCTATAGATACAAACATACAAACAAACAAACAGACAAAATTCTAAAAATCTATTCTATTTCTTTTTATGCACAAACATATTTTGTCCCGTCGCGGAAATCGAACCCGCTACCTCAGTCAAACGTGAGCCCATTTCATCATAAAAATAATAAAATTTTAGAAAAAACAAAAACCGACTTTGTTGTATCTTCGAAGTCCAAGGTCACATTTCGATGAAATTTATATGGGACCACCTTTTAGCTGCCTCTTAGCTATACTGAACCCAACGCAAAAATAATTTTCCAAATCGTTCATAAATGACGGAGTTCTAAGGTAACAAACATAAAAAAAAGTAAAAAAAAAATACAATCGAACAGAGAACTTCCTTCTTTTTTGAAGTCGGTTAATAACACCCATAAAGTAGCTATCACTCTCGGTTCTCCACTTAATACCAAGTAAGTATCTCATTTTGTATCAACACATCCGCCTTAATATCCCCCAAAACTCCCGCTCGATACAGCACTAAATCTCCACCATTTGAGATAGGATACCGGAGGCATGTAAAGTAGGCATAAAATATTACTTCCCAAGGTCCCTCACAATCCTCGCATATATTTATCGATATGTATATCGGCACGCAGACGTGCCCACACTAAATCAAGTTAATAAATAATACAGGTATTACGCTGCGGAAAGGAAATCGCGAATCGTTTTTCACCATATCGTAAAATAGACCTTGCGCTGGCTTATCGAAATGTGCTGGTTATGAAGGCGTAAATAAATACTAGAATAATATTTAGTATAAATCATTGCGTGTTTATTAGTATTATTAATTATTATTGTAGTGAAAGAGATAATTTTTGGCTTTAGCACGATGAATAATAAGTTGGGAAAGAAAGAAGCTGTTATTATTATAGATTATATATGGTAAATCGCAACTTTTTTGTATTAGGTACGCGTTAAAGCTTCAAAAATAACTACTTACATAAAGGAATAAAAACAGTACTTTATAATTATTCAAATCAACCAACTAACTTTAGCTTTTAAGAAAAAAATACAGACGAAAAATTTTTCAATAATATTTAACATAATCCTCAGTAGGTATGTTCTCGAACACTTTTATTGGTGACCTGCAGTCAAATCGAAAGAACCTCTTAAAATTAAAAAAAAAGACGTGTGGCACTCGGAGGCTGCCGCGGTAAAGCTATTGCATAGCATTCGGAGTGGGGGGGGTGTTAGGTTATTTTCGTTACGGAATTTCTGGATTCGGTCTCCACGCTCAAGGCCCGCGATAGAAGCTATGCAATAGCTTAAAAAGCGTATCTCCTGGCAAGGTTAAATTCTACTAATATTATATTCGGGAAAGTTTGTAAGGATGGATGGATGGATGAATGGATAGAACTTTGTTACTCAATCACGCAAAAACTATATACGGAACGGAATTTAATGAAATTTGGTATGTAGATATTCCTATGATGTCCTGGTAAAGGACATATAATACTTTTAACACCGGAAAATGCGGATGATGCGCAACTAGCAAAAAATTAAAGTAAGTAGGTACGACGTAAATCTAAGGCCACATAGCGTCCTCGTGAAATATCTAGTCATTTGAGATTTTCTAGATGGTGTTCTAGATGTGTATGCGTACCTAAGAATCTTAGGTACTCAAACACGTCTAGAAAACCATCATACTACTTTTTAAGCTATTGCATAGCTTCTATCGCGGGCCTTGTGCGTGGAGACCGAATCCAGAAATTCCGTAACGAAAATAACCTAACACCCCCCACTCCGAATGCTATGCAATAGCTTTACCGCGGCAGTCTCCGAGTGCCACACGTCTTTTTTTTTGTTTATCAGACTGGCCCAACGTTTGACCACGATCTCACCTGATGGGAAGCGACGATGTGGTCGAAGATGAAGCACGCTTGCCTAGTAAGTATATATTACTCTTGATTTGAAAACACCCAGGTTGTATATGCTTGTTTAATAAACTAGCTGCGCCCCGCGGTTTTACCCGTTATTTTCTCAAAAGTATCCCATGTCCTTTTCCAGGATCTAAAGTATCCTAAAGTTTCTCGTATGCGGGAGGCCGTCCGGGTGGGTACCACCGCTTTGCCAGTTATACAGCCGCCAAGCAGTAGTGCGCAAGCATTGCTGTGTTCCGGTTTAAAGGGTATTGTAGCCAGCGAAATTACTGGGCATTATGAGAGTCTACAGCTAATAGTAAAGTGCAGTGCAGCGCCACGCAGAATTTTGCAAAACAAGGTTCTGGGTGGTGCTGTTATTGTTATGGGCTGGCGTATTGCTTACCATCAGGCAAACTACATAAAAAAAACAAAAGCATGTGTGTCAACGCAGGTCTAATGTATGTATTTTAATGTAGATTTTTCGCAGTAAAAGGCAATTTATGCAAATGTTTCCCATTTTACAATAAACACCGGTGGAGCCGTTGCTGTTCTTTGTCGCCTGCCACGCGACATTTCCCTAATGGGAACTTATGTCTGTTCGTTCCTTTGAACTGTTTTGTTAACATACAACGTTTTTTACAAAATGCTAAATTATTATTGTTTTATGCTCCGTAAAACTGGGATAACGAATTTTTTGTTGGTGAGTAAATATTCTCAGACTTTATTTATCTTGAGATAGTAGTGCTGAATTTTTAACGCTTATTTTGCAATGACCATAATAACATAAATAAATAATGTACTTACTAAACATAACATAAACATAAACATTTATTGATTGACAAAGTAAGTGTTACAAATTATGATTGAAGTCTCTAGCCCTCGACGTAGCTTGACGCTGTGTTTCAAGGACTAGCTCCTTCTCCCAATTTAGATAGATAAAAAAGCCAAAAATGAATACATAGTTAAATAAAAAAATGTGTGTGAGGGTGTGTGTGTGTGATGGTATGTGTGTGTGATGGTATGTGAGGATGTGTGAGTGTATGTGTGATATGTATATTACTTACTTGCGTAAAACTTCTTCCTCCTCAGCAGGGGAATCGAGAAGACAGGCGACTGGGACCAGGAGATACTGGATTTACAGTCCCACTAGCCCGATAGCATTTTTTAGCGGTCGACTGGGACTACGCACGACATGACGTAAATTGTACAGTTGCCAAAAACATCAAAAATCCATACGGTATTTATTCTTATAATATTTATGTTAAGTAAAATTTGCGATAAAATTTTACCATTTAATGTTTTTTGAAACTCTGTCTAGGTACACTGTTTTAAGATTCTTACGGTGAATACATATATATATATATATATATATATATATATATATATATATATATATATATATATACATATATATATATACATATATATATATACGGCCGTTAAAAAACAAATTCTACAAATTGTAATTTTTATGAAACGCATTCTATTATTTTTTATTATTGTTGATTATCATGATACTTATATATTTTATGTTGATAAATAAATGAAGAATTGATTCATTCCAAAAAGTGATTCCCTTTGATTAAGGATAAAACAATCGATTTTTTGTTAATATTGAGTGTAGTCCCAGTCGCCTGAACTCTCAGATAATCGTCTAACTCGAACTATCGCTTTCAAACATGTTTTTGATCGGTTTTTGTCTGTGGAATTGTCGAACTTTTCTACTCAAAGTCCGCGTCCCAATCACGATCGCTAAAAGTGATCGATATTGCAGTTCGAAAGATGCTAATGCGTTACAAATTCGAAATTGAAAGCGATCGGGATCGGTATCCGTGTTACATGATTCCCCCGCAGCTAAACTAGTGGATGTCACATACAGTGCAGTGCATACGTGCAGGTGTTGAGGTAAAATTTATGATCATGTAATATTACAATTTTGTGGAATGTGTTCCAATATTTTATTATAAACAAGTATACGTTTTATCAAACAAGAAAACTGACTTCAATGTATCCTCGAAGTCCAAGGCCAAATATCGATGAAATTTATATGAGACTACTACACTAATTCGTAGCTATACTGAACCCAACGCAAAAATATTTTTCCAAATCGGTTCATGTATGACGGAGTTCTGAGGTAACAAACATAAAAAAAACAATCGAATAGAGAACCTTCTCCTTTTTTGAATTCGGTTTACAATAAATACGCCCAACGATCACATACATAGATTCTGGCCCCTAAATAGGATTCCCTGTACCTAAGGAACCAGGCACTACGAGGACCATGGTCCCACAACACCAAGACACGAAACAAATGCTTGCGCTTTTTTTCTGTGCACAAACATTTGTCCAGTCGCGGTAATAGAACTTGCAACCTCAGTGCTGTATGAGATTTGAGCCAAACTGCCAAACCACTACACTACAGAGGATGACATATTGATCGAATAGTCCGTAATACTTGCTCTACAAGATACGTTCAGCAATTTTTAGTCCATACCTTGGTACAAAACTTTGCAATCATCTATGTGCTACAGGCAGATGGCAAAAGCGCTCAGCCATGTTCTAATACTTTCCTAACTTACCAGCAAAAACAAAAACTTCACAACATCTGGCGGTGTCTTAAATAAACAAGTTTAATCTAAAGCTGGAGTGAACTGACCCAAATAATGGGTGAAAAATGTCTGCGACCTCCAACGAAAAAAGTTAATGGAAATAAACGCTACCTGTTTCTATTAGTCATGCTGATTACGGTATACTGCTTAGGGTAAGGGCTAATAGGGGTTAATTAGTAGGTAAAGTTCCATATCTTTATGAAGGGCTGTACAAAAGTGTGTGAAACCTTAGGCTCGCAGTTCCAAGCGTCGTTGTAGGATTGAATAAACCCCCTTAAATTAATTCAATAAACTTCACAGAATATTTCGCAAAATACAAGCGCATCATAAGAAAAATAGGTAAGTAGGTACTCGACTTTGTTTCACATGCCACAGCCAAACTATTTCTCATAGGAATACCAAAAAGGCAATAAGTAAACACCAGCGACATTCTCTCCCTAAAATACCAACCCAAGACGAATGGTGGATGTTACCACAAGTCATACTCGTGATCGGGTGCTGCGTGTGGGGACTGGTCTGGTCTGGTCACTCCTAACTGCTAGATACTGTCATACTTATTCATATATTATTTATGAGTTTCTTGATGATATCTTCTCTAGTGGGCGTATTTCCAAGGCACCAGTAGAGTCAGTTTTCGCATTTCTTTTCTGAGCCTAGACTTCAATCTGAGTATGGCAAAGAACTGGGTAGACATGCATACCTTTTTTTTCAAAGTCAAGATATCTTAAGTTACAATTTTAACGTATTTAAAGTGATTTGCATTAAGTGTTTTTGGCGTTTAAAAGTGAATGTTTGTACATATTTAATAAATATCTTATGACTATGACTAATGCGGCGAATCAATATGGATTATTATTCTTCTTAAGTTGCAATGCGTTCCTCAGCGACCCTTTAGCCCAATATATTAAAGTTGGCGAGACATTTTAGGAATTTTCGATATATTAGGAAAACATTCAACAAAAGATACGAGGGTATCCAATGTAAAGGGCACGGTACTGTCAATATGTGTGAATTTATGAGAATTCGTATTATACAGCGGGCGAAAATGATATTAGGTTTATGTTAGTGATATAGAAAATAGTCAAACTAAATTGGTTTATTCTTCTGTCAAGAAAGGTAAGATTGTTTTTTCGAAGTTATGTATGTACTCTGAATACTGATTTAAGTAGTTACTGACTTTAAAATTATTTTATACCACACTCACTCGGAAAGTGTCTTATTACTCGTTCATAAACGGGTTACAAAGTTCGTAATTTCTCCCTTAAAAATGTGCGGCGGGAAAAGTTATATGGAATTTCATTACTGCCCTCCGAAGAAGGGCAGGAATGTTGTATGAAAATCCATTACTGCCCGGCTAGCTTTCTTTTGTTTTTTAGCAGCGAACAAAAAAAAAAACACAAACGTCAAACCTCAAAAAGGTCTTGTATGAAATAATTAGAAAAAAGAGGCGGGAAACATACAAACCTCAAATCTCAAAAAGGTTTTATATCAAATAATTAGAGAAAAGAGGCGGTTTTTTTTTGTTTTCTATTTTTAATGAAATGAGGATGGCAACCTTATACTGCAATACGAAAAAAAAGCGCGGCAATTTATTTCGTTGCGTTAAATTTTGTTTTAACTAAATTGATAATTTAACAGTACCTAGCTTTTAATTTTCTATAGTACATTGTACACCGAGGGGAGAAACAATTTTAATATAAACTTTAATTAAAGAAATATTGTATTTTATTTTCCTCGTAGGTGTAGTATAAAGCACTATGTATCACTCGGGAGAAAGTTCTATTTCGTAGATCGTTTTCTCCCCTCGGTGTACAATGTACTATTGGTTTTAGTTTTTGGATTTGGTAGTTAGCACTTGAATAATAATATGTACATTTAGTAACAAACATTTCAAATATTAACGGAGGAGTTTTATTGGAGGATCCTCTTCAAGGGCTCTTTCTGATCTCATTTAAGTCCTTAGGTACACAATGCATAGTTCATACCCCAGTCAGAAATTTCAACTCTTATTGACTAATCTTTTTTCAATAGATACATTTATAGTATTGGTTTTCACAAATTATCGGAATTAACAAATTATCAATTTTATTTCTATCATTGGTTCTTTTTTCTATAGTATTTTTTTATATTTCTGTTTTGGTCTTCTATATTATTTTTACAAAATGTCAGTGCAATTTAAAAACGGAAAGTGGCTTACAATTAATTTGTATTTGACCCATACATATTTCATCGACCAAGTGAAATTATATAAATTAAATTTTGCGTTCAACACTTGAACAAAGGAACTTGTATTACTGGGCATTATGAGACTAAACAGCTAATTGCCTCAGGGTGACGAACGCAGTGAGGCGCCGCGCAGGACTTTGCAAAACACAGTTCTGGGTGGTGCTGTACTTATTATGGGCTGGCGTATTGCTTACCATCAGGCAAACGACCAGCTCGTCTCTTCATTGAGTTACATTAAAAAAATGCAGTTTGTCCCAACAAGACAGTGTTTCTGTGACTTTTAATACCCAAGATCAAAGACATCACTATCGATAGAAATAGATAGATAAAATTCTTCATTATTTCACGAGAGCCACCTGATGGGCACTGTCGGCTGTCATTTACGAACATTATGTTGTTACATTATGATGTCATGATGATTACAACTATTAAAACTTTTCAGCGGTTTCAGATAAAACGTTTATGGAGACTTAAAGTTTATGTGAAACCGTATGCTATAGCCTTTTTAGTTATAATATGTAGGGATCTTAAAGATCATATCATATAGATCATAAATATATCATAAAGATATAGGTATAGGCATCTATTGCAAGATAATAATATTGATGTCTGTAATAAACTAAGAATAATGTTTAAGGATATTTCACTTATCTGCACCGTGTGTCGCATATACTTATAAACCAGAATCCTTACACGGTGTTTCATTACCTACGGTACGTTTGCGAAACAAATCCTAAATATCCAAAAATCTGCCATCTAAAAACTCAGAGTATTTTCTCCAAAACTTATATATTATCTATTTATATTTCATCATTACTTTGTATTTATATATTAAATAATCATAAAAATATAATAATAAAAAAATAAATAAATATTGCATGCTTCAAGTTTTAGTACGCGGGAAAAGAGCCAAGCAATTAATTTCCTTACATACTGCGTCACGCGGTTCACTGGGATAAAAATTAGATAACGTATACCAAATTTCATCAAAATCCGTTTAGTAGTTTCTGTGTGATTGATTTACAAACATCCATTCATCCATCAATAACAAACATGCGCATTTATAATATTATTATTAGTAAGAAGATCAAAACTTGTACAAACAACAGATAGTTGGACGATTCAATGTCAAAAGGCGAGGAGCGAGTGGTTGATGAGCAATTGAAAATACAAAATACGTTATAATATGTATCTATCCGTGTTTATCCAAGCAACCTTCGATTATAAAAGTGGCAAAAGTTGTTTACAAAAACGCGAATCGTTCTGCGTTATTAATGAAAAAACTTTACTACTGAACAGAAGCTTAATCAAATCGCGAAGTAAATGAGTGCAATTTCTTTTTACGAGGACTATTTTGAAGTTTCTACTTTCTTGCGGTCCAGCTCTTAGTGAGTTTTTACTCTCATTTAAAGTTCGAATTCGGGGAAAAGGTAAGGTAAATTAGATTTGCATACTTACGGAGCTTTTCGAGCCTAATGTTTGCTTTGATCGTGTAGCGATTAGAGTAAAAAATGGGCCAACTTTTAATTAGGTTTTTTGAGAATGGCGCGGCCGCGGCTTTAAGCGCGGCTGGTGGGAAAGGGCAATTGTATCAACACCGACCAACGAGGGTACCTACTCGTTTGTTAATTAGGGTTGTTATAATCGATGTGATTCACTTCTTGATTGTAAACTTATGGAGTAGATAACTGTTCATAAATTTATATATTTGCTACCGATAATAATTTAAGCAAATTTAGAAATTAAGCAACAACTCGGTGAATAAAGGTTGCATTCCGCAAAATGCACCAGGAATTATTTGCTTAACTTCCTGAACACGAAGCGGGACGACGCAAGTACGAGGACATAATATTCCAGTGCGTCTGGCGTTATGAACTAAGTTTGATAAGCGTGTGCACCCACAATATTTTGAACACACTGGAGACATATAAGGGACCCGTCCCTTAGCATGCCAGCTGGTGTGCCATCTGCTAATAACGGATTGTATGGTGAAACTACATGAGACTACGAACGCTGAATTGTTCGATGGATTAAAAGATTTAATCCTATTATAAAAATGGGACTGATCTGATTCTTTAAAATGAAGATATTAAAAAAAACCGGCCAAGTGCGAGTCGGACTGGCGCACAAAGGTACGTACTAGGGTAGGGTGCATACCATTATCTATAAAAACGGCAAAAAAATCAGGTTTGTTGTATGGGAGCCCCCTTAAATATTTAGTTTATTCTGTTTTTTAGTATTTGTTGTTATAGCAACAACAGAAATACATCATCTGTGAAAATTTCAACTGTCTAACTATCACGGTTCATGAGACAGCCTGTGACAAATGGACAGACGGACAGACACACAGACGGATGGACAGCGGAGTCTTAGTAATAAGGTCCCTTTTTACCCTTTGGGTACGGAACCCTAAAAACCAACTGGGTCGACTATTTAGAGGGTACTGAACAAGAATCTAGGGCTTATCGAATTTTTGTCTGTTTCAAGGCAAGATTTTATAATGAATTTTGAGTCTTAGATTAGATTAGATGACTCATACACCACCATAAATTATAACAATAAAAGCAAAAATAACAAATTTAAAAATGTAACGGGATATATTGGGGATAGAAGCGGGACGATAATGGTAGGTATAGAAAAAGGACATGAACTACAGGAACAAGGACAGGAAAGCAGTAGCGGGACAGTGAAAGGATAGGATGGGGAAGGGATCGGGATAGGGGCGGAGTGGGAGCAGGACCGGGTTAATGTGGGATGGAAAATTGTCAGGAACAGGTCAGATTACTTCACTATGCTTACGAAGGCGCAGGCAACGGTTATTCACATATAAATTCGAGATCTCATGATGCACTCCAAAGGCTATAGAAGTCAGCTTTTATATTTCTGCACAAATTATAAATTTATACCGCCTCAAGAGCCTTTAAACAGTAAAAGATGAATTAAAGAAATACATAGTGTTTTGTGTAACAATAGCAAAAACAAAGATGTATTTTATTAAATTGACCTAGTAGATTATGCCAGGACTAGCGCACGCAGATAATAGCCATGCGATAGAAAGAGAGGCACTCTGTAGGTTAATATGACTGGTAGGTATGCAGCGCTACGCGAGCTGCATTGAATTTTATTGAGTCACAGCAAGAGTCTCTGTTTGTTTAAATTTATTTGCGGAGTGTTGCTTCTGTCCCTTAGTATTCTGTGATTATGCTCAAAGTTTAATGATTTCAGTACTAGATTTCGCACAAAATTTAAGTTGTAGATAAGCTGCGATTTCTGCTAAGAAGTTTAACCATTTCACTTTACTAAGTTATATAGATAAACAGTGTAACTAAAAGTTACTGTATACCTACTCTAAAATATCTCAAGTTCCAAAGGTGATTGTACGATTTATTAACATTCAAGAGATTTACAGATGATGAGCTTTCATTAGTAGGTACTTAGAGTTATAAATCAAGCTAAGAGTTTAAATTGAAATTGCAAGAGACTTTAGGCATACTGGAATATAATTTAAATTTTAATAAAGACATGGACTAAATATACAGTCCATGATAAAGAGTAACTACGAATAATAACTTTTCTAATGACAATAATACAAAACACAAAAATATATAAAATTTTTTTTTTTTTTTTGAGTGCATGCTGTTTGCTCTTCCACCGCCCCTGTGGGCAATGAGGACTACCTCAAGGCCCAACCCTACCCGCCTTGGGGTAGTCCCTATTGCCCAGGTGGAAACGCACGGAGGCATCTACCCCCGGGGAACTGGCAGGCCTGCTCCGAAAGCCGGGACGCTTCACAGAGGCTCTGTGTTGGTCCTGGAGGTTTCCTCTAGGTCTAGGGCGTTGAAGGTTACCCTCGCCCTGGCTCATTTTGCTGTGGCAAAACGTGGCGGGGCGTTTCTGAGTTCAGTTTTTATCGGAATTTAAACTACTTTACATGAAATATATCGTTTCTAATATTTTTCTGCTACCTGGTTTAGAAAAGTTTTAGGTTTTAGCTTGCAATGGTAGTAAACAAACAAAATTAGTATATTATAAAAGTATTAGTAAGGATATAATGCAGTAAGATAAGGCAGTTTATAATACAAGATTTTTAAAGATAAAAAATACGACCACCGGCTTTGACTTAAACCCGCATCACAATTTTTTTACTGGTCGTATTTTTTCTTTCTGAAAAACCTTGTTTCATTTTTTGCTTAGCTTTCGTTCTGCTCAGCTCTGTGTTATGCATTCCATTTATCTGGAGTTCTTAGTAAGCCGATTACCTGCTCGATGATTAATCTCTAATTTTGATGAAATCTTAGGTGCTCAGCAATATCAATTGGTTGTTGAATGCACCTGGCAGGTGATTTAAATAATTTTATTTACTCCGAGCTAAATTGAGCGTGAATTGGAGTTTTATAAGAAAAGGCAGGCGTGATTGAAATGTCAATTTAAATTCACGATTTGGCAAAAGGTTATTATGCAGAGAAGCTGGATTAGAAAAAAAATACCATACTGCAAAAATACAGCATTTTAAACGCCTTTCAGTTCAAACGCTTTTGATATATTTTTTTTTAATCAAGCACAGATGAACGTTTGATATTTGCTACAAAAAATATTTTTTCTGTTTATGAAACTGAATAAACGGGTATGTCGTTCACTTGTTGGTAAGCGCCACGCCTGGCCATAAAAATTGCATTGCCACCAAGAATAAACTGCGTAACACTGCATTGCGCTCATTTCCCCGAGACATCAGATATTAAGTCTTGTATGCCTAGTAATTTCGCTGGCTACAATGCTCTTCAAACCGGAAAACAGCCATATATAGTTCTTCTGCCGCCAAACAGTAATGCTTGCGCACTACTGTTTGTCAGCACAATAACTATATATTTTATGTGAGACTAGCTGCGCCTCGCGGTTTCACCCGCGGTTTCCCGGGATAAAAAGTAGCCTATGTCTTTTTCCAGGTCCTAAAGTACCTTCATGCCAAATTTCATCAATATCCGTTAAGTAGTTAATGCGTGATTCAGTAACAAACATCCATACATCCATACTAACAAGCTTTCGCATTTATAATATTAAAAAAATAGGATAAGAGTAAGTAATTTTTAATTTATTACATTCTTCAATCAAATTTTAACTTTAATAAAACACGACCGAATAAACCAACTTGCACCTAAAACAAACATGTACCTATATGAAAGTGTCGCATCAGCTACTTACAAATATAACTACCAGCCAGCAACCTAATTAACTGACTATCGTCAGCTACAATCTCTTTTTGTTTTAAACTGGGAATATGGGTCAAGCTTCTTTAATCTGATAAAGTACTGGAGCTTGACTGAAGTACTCTCCATGCGTGCGATTGCATGATAAATCGTACTTCTGTAGCCAACTTGCCAGGTTTTGATGAATCAATTAGCATTTTAGAAATTTGCAAGTTCGATCCTGCATTAAGTACTGCTGCCACCTATGGGATGGTTCGGCGAAACGCCAATTGGAAACTTTAGACTCCATCGAAAGACGTGGCGAAAAGCTCAAGGCAATGACCTGTTTGAGACTCATGTACAGAGTTTCGACCTTAGACAAGATTAAAATAATTTATCGGGTGTCTTTGAAAAGTGTGCACAGGAACTACATGACCTCATACCATTTAGGAGATGGCGAAATAGCTCGTGTATTTTTTATATGTAACTGAATGACGTGACGAACTGGTCGTTCGGCTGATGGTGAGCAACTGCTCATAACAGTAACAGCACCACCCAGAGCTTTGTTTTGCAAATTCCTGCGCGGCGCTACAGTGCGCTCGACAATTAGCTGTTTTAAGTCTTATAATGCTCAATAATTCAAACACACTCACCGTGATGTATCCTGCATAAAACCGATAGGCTGGCCGATTTTCTGGCTCTGAAAATCGGCCAGCTATGAAAATGGCTCTGAAGCCTAGCTTTAACCAACACATCGTTAACAATAAGCATTTTGCACGCCTTCCTTGGTTTCGTATGTAATGTTACAAAAGCGGAAATAGATACTCTTTTCTTATATTCTTTATTGTACACTGTCATAAAATTTACATCGTGGATTATAAAGTGCATGAACAAAGGTGAGCCCTATGAAGAAATAAATTATTTTTCAAAAAAAAATTAAACCGACTTCAAAACCACAAATAGGTACTCAAAGTGAAAAATAAATTAATATGGTTATTATAAGCGCTACCCACTCATATATTTGAAGTACCCTTTTTAGTGCAAAACAAGTTTTAATTAAATTAATTTAAAAAGTTTTTAAAGACAAGCTTTTATGATCTAGCAGCCACATCATGACAAAGTTTAAAACGGGCTATCACAATTAAATGCATAAAAAATGTCATGTCTGTCCTATTCTCTGTTGAGGAGTTCCCTCGCCGGAAATCAATCCTGGGTGTATCAGCCATGTCATGATGGGATTTAGAACAGGCTATTATGGTTAAATCCATTTACAAAATGTTGTATCTGTACTATTTTTGTTTTGCTATTTTTTTCAAAACTTACTGAATGAATTTCGATAAAAATTATATGGGACCACCTCTGAAGTATGACCTACCAAACAATAAAAGAATCATCGAATTCAATTGATAATTGGCGGAGTAATCGCGTAAGAAACACACAAAAAAAAACATACCGTCGAATTGTAAACCTCCTCCTTTTTGAAGTCGGTTAAAAATAGAAAGAGTAAAAAAAACAAAAAATAGGAAAGCCTTTTTATTAAAGCAGACTTGCCGAAAGTAGCATTACATTTTCTCGTTATTCTGCTATGCACATATTTTTGTTCGAAATAAAGGTTTTGTCGCTTGCGAAGTGGGAATTTAATATATGACGTTTAGATTTGAGCTGATGTCTCAGGTGGAACGAATAAGAATAAAGAAGTTGACAGATATCAATTGCAATCAGCTTCCAAAAATATAAAGTACTAAAAAAATGATGTGGTATTTTTACTATCCATATATTAATAACCTGCCTCCGTCGATCTTTCTCTTGAGCTACAACATGGAGTCCTTCAAAAGGGGTATTATTAGTCCTTAAGGGTCGGCAACGCTTCATCAACGCCCCTGGTGTTGCAGGTGATCGCTTACCAACAGACGGGCAGTAAGCTTGTTTGCCGATACTAACATACAAAATAACCCAAAGGGCCAGTTTTCGCCTAAAAGACGACTACGACCGACGTCGAGCGTCGTTAGCTTTTAACAATGTTGATATTACTAGGCTTTAGTGAGATTTTTATGCATCTGAGCAATGAGACGAGCGGGTCGTTTACCTGATGATAAGCGCCACGCTTGCCCTGAAACAGGACATAACAACACGTACACACATTTAATGTATCTTTGTTTTATCTTTCTGGAGTAAGTTTAAGTACTAATCTCCGCTAGCAGTGTTCTTTTTATCCCGTGGTTCCCCGGGGAACTTAACCCATGTCTATCCAGAGTCTGGATTAATAAAGCTTCCTAACAGTAAAACCTTTATTCATTGGATCAGACGTTATAGTGAGCTCTCACAAATTACTCTCACTAAAGAGTTACCTCTTTATCTTTTTCTCTTTATCTCTTTATCTTTAGATAAACCTTAAGATTGTATGCAATGGAATCAGGCGTGACGTTGCGGAAATTCATCTCAAAACTGAAACGCAATGAAAATATATAATGTAACGGGTCACTCCCTTCCCTCCAATATGGTTGAGGGGGGTGATGGCTGGTCCACAAGTCATACTCGTGAACGGGTGCTGCTTGCGGGGACTGGTCTGTTCTTAGTTAGTTCCTAACAACAACACTCTTTGTACGACACGTGTTTCGCCGTCTGCACGAGGCATCATCAGGTGTCGACTCGCCGAACGCTGGAACGAGAGTGAGCTCATAACGGCGCTCCGTCGCTTTAAACAAACAACACAAACAAACAACAACAAAAACAAACAACAAAGACAAACAAAAACAAAGACAAAAAAAAAGTACAAAGAGTGTTGTTGATAGGAACTAACAACAACCTACATAATATTCAGCAGGATTACACTATATATTTTCATTGCGTTTCAGTCTTAAGATTTTAAATACTCAGAAAGAAGAAAAAAATGATGGCATAGCGTAAGAAGCCATATTAATTCTTATAATATTTTTTAAGTACGTACACGTCACCCTTAAGACGGTAAAATAACAGAAGAAGAAATTCGACACTCGAGTTGGTGCCCACCGTAGCTCAATAGGTAGAGCGTCCCGCGCTGAGGGAATATTGGGTTGTGGGTTCGAGTCCCAGCCGGTGGTCGAATTTTTTCTTCCCGGAAAACCTTGTTTAACTGAAAGTACTTTTTTTGATTTGGGGTTTTGTATGAATTCAAGACCATAACTCACGATTCGAACGATGGATATTCCTACCTACACAGGACAACGTCTGTCGCGTCAGCTAGTAATAAATAAAATAAAATGATTATGTTAATGATTTAGATCTGAGTGTTTAATTCATTTTTATAAAAAGTAACTACCTACCTACAGTTGTACAGATTATGCAATGTTATAAGGATGTATGAAGGAATCACTTTTCTATGTATCTATGTATATCTCAAATGAAAAACACATTTTTTCCAATGTTTGAATTTCACAAAAAACAGCTGATGATGATTGATGATGATTTTTATGGAAAGTTGATTTTGATCGTGAATTTAAAAAGTTGGTATTACATTTATCTTACGACATGATTTTACACCACACAATATGAGTAACTGTTTACCCCTTTTTTAGATTTTCAAAAGACGCGGTAAGAACACTTGGAATCGATTGGGAACCAATTATTTGGAGTAGAATCTGTTCAATTCACTTTCCGGATTCAAGCAAGTATGAAACCAAAAATGCAAAGAACGAAAAGGCAGCTTTACAACAAGCTCACCCTTTTCAAAGGACAATAAAAGATGAGATAATGTAAATAAATATGTAGATATAGATATAGTTCCTGAGTTTTTATTTCTGACTTTCTTATTTCATATCCCATACATATTTCATATAGGTACTACACATGCATCTTATACATTCATACATTAAAATAAATAATTTTCACTTACTAAAAATACACTTGTAGGTACACAAGACATAACATACATACACAACAATAGGAACCGTGTCACGGCGCGGCGCGGCGCACAATTATTGCCCAGCACTATTTGCCACATATCTATCAATATAGCTAGCTATAGTTTACTTGCCTACGCTGTGCATTGCGCGAGAAGTACGATACGCGCGCTTTATAGTTATGTTTACTCTAAGACGGTAATGCTTGTGCACTACTGCTTGGCGGCAGAATAACTGGCAAAGCTGTGGTACCTACAAAGACGGCCTCCCGCATACGAGAGACCTACCACAACTAAAACCCAACTTAACTATTAACAAGGTGAAGCTATTGCTACGTAGATCTATTCTGTGCTTTTGGTCAACTTATTAGTTATTACAGGCCTAAAGAGCCAAATCACGCTGGCGATTTGCGAGCGCTTTTACGCGACGAATTCGCCGCGGCACCGCGGCGAGTTCGCTGAGATGCTTCAATATTTATAGTACACACTAAACCCAAGGCCTGACATTCTGTTTTTGTGGATATATCATTCTGTATTCTACTACTGTGACTGTCAGTGACTGTCCGACAAACGCCACGAGAACGCTGCAATTCGCCACGGGAACGCTGCAATTCTCCACGAGTTCGCCTCGAATTCGCGACGTTTTCGCTTCAAGTGCGTGGCGTGTTCGCCGCGTAGTGTGATAAGGCTCTAAGGAAAATATAGCCTAAATGCATGGAGCATTTAGGCTACCATTAGTCGACAAGGTACACAAGACGCTAGCAACATTTCTGTAATTTTACTTTACTCTATGATTACCAGACTCGGTTTACCTTGACTTGTTTGTTGTAAGTTTAGATGCCTACATAGCATATTCAGAAGACACAATTAGCTTAACTAGCTTAACTGCGGTCAAAATTCATAGTACCTACATTGTGCTATATCTACTCTACTCGCCAGACCTATTATTATCTATCTATATTTATTATAATTTACTGAACTAACCATTAAACAGAAGCGTGAGCTTGCGTCACAATCCATTTAAACGACCAGTAATTGCAGTTTTGTGTCCATAATTGCAGTTATTTGTAATATAATGGTTAATAAGTGATTCATGTTGAGTATGGTGGGCGAGATTGGTGGGTAACGACCCGATAACAGCGCGGGTGAAGCGCGGCCTTGCGAGGGTCGCACGCGACCGGACGCAACCCTGGACTACTACTGGTTTTGTTTACTTTCTATTACCATAAGCCATACTCATGTATTATTAAATAGGTATTGGAAAATTCCGTTTCTTTATCTAGGCCCAAAAAGAACCTGGACCCTAATTCACTAAGACAACTTGGCGATTCCTTGCTACGAGTAAACGTCGATTCCTTCATTAATAAACGACATCTGCGAAATTTGTATTCTCTATGACGCGTCATGTATATGAATATATGAATGCGTCATAGAGATGTCGTTTATTAATGAAGGAATTGACGTGATTTCGAAGCAAGGAATCGCCAGGTTGTCATAGTGAATTGGGGCCCTGGTGGTAGGTTTCTCGTATGCGAGATGCCATCTGGGTGGGTACCAGTTATTCAGCTGCCAAGCAGTAGTGCCCAAGCTTTACTGTGTTCCGGTTTGAAAGGCATTGTAGCCAGCGAAATGACTGGACATTATGAGACTAGAGCTAATTGTCTCAGGATGACGAGCGTAATGCAGTGCCGCGTACGATTTTGCAAAACATTTTACTGGGTGGTGCTACAACTGTTATGGGCAGGCGTATTGCTTACCATCAGGTGAACGACCTGCTCGCCTCGTCAATCAGTTACATAAAAAAACCGTGAAGGAAAATTCATCGTTAAGGATGAATAAGCAAGAAATCTAAAAAAAGATATCTGACAAATATCAAAATTTAAGTGCCTTTCAATGTCTTTAAAAATTTACTAAAAATAAAATAATGGTCAAATGTGAAAACAGAATCAAAATATGTTGAAAAATAAAATAGTTACAGCAATTTAAAATACCTACACTAATTCTTAATGTCTATGTTTAAGGTGAATAATAATGTGTTTATCCATCTATATACAGTAGCTAGAAAGAAATGGCAATGAATTTAGTGTGACGTCACAGTTTATTAGTGGCATACAAAATGACACAATCTACATACAAAAGACGTTTTGTAAACAAGTATAAATTTTATAAAAAAAAACCGACTTCTATGTATCTTCGGAGTCCAAGGTCAAATATCGATGAATATTTATATGGGGCCACTTTGTAGCTATACTGAACCGAACGCAAAATAATTTATTTAGAATTTTCCAAATTGGATTATAAATGACGGAGTTCTGAGGTAACAAACACAAACAGAAAAACAATGGAATAGAGAACCTTCTCCTTTTTTCGAAGTCGGTTAATAAAGGACGGAGCCTCCCTTATTCTTATGGTATATGGGGGCGATAAGTCCTGCGAGTGTGGCCCAGTGGGATTCGAACTCGGGTGCGTCGGATCGAAAGTCGCACGTGATCCCAAAGAGCCACACTCGTGTTAAAAAAAATGCAAAAAGCGGTGTGTAAGACATAGCTAGAAGACTAGGCGTAGGAATGAATATCTATCGCAGGCAACGAAATGACCAATATGTAAGCATTTAGTTTCAAGGACACTAGTTCCAAAAAATGCTTGACATAAACACCAGAAATAAGGATAGAATTGCAGTACCTAGGTTTAGACTGAGTAAAACAAATAAATCCTTCATGGGCAATTGCTTCTACAATAAAATTCCAAACTGTATATAACGGAGCTCACAGAAAGTAGATTCAAATTGCGTGTGAAATATATTCTAATGAAAAAAGCAGTAGTAACAGGTAGTAATTACGTAGAAGACAAAGATGCATTGAACATTCCGCTTCTGCCAAGTAGCCAACTGGCACATAAGAAACATAATATTGTCAAAATCAAACATAACATTTTGTAACAAAAGTTCTTAAAAAAATGCTTCTCAGTTTCTTGCCGTATCTTCTGAGTAGTGGTTCTTTTTCCGATACAGTGGTAGAGACATTGTAACAATTGACGTTCATAAGTGCGTCTGTGATGCCAAACATGAATAAAAAACTTTTGATTGATTGATTGATTGAGAAGTAACTTTAGACATACGTTGTTGTCTCGAAACAGCATACGACATAGTATTAAAAATATTTGACTGGACGATATCATGCAGCGTGAATAATGCCTCATTTCCATTCATAGAGTAATTAGAGAAAGATATCGAGAGGAGTATCGATTTCCATGATAATGACATATTATGCAAATTTAGTGTATGCATGCGCTAAATCTGTCATGAATAAGGCTTGCTGAACTCGTCGAGTCTCGACTATCTCGCCTGTCGTAACACTTTCTTTTAAAGTGTATGTAATTTTCTCATTCCAAATTAAAAATTGTTTTTGCTGAAACATTCTGTAACACATAAAAATTAGAATTATTTATAAAAACCTATCACAATGTTTCTTGCCTGTAAGAAATTGCAATTAGCGATACGGCCGCCCATCGTTATACCACTATCATTATTTGTGTAACTGTCAACTTTTGTTTCCTGTTTTTGTATTCAATAAAGTATTATTGTAGTGTATGACAATACACAATATACAACATTAGAAAGAAGAAATTACTATAGTAGGGGTAGGATCCATTAGTATTATTAGAGAGCAACCTTGCCCTTCTCGTGTATCACGGTGTGCACGCCACTGATTACGGAAAATACACTCTTGGAAATACTGTGGCGTCGCAGGCGGGCTTTTAGGCCTAAGTTATTGCTACAAAAAACCTGTTATGTTTCTCGTATCTATCTATATATTGTCGACATAATAGAGTGATAATAAAACGGGACTTAATCGCACTAAAAAATTTGTTTTATTTACCTCGACGTTTCGACCAAATTGCAAAAAATACTATAATAGAGTTAATCTAAAATTAATAAATGAATTATTAGTTTCTTAATGGGCAAGCGTGTTGCTTATGGATTATGTGGCCCTTATTCTCTCTACGAGGGAAGGCCCGAGTCCCAGCAGTGACTGAAGAAAAACGAAATGGGCTGATGATGATGAAGCGTGTTGCTTTCCATCAGTTGAACGACCAGTTCGTCTCGTCACTGAGTTGAAACTAAATATAACTAATCCAATGAAGAATACGTTTGTAACGAAAACACCGACCAACTTTCGTTCTCAGTTAGCACATCGAATATAGTTACATTTACAGTTATCAGATATAATGAAAAGTTCACAAACATTTCTGATAATGGAAAGGTCATTGGGTAAGGTCGATCATACGATAAAGCAGTCCATTGTACTAATTTAATGAATAGTTATTATAATCAAAGAAACGCTTCATGCACGGATCCAGGGACAAATAGTAATGCGACCGTCGAGGCTGGAGTCGACTAGGACCACTGAATTCAAGTCCTATAGGCTCCAAGTTCCAGCGGTGCATAAGGAACTGTTCCTGAATTCTGACTTCTGGCCTGTAGGGGTAGTATACCGGAGATACAGGGAAGGAGTGAACTTTTTGAACCCTGTGAAGTTGTGTGTGTGGTTTATTTAATGTAATGTTATATTTTTGTATGTATGTTAGTCTGTAAGGTATATATCCTATGGGCCGCTGTTAATTTTACCTTGTTGTACTTCAATATTGCCTGAAATAAAGAGTTTAATAATAATATTGTTAAGATTTCAAATACATACATACAATAGTTACATTCCTTATCTTGGTACTGAAATGTCAGATTTATTTTTAGGGCAGTTAGGATACAATTACCTAACGCAGGGTCTGACATGGGTGAGGGTGACGTAATGTAGGAAAGTGTGTACCTACATTTAGTCAGAGTAGGCTATACATATACCAAAGGCCGCCCATTGTACCCACTGTTTATTGACTATGTTGACTATTGTCTTTCCTGTGTGTTTGGTATTCAAAAAAGTTTTTTTTACGCTTCATACTTCTATGTTTGGCCACTATCTCGCCTGATGTGAAGCGATGATGTGACCTAAGATGGAGCACATAGATCTAGAGAGAGACGGCAGTTGAGCGGCTGTTCAGACCCGTCTCCCCCTATGGTTCACCGCACATCATCCCGAAACACGACTAGGCCGCTTGACGGCATGGCTTTGTTCGGTGGGTGGTATTACAACCACTGCCAGAGCCTACCACTCCAAAGTGCGTAAGCGGGTTTCATCACGATGTTTTCCTTCACCGTTTTAGAGCGAGCGTGCAAAATCTGCACTTAACTATAAGTCATTGGTGCAGGGCCGATTCGGGATTCGAACCCATGTGCGTCGGATCGAAAGACGCACGAGTTGCCGCTGAGCCACACTCGCTCTAGGAGTATTGTTGTATTGTATTGCACATACTTAATGTACACAGTCTATGCTTAAAATTGTAGTGCTCACCTGCATCAAGGCATCTTTCTCACTCAATGTTGTTAAACTGTAAGGTCACTAACGTCAGAATTTGCAAAAAGGAGGGGTGTTATAAGTTAGACCACTATGTGTGTCTGCGTGTCTGTCTGTGGCATCCGTAGCTTTTAAACAGGTGAACCGATTTGGATGCGTTTTTTTTATTTGAATGCAGTTTTTCTAGCGGTGGTTCTTGAGACATGTTTTATCATAAATTATTTTTCAAAAAAAACTAAACCGACTTCAAAACCACAAATAGGCACTCAAAAGTGAAAAATAAATTAATATAATTATCATAAGCGCTACCCACTCATATATTTGAAGTCGGTGCCAGCCAAGTCTATTAGGTAGCAGATAAATACTATGTATATAGTAAGTACTACTTGTAGGTAGTATCTATCTACTACCTTTTTTTTTTGAAGTATGACCTACCAATCAAAAAAAGAATCATCGAAATCCATTCATAATTGGCGGAGTAATCGCGTAACAAACACACAAAAAAAAAATAATAAAAAAAAAAAACATACCGTCGCATTGTAAACCTCCTCCTTTTTGAAGTCGGTTAAAAATGGGTTCAGCTGTTTTTTTTTTCTTTTTATAATTTTTTTTGTTGGTTTTGGTGGCTGTCACAGTGAAACAGCGGGAGCGTCCGCTCTTGTAGCGTCAAATGAATTTTATTTTATTCGTCGCTCGACTCACGAGCCTCGACACGACTCACGCACGCTCTGGAACCGAAAATTAACTCAGTTTCATCAGAATTCCCTCAAATGTTAATATTACATTTTCCCACCAAATGAATATTTTGTCTTTTTATGTATGTGCTGTTGTTTTAAATAGCTCACGTTGTCCCACTGCCAAGCAAACGCTTCCCCGCGATGTTTCCACAGTTCCATAAGCAAATTTCCTATTTGAATAATACGCCACAGAAGATGAATTAGGGTTGAATTAGAACTAATATGCATAGCGCGATACCAGTAAAAAATTTAAATTTATGTAAACAAGGTTTTCTCCATAGCTGTGAACTGGAATTTTCTAACCTTTTTTATAGTTTCGTCGTTAAAACATCCATACATGACCCTTGTAGGTAAATATTGTTCATCTTTACCTATATATATGATTCTGCCTGTCTCATGGCTTTATCACCAAACCATAAAATACAAAATCTTTATAATTACATACAACATATTCGTATTATTAACATATTCATATTTTGTCGACCTAAAACAAAATAAAACACTAAAACTTCACCATCATCATCATCAGCCTATCACGTTCCCACTGCTGGGGCACGGGCCTTCTCTCATAAAGGGTCTGGGCCATAAATTAATAAATTAAATAATAAATTTTCCACCACGCTGGCCCAGTGCAGGTTGGTGGATGTCACATTTTCTTGATTTTTTGTGATTAATTCTTGGTCATGCCGGTTTCCTCACAATGTTTTCCTTCGCCGTTTTTAGAGCGAGTGTTCAATCCGCACATTACTTAAGAAAGTCAGTGGTGCGGGGCCAGCGGGATTCGAGCTCAGGTGCGTCGGATCGCAAGTCACACGTGATCCCACTGAGCCACACTCGCTCAAACTTTGGAACCCTGAATCCGCGATTAAAACCGCATTTGGTTACTTTTTAATTCTAGCATTTCCACACATATTTAACCTTAATTAGAAGTAAGAAAAAGCAACTACATTTAGTGACATTAGTGAAGTTTCGCTCACCGTTCTCAGCTTCTTGATAACTCTATCCCATCTAAGAGCCTTGTTCAGTTTCTATAATAAGAACCCCTGCAAATACATACAGGCGGAAGCGGCGCTTGGCGTAATGTATTGTACGTAAATAGAGTAGGTTAAACGAGCTTCTGTTTGCTCTGTAATACCATTACTGGTAGCTAATAGCTCTGACAACAATGGCTATTTATACAATGACATACATTATATATGTTTAGATATTGGAAAGTAGGCTGATAAACCTACCTAAAATTTAACTATGGTGTTTTACCTAATATACGAGTAGCTAATATTTGACATTTACGTTTAAGTTTGACATAACGTTTGACATTTATTAGACTAAATAATATTTTGACATTTCAATTTTTAATTTATTAATTTGTGTGACATTTAAAGCTTTTTGAAATTAATTTAATAATAATAATTTGTTTGTATATGAGATCTAATGTAATTTAAATAATTAATAAGACATGTTATTGCACACCATTGTCATGGTAGAATGTAAGGACTTATTTTTAGAATTGTATCACCTTTATGTACTATATTCTCGCAAAAAATGATTTGTGTAAGGAAATCTAAATAATATTGAACGTGGATATTTTGGATTATAATTACCTATCTACCATCTACATGTTATCTATATTCTTAAGGACCATAAGATTTTTTTAAGATACGAGCAATATTTTTTAACTAACAACAATTTTAATATAATAACCGTCACATTTAGCAACCAAAACCATATACACGTCCAATCGGAATGAATGCCGACGCAAAAGTGAGAGCACGCCGCTCGGAGCGCAGCGCAGGCGCCAGTCACGCCACCAAGCAGCTCACGGCATGCTACGTCAACATGACGCGCCACTTGACCCCTCTCCTTGCTGGATATTTCTAACAATATATTATTAAAATAATTAACTACCCCTAGGTCTTGACGCCAAATGGTTGCGCCCGCATTCAATACCGCGCCCCGGTAGAATTATACATAACCGGCTGAGATTAGAACCGCGGGCTTAATGGAACGCTTTTAACTTCCGAAGGTACTTATCATTCTAAGGTCTAAGGGGTCACTCCCTTACAAAGCATAGGAAATAGTTTGATTTATTTAGTTTAATTTATTTCCTAGATATATAATAATAATTTCTACGCGTTTAGGAATTTCACATTTGATATTTATTTTCATTGAACTGACTAACGAAATGAGCGAATCTTTCGTCTGATGGTAAGTGCCATGCTTGCCTATTACAATTGCAGTGCCACACAGTACCTTAAAATCCATGAAAAATATGCGAGGCACTGCATTGCACCCGAGAAATTTCGCTAGCTATCTTCAAACCGCCGGAAAACAGTAATGCTTGCGCACTACTGCTTATCTCTAAAATGCGAGATAAGAATATTTTACTTGACATTTGTAATTTTTTCGGCAGTTTCACTGCGCTCTAGTAAATAAGCTGAGCATTAAAATTTACTAAGAGCACCAGTAAGTATACTACATTCATTTGAATCATGTAACTAAGGTAAAGTTTTGTACAAACAAACTTGATAGAACCAAACATGAAAGGCAAGCTTTCACGGAGCTCTTTGTCACCCTTGGGATTACTTCCAATAGAGAAACTTGTGTACCGCTGGAACTAGCTTAGTTTGTTAATGTCGCCTCCGTGATCCAACCAACCGATCTTGCTTTACGTTAAAAATTTACTTCGTGTTGAGAAAATTGTGGTGTTTTGTTGTATATTGTGATGTAGAACCAAACACCACAATGTTGTTCGAAAGTAAATTGCATCCATGCCAAGCCAAGAATTGTATAGGTATACCTATACTAGCGACCCGCCCCGGCTTCGCACGGATGCAATTTACTAACGTGATGTAATATTTTGTGACTTTATTACAAAACATTGAATTTTCTGTACTATACAAAAACTTAATAAGAATGTACAACATAACCTTCCGTAAAAATGTCTCGTCAGAAAACGTATCAGAATTCCGTTGCGTAGTTTAAAAGAAGCCGAGAAACTGAAATGAGGACGCCGATAGCAACTTTGTTTTGTAATATTTAGACATTAATACATATGTATACATCTCTCTGAGAGAAGGCCCTTGTCCCAGCATTGGGAACGTAATAGGCTGATAACTACTTTTACGTACGCGTTTATAAAGGAGGTAGGTATAGTAGTCATAGTTGAATGGCAACAAAATTACAATTTGACCCTTGTCTCCGTCACAAAATAATGGTTGGTGTTCTGTTATTGTTGATAGTATCAGCATACGTACCCTCCGTTGACGTCAGACTTTTTGTAGGTCTAATAGTCGATCCGATTTTACCGTCATTTGTCACCTATTTTGTGACTGATTTTTTGTAAGAAGTGTGCGTTGCTATACGAAACACAGTATGTTTCATTTCTACCGAGAAAAAAATCGGTGACCGAATGTGTGACGTGGGCGGGCAGCCTACTTTAGAAACATTGAAACAAGTTGTGACCTTCAGTCACCGTATCAAAAACATTTTGACAAGCAAATTAACGTTTGATTGAAAAGGTCAAGGATAAAAGCACTTCAACAATTTACGAACCAATACCTTCAAACTGAATGGTCCGTCTTCCATTCGAAATTCGATTAAGGCTTTTTAAGTTTAACACTCTTTCCATTCCACCTTTGATAGTTTTTCACAATATCTAAGGCTATTGGGCGTGTTTTATCTACCGTGAAAGTGCTTTAAGCCTCTTGACCCATCGTAAAATATGCAGCGAACGGGATCCAATGTAAGAATGGAGGTCCATTTGTCGTCCGCGGGACGTGACCAAGGCACAAGATGCAGTGGACAAAGAGAAGAGAAACTTTTTACAAAGAACTCGTTTTAAGACATATAAACTAGACTGAAATGTATGCGCTACACACGGATAAAATATCAGTTTAAGACTGTATAGGTATATGACTATAGGGGTTGGTGTAGATGTGCGAAGCTCAAAAAATTGCTAAGTCATCTAAATCTCTCTCATCAGTCCATTACATTATCTTTCATCTGACTAAAGTAATATTTGTTTATCATGCATAGATATTAACGATTCGGAAGTAGCACTTTTCGAGTTTGACATTTAATTAGTAGGTATTTGGCTTAGCGTTACGAGTTACGTCTGCCTCACGTAACCAACTTATTAGAAGGCCCTCTGTGGATTGTTATTCTGTGACGGTCTGGACTGTTTCAATAAACTCAGGGGCGACCGTGTTTACACAACCATTCTATCCTAGGTAACTACTGAAGCCCTTCTAAATATATAGTCAACGCAATGGTATTAACAAGTAGGTTTATGTCTATGACGAGTAAGGTAGGATGACTCGTATAACATTTTATAATAACACAAACAAATTATCTTTTTGGACAAACGAAAACACGTCTCAAAATTGCTGTATTTTAACAGACTTCAAAAAAAAGGAGGAGGTTCTCAATTCGAATGTAATTTTTTTATGTGTGTTACCTCTTAGATTTGGCAAATTCGTTGGTTTCAACATAGCTTCAAGGTGGTCCAATATAAATTTCATTGATATTCGACCTTGGACTTCGAAGGTACATCAGAATTGAAGTCGTTTTTATTTGTTATAAAATTTATTATTGGACAAACGAAGACACAACTTAATAATTTAATTCAATTTAAAATTAGCATTTCATCAAAACGCGCATCAATTTAGTGAATGAAACATTCTGCTCACTTCAGCTATTATTTTAATTCATACCGACTGGAAACCATTCGGGTCAATGAAAAAGCTTTACCCAATTAAAAGTCACGTTTGAAACGAATTCGAATTAAATCTGATATGTTAAGTTATATCTGAGCCGATATCGTATGTCGAACTCAAAGTTTTAATGAAAGTAGAATTTATTTATAAGCCTTTGAGCCCATCAAAAAGTAATTGGATTTGGTAGGACCACTTTTTTTCTGAATGTAGGTATTTATTTATTTATTCCTGTATGTTAAAAGTTAAATATTTAACGTCAAGCACCCTCTCACAATAAAAAATTAACTTGTTATAGTCACATAAAACAAAAAAAAATTAAAATAAGTTGTCATAATCGGTTATATCGCATTTTTGTTTGTTTATTTAATTGTAACTAATAATAATAAATAACGCTCAACGATCACATACATAAATCCATACCCGTAACTAAGATTCCTTGTATCTAGGGAACCAGGAACTATGAGGACCATGATCCCACAGCACCCAGACACTAAACAAATGCTTACATTTTTTTTCCTGTAACTAATTATAAGTTAACTGTTAATTGGCTTTTTATACTCAATTGTCAAATTATATTGTAAGAATAGCTGTTTGAAAAACAAAATAAAATAAAAATAATATTTCCGTTCCTCTGCCAACCATTGCCACTCTGTGACTTTTCTTAATTTCTAACTATCCAAATTTATGTATCTTTATACTTTTAGCAACAGCAACAATATCCACTAACTCGCAATGGGCCAGCGTGATGAATTATGACCCATATTCTCTCTATGGGAGTAGGCCCGTGTCCCAGCATTAGGAACGTGATGGGCTGATGATGATGATGATGATGAAATCAGCAGCATCAGTATAGAGTTAAAGTATAGATATATCAGTATAGACTTAAAAGGTATGTAGGTATCAACTAATTAATTTAGTAACAACATCGTATACAATGTTTATTTTTATGGGACTGAGTAACGAGACGAGCAAGTCGTTCGCCTGATGGTAAGCGCCACGCCTGCCCATAACAATTGCAGTGGCACCTAGAACTTTTAATAGCATAAAAAGTACTGCGTAGCACTGCATTGCGCCTCATGTATTGCGTCTCAGATAATCTTGCATTTGTTTGCTAGCCTTTGCAATTTGCCTATTTATTAAATACCTATATAAAATAAACATACAGTCAAGACAAACAGTAACTAATTGCTGCGCCATCACCACGTGCGTGTAATTTCTCTTCAAGTAAGGATACGTTAATTAACTGTTTTGCTAATTGTTATCGTAATTTACAACAGACGTTTCTCACGCGTTACTTCCACGCGAGACTATCGTTATTATGTTATTTTTTACAAATTACAAATTACGAAACTCTTTATTGCATACCAGTTACAAAATAATAAATAATGATAGCACAAAAATCCTTACAATGGTAGCACAATGGGCGGTCTTATCGTTTAAAGCGATCTCTTCCAGACAACCTTAGGATGAACAGTATGAAAAGAAGGAGTGGACGGCGGTGTACAATGAATTTTTTTTATGGAACTGAGTGATGAGACGAGCAAATCTTTCGTCTGATGGTAAGCGCCACGCCTACTCATAACAATTGCAGTGCCCTCCGTAACTTTTAATGCCATAAAAAACACTGTATTTTCTGAGTAGTGGTTCTTTTTCCGATACGGTGGTAGAGTCATTGTAATAATTGACTATGAAAGTCAATTATTACAAAGTGCGTCTGTGATGCCAAAACTGAATAAAGAACTTTGAACTTAAACTTGATTTATTATATGTGTCGCAGCACTACACCTCTACAGAAGAAGACCTGGTGCAGTCTATCTCAGTCAAGACGAAACTGATGTTGAGTGCCCTTACAGTCCCGCCAAAACGTCAATTTCGAGGCGTTTGTTGTGCGAGTTCCTACACAAGACCTTGGAACCTTCACTTAAGAGGAATTTTGACCTAAGAGAGTACTGTACAGAAAATTCAGAGGCAGGCAACGAGACACCACCAGTCTCCGACGGCGCGACGGTATTACGTGCTCAATAACAATTAGTGCTACTATAAATTTTAATATAATATAGGTATATGTTAGTCTTTAAGGTTTTTATGATATGGGCCTGTTGCAAGAAGGGTGGTTCTTACACCATAGGGGATGAAATCTGTTGATTCCAAAGCGTTTGCAAAAACACAATGAACGTCGAATTACTAAAAATACAGACAATACAAAGCAGATTTACCACTATTCAGAGCCCCAACTGCGACTGAAGTCTAGATTACACAATTTACACAAATAATATACACAATTAACTATTTTTCGATTTTTTGATTTAGGAGCGCGCGCTTCTTCGAATGTGGTGTTCACTCTCAGTAGTGGAATCGTAGGGATGCGCTCGCGTCACAGATAATCGAACACGCGTAGGGATGGGCGCTTAGTTAACGATACGGTAGTCGATTTTGTTGTAGTTCAAGTTTGCTGTCCCTAGGTTCCCCAGGAAGCCTGCTTGCGCTTTTCATCGCGCTTGTCGTTCTTTCAACAATTCAACTAACAAGGTGGAAATGCAAACGCTGAGAAATACAACTAGAAGAAATTACTACTTTGATTTGATTACGATACAGGGCCTGTGAATGTGATGCGTTTACTTCGATGAGCTTACTATTATTGCCTGAACTAAACAAATAAATGAATAAAAAAATATACACATAAGCTAACGGATAGTTTTCCGGTGATATAACGCGCTTACAATATATTCTAATTATTCATCTAGTGAATGGCTACGTGCATGGCAGTATATACACCTAAACCATTTTTAAAATCATACCTACTTTTATCAAGGGAGTATTTCAGGTTGAAGTTTTCAGGTCCTCAACGGCAGTGGCGGTAACAAAACAGGCCATGAATTATGCAAGTCGGGCCCCGTCCGCTTTTGGGCCCCTAATTCAGTTAGTACTTATACGATACGACTACGGATGCCACAGAATAGACCAGAAGTCGATTCCAATAGTTGAAAATGTAGTGATTCAAAGAAATTTAAAATAAGTTTTTTCACCCTTCTTTCCAGCCTTCATTCCTTTCTTTCTTCTTTCCATACTTCCTTCAGCAAGTTTTTTTATTATAACGTACTTTTTTAATGTACTATTTTTACTGCAAGTCAAAATCAAAAGAAAGAAATAAAGAAAATACATTTATTCGGGACATCACACTTAATATATGAACTTACTAGAAAAAGCACAAAACAATAAATAAAACCAGTGAAATGTTGCGCGATGTCAGAAAAAGGTTCCGACTCAGCATAAGCTAAGGTGTTTAAGAAAGATATAATAAGTTTGTTCACCCTTCTTTCCAGTCTTCATTCGTTTCTTTCTTCTTTCCATACTTCAGCAAATACGAGTATTTTTTATTAGAACATACTTTTTAACGTATGTGTTTACTTCAAGACAGAGTTAACGTTGACATGGTGAAGTTCAACCGAAATTATACGAGTCGTTGCATCCGCAGAGATTAGTAAATACGAGACAATTTAAAGTACATTATTTTATTTATACCCAACGATCACATACATAGATCCTGGCCTGGCTATTTCTGGTTCCTAAGATTCCCTGTATCTTAGGTACCAGGAACTACGAAAACCCGTAAAAAGTAGAAAAAAAGCGGAATGGTCCCACAACACCCAGACACGAAACAAATGCTTGCACTTTTTTTTCTGTGCACAAACAACAGTCCCGTCGCGAGAATCGAACCCACAACCTCAGTGGTGTATGAGATTTGAGCCAACCTTCCCAACCACTACACCACAGAGGCTAACTTACTACTTACTATTTCATTTTGCATGACGTATTTAAAATATTGTATTACCTCATTGATTAAAGGGTAATTGATTCAATTTGTTTATTTTACTATACCTAATGTGCACGATTCAAACAAAACTTCCTAATTTTTTCTTCCTTATTTTTTCACATCCCTACGTTACTACGAGGCCTACGAATTTATACGTGTGTTATACTGTCGTTTTATTAGGCGGCGAGCTTATTGTCTTGTAAATCAGCTGTTTCTTTGCACGCAACTATATATTTGGTCGGGAAAATCAGGATTGGTAGCGAGGACAGAAGTGTAAGTATTAATTAGTTAGGCGTCGTCGATGTAAGCAAGCTTATTAACAAGTTAATTTTTTTCTGAGCTAGTGTTTTTATGTAAGTTTAAATTATTCATATACGTAATTACTCGTTTATACATTAAAGGGAAATAAGTTCTTAGAATTTGGTTTAAAAATTAAATATTTACCATTAATATTTATTTGTTCTGAGTTCCAAATCGGAACTGTTAAAAACCCCATGATCAAGAAGATATAATTATATGTATAATATGAATGTTTATACTTACTAGGAATGATATATTTATATGTATTATAATATGCATGTATATACATACTAAAAATACATGGTTAAATTTCCGTTTTTATTTAGAATATAGTTTAGATTCTAAGAACTCATTTCCAGTGTCATAAATTTATTTTTTTAGGAATGAATAACATGAAATAATGTTGTGACCATGCAAGTTGCAAATGTTTGGCTACCAAAAAATTTGAAAAAATCATTTTTCTAAACCCAGACTCGGTGTCGTTCAGACACGTGCTATGAAATAAAAATAATTTATGCAAAATTGCTAGAATCTCCACTGAAAATTAAAGCCTGCAGAGTTAGCTGTTTGCATCAATATTGCTGCCAAATAATATGCATATTTTTTATTTTAGTCGTGAAATACCTAGTTATAATATTTTGTTGAAAATTGCTTGAATAAAATGTATAATAATGAAATCTAGTCAATTGCTGGAAGTTATTTATATAAATATTCGATTATCAAAATATTCATAATAAATGTGCGTAGCACCGTTTTTTTAATGTCGATGATACTATATTACTAAAATCATCATTATTGTTAAAAAATACTATGGACCAGCGGCAATTTCAAGTATAGTGGTATTTAATCGAGCTCCTTTGAGTCGTCACTGCCCGAAAAATTAACCCGGAACCAAAACAACTATGCATACTGCAGTAAATACGTAAAGCTCCGATAAAGACAAACGTTCTGCACATCAATAATGCAGGAGTTTGCAGACCGACGTGAATAATGTAGTACACACGACCGCATCGCTCTGGTATGGTGGATTTATCTCGACGTAATCTGCTTTGGTCAAACGCGGAACGAATGATTTTGGGTGCAAATAAACTATTTTCATTTTCATTTTCCCAAAAAACTACATCTTCTTCTCTTGGGTGGGTATGTGGCTAACCCTGGTGTCGGAGTTTTTAGACCACCCGAAGGCCTCCGGCATGGCTTAGCGTGCCCTCCGAGGCACGGTAGCGCTCAGATGTAGATACCACACCAATGGTCACCCATCCAAGTGGTGTCCGCTGCGATCCTTGCTTCACATAGCAGATCTGGTACGAACAACTCTACATGCCCTTCACAATAAACTACTACTTAATCATTATTACTAATAATAAATCACTATAATTTGGGTATCTTCAAGGCTAGAGTCAATAGGTATCTTCTAAAGATTTGAAGATATGGCCGAAGATGAATCCTCGCTTAATATCAGGCGACATGTTGGTTAAACGTAGATTTATCATTTAACAAGTATACGTTATATCAAACAAAAAACCGACTTTAATGTATCTTCGAAGTCCAAGGTCAAATATCGATGAAATTTATATTATAGGACCACTTCGTAGCTATACTGAACCCAACGCAAAAATAATTTTCCAAATCCGTTCATGAATGGCGAAGTTCCGAGGTATTAAACATAAAAAATACAATCGAATAGAGAACCTTCTCCTTCTTTGAAGTCGGATAAAATAATACATTTACGAAGAGTAAAGTGCAAGGCCATTTCAACGTAGTTTTAAACCTTGTAAATATTGTGCAAGGAAACCTTGCTTACAAGTAATATTCCTGACAAATAACGAGCAGAGAATGGACGATTACCAGTATTTAACACCTATTTTGTCTGGCTCAGTACCAAGATAATTTCGGGGAGCAGATGGTGCACAAGTAGAGAAAATGCAGTAAAGCGGAGCTATTACTTTAATGTTCTAGGTGTGCAATAAAGCTATGCATATAGCCGTTATGTGCAATTCATCTGTATCAAGGCCGCTAAATCTATGCAGGTAGCTGGTGTCTTTTTTCATTACATAATTAAAGCTTTTTGGTATATATTACTCGAGCAATAACATCGGCTTACACAGCATTACATGAATGAAATAAGTATATAGCTAGATACAATACCTAATAACACCGACCGGACCGAGTCACCCGCTGCGCCCGGCGATTCCCACGACGCTACTCTACGTGCCCCGCCTACACTTCTCCATCAAGGCTGAAGATGTTACTGAGTACGTCGTGATGACCAATGCTCCTCTGAGGGTCGTGCGGTTGGAGTCGCGCCACAACGTGAATTTAAATTAATTTGTGGTGTGAGTTCCCACTGAACATCTGTCGACCTACTTGAGTGAGGAACTCTGACCAAAGGATGTCGTGTTTCGACGATTCAGAGGACGGCTGCAAGCGTCACCGCTGACACCGCAAGCTCACACCGCGCAATTGCGGTACACGTCGCCGACAGAACGTGTCACATAAATAATTTAATATAAATTATATGTATGTTAGTTCTAAGGTATATATTTATATGGACCGTAGAATAAGTACATAACATCTGTAACTTATTTTAATGTTGCCTGAAATAAAGATTAAATAAAAAAAATGTTCAAAGTTCAGTAGGTACATTAGTTTATTTAATTTTGCAAGTCTAAATCCTTTCCTGATCAGCCGGCACTACGTAGTACTATTGCATACACAGTGCCGGCACGCCAACTTGTTATTTTTCGTCCAAGCATAATCCGACTTTTCAGTGAATAGTGAATACCGCTTTTAAATTATCTTTTAGAATGTTTTCGCTAAAAATAGATTTGTGGTTTGAAAATACGAAAAAACATGAAGTTAATATAAATATACAAATATCACATTATTTTAGGGATATTACTATCTTTAATAATGATGCTGGTGGTCCTAGGACAGAATAAAACCAAGTAAAGGAAAAAGTTGGTAGATTTATATTTAGTAGGTACCTTACTTATATTAATATGAACCTACTTGTATGTTTGGATGTGTATATATATGTTACTCAATCACTTCAACAATACACGTAACTTCGCTGGCTCGACTATCTCGAAAGAATGGGTGAGTGAATGGAGAATGAAGAATGGGTGTGAAGCGAGCGTATTTAGGACGGCTGAGTGGCCGACGACCAGTCGGCCGCCCCAAGTACCGCTGGAATAACGAAGTGGAAAAGGACTTGCGTGAGCTCCAGGTCGAAGAATGGCAGGAGTTGGCGCAAGACAGACTAAAGTGGCGTCTTCTAATGTCAGAGGCCAAGACTCACTTTGGGTCACTGCGCCACCCTAGTTAGTTAGTTAGTTAGCGATCGAACAAAAGGATACATTTTGTACTGAAATAATAAATGCTGAACTGAGAGTATTAGTTAAAAATGTAAATTTAATTTTCTACTCTGGTTAAATGTATAATTTAAAATGTTGTTTTATAAAACCTGGCCTCATTTACATGTAGGTACTGTAATGTCACGGCCTCAACCTCCCAAGTGCACAGTGGTCAGATAAGCCAATATTAACGGTCATTCTGGGAGTCTCTTCAGTCAACTAACATGAACAACATTTGATAACTGTATTATTAAGTGACGGCTTGGGAGCAATACTGCTTCTGATACAATTGCCCTATTGCAAGTAGATATTATTTTATTTTGTTTGGGGGGCTAACAGCTATTGTTACAAAATAATTTGACAAAATGAATATAAAAAAGCCAGTTCAATAGAAATTAATTAGGGATTTTTGAAACTAAAGAAAAGTAATAGAAATTCGAAATGGCACCATGCAATGCCATTTACAAATTATAATAATTTGATAGCGATGACTTTAGGACTGTATTCACTGCAGCCAGACTGCTTGTGACTGCTAGATCGATCGATATTGGAATGCTCAGACTTAACAAGCTTGTTAAACGCTACGGAAGAACGTAAGAGGAGTTCCTCCGGTAGATGGTGCGGGAGAAGGTTACATGCAATAAGTTTTTAGGCTTGGGCTGTCGAGGTGGAACATTCAAGTATATTTTAGCAATAAGGATATAGAGGCTTCAGGATTTTTTACCGCATTATATTGAGGTTTAATAATATTTTTTATAGAAAAATATACATCTCAGTTCTTTTCAATATAAAGCCATTATCTCTGAAATCTTACTTATAAATTCGTGTCGTCAAGGCCAAATCCAGATTCGTAGAAATTAATACGAATTTTTTTTTATGGGATGACATTTTTTGTGAAATGAAACTAATGAAATACCGCGGTGAACAAACGGTGTACCTACCTGATGGGCGACTCGGCCTAGTGAAAAGTTGAACCGAAAAAAGACACAGAAACACTTGAGAGGTCATGCCTCTCGGTGCCCCACAAACACTAATTTTGCTTGCAGTATGAATAAACTGAAACACTGATGTATGCACAATACTACTTGATGTATAAATAAATAATACCACATTTTTTTAATCTCCCATCGTTTACGTTTTTAGATCCTGGCCCCTAACTAGGATTCCCCGTATCTAGGAACTACGAGTAACATGGTCTCACAACACCCAGACACGAAACAAATGATTGCGCCTTTTTTTTTCTATACGCAAAAAATTGTCCCGTCGTGGGACTCAAACCCGCAACCACAGTGGGGTATGAGATTTGAGCCAACCCGACCGACACCACAGAGGCAGACAAAATACGACACAATATACTACAATACTTTAAAACAAGTAAATAACTGTTCATAATTATATCATGTTTGTTAGGAAGGTGCTATCTCCTCAAATGGTGCTTCATATTGCCTACTTACTAAAACTTTTGAAGTTCCAACCTTCTTAGTTCAGCATTCTCTTATCTCAAATATTTCCACCGGCAAAGCTTCGTTCATTCCTAAAGTTTGCCAAATAAATGGCCGGCAAGAAGTCAACGAAGTAAAATCTTGAAATTATTTCAACAAACGGAACAATCGGAAAACAATAAAGAACAAAACAATTGAGAACAATTCTAAAGTATAATCGCTGGTAACATAATGTTTTTTTCTGTTTGCATTAAGGGTTTTCTATCCATTCAATGGTAATCTAGAAGAAATCACTTTAAGCAAAAAAGCCGCCCATTTACATCAATTTCATGTGTTTTATTAGTATTATTTCTTTCTTTATTGTGTCTTTATTTGGTGTGCAATAAAGTGTATTGTTGTCAAGTCTTCGATTGGACATAATTTCTAACAATAATTATAAGAGGATTTTTTTTTGATACGAGAGTCCTACCACGAAAACTATCCATAATAAACTAATAATAACTATCTATAATAAAAATAATAATAACTATCTATAATAAAACTATAATCTCTCCCCATGCAATAAAATTATTTTTGTAAAATACGCCCATCGATCACTTACATATCCTGGCCCTTACTGATTGGCGACTCGTCCAAGTGACAAGTTGAACTGAAAAAAGACACTGAAAGACTTGAGTGGTCATGCCTCTTGGTGCCCCACAAAGACTTATTTTCCTTGCAGTATGAATAAACTGAAACACTTTGATGTATGCACAATACCTAATACTTGATGTATAAATAATGAATACGTGTCTGGGTTCATGTCTGGGTACATGTCTGGGTGTTGTGGGACCATGGTCCCACAACACCCAGACATGAAACAAATGCTTGCAGTTTTTTTTCTTTGCACAAACATTTGTCTCGTCGTGGGAAACGAACCCACAACCAGAGACCGTAAGAGATTTGACCGCCCAACCACTACACCACAACGTGTCAACGCTTACTTGTCGGTTACTTAACGACTTTCTAGTCTAATAAGCGTCACATAATTAACAAACGCCAACAAAAAGTCAACGGCCCGAAATTACAAAATTATTTAAGCCAAGAAAACAATTAGGAACAATTTTCAAGTCTCTCCTAGTAGTTGCCGGTTGAGTGGAAACTTGCCTCCGCCTCTGTCGCCGCAGTATTCCGCCTAATTAAATGTACTTATTGAATTAAATCCGACGAAATGTGGTTTATTATTACTGAAGATCTCGTCTTAATAATTAATTATGAGCGTCCTTGTAATTTAAATTCTTAATTAAATCATTTCAGAGCACAGAATTGTGATCGTTTTTTTAATTTTATTTTCTACCGCTTTGCTCTCTAAGAAGAATTTTGATTAATTTTTTAAATAAATTTTGTGTTTTATTCTTTGGGCGCTCAAATTAATATTATATGGGTTTAGATGTCACAAATATTAAGTGAGATTTGATTTGTGGGATCCGTTGTACTCAGAATTTTTAAATCGAAACCCAGAACTTCTGATCAAGCTTCTGTAGTATTATTTTTGCCTGAGTGGGAATTTGCCTACGATTCTTCGTCTTCGAAATCCTCAACCTAATTAAATTTAATTAATTTCGCAATTAAGTTACAGAAACGAGTTATTCCGTTTGAGGTCTGGGCTTTTAAAGTTAAATGTTTTATGAACTATTAGAATAAGAACAGTAAGGCAATTTCATTTCGTTCTTATCGAGTCTAAATAAACGACTCAAATAAACTTTAAGAGCTGAGCTCTCTCTCAGCAGTTATAGCCCCATGTGGTTTCCACTGAAGAAGCTAAGAAAGAAGTTAACGTATCTGCGTAATTGTAGGAATAACAGGATTTTCTCCGTTGTCTTAGGTTGATAAGGCAGTGAGCTTGAACGAATAAAAAAAGATGGACGCCTCGTCGCTAAATTCCTAAGTAAAGCACTCAAGGTATGTCGGTCCGCTCGTTCGCAGACAAGCTTCATGCACACATTTACATCATGGTATGCCGACCGGCCGTCACATCGATCCTTCGTTCAGTCAAACAAACTTATTTAAAACACTCGCCTTTGTCTTTTTTCCGTGCTTTATTTGTTACTTAGCGAGATTCCTCGATATGTGCAGACGAGATGAAAATAACGCTCTTCAAGGCAAACTACCAAGGTTTTTACATGAGCAGTCTATGGTTCAACACACCAAAACGGCGCGAAACCCTACGCGTCCAATGCAACAACATTTTCAGGATGATGTTGAGACTTCCCCGCTTTTGTAGTGCCTCAGGAGTGTTCACCCAGGCCCGAACGGACGGTTTTCTCACCGTCATTCGGAAGAAAGTAGCATCATTAATGAGAAAGGTGCGGGGGAGTAGCAACAGCATCCTGGAAACAGTGGCAGAGGATTTGCATGCGCCTGTACTGAGGCATTTCATGCGGGCGATAAATGAAGCGGAAGATGGTTCTCCTCTGCATGGAATACCTTGCAGGTACATGACATGCTAGAGAGGTATTTTCTTTTTTCTTTTGTTTCTGTTTGTTATCGTCATAATCATCAGCCCATTTTTTATTCGTTCAAGGCAGTGAGGTAGTGTTGTGAGATTTTGAAAAACAAACTTCTGGAAGTGGCGCTGCAAATGTTTATGGGCAGGCGTGTTTCGTACCATCAGGTGACAGACCTGTTCGCATCGTCATTCAGTTGTTAAAAAGAGGTAAGTATTGTAATTGTACACAAAACTCGTATGAATTATGAGAGTTGTGTCATTGTTTGCTCTTTGTTTTTATTTTTTAAGTTTGCTGATTGCACATGCTTTTGAGTTGCAATACAGATCATTATTATTGTTTTTATGTGATATTGTATTGATTGTAATTTGTTTTGTGCAATAAATAAATAAATATAAAATAAAGTTTTAACTCAAATAAGAGTTCACCAGTGTTAATAGCTGTCCAGTTCCCACGATTCTACAGTTACAATCTCGCCGGGACTGCCGGCAGCCGATACCCCATTTGAAATGGATCGCCGGGTTTATTCTCATCGCTCAATACCATCCGATATTGGTTTCGGCTCGGATATTGGAGTTTTTAAGTCAACGGAAGTATTGCAGTGGAATATTCGTTCCATACTCGGCGGAATAGAAATAACTAGGTATTACTAAATAGTTGTAGTTATTTCTATTGCGTTTTAACTAACCGTCCAAAACTTACTGGCATACATAACTAATGACATACGAAATGAAACATTAAGATTAAGATTTTTCAACACACTTGCTCATAAAGTGGCTCTATGGTCACCGCAATTAGGCACAGAATGACACCCATAATCAAACTGTGACTTTTTCATTGCTATAACTCACTAGTGAGTTATAGTTATTTTTTTTAATTTTATTGCGTGAGGTGATTTGTTCTTAAAAAAGGTTTTATTCAAAAAAAGATCGGGTTTAATAGAACACATAAATTAATGTTCCTATTGCTTGCTCATTTCATGCAACTTCTTATTTAAATAGATAATTTTGACTCGTATGTGTTTAATAAATAAAACTTTCACTCAAATATAAATTTTGTTTTCTCTGTAATAAAAGAAAACTTTAAATTCCCCATTTTGTACGTGGCAGAATAGGCGCAAACCCTATGCGCGGAAAATAAAAAAAAAACCTCATCCCTTTAGTCTGTGGCTGATGCAATGCGCGCGCATAGGAAAACTGATTAATTTTTCCCGCCATAGCGAATCATTTTTCACAACTCGTTTTCACTGATGAAAATGAGCTTTTATTGTTATTTTATTCACAAGTGTGTTGAAAAACGTCATACGATACACGTGTGTATTGATGATTACCGTCCTCGGCTCTCTTAAGACCCTCACCTAGCGGCTCGGGTCTCAATGGCGCCTCAGCGGTAATCACCATCATTACACACTAGTACCATAATGTACTATAAAAACGCAAACGCCTATGTTTACCTTTTCTCCAGCCCAATAGCACATAGTGGAGTATTTAAGATAAGGAAAATAAAAGCTGCTTTGGGCATTTCCCGATGAGCCAAATAACAGGTTAACCGAAACACAGTAATGGGGACACAGGGGCAATGTAAGCAAAAAACAAACAACAATGTTGTATGAACTAATTAATGAAATTATAAAATTCTCTGTAACTATTTCCTACTTTGATATTGTCTGTGTAATATATATTATATTGTCTCTTAAATGAAACTGCTAATAGAATTTTATATTTTTATTAATTAGTTCATAAAATATTGTTAAATTTTTTAACACACTAATATAACAATACTAGTGTTGTCCACAATTAATCGATAGAAGAAAATTCTTGTTTAAATACAACAAACAACTACATATATGAAAGAAAGAAAAAAACATAGATATATAATATGAATACCTACACACCTGACATTTTAGACACGGTGTCCTACTGCATGTGACAAACCTACCTTTTTTTTTTACGCCTAATAGATCTATGTTTGGCCACTATCTCGCCTGATGTGAAGCGATGATGTGGCCTAAGATGGAGCACATAGATCTAGAGAGAGACGGCAGTTGAGCGGCTGCTCAGACCCGTCTCCCCGATGGTTCACCGAACGTCATCCCGAAACACGACTAGGTCGCTTGACGGCATGGCTTTGTTCGGTGGGTGGTATTACAATCACGGCCAGAGCCCGTTTTAAATCGAGCGTGCAAAATCACTTAACTATAAGTCATTGGTGCAGGGCTGAATCGGGATTCGAACCCAGGTGCCTAAATAAAAAATAAAATTTATTTTTATTTTATTTTAGGAAAGGCTATATATATATATATATATATATATAAATATATATATATATATAAAATATATATGTATATATATATATAATATATATGTATATATATATATAAAAAATAAAAAATAATATATATATATATATTTTTTGTTATCATTATTATTTTTTCTTAATTTGACTTGGGCACCCAAATTTGAGTGTAGGCCTCCTCCATGCGTTGCCACGTTTTCCAACTCTACCTAAGAATACTGAAATCTTTTTTTGCAAAACAGAAATATTGTTTTGACATTTAATGAGAACAGTTAAATTTGTGAAATTATTCAAGAACTACTTCACTTTTGAACTGTTGTATTGTACAGTGAATTGCAAACAACTTTAAATTTCCACTTCAGAGTGCGCGCAAAGTTTTGATTAGTTTGCCCAGTTTTGGGATAGTTTTTGTGCACAATAAATAAAATAAATTAAATAGTACCCTTTGCTCGCAATCGTACAAAATATTGTAGCGACGTCCAAAATTTACAATCGTCTTTTATTTTTAACCCCCGCCGCAAAAAGGAGAGTTTGACAGCTATGTGTGTCTGTCTGTGGCACTTAGCTCTTAAACGGGTTGGATGCGGCTTGTTTTTATTTAAGAGCAGGTTTTCAAGCCGTCAGTGGTTCTTAGACATGTTTTATCAAAATCGGTTCCGACGTTTTTTATTTTTTATAGGTTTTTTGTGACGGAGGTTTTTTAATTTTAGTTTACTGATATTCGCCTGTTTGAGGAACTTTTAGCTCGAGTATGCCAGCCTCATAATACAAACATTAATTACATCACTACAACAATAATTTATAGTATAACTTCAAAGTGTTTGAGCTGGCTTGGAGGTTGTGGTTCTTAGACATGTTTTAACAAAATCGGTTTAGCCGCTTTTAACTTTTTATAGGTTTTTTGTGTCCGAGATTTTTTAATTATTACTGAAATTCGCTTGTTAACGGAGTCTTCGTCATATTCTGATAGGTGTTATGTTAAAGATTATGTTTGTTGATAATCAATCTTTTCGCATTGAAAATAAGAAACGTTTTTCAAGTTTCTAAATTTACTCTCATGTATAAGTCGACACGATACCAACTTCATTATTAATTTCCTTATCAAACTTGTCCAAATTTGCTCTCTCTCCAAGAAAACACTCACGAGTTTCGATTGTATAGGTTCCTAGGTGTGATTAATGTATTTTGTTCAGATAACAAAGTAAGAAAGAAAACGTGCGATTTGAGATGAATAATATAAAAACTGAAACACAAAGAAATTATGTAGTGTAATTCCGCTGAATATTATGTAGGTTGTTGTTAGAATAATACCTATGTATAGGGGTAGATAGCAAATAAAATGAATTAAAAATGAAACATAAATAATAACTCCGCTTTTAATATACATATTATAATAATAATAATAAATGTGTTAATGAGTAAATATGTATAAATGTGTAATTATGTATTGTATATAAAGTATATATAAATATAAAGTATATAATGTATTAATTAAATAAAGAAAGCCCTACAAACAACAACCCTCCTTGTACGACACGTGTTTCGCCGTCTACACGAGGCATCATCAGATGTCGACTCGCCGAACGCTAGAATGAGAGTGAGCTCCCAACGGCGCTCCGTCGCTTTAAATAGTAATGAAAGTAAATATTTTAATAATAATTTAATAGTTGCTTGAGAGCTTATTATTATGTCAATAATGTAGTGGTAGCGAGAGTTTAAGCTTTCCAAATGACAAAATAAGGTATACCTAGTAGGTAGCTATACTTATGGCGAAGGGCTAGAAGCATCGCATAATTATAAGCCCAACAGTGCACTTACACACAAGATCACCTTTACTTGCTACACATAAAAAAGTGCAAGCATTTGTTTCGTGTCTAGGTTTTGTGTGACCACGGTCCTCAACGTTCCTGGTACACGAATAGCTAGTTAGGAGCCTGGATCCATGTATTTGATCGTTGGGCTTATTTATTCTTACTAATATTATTAACTAGCTGAATCGGCAAACCTCGTGCCGCTATATTTTTTCGAAAAGAATATTCTGTTTTTTTTTTTTATTTTCTTTTAAACGAACCTTGTCCTGACAATAACGAACACAAAAAAAGAATTATACAGTACACAGTCACACAGAGGTACATTTTATACAGTCGTTAGGAATTTATGCGCGTACATACATTTCGGCAATTCATTTTTATCCACCTATATAGATAATTAATCATTCATCATCATCATCATCATCAGCCTATTACGTTCCCACTGCTGGGACTCAGGCCTTCTCTCATAGAGAGAGTATGGGCCATAATCCACCACGCTGGCCCAGTGTGGGTTGGTGGATGTCACATGTCTTTAAATTTTTGTGATAAATTCTTGGACATGCCGGATTCCTCACGATGTTTTCCTTCACCGATTTTAAAGCGAGTGTTAAATCCGCACATAACTTAAGAAAGTCAGTGGTGCGAGGCCAGTGGGATTCGAACTCGGGTGTGTCGGATCGAAAGTGGCACATGCTACCACTGAGCCACACTCGCTCGCAATTAATCATTACGACAACTTATTTATCAACTACGTAAAAGTACGGAACGGATTTTGATAGAATTCTGTAAGTACCTAGATTTAGATCCTGGAAATGAAATAGGAAACGTTTTATTTTGGAAAATAGTTCACACAGGTAAAGCCTTGGGGCACAGTTTTGCAAGAAGTGTAAAGTTCTGGGTAGCGCTGCCAATATTTTTGATAGACCAAAGCCTGGTACATCGACGTGAAGTCGCCAGTTTATCGATGTTCCACAGAATATACTACGGAGAGTGTACTCAAGAACTGCACAATCTGATCCCTCCTTCACCATTTTACCATCGGACAACCAGACCGTCGGCATAACGTTACCCCTACATGGTGGACGTTCCGCCTATCCGTACTAAACGTTTCGAATCATCTTTTTTGATGCGAACGTCGAAGGAGTGGAACACCTTGCCGTCTTCTGTGTTTCCACATAAACACAATCTGGGTGTGTTCAAATCAAGAGTGAACAAGTACTTACTGGGTAAGCGTGCGTACATCTTTGACCACATCGTCGTGAGTGAGAGTCGTGAGTCGGTCAAACGCTGACCCAGTCAGATATAAAAAAAAGACCTGACCCATGATTTTTATTTAGGTGTTTTTAAAAAAAAAACATCTTGAGTCTAACGAACTTATAATCATTTTATATGTATAAAAGAAAACTGTATTGGAAGCAAACAATGTTTATAACTTGGAACAAGATCTGCAGATAAATAATGAGTGCCTTCATAACTAAACTCGTCTTGAAATGTATTATTGAAAAAACTTCTCTGAAAGTTTTCCACTTACCAACCTTTGTTATATCAATCATAATTCATGAAATGATCAACCATCTCTAGAAATTTAGATCTACACAAAAAAGCACTGAAGCAGAGCACCTTTTTTTTGTTTTATTAAAAAAAAAGTGCATAGCTGAAGTACGCCTTGATAAAATACGAAGAGACGAAAACGGCACCGACGCGACGTCTGGTCTGTTGACAGGCAGAGCACGTAGGTGGCTTATAGACCAAGTTTGGCACTACCCGGGCCCTTCCTTCCCGGGTGTCCATGAGGATTCAAAACAAAAAAAAACAGCACCATTCCGTTCTTTCTTTCAAGCGTTTCCGTCATTTTTACTATTTGTGTGACGTTTTTATTCGTGCAATCTGCTTTTGCGGTTGTGGCCTTTTAAATTCGAAAATTCAATAGCGAGTTCTTAATATTGGCCGCAGAGGTTCAGAGATATTGCTGAAATGATAAATTGCGCTTTTATATTACCTACCGTACTGTCACCGAGTAGTTAAGAAAAGGCGTGTGAAACATGAGTTACTAGCTGCGCCCCGCGGATTCACCCGCAATGTCCCGGGATAAAACTACGAAATACTTGTGGCAGGTCTCACGTATGCGGTAGGCCGTTTGGGTAGGTACGACAGCTTTGCCAGTTATTCTGCCGCCAAGCAGTAGTGCGCAAGCATTACTGTGTTCCTGTTTGATGTGCATTACTGGGCATATGAAACTTAATATCTAATGTCTCGGGGTGATGACCGGAGTGCAGTGCTAAGCATTGCCTTTAATGGTATTAAGAGTTCCGGCACTGCAATTGCTATGGCGTGGCGGTTACCATCAGGTGAACGACGTGCTCGTTTCATCACTCGGTAACATTAAAAAAAAGTACCTAACCTGTCCTTTTCCGGAGTCAAAAGTACCTGTATACCAAATTTCATAAAAAATCCGTTCAATAGTTTTAGCATGATCGAGAAACAAACATCTATCCATTCATCCATTCTCACACACTTCTGCATTTATAATATTAGTAGAAAGTAGATTAGTTGGATTTACTAAACAACTGTATAGTAAACAAAAACTTTGTTTTAGCCACTGAAGAAACGCTTACACTGTTAATCGAACCCACCGAAGAAATTCATGCCGTCAAGCGACCTAGTCGTGTTTCGGAATGATGTCCGGTGAACCATCGGGGAGACGGATCTGAGCAAGCGATCAACTGCCTCATCTGCATCTTAGGCCACATCATCGCTTCACATCAGGCGAGATAGTGGCCAAACATAGATCTATTAAGCGTAAAAATAAAATCGGTTAAAACTTTTTCTATAATTTTCTCCTAAAACCTTAATTTTTCAAGAGAAAATGTTTTGAGTTAATCTCTGAAAATATTATACGCGAAAATGTTTAAAGTTACAAAGTTGTCTACGATTCCAGAGCAAACTTTTCGGAGAATTTTCCTTTGTTGGAATATTTTTTGAATAATTAATGAAGTTAATAGGAATAACTCTGTATTGAAACACACCCAGCTAATTAATAACAAAACAATAAAAGCTTATCATAAGTGTAACAATTGGCGGTCTTATCGCTAAAAGAGATCTCTTCCAGACAACCGTGCAGGGAGAGAAAATAATGCAAAAACACATGGATGGTACGAGTAATTTTCAATTTCTTAATACACTTACATAAAATGCAAACTAATAAAATATTAAATAATCTAAAAACAATCAATACTATTAAAATATATATAAGCAGACAGATTCATACCTATCTATTTTTTTTTTGGACTCCCAACGAATTCCAAATACCGTTCCCAATGAATATTTTTTGCAAATCCCTGATATTATTTCAACTCTCGAACCTTATTTTCCTTGAAAAAATATTTGAGGTTTTATCTTCTGTTTTTACTGTAATAAATATTAGATTAGAATATAAATTGTGTAGGTACTGCGTAATACGATACGCTACTTGGTGGTGGGCCTCTCGAATGTGAGAGGCCGTATGAGTACTTTGAGTACCACCGCTTTGCCAGCTATTCTGCCGCCAAGCAGTGCGCATGCATTGTTGTTCAATACAATACAATTACACTTTATTGCATACCACAAACATAATTACATGAGAAAAATATAAACCTTAACTAGGGTTATACTGTATTCCGGCTGGAAGGGCATTGTAACCTGCAAAATAACTGGGCATTATCAGGCCTAGCGCACTCCGCACTTTAGGTACGAAGCTACAAGTACATAGCCGGACACCGACGGCGGGTCGCGCGTCGTTACACGTGCCGCGTCAGAAGAGATAAGAGCTATGCGATAGAAAGAGAGGCGCTCTGTAGGTTAATATGACTGGTAGGTATGCAACACTACGCGAGCTGAATTGAATTTTATTGCGTCATAGCAAGAGTCGCTATTTGTTTAAATTTCTTTGCGGAGTGATGCTTCTGTCCCTTAGTATTCTGTGGCATTGAGCTATCGTGTCAGGGTAATGAGCTATGTGTCACTGATAATTTTGCATATTCTTCCTAACAACCAAATCTTGGTAGGTACTTTGTGTCTCGGGGTGATGAGCGCAGTGCAGTGCTTCGCAGTAATTTTAATAGTATTAAAGGTTTAAGGGGCTTACCACCAACTTTTACAAGACAATCATGCTACAAGAACGTTTTATTTCAAGCTTACAATCATATTACTCTGATTCGTACCATGAGCTTCATAAAACAATAATGTTTTTGTTCCTGCGAAGCGTCAGCTGTCAAAAAACACCTGAAAGAGTGATTTACGATGACGTCACCAAAACTTCTCAACAATACAATATCAAAGTAAGCTTTTTTTAGGATCGTGGTACGAAAAACGGAAGCAAGTTTAAAATATTACTGGTTTAAGAGATGGTGGTAAGCCTGCTGGGTGGCATTGCCATTGTTATGGGCAGGCGTGACGCTTACCACGTGACCGACTTGCTCGTCTCATTACTCAGTTCCATAAATAAAATGTTTTGGGCGGAGCTGCAACTGTTATGGGCAGGATATTAAAAATAAAATAAAATTTCTTTATTTCAAGTAACAAAAAACTTATAGGGGCCGTCCGTTAATCACGTGATGTTTTTTTAGCATTTTTAGCCCCCCTCCCACTTGGTGATACGTGGTGACGCTTAAGACTAACCCTCCCCCCCCCAAATCACGTGTGTTTAGTACTTACAAAGGATTTTAAAATTTCTTAAAACGGCGAGTCAAGGTCACACTACACGCCGCTTTTCTGTTTAGAAATCGCGCGTTTGACGAAAAAATAAATACACGTGATATCTTACTACACCCCCCTCCCCCCTTGTGATATTTCGTGATTTTTGCCAAACCCCCTAACCCTCCCTTTCGAGCCTCACGCGATTATTGGACGGCCCCTATAATGGACAAAATTATTTTAATAAATATTGCTTACCATCAGGCGAACGACCTGCTCGTCTCGTCACTAACTTATATAAGAAGTATGCATTTAAAAAAAAAAAAAACGACTTCAATTTATCTTCTAAGTCCAAGGACAAATATCGATGAAATTTATATGGGACCACTTCGTATGTAACTGAAAACTCAACGTAAAAAGAATTTTCCATATCGCTTCATAAATGACGGAGTTCTGAGGTAACAAACATAAAAAAATACAATCCAACAGAGAACCTTCTCATTTTTTAAAGTCGGTTAAAAATACGCATTAGCATTACCATGTTTTACTCACGGAGAGATGCCACCATTTTTAGAGTGAGTGTGGCTCAGCGGGAACTCGTGCGCCTTTCAATCCGACGCACCTGGGTTCGAATCCCGACTCGGCCCTGCACCAATGACTTATAGTCAAGTGCAGATTTTGTACGCTCGCTCTAAAACGGTGAAGGAAAACATCGTAATGAAACCCGCTTACGCGCTCTGGAGTGGTAGGCTCTGGCCGTGGTTGTAATACCACCCACCGAACAAAACCATGCCGTCAAGCGACCTAGTCGTGTTTCGGGATGATGTTCGGTGAACCATCGGGGAGACGGGTCTGAGCAGCCGCTCAACTGCCGTCTCTCTCTAGATCTATGTGCTCTATCTTAGGCCACATCATCGCTTCACATCAGGCGAGATAGTGGCCAAACATAGATCTATTAAGTGTAAAAAAAAAGACCTTGCTCATAATAATTCTCCGTATTTTCGAGGACTCAAAACAGTGTACGCAAAACATTAGCATAAATTACGCTAGAATTCAGCATTCCTGAAATTACATCCACCGTAAGAGGATATCTCGCATGAGAGCCATCAAAACCACCATTAAACTCATCATTAGTCAATGTCGAGCTGCGCTTATAATATCCCGACGGTGAGCAATTTTCCACAAGGTTTGAGACCTTTGCATTCTCGCAACCGTGCATAACTTGCTCTCATAAATATGGACCTAATCAGCAGTGGTTATAGTTGATAATGCTCTGGTAAGATGTTGCATAATTAGCGGTGTGTCAGCGCGGCCTTTTCACGGCCAGTGCACTGACTATACTCGGCTTCGACAGCTATAGATTGTGAATAAAGTTGACTGAAGACAGTATGAGTGAATCGCATAATACCTAACTGGCGTATCATAGGGTGTTTCAAATCCTGATAAAGTTACTTACGTCCGAATATCAATAAGGTAATAATTCATTTTTCAACAAAAAAAACCGACTTTAATTCTGATGTATCTTTGAAGTCCAAGGTGCTTATGAAATTTATAGATAGATAGATAGATAGATAAACGCTTTATTGCAAACATTAAATTAAAGACATTACATAAAAACAATTAAAGAAAGTGTTACAATGGGCGGCCTTATCGCTAAAAGCGATCTCTTCCAGGCAACCTTTGGATGGAGAGGAATTATCAAAATGTTAAAGACGGGGATGTAAGGTCTACAATAATAATAACAACATAAAATGTCAATAAAATAAACTACAATACAATAGCAACATTCTAAATGCCTACATATAAACATACATATATATTAGGTACACATAAATACATATTATATTGATTGATTATATTACATTTATATGAGACCTCGAAGCTATACTGAATGCAACGCAAATTTCGAAGAATTTTCTAAATTAATTAATAAACGGAGAATAGAAATAGAATAGAGAATAGACGGAGTGATCGCTTAACAAACATACAATAAAAAAAAACAACATACAGTCGAATTGAGAACCCCCTCCTTTTTCAGGTCGGTTAAAAAAACTGCTCAAATCTTCGCCCCCACTTTTTTTAATTCTTTATTGGCTTGCGTTTGACCACTATCTCACCTGATGGTAAGCGACGATATAGCACGCTTGCCAAGATTCCTGCTTGAAGCTTGCCTGTTCACTCGAGATTTGAAGAATCTTAGATTGTACATACGGAAAGGGGAAGCGGGAAAGACTGACTACGGCAGGGAGTTCCACTCGAGATATACCTTTGTTGGTATTTATTTTGAGCTACAACGTGGACTCCTTTAAAAGGGGTGGGTCGGAAACACACCAGTAACGCCTCTGGTGTCGCAGATGTCTATATGCGACGGTGGCCGTCTGCTTGTTTGTCGAAATTTTAAATAAAAAAGAAACTTTTAATGAAGTTAGAAGTAACCGTGATCACGAAATATTTGCTTTAAATCTAACACGGAATTTCAAAGTGGAAAATTGCGGAGAAACCGCGGAGAAAATTTCCGTACCTAGTTCCGTAAATAAATAACTTATTTAAGTAGTCAAACCTCTTTATCCAGAGTTTCATTGGTTGAACATCAAACGAGGGTTTCCGGAAAGAGTGGAAAGTTCACCGCTCTGTTTTCCGGGATTGTGAGTGCTAAATTGAGTTAACGAATAGACATAACTTACTTTTCTTATTTACGGAACGGTTGTTAAAAAGTTTTCGTGTAAATTCTGATGGATTGGAGCTACGTTACGGAAGAAACTATCACTGACTCGGAGGATCAGTTGTCTGATTTATTAAGCTGGTTGTACTAAAGTTGTCTCGCAATAACAATACAATACAATACAATACAAAAACCCTCTTTATTGTATACCAGTAACATAAAAAACTATTAGGTACAGATAAATCTTATAATTAACCTCTGTGGTGTAGAGGTTGGCAGGTTGGCTCAAATCTCATACACTACCGAGGTTAAGAGTTCGATTCCCGAGACAGGACAAATGTTTGTGCACAGAAAAAAAGCGCAATCATTTTTTTCGTGTCTAGATGTTGTGGGACCATGGTCCTCATGGTTCCTGGTTCCCTAGAGATACAAAGAATCCTAGTTAGGGTCCAGGATTTATCTATGTGATCCTTATGTGTATTTAATTTTTTTTTTAATTAAAAAAAAGAAACTTGTTTAGTACAATGGGAGTTCTTATCGCTTAGAGTGATCTCTTCCAGACAACCTTTGGATGGATAGTATCGGAAGAAAAAGAGTAGACGGTGGAGTACAATAATTTATAAATAAATTAAATTAAACCATTAGATACTTATATCAATACAAATCCCATATAACTAAAAAATATGAATTTATATAACTACTTGAGTCTGCGTCTACGCAAGGAGGTATTGTTTTTGCATACAGTCGTGAGATCACATCACCTACACATGGTGTAACTTGTGGCATGTGTACTCGCAAGAATAAGCACGAGGGAACGGCACGCTGAAATTTTCATACAAAAAAGAGAAAACGTTTTTCTACCCCTAAACATTAACCAAATTCAATGAAATTTGGACATGTAAGAGATGTTATCATTATTGAGGTTTGTAGCTTTTTATTTTTTCGATAATTCCTATAGAATTTGAATAAATAGACTCAAAATTCTCGATATTTACTCAAAATTTTTTTTTGATGTTTGGAATCTGTTAACTTTAAAAATAGACGTAAACTTAGAAAAAGGAAAGAGAATTTTTTTTCTCCATTTAAGAAATTGAGACCAAAATTACCAAATTTGGTTGAGATGTAGTGTGGTAGAAACGTTTTCTCCCGAAACACTAATTATAAATCCAAAAACTGAAGCATGATACGAATTTAATTAAGTTATTATTATTATTATTATTATTATTTAGTTAATTTACTTTATTTAATTTACGCATTTTCTGCGAGACCGTAAACCATTATTCAAATACCTAGTGCTCCCTGGCCGCGGCTGTGCCATATCCTCTTAATCAAACGATCAAAATCGACGTGTGCAAGCGACAAAGTTAATGAAGCACGACAATTTTTTCTACTCGATGTCGCGTAATTTTTCCGCAAGCAATTCTACCTTCACGCGTAAAAGTGCGGTTAAGCGCGTAATCACCGATTATATTATTTACATGGTGCAGTCTGGTAGTGCTTGAATGATTGGTGTGGTTATAAACGAACTGTTGTTTGTTATTTATTTTGGCATGTTTTTATTTGATCTTGGGCGATATAACAAAATTAAACAGCTTCTAAAGGGTTTCCTGATGTATCTGTCCAAGGTCGAATATCGATAAACCTTATATAGCTATACCGAACCTAACGCTAAAAGAATCATTAAATTCGGCTGATAAACAAAGAATTTATGCCCGAAAATACATAAAAAAAACAGTCGAATTGAGAACCTCCTCCTTATTTCGAAGTCGGTTTTAATTTTATACAGTCGAATTGAGAATCTTCTACATTTTCCTTTATTTTTAGTCGGTTAAAAATGTCCAGTTACATCGTGATAAATGGTGGTGGCGCTTTTTGTGATACAAACGAACAAAAATAATGGATTTCCTTAATAATTCTACAAGCGTCTATAGTATATTTATTTATTTAGTTCTTTATTGCACTATTACAAGTAATGTACAAGAAGAACTTAATGCTAAATCATTTTCTACCAGTTATCCAGTGACCGTGAACGAAAGAAACAAAGAAAAAAGAAAAACCATGTGGCACACAAAAACGACAAACAAAATATAAACTTTAATAATATGATATATGGGCTCAGCTCAAAATGCCGAGAGTTTTACACAACTCGGCGCTGATTTTCAGCTGATACCCGTTTTGCTAATATAGGAACAGTGTAAAATTGACAGTACTTATCCACAATATAAAAATATCTATACTTATACATTTATTTACATTTAAAGTAATAAAATCCTGCAAATAATGATAATACACTACAAATAATAAACATACATATAACATAAGAGCGAGCGTGGCTCAGTGGGAGCACGTACGACTTTCGATCCGACGCATCCGAGTTCGAATCCAGCTGGCCCGCACCACTGACTTCCTTAAGTTATGTGCGGATTTAACACTCGCTCTAAAAACGGTGAAGGAAAACATCGTGAGGAAACCGGCATGTCCAAGAATTTTTCACAAAAATCAAGGACATGTGACATCCACCAACCCGCACTGGGCCAGCGTGGTGGATTATGGCACATTCTCTCTCTATGAGACAAGGTCCGTGTCCCAGCAGTGGGAACGTGATGGGTTGATGATTATGATGATGACATATACACTGCCGCTCAAAAGTTTGAGACCACTAATCAAAACCTTTGTTGTTAGTAAATATTTTGCAAAACATATAATGGTAAATAGTGATTTGCACATCTGCATATTCTATGGCTTATAAAGATTTCCAAAAAGCTAATTGTTTTGTATATAACCCAAGGAAAGGGCAATAAACAAGCATTGTTTCCAAACTTCAGTGAGTTCCGAGGAAGAGCTTGTCCGATAACGAATTGAATAAAAAATGTATGACGTCATTACCGCACCTGGCACTTCTATTATATTACATTAAATAACAATGCAATTGTCCTAAATTCCTAAAATATTATTCATTTTTATTATTACCCGGTATTCTTATGTTTATCGACGAATATCCGCAGTTAGTCTGATTTCGTGAATTCTACAGTCAAGACGTCTTTAAAATGGGAAAATGTAAATGTAATTTTAAATGTATATATTATGAAAAAAAAAGTGAGGAAAATGTACACACATAAATAATAATAATAAAGAAAGATACGAAGCGTAAATCTCGTTAACCACTTGATTGCTTTTTTTGCAATTTCAATTTTGTTTTTTTTTTGTAATTCGTGAATAGCGTACTTGGTGGTTTACTGGCACTTCTTAAGTATAAATCAGTCTTAGTTGATATGTTCTGCTGTATGTTGTCCCATTAGGCACAAAAAAAATACACACACAAAAAAATAAAATAAAATCTCTACACGTAGGACACGTAGGTAGGTAGTTACACACCAATTTAGTAAAACGCTTCGAGCCATTTGTGAAAAACTTGTCTATTTTAAGCCAATGAAGGCTTTTAAAGTAATGACGTCATTTAGACATAATGTAAATGACAAAGCGCTAACCTAACTGAGGACACTTACTTAAACAAACTTTCGGATCAAGAAGTAATTACTTTCAATTAGAAAACTCACTTTTTTTGCTGACAGTGTAGTTCTATTTTATGCGCGCAGGTACATTTCAGAATTAAGTTATTAAGTCAGAAATAAGTTGAAAAATATATTTTTCAAGACAAGCTTTTAAACAAAATCGGATTAAATGTAATCGGAACCGCGAGCAGATTAAAATGAGCCCCAACACTAGTAGTTTACAATTATCCGTCAAGGAGTTCCATTGCCCACCTTCCGTCTCCATCACCAAATCAGCTGGCTGTCACCATAATATTGCATTGCCATCAAACTTTGACAAGTATGCAAAATTTCAACTTTGTTCCTACGAAGTTGAAATATTGCATACTACAAGAGCAAACTTGACTCATTACAAGAGGAAATGATTCTGATTCAGCTTGCAACATTTCACCCGAACATAGTTACATACATACAAAGATGCTTGGAACATTCCACTTCTGCAAAGTAACCAACTGGTACATAAGGAAGATAACATTGTGAAACCTCAAAAAATTGTAACAAAATCTCTGAAAAAAAATGTCCCTCAGTTTCTTGCTGTATCTTCTGAGTAGTGGTTCTTTTTTCGATACGGTGGTAGAGTCATTGTGATAATTTGACGTTCATAAGTGCATCTGTGATGCCAAAATGATTAAAGAGATTTTGATTTTGATTTTGATACAAATATACATACATTGCAAGTTAAGTAAAAGCTTATAAGTAGGTCGGTCCGCTCGTTCATACACAAGTATCACGCACACATTTACATCATACTGTGCCGATCCGTCACATCGGCATGACATCGGCCCTTCGTCCATTCAAACAAACATAACTCTTGTTGCTTAGCGAAATTCTGTCCGCTTGTTTTTATTCGTTCAAGATAAGTAGAAACTTTTCCTGTAATTTTGGTAGAATTTAAGTGTAGTAGTGCCTGCTATACTCTTAGGACGTCAGTTTGCTAACTTTCCAAGCGGGTGTGCTATCGCGTTTAAGTGCTTCTTGGAAGTTTGGAGAGTATAAATTGAAGCTATTAGAGTTATAATGCACTAGCGGAACCCTGTCCATGACATCACGAACAATCAGACGAAACATTACAGAAAAAAAAGCACAATAAAAACAAATGTATACAAAAAAATACAGAAATAATATTAATAAGGCACAAATGCCATTCAAGTTGTACTTATATATATTATAGGATAGATATAGGATAGATTGTAGGACGCGATCCGACTCGGCTTTGAACGGGTGTAATAAATACACTCTAGAACTTTCCTCGAATATTTTACATATTTTTGATAAAACTATGTTAAAAGACAAAAATTACCTGTTAATCTACAACTAAAAACATGCCTTTGATGTCGCTAATTTCATTTTTTTTAAGTTGTCTTCGTAAAATCCGTTTTCTGTGTATTCACTTAGTTTTTCAAATCTTCTTGATGGATTTCGATAGGGTCTCACCATCATTCAAAGAATTCCTTATGGAGGTTGGTACAGTCAACGACTAAAGTTGCTGATCATTTGTGAATCTTATGTCTTTGAATGTTGCATTTAATATCCTGTGCGAATAGGGAAATTGCATAAAATTGCATGTGATTTGTATATTTTTGGTGTTATTGACAATTGAAAGATTGTACAAGTTCAGCTACTTATGTCGCTGACTGTACCATCAATAAAAAAAGACGTGTGGCACTCGGAGACTGCCGCGGTAAAGCTATTGCATAGCATTCGGAGTGGGGGGTGTTAGGTTATTTTCGTTACGGAATTTCTGGATTCGGTCTCCACGCTCAAGGCCCGCGATAGAAGCTATGCAATAGCTTAAAAAATTATAAAGGTAAAGCTTGACCTCTCCGTAACAAATAATAAGCGCTCTCAAATTATACTAAAGATAAGATTTTGCTAAAATGGTCGTGCGGAAAAATACTTCATTAAAGATTTTGTTCACCTCGCGGATGAAGTCGCGGGAAAAAGCCTATGGCGGTTTTTGCTCCATAAATTATTTAAATTTAACTCGTATTAGGGAACCTATATGGTTCTTAAATGAAAGCGTGTACAATATTTTACGTTTGCGTTTATTGGACGCTAACGCGAGACTGTATTATTTATTTACATCGTAGTGTATCACAGGTTAGTTAATAAGTCCTGGCTAAAGAGGCATACGATTGTTATATGTATGTAGCTATAGGTACGGTATGCTACAAGCCATTATGTAATAATCTATGCTGAAATATTTGATCAAGAACTTCGACGCATATAATTAGGCAATTAGTCAAGTTTCGAAGACTTCGCCTAAAAGACGCCCAAACCACGTCGAGCGCACGTTCAAAACCTACTTGAGGTGGAGTTTAATAATCTTACATCCAGTTTAGTAAGACACTCGATTAACTTCTAAATCGTCCATAATTGTTTCAGTGGAGGGATCTTATTATATTGGTCAGTACCGTATGTGTGATCAGTCATGCCTGAAGGAAAAGTTTGAAATCGTGCTCCCGTTCAACTATTTCTCTACGAGATATTGTTTTAGCTATAAAGTGGGGGTGTATGCAAATTTCCTATAAATAAATAATAAATAATTACGCCCAACGATCGCCTAGATATAACCTGGCCCCTAACTAGGATTCCATGTATCTAGGGAATCAAGAAGTACGAAGACCATGATCCGACAACACCTAGACACAAAAAAAATGCAAGCGCTTTTTTTTCCGCACTCAAACATTTGTTCCGTCCGAGAATTGAACTCGCAACCCCAATAGTGTATGAGATTTGAGCCAACCTGCCCAACCAACAACACCACGGAGGGTAACAAAGTAGTTTTAGGTTTTAGAGCGAGTGTGGCTCAGCGGGGACTCGTGCGCTTTTCGATCCGACGCACCTGGGTTTGAATCCCGACTCGGCCCTGCACCAATGACTTATAGTTAAGTGCAGATTTTGCACGCTCGCTCTAAAACGGTGAAGGAAAACATCGTGATGAAACCCGTTTACGCGCTTTGGAATGGTAGGCTCTGGCCGTGGTTGTAATACCACCCACCGAACAAAGCCATGCCGTCAAACGACCTAGTCGTGTTTCGGGATGATGTTCGGTGAACCATCGGGAGACAGGTCTGAGCAGCCGCTCAACTGCCGTCTCTCTCTAGATCTATGTGCTCATCGCTTCACATCAGGCGAGATAGTGGCCAAACATGGATCTAATAAGCGTAAAAAAAAAAGTAAATACGTACTTAGAAATTCACACACATAAACGTGTGAGAGCGAGTGTGGCTCAGTGGGAGCTCGTGCGACTTTCGCTCCGACGCACCCGAGTTCGAATCCCGCTGACCCCGCACCACTGACTTTCTCACTCGCTCTAAAACGGTGAAGGAAAACATCGTGAGGAAACCGGCATGTCCAAGAATTTTTCACAAAAAGTCAAGGACATGTGACATTCACCAACCCGCACTGGGCCAGCGTGGTGGATTATGGCCCATTCTCTCTCTATGAGAGAAGGCCCGTGTCCCAGCAGTGGGAACGTGATGAGCTGATGATGAAACGTGTGAATTTCTTCAAAACGACAAGACCGCTTTTTCGAGTATAATAATATGAATAACAAATATCTATAGGGAAAATGCAAATAGCAAACACAGTGAAAACCTAGCTACATAGTCGTACGAGCACATCTACCTAAGCTATAAGACGTTTCCGCATTCGCTCCGTATGCACGATATCATACGACGCTCGTACATTCTTCCGCTCAATATCATTCGTAGGAAAATTCTCAGCATTCACAGAACTAGGTTGAAGAATCTCCATAATAATAGCTCGTCGAGTATTCAATAGGAAAAAAGATGGGCTTGAGCGTGCTATTGAGATACCTATTGTTGGAGCTATTTTTCCTTCGTAATAGGTATTCTTCAGTTGAAAAGGGTTTGGTCGATGATCTTTAATTAGGGATCATGGAAATCTTTTATGTAAAATAATAATATCTTCCGAATATGTTATCCTTAACCCATATACAGACAGGTCTTAATGTGTATCATTAATTATGTATAAGTATAAGTATAATGCAATGTGATAATAAATATATTCTATTATATTTGATAATAATAAATATTATGATAATAAATATATTCTATTATATTATTTTTGAAGGAGCTCGATTACTAGCTTAAAAAAAAATTGAAGAAAAATTGACTGAATTTAAATTGAATTTGAAAAATTGAATTGATTGTTGTATAAATTGAAGAAGTCCTCGTGTCTTCATCATCATCAGTCCATTATGCTCCCACAACTAAGACACGGGCCTTCTCTAATAAAGAGAGTATGAGTCATAATGCGCCACGCTAGCCCAGTGTGGGTTGATGGATGTCACACGTCCTTGAATTTTGTGATTGATTCTTGGACATGCCAATTTCCTCACGATGTTTTCCTTCGCCGTTTTTAGAGCGAGTGTTTAATAATCCTCAAATAACTTAAGAAATTCATTGGTGCTGGCCAGCGGGATTCGAACTCCGGTGCGTCTGAAAGTAAGACGCACGTGCTCACACTGAGCCACACTCGCTCTTCGAGCCACACTTGTAGAGCAAGAGCCCGTGTACCCCAGACCTTTGTTATTTTATTAAAGCTGAAAGTTCGTCACCGCATGCTCCTGCCAAAGCCACGGCAACCCAAACTTCATAAATTGAAAGAAGAGCCTAAAAGCTCATTGGTGACGATGCGCTGGTTAAGACTAAGCTTCAGAGTCTTGAACATCGGAGTTACCAGTCTATCGGTCTTTTACCGGATACATTTCGGAGAGTGTGCGACGGAATTACATGAACTTATCCACCATTCCCATTCTATCACCGGACAACCAGACGTACGGCAAACCGTCATCAATTTATGGTTGACATCCCTCCTGCTCGCGCCAAGCGCTTTGCTTCGACCTTTATAATGCGAACGGCCAAGGAGTGGAACTCTCTGCCGGCATCTGTGTTTCCGGATAGCTATAATCTGGGTGTCTTTAAAACAAGAGTGAACAGGTTTCTTCCAGGCGAGCGTGTTACATCTTCGACCGCATCGTTACTTAACTACAGGTGAGATAGCGGTCAAACGCAAGCATATAAATAGTAAAAAAAAAATGGTCCATTGTTCTTACCTGTGTTAGGAGCATCCGCTGACAAACTTTCAGCTCTTATAAAATAACGAAGGTCTGGGGCTCTCGGGCTCTAAGACAATTACTCGTATATAGACTCAGTTATAACTGAAATTTATTTTATCGTCAAAGAAATTATCTACTAATAAATCTGCCCAGATTCGAAAGAGATGTAGGTATAAAAAGTGACAATAATGAGCGCAATAAAATTTCGCCCAGAACATGCAGCTCAATGTTCTTGGTTCTACTGTAACGCAGTGCGAGGTGTGAGAAGGCTGAAGCTTGACACTTACCGTGATGGTAAGTGTCAAGCTTCAGCCAAGAAAACCCTAATCACGGTACTAACTCGACGTACCTTAAGGTGGCAGTCTCTGGTATTAAGTTTCGTCAGAGAAATTGGATATCATATCGTAGTCATAAAACGGTAATATTCTAGAGGTAACATTAAGCTATATCTAAGTATATTAAGTTAGTATAATACTTGCTCGTTACATGATCATAATAATGTTATTCTCGGCCTTTCAACGTTTAAGAGGCTCGTTTGAAGTTTACGTATTTTCGCTAACAAACCAAAAGTTTGGATTAACCTACCTTCCTACCGAACCTAGTTATACCTAGGGACAGGCGAGTAAGTATAGGTAATTACTTGAACCATAGACCAGTTAACTATTTAGTCGTCCATCATCAACCATATGCTGAGTCCGAGCTGCCCAGGCCACCGAATTAAGTCGGGACACGACTTTCAGGTCTTGCAGATAGATGTTTTGTTCCAATTTGAGCACACTTAAAATCCTACTAATATTATAAATGGGAAGGTTTGTGAGGATGGATGGATGTTCGTACTCAATTACGCAACTTCTGAACGGAGTTTGATAAAATTTTGAGTGTAGGCCTTAAGTCCTGGAAAAGGACATAGAATACTTTTTATCCCGGCAAACTGTGGGTGAAACCGAAGGGGTCTCTAGTGGTGCATAATTATGACAAGTGATGGTAGCAGAGCAACTTCACCGAACCGTCTAACTCACGGACTCACGGTTGACCGTTGGTGCATCATCCCAAAACGCGACTAGGTCTTGACGGCTTGCATGGCTTTGTTCCATGGGTGGTATTACAACTGCCAGAGCCTACCACTCTAAACCGCTAAAACGGGTTTCCTGACGATGTTGTCCTCATTGTTTTAGGGCGAGCGTGTAAAATAATATCATCATATTCAAAGTCAAAGTCAAATATCATTTATTAAATAGGCACAAAAACGCACTTTTAAACGTCATAAACACAATACAAATCAAATTAAAAATATGTTAAAAACTGATACCCATTTCTTTGAAATCCGGGTGCAGAAAAGAAATGCGAAAACTGACTCTACCAGTATTGATGTATGGCCGAGTCGGCGGGATACCGAAATTACTAGCCAAACTCGCTCAAATGACAGTAATAATTTATCCATATCAGTGTTATGATGTTATTGAGACAAAAGATTATTCCCGGACCCGACATTACCAAATAATCTTACTAATAAGCTACAGAATGCTTTTATTATACAGAATATAGTTGTATGAGATGACAATATTCCTTTTATCTCTTAAGTATCGACCGCAACGAAGAAACCAGTTTCCAATTTCTACCCGCAAATTTTCAAGGTCTGAGGACACCAATGCTGGTATAGCCCATTCGGAGAGACATAAATGGCTTAGCTTAGATTAGATAAAGCTGAACATCTCTAGCTCATTTCCTTTGGCCTTTGGGTTAAAACGTCGGGGTAATTCTGTTCTATTTTATCAAGTAGGTATAGGACACAGAATCTTCTTAAACGTAGTGACAATAGAAAAATACTAGGGGGTGACATAGAAGAAATAACTCCATTTTATTTTTTTGTAGAAGAAATCCTTCGTTATTAAATATATCGTTATTATTCTCTTATGTTGTTATATCGTTGTTAGTTTTTCGTTATTATTAAGTTTAGTTTGTTATTGTTAAGGGCAGGCTATTCCGCTCACTGCAAAAGATAAGTGTGCATGAAATTTTCTTGGAATATACATGGACAGTCTATTAGATAGCCGTTACGTGACAAGTCACTTATTATTCTAATATGCATATACTTTTACAAGTTTTTTACCTCAGCACAACTTACTTCATGCAGCTACTTCAGAACTCCAAATAAATTATTGTCTTCAATTTAAATAATATAGGTACGTTTAATTCATTCATTCCCAAAAGCCAGCAAAAAGTCATTTCTTGGTTAGATTACTTTTAAAAATTTCCATTCATACAACATATCTATTCAAATCTTTGTCCTTTCATTTTCCATCCACATTTTCTCGACGTGGAATCTCTTATAATAACAACACAGAGTTAAACCACAATATAAGCAGTAGCTCAATGAAAATGTTGCATCTCTCGAGCAATTAATATGTTGCGAGCTTGCTATATATATTTCACGCCACGTACGGTTTCACTTTCCTAGAGCATTTAGAGGTGTTCAAAGCTAGCAAAGAGTGTCTAATGTGTAATGTTGTCAGCCTCTGTGGTGTAGTGGTTGAACAGGTTAGTTCAAATTTCATACACCACTTAGGTTGCGGGTTCGATTCCCGCGACGGACAAATGTTTGCGGACAGAAAAAAAAGGGGCAAGCATTTGTTTCGTGTCTGGGTGTCATGAGACCATGGTCCACCATGGACCATGGGACCACGGTCCTCGTAGCTCCTGGTTCCCTAGATACAGGGAATCCTAGTGAGGGGCCAGGATCTATGTACGTGATCGTTGGGCGTATTTATTTATTTATTTTTAATGTGGATATACGTACATATATATATAGGTACATATACATTTACAAGGTACTACTCGCTTACTTACACGTGGTAGGTTTCCCGTATGGGAGAGGCCGTCTGGCTTAGTACCACCCAATGACGATGGTACCACCTCTATGCCAGTTATTCCACTGCAGCAGTAGTGCGCAAGCATTAATGTGTTCCGGTTTGAAGGGCTGTAGTAAGCGAAAATACTGGGCATTATGAGACTTAAGAGCTCATGTCTCAGGGTGACGAGCACAGTGCCGTACTGCGCAGGATTTTGTTACGATCAGGTGAGCAACCCCCTTGTCTCGTTTCGTCACTCAATTACTTAAAAAATCACATTTTTTTTCTTATAAAAACTGCTTTTTTAAAAACAATTTCCTTTTTTTCGATTTTCTTTCTTCCTCTTATGTTCTGGATTTGATTTATATTGACATCGAGAACTGCAAATCTTTTTCTGCACTATTCAACTGGTTGTTATAATTTTATATTTTTTTTCTACACTATTCAACAGAAATGGTCAAGAACAATTATTTTGGAAATCCAATTCCCAAAATATTTGTTCTTGACCATTTCTGTAAAATTAAGTTACTGCTTGTATTTTATAGGATATCGTGGTAGAGGCTGCCAAGCCATTTGCAATATGACGAGGTAAATTGTTTGCCATTAGTTTATTTGAAGGGAGGAAATAATTTACGCGGTTTGTGCTAGTACGCCACTAATGTAAGCACCCTTTTATGTTGTGTACTGACCGAACATTTGCGTGTGAGCGAGTGTGGCTCAGTGGGAGGATGTGCGCCTTTCGATCCGACGCACCCGTGTTCGAATCTCGGTGGACTTGCACCACTGACTTTCTTTAGTTATGCGCGGATTTAACAGTCGCTCTAAAAACGGTGAAGGAAAACATCGTGAGAAACCGTATGTCCAAAAATTCAAGGACATCCCAGATAGCACGTTAACTTGCTACAAGTTTGTTTCACCTTTGATATTGATTTGATAAGTCAAGTTTGTCGCGACAATGGAATGTAAGCTTGCTGCAAGTTTGTTTTTCTTGTATACTAATTTGATACGTCAAGTTTGCCGCGGCAATGGAATGCAAGTTTGCTGCAAGTTTGATTTCTTTTGATATTCTTTGATACGTCAAGTTTGTCGTGGCAATGCAGTGCAAGCTTGCCGCAAGCTTGTTTTTCTTTTGATGTGTCTAACACATGTAGTTCCAAAATCATAACTAGATGGCGTTGGCGTAGCCGCGTTAGCCCGCGGTGGCAAGATTTTACGCGGATCTCCTAGATGTGAAACAGAAAAAAACGCTTGATACGTTTAGGAGATTGAACACTAGTTTAGTTTCCTGGCTCAATATCCCTTTGCATTAAGGGTTATTTGTGCTGGATCGTGTTTTAAAGCAAAATCACTTGGTATTTTTTTCCTATTCCTGTTAAATAATTAAAACCGCCTACGTCGCAAAACGCCTGTAAATTGACGTCATTATTACGTAGATTTCCTACCTGGGTCAATCGTAAACCGTAACCGAGTGAAACCATGTTTGATTGAGGGACGAGACTCGTTCACCTGATGGTAAGCAACACGCCTAAAAAGTTTGTAGGATCGTTCATAGCTTTATTGCAAAATGTCGCCGCTGTGCACTGCGCTCATTACCCAGAAATAATAACTATTAAGTCTCATTATGAGCCCTCCGGCCAGATGGAGCGACGACCTGCGTGAAGTAGCTGGCAGCAACTACATGCGAAGAGCCGAAGATCGGGCTCAGTGGCGTGCATTGGGAGAGGCCTATGTCCAGCAGTGGACTCGAATAGGCTGTTGATGATGATGATGGGGAAGTCTCACAATGGCCCATTAATTTCACTTGAAAAACTGCCTTTTTAATCTGTATAGTAATGTTTGCACACAACTGCATGGCGGTTAAATAATGGCAATTTACTCGTGTAGGTATAATAAATACTACTTGTAGTAGGTCTTTACTTGTGGTAGGTCTCTCGTATGCAGGAGGCCGTCTGGGTAGGTACCACAGCTTTGCCAGTTATTTTGCCGCCAAGCAGTAGTGCGCAAGCATTACTGTGTTCCAGTTTAAAGGACATTGTAGCCATTGAACTACTGAGCATAGGAGACTTAATATCTGATGTTTAGGGGTGATGAGCGCAATGTAGTGCTACACAGTGCTTTTTACGGTATTAAAAGTTCTGGGTGGCACTCAAATTGTTATGGGCAGGCGTAGCGCTTACCATCAGGTGAACGACTTGATCGTCTTCATTCAAAAGTTCACGTTCATTAAAAAAAAATCACAAAAAGCTCATAGTTAACTAACTACCTACCTAATATCGTTTTATGGAAGTGTCAGAATATTCAAAAAATGACTAGGAAATTGTCAAATTATTACCTACGCAACTTTTACACAGGGCCACTCGTGGCTGCGATAAAATAAATTAATTTTGGTGTCCTCTGAGCAAATGATATTACCTTAATAAATTACGGTGAAATTACTCAAATTTAACAAAGTTTGAGAGCCTGTAATTATAATTTAAGTGTATCATACACTTACATTATTTAGAATCATTTCTGCTTTAGTGGCTACATTGACTTTTATGTTCTTTATTATTGGTAAATGGGCATACGTTTGACGACATCTCGCCTAAAGGAAAGCGAAGATGCGGCCTAAGGTGGAGCACGCTTGCCCATGAAATGCTTATTCTCTCTAGACTTAGAGACACAAGTGCAGCAGTTTGGGAACAAAGACGCTGGCATAGCGTTCCACTCCTTAGCGCAATGCAGTGCTACGTAGTGTTTTACCATAATACCATAGTATTAAAAGTTCTAGGTGGCACTGCAATTGTTATAGACAGGCGTGGCGTGGTGTTTTTTAGGCGAACGATTTGCTCGCCTCATCAGTCAGTTAAATAAAAAAAAAACTTTATGTCCATAATATATTATAGTTTTGTGTTTTTACTGCTAACGTAAATTAAATTATAGGGTTTAGAATCTGTTCATTCAATTGCATTACTTGAGAGCTTTTTTAATTTTCATTTTTTATTTTGATGTTTATTTATTATCTACTAAATTCTAAATAAGTACCTATTTATTAAATCCTATAACACTTTTGCTCACATAAATATATTAACAAAAATATTTATCTTTACTAATATAATAAAGAGGTAAAATGTTGTTTGTAGTAGGTAGGTCCAGGTCGAAAATTAGGGGGTTATAAAATTTTCAGACCGCGGGACTGTATAGAGGATGGTTTCAGTCGATCTCGAGTGTTTTCTGGGGACAAATATAGGGAAGAAATCCTGTTAGCCAGAATGGTTCACGTTTGAAATAAATACATAAAATGCAGCAAATTACATAACAATCCAGCGTCAGGCTTCCCGGGGCGTCCCGGCGTAGGCCTATCTAACACAGTTTGTTCTATAGCACAGGTCACACGACACAGTTCAAAATAGTATGTAGCGATTATCACACAAATTGTCACAGAAAAGTGGATTTCCACACGCGGGAAGAATATGAAATGATTGAAATTTCCTACTATGATGAGCAGGCGCGGAGAGAATATCGGCCGATAGCACAGCCTATTTCTATAAGATAATTTTGCAGACTGGTGCAGCCACCAGGGGGAAGCGGATGCCATGCATTCTATGACACGAGTGACGTCACATTTGAGTGCGTTCAAAAACGTAAATTGGTATGTTTAATTTGCACAAATAATTACCTCAAAAGAGAACCAGATCCTAAAACTGATACGATTATAAAAAATATTCCACTACACTACTACACTATCCCTGAGTGAGGCTATATTTCATTGAGACGACATAAACGAAGTTGCGGGCCGTTGCTAGTACCCATAGAGATCTCAATATCTGTGCTGGTACCCAAATAAACTGATTTGGATTTGATATAACATTTTGCTCTAAAATAATTTATCATTTATGTTTAGGTGGGTTACTTTTTCTTTACTTCTGCTAAAATTAAATCCACTACATTACTTTCAACAGTAATTTGTTTTCGTTCAGTCGTAATCTCTAAAAGTTAAATGAGGGAAAACAGCTAGGCGTCGCGTCGGTGACCAACGAAAAGGCGCGAGAAGGGGCTTATCCCTTCTCACTAAAATTGAATAAAAGTCTCGCTCAGGCTATCTTAATAAAATCTAGTTTTCTGAGAGATAACGTATGAAATATTTCGTCGCCTAATAAATCCCGGGGAAAGAGGTTTTATTAAATGAAAAATTTGCGATTCACCGTAAATTGGAATCACAAACACATCAGACGTGGTTTCCGTAGTTGCTACGATGATTGCGGTATCCAACCGATTGATTTTATTCGATTTCTATATAGGCATCGAATTTTGTCAAATTGCTTTCCTAATTCAAATAAGAATCAATAAATTATTGTAATCCAAGTCCTTATACCAAAAGCCCTAATATTAATTTTGGTATGCAATGGAATCAGGCGTGACGTTGCGGAAATTCATCTCAAAACTGAAACGCATAGTGTAATCCTGCTGAACATCAGATATATGAATATCATATATTCAGCGGTATTACACTACATAATTTCATTGCGTTTCAGTATTAATTTTGGTCTTGATTCTGAGCATAATGGACATCTATGTACCTTTATAGAAGAATGGTTAGACTATACATGTTGCCTTCTATATATCTCCTTTATACAAAGTTACAGATCCAATAAACTAAAGCAGCCGTAAATACGCAGGTGTTTGACGACCGAGTCCCCTTTAATTCGGTCTGTGAACAATGAGATTTACAGTCCGCCGCACGGTCGCAGGGCCTATTGTAAACGGGCCTTCACGGTCAAATGGGCAACGCTAAGGTAGTGTTAAGTCAGTGTTGAAGCTCCAAAGGTCAGTGGAATATCTGGTGTCTATGGCTCTGCGCATATTGCTTTGGCAAATTGTAATTATAAGAACAATGGACAATAACGCATCGAAGCAATGAAAAACTGTGTGGCATTGACTCTTACTATTGGATGAAATTCTGAACACCTAAAAAAATCGCAAGCAACAATAAGATCAAACACACACCTTAGACATAGGTAGAAAGTAAATAACAGTACTAGTTACAGTAGGTACTGTCTTTAATTGTTTTTATGTAATGTCTGTAATTTAATGTTTACAATAAAGCGTTCATTTATCTATCTATATATCTACCTACATAGGTGCTTAATAAAATTTGTATAACTTCTATTTCATAGCTCATAGCAATATAATTAAACTTCGTCGAATTAAAGTTTCTTTTTTGAACATTCAAGGTCCTTTTCCATTCTCAATAGGCCTCGATTTAACTTGACTCAGTACCTACTTGACAAAGTAAAACTTATCGAAGTAGCCTACAGCTTCTAGGCATAGTAGGACACACTCGCAGCTGTAACCGTCGATTGTTCAGCTACTGTTCTCTCACATATCATCATCATCATCAGCGCATTTCGTTCCCACAGCTGGGACTCGGACCTTCTCTGATAGAGAGAGTATCCACCACGCTGGCCCAGTGCGGGTTGGCAGATGTCACATATCCTTGAATTATGTGATAAGTTCTTGGTCAGCCGGTTTACTCACGATGTTTTCCTTCACCGTTTTTAGAGCGAGTGTTTATTCCGCACATAACGAAGTCAATGGTGATCAACATCGTGATGAAACCCGCTTACGCGCTTTGGAGTGGTAGGCTCTGGCCGCGGTTGTAATACCACCCACCGATCAATGCCGTCAAGCGACCTAGTCGTGTTTCGGGATGATGTTCGGTGAACCATCGGGGAGACGGGTCTGAGCAGCCGCTCAACCGCCGTCTCTCTCTAGATCTATGTGCTCCATCTTAGGCCACATCATTGCTTCACATCAGGCGAGATAGTGGCCAAACATAGATCTACTAAGTGTAAAAAAAAAAAATGGTAATTCGAACTCAGGTGCGTCTGATCGAAAGTCGCACTTGCCACACTTTGCCGCACTGGCTAGCATATCGCATGAATAATAATCGGGATCGTAAATTGTCAAGCAAAGAATCTTTGATTTCCGTACCTTAGCTACTGTCCCTCTTATCATCTTAAGACTCAAGGTACGTAAGGGCTCCGTCCGTCAAGCCAAGTGCAGGCTCTTTGAGGGATTACCTGTGATTTACTTCGATTCAGCAAAGCAAGCTCAAAGCTCAAAGCCGTCAGGCAGTTTAGCTCCTCGCAAATCCTATATAGGTTGCTAGATGGCATTCAACGCTTTTGCAAAGTAGTCGTTGCAGAATACCATTTGATTGAAAATATAAGAAATAACTGTTGGGTTTAAATTGCTGCAATGCTACGGCTTGGAATTATGAGTTTGATCACTGTCGTAATAATGTGGAGATGGAACTATTTTTGTGGAATACTTTACCACCCCCCGCCGCACTGCAGCTGCGCCGCACGGCCCAAATAAACATATTTCTTATAGATTTATTGTTCTCATCATACAATTTAAGAACCTTATATATACACTCGAGAGCAATGAATCCGGGTCACTTAAAGAATGTTAAAAATCTCGGAAACTAAAAATGATAGGTTAATGCAATAAATTGTATTTAATAGACAATGTAATACTCCTTAAATGAAAGTTAAAAAAATATGAGTCACCATACATTTTATTAACACAAAATTACATAAAGAAAAAAACTGCTGATCTCTCCTTAAAACAAAAATAGGAAACATGAAATTTTTGAACTTTATTACGATTTTCTTGAATTTTAATACTTCGTATTGCCTCCTCGTGCTTCCATTACTGCGTTTACGCGGTTTGGCATGCTGTACACCAAGTTCCTTATACGATTTTGGGGAATATTCTCCCATTCCTATGTGAGAGCAATTTTGAGCTCACGAAGCGTGATTGGGGGAGGGTTTCGTTGTTTTACGCATCTGCCTAGCTCGTCCCAAGCATGCTCGATCGGGTTGATATCCGGGCTGCGCGCTGGCCACTCCATACGAGTAATGTTCATCTCTTGAAGGTAGTCATTCACAATCCTACCTGTATGAGGTCGGGCATTGTCATGCATAAATATAGCATCCTCACCTAAATTGACCATAAATGGACCAACGTGATCATTGAGGATTTCTTCCACATATCTTACGCTAGTTAAAGAGCCGTTTTCTATGATCACCAGCTCTGTGCGACTTTCAGAAAAATTCCGGCCCACACAAGTACAGACCCACCACCGTAGGCTACTTTTTCTTCGATGCATGCTTGCTTGAATCTTTCCCCTGGTCTTCGATACACTCTGTGTCTTCCATCGTGCTTGTAGAGCATAAATTTTGATTCGTCGGAGAACATAACTTTTGACCAATCTTCAATACTCCAATTTACGTGGCTCTGGGCATATCTTAGTCTCGAAATACGATGCCCACGCTCCAGTTTAGGGCCGTTTGCAGGTCTAAGGGGTTTTAAGTTAGATTCAGCAAGCCGACGTCTTACTGTCCATGCACTTGGGTTACTTCCTCCGAGGCGTCGAAACTGATTGGTGAGTTCAGTTCCTGTGAGAAAGCGATTTCGAAGCATGGTGTTCACCAAGTATCGGTCTTCTCGTGCTGTGGTACACCTGGTTCTGCCCGTTCCTGGTCTGCGTAGGTTAGAACCAGTTTCTTCGTAACGTCGGAGAACTCTTTGTACTGTTGACAGCGACACACCGACAGTCCTGGCTGTATCGCGCTGACTCCGGCCGGTTTCCAGCATTGTAAGTATTCTGGTGCATTCTTCAGGCGTAAGCGACATAATTTCAGCTTGAATAATGAATATAGAGCACTATCAACATGGTTTATGTACCCACATAAATGACAGATTACAAACAAAAGCAAAACCAAATGCTGTAATTTCGTAGTTCCATCTTCGAAAGTGGCCCTTTTTCAAATTTGATTTTTTTATGATATAACTTTACAATAACTAAGAAGTTTTAATACCTTCATTTAAGGAGTATTACATTGTCTATTAAATACAATTTATTGCATTAACCTAGCATTTTTAGTTTCCGAGATTTTTAGGATTCTTTAAGTGACCCGGATTCATTGCTCTCGAGTGTATAAAGTAGAAAAACTTTCACAGTTTTACAATAATTCCACTTTATTTTCCTGTCACGCTCACTATAATTGGAATGGCAATTTGCAATTAGGTATTTCTGCTTCAAGTCGTTCGTATTCAAACCTTTTTTTTGTAGGCGGTTTTTATGTTAGAACATGTTTTTTAATTGAACTTCGAATACAGTTCTATTTTATCTTTAAAACGATAGCGAACTGCATCCAATGCAAATCCGGTCCGATCCGAATCTGAATTCGAATCCGATCCGAATCCAATCCGATTCCGATCTAAATCTGATCCAAAACTGATCCGAAACCGGTCCGAAACCTATCCGAAACCGATCCGAGTCCCGATCCAAATCCGATCCGACTCCGATCCGAATCCGATCCAAATCCGATCCAAATCCGATCCTAATCTGATCCGAATTCGATCTGAATCCGATCCAAATCTGACCTGAATGTGATCCGAATCCGATCCGAATCCGAAGCGAATCCGCACCGAATCCGATCCGAATCCGATATGAATCCGTCATTAATGATTGGTCGAGAAATCGGATGATGGGACTCGGATCTAGTGTGTTACCTGTCTTATAAATTGCATTATGGTTACTTCGAGCAGCTTTTTCTCGGATTCGGATCGGATGCAGTGCGGATCCAGTTGAGTGCAGTGTGTTATTATAAGTAACAGAAGAGGAATGCAACACCTAAGACCTGTTAAACCTAACTATTAAGACACAGGCCTTACAGCCTAGTTTATTAGTTAGGGTCTCACAAAGTTGTTACATAGTGAAATAAATGAATTTTTTTTTGAAAAAAAATTGTAAGAAAAAAGGTTAATTTAATTAATCAAGTAGTGTTCAAACTCCTATATGTTAAAAACAAATAATGTATATTTAAAAAGTTTTATAAAGGTGCTGCATAGCCTGTACAAAATATTTATTTTTAACCATAGTCTGTTTAACATAATAATAAGTTATTATGTTTAACAGCACTTTACTGTTATTTTTTAAATAAAGATATTTTAATACAATCAATCAAATCATCCAGAAATAAGATTTTCTTGTTACATGATCCATGTTCATGCAGACCCGTGTGTATCAATATTTATGTAGGACCAAAATCTTGCAAGCCAAAAAAATTTGCGAAGAAAAGTAATTTTTCCAATAGAAAATAAGGTCACAAATTCCTGACACTGCGCTGATAGCCATTTAGAATAAAACTTAGTGTCATAAATCATAAAGTTTGAGCGAAGTCGGATCCTCTAGATAGGCACTTAGCGTTAGTTTGATGTAGTATTCAACGCTGCAACTTGGACCAACTTAGTTGCAACTCGAAGAGAGATAAGGGCTTTTCGAGCTACAAATTGAGGAACAGTAACAAGGTATTCAGTAAGCTAAGCTGATGCTCATTTGTTTAGGAGCTATTTGCTTAGTTATGCTGATTGTCTTTTGTTTATTATAATATTTTAGACGCAATTTAATTTCGTTCCATCACGTGTTATTGCAACTTTGTTTTCGATTGTCTCTTGTTTATTGTAAGGTTGAATTAAAACGAGTCGTTCACTTTAATAGTTCTTATATTTCTTTTCTCTCTTATACCTATAAACAAATCCTTATTCTATCTCTTTCATTCTTTTTCTAGGTTAACTTACTATTACATACATATACTATCTCGCATCTATGCATCTCTTTCACACTTTTCGTGATGTTCCGATTTTAATCTATTATCTTTTCGCACTTTCTAACCTATGTGTAACCCAGTCATTTTTTCTCTTTCGCACATCTTAATTTAGCATAAAACGTTATGCCACATACTGTTTACAGTAGGTATAATAACTTAGAGGCAATTTAATTTATGCTCAATCACGTGTTGTTGTGATATTGTTTTCTCTGACTAACAAATCTATCGATCAATCAATCAAGCGTTTATTGCAAATATAGGTAAAAAGACACACTGCTGTTACGAAATATATGAGTATATTACCAAATACAGCTATTTAGCATGCAAGTATAATATAAACCTATTCTTATAATATTCTAAATTACATTTTTGTTTGTAATTTTATGTTTGCCGTTTGATCAAATGGCTGAATATCGTTCAGGCCACTAGTTAAATGGCGGCGTATATATATATATGTCGCAGCCAACTACCTTAATTCGCCGTTAAATTAACAGCCTAGCCTCTTAACTAAACGCCGCCATTCAACTAGTGGCCTGAATGATATTCAGCCATTTGATCAAACGGCTAGGCAAATGACTTGGATCGATGACGTTTAATTACTTGCCTAGGCTGTTCATTTATAAAGCCTGTTTTCTAAAGTTTAATGAAAAATAGTACAATGGAAGAGTGTAGTGACAATAATAATGAATGTAGCTGCAGACCTCGGTAGGTTAGGGTGCGGCGGGGGTGGCCCATGGGCCACCCCAACGCCGCGAACATGTACGAGTATGTTAGATACGAATATAATGTAAAAAGTAGATTATATTCTATCACTTCGATAGATAGCGAATGCGACGGTTCACAATCTTTAGACAGTTTACAATCTCGCGTAGGTACATCTAAGTTTAACCACATGCCTAAGGATTAGCCAGCCAGTTTATTAAATGTTTTAATAGACGTTATGGCTGAATACCATTCAGGCAACTAGTTGAATGGCGGCGTTCGGTTAAGAGGCTAGGCTGTTAATTGAACGGCGAAATAAGCTAGTTGGCTGCAACATATACATAATTCAATTTGTTTAACGCCGCGCCATGTAAGAAATAAAAGTAGGTATCATGCTTTCCAAAAACCTCATATCTACTCTGGTTTTAGCTAATCAGGCGTAAATACTAACTTTAAGGTGACTTTATAGTAGATTGTATCATAAGGGAGCAAAATAATATTTTTACGGCGAGGGCGCTTTTTTCCGAGAATCCTGAACGTAGCGAGGGATTCAAAGTACGTCGCCCGAGCCAAAAATATATTTTGCGCCCGAGTGATACACTCTACTTTTCATCACCCACTATGAGAAAATAAAAGCGCCTCATATTTTTTTTTTTTCATTCATCCGGCGGCGTGACTATGGGCCGTCGTACCAGCCAGTCTTTATTCAAACAATATTTGCGTTCGATTTCTTTGGTGCTGAACACTAAGATGTTCCAAATTCAAAAAGTGCGCGGCAAAGATAATTGCGGCGCACTTATAAAGAGGATTAAAAACTCATTACTGCCCGCTAAAAGTTTCTTATAGAAAACACCACCTTTGGGTGCACATAAAGGCGAACCAAGTCGTCCTTTTCGAATAGATGGGATGAAAAATTATATATGTATGAGACATTACGCAAAAGCTTTTTTTGTTGTAATTTAAACTCTATGTGTACAGTTCAGCAATAAATAATTTCTTTCTTTCTTTCTTTCCTTCTCTTTATAGAAATACTATTATAACTACTCGTATTTTCGTCTGGGAAGTTATCTAAGACTTTATTAAATTTAGTTTCGACTCGGAGAGATAGCAGGAAAATTGGAATATTATTCCAGGAACCACCCTGGGCGCAATTTGGCAAGATTTGCTTTTAGCTGGCTGAGCCTAAGTAAACAGGCGGAAGTGAGCCATCCTCGACACATCACAGGCGCAGGGCAATAATGGGAGAATGCTCAGATAAATAGCGAGCACTCCATAAAGTGCTTTACGTTTTATAATTATCTACGTGACAAGACTCTTTTGATGCGTGAAATTATTTACCTACCTACTTTTTTATTTATTTTCTAGAAATACAATAATATTGTATTTTCTTTATAACTGAATAATTGTTATACTTAGCGATAAATAAAGTTCCTTAACCATAATTTTTTTTAGGTTCTAAAATGGAATGTAGTAGATATTTCGATCATCATCATCATCATCATCAGCCTATCACGTTCCCACTACTGGGATACGGGCCTTCCTCATAGAGAGAGTATGGGCCATAATCCACCACGCTGGCCCAGTGCGGGTTGGTGGATGTCACATGTCCTTAAATTTTTGTAATAAATTCTTGGACATGCCGGTTTCCTCACGATGATTTCCTTCACCGTTTTTAGAGCGAGTGTTAAATCCGCACATAACTTAAGAAAGTCAGTGGTGCGAGGCCAGCGGGATTCGAACTCGGGTGCGTCGGATCGAAAGTCGCACGTTCTCTCACTAAGCCACACTCGCTCGGGCTTCATCAGAGCTGAAGACTGGCCGTCGTCTAGTCCCGCTTAATCCGCTAGATTGTGACCACCAAACCATCACTAAAATGAAATCGGATAGTGTCCACGTTGCACTCTGTCGACTAATTGGGAAGCTTGCTTAGAGCTTTGAGCATAAATACGGTCATTTTGTTTGTTAAAATGTTGCTCAATTGTAAAAATTCTCTCGGGGGCTGACAGCTATTGTTACAACATAATTTGACAATTGAATATAAAAAAGCCAATTATAAGCCTCCACAAATAGCAGTAGCACAAATAGAGTAGTATTGAGTTCTGTTTGCTACACACACACACACACACAAACAGGGCCCAGCAAGCCGGTCAACCTCGAAAAACGGTAAAGTGCGAGTCAGACTCGCGCACCGAGGGCACAATCTTTTTTTTGTGATGTAACTAACGGTCTCCGGATATTTCCCTTTACTTATGCTATAAGACATTGCTTCTTGAAAATTTCATGATTCTAGGTCAACAGGAAGAATCTGAAGAATAAACGGCCGTATCTTTTGGTTGCGTTGACTTAGAAGTTAATTTATTTTTCAAGCGATTGCAGACCTGGGTTTTTGATATTAATTTCAACTTTATACCTCTACGCGTTCCTGAGAAAAAGGGTCTTGACAGACAGACGGACTAAGAAGTGATGTTCCTTTTTTCCTTTTGAGGTACTGAACCCTCAACTGCTACAACTGGACCTACGTCTTATTTCCACTCCATAAGCAAATGTTTTAAACTCAAAAGGAAAACAAAGTTCCCCAAAGTTCTCGGTAGTGCTGTTATTGTTATGGGCTGGCGTATAAATAATAATAAGGAAACTAATTCAGGATTTAAGGTTACAAAATGCCATTGCTGTAAATCAAGTGTTTTAACTACGCGAAATAAAACCAAACGCTCAGAAACATTATATATTATTGTACAATTTAAATTAACTAATTAATTTTAGGAACGTTCTGAAAGCTCGCTGTTAATTGTAGCTTTACGTGTATTGGGGAGTCACGAAAGGTCATTTAAACTAAGAGCTGGTGACGGAGTTTTCAACGTCACTTCACACGTCACGTCACACGTTTTGCGTGATTGAATAACAAAAATCCATCCATCCATCCATCCATCCAGTCGTCCATCACTCCATCCATCCTCAAAAACTTTTGCTTAGCATTAGTGAGATTCCTCTTTACAAGATAAGTAGGTTTCTAGAAAACAATGAAGTTTTAAACAAGATTTGGCCAATCACATTCTTACATTTGAATGTTTTTTTCATAAATCAACCCAAATTAAACTTTATACTCTCCAAGATACCTAGCTGTCCAACCAGCGAGATTGATGACCACACGATTATGAGCTTGGAGAAGATGGACTGCCCTCGATTAGTCGTAGCCTGGCGTTATCTTTAACGTTTCTAGCTCCTAGCTCCTAGTCTAACCTGTTTAAATATTCCCCTAGTTTATGTTTGCAATTTACTTAGACCATTGCATTCATTCAGTCTCTTCAAAAGTTAAATTATTTAATTTTACTACGCAAAGTGTATCTTTACATTGCTGAAGAGTTTATTCCAACCACAATATTTACCGTTTTCGTTAATTTTTCGTACAAAAACGAAATGTGATACGTCTGAGTTCATTCGTGCAAGGTGAAATTTAATGGCCCTCAGGAGATACAACAGTGTTTAATAATGTCGACGAAGATTATAAATGAATGTTATTTTATATCGAAATGGCAGAAGGAAAATCTCATTATGTATAATTATTGTGCGCGAATTGGATCGTCTTTTTCAAACGTACAAATATTATTATAATATTTATTCTCCGAATCATGACTTGTTGCACACTTTGGGATTTCAAGTTACAAGACAAATTTTTGATGGTATGGTGCTATAACGTCCTTGATAATTTAAAAAACACGTGTGGCACTCGGAGACTGTCGCGGTAAAGCTATTGCATAGCATTCGGAGTGGGGGGTGTTAGGTTATTTTCGTTACGGAATTTCTGGATTCGGTCTCCACGCTCAAGGCCCGCGATAGAAGCTATGCAATAGCTTAATAATTCTATTATAAATAAGAAAAATACTAACTAGCACCGTAACACGGGTGTATCCTATTACGAATTCTGATGGTGATTATCTTTTAATTGTTTAGAACTATGTACGATTAAGAGCTATTTTTATACTATAAAATTAACATATTTATATTGTATTACTTTGTTTTTGGTTAAATAAATAAGTGAAATTGAAATAAAATTGAAATTTATCTAAACAAATATATAATTAGAAAATGCAAAAGTAACTCTCTCTGTTTCTTACCCTGTCACGACTAAACAGCTAAACCAACCTCAATCTCAAGAAATTTGTCACAGACATAGTCGTAGTTCACCATTCCGGAGAAGGAGATAGGAGAATTTTCATTCCAATTTAATACGTGGTTTCCGATCGCTATATAATCGACGTGCACGAAGTTGCGGGCAGCAGCAAGTAACTTTATTAGTCATGGTCTGAACATCTCGATAATAAGCAGGCTCCAGTACTTGTATCGTATCTTCAATGTACATACAAATGGTAGAATTAGAGTCCCGTACCTGCGATAAATCTACCCTTTACTTTACAGTAACATTGTAAAAGCGACAACTTTCAAGTAATGTCAAATAAACTTATTATATTATATGAAGCATTAACGAATGCCAAGCGAAAAATTCAAACAAGGTTTTGCGGAAAGGAAAAATACGACCACCGGTTGTGTTGTTGGTCGTATTTTTTTCTTTCCGAAAAATCTTGTTAAAGATTAGATATAAAAACAAACTTAACATATAAACATTCTTTAAACAAAGCCTTTTCATAAGGCCTAGGTATTTCACCTATTATAATATGTAAAGGGTAAAATATTACAAAAACGGTCGTTCTCAAATATTAAAAATCGTCTCTAAATAACTTTGCCTAGGTCTCCAGACCTACATCAATCTAAGTTACAATAGGTTTTGTTCGGGAGCGTCTGCTGGTCATTCCAGTTCTACATTATTGGGAAAATTTTGTGAGACTTAAATTGAGGTGTATAAAGTTTAGATTGATATTCGTGATTTATTTTGTATTTCGACTATAAATAAGATAAACCAAGTGTGAAAAATAAAATTTATGTAGCAATAGGTTTTATTGACAAAGTTAATCGTAATCTGTAGATTATTAATAATTTAATTGAACATTCCCACTAACACTTGAAACTAGGTTTTTAGGTTCAAGCACTAATATTATACATGCAAAAGTTTATAAGGATGGATGGATGAATGTTTGTTACTCAATCATGCAAAACTACTGAACGGATTTTGATGAAATAAGTTTTAGAATTGAGATATACCTTCTTTTGGTTCTTGGAACAGGACTACTTTTTATACTTTTTAACCCGGAAAACCGCGGGAGCCAATAGTTAAGACTATATATATACTAGTATTTCGCCGCGTGCGCGAGCTGCTAAAGCAGCTCGCGTGGGGGGGTGGCTGCTGTTTTTTTTTTAAAGCTTCCTATCGATTACGGTTCTAAAGTTTTGTTTACCCTTTTTGTTTTGAAATCAAACTTTTGTATGGCGGCCATCTTGAAAAAAAGCTGGATTTCAAGTGATTGTGTGGCGTGCGCGAGCTGCTAAAGCAGCTCGCGTGGGGCGGTTTTGCTTTTTTTTATAAAAGCTCCCTATCGATTACGGTTTCAAAGTTATTTAAGTTCAGTTGTTCTGAAAAAAAGACTTTTGTATGGCGGCCATCTTGAAAAATGGCGAAATCCAAGTGATTTTGTGGCGTGCGCGAGCTGCTAAAGCAGCTCGCGTGGGGGGGTGTTGCTTTTTTTTATAGACGCTTCCTATCGACTACGGTTCAAAAGTTTTGCTTGGCTTATTTTTCCGGAAAAAAAACTTTTGTATGGCAGCCATCTTGAAAAATGGCGGAATCCAAAATTTTTTTTCATAATTGTAATCTTCGACCCAGAAAGCCCCCCGATGCAAAATTTCAGTCGGATCGGAGCAACTTTCAAAATGGCCGCCATTTTTTATTCTTTTTTTTTAATTTTTCCAACTTTTCAAAATTTCCCCTATCGTCCTCTATGACATTTGGTCGAGCACTCTATATCTATCTCTTACCGTTTAAAAGTTATTTGCATTTTTATTTTGTATGGCGGCCATGTTTTTTTGTATGGCGGCCATCTTTTTTTTCAAATTTTCAAAAATGGCCCAGGTTTTGGGGCATATTTAGTTCAAGCGGTACCCCCATCCAATTTATAGTTTCCGAGATCCCCTGAGCAGTTCCATCAAGAAAACCACTTTCTGGTGATTTCGGATTTTTCTGGTTGGTTTCAAAACATCCTCTATCCAACGGTACCAAACACTCCCCTCCACCATAACGGCAAGTGGGAGATCAATTCTGTCAATATGTCAGTCAGTCAGTGGTCTTTTAATTATATATAATAGAACTAGTATTTCGCCGCGTGCGCGAGCTGCTAAAGCAGCTCGCGTGGGGGGGTGGCTGGTGTTTTTTTTTTAAAAGCTTCCTATCGATTACGGTTCTAAAGTTTTGTTTACCCTTTTTGTTCTGAAAACAAACTTTTGTATGGCGGCCATATTGAAAAAAAGCTGAATTTCAAGTGATTGTATGGCGTGCGCGAGCTGCTAAAGCAGCTCGCGTGGGGGGGTGTTTTGCTTATTAATAAAAGCTCCCTATCGATTACGGTTCTAAAGTTATTTAAAATCAGTTGTTCTGAAAACAAGGCTTTTGTATGGTGGCCATCTTGAAAAATGGCGGAATCCAAGTAATTTTGTGGCGTGCGCGAGCTGCTAAAGCAGCTCGCGTGGGGGAGTGTTGCTTTTTTTTTATAGACGCTTCCTATCGACTACGGTTCAAAAGTTTTGTTTGGCTTATTTTTCCGGAAAAAAAACTTTTGTATGGCAGCCATCTTGAAAAATGGCGGAATCCAAAATTTTTTTTCAAAATCGTAATGTACGACCCAGAAAACCCCCCGATGCAAAATTTCAGTCGGATCGGAGCAACTTTCAAAATGGCCGCCATTTTTTTTTCTTTTTTTTTAATTTTTCCAACTTTTCCAAATTTCCCCTATCGTCCTCTATGACATTTGGTCGAGCACTCTATATCTATCTCTTACCGTTTAAAAGTTATTTGCATTTTTATTTTGTATGGCGGCCATGTTTTTTTGTATGGCGGCCATCTTTTTTTTCAAATTTTCAAAAATGGCCCAGGTTTTGGGGCATATTTAGTTCAAGCGGTACCCCCATCCGATTTATAGTTTCCGAGATCCCCTGAGCAGTTCCATCTCGGAGACACCTTTCCATGGATTTCGGATTTTTCTGGTTGGTTTCAAAACACCCTCTATCCAACGGTACCAAACACTACCCCCCACCATAACGGCAAGTCGGAGATCAATTCTGTCAATATGTCAGTCAGTCAGTCAGTCAGTCAGTGAGTGGTCTTCCAGTTTTATATTATATAACTAGTATTTCGCCGCGTGCGCGAGCTGCTAAAGCAGCTCGCGTGGGGGGGTGATTGCTTTTATTTTTAAAAGCTCCCTATCGATTACGCTTCTAAAGTTTTATAAGCCATTTTGTTATGAAAGCAAACTTTTGTATGGCGGCCATCTTGAAAAAAAACTGGATTTCAAGTGATTGTGTGGCGTGCGCGAGCTGCTAAAGCAGCTCGCGTGGGGGGGTTTGCGTTTTTTTATAAAAGCTCTCCATCGATTACGGTTCTAAAGTTATTTAAGTTCAGTTGTTCTGAAAAAACGACTTTTGTATGGCGGCCATCTTGAAAAATGGCGGAATCCAAGTGATTTTGTGGCGTGCGCGAGCTGCTAAAGCAGCTCGCGTGGGGGGGTGTTGCTTTTTTTTTATAGACGCTTCCTATCGACTACGGTTCAAAAGTTTTGTTTGGCATATTTTTCCGGAAAAAAAACTTTTGTATGGCAGCCATCTTGAAAAATGGCGGAATCCAAAATTTTTTTTCATAATCGTAATCTACGACCCAGAAAACCCCCGGATGCAAAATTTCAGTCGGATCGGAGCAACTTTCAAAATGGCCGCCATTTTTTTTTCTTTTTTTTTAATTTTTCCAACTTTACCAAATTTCCCCCATCGCCCTCTATGACATTTGGTCGAGCACCCTATACCTATCTCTAACCATTCAAAAGTTATTTACATTTTTATTTTGTATGGCGGCCATGTTTTTTTGTATGGCGGCCATCTTTTTTTTCAAATTTTCAAAAATGGCCCAGGTTTTGGGGCATATTTAGTTCAAGCGGTACCCCCATCCGATTTATAGTTTCCGAGATCCCTTGAGCAGTTCCATCTCGGAGACACCTTTCCATGGATTTCGGATTTTTCTGGTTGGTTTCAAAACACCCTCTATACAACCGTACCAAACACTCCCCCCCACCATATCGGGAAGTACCACTTCTATTTCTGTCAATTGTCAGTCAGTGACCTTTCAGTTTTATATAATATAACTAGTATTTCGCCGCGTGCGCGAGCTGCTAAAGCAGCTCGCGTGGTGGTGGTGTTATTTTTTTTTTATAGAAACTTCCTATCGATTACGGTTCTAAAGTTATCTAAGCCTTTATGTTCTAAAAACAAACTTTTGTATGTCGGCCATCTTGGAAAATGGCGCAATCAAAGTGATTTTGTGGCGTGCGCGAGCTGCTAAAGCAGCTCGCGTGGGGGGGTGTTGCTTTTTTTTTATAGAAGCTCCCTATCGATTACGGTTTTAAAGTTATTCTCTTTGTTCGGAAAAAAATCTTTTGTATGGCGGCCATCTTGAAAAATGGCGGAATCCAAATTATTTTTTCATAATCGTAATCTACGACCTAAAAAACCCCCCGATGCAAAATTTCAGTCGAATCGGAGCATTTTTCAAAATGGCCGCCATTTTTCTTTCTTTTTTTTTTAATTTTTCCTACTTTTCCAAATTTCCCCTATGGTCCTCTATGATATTTGGTCGAGCACCCTATACCTATCTGAAACCGTTAAAAAGTTATTTGCATATTATTTTCACCTATATTGTCATGAAAAAAAACCTTTGTATGGCAGCCATCTTGAAAAATGGCGGAATTAAATTTTTTTTTGCAAAATCGTAATCTACGGCCCAGAAAACCCCCCGATGCAAAATTTCAGTCGGATCGGAGCAACTTTCAAAATGGCCGCCATTTTTTTTTCTTTTTTTTTAATTTTTCCAACTTTTCCAAATTTCCCCCGTCGTCCTCTATGACAATTGGTCAAGCACCCTATACCTATCTCTAACCATTCAAAAGTTATTAACATTTTCATTTTGTATGGCGGCCATGTTTTTTTGTATGGCGGCCATCTTTTTTTTCAAATTTTTAAAATTGGCCCAAGGTTTGGGGCATATTTAGTTCAAGCGGTACCCCCATCCGATTTATAGTTTCCGAGATCCCCTGAGCAGTTCCATCAAGGAAACCACTTTCTGGTGATTTCGGATTTTTCTGGTTGGTTTCAAAACACCCTCTATACAACCGTACCAAACACTCCCCCCCACCATAACGGCAAGTCGGAGATCAATTCTGTCAATATGTCAGTCAGTCAGTCAGTCAGTCAGTGATGGTATTTAACTTTTATATAATATAACTAGTATTTCGCCGCGTGCGCGAGCTGCTAAAGCAGCTCGCGTGGGGGGGTGGCTGCTGTTTTTTTTTAAAAGCTTCCTATCGATTACGGTTCTAAAGTTTTGTTTACCCTTTTTGTTCTGAAAACAAACTTTTGTATGGCGGCCATCTTGAAAAAAAGCTGGATTTCAAGTGATTGTGTGGCGTGCGCGAGCTGCTAAAGCAGCTCGCGTGGGGGGGGTTTGCGTTTTTTTATAAAAGCTCCCTATCGATTACGGTTCTAAAGTTATTTAAGTTCAGTTGTTCTGAAAAAAAGACTTTTGTATGGCGACCATCATGAAAAATGGCGGAATCCAAGTGATTTTGTGGCGTGCGCGAGCTGCTAAAGCAGTTCGCGTGGGGGGGTGTTGCTTTTTTGTTATAGACGCTTCCTATCGACTACGGTTCAAAAGATTTGTTTGGCTTATTTTTTCGGAAAAAAAACTTTTGTTTGGCAGCCATCTTCAAAAATGGCGGAATCCAAATTATTTTTTCATAATCGTAATCTTCGACCCAGAAAACCCCTCGATGCAAAATTTCAGTCGGATCGGAGCAACTTTCAAAATGGCCGCCTTTTTTTTTTCTTTTTTTTAATTTTTCCAACTTTTCCAAATTTCCCCCATCGCCCCCTATGACATTTGGTCGAGCACCCTATACCTATCTCTAACCATTCAAAAGTTATTAACATTTTAATTTTGTATGGCGGCCATGTTTTTTTGTATGGCGGCCATCTTTTTTTTCAAATTTTCAAAAATGGCCCAGGTTTTGGGGCATATTTAGTTCAAGCGGTACCCCCATCCGATTTATAGTTTCCGAGATCCCCTGAGCAGTTCCATCACGGAAACCACTTTCTGGTGATTTCGGATTTTTCTGGTTGGTTTCAAAACACCCTCTATCCAACGGTACCAAACACTCCCCCCCACCATATCGGCAAGTACCACTTCTATTTCTGTCAATTATATGTCAGTCAGTCAGTCAGTCAGTGGTCTTTCAGTTTTATATTATATTAATATATATATATGTGTATAACTATTACTGTTACTATGTTAGTGCGCCGGCATCAGTGTTTTCAGATAGCTATAATCTGGGTGTATTTAAGACAAGAGTGAACAGGTTTCTTCTAGGCTTTTGTGCTACATCTTCGACCGCATCATCACATAACAACGGGTGAGATAGCGGTCAAACGCAAGCCAATAAATTAATTAAAAAACATTGATACATTCGAAACAGCCTCTAAACGATTTTATTGTAGGTAGCAACAAACTTATAGGTATCTTTATATACATTGTGTTAACAGATTCTCCAAGCGAACACATCTTGGAAACCTTATTTCCCCCAATTAACCCCACTTTGTAGGTGAAAAATCGCTCTTGTCCAATAACAAGCACACGGCCGAACAATGAAAACAGATGGCGTATAGAAAGATTCACTTGGAGTGGCTGTAATAAGTCCCTGCGTCTTCGCGCGCCATTACTCACAATGTTTCCTTTTGACGCTCCAGTAAATATCCGTAAAGTTATCACTCCGCAATCCACCCTGAAAAATCAACCTATTACCTTTAGAAATAAAGCTTATTCTGCTATGTGTTAGGTGTCCCTTTGTAGCAGAAATTAGTAAAAATCGTGAGACCTGCGAAGCTCCAGTGCCATTGAGGGAACATTTGACACGATGCAAGCTACAATTTCTGCGGTTCAAGAATTAAATAAGAAGGTCATATTTCCCAGTGTTCTCAGTAAAACATCAAGATTTTAGGGTCTGTCGAGGCATTTTTCATTTGCAAAAATAATATTTTGGCAGTTTATTTTCCGTATTTTTTTCTTTTTACATGTGTCTACTAGGCCAACGTTTGACCACGATCTTAGCTGATGGGAAGTGACCTGTGAAGTGCTTCACTGTACGTATTAAAAAGGATGAACCAAAACGCTTCGTACGAATAGGTCAACACGCTCATATTTTCACTAAGGAAGCTGCACTTTATTGTTTTGTTAAATTTGTTAAGTATACCAGTTTTGAAAGACGATGCTCATCGGGCCCACTTACTACGTAACAATTACTATTACCACTTACTCGTAAATCCATTATTATCAGGTAAACAAAGGCTCGAAGGACCAACATTAAACGCATAATAATATTTACTTAGGTTATAGGTACCAATTTTTAGCTGACGTCTTATACGCACGAGGACTCGTATCTATGTATGTTTAAGTTGGACATAAACGATGCTTGCATACTTCAGAGTATTTAAGCTGAACACACCTCCAAGGCAGCTAGTAGGTTATCACCATCATCAGCCCATCACGTTCCCACTGCTGGGACAAGGACCTTCTCATAGAGAAAGTATGGGCTATGGCCCATACTTTCTCTTAGAGAAGGCCACGCTAGCCCAGTGCGGGTTGGTGGATGTCACACAAACACATATCCTTGAATTTTTGTAATTAATTCTTGGACAAGCCGGTTTCCTTACGATGTTTTCCTTCACCGAGCGAGTGTTAAATCCGCACATAACTTAAGTCAGTGGTGCGGGGCCAGCGGGATTCGAACTCGGACGCGTAGTCAAATCGAACGTCGCACATACTCTCACTGAGCCATACTCGCTTTAGTAAAGTAAAGTTATACTATAAATTATTGTTGTAGTGATGTATTTAATGTTTGTTTAATGGGGCTGGCATAGTCGGCGTAAAAGTTCCTTAAACAGGCGAATTTCAGTAAACTACATTTTAAATAAACTCCGACAAAAAAAAGTAAAAACACGGCTGGATCGATTTTGATAAAACATGTTTAAGAACCACTGACGGCTTGAAAACCTGCTTTCAAATAAAAAATACCGCATCCCAATCGGTTCGCCCGGTTCAGAGCTACGGTGCCACAGACAGACACACAAACAGAAACACATAGTGGTCAAACTTATAACACCCCTCCTTTTTTGCGTCGGGGGTTAAAATCAGATTAAAAAAACTCGTAGTTATTGAAAAAACATTCTTTAATATAAGGCTTATTTAAGTAGCAAGAGTTAACGAGCTATTTGTCAACTGAAATTAATGAGTAGTACACATGTAAGTGCCTTCAGGGTGCACATATATTTCAGTAAATTGCACTTTTAATTCCGACTTTACAGTAAAGAACTTAGGGTTGAAAATGGTCCGATACAGCATAGTCTTTTTGTCTACTTCACAGACTAAGCTCCATTTATTACCGCTGACATGTGTTGTGTAGGCAGCATGAATATGTATTCCACTGTACTAACTTTCCTGTATTTTTAAACGGAATGGAATCTTACTTTTGGTTTAAAAATACAGAAAACGAAACAAAGACGAAAAAATACGGGTGCTGCTTGTGGGGACCGGCCTGCTTTGGTCACTCTAACTGCTACGTTATCTATATACCTATTTATATATTGCTCATTTTTATTATAAATATTTTTTTTTTAATATCTATTACTTTTATTTGTTTAGAAAGATGAAGAAATTTACAATGGTCACAAAAAAGAAACTTAATAAGATACTAAACTATGTACAACTAGAAATGTATATACAAGTGGTGACCATACGGCAAGGTGCCAAGAACGCTGGCTGCATTTCCGCGTTGAATGGCAAAAGCTAATCTTTAAGCGAGGAATGAGCCAGCCCTTTTGTCACCTGAAGCTTCGACAAGACGTGGGCAATTTTTTTTAGTGATTTTATTCTGTATAGAACTCTTGTATAGAACTGAACATCCTCACAAACTTTAGCATTTATGGACTAGCAGGAGTAGGATGTGGAGCTTGCAATGCAACGCAACCACGCATTGGAACATCTGATGTCTCGGGGTGATGAGCGTAATGCAGTGTTACGCAGCGTTTTTTATGGTATTTGAAATTCTGGGTGGCACTGCACTTATGGGCAGGCCTGGCGCTTACCATCAGGCGAACGGCTTCCTCGTAACAATACCCAGTTCCATAAAAAAAAAACTGAAGCACATTACATACTGCTTCGTCATAGATCATTATCTATGAGAAATACTATGTTGTGATATTGTAGAAAAATATATGTTTTTACTTTACAGTGGGCCCAAAACAAACAACAGTACAAAAAGCGCTCAAATAAACAACTAAATAACCAAGTCTAGACCTAAACTTGATTATAATAAGGCTTCAAGTTTATACAGCCTAACCTAACGAACCAGAAATATAATAACTCAGACTGATGATTCAGCTTTGCTGAATAGAATTTTATTTTCAATGCAAATTTGTTTTTCCATTGAAATATGAACAAATAATGGATAAACTACGTCGGTCTACTTTATTGTTAGCTTGTTCAGTGATCTGAAATAAAATGCTCTTGATTGTGTATTTTAACATAAATATAATCTGAAAATCTTGAAAATGCATTGAGTCTTGATGACAGACGCAAAGTTGCAAATTTGGCGGTATTATATCAGGTGCACTTTGGAGAGTGCGCACAGGAGCTACATGACCTTGCACTACCGTCTTTATTCCATCATAGGACAACCAGACCCACGGCTTTGCGACATCCATACAGGGTAGACAATAGTAGACATCCTTCCTCTACCAACGAAACATTTTGCTTCCACGTTCATCTTACGAACAGCCAAAGAGTGGAACGCATTGCCAACGTCTGTTTCCTGCCAACTACGCCCTGGGACTCTCCGAATCGAAATTGAACATTTATCTTCTAGATGAGCGTGTTACATCTTAGAGCACATCATCGCTTAACATCAGGTGATAGTGATCAAACGCAAGCCTATAACTAGTAAAACAAAATGTAAGTGATAAGACGGGCAGGTCGTTCGCCTGATGGTAAGCAACACGCGTGCCCATAACAGTTGCAGTACCACCCTGAACTTTGTTTTGCAAAACCTGAGTGGCACTGCACTGCGGTTGTCGCACCCTAAATCAATAAGTTAATCTTATTATTTAAATGAGTTCTCTTATCCAGTTATTTTGCTAGCCCTTCAGATCGGAACACAGCAATGCTTGCGCACTACTACTTAGCTGCAGAATAACTGACAAAGCGGTGGTACCAACCCAAAGGTCCTATCGCTTACGAGAAACCTATTACCTAAATTAATTACCTTGTGTATATGTCGCAGCCAACTAGCTTTATCAGCCGTTCAATCAACAGCCTAGCCTCTTTACTAAACAGCGCCGCCCAACCAGCTTCCTGAATGATATTCAGCCATTCGTACGATTAGATGTATCCTACGCGAGATTGTAAACTGAACGGCGCTGTTTAGTAAAGAGGCTAGGCTGATTGAACGGCTAGTTAAGCTAGTTGGCTGCGACTTTAAATAATTAGGAAGAAGAAAAATTATATTGCACGGGCAGGGATCGAACCTGCGTCTACGTACATACTTTAGCTAAGAGATGTTTTAGAAATTTGATAAACATAGTGATAGCTGTGGTAATCAACTGAACGGTTTCTAGATTTGTATTTATGTTGGGCCTTTGTGTGTTTAAGGTCAATTAATATTTATGGTATAATTATTAAATTACCAATATTACATACTTGGAATAGGAGGAATTGATAGAAAGGACATCAATACTATAATACGTAATTAACATTCATTTTATTAGATGCTTATTAACATGGATTTAAATCACTTCCGTTATTTTATTTTACAGATTTATAACATTTATTATATTATGGACAACAGAAGTGTACAATCGGGTTCATTCACAAGATCTCTCCTGTTACCAAGTCATGAGAGTTTGTCCGACATTATTTATTTACGAGGCCTTTATACACTTAGCTAACCACGACAAGGTGCTTTCGCCGGATATTTATGAACACGACCGTACCTACTCATTATTTTACCCTACCGTAGAACGAGGCTTTAACCTATAAGGATAGTTAATAAAACAATAAAAAAAATTTAGATCATTTCTTTTATGTATTCCGCTTCCCACCGTTTAAAAGATTATTTGAAATTTAACCTTCAAGAATAATAAAAAAATATTTTGTAATATGTTATAATGTCTTCTATTTTTTTTATAGAACTGCACTCAGTTCTATAAAAAAATAGTAGATAGTAGACAACATGAGACGAGCTCATTGTCTGATTGTAAGCGCTACGCCTGTACATAACAACTGCAGTGCCACCCAGAACTTTCACTTTCTATGAGATAGACTATACCAATTGGACGTTATTGCAAATTGATTGCGGAAATTTTGTTTGCATCAATTATTATTAATGCTAGACAATTGCTACGCCCACTATAAATAGCTATCGTTAACATTAATAGCTTTTGAGATAAATTTAAGGGAGAAATTTAAATAATTGTCCTTTACCAAATAGTCTTTAAGCTGCGAAAAAGCCTCGTTCTACGTTATTCTTTAACATACTAAAGCTCAATATAAATCCAATTATTTACAAGCGATATAAAGCCTTTCTACTTAAAATACGTTTATATACAGGTTTCTCCTAAATAAATAGTATTTACAAACACTTTTGAACAAGCTTAGAATCGAACATCAAAGGCTTTGGTTTCGCTCTTCAAACACTGAAATATGCTTTGAAATACAATGTAAGAGAAAGTTCGTTCTGGTTTTAGCTTTGGCGCTTCTTTTTGGTATTGTTTTTGCGGCTTTTAGTGAAAAATGTTTAAAATATGAACTAGGTTCGTTTAAACGTCGCCGTTTACAAACTAGTAAGCGAGTAAAAGAAAAAATATTTTTAGTGAAACTGAAAGAATATAGTGTAATTTCGCAGTATCAGCTGCTAGCTAACTTTAACAAACAAAGTCTAAAGTGACTCGAGACCGTTTAGTTTCTCATTTATATTAGTATTGGTACGCAGAAGTCAAAAGGAATAAAAAATTATCTGTGTCAGAATTGTCGTTTTCTATAACTTTTAACAAAAGCGCATTTTCTTTGACCGACGCAATATGTGACGAGTTAGAAACAGTACAGCATAATTATACATAGGTTCGAGACATATACAACATGGTTTTGCAGGGTTTCTCGGCGACCAGATAATATCACATTGCTAATTTCGCTTTCGACCGGGCAAACATATTCAGGCAAGGCAGGCGAGTCGTAAACGTAAAGAAGTCGTAACTCGATATGATTATTTAACGACACTTTCAGTTTACAGTTGTACAATTTCGTGGAAACTAGAGTCGTTTATCGCTCTCAGTATCACCAAAGAATACTAACTATTCCTGCCCCCTTAGCACGGACCGGAGAAAAACATTTTATCCATTTTTTGTTTGTCGAACCTGGATAAAGCCGAGGATAAATTGTTTTGTCTCTGGTCCGTGCTAAGGGGGCTGTACCACCGAGTAGCAGCGTGGACTCACAAGGCCGGTGTTGTAAGCAGCCAGAATGTGTCACTGCTCGATTTTATAGATATTCATATAGACTGACGTCGGTGTCACTTTTAGCACCGCCGCAAGCTAGAATTCGTCACTGCTCAATATAGACAGGTATATCACATTTAAGTTAGTTCATGGAGACTAGCATCGATGTCGCTCTCAGCGCTGCGTAGAAGCAGTATGGACTCACAAGGCCAGGGACTTGAGCTGTCAGAATTTGTCGCTGCTCGACGTGTTTAATGTTATATAGACAGATATGACACATTCGGGTTACAGTTCATGGAGACTGGCGTCGGTGTCGCTCTCAGCGCCGCCGAGCAGCAGCGTAGACTCGCAGGGCCGACGCGGCGCGCCCGGCTGCGGGCCCGGGCCGGGTGGCAGTAGTCACAGCTCGATGGCGGCCGCGCCCTTCCACGTCACACCCGCGCGGAGGAGGTGGTATAGCCGCAGCACGCACCAGATGCTTACACACTGTTGGGAAAGAAAGATGTTTGATTTTCAAAAGGAAAACATCTATTGGTATCTCCTTTTTGCTTGCTTCCAAAATTCATTATCGTCATCAGCCATCACAAAGAAAATCATTGTCTCAGCAGTCGGAAAAATGTTTTATCTACTGAGACTATTGATGAATCTTGGCAGCAAGCGATATAGTCCTTCTTCTAAAGAAAGATAATACTCATTACTACCACAATGACTCAGTGCGGCTTAACAATCTTTCATTAGATTGTCTTTAGGTGATCTTAAATATTTGTATGTGATTCAGACATAATTATATTATGCCGGTTTTACCTGCTTGAATAAAGAGAGATAATTAGTGTGCCCAAGATGAATTCAAAATCCGGTGCAAGGGGCTACCGCTGAGTTAATTCTTACGCCTAACGTTCTTCCTAATGTTTCTTGACTCCAACTACCATCGATTTCAAAGCACGGACGTACACGAGCATGGAGTGACGTGCACGCCTACGCCACGTCGTCACCAAGCTATACGTCTCTCGTATATTGCGGCTAAGCAATACATGAGAATTCCGAGTCACGAAATAGCCCAATAACCAAAACGTGATCCAGTCTAACATCGACGTTATTAGCTTTCTCTCACCCCGTCGGCACCACTCTGTCAACAAGGCGCAAAATACAAACTATCTATGTATGAAGGTATAACACTACAGGTAGTTTTCCCATCTCTCTCGTCCCATAAGCTTGATCCTACTTCGTACTTATAATATTATAAATGAGAAAGGGTGTGAGGGTGTGTGAGGGTGTGCGTGAAGGTGTGTGTGAGGGTTTGTGTGTGGGGAGGGCAGATATGCTCCCGCAGAATCAATAAAAGTGCTAGTGATATCTAAGTACGTAGTTTAATAACTTGTCAATCTGTCTTTAAACTTTTTAAAAAGATAACTCAAGAAAGTAACAATTTAAATAAAATTATTATTCAGCATAAGCAAGTACTGAACTTACTAATAAGCCTTTTAAAGCTCTTAAAATAATAAAAGTCTAATTTCGCGGTTCGTTTAACCTATAAAGTGAAGTTAGACTGGTTTATCAAATATTTTGCTTTCTGAAGCTTTTATCAAAACAACAAATATGTATGTAAAAGCCATCTTAATAATTCACTCATTGGCAGTATTTTATTGAATGTAATTGAGTGACGAGATAAGCTGTTTCTTCACCTGATGGTAAGCAACACGCCTGCCCATAACAGTTGCAGCACCACCCAGATCTTTGTTTTGCAAAATCCTGCGGAACTGTACTGCGCTTATCACCCTGAGATAAGAACCCAGTGATTTTGCTGGCTACAATGTCCTTTAAACCAAAATACAGTAAAGTTTGCGCACTACTGCTTGGGGGCAGAACAACTGGCAAAACTGTGGTATCAAAGAAATTTTATTAAAATTTCTGTGGGTAGTACCAACCCAGACAGCCTCTCGCATACGAAAAGTCTACCACCCGTCATCGAGTACTCTCCCACTTCAAATTTGACTCTTCGCTTCTGAGTGCTTGCTAGAAAAGATTTTTCGAAAAATCCCACGGGAATACCACGGGGCGGAGAGTTAGTCCACAAGCTGTGAGATACATGGAAGGCAACTCTGGGGAAATTGCAATGCCAGTAATTTTTCAGGGCGTTTGAATTTATTATGCGTTTTTTTATAAAATTTATGTTTGAAAATATACCTAGTTATAGGTACTATCTGTGCCGCGCGGATTGTCTACGGTTTTCGCGATAAAAAGCATCCTATATGTCCTTTTCCAGGACTCAGAGAACCTATGTCGCAAATTTCATCAAAACCCGTTCAGTGGTTTTTGCATAATTGAGTAACAAACATCTATCCATCCTATCTCGGAAACTTTCACATTTATAATATTTTAACTCTAATTTAATACAGCTGTAAGTTAAACCTGTCATATCCCGAGTATCACTTATAATAAATATACTTTATAAGTATGTCCTTCGTTCCATAATATTTATCTTCCATTATTTAAATTAACTACCGTATGTAAGATATACAAATGATTATAAAAAAAACTTCAAAAAACTTGCCGAACTACGTAGCCTTACCCATCTAGATAAATAAGTGCATTTACCGCTGTATTCCAAATATAGACTATGAATACCGATGCAAAATTCCAAAGTGCACAAGAGAACAACAAAGAACTCGCAAAACTAGAACTACGCAATCACTTTCTCCGTTTGACAGAAGCAGCACAAATATCAAACTACGAACTGAAAAGTTGTTAGGAAATAGCTGGCAGTTTCCGTCGTTTGAAATGTCCAAAATAAAAGTAAAACACATAAAGGAGGACGTATTCTCGTATTTTTGAGTGAAGGTTCAAACAATGGCCGCTTGACTTTGTTTTCGTGGCGCTTATTGTTAGGAGTTGGATCATGGATGCATTCAGTCTGTGCAGCGGATGATAAAGCGTTTTCAGTTATGAATTGTGACGTCACTTGGCTCCATGATTCAAACTCTGAACAATGAACGTACCGTGTACTTGAAAGAAAGCTTTCAGTAACACTAAATGTGTACCCACACTATCTTATTGTAGTTTTTTGGAAAAATTATAGAGTACTAAAAATATACTTACATTTAAAATTATCCTTGGTATTAAAAATGATATTTCTGCTTTGCACATGGAGTCAAATTGCTGAAACAAACAAAAACAAGTCAGAAGAAAATAAAATTCTTCTATTAATATAAAGCTGGATCACCACTCACTGGCTGACTGACATATAATTAACAGAATTGTTCTCCTAGATGCCGTTATGGTGGGGGAGTGTTTGGTATGGTTGCATAAGAGTGTTTTAAAACTGACCAGAAAAATCCGAAATCACCAGAAAGTTGTTTCCTCGATGGAACTGCTCAAGGGATCTCGGAAACTATAAATGGGATGACTGTTTGAACTAAATATGCTCCAAACCTTGGGCTATTTTTAAAATTTTTAATAATAAGGTGACCGCCATACAAAAAAACATGGCCGCCATAAAAAAATAAAATGCGAATAACTTTTAAACGGTTAGAGATAGAAAGGGTGCTCGACCAAATGTCATAGAGGAAGATGATGGAAATTTGGAAAAGTTGGAAAAGTTTACCACCCAGAAGTTCAAATACCATAAAAAGCACTACGTAGCACTGCATTGCGCTCATCACCCCAAAACATCAGATATTAAGTCTCATATACCCAGTAATTTCGCTGGCTATATTTCTCTCCTTGCACATTGGTCTGGAAGAGATCACTTTGAGCGATAAGACCCCCAATTGTTACACTTCTGCTAAGCTTAAATTGTTAGTTTATTAATTATCTGTGTGTTTTAATAAAGCATTTCATTTTCATTTCTTATCATTAAGTTCTAAACCGCACCAATTCTTGACGTCACTTGCAGAAATCGTAACTTAGTTTCTTACACAACTCCTTCAAGAAAGAAAATCTGTTTTCGTCAGGTCTCTTTAAGTACAATCAGTTTGTATATTGTGAACGGAGTTTCCAAGGAACTCTATTTACTGTACCTCCTTATTTTGTTTTAGTCTTAGCTGTTCAAAATAAATAAACTTTTAAAGCGGCGGCGAATATTCATAGAAATCGATATGAAAATAACACCCAATGATCACATAGATAGATCCTGACCCCTAACTTGGATTCCAGTATCTAGGGAACCAGGAACTAAGAGGACTGGTCCCACAACTACCAGACACGAAACAAATGCTTGCGCTTTTTTTTACTGTGCACAAACATTTGTCCCGTCGCGTCGCGGGAATCGAACCCGCAACCTCAGTGGTGTATGAAATTTGAGCCAACCTGCCCAACCACTACACCACAGAGGCTGTCAACGGAAGCGCGTGCCCGTCCATTTCGTTCGACATAACTTGGCCTACATGTTTACGTTTTATCAAACAAAAAAAACCGACTTCTATGGATCTTTGAAGTTTGGACTTCGATATTTGACCCTGGGGTCAAATATAGTCTGTAGTGCGATATTGACATATAGCGAGTTTGAACGTCACTAGTTAAGAGCTATAGTCTCAAAATGACGATCGCTGTGCAGTGCCGAGGAGATGCATGGCTACTGTAGGTGGTGCGGGAAGACGTGTTGCTTACCATCAGGTGAACAACTGGCTCGTTTTATCTCTCAATTACATAAAAAAGCTCTTCCTAATCACATTAAAATAAACATTACAACTCAACCGCAAATAAACATCCATTGTTTCTCGAGACGCGTCCCATAGCAAAGTAAACAAAGCGAGTAAAGCATATCTAAGTGAGTTGTCCATTATTTAGACATCGCATTTATTCGACCCTGTCCCAGGATCGTATAATTAAACCGACAATAGGCCGCGTTCACGTGAACAATAGGGCTGCCATCAAGATTTAAACTACAATTTTATAAATTAACGGACTCATTATGAAAATTTAAATAAATTTAGTACAACTTGGTACTATTAAGTATTCTATGGTATAACTTTAATTTGTGATTAAAATTTTATATGCCACCATTTAAAATTTAAATTTTTTTTTTTATGAATAATATAAATGACAATGATAATAAGAAACTTTGAATAACCAGAGTGGAATACAATGTCAAAATTCTCTCGCAACGCAAAGGTGACTATCGCAGTAATAGTTAGTATTCTTTGCTATCGCCATGAATTGAATTTTATTGCGTCATAGCAAAAGTCGCTACTTGTTTAAATTTCTTCGCGGAGTGATGCTTCTGTCCCTTAGTATTCTGTGGTAGTACTAACCTATTGATGTCTTGATGATTGATGCTTAAACTTTAATAAATACTAACATCACTTACCACTTATCACTTTAGTTTTTAAGTTTCTTATTGTTCTTTTTGTTATTATGTTTTCTGGTGATGAAACAAAAACAAAGAGTGATCTAATATAACATCAAACTGTATGTTTGACTTTTGTTCATTGATTTATCGAAAGTGTAATAAGATAAGTTAATTTATTAGACTTAATATCTGATGTCTCGGGGTTATGAGTGCAATGCAGTGATATGCAGTGCTTTTGATGGTATTAAAATTCTGAGTGGCACTGCAATTGATATGCGTATCACTCAGTTCAATAAAAAACAAATTTACATATTAACATAGATCAACAATTAAAAGTATTAGACACAATCTTTATTCCTGGTTGGGGAAAACATTGATTGATACTCAAACTAAGACACCTGTGTATTGGCATACCAATACCCCTTCGCCGGGCATAGTAAAAATTCTGGTTCTATTGGCTCAATTTAGAAAAAAAAACGTAAAATAAATGTTGGTAGCCCTGCTCTTACGCAGCAGCCTTCAGAGTGTGCAAAGTATACCTGTCCCAAGTCATCAACCTTGCGACAAATGTTTTTCGCTACTGCAAAGGCAAAACATTAAATTTTATTAAGGCAATACACAAAATATTTTACGTCATACCTTTGTACTTTGTCGTGACAACCTGAAACACAGATCCGTGAGGTTTATTTTAACGCTCTACCTAAGAAAGGTCTTAGGAATAATTTTATTAAATGGAATATTTTATGAAATAAAATAATTTACGTAGTCTCTACGTGGCAAATAGAATAGGGTTGAACTGTGATAAATGCTTATGCAAAATAATAACACATCCTTTTGTACAATTTAATGTTATTCTACTTAAGTCTAAATGTGTTTCTAATATTTTCGTAGTAAACTCCCTGTGTAGGAAGACATTTTTAAACACTCTTTATAGATTATGCCAACGATAAGGTTCAAGCTAATATCTTATAGTAGTAGGTACTATTCGGATAAGATGCAGTAGTAATATTTCACTACAACATTCTATAAAGTGCAGAGTATTAATTAAAACACAATAATACAATTATTTTAATTGGCCCATTCTATCTCAAGACCGCGAGAAATTGAAGGAAAGTAGGGCCTTTGCCCTGCAGTGGGACGATATACGCTGAATATAATAATATAATAAAATTATATTTATGTTTTAACCAGCTTGATGGCATTTAATTTCTTTTTTGTGTATGAATAATTTTTGCGCTGCACCCGTGTCGCCTGAGCAGGTATCTTGGTGGCCAAATATTTGCTTTGTTAAATTGGCGGACGGCAGCGGAGTCGACCCTTACATACCTAACCTACACAGTAGTAAACAGATGCTTACCTATCTTATGTTTACTTTGTATGTGTTTACATTTATGTTATTTTATAGTTGAACTCTTAATGGCAGTAGAAAGCGAATGTGCGTACCAAGACAAACCTACTGTGGGTTTGTGGTACTACAGAAATATGTTTTGTATAATACGTTATGCTTAATAAATTAAAAAAAAAAAACATACATGCATAGTGTTTCTAGGTTTTTATCATTTCATATTTTTCAACAGTTCAATTAATCAAAATTAAGAATTTAGTGCGAGTACATTTTCTGCTTGTTCTTATCATTGGTATCATTGAGATAATCACGTTTCTCGTTATACAGCTTTATACCCCGTATTGTGTGTACAAAATTAAAAAAAATATTTCCCAAAAACAATAAATCTACGCAAATTGACCAGAGTTCAGAACTCATGGCCGTTTTCATCAACAACTTTTACCATTTAGGGAATTTGTGACCCGTTTTATTAGATATTTTGCAAGCCTTTATTTAGCCTCTCCTGCCCGTGTCTATCTATCATGTCATGTTTAACATGTAGATTTAGACTCCATTCTTTTGAGAATTGATTCTACTCGTATGTACTACTGTGCCTCCGCCGACGTTAGACTTTTTGTATAGGTCCGATAGCCGGTCCGATTTTTTCACTGACATTTGTCACCTTTTCTGTGACCGACTTTTTGTAGGACGTGTGCGTTGCACATGAAATACGGAGTTTCATTTTCACCGACAAAAATACGGTGACCGATTTTCTGACGTGGGCGGACAATCTTAGTCTCTCCTGCCTGTGTCTATCTATCACGTTTTTTTTAAAATAAGTAATAGACAAACAAATACGCGGCCCGCCTAAGGCAAGGTAAGCCGCCGCCGCCGCGCGCCGCCACCGGTGGGCCGCCTAAGGTGAGGTATGGTAAGCGGTTACCGTCGCATATGGACACCTACAACACTCGGGGCAGTACTGGTGCGCTGCCTAACTTTAAGGACCCTTTTCAACCTTACCTTATACGTGTTTTATAAGTAGATATTGATATTATTGATAATAATTATGTTTAATAATATTGATCTAGATTTGACTGTCGTCCCAAAGCTCGATTTCGCTGAAACTTTGCATGTATAATCCTGTACTATCAAGTATTCTGTGATATAATGGAAAACGAGCGCATCTCAGCGGAAATTCACGCACGGCACACGGGAGTTTGAATTTGCGAATAAACACTCGCTCCAAAAAGTGTGGAAGAAAATATCTAGAGGAAACATGTCCGAATCGCAAAACACGAATCCGTAATAGATTAAACAAATAATCAGAATACCACGTTTTATGGATTTAGAATGCATTGACATCGAGAGAGAGATTTAGAATGCAATACCCTGAAAGTTTCAGGATAGCTAATCGGGAAGTGCTTGCAAGATTCCACCCAGAACGACAGACAGACAAACAGACAGACAAAAAGAAAGCGACTTAATAAAAACGTGGTAAAATCAAGGACAACTGACCAACCTAAACATGACTGGGCCAGGTGGATCATGGTCCATGATCTCTCTATCTATGGTAGGCCCGTATCCCAGCAACGTAATGGGCGGATCATTACGATAATAAAAAAAAACGTAATATTATAATATTGTAAAAAACCTGTATTCAAATCCGTCTAAAGTACTATTTATTTAAACTTAATTTTCTCTTTATACTGTTTATATATTATATTTATTTTTTCTTTTTGTAATTATGTATTCTTTTCTTTCTTTATTTTGTTAGTGTTTGACTGGTTGTCAAATATCTATTCTTTATTATAATGCTGATTATCTATTTTATATATTGTTTACTATAAGCATTAGTCGTATACACAATACACACTGACAGCCGTGCACCCTTAATTTTTCCGATTACTTGCAACATTTTGCCTAAAAATAATAGTTCAGAATATATACTATCTTTATACAACGTGTCATTTAAATTGGGTTTGTCAACAATTAGTCACACAAGCCAAAGTATAAAATACTACAAGAAACTCACATTACTTTGAACCGCCTGTTATTGTTCTTTTTTCAGGACATTAACATGCGGCGGCGGTGCGGTCTCGCCTGAAATAACACGGCTGCAGGCTCTACTGAATTCCAATATTTTTGCGACGCGTGTTTGTGTTTTTAATATTTTGTCGGGGTAAGAGGACCTTAGCTACAGTAGTATGTTTTATGGTAATTTTAGAGTTTTTATTCTTACTAACTAAAGCTTTACTTAGTTTACTGACAGTTATTCTGCCGCAAAGCAGTAAAAGCAAGCATTACTGTGTTTCGGCTTGAAGGGTATTGTAGTCAGCAAAATTACTTGGAATATCTGATGTCTCGGAGTGATGATCGCAATGCAATATAATTTTTATGGAATTTAAAGTTCTGGCACTGCAAATGTTTATTTTTTAATTATTTTATTTTATTTGAAATAGCAAACAACTACATTATAAAGTAAACATAACTTAAACTAATACAATATTATTATTATTAATAATGTAGTCCACAACGCTATTCACATGTTATTAATCAGAGTTAACATAAAGTTACCGCCAGATTGGCACATGTTATGAGCAGATGTAGCGCTTACCATCAGGCGAACGACTTGCACGTCACATCATTCAGTTCAATAAAAACACGCTATAGCTTGGAACTTATACTACTAAGTCAATAACTTGGGACTTTGAAATTCAGTATGACATTCTGTTAGGGCAAATCTAAATGTGTACCTACTTGGTTCAGTTTCACATAAGAAATCAGGAATTCAAGTTTATCGGGCACTTCCCGTACCTGCATTAACTTAATCTAGGGCAAAGTTCTAAATGAAGTTAATTTATCCAAGTGTCGAATTTGCTAAAAAATAAACAATACAATCACACTTTATTGCACACCAAATGATGACACAATACAAAAAATAAGAAATAATAATGACAAAATACATCAATTTGAGGTACATTGAGTGGCCTAATCCCTTAAGAACGATTCCTTCTAGGCAACCTTTGAATGGATTGAATTGATAGCAATTATTATAATATCCGATAAGTAAAATACACCGCGCAATTGAATTCTATATTTTTGCGAAAAGTATATACTCAATCCATGCTTTAGAATAAATCTGTAACGACAAATTAAAAATTAAAAAATATTAAAATATTGGTTGATAGACTTGATAGTTACTGATACCATGGACTAATAGTTATTGGTCCATGCTGCTACTCAGCGCGGTTACCTGCTATCTATTATTCTGTAACGCGGTTACACACGTCAGATTTTGGACAGGAGGTATTTATCATGTTGCAGGGCTTATGTCACAAATTTGAATGATGACGTTTATTATAACTTCTAGTTTTATGTTCTAAAATATATTTTTTATTTTTATTTAATGGTGTATAAACATTCTATAACATGGACTGAGTACATACTTTTCGCAAAAATATCGAATTCAATTCCACGGTGTATATGTGTATACAGTGTATAGATAGTGCGTAATAAACTTAAATAAGTAGTTTTAGAACAAATGCTAATGGACCACGTATCTCCAATTCAAAGCAATAGAATCTAAGCCAAACCAGAGCAAAATTTAATCCAATAAACATAGCTGATCCGACGTGACCTAACCTTGTTTGCAGACAATGCGCTCTGTAATCGACAAATTGCCGCACCACACCGTGCCATACTGTGCGGGCTTTTGTTAGCGCGTTCTTGATGAAAGACTACAGTTGACAACACTATACCAAGCACAGCTTGTCATTAGAACTAGTCCTAAAATTAAAGGTGAAATTAAACTATACATAATAAAATATATTCCTGAATTTTATATGACGTTTCATCGCGTCATGTATGTAGTCTGTTAGCATAAATGTCCAATTGTTTATTTTCGTTAAACAAAACAAGTTCGTGCGTCACCAAGGGCCTGCGCTCAAAACCAGCGTTGTGGATTCGTCACAAAATTATGCTGAGCACAGAGCTTTTTCGACTGCACTGAACACGGCAGCGGTCTCCATGCACATGCTGTAACTGTTTGCTTAACTTGTTTTATTCTGTCCTCCTGCACTTGTGTATGTGCGTTGTTTGTTGTGTGCAGTTTTGTCTTTCTTTATAAAATTCTAGAGAACGCACATCTTTGAAGTAGGTATATCTCACTGTCTACCAAACGTGAGCAAAACGAGAGGTAGCCAGATGATCGCTGCGTACGACACCCCGTGACTAAAAGGGTAGACACGAGTACGTCCGTGGCCGTTTAGAAATTTCACCTCAATATAACATAAAGAATTTAACGTGTGTATGTGTAATAATAAATCGCGCTAATTGATCATTGTGGCTTAGAGGGTAGCTCATACGATTCCCAAAGCATGATTTGAATCTAAGCCCTTGCCGCACTCTAAAATAAAATGCCAGCTCTGATTTACTTTAAAAGAATTCCACCGAGCGTTTTACCTTGTTTGTACACATGCCGGTGCCGGTGAGTGCCGTAATCAACAAATAGACGTATTGTAGCCTTTGTTCCACCAGCTTATAGCGTCTGAAATAGTTGTTGATTGCGCTCTAGGAATATTGCGATCCGAGTGGAAACTGTTGGTCAGTGCTAATGTCGAAGATTGGCAAATGCAATTTGAAAAATAATTAATGCTTACAACGCACTAAGCAGTTTTTTTTAATATCTCTACCAGCTGCGCCCCGCGGTTTCACTTGCGGTTTCCCGGGTTAAAAAGTAGCACATGTGTTAATCCAGGGTATAAGCCATCTCCATTTCGAATTTCACTCAAATCCGTTCAGCCGTTGCGGCGTGAAGAGGGAACACACACACTAACATACAAACTCGCGTTTATAATATTAGCGTGATTTGACAAATAGAGATATAAACAATTTGTTACCAGTATATGTTGGCCTATATAGGTACCTATTATGTGAGCAGTTGAAGCAAATAAGTATTCTTTGGTTGAAGTATGGCTGGCTAAAGTATGAAGTGACGTATCTCTCATTTATAAAAAGAAACTATTCTGAATATGAAGATATAGGTATGTCATAATTTCTTCCTTCACAGATTAACAGATAATTACAATGAGGAAAAAGTGTATATGAAGGAAATATTTCTCGGATTCTCAACGTACTTTCTCATTAGTAAGATAGAATTTCCTACAGTTATTATACGACTTCTAATTTCGGATATCTCTTTTAAGCGATTCATTTCGTGTCTGCATGGTATGACCGATAACCGTTGGGGTAGACGCGTTCTAGAGTGGAGACCACGAATTGGCAAACGTAGTGTAGGACGCCCTCAGGCTGGGTGGAGCGATGATCTTCGCAGGGTGGCTGGTAGCAGCTGGATGAGAGTAGCCGGGGATCGTGCTCAATGGCGTGCAATTGGAGAGGCCTATGTCCAGCAGTGGACTGCGATAGGCTGATGATGATGATGATGGTATGACATGAGATCACTCTTACTACTAATGAAATAATTATATCTATAATACGTTAACTCAGCTCACACTAATTACGAAGCTTACTACTTACTTACTGTATAAGATCTAATAACTCAATGTACTTTATCTAATAATATTAAGAGCAACTTGTCTCTTTCCGGGCAAAGAAAAGGACGAGTTAATTAGCTGACAGAAAAGGTTCTTCTATTTCATAAGATTGTCCAGCTGTGTGGCCAATTCAACAAAGAAAATGGAACGACAAAAGAAGAAAAGCTCGTATTATGTTTTTGTAATAAATTATTGGTACAAAAGAACATAAAACTGCCTAAAATGCGGAAATAATCCCTATGAGTTTCTTGTTGTCTTCTCCAACTGTTGATTTCTCTTAGACTACTCTCTTCGACTATTCTCTTCGACGCAAAATAGCCAGTCTATCGGTCTTTTATCGGATACATTTCGGCGAGTGTGCGTCGGAATTGCACCAATTAATTCCCCCGTCCCCGTTTCATCATCGGACTACGAGACGAACGGCAACGCGTCACCGTTATATGGTGGACATTCTTCCTGCGCGCACTAAGCGCTTTGCTTCCACTTTCATTATGCGTACTGCAAACGAGTGGAACTCCCTGCCGGAGTCAATCTTTCCCGATACTTATAATCTAGGAATCTTCAAATCTCGAGTGAACAGGTACTATCTTGGCAAGCGTGCTACATCGTCGACCGCATCGTCGCTTATCATCAGGTGAGATAGTGGTCAAACGTAAGCCAATAATGTATAAAAAAAAGACTAATTTTCAAAGCAAATTTTAAAAGTGAAAGGAGATGACACATTTTGTATGGTGGTTGAAGATAAAGTAAAATAAAATATCGGCAGCCACTCATGAAATATATTTTGTTGGAAAGATAATGTAAATAAAATCATTATAAAAATATGCTACACCACGTAATATCAATCGCCGATTTTTTTTTTCATTATTTTTTTTATTTGCTGATGTCCATTAAATCATTTTTTTTCTAATCAAATTAAATATAGTTACAATTATGGACTGTCTCCTAAAAACTTTTTCCTGTAGCGCTGACGATTTAAGTCCATCGTGTCCCTTATCAATCCAGCCTATATATAATTATGTATATAAAGTATAAAACTCAGTTACCTTGTTAACATGATCTCTAAGTATATTGGAGTAGACCATAGCCATGGCTTCCAGCGCCATAAAGGTCATACAGCCCACCACCCAAGGCACCAGGAACGCCACATTTTCCTGCAACACACATTTGTATTAGATTTATGGTACACGTGTACTTAAAGGACTCTGTGACCTAAAACTTACCTATTTGTAAAACCTACCTGAATAGTTCTACCTACACAAAATGTTTAAGAACAGGAAATGTTAAAATGGTCATCCGTGGCACTGCCCTCTCGTAACCTAGTTGGTTAGGGTCACTGATACGGTGACTCAGAAGGTCGCAGGTAACCTAGCTCCATTCCTTCGAAAGTATTAAGGCTAAAGCTTAAACGAATAAAAATAGCCGGACGGAATCTTTCTTATCAACATCTGAAGCATAGCAATGGCGGTCGGTGGCCTTATGTTTATTTGAGTGGACGGAAGGCTGATGTCAAGCCGATGTGACGGCCGATCGGCATAGCATGATGTAAACGTATGCATGTAGTTTGTGTACGAACGAGTGGACCTGAGAGCTGAAAGTTGAGTGTTTCAATTTTGAATTTGGCGAAGCGGCGTCCGCCTTTTTTTATTCGTTCAAGGGATAAAGGATGTTTTTGTTGCGTTAAAAACGTTTTTCTGGTTTATTTTTTTTAAACTTAAATCTTTTTAGGGTTCTGTACCCAAAGAGTAAAACGGGACCCTATTACTACGACTCCGCTGTGCGTCCATTCTTCTGTCACCAGGCTGTATCTCATGAACCGTGATAGTTAGACGGTTGAAATTTTCACAGTTGATGTATTTCTGTGGCCGCTATAACAAATAATACTAAAAAACTGAATAAAATGAATTTTTTTATAGATAATGGTACGGAACCCTTCGTGCGCGAGTCTGACTCGCACTTTGCCGGTTTTTATTATATTACTGGCTACTAAATTCTAGTTAGCGTGAAACTTTTGAGAACAAAACGAAGCGAATAACAAACTATCCGATAAATCAATAGGTAACTAGAAAAGAAGCCTATCTGTAAAGCCTTCGGGTAGACTGACAGATTGCCATTATACGCACTCATTCAAGAGAAAACCTTTCCCTATTTTTCTTGAAGTATATCATTACCACATTTTTTGTGGGTCACTTCCGCTCTAAGTGGCGAAGATGTATCTTTATTTGAGGGAAGGAAGTATGCGGCTGCCTCAAACTGCCTAGTTCCGATTACCCTGTCTATATAAAGAGGCAGTAAAGCTTGAAATACCGCTAAAATTAATCTCTAAAAACATGACCTAAAAGTACCTAGACAATAAAATCCCACTAATATTATTTATGCGAAAGTTTATGAGGATGGATGGATGGAGTGTATGATTGTTAGTCAATCACGCAAAAACTAATTTTTGATGTTTGCTATGTAAGTTCTTTAGATCCTGGAAAAGGACATAGCTTACTTCTTATCCCACGAAACAGCGGGTGAAACCGCGGGGCGCGGCTAATGTCACATAAAGGTTCGACGTGGGTGACTGCCCTATTTCATCATCATCAGGAGCCCATCACGTTCCCACTGCTGGGACACGGGTCTCATAGAGAGTATGGGCCATAATACACGCTGGCCTAGTGCGGGTTGGTGGATGTCACATGTCCTTGAATTTTTGTGATTAATTCTTGGACATGCCGGTTTCCTCACGATGTTTTCCGTTCACCGTTTTTATAGCGAGTGTTAAATCCGCACATAATTTAAGAAAGTCAGTGGTGCGGGGCCAGCGGGATTCGAACTCGGGTGCGTCGGATCGAAAGTCGCACATGCTTCTACTGAGCCACACTCGCTCTCTATTTGTTTGTCCGAAATAGTTTCCTGTCAATGATAGTTTACAGCGTAACAGTAAATTTTGTGCAACATGATGCTCAGCTCGCTCGCACTCAGCGTGAACTATGTACCTACGACGAGTGCGCTTGTAAGTTGAGCTAACTGATGTTGTGTGCTCAGTGTGCCGTGATATTGGCGTGAACGTTAACCGAATATTCGGTGTAACTTTAACTGGCATAAATGCAATTCGGCTATGCAAGGACAGTGATCGCACTTGCTAATCTTTTCACAACTTAAATATATTAAACAATCAATCAAAAGTTCTTTATTCAAAAGTTTAACGTAAATTATTACAATGACACTACCACCGTATCGGAAAAAGAACCACTACTCAGAAGATACGGCAAGAAACTGAGGGGTATTTTTTAGAACTTTTGTTACAATATTTTATGTTCATTTTTCACAATATTATGTTTCCTGTTACTTTAGTTAGTTATATGAATTATATAACGTATGTCATAATATATATGTCATTGCTTCGCCTTCTAAGTAGTTAGTTTAGTTTTAGTAATTCGTGTGTAGAATAGGGGATCGGACAACTTTTCAGAAAGTGTTTTATATTAACTGCAATTATTATATATAGCCATGAAAAATACTATTTCAATCAAATAACGCTCTAAAAGTACCTAAAACTATGTTTAAATATTACGTTTCAAATATTACCGCGCAAAAGGTCACCTCAAAACTTGTGACGTCATATGAAGGTAGAAAACGACAAACTCTTCGAAATAAAACTCGCAAGGAGATTTAAATACGTTTTGTGAAGTTTGGGGACGATATTGTAGTAATGGAACGAAAAAATTTGCAAAAATATATTTTATGAACTGCAAAAACATAAAATAAACACAAGCTTGACTAATGGCATTTGTCTACAAATGACGTCATGCGCTGTGATTATTTTTTCATTTGAGATGAAGAACAGATCATAATGTCGGAATTATTAGATTTTATTTATTGATTTAAAAAAATAAATCATTATTATTTCACAAAAATATTAATTGGATGATCTTTCTGGTTCGACGAACATTCGTTCTAACTACATTTTAGATTTTTTCTCGATTACTGTCCAATCCCCTATTGTTTGTATATAAGCATTTGCCCGTTTGAAAAATAACTTTTCCCCTAATAAATCCGTGAGTACTTACGATGACAGAATAAACTAAACTGCGAACAACATCAATTACTAGAACTTAAAATAAATACATAAGTTAACAGTAACTTTGCTAATGAAAACAGGTTGAGTTGGGCTATTCCAATTACAAGGAAATCTCGAAGTTAATCAAACTGAAATTTTAATGAACCCTTACAATCAGTGTCCGCAGTTATCGTATTAGCAGGCCTAGCGCACTCCGCACTGTAGGTACGAAGCTACAAGTACATAGCCGGACACCGACGCGAGGGCGGGTCGCGCGTCGTTACACGTGCCGCGTCAGAAGAGATAAGAGCTATGTGATAGAAAGAGAGGCGCTCTGTAGGTTAATATGACTGGTAGGTATGCGAGCTGAATTGAATTTTATTGCGTCATAGCAAGAGTCGCTATTTGTTTAAATTTATTTGCGGAGTGATGATTCTGTCCCTTAGTATTCTGTGGTATTAGCTCCTATGTATAAAGTTAATCATTGAAAACAATATATCGAATACGCCCGGAAATTGGCAAAAATATGTCAAAATCAAAATCTCTTTAATCCTCACACTTATGAACGTCAAATTATCACCATGACTCTTCCGCCGTATCCAAAAAAGAACCAATACCACAGAAAACCCACTACTCAGAAGATACGGCAAGAAGCTGAGGGGTTTTTTTTAGATTTTGTCGATTGTTTCGTTTTCTACAATGTTATGTTTTTTATATATACCAGTTGGCTACTTTGCAAAAGTGGAATGTTCCAAGCATCTGTGTCTTCTATATAATTACGAACAGTATAGTATGCTTTTCTCATTGGAACAGTCTTTACGCGTAATTTGAATTTACGTTCTGTGAGCTCCGTTATACATTTTGGAATTTTATAATAAAAGCGTACGCAGTTTCCCATAAAGGACTTATTCGTTTTAGTCAGTCTAAGCTTAGGTACAACAATCCTATCCTTATTTCCAGTATTTAAGTTATGATGGTCACTATTTACTTCGAATTTCTGGACGTTTTTACGAACGTGTATTATATTTTCATATAAATATGGAGAAGTTAAAGTTAATATATTAATTTGCTCAATAATAACACTCTTGTCGTCGCGGGGACCCCGCGACCCGGTTTATCACAAAACCTACCTTGTGATTTCATTAAGGCTTTTAAGCTATTGCATAGCTTCTATCGCGGGCCTTGAGCGTGGAGACCGAATCCAGAAATTCCGTAACGAAAATAACCTAACACCCCCCCCCCCCCCACTCAAAATGCTATGCAACAGCTTTACCGTGGCAGTCTCCGAGTGCCACACGTCTTCTTTTTATTTTAGATGCGACAGTAATAAGACGATACCTACAGGGTAGGATTTTGACATGGGTATCTGTGGACATTATGACATGACATTTAGCAGGAATATATTTTATCAAAGACAAAGATTTTAATTCTATGTTTGTGTTTGTCTAACACTGTCCTTCTCTAATTCACGTTCAATTTCAAAAGTTCTCTATTCAGTTTTTGGCATCACAGACGCACTTATGAACTTTAATTGTATCTAGCGAAATTACTGGGCATTATGAGACTCAACAGCTAATTGTCTCAGGGTGACGAGCGCAGTGCAGCGCCGCGCAGGATTTTGCAAAACAAAGTTCTGGGTGGTGCTGTTATTGTTATGGGCTGGCGTATTGCTTACCATCAGGCAAACGACCAGCTCGTCTCGTCATTCAGTTACATTAAAAAAAAATATTACATTGACCGTATCGGAAAAAGAACCACTACTCAGAAGACATATATAAGAAACTGAGGGGCATTTTTTTGGAACTTTTGTTACAATATTTTATGTTTTGTTTTTGAAAATATTATGTTTCCTAATGTTAGATATGTTTGTTATTTGAAGGTATTTTAGTATTAATAGATCACTAAATTATATCTAAATTCAAAATGAAGACGTTAAAAGCATGAATATTAAAGCATATTATTATTAGCAAGCTATTGTTATTCAAGTAAAAGTATTAAGTGAGATTTTAAAATAACTATAAATAAAATTTGATATTGTTAATTCTAAATCGTTTAAAATTATGATTATTATATTTAAGATCATTGAATTTGTTTAATTTTAAGTAAAATTTAAAATAACAGTCAGCCCATTTTGAGGGTATAAAAAGCAATACAATTTGTGAGAGAAGGCATTCTGTCGTCGACCGTTGAAGTGAACGGACCTAACTTTTGTTAAAATATTTATAAAATTATAATACCGATCTCATTTCGAGCTATTTTGTTTTATTGCCACCTGATTCTTATATCAGAAGTGGGATAATAAAACCAAAATGGTTAGCGAAAACGATGACAAGCTGCAAAAAGTCGCACTCGCAGCCGTTCAAGGCATTTTCACCGACGTAAACGCCGTCGTCGCTACAGCACCAGCTCCGAGGGTTCACCAGCTCGACCCCGGAACGAAGTCGTGAAGCAAGAAGTAATCGTACGAGAAGGACACGTGACCGCAGTAAACGTTATTCGCGCCACTCTAAGGCTACTCCAGGAGAGTCTAGCCAAGAGGTTATAAGTGCATCTGAGAGAAATGAAACACAACAACAGGGAAGTACAATTTTATTTTAAGCTTTAATGAACATGTTACTAATTAAATTTCATAAACATAACAACTGACTGTAATAGGTACTGAAGTTACTCATTTAGCTACAGTTTTTTTTTGTTTTTGTGTAAAATTCTCGTGTCACAATGTTAGTTACCTTACTCCTCCGAAACGGCTTTACTGATTTTTACCAAATTTTATGTGCATATTCAGTAGGTCTGAGAATCGGCTACTATCTATTTTTCATACCCCTAAGTGATAAGGGTTGTTCACCTTTAACATTATTTTTAATTTATATGGCAAAAAAAAAAAAAAAACGTTTGCCGGGTCAGCTAGTATTATATAAATGTTCTTTCATTTGATTCTTTCTTACTTTTTCTTGCTACCTTCTCTTTTACTTTCTTCCACAACCTGATATATTTGAATAGGTACATATCGCACTATTATTTTTTTCAGACATGAGTAAAATCAACTGCAAATCCAGCCGAAAGTTTCCATGTACAGTGGCAGTTTCACCGCTGTTTGAAGTGCCTGTACTGGACACACAGCCGCAGCAAGAATCATCGACGTCAGCTCCAGCGGTTCATGCTGAGTCATCGCAACCACTGCAGTTTCCTCCGGCACCTGCTACTCAAATGGACACAAGTGCAAGTGAACCTAATTTTATACTTAGTATTGATGATATTTTGCAATTAATTAATAGTTTCATACGATCACATTCTCAAATGACTTACGATAAAAACATTATACCAACATTTGATCCGGCACAGAAAAATCAACGTATCAAAGGGTAGACAGCCAAGGTTAATAAATGCGCGAAATCTTATAACAGGACTGACGAACAAACTGCTCATTATGCTTTGCCTAAATTAGGCGGACATGAAAAAAGGGGTATGAAGGTTTACAAACTATACTTCTGATATGGACGGAATGGCAGGATCGCTTAGTTAGAGCATTTCCGTCAAAGAGCAACTATGGTGCTTTATTGACGGAAATGTCAGAACGGCGAATGAAGTTAGGTGACTCTATGGATAAATATTTTTACGCTTAAATTATGTCGCTAAACTCGTGTGACATTGTAGGCAAAAAGGCCTCATATATGGGATAGGTCATAGGATGGTTAGAGCTAGTGCATCTTCGGCAAGGTTTCAAAACCCAGGGAATTTACTTAAATTTCTGAAAGACTTGTGTAGCAGCCAGTGCAAACTCTTCCAACGTAATTACTAGCTTTAAATGTCACGAAACTTGACATTGTAGTGCTCCATGTCGTGTGAATAAGTTTGACGTAACTTGTTACAACTGTTAAGAGAAAGGTCACACATTCAATAAATGTTCAAAACCGACAATTCTTCAACAAGTCTCCTTTTGTCGTTTTACAAATCCTCTCCATCCAAAGGCTGTCTGGAAGAGATAACTACAATGAATATATATAGCCATGAAAAATATATATATAGCTCTTAAAGTACCTAAAACTATGTTTAAATATTATGTTTCAAATATTGCCGCGCAAAAGGTCACCTCAAAGCTTTTGATGTCATATGTAGGTAGAAAACGACAAACTCTTCGAAATAAAACTTGCAAAGAGATTCTAATACGTTTTGTGACGTTTGGGGACTATATTGTAGTAATGGAACGAAAAAATTAGCAAAAATAAATTTTATGAAAAGCAAACACGTAAAATAGACATAAGCTTGACTCACGGCATTTGCCTACAAATGACGTCATGCGCTGTGATTGTTGTTTCGTTTGAGATGGAGAACAGATTAAAAATGTCAGAATTATTTATTGATTTAAAAATATAAATGATTATTATTTTACAAAAATATTGATTGACTGATCCCTCTGGTTCGACGAACATTCCTTCTAACTACATTTTAGATTTTTCTCGATTACTGTCCGATCCCCTATTGCCAACGGTTTTGACATAACAATACTGACTGCTATAGAACTACAGACAACAATCAAAGTTCTAACAGTAAAATTAACGAAAGGAAAACCATGCTAACTCACAATCAAGATCAGATTCTAAATATTACAAACAAGCTGTTGTAAATGATACGATTAACGTTGAAAGCTTTGTTGGTTTTGGAAGCGATTGCACGCTCATTCGGCAAAACATTGTAGAGAAATATTCACTTCCTAATATAGATAACGATATTCTAAACATTCGCGGTTTCGGGAACGGTTTTTCCATTCCCTTAGGCCGGACTAACGTAAAATTTGAACATCGTTGAAATTACGGAAGAAATAGACGCATACGTTATTGAGACCTCGTTACCTACTGAACTATTACTGGTTAGACAAGATTTTACTGAAAGATTTTAGAGACTAGAAAGTTCTTTTAAATTATTAGGAAATGCTAAGCTTACTTTAAATTTGCAAAAATGTAATATCTATCAAGAAGAATTGGAATATCTTGGTTACGAAATAGGTGCGGAAGGAAATCGACCTGGATAAGCAAAGATTATGTCAGCAGAGCAGTTTTCAACACCACGCAATGTACATTTTGTCAGACAATTTATTGAATTTATTATTATTTATTTTAATTTATCCAGTTATTTCAGAAAATGTATAAACATTTTTGCAGTTATTGCTACGCCTCTCATAAATTTGACTAGAAAAGGCATGCCTGGCGTGGTGTTGGGATACTGAACAACAAAATTCATTTTTAAAAATAAGCTTTAATTGAACGACCCGTGTTGGAAATTAACTTTACCTTAGTAACGGAATGCGCTGCTCTTAGGGCTACCTTCACTAAAAGAGACCTGATAGCACGGAATGCACGTGGGCAGATAGCAAACCAAGAATTCGATTTCGATATACAATATAAGTCTGGTCACGCAATGTCACACGTGGACGCTCTATGTAGGAATCTCCAACCTTATGAATCGGATTTTGAACTAGACATTATTCCTTCTATTCTTAGAATTACTTAAAGACCGATAATTTATTTTACAGTTAAAAGATTCAGATTCACAGCGAATTAGAAAATTTGACTAACGAATTTGAAGATGTCTAAAAAAAAATGTAGCTAAGATTAATTAGTTGTTTTGGACAGTAGGTGACTAGCTAAAATGGGTCGTGCCAAAGTAAGCCCGTTTTCAGATAATACGTAAATTGAACCATGACGATATTGGCCACTTTAGTTTACAAAAAAATAAAATTTAGTAAATATTTTTGGTTCCCAAAAATTAAACTCTTTTATGCTATTGTATATTAAGAAATATTTTATGCTATTGTTTGGAATGTGCCTACAGCAAGGAACCCGCTGGACCCTCATCCGATCCATAAAGTCGATAAGAGTTTTGACACATATTGAGCATTTGGGACATTTTATCATAAGTGCCAAAGGTAACTCTCACCTGCTTGTATTGGTCTGCGGCTTCACCAAATTTTGTCTTTTAAAACATTGAGAAATGTAAAATCAACTTCTACAATCAATGCTCTAAAAGATATTTTCTTCGTATTTGGATTTCCTAACAGATTAATATCAGATCAAGGGGCATCATTTAATTCCAACGAGTTTAAACATTTTAAAATTTACTTGACTCTAAGATAACAGTAAACGATTATTGCAACGTGTGGGCTACCGATAGAATTTAACCTTGGATAGCTACCTGTAATAGTAATGAATCTGGATATAAAGTAGTAGTGATACTGATACTGATGCGGAAAATAAATAACTTTCGAATTTTATGTACGGATCAAATGAAATCCTTCAAAATTTTGGTTATGTAAAAAAAAAAAAAAAATATATGTATATATATAAAATGTAGAAATTATAATGTAAAACTGTATATGGTATAAATAAATGTAAAATGTTGATTGTGTAAAAAAAAAAATATGTATAAAATGTATAAATTATAATAAATAATTGATTGTTGGATATAATAATAAGAATAAAGATAAAATGACTAGAAGTATTAATTAAAGCTTAAAATGTAATTAAGTCTTGACCACATTGATTTGTTATTATATGGAATGATGTATGAAATAAAATATTTGGTGTTGATAGATCCATCGATATTTTATTTTAATAAAATATTGATAATATTTGGTGTTGATAGATCCATCGATATTTTCAATAGGTTTTAATTGTGTTTAATGGAAATAAAATATTTGGTGTTGATAGATCCATCGATATTTTATTTTTATAAAATATTGATAATATTTGGTGTTGATAGATCCATCGATATTTTCAATAGGTTTTAATTGTGTTTAATGGAAATAAAATATTTGGTGTTGATAGATCCATCGATATTTTATTTTTATAAAATATTGAGAATATTTGGTGTTGATAGATCCATCGATATTTTCAATAGGTTTTAATTGTGTTTAATGGAAATAAAATATTTGGTGTTGATAGATCCATCGATATTTTATTTTTATAAAATATTGATAATATTTGGTGTTGATAGATCCATCGATATTTTCAATAGATTTTAATTGTGTTTAATAGAAATAAAATATTTGGTGTTGATAGATCCATCGATATTTTATTTTAATAAAATATTGATAATATTTGGTGTTGATAGATCCATCGATATTTTCAATAGATTTTAATTGTGTTTAATAGAAATAAAATATTTGGTGTTGATAGATCCATCGATATTTTATTTTAATAAAATATTGATAATATTTGGTGTTGATAGATCCATCGATATTTTCAATAGATTTTAATTGTGTTTAATAGAAATAAAATATTTGGTGTTGATAGATCCATCGATATTTTATTTTAATAAAATTTTGATAATATTTGATGTTGATAGATCCACCAATATTATCAAAATATAAGTAACTATCTTGGAAGTTTGTGGTCAAACTTAGTGTCAGGAAAGGCCGAATGTTAGATATGTTTGTTATTTGAAGGTATTTTAGTATTAATAGATCACTAAATTATATCTAAATTCAAAATGAAGACGTTAAAAGCATGAATATTAAAGCATATTATTATTAGCAAGCTATTGTTATTCAAGTAAAAGTATTAAGTGAGATTTTAAAATAACTATAAATAAAATTTGATATTGTTAATTCTAAATCGTTTAAAATTATGATTATTATATTTAAGATCATTGAATTTGTTTAATTTTAAGTAAAATTTAAAATAACAGTCAGCCCATTTTGAGGGTATAAAAAGCAATACAATTTGTGAGAGAAGGCATTCTGTCGTCGACCGTTGAAGTGAACGGACCTAACTTTTGTTAAAATATTTATAAAATTATAATACCGATCTCATTTCGAGCTATTTTGTTTTATTGCCACCTGATTCTTATACTATGTGCCAGTATGCATATTTGTCTTTTATGTTATTACTAACGGTATAGATGCTTTTTTCATTAGATTTTTTTTTACACCAATTTGAATCTACTCTCTTTGAGCTCCGTCTATCGTAATCTGGAGAAAGAAATCCGAAGATCAGTCTCAATGGTTTGCTTTGGGAGAGGCCCAATGACAACAGTGGACTGATGTAAGCTGATGATGATTACGATGATAGTAATCTTTTCTAATAGAATATTTCTAGACGCTGCTGAAGAATGTAAATCTTGCATTTCTACCACATCCAGTAAAACAGTTATATCAATCCGACTTTGCCTTCATTTATTCTCGTTTTACGAGGACCAGTGCTTCGAGATACGAGTTTTAGAGTCGCATAAAGTGAGAGTAGAAGTAAAACCTACTTTAAGAGTAAGCCAGTAAAGTATACTTTGAGAGGTAATGAAAAGGGGTTTAGGCTAATGACTCTTATTTGTAGGGCTCATAATTGTTTGCTTATCCCTGGTGGAATGTTGATTAGGGTTTCACTGTTTACTCATTTATTCCTGCCAGCTTATAGCAATCCTTTACCCAAGAAAAGGAGTTATAAAATTAAAAGCAAATAAAATTAATGCAAATTCTTAAGTTTTTTTTACTTAGTAGTCACAGCCTTTTTAATCATGGTAACATAATTAATTTACTTAGGGTAAAGGTGTAAGATAAAATATTCAGACTTGGACAATACCGAACTGTAGAACTTCCTTCTAACAAGACAGAAGGATTTAGTGCCTTAATATTGTAGGCATATTGTACCTTCACTTAATAAAGCATTGCTATAACAATGCTTTCTTTTAAAATTAAACATGCCTTTAAAATATTATTGTTCACAGGTGTACTTACGTTAACAAGGTTTAGTGAGAAAAACATACGACCACCGGCTGAGATTTGAAACTGTATCTCAATCTTCCCTCAATAGGGGATCAGACAACTTTTCAGAAAGTGTTTTAAATTAACTACAATGAATATATATAGCCATGAAAATTACTATTTTAATAAAATAACGCTCTAAAAGTACCTGAAACTATGTTTAAATATTATGTTTCAAATATTGCCGCGCAAACGGTCACCTCAAAAATTGTGACGTCATCAGTAGGTAGAAGTCGACAAATTCTTCGAAATAGAACTTGCAAAGAGATTTTAATACGTTTTGTGAAGTTTGGGGACTATATTGTAGTAATGAATCGAAAAAATAGCAAAAATATATTTTATGAAAAGCAAAAACGTAAAATAAACACAAGCTTGACTCACGGCATTTGCCTACAAATGACGTCATGCGCTGTTATTGTTGTTTCGTTTGAGATGAAGAACAGATTAAAACGGTCAGAATTATTTATTGATTTAAAAATATAAATCATTATTATTTCACAAAAATATTGATTGAATGATCTTTCTGGTTCGACGAACATTTGTTCTAACTACATTTTAGATTTTTTCTCGATTACTGTCCGATCCCCTATTGGGCAGAGCGCTTCCTGCGCTAAGGGAAGATTGAGATGATTGTTTAAAACTCAGCCGGATGTCGTATTTTTTCTGTCCGAAAAACCTTAGCTGTCTACATCATGGAATCCGGTGATTAGGAAGTGTTCGCGTCGCGATTTATCATCGAGCATATCTGCCGATACTGGTAGTATAGTGTGTAGTGACCGTTTTTTACAAGACCAAGTGCGGGTAGTTCGTGACAACGCCCGCCGTGCACGACGATGATACCCGCTACTTCAGTCTTCTCGTGACCACGATCAATGTAACTTGATCGAAACGTCGAGGTTACTCAAAATGTTATTTTGATAAATACATACGTGTGCTCGAATAGACCCGACACATTCTAAACACGAAAAACCCTTGTTTGAGTTTTTCGCTCGGCATTCGTTAATGCTTCATAATAAATTATTTAAAAAAAAAAACTAAACCGACTTCAAAACCACAAATGGCACTCAAAAGTAAAAAATAAATTAATATAATTATCATAAGCGCTACCCACTCATATATTTGAAGTCGGTGCCAGCCAAGTCTAATAGGTAGTAGATAAATACTATGTATATAGTAAGTACTACTTGTAGGTAGGAATAATTTATTTTAACCTTTTTAGTGAAAAACAAGTTTTAATTAAATTAATTCAAAAAGTTTTTATAGACAAGCTTTTATGATCTAGAAGCCACATCATGACGAAGTTTAAAACGGGCTATCACAATTAAATTTATGTACAAAAAAAATTCATGTCTGTCCTATTCTCTGTTGAGGAATTCCCTCGCCAGAAGTCAATCCTGGGTGTATCTGCCATGTCATGATGGAATTTAGAACAGGCTATTATGGTTAAATCCATTTACGAAATGTTGTGTCTGTACTATTCACCGTTGAGGAGTTCCCTCACCGGAAGTCAACCCTGGGTGAAGCAGGTGAAGCAGTCGAATACAAACCTCCACCTTTAGAAAGTTGGTTACGAAAAAAACAAGAACCGACTTGAAGATTAAACTTATATTTTTTGTTTTTGCTATTTTTTTCAAAAACTACTGAATGAATTTCGATAAAATTTATATGGGACCACCTTTGAAGTATTACCTACCAATCAAAAAAAGAATCATCGAAATCAATGCATAATTGGCGGAGAAATGGCGTAACAAACACACAAAAAAAAAAAAAAAACATACCGTCGAATTGTAAACCTCCTCCTTTTTGAAGTCGGTTAAAAATAATAAGAATTGTAGGTACTTACTTTATAAATCCCGTAGAACAGGAATATGCTGAGCACGATCATGAACATCTGCGTTCCTATTATTGCAAAATACGCTATCTGTACACCTGAAACAAGCGAAAAATATCTCAGGAATGTGAGGCTGACTGGGGCATTTGGGTTATCCTACCAAAATTATAAAAGCGAAAGTTTGTAAGAATGTATGGATGTATGTTTGTTACTCTTTCACGCAAAAACTACTGGATGGATTTTGATGAAACCTTACAATAATATAGCTTACACATCAGAATAACACATAGGCTACTTTTTATTCCAGAAAACCGCGGGTGAAACCGCAGGGTGCAGCTAGCCTTTATGGTATAATGGTCAATTACACATACATTTTACTTCGACAGTAGGTTACTTTGATGAACCGCTTATCGTACCGTCCACGGAACGTACTGTAAAAGTAGAATCTATTCTTAGTAGTATATTGCCTTAGCTAATATCAAAGTTTGGTTAGGTCGAGATAGCGTTTTGTCTAATAGTAGTGGGTTATTCATTTAGTGACTCTTTTTAAGCTATTGCATAGCTTCTATCGCGGGCCTTGAGCGTGGAGACCGAATCCAGAAATTCCGTAACGAAAATAACCTAACACCCCCCACTCCGAATGCTATGCAATAGCTTTACCGCGGCAGTCTCCGAGTGCCACACGTCTTTTTTTATGTGAGTATCGGCAAACAAGCTTACGGCCCACCTGATGGTAAGCGGTCACTTAAAGACATCGGTGACACCAGAAGCGTTGATAATGCGTTGCCGACCCTTACGGACTCTATTAATATCCCTTTGAAGGACTCCATGTTTTAGCTCAAGGGAAAGACCGACGAAGGCAGATCATTTCCCATCTTACAAGAGTGAGGAAGAAAAGAGCGATAGAAGTGAGTGGTGCGGGAAATCCAGTTTTGTAAGATGTGGGTTTGAACTTTTTGACTTTGCTTTGCTTTTTTTTATGGTGAGATGTGGGATGATAAAATTGGGAAGGCAGAATTAGGTCAAAAAGCTCTTCAGAACATTCCCCGTTGTAAAGAACACACAAAGCGAACCGATATCTCTTCGGAGGCTGACCCTATTGAAACTGATAACGTACGTGAGTGACGTAAAGACAAAAATCAATACCACACTGGGCCACTGGGCTTCGTTAACTACAAACGGTCTGCTCCATTTACCTTAACCTTTCCTTTATTGTGAACACGAATTTCTGACGGTTACCGCAAATGAAACTATTTGCCTAATCTAACCATGAGCTACGGCTAATCTGTTAAGGTAAGTTACATTTTCATTTGTTGAATGTTTCCTTCAAAAATTCAAATTGCAATGTGACATTGTTATATACTTTTTTGTGTATTCTTGTGTTTTTATTATTATAAAAAACATTGTTGGTTTGTTGTACGCTGATCTCTATGGTTGTACGCCTTGGGGTCGCTGTAAGTGCAGCAAGCACTTAAAAAATAATTATTTAATCTTGTGTTTTTATTATTATAAAAAACATTGTTGGTTTGTTGTACGCTGATCTCTATGGTTGTACGCCTTGGGGTCGCTGTAAGTGCAGCAAGCACTTAAAAATTAATTAAATAATCTTGTGTTTTTATTATTATAAGAAACATTGTTGGTTTGTTGTACGCTGATCTCTATGATTGTACGCCTTGGGATCGCTGTAAATGCAGCAAGCACTTAAAAATTAATTAAATAATCTTGTGTTTTTATTATTATAAGAAACATTGTTGGTTTGTTGTACGCTGATCTCTATGATTGTACGCCTTAGGGTCGCTGTAAATGCAGCAAGCACTTACAAATTAATTAAATAATCTTGTGTTTTTATTATTTTATAAAAACATTGTTGGTTTGTTGTACGCTGATCTCTATGGTTGTACGCCTTGGGGTCGCTGTAAGTGCAGCAAGCACATAAAAAATAATCAAATAAATATTGTTTTATAAAACAAAGTGATGATGAGCAAATATAGACTTTGTTATAAAAATAAGACACGCGGTTTTTAATGGAATTTGTCTACCGTCTAATCGATTTGGAAGTAAATTTAATGAATATGGAATTGGAAGCGATGAGAAGATTACCTCCATGTGTTGTGGCGATTTGAGTAGCCATTAAACTTATAAAATATTGGAACATAATTTCTCATAATTTTAAATTAGAAGAGCTAAATTGCCATTGCTTTAAATATATTTATTTATTTATTTTTTACACTATTAATAATGTTATACACTTTTATGGAGCTTTACATATTGAGTATTTTATAGCGCTGTAACTTTATGTCCAATTATTTATTTATTTTCGTAGTTTAACATAACAAGTTCGTGCGTCACCAAGGGCCTGCGCTGAAAACCAGCGTTGTGGATTCTTCACAACATTATGCTGAGCACAGACCTTTTGACTGCACTGTACACGGCAGCGATCTCCATACACACGCTGTAACTGTTTGTTTTATTCTATCCTGCTGCACATGTTGTGCGTTGTTTGTTGTGTACAGTTTTGTCAAAAATAAATTGTTTCTTTCTTTACTTTCTTTCTTTCTTTTAGTAGCTCTCAACAACTAATTGTTTTTCTCACCTACTCTCAGAAAATATTATTCTGAACTCCCAACGAATCCCATAAAGTATATTTAGAAAAGAAGGTATCAAGATGTCTCTTCTTTTGTTTTTTTGTTGTAAGTCATTCTTCAACAATTAATTTTGTGCAAACACTATTGTTTCTGTTGTGTACCTGTGTTCTACTTCTTCTTATCAACGGAAATATTGACGACTATTATTATTTAGATTTTTGTGGGGTAGATTACCCTACAATTGCCATTGCAGGTGATCGATTCGCCGAATGCAAAATAAAGATGTTACTTCGTAATGACATAGGCAATGCTTCACTTCCGATGTGTTAAGCTAATAAAATATTTATTAGGTATGTACAGCTAACGATAGGCACAGAATAAAAAAATAGTACTACTGTAGCTTCTGTTTTCATGTAGGTACCTATACAATAAGTAGTATTTCTTATAGACCTATAGTGACATATCGATATAAAGTACACCACTGCTGTCCAAGACCACTACTTTTCAAATGTCTGGCCGTTACCTCTACCTGGGTGCGATGCCACCTCCTATGTTTCTCTATATTTGTATACCAAATATATAATTATGCGTGTGCCTAAGTGTGTCCCCAGCACATTGACAGCACAGTGACATTGAAATACAATATTAATTGGAGTTCTACAATAATGACCCGGCCCTTATGTTATTCTAATCAATCAATTCACAAGAAAACAAACAAATATAATTCAGAAGAAATATCACAATGTCTTTCCCCCACCTCAGTTGCTTGAAAATATAAACTCAATTGTACTATATAAGTACTTGATAAAATGGAAGGTACACAGTACGAGCTCGGACATTATTCTACTCTACTGCATCCAAATCGATTCTGAATTAAACAAACAGATCGGAAATCGATCAGACCGATTACCTCCCAGTGTTTAAGTTAGACAACCGCGAATCGCTGCCGATGGTAACCACCGCACATACACTGCTAATGGGTTTCGTGAACCAGCAAACTAATTTAGTCTATAGATACTCTCTCTATACTAAAGATGTGAGACTGCGTATGTGTGAGTGTGAGTGGAGAACATTTTCGTGTAGGTACGCCTTATTTGAGGCAGGAAGCTCTCTTGATTGAGGCACGTATTGTTCTCATTTTAGGGAATTGCGGAGATTGTTCGTTAGCTTACAGTTTGAAGCACTACATTATTACGTGAATTTCTTGAGATTCTCAAGTATAGTTAATCTAGTTTTAGTCAAATTTACACATAACCCAAACATTCCACACGTGACCAAAATGCTGGCGTGTATTTTGGCCAAATAATCAGCCTCGTAATTCAGCGAGCAACGCCGCCAGCATTTTGGGCACGTTGCCGGACGATGGGTATCGGTTGAATTATCTGTAGGTCATTCAGTTGGCTAAACCGATACCCGGCATGTACATAGTATTTATTATCTTTTAGTTTAGTTTTTAAATTATTAAGCCTTTTGTTATATTATATTGTATGGCAATAAGCAAAAATAATTTTAATTGAATTAAATCTTTAGATAAGGTTGCGAAATTACTCAAACATTTATGTAAGGACAAATTGGTTTATTTAGCTGAATATATTATTAATAAAGCTTGAATCTATGATAAACAACATCGTCAAATGAGAATATGATGAGATTGATGAGAAACAGATGATCAAGCTATACCTACTTAGTTTTCAGTATTTATCTGAGAAGTCCTAAAAAAGGAGTCTCCTCCTTTTTCTCAATTCGACTTATATCTATGTTTTATAGAGAAAGTAAAACCCACCCCGAACTTCTGCGTAAGTTAGTTACGTTCATAAGCCTAGGGTTCCGGCAAAACTATGTCCGCTCTCAAGTATCTTAGCTAAACAACTTTAGTCTAGACTCTAGACTAAACTATTTAAAGACCTGATCCTAAAACTTCACACACTCTTCTAGCCAGCTGCTTAAGTTACATAAAAGCTAGATCGTACGTTTACTTTGCTAACTCTGAACTAACTTACCTATTGAAGTGATATGTACCTACTTACCTATTATAGAACATTTTATTATAACATTATCCTGGAACTTTACCTGAACAGTTTATGTTCAGGTAAAGTTCCAGGATATTACAAGATAGGTATCTTGTGGTATGTCTCTCGTATGCGGGAGCCAGTCTGGGTAGGCACAGCTTTACCAGTTATTCTGCCGCCAAGCAGTAGTGCACAAGAATTACTGTGTTCCGGTTTGAAGGGCATTGTAGCCAGCGAAATTACTGGGCATATGATACTTGATATGTGATGTCTCGAGGTCATGAGCGTACTGCAGTGCTACGCAGTGTTTTTAAGATATTATAAGTTCTGGGTGGCACTGTATGTATTTATTTTATTGTAATGGGCAGGCGCAGCGCTTACGCGAACGTCTTGCTCGTCACATACTCGGATCCATAAAAAAATCTATATATATCAAATACTTAAGCTTGCGACAAAACTATATCATCATCATCATCATCATCATCATCAGCCCATCACCTTCCCACTGCTGAGACTCGGGCCTTCCCTCGTAGAGAGAGTTTGGGCCATAATCCACCACGCTGGCCCAGTGCGGGTTGGTGGATGTCAAATGTCCTTGAATTTTTGTGATTAATTCTTGAACATGCCGGTTTCCTCACGATGTTTTCCTTCACCGTTTTTAGAGCGAGTGCAAATTCCGCACAAACCTCAAGAAAGTCAGTGGTGCGAGGCCAGCGGGGTTCGAACTCAGGTGCGTCTGATCGAAAGTCGCACGTGCTCCCACTGAGCCACACTCGCTCCTTACAAAACTATATAGAAAAAACTAAAAGGGAAAATTTAAGATCGTCTTTTTTACTAGTTAGTAGTAGTGTAGTTCGGCGGGGTTTATCTATACGTGTATGATAATTGAATTTTGCATTTTTTTATTTATTTTGCTATTTCATTTATTTTTTAATTCTGAATCTTTGAATTTAATTTATGATATTAATTTTTGAATTTAATTTAATTTTTAATGTTAATTGTTATTTTCAATTTGTAATTCTGGCTTGTTATTTTAATTGTAATTTTAATTTTTTTAATCTTAATGTTTTATTTATAAAAATATGGATGTGTATATTGTCCGAAATAAAGAATTTTTAATTATTTATTATTATTTACTTGTCTGTAATCAAGACACGTAAAAAACAGTGTCTGTCATTGCTATTTTTATATCACTTTCGATACTTCCGTATCAATACGTACGTCTGGCCCTCGAAGCCGATAACTCGTGAAATGGTGTCTCGCTAACGCGCAGTGACGCAACCGTCTTTTAGAACTTTCATAATAAATAGGCCACGCGTGTCTTGTTTTTAGAAACAGTCTGCTATTAGGATGTTCGAATAGGGACAATAATGGTTCAGTGCTTCCTATAAATATTTCAAAAGTTTCAAGGCTACAGTGAATTTATTAGGCTCATAATATCAGTAATAGTCAGAGCGAAAATTTCTGCCTTCGGCCAAAATTCCTCACTCGTGTAGTTCCATAGATGTTCAGTCAGAACTCTCATTATAAATGAATAACGTTAATATAGTAATATACAATTTGTAGTCATATTCACGTCATAGCGCACGATCGCAGAGGTCTTCTTCACGACATATTAAAATTAAAAAAAAACAAAATCTCTTTAATTATTTTGGCATCACAGACGCATTTATGAACGTCAAATTATCACAATGACTCTACCACCGTATCGGAAAAAGAACCACTACTCAGAAGATACGGCAAGAAACTGAGGAACTTTTTAGAGATTTTGTTACATTTTTTTGGGGTTTTACAATGTTATGTTTCTTATGTACCAGTTGGTTACTTTGCAGAAGTGGAATGTTCCAAGCATATTTCTTCTATGTAATTACGAACAGAGTAGTATGCTTTTCTCATTAGAACATTCTTAACGCGTAATTTGAATTTACTTTCTTTGAGCTACGTTATACATTTTGGAATTTCATTATAAAAACGTACGCAGTTGCCCATAAAGGACTTATTCGTTTTAGTCAGTCTATACCTAGGTACAACAATCCTATCCTTATTTCTAGTGTTTATGTTATGATGGTTGGTGGTGCTGTAATTATAATGGGCTGGCGTATTGTTTACCATCAGGTAAACGACCAGCTCGTCTCGTCATTGAGTTACTTAAAGCGTGCGAGAGTACATTTAGTCATTTTAATAAATCAATATAAATTAAAATGACTAAATGTACTCTCGCACTGACTTGCAAACGCCCTTACAGGGCTCATGTACCAACATAAGATGTAATTTAAGACCTACATGATAAATATATGTACATGAATGCAATTAATAATAATAAATAAATAATAATAATAAATAAAAAAAATCACCTCAGTTATATAGCAAACGAGCAAAGTTTATAAATAACTAGCATATTTCTTTGAGAGAAGCCACTGGTTCCCAAAGAAATGCCCTTGTTATAAACTACTATATAGGATCAATGTTAATTACTAAAATATTTTAATATCAAAATTTAATAAAAAAATATTTTTCTAAATAAACAACGCGATAAGCTTCCAACATCGAGCAGAAAAATTCTAAAAATTGACCAAATTCTTCAAACACACTTTTATAGCTAGAACACAAAAGTACTATTCAAATTGTAACACGAAAAGCTAATAAGATAAGGGTCACACAAACAACGGCAGAAACCAAACCCTTTTACAGAACTTTAAGCAAATTTATTTGGTTTATGCCGTGGACTACCTACATGGAGAGTATTCTGCTATTTTTCCTTGAAAAAGTACTCTAATAGGTATTGTACTTGGTCGCTCGTAAGTGGTCGGGGTTGTTTTTTTTTTAATTGCTAAGGCTTGCGTTTGACCACTTTGTCACCTGATGGTAAGCGACGATGCGGTCGACGATCTAGCACGCTTACCAAAATAGTACTTGTTCACTCGAGACTTGAAGATTCCTTAGAATGTGAGGCTGACTGGGGCATTTGGGTTATCCTACCAAAATTATAAAAGCGAAAGTTTGTAAGAATGTATGGATGTATGTTTGTTACTCTTTCACGCAAAAACTACTGGATGGATTTTGATGAAACCTTACAATAATATAGCTTACACATCAGAATAACACATAGGCTACTTTTTATTCCAGAAAACCGCGGGTGAAACCGCAGGGTGCAGCTAGCCTTTATGGTATAATGGTCAATTACACATACATTTTACTTCGACAGTAGGTTACTTTGATGAACCGCTTATCGTACCGTCCACGGAACGTACTGTAAAAGTAGAATCTATTCTTAGTAGTATATTGCCTTAGCTAATATCAAAGTTTGGTTAGGTCGAGATAGCGTTTTGTCTAATAGTAGTGGGTTATTCATTTAGTGACTCTTTTTAAGCTATTGCATAGCTTCTATCGCGGGCCTTGAGCGTGGAGACCGAATCCAGAAATTCCGTAACGAAAATAACCTAACACCCCCCACTCCGAATGCTATGCAATAGCTTTACCGCGGCAGTCTCCGAGTGCCACACGTCTTTTTTTATGTGAGTATCGGCAAACAAGCTTACGGCCCACCTGATGGTAAGCGGTCACTTAAAGACATCGGTGACACCAGAAGCGTTGATAATGCGTTGCCGACCCTTACGGACTCTATTAATATCCCTTTGAAGGACTCCATGTTTTAGCTCAAGGGAAAGACCGACGAAGGCAGATCATTTCCCATCTTACAAGAGTGAGGAAGAAAAGAGCGATAGAAGTGAGTGGTGCGGGAAATCCAGTTTTGTAAGATGTGGGTTTGAACTTTTTGACTTTGCTTTGCTTTTTTTTATGGTGAGATGTGGGATGATAAAATTGGGAAGGCAGAATTAGGTCAAAAAGCTCTTCAGAACATTCCCCGTTGTAAAGAACACACAAAGCGAACCGATATCTCTTCGGAGGCTGACCCTATTGAAACTGATAACGTACGTGAGTGACGTAAAGACAAAAATCAATACCACACTGGGCCACTGGGCTTCGTTAACTACAAACGGTCTGCTCCATTTACCTTAACCTTTCCTTTATTGTGAACACGAATTTCTGACGGTTACCGCAAATGAAACTATTTGCCTAATCTAACCATGAGCTACGGCTAATCTGTTAAGGTAAGTTACATTTTCATTTGTTGAATGTTTCCTTCAAAAATTCAAATTGCAATGTGACATTGTTATATACTTTTTTGTGTATTCTTGTGTTTTTATTATTATAAAAAACATTGTTGGTTTGTTGTACGCTGATCTCTATGGTTGTACGCCTTGGGGTCGCTGTAAGTGCAGCAAGCACTTAAAAAATAATTATTTAATCTTGTGTTTTTATTATTATAAAAAACATTGTTGGTTTGTTGTACGCTGATCTCTATGGTTGTACGCCTTGGGGTCGCTGTAAGTGCAGCAAGCACTTAAAAATTAATTAAATAATCTTGTGTTTTTATTATTATAAGAAACATTGTTGGTTTGTTGTACGCTGATCTCTATGATTGTACGCCTTGGGATCGCTGTAAATGCAGCAAGCACTTAAAAATTAATTAAATAATCTTGTGTTTTTATTATTATAAGAAACATTGTTGGTTTGTTGTACGCTGATCTCTATGATTGTACGCCTTAGGGTCGCTGTAAATGCAGCAAGCACTTACAAATTAATTAAATAATCTTGTGTTTTTATTATTTTATAAAAACATTGTTGGTTTGTTGTACGCTGATCTCTATGGTTGTACGCCTTGGGGTCGCTGTAAGTGCAGCAAGCACATAAAAAATAATCAAATAAATATTGTTTTATAAAACAAAGTGATGATGAGCAAATATAGACTTTGTTATAAAAATAAGACACGCGGTTTTTAATGGAATTTGTCTACCGTCTAATCGATTTGGAAGTAAATTTAATGAATATGGAATTGGAAGCGATGAGAAGATTACCTCCATGTGTTGTGGCGATTTGAGTAGCCATTAAACTTATAAAATATTGGAACATAATTTCTCATAATTTTAAATTAGAAGAGCTAAATTGCCATTGCTTTAAATATATTTATTTATTTATTTTTTACACTATTAATAATGTTATACACTTTTATGGAGCTTTACATATTGAGTATTTTATAGCGCTGTAACTTTATGTCCAATTATTTATTTATTTTCGTAGTTTAACATAACAAGTTCGTGCGTCACCAAGGGCCTGCGCTGAAAACCAGCGTTGTGGATTCTTCACAACATTATGCTGAGCACAGACCTTTTGACTGCACTGTACACGGCAGCGATCTCCATACACACGCTGTAACTGTTTGTTTTATTCTATCCTGCTGCACATGTTGTGCGTTGTTTGTTGTGTACAGTTTTGTCAAAAATAAATTGTTTCTTTCTTTACTTTCTTTCTTTCTTTTAGTAGCTCTCAACAACTAATTGTTTTTCTCACCTACTCTCAGAAAATATTATTCTGAACTCCCAACGAATCCCATAAAGTATATTTAGAAAAGAAGGTATCAAGATGTCTCTTCTTTTGTTTTTTTGTTGTAAGTCATTCTTCAACAATTAATTTTGTGCAAACACTATTGTTTCTGTTGTGTACCTGTGTTCTACTTCTTCTTATCAACGGAAATATTGACGACTATTATTATTTAGATTTTTGTGGGGTAGATTACCCTACAATTGCCATTGCAGGTGATCGATTCGCCGAATGCAAAATAAAGATGTTACTTCGTAATGACATAGGCAATGCTTCACTTCCGATGTGTTAAGCTAATAAAATATTTATTAGGTATGTACAGCTAACGATAGGCACAGAATAAAAAAATAGTACTACTGTAGCTTCTGTTTTCATGTAGGTACCTATACAATAAGTAGTATTTCTTATAGACCTATAGTGACATATCGATATAAAGTACACCACTGCTGTCCAAGACCACTACTTTTCAAATGTCTGGCCGTTACCTCTACCTGGGTGCGATGCCACCTCCTATGTTTCTCTATATTTGTATACCAAATATATAATTATGCGTGTGCCTAAGTGTGTCCCCAGCACATTGACAGCACAGTGACATTGAAATACAATATTAATTGGAGTTCTACAATAATGACCCGGCCCTTATGTTATTCTAATCAATCAATTCACAAGAAAACAAACAAATATAATTCAGAAGAAATATCACAATGTCTTTCCCCCACCTCAGTTGCTTGAAAATATAAACTCAATTGTACTATATAAGTACTTGATAAAATGGAAGGTACACAGTACGAGCTCGGACATTATTCTACTCTACTGCATCCAAATCGATTCTGAATTAAACAAACAGATCGGAAATCGATCAGACCGATTACCTCCCAGTGTTTAAGTTAGACAACCGCGAATCGCTGCCGATGGTAACCACCGCACATACACTGCTAATGGGTTTCGTGAACCAGCAAACTAATTTAGTCTATAGATACTCTCTCTATACTAAAGATGTGAGACTGCGTATGTGTGAGTGTGAGTGGAGAACATTTTCGTGTAGGTACGCCTTATTTGAGGCAGGAAGCTCTCTTGATTGAGGCACGTATTGTTCTCATTTTAGGGAATTGCGGAGATTGTTCGTTAGCTTACAGTTTGAAGCACTACATTATTACGTGAATTTCTTGAGATTCTCAAGTATAGTTAATCTAGTTTTAGTCAAATTTACACATAACCCAAACATTCCACACGTGACCAAAATGCTGGCGTGTATTTTGGCCAAATAATCAGCCTCGTAATTCAGCGAGCAACGCCGCCAGCATTTTGGGCACGTTGCCGGACGATGGGTATCGGTTGAATTATCTGTAGGTCATTCAGTTGGCTAAACCGATACCCGGCATGTACATAGTATTTATTATCTTTTAGTTTAGTTTTTAAATTATTAAGCCTTTTGTTATATTATATTGTATGGCAATAAGCAAAAATAATTTTAATTGAATTAAATCTTTAGATAAGGTTGCGAAATTACTCAAACATTTATGTAAGGACAAATTGGTTTATTTAGCTGAATATATTATTAATAAAGCTTGAATCTATGATAAACAACATCGTCAAATGAGAATATGATGAGATTGATGAGAAACAGATGATCAAGCTATACCTACTTAGTTTTCAGTATTTATCTGAGAAGTCCTAAAAAAGGAGTCTCCTCCTTTTTCTCAATTCGACTTATATCTATGTTTTATAGAGAAAGTAAAACCCACCCCGAACTTCTGCGTAAGTTAGTTACGTTCATAAGCCTAGGGTTCCGGCAAAACTATGTCCGCTCTCAAGTATCTTAGCTAAACAACTTTAGTCTAGACTCTAGACTAAACTATTTAAAGACCTGATCCTAAAACTTCACACACTCTTCTAGCCAGCTGCTTAAGTTACATAAAAGCTAGATCGTACGTTTACTTTGCTAACTCTGAACTAACTTACCTATTGAAGTGATATGTACCTACTTACCTATTATAGAACATTTTATTATAACATTATCCTGGAACTTTACCTGAACAGTTTATGTTCAGGTAAAGTTCCAGGATATTACAAGATAGGTATCTTGTGGTATGTCTCTCGTATGCGGGAGCCAGTCTGGGTAGGCACAGCTTTACCAGTTATTCTGCCGCCAAGCAGTAGTGCACAAGAATTACTGTGTTCCGGTTTGAAGGGCATTGTAGCCAGCGAAATTACTGGGCATATGATACTTGATATGTGATGTCTCGAGGTCATGAGCGTACTGCAGTGCTACGCAGTGTTTTTAAGATATTATAAGTTCTGGGTGGCACTGTATGTATTTATTTTATTGTAATGGGCAGGCGCAGCGCTTACGCGAACGTCTTGCTCGTCACATACTCGGATCCATAAAAAAATCTATATATATCAAATACTTAAGCTTGCGACAAAACTATATCATCATCATCATCATCATCATCATCAGCCCATCACCTTCCCACTGCTGAGACTCGGGCCTTCCCTCGTAGAGAGAGTTTGGGCCATAATCCACCACGCTGGCCCAGTGCGGGTTGGTGGATGTCAAATGTCCTTGAATTTTTGTGATTAATTCTTGAACATGCCGGTTTCCTCACGATGTTTTCCTTCACCGTTTTTAGAGCGAGTGCAAATTCCGCACAAACCTCAAGAAAGTCAGTGGTGCGAGGCCAGCGGGGTTCGAACTCAGGTGCGTCTGATCGAAAGTCGCACGTGCTCCCACTGAGCCACACTCGCTCCTTACAAAACTATATAGAAAAAACTAAAAGGGAAAATTTAAGATCGTCTTTTTTACTAGTTAGTAGTAGTGTAGTTCGGCGGGGTTTATCTATACGTGTATGATAATTGAATTTTGCATTTTTTTATTTATTTTGCTATTTCATTTATTTTTTAATTCTGAATCTTTGAATTTAATTTATGATATTAATTTTTGAATTTAATTTAATTTTTAATGTTAATTGTTATTTTCAATTTGTAATTCTGGCTTGTTATTTTAATTGTAATTTTAATTTTTTTAATCTTAATGTTTTATTTATAAAAATATGGATGTGTATATTGTCCGAAATAAAGAATTTTTAATTATTTATTATTATTTACTTGTCTGTAATCAAGACACGTAAAAAACAGTGTCTGTCATTGCTATTTTTATATCACTTTCGATACTTCCGTATCAATACGTACGTCTGGCCCTCGAAGCCGATAACTCGTGAAATGGTGTCTCGCTAACGCGCAGTGACGCAACCGTCTTTTAGAACTTTCATAATAAATAGGCCACGCGTGTCTTGTTTTTAGAAACAGTCTGCTATTAGGATGTTCGAATAGGGACAATAATGGTTCAGTGCTTCCTATAAATATTTCAAAAGTTTCAAGGCTACAGTGAATTTATTAGGCTCATAATATCAGTAATAGTCAGAGCGAAAATTTCTGCCTTCGGCCAAAATTCCTCACTCGTGTAGTTCCATAGATGTTCAGTCAGAACTCTCATTATAAATGAATAACGTTAATATAGTAATATACAATTTGTAGTCATATTCACGTCATAGCGCACGATCGCAGAGGTCTTCTTCACGACATATTAAAATTAAAAAAAAACAAAATCTCTTTAATTATTTTGGCATCACAGACGCATTTATGAACGTCAAATTATCACAATGACTCTACCACCGTATCGGAAAAAGAACCACTACTCAGAAGATACGGCAAGAAACTGAGGAACTTTTTAGAGATTTTGTTACATTTTTTTGGGGTTTTACAATGTTATGTTTCTTATGTACCAGTTGGTTACTTTGCAGAAGTGGAATGTTCCAAGCATATTTCTTCTATGTAATTACGAACAGAGTAGTATGCTTTTCTCATTAGAACATTCTTAACGCGTAATTTGAATTTACTTTCTTTGAGCTACGTTATACATTTTGGAATTTCATTATAAAAACGTACGCAGTTGCCCATAAAGGACTTATTCGTTTTAGTCAGTCTATACCTAGGTACAACAATCCTATCCTTATTTCTAGTGTTTATGTTATGATGGTTGGTGGTGCTGTAATTATAATGGGCTGGCGTATTGTTTACCATCAGGTAAACGACCAGCTCGTCTCGTCATTGAGTTACTTAAAGCGTGCGAGAGTACATTTAGTCATTTTAATAAATCAATATAAATTAAAATGACTAAATGTACTCTCGCACTGACTTGCAAACGCCCTTACAGGGCTCATGTACCAACATAAGATGTAATTTAAGACCTACATGATAAATATATGTACATGAATGCAATTAATAATAATAAATAAATAATAATAATAAATAAAAAAAATCACCTCAGTTATATAGCAAACGAGCAAAGTTTATAAATAACTAGCATATTTCTTTGAGAGAAGCCACTGGTTCCCAAAGAAATGCCCTTGTTATAAACTACTATATAGGATCAATGTTAATTACTAAAATATTTTAATATCAAAATTTAATAAAAAAATATTTTTCTAAATAAACAACGCGATAAGCTTCCAACATCGAGCAGAAAAATTCTAAAAATTGACCAAATTCTTCAAACACACTTTTATAGCTAGAACACAAAAGTACTATTCAAATTGTAACACGAAAAGCTAATAAGATAAGGGTCACACAAACAACGGCAGAAACCAAACCCTTTTACAGAACTTTAAGCAAATTTATTTGGTTTATGCCGTGGACTACCTACATGGAGAGTATTCTGCTATTTTTCCTTGAAAAAGTACTCTAATAGGTATTGTACTTGGTCGCTCGTAAGTGGTCGGGGTTGTTTTTTTTTTAATTGCTAAGGCTTGCGTTTGACCACTTTGTCACCTGATGGTAAGCGACGATGCGGTCGACGATCTAGCACGCTTACCAAAATAGTACTTGTTCACTCGAGACTTGAAGATTCCTAGATTGTAGCTACCACCACCATTGTGGTAACACCGCTCTTCCAGTTATTATGCGGTGAAGCAGTATTGCGCAAGCATATGAGTTCCGGTTTGAAGAGCATTGTAGCCAGTTAAATTTCTAGGCATATGAGACTCAATAATGAGGTCTCGGGATGATAAGTGCAATGCAGTGCTACGCAATATTACTTTACATTGTGTTAAAAGTTCTGGATGGAGCTGTTATTGTTACGTGCAAGCGTGACGCTCACCATTCAGGCGAACTACTTGCTCGTCTCATTCCTCAGTTTTATAAAAATAATCACAAATCACCACTGTGAATCCGGGGTAAGAGAAACTGATATCACTGTTACTGCGAGTAACTCCCATGCTGTTAGTGCACTGTAAAATAAGACAAATATTCGGTAGAAAACGCTTATAATTAGTGAGTGAGGAGGTCCGGCATGCGCAGGCCAGTGGTTTTATAGTCTTAGTAGTAGTAGTCCCAGCACGGGAGCTATACATCGTTAGGGTAGATTTCGAATTTAGTTTTAGCTAATTAAACTCTCTAAATTATATAACTAAGTAAATTTCAAACATCATAGTGGACGCAAAACTAATGCCACAGAATGATTAAATTAGTAGTATTGTGGTATTACTGAGTATTAATCACCATTTTGTTCTGGAACTTCGTCCTTCAAGGGTTTTATCATCACAAATATCAGTCTCCACCCCGAAATGGTGTCAACTACTGCCACATAATAATTATAAGTAGTAGGTAATAGTAAATTACCTACAAATGATGATAACTGATGAACCATTTCGATCTGGACCTTCGTCCTCTTAGTATTTTATCTATAATTAACTGAAATTACAAATAGAGAGCGAGTGTGGCTTAGTAGGAGTGACTTTGGATGCGACGCACTCGAGTTCGAATCCCGCTAGCCCTTCACTGACTTTCTTAAAGTTATGTGCGGATTTAACTCTCGCTCTAAAAACGGTAAAGGAAAACATCATAAGGAAACCGGCATGTCCAATAATAAAAATCTCAAAAATTCAAGGACATGTGACATCCACCAACCTGCACTGGATCAGCGTGGTGGATTATTGCCCGTACTCTCTCTATGTGAGAAAGCCCGAGTCCCAGCAGTGATGGGCTAATGATGACGATGATGAAGACAAAAGAAGATATAATTTGTAACGATACATATAAAAGATTCCACATTTTCTTCCTACATACCGCTCTATACATGTGATATCTAAACAAGCATATATACCTGTCGTATAATACAGGTAGGAAAGTATATGTATATATCGGCATTAAGACAAATGGGTCGGATTCCTATCGCAGCCGCGCCTAATGACTATTCTTTCCTCTAAGCAGGATATTATACGCTTACGCTCCCACTAATGAATCTTCATCAAATATTTTTCTCTACGTTCTGATAACAACTTTTTTGCGACTTCAACCACGATTTGCTGTTTTCTCGTAAGAATTTCATAAAATGCCTGTGTTGCATGGTATTCTAGAATCCAGAAGAAACATTCGTAACTATGAAAGATGGTAAATCTCCATAAATATTGAGACTGAACTTTATAGATTGGACAATGCAGCGAGCAGTATTGGTACTTATGAATAACTAGCCGATACCCGCGACTGCATCCGCGTAGAAATCGGTTTATCTGAGATAAAAAGTCTATATCAGGACCTAAAGTACCTACATACCAAAATTCAGCCGTTATGAAGCTAAGGTAATAAACACACGCCCTCACGCACACTTTTACACAAACATTTTAGTTCCAAAAGTATCTATAATTAGTAGGACTTTGTAAAACACAATTTTGTATGTATCTATAACATTTCTAAAGATATGGTCATAAATGTACTGCAGTAAGAAACGGAACAATGAATCTTACTTTTATTGTTTACCTGCTCCAGGCACACAATGTACATAAAAGGGGAAGTTATACAAATCTACATCTCCGCACGTACGTATTGGCATTAAGACAATGGGTCGGATTCCTATCGCCGCAGCGCAGTAATGAGGATTCTTTCCTCTGAGGAAGATATTATGCGTGTACATCCCTCACTAATGATCCTCGTAGAACATTCCCCTGTGTCTATTGTCTTCAACTTCAAGCTTTATGATGAAAATTCTGGAACATATGCCGCACTGAATTATACTCCTTCCCCTTTTATTTCACTGGTGGTAGGTGTCTCGTATGTGAGAGGACGTCTGGGTGGGAACCACCGCTTTGCCAGCTATTCACCCGCCAAGCAGTAGTGCGCAAGCATTACTGTGTTCCGGTTTGAAGGGCATTGTAGCCAGCGAAATTACTGGACATTATGAGACTCCACAGCTAATTGTCTCAGGGTGACGAGCGTAGTGCAGCGCTGCGCAGGATTTTGCAAAACGAAGTTCAGGGCCCTAATCCAGGAAGGAATCGCCAAGTTGTCATAGTGAATTGGGGCTCTGGTGTTGTTGTGGTTGTTATGGGCTGGCGTATTGCTTACCATCAGGCAAACGACCAGCCAGTCTCGTCATTCAGTTACATAAAAAAAAACAAGTGCCCACCTTCACAGCTACTCCATCATGTTACCACCTGTCTCTTCATAATAAGATTTCCCGGAAGTTACTTCCCTAATTCATTACCGCTATCAATCCTGAACCGAACGTAATACTATTATTTATTCTGCATCTAGACGCGGATTGATACAATGAATTCAGTCTTGACAGTTTCATTGGATTCGCTTCATTGCAATTAATTGTTTTAAGCCGTCCACAATAAAATTACGAGCTTTTAAACGGTGCGGTGAGTTGTTTATATTTTATGACGTTTAAAAGTGCATTTTTTGTGCCTATTTAATAAATATCTTGACTTGGCTTTGACTTGACATGAAAAGTACCTATTTTACTACATTTTATTTAACTTGCAATGTTTATAATGATTTGTTTGTTTTTGTCAATTCTTGCAAGTTGAATCAGAAACACTCTGAAAGATCTTTACTTACGGAGTTGATATTTTGCATACTTGCTAGAGTCCGATGAAAATGCAATATTATGGTGACAGCCAGCTGATCTGATGATAGAGACGGAAGGGCAATGGAACTCCTTGACGGATAATCGTAAACTACTAGTGTTTGGGCTCATTTTTATCTGCTCGCGGTTCTGATTACGAAATTGTTAAAAGCTTGTCTTGAATATTATTATTGTTATTATTATATCAACCTATTGTGTCCCACTGCTGGGCAAAGGTCTTTCGCATCTCCCTCCAAACATCTCTGTCCACAGCCCACTTCCGTCCATCCGGGTCGGTAGGTTTCGAGATCGTCACGCCACCTTTTCCGAGGCCGGCCACGTCGTCTCCGCCCGTCTTGAGGCTCCCATTGAGTGACGAAAGCAACAGAAGTCCAAAATCAAGGTTTGTCAAAGAGCAATGGAGCGCAGCATACTCGGGGTGAAAAGGACCGATAAGATCCGAAATACAACGCTGCGTTCGCATTGCTGACGCAGGCTTTAAAAGTGCAAAACTAAAGTGGGACTGGGCAGGGCACGTGGTTCGCATGCATCCGGAGAGGTGGGCAAGAATCGTCACTCAATGAATAATATATTTTTCAATAAAAATATTATTTATATTATGTTCCTAAATTGTTAAACAAATACGCAGACACTATCAGATTGTAAATAGGTAGGTACGCAAGTGATTTCTAGTGAGTAATTTTTTTAGTTCCGTGTTCCTCTTTAAATAACTACAAAGACAAACGTTTGTAGATCGCATGTTGTTCGGACAAAATTTTTATTGTATACGGAAAACATTTGCCACACATAATTAATTTTTCGAAAAAATATACCGAATTCAATGTATCTTCGAAGTCCAAGGTCAATTATCGATGAATTTATATGGCACTACTTCGTAGCTATACTGAACCCAACGCAAAAAGAATTTTCCAAATCGGTTCATAAATGACGGAGTTCTGAGGTAACAAACATTAAAAAGAAACAATAGAACCGAAAATCTTCTCCAAATTTGAATTCGGTTAAAAAGACCTCTGAAAGTAAATCAAAGTAAATCGTAACCTCATTGTTCAGCTACCACTTTAAGCACAATCTTTCAAGTCACGTCCTCATCATCAACATCAACTTTGAGTAGAAAGCGATTTATTGCCGCTTTTATTCAGCCTAATACATTACTTTGCCAAACATTCAGCCTTACCCTTTGCTATTGAAAAGTTTCTTTAGAAAGCGACCGGTTACTATGCTAGCATTACTCTTGGAGACGGATGACCGGTATCAAAAAAAGCGACGACAATTTTTCGGGCAGAGATTTGTTCGCGCTACACTTACCTTCAATGTATAGTATCCATATGTAACCTAAGTCTTTTTTAAAACAATGCCTATTATATGGCTATCAAAATGTATGCGCACTGTGGTTTCACCCGTGGTTTCCCGGGATAAAAAGTAGCTTATGTGTGAGAGGTGGGCAAGAATCGTCACTCAATGGGAGCCTCAAGACGGGCGGAGACGACGTGGCCGGCCTCGGAAAAGGTGGCGTGACGATCTCCAAACCTACCGACCCGGATGGATGGAAGTGGCTGTGTACAGAGATGTTTGGAGGGAGATGGGGGAGACCTTTGCCCAGCAGTGGGACACAATAGGTTGATATAATAATAATAATATGTGTTATTCCGATGTGTAAGCTATATTATTGTAAAGTTTCATTAAAATCCATTCAATAGTTTTTGCTTGAAAGAGTAACAAACATACATCCGGACATCCATACATTCTTACAAACTTTCGTGTTTATAATATTATAGTAGGATAGGATAGGCTCCCAATAGAAATAAGAGATATGCCACTTCATAAATTCAAAACAAAATTACATACCTAGTTGGTTAACGCACTTCTCATTCTACTCTCTTGATGACTTCTTTAAATGTAAAGTCAAGGTATATTAAAAATGTATTATTACTAATTATTATTGCATCTCATGATCATGACATAACTGTTTATTTTATTCTGAAATTATTAATTGGGGACTGACAATAAATAAACAATAATAACTAATAAACAATGGCCATGTATTAAATTAGTTATCATAAATATTTGTATACATTTCCTAATCAGTTCATAAATGACGGAGTTCTGAGGTACAAAAAAAACATACAAAAAAACAGTCGTTTATCTATTATCTGGGTGTCTTTAAAACAAGAGTGAACAGGTTTCTTATAGGCGAGCGTGCTACATCTTCGACCGCATCGTCACTTTACAACAAGTGAGATAGCGGTCAAACGCAAGCCTAAAATAATAAAAAAATTAAAAAAATGAGAACCTCCTCCTTTTTGAAAGTCGGTTAAAAAACAGAAACGAGATTTTTTTTGTTTCTAAGATAGTGAAATCAAAAGTCGTTCAGTTTTGTAACAGTAGAGGTGTTTATCATTTACCAAGATCGAGGCGTGAAACGTTGACGTATCCACTCCATTAACCTTCTCTGCGGTGTAACTTGATAAGACTTTAATGAATACCCTACATCCCGCTACATATCAAAGTAACCGCAAGTCAAGGATAACTTGGGGTATCCTTTTCAATAAGGCGAAAACACAATGACTCATTTCGTTAGAAGTGTAACCTCACTTTGCTCGATTAGAACCTATGGGAATGGCTTCGCCAACTACAACCACCCTGCCAATTTCTACCGCCCGCGCCTGTTTTTCGACCGACTACAAAAGGAGGAGGTTCTCAATTCGACTGTATTGTTTTTTTGTATGTTATTTAGGCGATTACCCCGCCAATTACGAATTGATTTTGATGATTCTTTCTTTGTTTCGTACTTCAGAGGTGGTCCCATATATATTTTATGAGTTTTTACACCTACTTTTTTTTAATTGGTAAATGGTATGCCCATTTACCGTTTGATGACATCTCGCCTGATGGAAAGCGAAGATGCAGCCTAAGATGGAGCACGCTTACCCATGAGATGCCTATTCACTCTAGACTTAAAGAGACACAAGTTGTAGCTATTTGGGAACAAATACGCTGGCAGAGCGTTCCACTTCTTAGCAGTTCGCATTATAAAGGAATCTGCGAAACGCTTAGTACGGATAGGTGGGATATTAACGAAGTACAGTACAGTAGTAACGAAGTAGGTGAAACGATTCTCCCCGCCTCTTTCCAAATCCTTAGTTTAATAATGAAAAGCAAAACATAGTAAGAACATAATCATGTCCTTCCAGTATTGACATGAGAGTGAACATGATGTGACATTCTAATTCCTTTAACTCACAAGAGGAATATGATATAATTTTTAGAAACATTTAATATTCAATAAAAGAAAAGGCCCCAGAGAAATTCAAGAATGAAAAGTATCAAGCATTCCATCGCAAAAAAAATGTAAGTATACACATAATATTGTAATTGAAATTAGGCCACACAAATAAAGTCGCCATTTTGTTCCGTCTAAAGCGAACATCCTCTTAATGCCGATTAGAGTGGCTTAGAACGTAATGGAAGACGAAATAAATAAGGAACGCTCACGTGATGAAAGGTGCTTTTGTATAATTCATTTGCGGGAACCAAGTACGGAGAGCTTGCATAAGTGAGTGGGGACCGGACTCTTTCACTCCGATCTTACAACATCTTCTCATTCTACAACAACTTACAACGTTTTGTGAGAATTACTCGAGTAGCAGTAGAGTGAAGTGTAATGAAGGTAGAAAATTATGAAGACTTGAGACGATACTCTTGTTTAGAATAAAAATGGGTAGGTATACAATTTTGTTTTGTTTTGTACTTTATATACTGCTAGCTGCGCCCAGCAGTTTTACCCGCAGTTTTATCGGTATAAAAAGTAGCCTATGTTAATCCAGGTTATATAATATAGCTCCATTCCGAATTTCACTCAAACCCGTTAAGTCACACCAACACTAACACACATACAAACTTTCGCATTTATAAAATTAGTGTGATTAGTACAACAGAAACTTAAAAAATGATTTTTAGTTATGATGTTTTACCACAGAATACTAAGGGACAGAAGCATCACTCGGCAAAGAAATTTAAATAAATAGCGACTCTTTCTATGACGCAATAAAATTCAATTCAGCTCGCGTAGCGCTGCATACCTACCAGTCATATTAACCTACAGAGCGCCTCTCTTTCTATAGCATAGCTCTTGTCTCTTCTGACGCGGCACGTGTAACGACGCGCGGCCCGCCGTGGGTGTCCGGCTATGTACTTGTAGCTTCGTACCTACAGTGCGGAGTGCGCTAGGCCTGGTTTTACTTTAGTTGGAACACAGAGAGGTTGCTAAACCCCAAGTGGGGCTGAAAATCTAATCTTCTGTTTCCACGGCAGAGAATCGGTCAACAAGTTGACGCCTTGATTCCCTCAGGTAGGAAAGCCTGTTGATATTAATATTTCACACTCGCAACCACTCGACGTACCGCCGCCGGCGGAGATCAAAAGAGCGTGCTACCTTTTGGAGCCACAGGCAAAGATCCAAGAATAGTCACTGCTTCAATTTTGTGATTTTATAAATGAGACTACTAACTTAAATCTTGCGACGCGAATAAAGAAGCCGGTGAAAAAAAAATTAATACCGTTTCAAAACTCACTGTTAACTCGTGAACTACGGTGTGGGTCTAACATTTGTTAACTTAAGCATTATCTTATAATAAATAAGTGTGTTTTGTATGACTTATAATAATTAGTCCATATTGTTAGTACTGTTTGTAGTTCCTAAAAATAAATAAATAATAAAAAAAAAAACAGATTAATCACCTCATAATAAGTATAATAACCTAAATAAACTATATTGATTCTATTTTTAACTTAACTATTTTTAAATTTAATTTATTTTTTAATATTTTAGAGTTACAAAGTAGTACTATAACTATTTAGTTAAAAAAAACAAAAGTAACTACAGGCAAAACTCCTATCTATTGAGAGCGGGCAGGTGTTTCAATGCATTGAACAAGGAGCATGACGACGTTGACTTTTATTCAACACCTCTGCCAGACAACTCAAGGAGTTACTGGCCAAACAATACTTTTTCAGCTGTTAGTACTGTAATATGTGTTATAATATGTACCTATATAATTATATTTATTGTCTGTGTTAACTTGTATTCTGTGTGCGTCCGTCTGTATCTTCTATTTATGTAAATTGTATCATTTCTATCTGTGGAAACTTATAATTGGCCTTCTGTATATTTATTTAAGCACTTCTACTTTAAAACCTAGCTGTAAGATTCCCAAAAATTAATAAATAAATAAATAATAATAAAAAATATATAATAATAATAATGTATAGTTCAAAGCCGTCTTACAATCTTCAGTCGTAAACTGAGCTGATACGTTTTAATATCTTCCAACACTTTTAGTGCTGCTTCCGAGGAAATGTTATTATGTCCCCAGCCTTTCTTCCCCGTTTTTAATATAGCGAACAAAATAATGCATCCAAGAACCTTGAACGAACTTTATTAAGTTCTAAATTTTTCAAAACCATTTACGAACTTTCCAACGAACTTCTAAGAACGATCTTGTCTGACAGTTTAACGAGATTTGAGATGCCGACAGAGGATTTTAGTTCCTAAAAAATATGAATTTTATTTTCTAAAACTACGTAGAGCATAAAAACCTTTTGATTTCTTTTTCGCGTGAAAATATCTGCTCTTTGTTCATTGGTATTATAAAATGACGAAAACCTTCACAATAATTTCTGATTTCTGTTATGTATTTCTTTTTTTTATATTTTTATTAAGTTTTTAGATAGACATTTTTAGTTGACCTTTGGCCAGCAGTGTAATCACATAGGTTAAAAAACGGGGCAAAATGGAAAATAAAATAGGTAACAATATAAAATTAAAACTCCAATCAATTTGGTATATCTTACTCTGAGCTTTGAACTGACTTAATTGCTCAAAATATAAAAAAATAGATACAAATTCGAAAAGACCATACTGTACTTATTTTATTCTTCTTCTTATATTCTTTATTGTACACTAAAATTTTTACATCGATGATTTATAAAATATATGTACAAAGGCGAGCTTAACCCTAAAAAGAGTTTTCTTCCAGCAAACCCTTGAGGAAGAGAACTGTCACATGAGCAAATAGGTTTGAGTGTACGGTTACGGTTTGACAAGAAAATATCAGCAACTATAATCATAAATATCTAAAATAAATATCAATCACTAAATATATAAATATAAAAAATACACAAATAAATATATCTATATCATACATAACTATAAGGAGTAATACATACATAAATACTAATAAACCGAAGCTATAAGGAAAGATAGTGTTTTTTAACTCTTATTTTAAATATATCGAATGAGGGACTGGCTCGAATAGTGTGGGGGAGAGAATTCCAAAGCTTAACTGCCTGTACAGTAAACGAACCACCATAACGTGTGGATGTGTGGGTGGGTATTTTGAGAAGTAGCGACTTCGAAGTCCTGCACTGGATGTCACGAGGTACAAGGAAGTCAAAGCGCTCACGAAGGTAAGGAGATGCGCGTGGATATTTTAAATATATTTTTTTGTAAAGTTTCCATGACAGATGCAATACGCGGCTCAATATCCAGCATACACATTTTAAAACTCAATACATTTTGAAATTCCAGCTGCGCAGCCGTGAGTTTTGAATAAATAAACTCCTGCTTCTATCGAAGCGAGACAAACCTTACATCTTTAACCAGACCACGTTGTACTAGTTTACTTAGGTACATCGTAACTTATTTAAGTAATTTTGTCGGCGGATCATTAACTGCAACAAATTTATAGCTATACTAATTAGTAAAAAACCATTTTAGATGCACAATGCATTGCTTTTTATAGTATTTAAAATTCTGGGTGGCACTGCAATTGTTATGGGCGGGCGTGGTGCTTACCATCAGGCGAACGACTTGATAGTCTCATCACTCAATTCCATAAAAAAGTTACTCATTTTAATTGTAGAAGTTATTCAAGGTGGATGAAAACAATTTTCATATGTCAATGTGTGCGTAGAAACACAGAAATTTTATATCGCAGTACCATAACTCATATTCGCGGGTATTATTGCGTGCCAGAGTACAATAGTGAAGTGAAATAGTATCGTCGTAATTCTCTGGCGGGGCGATAACAATCTCTATTTCAATGTTTTATTGAATACAGCCTATTTCTTCTTTTTATGGAATAAATAAATAAATGGTCATACAGACAGCATCGATAATGATTGATGTTTTTTGTAATTATTATTCTTTACTGTATGTATCTATATAAATTATTTATTTTCTTTACGTTTTTCACGTGCGTCACTAGAGGTTTGAGATGTTGTGAAATCAGCGTTGTGGATTTATCCACAGCATTATGCTGAATTCAGACCTTTCTTGGCATCACTGTGCACGGCAGCGATTCTCGTACACAAGCACCCAGTATTTCATTTATCAATTGTTTTTTTTTTCTGTTTTATTGTTGTGATCATTGTTGTACCGTGTGCAGTTTTGTGAAAATAAATGTTTTCTTTCTTTCTTTCATAAAATAAATATTATACATACATATTAGTATAATGTCAGAATCACTAGTTTGACATAAAACATACTTCTCTCGAGCGAGTGTGGCTGTAAAACAATTTCTTTACTTAAAAATACAAAATTTTCGGTAAATATTACAGTAAGTATTATATTAATGTAAAAAAACCATGAAACTATCTGAAAATAGTTAATTTCAATTTTAACTAAATATTATAGTAACTAAATATGTACAATAATGTCTACAGGGAAGTTAAAGAGAGAAATGAGGTCGGTAAGGAAAAACTATACTCAAACAAATGTTAAGTTTTCTTAATCATACAAAAAGCATATTTTTTCTTTTATTATTCAATAACCTAAATCATATTCAGCGGAATTATACTAGATATATTCATTGCGTTTCAGATTTATGTGGAACAAATTTGGAGAATAGTGGATACTGGCTACATATTTGAACCTTTTGGGGTCGAGACGCTAGGACCGTGGGGACCGAAGGCGCATAGAGTTTTCAAAGGTACTGCAAAACTTCTTGTCGAACCAACGCGTGACAAAAATGCTGGCCTATATTTTGGCCAAAGGATGAGCATTGCTATTCAACGTGGCAATGCTGCCAGCATTTTGGGAACGTTGCCCACTGGTAGTGGTAGATTAGTTTAGATGGATAACGCTATTTAATTTAATTTCTGTTTGTTTAGGTGTATAATAACTCACTCACTCTACGAGGGAAGGCCTGAGTCCCAGCTGTGGGAACGTAATGGGCTGATGATGATGAGGTGTATAATTTATTATTTAATGATGATGATGTATTATTTTCTGCAAATTATATGTGGAACTAAATGAAAGATATCCTTACCAAGGCTAGACAATGAATCATCCTTTGATACATCTGGCCAGTGACAAGTACCTGCATAACTAACTGTTAGAAATTAAACCAACCTTCTCTACGAAGGCCTAAATAAACTAGCAAGGTAATTTACGGCATGAAACACAGGATTCGCCTCGAGGTGCTCAAAAGGCCTAGTTTAGATTACTAAGGAGATAGGTCGTTGAACTGTGAAGTGGCTAAAATTATTTATTTATTTATTCTTATTTGTCCTGTGAGATATTAATAAAGTATACTATATATATATAATAAATAAAACTTAATTATTATATATAATATATAATATAATAATATAATAATTAAGTTTTATTTATTATTATAAACTAGCAGAGCCCCGCGGTTTTACCCGCGCGAGAAAACACTGTTTTTTCCGAATTTTCTTTCTTTCTTTCCATTAAAACCCAATTCGCACCAGATGTTCTCCAGTGATGCGCTTATACAAACTAACAGTATTTAATTTTTTATTCATATTTATAGATAACTTTTACTTTCAAGAAATAAAATAGACGTTTATTATGCCGGATTAACTTTAATCTAGGTTCTCACTTAAATCTTTCCGTTACACTATATACCTATCTATCACCATCTTTGTGGTATCATATATGCCAGTAGATTGTTTTAAAATCAATACAAAAAATTAGTTCTAAGGAATCGTTCAACTACTGGTCTGTATGTATATTAAGAAGGTATGTGTTTTTGTCAAACAGCATCCTCAACATTTTAGTCTTTACTCGCAAGTAGTCAGTAGAACCACAGAATACTAAGGGACAGAAGCATCACTCCGCAAAGAAATTTAAACAAATAGCGAATCTTGCTATGACGCAATAAAATTCAATTTAGCTCGCGTTGCGCTGCATACCTACCAGTCATATTAACCTGCAGAGAGCCTCTCTTTCTATTGCATAGCTCTTATCTCTTCTGACGCGGCCCGTGCAACGACGCGCGACCCGCCGTCGGTGTCCGGCCATATACTTGTAGCTTCCTTGTAGCTACCTACCTCAGTACGGGCTAGATTTATATAAGAGAAATGTACATATAAATGCCATTTAAGTATATATTATAATAAGTTACTTACTACATTTAAAAACTTTCCTTTAATTACATTTAAAGGAAAACTGACTCAATAGCTTGCGAGAAACTGATTTTATAACTTAAACTTAAATGAATATATGACTTTACAAACTCCTAATTATATTTTACACTTCAAAAGTTAATTACTAATTTGACATTTGATTAGACTAATAATATTTTGACATTTCTATTTTAATGTTTTATGTATTTGTATGACATTTAAAGCTCTTTGACATTAATTTAATAATAATTATTTGTTTGTTTATGTGATCGAATGTAATTTAAATAAAATATAAGAAATGTGATTGCAGACCACTGTCATGGTAGAATGTAAGGACTTATTTTTAGAATTTAACCACCTGCATGTACTATATTCTGGCAAATAAATGATTTGATTGATTGATATTCTATACGTACTTATCTATTTTAGATACCCGTCTAATGTAAGAGCCATTTTTCGTTTAATATTGCGTATAATAATTGTATTGTTAAGAAGCTTATATAGATTACCAAGCCAGGGAATTCCTGATACAATTAATACAAAGAGTATCACCGACACCAAGCGACAGTTGCGAGGGGCGGAAAGTTGGAAACCAATTTCGATAAGGATACAGAAACGAAACAAAACAACAACAAATGCTCAACAAGCTCAGTGAAAGTTTATATAATTTTTTTTAGAAAAAAACAACAACCGACTTCAAGGTATCTTTGAAGTCCAAGGTCAAATATCGATGAAATTTATATGGGACCACTTCGTAGCTATACTGAACCCAACGAAAAAGAATTTTCCGAATCGGTTAATAAATGACGGAATTCTGAGGTAAAGAGCATAAAAAAATTACTTATGATAAAATATAAATAAAAAGAAAATACAATCGAACAGAGAACTTTCTCCTTTGCCAGTTATTCTACCGCCAATATTCCGGTTTGAAGGGCATTGTAGGCAGCGACATTTCTTATGACACTTAATACCTGATGTCTTGGGGTGATGAGCGCAACGCAGTGCTACGCAGTGCTTTCTATGGAATTAAAAGTACTAGGTGGCACTGAAATCATAAAAATCGGCTCAGTAGTTGTTGCGTGATTGAATAACAATCATCCATCCTTCCATCCATCAATCCATCCACTTACAAACGTTCGCATTTATTAAATTAGTAGGATAGTAGGAAGGTTTATAATAGGTATAATATAACAAAAAAGTAGCCCGGTGCTATCTGAGGAAGATCCTTGGTGTGTACTGTCAACTGTCACTGCCCAGAGACCTCTCTTACTGAACTTTCACCAAAATGACTCTTGCAGCCCTTTCTGGAGTTAAGCGATACCTTTGGCTTTGACCACAATGATCCTCAGACTCTGAATTATCCTAGGATAAGATAAAATAGATAAATGGGGACACAAATTATTAAAAAGAGAAGAAATACTTTGCTATTTACTAAGTCTGTAACATACAGCGAGAAAGCGAGCCTCGTTGTATATCACACACTTTTTTTTTACGCTTAATAGATCTATGTTTGGCCAATATCTCGCCTGATGTGAAGCGATGATGTGGCCTAAGATGGAGCACATAGATCTAGAGAGAGACGGCAGTTGAGCGGCTGCTCAGATCCGTCTCTCCGATGGTTCACCGAACATCATCCCGAAACACGACAAGGTCGCTTGACGGCATAGCTTTGTTCGGTGGGAGCCTACCACTCCAAAAAACTTGTTAATTTCTTACGAGAACTAGTTCCCTTTGTTAAGATAAGAGCGACGCAATTGTTGACAATTTGATATCAGTTTAAATAACGGCTAACGTTCATACATAGATCGTGAATAGATAGATAGATACATCTATATTTATCCCCTGTATCTAGGGAAGCACACCTACAAAAACCATGGTCCAACAGCACCCAGACACGATACAATTGCCTGCGCTTTTTTTTCTGTACATACATTTGTCTCGTGGCGGGAATCGAACCCGCTACCTTCGTATGAGATATGAGTCAACCTGCCCAACCACTACATCAGATAATGTATTGAAATTCCTTCTTGTCGTAAAAATAACTTTCAAACCGAGTTATCTGGATATATGAGAAACAGCAAATGGAGTATCGAGTATCAAATCAAATTGAGAATTGTGACGGTATCTTCTTGCTTGAATTTCATTGAGTCTTGAAAATAACTGATATTGTTCAAATCAAATGTTTATTTATTTGCAGATAATAAATAGATATCAATTTTGAACTGGTAAAGTTGTGTTGAAACGATGAACGAAACTGAGTCAATCAGAAACGAATTACAACTGCAATATTTACACACATTCACACCCTTACACACACCCTATCACACGCACATGCACACCCTCCCAATCACACCAACACTCATACTCTGTAGTTAGTAGATAGCCTTATTAGCATTAGTACTGTAGTTCTCAAAAACTAGGTAGGTATATTCATACGCCTAGGAAGGTCCCGAAAACGTTGGCGGGACGATTTAGACGCTTCCCGGAGTGATTGGCCTGAGATCGCAATGGAGAGGGATCCTTGGAGAGAGATGGAGGAGACCTTTACCCAGTAGTGGAATCAAATAGGTTAATAAATAAAATTACAGTCATCATCAGCCAGTCAGAATCCACTGCCAGACATCGACTTTAGATAGATAGACAGATAGATAGATAACACTTTATTGCACTTAAAAAAGAAAACATAATATACAGTTGGTAACACATAATCAATAAACACAATAGGCGGCCTTATCGCTAAGCAGCGATCTCTTCCAGACAACCATAGGGTAAGGAAAACAACACATAAAAGAGGATAGTGTGCAGTAGATAATAAGTAGAAAATGCTTTTAAACTAAAATGGTTAAAATATGATATAGAGCTATTAATGTAGCTATTAACTAGTAGCTATTAATGTATCGTCGCACAACACCATTTTCTTCATCCAACGAACGCTCCTAACTTTGCAATAATTCCTAAGCTACACTGGCAGTCTGTCGTCGTCTTATTGAGACACATAAATCAGCCTTAATACCAAAAGAGAATAAAGGTCTATTAAAAAACACTCGCCTCGTTTTATTGGATCCAATAATTGAAAAGTAAATCCAGTGCAGTAAATAAAGTCGTTTTAATTGAAGATCCAACGCTTTCATTGGCACAACAGATTGCGTTCTTTTGTAGCTGATCAATCATTCCAAACGGCGAAACAAATTGAAATATAAATCTCTCGCTACTAAATGAATTTACGAAAGATATGATGTGTATGTTCCTCTAAAGGTTTGAATTCATATAAGATTGTTCATTGTAAGTGGTAAAAGGCTCTATTAACTAGTATTATACTAATCAATATATACTATGGTATTGATACTATACTATACACTATGGTATTGATTAGTGGGTACAGGTATATTAATATATATCGCTCTTTCTCACGGGTGGTAGGTACACCTGGTCCTTTGGAAGGCTTGCGCGGAGACATGAGTCCAACCGGTAGAGGCCTCATAGAGCATTTAATTTAGATATGTAATGGGCAACACTTATCGGGGACTGTCTCTAAGTGCATCATTAAGAAGATGCAATCAAAGACAGCCCCCGATAAGTGCGACGACTGTTATTGGAGATATGAAAATTACTTATGATTGGGCTATTGGGGTGAACTTTTAATGGATTAGAACCGGTCTATGATAAAATAAATAAATAAATAAATAAGACGTCGGCACCTGCGAGTTCCGCCTCAAAAGTGACTCGCCACCCACTAAACGGGCCCCCTATAAGGGCCGCCGTTCATTGGCGACGAAAGGTAGGTGTGGGCGGCTAAAGGTACGTGTCACATAAATATTTTAATATAAATTATATGTATGTTAGTTCTATGGTATATATTTATATAGGCCGTAGAATAAGTAAATAACATCTGTAACTTATTTTAATGTTGCCTGAAATAAAGATTAAATAATAATAATAATAATAAAGGGTGTCGAGAGGTGTGCCGCAGTTTTACTTAAACGCTACTCCCGGCGTTATGCCCTTTAAAACTTCCACCCTTGGAGCTTAGTTCTTAGCTCTTGCTCTCTACATATTATTATTATATATTTTTTTTTTATATTAATTTTGACTATGACAATTGTTTTTAGTAATTTAATTTTTTAATTAGTGTTGTTACTATTGACTGTGTTATTACTTTTTAATTCATTCAAATAATTATACTTAATCTGACATGTAAAATTGTTATTAATAAATAATCGATGAACTATATGTAGGTAGGTACATATATTTGTAACGTGGCGTACGGCTAGCTGACCTGCACATCTTGTTATGATGGTGTTCGTGCCCTTCACCACGGTAGTCGCGGTAAAGGATGGTTTACCTGAGATGAGGTAAGGTCTATGAGGGGTGTCCAGAGAGACACGCGGTATCGAATTAACAATATACAGTTACCTATATATTTCTTTTTTCTTTTCTTTTTAACCGACTTAAAAAAGGAGGAGGTTTACGATTCCACGGTATGTTTTTTTTTTATAGAATTAGTAATGAGACGAACGGGTCGTTCACCTGGTGGTAAGCGCCACGCCTGCCCATAACAATTACAGTGCCATACAGAACTTTTGATACCATATAAGTACTGTATAGCACTGCATTGCGCTCATCACCCCGAGACATCAGATATTAAGTCTCATATGCCCAGTAATTTAGCTGGCTACAATGCCCTTCAAAAACACAGCTCTAGGCGGCAGAATAACTGGCAAAGCTTTAGTCAATATTTCCGTTTTTGCAAAGGTTGCTCTACTGGTCAAGATAATCGTACTTCTTCAATAAATGAAATCGCAGGTCTTTTCGCAGGTCTAATAAAAACTTAAGTAGTGAACAATTTATCTATGGATCTAATATTCGTTAGTAATAGAATATTGACTTTCTTAAGTGAGGTGCGTATTTAACACTCGCTTTAAAAACGGTGAAGGAAAACATCGTGAAGAAAACGGCATGTCCGAGAATTTATAACAAAATTCAAGGACATGTGACATCCACCAATCCACACTGGGCCAGCGTGGTGGATTATGGCCTTTACTCTCTCTACAAGGAAAGGCCCGAGTCCCAGCAATGGGAACGTAATGGGCTGATGATGATGACGATGATTAGAATATTAAGTGATGGAAGCCAAAATTATCAAAAAAAATGAAGTTGTGATTTTTGTTAATCAGTTGGGGATTTGAGAGATAAAGAAGAATTAACCTTGTCCTTTTTGTGAATAAAAATGTTCTGGTTTTATTCATAAATATCGTACTGCGATATCTAACAACCTTCGTATAAAATTCATGAACATTACAATATTTTCTCCGCTTTGAACGTTACGAACGTAGCGAGTATTTTTCACATAACAAAATTGGCTTTGACGAAGACATATCCATCTTAATTTAGTTAAGGAAAATAAATAGCGTGTGCCTTATATAGGCATTTTTTAAATATTTTTTGACATTTGATGTAAAAATTTGAGGTTGTATTAGTTTATATATATATTAGTGTGTTTGTATTGGAATGTATGTTTAAGTATGCAGGTATTTATGTTAATTGCACACCGAGATCTACTCCTTCTTTCGATACTGCCCATCCAAAGGTTGTCTGGAAGAGATCGCTTTAAGCGATAAGACCGCCCATTGTATTACCATTGTAAGTGTAATTGTAATTGTTGAACTTTTTTTTATTACCGCTAGGCAAGCAAATAACCAGTCTCACCACATCATCATTAGCCCATCACGTTCCCACTGCTGGGACACTGGACTTTTCTAATAGAAAGAGCTAACAAAAGGGCTATAATCCACCACGCTAGTCCAGTGCGGGTTGGTGGATGTCCTTTAATTTTTGTGATTAATTCTTGGACATGCCGATTTCCTGACGTTGATTTTCTTCTCCGTTTTTAGAGCGAGTGTAAAAAAAAGATTTAAATTCAGCATCATCTGATTGTTCATTATTAAAATACGTATAATAAAAATAAGAAGTGGAAGTACTCACCATAATATACATCATCTAGTTCCTTAAATCTCTTTGCATTTACACCAATTCTCCAACTATACAACAGCACCACTAGTATTGATATATTCTGAAACAAAAAAGGCATCATTAAAGATAGTTTGTATGACTATGTTACGAAAACGTATGGATCTTCAAGTACGGCATTCTTTTTTTTACGCTTAATAGATCCATGTTTGGCCACTATCTCGCCTGATGTGAAGCGATGATGTGGCCTAAGATGAAGCACATAGATCTAGAGAGAGACGGCAGTTGAGCGGCTGCTCAGACTCGTCTCCCCGATGGTTCACCAAACATCATCCCGAAACACGACTAGGTCGCTTGACGGCATGGCTTTGTTCGGTGGGTGGTATTACAACCACGGCTAGAGCCTACCACTCCAAAGCGCGTAAGCGGGTTTCATCACGATGTTTTCCTTCTCTGTTTTAGAGCGAGCGTACAAAGATAAAGATACGTATAAAAAAAATAGATTCCCTGTGGATACCTTGAACGACGAGGACCCACAACACCCAGACACGAAACAAATGTTTGCTATTTTTTTCTAGGCAAAAACATTTGCTTCGCGTAAATCGAACCCGCAACCTCAGTGGTGTATGACATTTGAACCAAGCTCAATCACTACACCACACAGGCTGATACAAATGAATGGTAAGAATCAAGATCAAAGATAAAATTTAAAAGTCAACTTTGTGAGATTGAAATCTAAGTTCAAAGTAATCTCTGGAATTTTAGGAACTCCCAAACGACGAAGTGTCTTTCCATCGTTCCAAAGTTGATAATTCAGACGAGTTTTCGAGATTTCCCCCGAGTCACTCGTCCTTTTACGAGCAAGAAAAAGTGTGCAGTGTTTGCGTGTGTGTGTGAAAGTGCTCGGTAAACCATCGGGGAGTCGGGTCTAAGCAGCCGCTCAACTGCCGTCTCTCTCTAAATCTATGCGCTCCATCTTAGGCCACATGATCGCTTCACATCAGGCGAGATAGTGGCCAAACATAGATAGAAACTATTAGGCGTTAAAATAAATTATCGTACCACAGCGCTCCTTGATTGAACCAACAGATTACCTAAAAGAGGAAACCTACAGATTAATTACTTATCGAACAATTTACAATAAAATTTCTGTCTGGCGTGTCTGTCTTTCGATTGAGTGCGTGTGGCCGATCATTGAGGTCCGAGTTATAGCCCACCCAAAAGCTATATGGTTTAAAGTCAAAGTCAAAGTCAAAGTCAAAGTCAAATATCATTTATTAAATAGGCACAAAAGTGCACTTTTAAAGGTCATAAACACATGATACAAATAAAATATGTTAAAAATTTTAAGTTATGTTAACATGACTTTGAAAAAAAGGTGAGTATGTTTACCCATTTCTTTCCTATACTCAAATTGAAGTCCGGGTGCTGAAAAGAAATGCGAAAACTGACTCTACCAGTGCTTCGGAAATACGCCCGCAATAAAGACTGTTATTCTAATCCAACCATTGGAACTGAAGGCCTACGTGCCCTCCAAGCCCGCACTTACACTCAAATGTAAATTCGACTCTAACGGTCACCCATCCAAGTTGTGACCGCAGCGAATGTAGCTGGCTCGGCGACCTACGCTACGAGTGCTACGGCCGGGTGACGAGGTTAAAGTTGCGATATATACTGTTGACCTATAATCTACTCATGAATTTAACAGTTTCAATTTGAACATAGAGTAACTTATCCATTTCTCTGAAATCGCTACTTTTCAAGAAGATAATATTTCATCATAATCATCAACCCATGTCGTTCCCACTGCTGGGACACGAGCCTTCACTCATTGAGAGAGTACGGGCCATAATCCACCACGCTGGCCTAGTGCGGGTTGGTAGATGTCACACGTCCTTGAAGTTTTGTGATTATTAATGGCATGATGACATGCCGGTTTCCTCACAATGTTTTCCTTCGCCGTTTTTAGAGCGAATGTGAAATCCGCACATAACTTAAGAAAATCCGTGGTGCCAGCGGGATTCGAACCCGGGTGCGTCGGATCAAAAGTCGCACATGCTCCCACTGAGCCACACTCACTCTAACATTTATAGTAATAAAACTTTGCGTGTGCTGAAATGTAATAAAGATATTATATGTCGGTCAATATTCGGCTTCATTATTAGATATAAGGTATAAGTGTTTATGTAAGGTATCGAACTAACCACTGATATTGTTTTGCCTTAGATTTCTATGGCCTCAACCCTAATATTTTTCATAATATTACCTCAATATGTCTCGTATTACCAGTACCAAAATTATTTTACCAGCAATTTCAGCTTGTATACTTCGGGTAGTTCTTTATACGCTACATTTCCTTCGAAGATTTGAATAAATTCCCTTCACATTGAGGGCGTGATCCGTGAAAGGACGTTTCGACACTATACTAATTAAATTAAAATAATTATTGCTGTTATATACCTACATATATATGTCTTTATCGTCATATAAATATATTTAACTGTATATTTATATGTTTTATGTTATTTATTCCTCTTCTACTTTTTATGTACACCGCCGACCTCTCTCACTCAATTAGTTATTTCCATCCAAAGGTTAACTGGAAGAGATCGCTTTTAGCGATAAGTCCGCCCGCTGTACTATAGTTTATAAGAGTCTATTCTGTACCTTGTTAATTTCTTGTTTGGTGTGCAATAAAGCATTATTGTATTGTATTGTTCAATTATAAGAAAATAATTTAATTTATTATTTTTATTGTAATTATGCATCACAGCAATCTGGAGTCTCACAGAAAACTACATGAATGAGAATAATAATAACGGTCAGAACTCAAGCCGACCGTTGAAAGCGCAACGGCTGAAAATGCTTTTTTTTATGTAACTGGATAACGAGACGAGCTAGTCGTTTGCCTGATGGTAAGCAATATGCCAGCCAATAACAATAACAGCACCATCCAGAACTTTGTTTTGCAAAATCCTGCGCGGCGCTGCACTGTGCTCGTCACCCTGAGACAATTAGCTGTTGAGTCTCATAATGCCCAGTAATTTCGCTGGCTACAATGCCCTTCAAACCGGAACACAGTAATGCTTGCGCACTACTGGTTGGCGACTGAATAACTGGCAAAGCGGCAACTAACGACTACTACTAACTATTTTAACTGGCATAAAAGACAAATAACGCCTTTTATAAAATGTTCTTTGACTTGAATATTTCACTAAAGATTACTTGTTGTTTTTTGATTTAATAAGAAATTTGTATATCGACTATTGTTTAATTTAATTAATTCTCTCATCATATTATCATTTTGTGCTTATCAGCTTAAACTCGCTCAACCATTGTGATCTGCTGCCCGATCTACAACCTGTTTTAATTCCATAGTATTCCACACAACACACTAATTCACTTACGTTAATTAACGCGATACAATCACGGTTTTATCGCCGCACCTAAATTCATTAAACGGAACACTTCACCAAATTACAACGTACAAATGGAAAATTCTGTTGTTGTGTGTCTTCCCTTAATTATTTTTGGCTAGTCAAGGAAACCTTTCTGCGTTTGAGATTAAATAGATATCGTCAGCATACGTGTCTAGTAAATACCTAGTACTTATATCCCAGATTGTGTTGTAATTTTTAAAGCCTTTTCATTGTAATGCAATGGAATCAGCGTGACTTTGCGGAAATTCATCTCAAAACTGAAACACAATGAAAATATATAGTGTAATCCCGCTGAATATTATGTAGGTTGTTGTTAGAGTAATATAATATGTATGGGGGTTGATAGTAAATGTAAAATGAATTAAAATATATATATATATAATTATTATTATTATTATTATTTATTGAGATGTATTGAAGACAAGTATGACTGTATGATTAATAATGATAATTAATATATGGAATTTTATTATTTATTCATTGATGTTTTTTTAATAATTGGATTTTAAATTGTTTTATTATGTTTTTTATATTAATTTATTAAAAATTAATTGTATTGAATTAAAATTTTATAGAGCGAGTGTGGCTCAGGAGAGCGAGTGTGGCTCAGGAGAGCGAGTGTGGCTCAGGAGAGCGAGTGTGGCTCAGTGGGGGCACATGTAACTTTCGATCCAACGCACCCGAGTTCGAATCCCACTGGCCCCGTACCACTGACTTTGTTATGTGCGGATTTAACACTCGCTCTAAAAACGGTGAAGGAAAACATCGTGAGGAAACCGGCATGTCCAAGAATTTATCACAAAAATTCAAGGATATGTGACATCCACCAACCCGCACTGGGCCAGCGTGGTGGATTATGGCCCATACTCTCTCTGCGAGGGAAGGTCTGAGTCCCAGCAGTGGGAACATAATGGGCTGATGATGATGACGAAAATTTTTTATTGACATGTAATAAATAAATACTATGACTATGATATTATCACTTATTTATTATAATCGTTATGGTCTCCAACGTTACAAGGCAAAGGTTTTTTATCTCCCAAGTCCTTCTTATATTGTCTGTGCTGCATTTTTTATAATCCATTCAACCATCGCTCTTAGTAAAATAAACATTTTGTAGTACGAAGAAATTCTATTTTGCACCCATAAAGTATAATCAACAATTTAGCTAAATGGCAAGCAGCTTCCTTAGTAACAAAGGTCATAAAAGACTCCGAATTGTGTTACCAGTACAACAAAGACAAATTGCTTTTCATGCTTAGTTAAATTTTCTTTGTCACCAGATTTTCTCGAAAGCATATAAAAGCAAAGTTGGGTTGCTCGAGGTTTTGGATTTACAGATGAGTGTTTGGATCTTGAAGCTGTGAAATTCTGATGAGACGTCTTAATAAAAGTAAGAGCAATAAAACCGTCTTAAGGCGGCGAGGTTGTGAAAGCATTCACGCGTATCTCTTCGCAAGTTGGGATTTTCGGGGTATTGCTTTTAGGTATGTGCTAAAAACGTGTATCTACACGGATTTTCTATGTAGGTCACGCATGCCTTATATTTTTGTCTTAAAAGACTTCTTGGTGAAATGATAAGCTTAGGATAAGAGTCTTAAAACCGTCAGGCGCGAGAAGATTATCAGCTTTGCCGATATACATACCTGCCTACCTGTAAGTAAGTAAGTTCACTTTCGCTTTACGGCCGTACTTTGCTTTTGTTCGAACCACAATCGGCTCTCATAATGTTGGTCGGTAAAATTTTAATGCTCCTTTATTAAGGCACATAATGCAAGAACTTGTTTAATCATCCTGAATACAGAGAGTAAACTATCTTCGTTAAGAAGGTTCTAAGCAGTCTAGTTCTATTGATTGTAATTAAAATTTAGAAGAATTCACTTTAAATGAACCTCCACGTTCTAGAGACTGAAAATATAACAGCGTTATTGAAGAAACAACGATTCTAATGTCTATAGCTTTTTGTACTTCAAAATAGCTTTTCATAGATAATAATTATTATTCTATATCATTAGGTATGAGCGAATCTAACTTTAAAAAAACTCTTCAAAATGGTGTACACCCTGAGAAAACTGGTTCATCCAAAATTCACAAAATTCAAGGACGTGTAACGTACGCACTTTCCCGCGTGGGAAGTTATGATGGCTTTTCCTTTGCGAGAAGGTTGTTTCAGCAGTGAGAAAGCAAAAGGCTGATGAATGAAGCCCAAACACTTAAAAATATCGTTATACGAGTCATAATAAAACTTTTATTTCATTCCTTACACCATTAAAATGTTCCACCAGTCAAATGCAACACTAGGCGGGTAAACAATATTTATGTTATATCATATAGCATTATTTGAGTATAGGTCCGTTGTCCCCGTAGGCCTCGTCCCCGCTATGGGTACAACAGGACGTCATTAAATTTTCGTACCATTGTCCCCTTTACGAAGATACAGCTACTAGGTAAGGTTATGTTAGAACTGTGACCACACGGCGCGAGCCTAGCGAGCGAAGCGATCGTGCCGCGCCAGCGGCCGGCGAAGCGTTTCATACAACGTTTACTTTACTATATCAACGGAAACAGCAAGGAAACAACGGGGCGGTTTTTTAAATAATTTATTAAAGTACCGCTGTCCCCGTTTAAAGGGGACACGGCCTACGGGGACAATATGGAGCTACACCATTATTTGCACATTTTTTGTAATAAGTAACTAAAATAAATAAAATATTAAGTATATATTTTTTCATTGCGTGTTTTCTAATGTAGGTAATTAATTGACGAGAAAAGCAGGTCGTTCGCCTGATGGTAAACAACAAATGCAGGGTTTTAATTAACGTAGCAGCATTCACAGTGGCATGTGTCGCGCCAATGAAGTTTTACTTGAAAGTATTTTGTAGGCACTAAGACCATACGTTACTTAACTGAGTAGGTGCGAGGTACTCCATTAATTAGTATTTTATCCTTTTCCCCCCTAAAAACCCCCGACACATAAAGCCTCATAATCATCATCACATCATCATCAGCCTGTATTCGTCCACTGCTGGATATAGACTTCTCCCAATGAATGCCACTGAGCCCGGTCTTCGGCTCTTCTCATCCAGTTTCTTCCGGCCGCCTTTCGCAGGTAGTCGCTCCACCTGGCCGGTGGGCGTCCTACACTACGCTTGCCAATTCGCGGTCTCCACTCAAGGACACGTCTACTCCAACAACACATAAAGACACATAAAGCCTATCAAAAGTAAAAAACGGCTGAACCGATTTTGATAAAACATGTCTAAGAACGACCGCTAGAAAACCTGCTTTCAAATAAACTGCATCCAAATCGGTTTCCACCCATTTTAGAGCTACGGTGCCACAGACACATAACGATCAAACTTATAAAACCCCTCATTTTTGCGTCGAGGGTTAAAAAGTAGGAGGACCTAAAACAGGATTCTTCAACGCCGGCGATACTGCAATATTTTAGCTCTAGCCATAGTAACTAGGACAAACTAGTTAAAACTAAACTCCTCATCAACTAAAACTCCTCCAGGTGAGGTCAAGGTTCTCTACCGGACACTGACGATCTACGGCGCGGAGTATTTACGTTGCTATTCAATAAGTTTGGAAAGCATACCTACCTACCTACTACGTTTATTATTGTACCTAGTACCAACTAGTGAAAATGTATTTGAATTTTCAGGTCTATAGGCGAGTGACCGATTTTTATCACCGTCAGCTTGCGTCACATTATTATATAAAAACCCGGCCAAGTGCGAGTCGCACTCGCGCACGGTTCCGTACCATTATCTATAGAAACGACAGAAAAACACGTTTGTTGTATGGGAGCCCCATTAAATATTTATTTTATTCTGTTTTTTAGTATTTGTTGTTATAGCGGCAACAGAAATACATCATCTGTGAAAATTGTAACTGTCTAACTATCACGGTTCATGAGATACAGCCTGGTGACAAACGGACAGACTGACGAACGGACAGCGGAGTCTTAGTAATAACGTCCCGTTTTACCCTTTGGGTTACGGAAACCTAAAATCGTAAGTATGTACCTACCACTGTATTAGATATAGCTAACGTTATATGTTCTTTCGTAGAAACTAAAGTACCTACTTACCAGAAAGTCCTATTGAATTCGTCTTTCCGCATAGCAGATAGATACGTAGGTACCTACCTATATTCGTAATCAGACTCGTCTAGACGATGCCGGTTGAATACCATAATGGTATGCAAATAATTGACTTGCACCGTCTAAACGACGACGTGTGCATGACAGTTGCATATATAACTATAAATACTGGGCATAACTATATAGAGAGCGAGTGTGGCTCAGTGGGAGCATGAGCGAATTTCGATCTAACGCACCCGAGTTCGAATCTGCTGGCCACTGACCACTGACTTTCTTAAGTTATATGTTCGAATTTAACACTCGCTCTAAAAACGGTGAAGGCAAACATCGTGAGGAAACCGACATGCCTAAGATTTAGAGACATATGACATCCACCAACCCGCACTGGGCCAGCGTGATGGATTATGGCCCATATGGGCTGATGATGATATAACTATAATTGCATATATAATTACTGGGCTTATAAGACGTAATATTCGATGTCTCGGAGTGATGAGCGCAGTACGCAGTACTTTTTACGAAAATTCTGGGTGGTACTGCAACTGTGGCTGTCGTGGTGCTTACCATCAGGCAAATGACTTATTTATCTCAATACTCAGTTTCATAAAATTATAATAATACCGTTATGGTATGCAACTAGTAAGAAGTTTTTTTTGTGGAGTGAAGATACATCATCTGATTAGTTAAATATAATATTAAAGTTTGGAAACTATCGTGAGTCGAAATATTCATTATTCTGCGCCGCGAATCCAAAGCATAAACTCCCAGAAGAAAGACATCCCAATTGTCCGAAACCTGGTCGGAGTTAATCCGACACAATCATTACGTGAGTGTAGCCGTTTATATTTATAATAATAAATATAATATGTTCATTAATCAATGAAGTCAGTGATGTTTAGTTTAGTTATTTTACTCGTACTAACCCTCTATAATTTATGGTCTTAATTTTAATAGGCCTATAACAAAGACAATTTTGTGCAAGTCAAAGCTATTTATTCTAAAAGCTTAACGTGCAAAATTCAAATTAGTCGGTTGACCTATTTCGAACCACCATTTGATATTAGCGTGGGTAGGTATTTAGCGCGTGAAAACCGCCAACAATCGACATTTCCATATAAATTATTTAAATTTCATTTTGCGATGATCGCGACAGAAATGACGATAATTTTCCGCAATGTTTACATTTCGCATTACTGTGCTCGTATCGGAAACACTCAAAATTGGGATTAACTAAACCTACCATTGTGATTCTGTTGCAATTAGATGGATCAAAATGTGGTGGCTATATAATTTGTTTTCGAAATAGTATTGATTCTATTGTTTGCAACAAATCATCATCATAATCATCATCATCAGCCCATCACGTTCCCAACTGCTGGGACAGGGGCATTCGGCAGCTAGTGAGTACATAAAAATCTAATTAAATTGAGAACCTTCTTTTTTTTAGGTCAGTCAATAATATATGTAGCTCTACTCAACTTTTATTATTACTGACTTTAAAAGCGCTTTCCCAATTGCACCCACCGTAAAGAAAGACGATTCTCATCGACCACTAAACTGAGCTTATCTCTGAAATCCTAAATCACTTGCGGAGCGTGCGGGCAATGAGAACGAAATTAACTCTGCAGCAATGAAAATAGTGCACTAAACGGACGCCGCGTCCATTAACTGAACAGTTAAATATACATGTCATAGTACGTATTTTGACAAAACTAATTACGAAAGCGTATATGGTCCAATTTGAGAGATTACTATACCGCAACTGTTTTAATATTTAATTGAATCGTTCATCTGACAACACAATACATATTAGGGTGATTAGGTACCCACGAGTCTATCTGCTGTATCGAACTGAACGTTGAGCAAAACGTTCGCTGTTTTGCACAATTTATTTGACAAACTAGGGGCAAAACTGAGTAGCGTTCGAGAATGGTATATTACAACGAAATAATCAAGGTGCTGAAAATAGCGCAGGCAAAGAAAAACGTGACGATTAATGAAAAGTATAACGAATGCAAACAGAATGAATGTTACAAGTTCACGCGACAAAGTTAAAGAACAGGGATATGTTTTTCGTTCAATTAAATTAAGCTTTTCCTTGTGCGCAAAAACGAAACATTGCATGGAAATACTCTAGTGTATTTACTCACCTAAAACATACCTACTACCGTTGTATAAATACTACCTAACTAAGATAGTTAGGTCTATACCTAACTATCTTAATACAAAAGTACTTATAAAATCAAACCTAAACTAATATCGATGTCGTCCTGAATAAAAAGTGTTTATTAAAAATTATGAGCTGTTGACATTTTTATATCACTCAGAAAATTATAGACTGTGAATTAGAAAATTCAATCAAAACACATATAAAATATACATACTTAGGTAGAAAACCGAGCTCAGTCAATTTGCGCAGGTATAAAATAAAAATATAAAAAATATGAATTCGTAGCTTGTGACCATTTTGCGATTTGTAAAGTGAATCATATTATGAACATATTATGATTCGTTTATAGTGGCCTTTTTAGACCTGCTGTTCAGGCTATAGACGTTTTCAATGGATGAAGGCGGTCGACTGAATGACACAACTTCATTGACCCTGACCTCCGACTATTACAAGCCGATGGCCTCCTACTTCATTTATTATTGAATCGGCTGACGGAGACGACTAAAGTGTGACGTGTAATGAAGCAAACGGCGCGGCGGCGCTGCGGCGGCGGACGGCGGGGCAATTATTACAATAACTATTTTATAGAAATCCAAACTAAAAATACGTGCCAAAGGCGAATCCAATTTTCAAACGTTTGGTTTTTAAGTCGATTATCATGTCAGTTGAAATATTCTTCCATCTCATCATCATCATCAGCCCATCACGTTCCCATTGCTGGGACACGGACCTTCTCTCGTAGAGAGAATCGCCATATGGGCCATAATCCACCACGCTGGCCCAGTGCGGGTTGGTGGATCTCTTGGACATTCCGGTTTCCTCAAGGTGTTTTCCTTTGCCGTTTTTAGAGCCAGTGTTAAATCCGTACATAACTTAAGAAAGTCAGTAGTGCGGGGCCAGCGGGATTCAAACTCGGGTGCGTCGGATCGAAAGTCGCACATGCTCACACAAAGGCACCCTCCTTCTTCGTCCTCCTTCTATCTATTTGGCACTTTTATGATATCTTACCGTAAGCAATTAGGTATTCGTACAGTTTAATCTAATGTAATAACGCATAAACCGAGTACGTACCTGTCTACTCCGTATACCCACCGTATTTTATGTCACATAATTAAAAGTCACAACGTATCAAAGTCAAAACCATTTGTGTGGTATTTACATCTAAACTCTACCGTGCCTTAGACGGCACGTTAAGCCGTCAGTCCCAGTTGTTGTCTTAGGGCAACAGTCGTTAGGCCAACAGGCGCTCTAAAAACTCCGACACCAGAATTGGCCACACACCCACACAAGAGAAAAAGAAGAAGAAGACTAGCCTAGGTGACCCGACGAGTAGATATAATTATGTGCATTTTGCTATTACAGAGCCTGCTTTGTCCCGCTCCGACTTGTAAAAACACAATACTCTAGAAGCGTCAAGAATGCTCACAGATACGTTAACGAAATTGCTGCAAACTATTTTCACGTTATAGAAAAAATGCATGATTCACATAAGAGACACTTGTTTTTGCTTTTATCAGTTTCAGAAATGCGATCGTCCATTTCACCTCTAGCCACCTTCAGAAATTACATTACGTTATCAAAGCAAAGAATTGTACAACCTTTCAAAAGTATCTACTTAAAGAAAGAGCGAGAATGATAAAATAACAAAAGGATCTGTTTAGAAAGTTTCTCAAAGTAAAGATAAGAGCAATGTGCTTTAAATTTTTAAAGTTTAAATACATAGTGAGGGTGTATCTGATCAGGGAGGGCGGGGATGACGTCAAGAGGCACGGACGGCACGGTGCTTGCTCCTACAACCTGCGCACACTTGATACTTATCAATTACTAAGATAATTACAATTTTGATTAGAAAAATATTTTTCCTCAACCGTGGTTTGAAATTCGGCCATTCTTCAGAACAGTAAGTACAAAAAATACACTGGACTGTAAAGTAAAAACTGGACGTATATCATTACCTTCATTACCACTACATTTTCACCATCATCAGCACCATCTGTACTAACAGTGAAGAAGCTATGCCAGCACTCCAAAGCCCCACTCCGTTACATTAAGGAGTTGGGATGCCTTGGGTAGATGCTGGCGGGGAAAATTCACAATACACTCCATGCAGGACGTCAGTGCAGGACTTATTGCCCATACAGAATAAGAATAAGTACAGAAAGTACGTTAAACAACTGGACCACCACCGCAGTTAATTTAGTGGCCAAAATATTGACATTCTATCCGTCTTAGAGACCGTTTTTTCTGTCTTAAGGTGCCGGACGCGACATTTATTATTTTATTTTACACATTTTTATCAAACTATAGGTCTAAATTACGATTAGCGCCAATGCCGTTTTGAAGATTACGTTTTCTGTAACATAATATAGCGAAAATCTTGTACTATGAACTAGGGTTATGTATTCTATGCGTGTAAGCGTAAGTAAAAGCAACCCACACACCAGCTGTAACACTAAAGTCTCTTTTGTTAGGCAACAGGTGTCAGCAGTGGGTCGGCAGGCGTATAATATGCCTTCCATTTGTTTCTCGGCGACGCTTCCAAATAAACGCCAGATATTGAGAACGCCACATGTATATCACGTGGATACGATCGCGAAACAATCGTTTGCTAGCGCTAAAAGTATCAAGTGTGCTCAATCCCTCTCTCAACCTTAGCTCCACTGTTGGGTAACTACATACCAAACAATAGACGAGTGTTCCGTTTCTCTTTTATATATTATGTTTGAGCGGATTGTTCGGCCCACGATACTGCCCGTCATATCATGAACGTGAATCTGCAAATATCAAGTTCGACGACTAAAAGAGATTTTCATTTTTATTAACAGCAGATATTATAAGAAAATATCTTTATTCCGAACTGAAATTGAAAGCTTATTGTGCAAGCTATCTACTTCGGAAGCCAGTGAGAATCATAACTATACTCATTGTATTGGTTCAGACAACGCTTTTAATCTGACATTCATGATAGAAAACATATCTATATTAATAGCACACTTATTTACACATACAGGTATATTTTAGGCGAGCGTGTTACACCTTAGACCACATCATTGCTTATCATCAGGTAAGATAGCGGTATCTTACCTGATGATAAGCGATGATGTGGTCTAAGGTGTAACATACGCACGCCTATCAATAGTAATAAAAAAATATTGTACAGTCTGCATAAATTGAACCAACGCATAATAATAATAATAAAATTAATTTATTTGACTAACAAATATAGGTAACAACTCTAAACTAAAGGCGTTCCATCTCTTTGTGCGAGAGACTGGTGCCTGAGGTAGGCCCGTATATATTTTTTTTTGAACTTGTGCTGTCCCACAGCTGGACAAAGGTCTCCCCCAAGTCTTTCCAGCCGTCTCTATCCTGCGCCACCTCGCACCAGCCTTCTTGGTTATCATCCAGATCGTTCCTCAATCTTCTTTTGAGCCGGCCTGGGCGCCGTCTTCCATCTTCAGGCACCCATTCCGTTGTGACTTTTGCCCACCGATCTGGATGCATACGGCTTATGTGACCCGCCTAATCCCACTTAACCTTGGCAGCCTTCTTGCCCACGTCAATAATGCCCGTTTTAGAGCGCAGAGTAGTATTTCGAATCCTGTCTGTTCTTTTAACGCCCAGGATGCTACGCTCCATTGTATAGTATGTACAAGATAATTCATCATGACTAATAGCATATTGTTTGGCCCATTCTCACTTATAGATCAGAGACCTGGCAAGAGCAAAAGCATACGCTCTAACAAGAGCATACGCTTATAAAATTAAAATTGCACAGAGAGCTATGGACCAGGCTATGCTAGGCATATCTCTGGTAAATCGTATATCCAACATAGAAATTCGACAGCGTACAAAGGCCGAAGATGTGGGTATACGAATAGCGAGACTAAAGTGGAGATGGGCGGGACATCTGGTTAGAAGAGAGGACGGTAAATGGACCAGAGCAGTTACAGAATCCAATTCAATTCAATTTAATACAGAATGGTGACTGAAAGACGGCCGTAGACTAGTAGGCAGACCACCGGCCAGATGGACCGATGGTATAGTGAAAGGGGTAGGAAATCTATGGATGCGGAATGTACAGGACCGGAACAAATGGCGTGAGGGAGAGGAGGCCTACCTATGCCCAGCAGTAAAACACGGACTGAAACGATGATGATGATGATTAATCGTTAGGTACTTCTGAACAGAAAACTACTTATAGCCTCTATTGCTGCTCTGGAAAAGGACTGATGATTAAAGGAAGGATACTTTTATATCCCGAAATTCTGCGGCTGAAACCGTGGCGCGCAGCTAGTATCGAATAATCAGAATATTAATGTCTAGACCAAAGCAAATATGACAATGCTAAAGCGAACTAGAAGCCACTGAACTTCAAATTAATACATAGCTATTCTTGTGACTGGGGTTCTGGCTCAGATTTGCGTGGCACAATCGCAGAAGATTGATTACCTACGACCTCTAAAGGCTCAAACAATTACTACGATTGCACGTACGTTGTAGGTATATATTGTCTTACTAGTTTATTTATATATGTACACGTTCAAACTATACCCATATAATACTGTTACTAGAGCCATGTGTGGATATAAACATTTACAATTGTTGTAGCTTTTCGATAACGGAATCTCTAAATTCATAGATTTTCTAAAATATATTGGAACGTGAGGTTCCGATTTGTATTTAGAATTGGATTTAGAAACGGGATGCTTACCATGTATTTGTTTTGTTTTGAGTTCTCGATATTTCGGCACTGTTACAAGCACCATGATCACGACGATACTAAAGTTTTTGCGGGTGGATTCTAGTGTCAGTGACCATGTTAGTTTAAAAACGTATATCGATTTGTATTCATTATAAATATTTATATTTATAAAATAATATAAATAAATATATTTAAAAAAATAAAAAATATAAATATATATAATATATATAAAATAATATATATAATATTTATATTTATAAATATGTATATTTATAATGAATACAAATCGATATACGTTAGTCGATTTGTATTCATTATAAATATTTATATTTATAATGAATACAAATCAATTTCGACTCACGATAGTTTCCAAACTTTAATCGATTTGTATTTGTTATAGAAAATAGGCAGGGAGTCGCGGGGAGCCGATGTATACAGCGAGAACCCGCTAGTTGTGGCGATCTAAGGGGGAGGCCTATGTTCAGCAGTGGACGTCTTTCGGCTGATAATGATGACGATGTTGATAGAAAATAGCTTAAAATGGAAGTATTTGGGCGATATACGTTAGTCGATTTGTATTCATTATAAATATTTATATTTATAATGAATACAAATCAATTTCGACTCACGATAGTTTCCAAACTTTAATCGATTTGTATTTGTTATAGAAAATAGGCAGGGAGTCGCGGGGAGCCGATGTATACAGCGAGTACCCGCTAGTTGTGGCGATCTAAGGGGGAGGCCTATGTTCAGCAGTGGACGTCTTTCGGCTGATAATGATGACGATGTTGATAGAAAATAGCTTAAAATGGAAATATAATGGGCCTTATAGAACGCGTAAAAAGTATTGCTTGTAATGGTAGTCTAGATGATTTATCTCCCAAACTTGTCTGCACATAAGACATGTCGTTAGTAGCGATTAGCGGGACGTAGGACGTGGGACGCGGGACGCGGGACGTGACATATCATCGTTAGGATTTGGGAGTGGGACACCGTCCGCATGTCGTACAGCCGTAGCTGTATCGTTCCAGTAACGGTCAGAAACGTAGCAATATTTCCATTATGGTAATTCTAGTGTCGTAACTTAGACTCGTAATTATATTGAAGACAAAGATGCTTGGAACATTCCACTTCTGCAAAGTAGCCAACTGGTACACAATATTATAGAAAACTAAAAATTGTAACAAAATCCCTAAAAAATGCCCCTCGGTTTCTTGCCGTATATACCTATCTTCTGAGTAGTGGTTCTTTTTCCGATACGGTGGTAAAGTCATGGTGATAATTTGACGTTCATAAGTGCGTCTGTGATGCCAAAAATGAATAAAGAGATTTTTATTTGATTTGATGTGATTTGACTCGTATCGTTTAGGGCCTTCGTAAATTTGTCATTATTAATTTCGCATTTGAGACTGTCAGTTCAACGATCACGACCGTAGTGCAGTGTCATAGGCCTTGATTGGCACTGCAACATAGACGCCCGATTGTAAGCGCCATTGTATCATTAAAGCTCCTTGGCGCCACGTTTTGATCTTGTGATTGCGCACTGCCATACAATACCTTGCTGATGTCGATTAAAATTAAAAATAGGTATGAAAAAGCAAAGAACTTCTTATTCCTATTTCCACCTATGTAAAAAAGACGTAGATATCTATAATACCTACAGATACCTATCTTACAGATATATCTATATATCATATATAACCTTTTTACAGATACCATAGTATCTGTAATGTAATTATTTAAAAGCTTTTTAAATAATTTTAAAAACCTTTTTTTAATTTTACGGTTTTAGGTTGATTTTATTGAGACTTTACAACTAAACGAGTTTAAAAGCGATAATTATATCATACATTGCATGTTGATCAATGATTATGATCAATTTGACTGGATTATTAACAGTTTGACGATTATTTATTGAAACATCGATAAAAATATGACGAAGTCTAAGTTTTTGTTTATATCTATGTATATTTGTTTCAAAATATTTACAATAATATATTTACGATACGGTTTAAATATGCGTTGGTGAACTAAAAATATTGGCACACACCAAAGTGCTGAGAATTTTGGCTCATTTGATATGCAAAATACAAAACCATTTCTCGGTAAGACCACTTTGAGCGGACTTTATTTTGCGGCAGAAAGACCGCAAAATTCACTCTCTCGGCACAAAATACCTAATAGAATGCTGTCGATGTACAAGTGCAACCGCAACGTTATTGTGCAGTGAATTCTAATTATTTGGGGTTTTAATTTAAAACTGAAATGAATCTTGACATTACGTGGTCAAATGCAATGACTATATAATCGTAGTTAGTTATAGAAGTCTAATAGTTTGTCGCAAACTCTCCCAAAAAGTACATATGCAGCTTGAGTAAAGTTTTACAACTTCGAAAGTCGATTGGGTCCGGGTTGTAGCCGATGGCCTGAACCTGATTCAACACTTGAATCATCATTTATTAATAGTTTGTTGCATTACTTAAATATAAAACCTAAAATATAAGGGGATGAAGTGTTGAACTACCTACTTCAAAGAAACGCTTCAAGGATGGATCCAGGGACAGACAGTAATGCAACTGTCGAGGCTGGAGTTGACTAGGACCACTGAATTCAAGTCCTATAGGCTCCAAATTCCGGCGGTGCATAAATAACTGTTTTTGAATTCTGACTACTGGCCTGTATGTTACGTACCGGATATACATACATATATAAAAAAAACTTATTGTTATCTATTTACTTACTTAATTTGTTCCTCTTAACTCAGTGTATAAGCAAACTCTAGTAATTTAGTAATGTAGTGATACATGTTTCCAAATAAAATAAAATAAAATACAGGGAAGGAGCGAAATTCTTGAACCCTGTTAAGTAGTGTGTGTGGTTTATTACATTTTATACTATATTTTGTATGTATGTTAGTCTGTAAGGTTAAATTAAAATTGCCTAAAATAAAGAGTTTAATAATAAAACTGGCTGAATGCACAAATTGTGCAAAGCCAACGACTAAATAAAATAAAACCAAAGATTGTCAGCATCACTGTCAAAAACAATAACACTGCAGCTTTTGTGGACTTTTCTTTTAGATATGTTTAAATTGCAAGCCTTGGTTTCCACTAACAAAATAAAATACTGCTGTTTTCGATGCCAAAAAATATCACAAGCTCGACAATATACGGAACTTGCTTATCCCCACCGTAAATTCGAAGACACGTCGAATCCCTCTCGTTCCTTGTTTTACTCCAAGGCTGTTGTTTCTCGAATAAATCCTTTATTTAAGTAACTGGCTTAAATGAAATTGTGCGAATGGAGCTCGTGATTTTATTAGCTATTTTTGGAGTAATACACATGTTCCTTACAGGGCTTGCCATATTTTGTAATGAAAATATTGTGTAACTACAGTCTACCTATTGAAATAGAAATGAACTCATGAACTTACACATTGTAAGCATTGAATGTAGTATTCTAATTGTAGTATAAAATGCTAGTATTTACCAGACTATTCTTGCTATAACTCAAATGTTGGTGAATCAAGCCAATCTACCTAAGAGCAATTGAGGTGTCCAAAAGGCTATGCTCACACAAACTCATTAAATCCATCATCTAAGTGTAAAGTTTGACCCGCTCAACTGTAGTTCCTAAGCTTAACATATTTTTTCAATCTAAAAGAGTGGCCAACAATTAGACGACCCGCCTAATGGAAAGCGGTTACCATAATGGACATTTGCAACACTAGAAGCAATGCCAACGTTTTTTCCAACCTTGAAATGAAGAGAGAACTAAACGGAGGAAAGGAAAGGGAACCGGTAAGCTTAAACACGCCCATGCAAGTACATCAACATTTATTGAGACATTTATATACAACATGGAGACCTTTAGAAGGTACTCGTGGTAGGTCTCTCGTATGCGCGAGGCCGTTTGGGTGGGTACCACAGCTTTGCCAGTTATTCTGCCGCCAAGCAGTAGCGCGCAAGCATTACTGTGTTCAGGTTTGAAGGGCATTGTAGCCAGCGAAGTTACTGGGCATATGAGTGTCTCGGGGTGATGAGCGCAATCCAGTGCTACGCAGTGCTTTTTATGATATTAAAAGTTCTGGGTGGCACTGCAATTGTTATAGGTAAGCGTGGCGCTTACCATCTGGTAGACGACTTGCTTGTCCCATCTCTCAGTATTATAAAAAAATGGTATAAATGGGTCGGCGACGGATCATCAAAGCCATTGGTGTTGCAGCAGTTGCAGATGTCTATAAGTGATAGTGACTACTTACCTTCAAGCGTATGCTTGTTTGCAAATACTGATAAAATAAATTAGGAATGAATTCACTTACCAAAGTATAGAGTGCGCTAACATAAGCAGCATGTTTGACGTGCAAGGTTCGACAGCATGACAGTGTCGTGTCATGCTCGTGAGCAGTCCACGCTTTCATCTGAAACAAAGAGAGTACGATAACTTGAAGGTAATTAAACTACAACAAGATACAAAAAAATTCAAAGAAATAATTAATTTTAAGTAAAAAAACAATCAAGACTTATGTCTATATTTTTTAGTCTTATTGATTTTATTAAAACTGTACCAATTTTTATAAAATTTATATGGGACCACCTCTGATATGGCCTACCAAACAAAAAAAGAATAATCAAAATCAAATCATAATTGGCAGAGTAATCGCGTAAGAAACATAAAACAAAAATAATATACAGTCGAATTGAGAACCTCCTCCTGTTTTTAAATTCGGTTAAATAAATCGATCACTGGCTGGAACTAAGTACAACAATATTCCCTAAGCGCGGAAAGAACACTGCCCAATTTTGTTTCCTAAATCTAGTTTGAGTATGTCGCTAAGCTTGCATTAATGCCTATAAAATATGAGAAGAATTCGACAAGATACTTTATTTAATCCACGAGAGAAGACACGGGAGTCCGCTACCCATTTTATCCTAAATCTTGTTTGAGCATTTCGCTAAGCTAGCATTAATGCTTTTGATATGTACAAAGAATTCTACAAGACACTTTCTTTAATCCACAAGAGAAGTACATGTGTATACCTAGCTCTGTATATAGAGAAGTACATATGTAGACGTTCATAGGCGAGGACCTGTTTGTGGCTCATTTACAGAGTCTCGAGCATAGACGCAAAGTTGCAAGTTTGGCGGTATTTTATCGGGTGTACTTTGGAGAGTGTGCTCAGGAACTACATGACCTCATACCACCGTCTCTATTCCATCATAGGACAACCAGACGCACGGCTATGCGACATCCATATATGGTAGACATTCCTCCTGTACGAACAAAGCGTTTTGGTGCCACGTTCATCTTACGAACAGCCAAGGAGTGGAACGCCTTGCCAACGTCTGTGTTTCCTGACAACTACAACCTGGGAGTCTTCAAATCGAGAGTGAACAGGTATCTTCTAGGTAAGCGTGTTACATCTTAGACCACATCGCCGCTTACCATCAGGTGAGATAGTGGTCAAACGCAAGCCTATAAACAGTAAAAATACCTACTTTTATTTTTGCGTTTCACCGCAAAAGAAATACATATGTATACCTACTTTTATTTTTGCGTTTCACCAATCTTAATGTACTATTTTCAGCTAAAAGATTACACCGTTCACCTTATTAAAACAATCCCTATAAAATGTTTCTTTATCGGCTAATTTACTAAGTAACACTGGGATCTGAAGGGATCAGAGAGATCTCGTATTACATCATCCCAAATGGGGCGAGAATAATAGAATATCTATTTACAGTGTCTTAGTTCATTATTCGCTTTCAATAATGTACCTAACAGTATTTGTTTTGTATCTCTGGCTTTCGTTGCACCTCATATCTATGATTAGACCAACTCGTGAACAAGTATACGTTTTATCAAAAAAAACCGACTTCAATCTATATTCGAAGTACATGTTCCAATATCGATGAAATTTATATGGGACCACTTCGTGGCTATACTGAACCCAACGCAAAAAGAATTTTCCAAATCGGTTCATGGATGACGGAGCTCTGAGGTAACAAATATAAAAAAAACAATCGAATAGAGAACCTTCTCCTTTTTTTAAATTGGGTTAAAAATATATTGTTGGTCCAACAGATATATTGGTGGTAGGTTTCTCGTATGCGAGAGGCTGTCTGGGTGCGTACCACCGCTTTGCCAGTTATTCAGCCGCCAAGCAGTAGTGTGCAAGCATTACTGTGTTCCGGTTTGAAGGGCATTGTAGCCAGCGAAATTACTGGGCATTGTGAGGCTCAACAGATAATTGTCTCAGGGTTACGAGCGCAGTGCAGCGCCGCGCAGGATTTTGCAAAACAAAGTTCTGGGTGGTGCTGTTATTGTTATGGGCTGGCGTATTGCTTACCATCAGGCAATCGACCAGCTTGTCTCGTCACTCAATTACATAAAAAAAAATGATATCATCCACAGTACTTTGATCATGACCATATCTATCGACTCAGTTAATCGATGGATATAACTCTACGAAGCCAATTAAACAATAGATTTTTAATCAATTGTTCGCCAAAATTTATTGCCATATAGATTACCTGCAACAGCAATTTTAAAACATTCGCGCTTCGAACATACTATAATATTATTAAACGACTTTAAAGCGTTGTTCTTTTTTCCTCGTCGTTTTGTACGGTCGAAGTAAGTCAAGTTACTAGTGGCAGGCCAAGCGCACTCCGCACTGTAGGTACGAAGCTACAAGTACATAGCCGGACACCGACGGCGGGTCGCGCGTCTTTACACGTGCCGCGTCAGCTACGCGATAGAAACAGAGGCGCTCTGTAGGTTAATATGACTGGTAGGTATGCAGCGCTACGCGTGCTGAATCGAATTTTATCGCGTCATAGCAAGAGTCGCTATTTGTTTAAATTTATTTGCGGAGTGATGCTTCTGTCCCTTAATATTCTGTGCTAGTGGTCACGATTGGACGTTTCTCGTGACCACGGCTTAGGCTTAAGTTCCGTAATAATATAGCTAAGAATGGCGTATGCAAGTTTTAAAAGAGCAATAAGCCCCTTTTACCACACTTAATATATCTTTGTTATTTGTTGTAATCTTTATTAAATAGTGAATTTTATTTATAATTATAATAATTTAAAGGAATCAAATAAACATAATTAATTTTTAGAAAAAAAAACAAAAACCCTCTTCAATGTATCTTCGAAGTCCAAAGTCAAATATCGATGAAATTTATATGAGACCACTTCGTGGCTACTGAGCCCAACGCAAAAATAATTTTCCAAATCGGTTCATAAATGACGGAGTTCTGAAGGAACAAACATAAAAATAATTAAAAAAAAATACAATCGAACAGAGAACCCTTCTTTTTTGAGGCCGGTTAAAAAGTGTTTTTGTTTCTGTCGTCTCTGTGTACTAGTTTGGATCGTAAGGTGCAAGAAGAACTATAACACTTTATTACCTACCAACCACAAAGGTGCGTGTTACAGAGAGCTTTATGTCCGAAACTACGTCGTGTTAGAGCATAAAGGTTTAAGTGCGTAGTTACTGGAATGTGAGAATGAAGAAAAATGCCTTCATTTGTCCACCTGCCTGCCATTCCTCAAACTTTCACTAAAACTGTCTAGAAGAAATAGCTTTGTAGCGATAAGATGTCCGTAGTGCTTTTTCTTTTTTCCGTTTTCTTTATGGTGTGTAGGTAATAAAGTGTTGCATTGTTGCTGCTAAGAGGGTTTGAGCGCTACACCTTTTATGAAGAACGAAGTACCAACATACTCGTAGACTAGAGTTTTTAATAGTATGGTTTATCGTAAAAATTAAACGTAAATGATATGCCAATATTTAACTGTCTGTATTGTATACTAGCTGCGCCCTGCGGTTACGCTCGCGTGTTTATTTTTCCGTGATATGTAGGTAAAAAGTATCCTACGTACTAGTCCAGGACCCTAAGTAAGTATACCAAATTTCATCAATATCCGTTCTGTAGGTTTTGCGTCATTGAGTAACAAACATCCGTCCGTCCTCATAAACTTTCGCATTTATATTATAATAGTATAAGAAGGATGGAAGCAAGGATTGTATAGGATAGTATTATGTTGGACCTCAAAAACATACCCATTAAAAAGACTAAAAAAGTTACAACAATGACAAAGGGAACAAGACTGCTCCTATCATTGCTCTAATTTTGAATAAACAAACTACAGACCTGCCCTAAATAAAACATGAGCTGATCAATATTTTACACCCTTCGAACCCTTGTAGAACAACAAATTACCTATTCCATTTAACAAATTCGATTTTAATACGGCCGCATTCGTTAAGAGCTCAAGGAATACAGGGCGTCATTATCCACCAGGACCTGTTTGGGTCTGTGACTTTGTCACAAATGCCTTCTCTTCAGAGGTTCAAAGGGCTTTTGATGCAGCACTTTACATTCCCGTTGCTGGGACTCGAGCCTCTCTCGGAGAGATTAAGATGGTAGATTAATATATGAAAGAGAGAGTCTGACTGAGAAAGTGTATTCTGATGTAGTCAGTAGATAGATAATTAAATATTGTTAAGGCCAAAACCAAAGTAAAGAAAAAATAATAATCGTCTAATGGAATCAGGCGTGACGTTGCGGAAATTCATCTAAAAACTGAAACGCAATGAAAATGTCTAGTTTAATTCCGCTGAATATTATGCACATTATATTCAGCGGAATCACACTACATATTTGCATTGCGTTTCAGTTTTAAAATAAAAGTTGATTTTATTTATTTATTAGATGATCTAAAGGAATATACCTACATTACAGGCTTAAGTTATCTTATTACAGGCCAATGACAGAACCTTCTAATTATTACAACTTTGTCCTTAGTGCTCTGTAGCGAAGGATTCAAGTACGTACCTATAGGTATAGGGTGTGTGTGTGTGTGTGCAAGTAAAAGTGACTGTTTGGATTTGTTAAGAAGTAATTTCACAAGACATAAAAACAGTATAATTTATTATAACATAGATCGACATCGACGTCGACGTCGACTTGTTAGGTAAATAAAATAGATTAATTATGGATTGATCCATAATTAATATATTTAAAAAAGGATAAAGCAATGAAGAAATGGAAAAAAATGAATGAATGAATGATGAAATGAATGAATGAATGAAGTGGATTAAAGCAATGGATGGAGGTGGCTCAATTACCGTACCGTACCTGAATTACCGTACTCTTTTTGTTAAATAAATAGTCTTTGTTTACATCCTATTTTAATGGAATGGTGTGGGTGACGCTGCGTTAAACAAACTGACAACATGACAAATTAACAGTGTCATCTTGACCCAAATACCTAATGGGCGAGCCCCTCGCTAGCCCTATACAATTTTGGAGCGTCTCCAAATTTTCAAGTTATAAGGAAACTTGGAGACGTACCGCCTTGTATATACCTGCTTAAGACCAATTAGTTTAGGTGACAACAACCAAGTTTTGAAGTGACATTGAATTAAAGAAATTGATTGATGATAAATCAATATTAATTGATCACTTAACTCATAAATAAATCAAAGGATTTATATTTCTTACTTTTCGAGGCATTTAAAGAAATACGTGTAAGTACGTGTCGCTTAAGTTATGTCATTTGTTTCTTAGTTTTTTTTATAAAATATGGAGTCGTTTATTGAAACACACAGATAATTAAAAAAAAACAAATTAAAAATACTAATAACTAATCTAATCTAATAAACCACTACCAGTGGGCAACGTTCCCAAAATGCTGGCAGCATTGCCACGTTGAATGGCAATGCTTATCCTTTGGCCAAAATATAGGCCAGCATTAGCCAGCCATCTTAGATTATATCTACAACTTTGGGGTAAGTTTTAGGAAATGGGATGGCATAATGGGCACACAGTATCTTACTATAAAAGTTTTCGTGAGTTTGTTTCACTTTAAATCCTTTCCAATCCGTTTGTTTATTATGTCATTTATGTTGACACCCCCCTGACGTCTCTTACAGTTTCTTTAAGTCGTCTCCATCTAAAAGTTGTCTGGAACATCGCTTAGAGTGATAAGACGGCCCATTGCAACACTTTAGTTTGAGTTTGTTATTTTTATTTTTGTTATTATGTTTTCTGGTGGTGCAACAATAAAGAATTATCTAATCTAACCTAATCCTTACTAATATTATAAACGCGAAAGTTTGTATGTATGAATGTATGGATGTATGTATGTTTGTTACTCATTCACGCAAAAACTACCGAACCGATTTTGATGAAATTTGGTATGTAGGTACGTTAAGTCAACATTCTTACAGTGGCTTGCCAATACATTTATGAAAATTTAATGCACGCTCGCAAACACCTTAGCACCTTTAACAAAAACAGCGACTTGCATAATTTTAACACGAGACATAAGAATAAATTGTATGTACCTAGATTCAGGTTGCAGAGAGTTAATGGTTCGTTTATGGGGAACTGTATACGCTTTTATAATAAACTACCTGAGGGCATTGACAAATTACCAATGCGTAGATTTAAATCATTTATCAAAATAAACCTTATGAAAAAAGCATACTACTCAATAAATGAATATGTTAATGACAAAAATGCATGGCCTGTATGCCCTAAGCCCCATGATGATGAAGATTAACACATCAGTGTGTGCATGATGTTTATATTTCATTTCTTCTTGGATTGTACAATGCTATGTGAGATGTCTAATGTAGTTAGTCATTCAAATAAAGCTATAAAAATTGTATTTGAGTTGGAAGTGACTAGGTTTTACAGTCATGCTCACTCAAATGTCTTTGCTTGCGGCGGCTCTGTGTGTCGGGTCACTCCCTTCCCTCCAATATGGTTGAGGGGGGTGATGGCTGGTCCACAAGTCATACTCGTGAACGGGTGCTGCTTGCGGGGACTGGTCTGTTCTAGTCACTCCTACTGCTACTGTCATACCTACTTATATTTTATTTACACTTTTCTGTTACTGATACTATGACAATGGGACATCTCACTCGCATTTCTTGTTTTACATTCTGTTAATTCTAATTTATACGTAATTGTGCTGAAAAAAGACATCCCCGCAGAGTTTCTTGGTGCTATCTTCTCTAGCGGGCGTATTTCCGAAGCACTGGTAGAGTCAGTTTTCGCATTTCTTTTCAGCACTCAGACTTCAATTTGAGTATAGGAAAGAAATGGGTAAACATACTTACCTTTTTTTCAAAGTCATGTTAACATAAGTTACAATTTTTAACATTTTTTATTTGTATCATGTGTTTATGACCTTTAAAAGTACTTTTGTGCCTATTTAATAAATGATATTTGACTTTGACTTTGTTAATAGGACTTGGAATAGCACATAGGCTACTTTTTATCCCGGGAAACCGCGGGTGGAACTGTGGGGCGCAGCTAGTATTTAATAAAACGGCTAGGACTCACGAGTTTGTCGAATTAGTCGACCTATGTTTCGTGCATGTCCGATGCTCTTCGACCACAGGCCGCCGCGATCTCGCAGCGTAAACTCGCTCCTGATGAAGAGCATCGGACATGCTCGAAACATAGGTCGACTAAGTCGACAAACTACGTGAGTCCTAGCCGTTTTATTGAACACTAGCTGACTTGGCAAACTTCGTACCGCCATATTTTTGAAAAAAATTGTCACTTTTTAATTTTCTTTTACACAAACCTTTTCCTGACAATAACAAACACAAAAGTAAAAGAATTATCGAATTTGGTGCAGTCGTTCGGAAGTTATGCGCGTACATACATTTTGGCGATAAATTTTTATTTATATATAAATAGACCACACAGTAATTTACCCAAGTAAAAGGCTGTGCAGTTTATTAAAGTAAATTACTTTTACTTTTATTGCTCTATTAGCTATAAAATTAACCTCTGAGTATACGGCGTGTTTAAAAACAATGTAGACATATAGATACTAACCTCATAAAGATCTAGCGTGCAAATTGCTCGTTTTTAACGTGGGAGGTTGCAGAGTTTCGAACCTACGGTGTTACCGTAAACTTTCGAAATCTGTGTTTTATTAACCCCCGACGAAAAAAGGATGGGTGTTATAAGTTTGACCACAATGTGTGTCTGTCTGTCTGTGGCATCGTAGCTCTTAAACGGGTGCGATTTGGATGCGATGTTTTTAAGGCAGGTTTTCTGGCGGTGGTTCTTAAACGTTTTATCAAAATCGGATCAGCCGTGTTTTGTAGTTTTTACAGGTTTTTGTGTAGGGGTTATTTTTAAATTTCAGTGCACTGAAATTCCCTTATTGGCGGAGTAACTAATAAGAACCAACGGGATTATTCTATAACTTGTCAAAAAGCGACCCGGATCATCATCATCAGCCCACATCAGTCCACTGCTGGACATAGGCCTCTCCCATAGCACGCCACTGAGCCCGATCTTCGGCTTTCCTTCTCCAGTCGCTACCAGCAACCCTACGTATATCGTCGCTCCATCTAGTCGCAGGACGTCCTACGCTACGTTTGCCGATTCGCGGTCTCCACTCTAGAACACGTCTACCCCAACGGTTATCGGTCCTGCGGCAAATATGACCAGCCCACTGCCACTTCAGCTTGCTAATCCGCTGAGCTATGTCGATAACTTTAGTTCTCTGGCGAATAATTTCGTTCCGGATTCGATCCCTTAGAGAAATACCGAGCATAGCTCTTTCCATAGCTCGCTGAGCAACTTTCATTTTGTGGACTAGTCGTACCGTGAGTGTCCACGTCTCGGCTCCGTATGTCATAACAGGTAGGACGCACTGATTAAAGACTTTCGTCTTCAGGCACTGGGGTATCGGCGACGAAAAGACCCGACGAAGTTTCCTAAATGCTGCCCAGCCCAGCTGAATTCTTCTGTTGGCTTCCCTCTCAAAGTTGTTTTTACCTAGTTGGAGCGTCTGCCCTAGGTAAACATATTCTCGAACAACTTCAAGAGGTTCTCCATTTACGGCAACCGATCCCGGGATGATAAGTTCATTGATCATAACTTTGGTTTTATCCAAGTTCATCCGGAGACCGATGCGTTGCGAAGATTCAGCTAGGCTGTCCAGCATCTCCTGTAAGTCCGGCAACGACTCAGCCATGATGACGATGTCGTCTGCGAATCGTAAGTGAGAGATGTACTCGCCATTAATATTGATGCCTCGTCCGTTCCAGTCCAGCGTCTTAAACATATCTTCCAGTGCGTTTGTGAACAATTTCGGGGAAATAACGTCCCCTTGCCTCACTCCTCGACGCAGGTTGATATGTTTCGTCTGCTGGTTCTGTACTTGGACGGTCATTGTTGCGGCGTCATACAGACATCTCATCACTTCGATGTATCGCCAGTCGACTTGGCATCGTTGCAGGGATTCTAAAACAGACCAGGTCTCGATAGAGTCAAAGGCTTTCTCATAGTCCACAAAAGCTAGACACAGAGGCCGATTATACTCTTCGGTCTTCTGTATAATCTGCCTCATTGTGTGGATATGGTCTATGGTACCGTATCCTCTTCGAAACCCGGCCTGCTCTGGAGGCTGAAACTCATCGAGTCTTCGCGCAAGACGGTTCGTAATAACCCTTGAAAACAACTTATAGACATGGCTCAGAAGCGAAATGGGTCGATAATTTTTCAAAAGGGTTTTGTCTCCCTTTTTGAAAAATAAAATCACCACGCTTCTGTTCCATGCCTTTGGAGTTCTCCCAGCGAAAAGGACGGAATTGAAGAGGTTTTGGAGCTCCTTAAGTATCGGAGCTCCTCCTGCTTTCAGAAGCTCTGTTGTTACTCCATCCTCACCTGGGGCTTTTCCATTTTTAAGTTGTTTAAGGGCCATCTCGATCTCGTCTAGGCTGACTTCGGGCAGCTCTTCTGTGAAGTGGCGGGTCAAAGTGGCTCTAGTTTCCTCAGCGCTGGGTTCAGGGCGAGATGCGTGAGAGGCATACAGCTCGGTGTAAAAGTCTTCTACTTCCGAGAGAATATCCGGCTTGGAGGCGGCAACGCGACCCGTTGCAGTGGTCAGTTTCGTCAGGTGGCTTCTTGCAAGTTGCTGGACGAACACTTTTGACCCCCGATTCTGCTCAATTGCTGTTTTTATTACGAGCGTGTTGGAGGATCGGAGGTCGCGTCGTACCAGCTTCGTTATCTCTTTGTCAAGAGCCCGGTGTGCTGACGGAACTGATGGGGGATCTTCGCGTCGCTTTTCCATAAGCTGCAGAGTTTCTCTCGAAAGCTTCGACTTTTTACCTGAACGCCTCATTTCGCAGAATTTCGTGCCTTCTTCCCTGAGGACACTGACCACTTGGTCGAGTTTCTGATCCACGTCATCTGTGGTTTCCAAGGCAGTAAATCGATTCTCCAGCTTGAGCTGAAAAGTTTCACACCCAACAACGGTTTGGAGCATATTTGGCCGGAGCGTGGACTTCATAAGACGGACTCGTTCAAGTTTATAATCGATATCCAGAGAGCCTCGTACAAGTCGGTGATCACTTCCGGTTTTAAACCTAGTGATCACTGAAACATCTCTGAATATACGCCTTTTGTCCGTCATAATGAAGTCGATCTCATTTTTTGTCATAGCGTCGGGGCTCTGCCACGTCCACTTTCTTTGGGGCTGTTTCTTAAAGAAAGAGTTCATTAAGAAAAGCCCCTCCTTCTCTAAGAAGTTGACGAGCATCTGCCCCCTATGATTTCTGTTGCCAAAACCGTGTGGTCCTACTGTCGATTCACTGCAAGTCTGTACTCCCACTCCCACCCGACCCGGATCGCGACTCGTGATTCAACGAGGCGTACCAAATGGAAAATAAATGAGCTAAAGCAGGCAGCGGTTACTAAACGACTCGTAAAGCTATAAGCACAGTGTTATTGTAATACTGTTCTGTAGTGTAGTGGTTGAGTAGGTTGCCTCAAATCTCATACACTACTGAGTTTGCGGGTTCGATTCCCGCGACGAGACAAAATCTTTGTGCAAAATGTTCGCGTCTGGGTGTTGTGGGACCATGGCCATGGTCGTCATAGTTCCTAGTTCCCTATATACAGGGAATACTAGTTAGGGGCCTGGATCTATGTATGTGATCGTTGGGCGTTATTAGCGACCGGTTGGCGAACGACTGGAAAATGTAGTTATAAGTTATGTAGGCGCTAATGTTTATTTCGGTTATTTACTAGACGTTCCAATAATGTTTGATCTCATCTGGTCTGATAGGTAGATCTGTTGACATAATACTCTATTCTTATTGTAGGTCTTAAAAATTGTATGGGTATGTAGGAACAAGTATATGAACCCTGTATTGCAACTAAGTGCGAGTTAAGGTAAAATCTTAAGAGACGTTATTACTAAAATGATAATTTCATAGCAGAAATAGACAAATCGACATCCAATAGTTTCAGAAATAACAAAAATTTTCTAGAACTCGTAGAGCGTCTTTGTTAAAGCGAATTTCAGCTTCTACGGTACCATAAGCAAGGTTAAGTTCAAAGCCCTAGAAGCCCTAAAGCCTTCGAGAAATCGACACCCGAGGCTATATCGTCTAAGGTATCGGAACATAATGAGATCGGAACAGAGTTGTGTCGAATTTCTGTTCCCAATAACTACCGCCAAAACAGGCAGCATAGACTGTTTGCTGTTCCGATGTGTAGAGCAGTGGCTCGCGCAAGATCTCCCGTACCACAAACACTTACTGCGCTTAATGCCCTCTTGGACGCCAATCCTGAATGTGACGTGTTAGCGGACAACTAGAAGGTAATTTTGTCCGAATGCTTGGGGTTCTGCGAGTTGAATGTATGATTGTGGTGTACCTGAATAATTTTAAGTAATTTTGGCTGTTAATCAATGTATTATTTTTGAATTTTTATTTATGATGATTTTGAACTATTATCTGTAATTGAACTTGACATTTAATTTATTGATAATTAATTTAGTGTATAATTTTGACTTTCATAATTATTATGTATGTGGATAATGTATTTTGTTGATTATTATTAATTTTATTTTGAATATTATTTGATATTATTGTATAGGTATTATTGATTGGTGTAACTGGTGTATCCGTACTGATTAATTAATTAAATAAATAAATAATTATGAACATCAAGCTATATGAAGAACCTGCGAAGTAGAGGACGAACTAAATTATTAATGAGGTATGAATATTTGAAAGCCACGAGTTCAGTTTTGAAGGTCGTTTCGTGAATATTTAAACCAATAAAATTTATCTAACATTTTAAAAAGAGTTACACTGAGAGCCTTCAAATGTCATTACATACTCATGTAGTAACTTTTGAGAAGTTGCCTACTTCAATAAATTGCTGGTAACACGTGTGAGTACGAAAGCCTATAGATAGAATAAACGTTGATCACTACCAAGTAACCGCAGAAACATACAATCAAAACTTCATCGGAAACTGGGCGACCACGTGACCGCGACCGCGAAGCGACCATCCACTTTGATCTCACAGATAGCGCTATTTAGCGTAATAAAACACAAAGATACGCATCTACCTACCATTCTACCTCAAGCGTTATATTTATCGAACTTTATTTTATAGTTTCGAGAAAGTTGAGTTTTTTTTATATGCAACTGTAAGACAAGACGAGCTGGTCGTTTGCCTGATGGTAAGCAACGCCAGCCCATAATAACAGCACCACCCAGAACTTTGTTTTGCAAAATCCTGCGCGGCGCTGCACTGCGCTCCTCACCCTGAGACTGAGCTGTTGAGTCTCATAATGCCCAGTAATTTCGCTGGCTACAATGCCCTTCAAACCGGAACACAGTAATGCTTGCGCACTACTGCTTAGCGGCTGAATAATTGGCAAAGTGTTGGTACCCATCCAGACGGCCTCTCGCATACGAGAAACCTACCACCAGTAAAAGTTGATACTAATGTAACCTCTAATCACAAGCGCCCAAAGCCAAAAACCCAGAGTCACACAGGCTATTTTCTCTTTCAACTATCGTCTACTTTAGTCACGTGGACAGTCAGGTCTTACGTAGTATGTATTCTCTTTGAGTCAGGTGAGTGCAGAGCTTAAAACTTCAAACAAACATTGAACTTTTAAATCTGGAACATTCTGGATAAGAGCTCGTTAAAAATGACGCCGGCAAAGACAAGTCGGCTTATCCTGATTCGCTTAAGCTTTATGCAGATTGTTAAAGCATAGATAGTGTTGTTAACACAGGTACCCGCTTGTCTCACGCCGTAGGTGCGATATGTATCGGTTTTCGATTTATGTGATAATAACGGGGAAAGTTTTGTAATGAGTTTTGTAGTTGTCGTCGTATAGCTAGGTAATTAACCTTTCAAACCTACACAGAAAAAGAAACTAAGGTTATCTCGCCCACACGTTGCTCATTTTCACTTAGTCTGAGACTTCGTCTTAGAGCGAGTTAACTCGTGCGCCTTTCGATCCTACGCACCCGGGTTGGAATCCCGACTCGGCCCTGCACCAATAACTTATAGTTAAGTCCAGATTTTGCACGCTCGCTCTAAAACGGTGAAGGAAAACATTGTGATGAAACCCGCTCACGCGCTTTGGAGTAGTTTTGGTAGGCTCTGGCCGTGGTTGTAATACCACCCACCGAACAAAGCCATGCTGTCAAGCAACCTAGTCGGGTTTCGGGATGATGTGCGGTGAACCATCGGGGAGACGGGTCAACATGTGCGAGCAGCCGCTCAACTGCCGACTACTCTCTCTAGATCTATGTGCTCCATCTTAGGCCACATCGGCGCTTCATATCAGACGAGGTAGTGGCCAAACATAGATCTATTAAGCGTAAAAACAAAGTCACGTGCCGGCGCACCTGGTTTATTATTATAAACTTTAAACCAAAGGCATCATCCTAATAGAACACGTCTGTGCAAATAAAGTTAGCGTGAATTTGCGATGGTCGCGCAAACGCGTTCTATTAGGACGACGCCGTAGAGTATGCTAAAAATTTTGAACGAACACCAAAATTGTTACCCCAAGTGACTTGTTCTGGGTGATAGCTTGTTAAAAGTTTTCCAACGTCATAATTAAGGCAGATTGGTTGATTTGCTTGTTTTTGAATCGACTTAAAAAAGGAGGAGGTTCCCTATTCGATTGTATGTTTTTTTTTATGTATGTTACCTCAGAACTACGTTACGTCATTTATGAACCGATTTAGAAAATTATTTTTGCGTTGGGTTCAGTATAACTAAAAGTGGTCCCATATAAATTTCATCGATATTTGATCTTGGACTTCGAAGATACATTGAAGTCGGATTTTTTTTTATAAAATTTATACTTGTTCTGGTTTTAGTAGAGGAAGATTGGTTTACCTGATTTGCCTGAAACCAATTACATTTTTTTTTACATCTTTTGACATAAGATACCAAAGAAAATTAAATATTACCCTATACATTGAAACCTTGTTCAAAAGTCCAGCGTCTTAATTAAAGCCAGTTTGGTTTACCCGATTTGAGCCTAATGCAGATTGATACGAATATTACGTTGTTTTGCATAACAAAGGTACGCACCTCGCGCCTCGAACGTTATATTTATTGAGTTTTCAATTTGCTTGGTAATGAAGGAAATCTGTTTTTTAATGAAATAATCAACAATGTGAATATTCGCACATTTTATGTGACTTCGTGTGCATTTTTAACCGACTTCAAAAAAAGGAGAAGGTTCTCTATTCAATTGTATTTTTTTTATTTCTTCTTTATATTTGTTACCTCAGTACTCCGTCATTCATGAACCGATTTGAAAAATTATTTTTGCGTTGGGTTCGCTATAGCTACAAAGTGGTCCCAAATAAATTTCAAATTAAAATTTTTCAAATTCAAATTAATTTATTGCGAATATGGGTAAATACACATGATGTTACAAATTTATAAGTTCAGCCATATTCTACCAGCAGGCATGCAATATCATAAAAGTTACGTCAAACAATTCTAATCATTATTATAATTATAGTAGGTACACAGCACATTCAAAAATAATTATTATAGACTATTTATCAATTATTATGTATTTCATCGATATTTGACCTTGAACTTCGAAGATACATCAGAACAGACAGAGATCATACAGAAGATAAGTCGGTTTCTTGTTTGTGTTAGTGAAGACACCCAGGTCGGGCAAATCTAAATTTTCTTGACTATTCCAATGAAACTCATGTATATGATGTTTTTGATCGATAAACAGCATATTTATACAAAACAAACACATTCACATACTGATGTTTTTCAAATATTATTATTATATGATTCGTCGATGCATCACTTCAAGTTTTGAAAATGTACATTCTACTGGAATACAAACTTATTCAAAAATATAAAGTACCTTGTAACTTTTTAATTTCGAAGGAAATTTTAAAGGGATTTCTTTTTTTTTGCTATGATGGGATGTTTTAATTTTCGTATTAGCAGGCTATAGCCAAACTAATTCCTTCATAATGCTGAGTTTCTATCATTAAATTATATTTTTACTATCTGTGGTGTGTGCAGATTACGTATAATATTAAACTCCGGATGTGATGATTTATTTGCTTACAAGTTTAGTTAACAAATGCATTTTTCTGTTTAAATCAATATCGCAATCCTTTGTACTTTAGTAGCTATTTTACTATTTAGTTCTTATCATTTTGTATAGTTCTTATTGCGCGATTTGAGGATAGAGGAACAAATATTTCAATTTATGATCATTACATTCTTACATAATATTATTAAGAAAAAAAGAGCTAAATTTAAACAGGGCAATAAATCTCCATAGAAAGGCGGGCAAAAAATCTTATGCGTGACGATGCTTTGGTTGAAGCTAAGCTTCAGAGTCTCAAGCATCTACGTAAAGTTGCCAGCCAGTCGGTATTTTATAGGATTCATCACGGTGAGTGTACGACGGAATTATACGAGCTAATTCCTCTATCTCCTTTCTACCATCGGACAACAAGACGCACGGAAACTAGGCATCCGTACATGGTTGACATTCTACCTGCCCGAACAAAACGTTTCGCTTCGACTTTTATGATGCAAACTGCTAAGGAATGGAACACCTTACTGGCGTCTTTGTTTCCTGATTCTTGTAATATGGGTGTTTTCGAATCTCGAGTGAATCGGTATCTCCTAGGTAAGCATGATCCATCGTCGACCGTCATTACATTCCATTAGGTGACACTGCGATCAAATGCTTGCCTATTCGGTAATAAAATAAAAAAGGGCAGTAAACGTAATTTAAAAATGCAGGGTGAAAGCTGGGTCTCACAATGTATGGCGGCTTTCTTTACCAATTCAAATATTTTCATTCTAGCCGTATTTTTTTACCAATTATTATGAATACGCTCACGTTAGTTTTCAAACTCCAATTAGGTAGCTTATCTAACATTACTGTGTAGTTCTGATGAATATGCTGTAACTTTGCAGACTTTATGTATCTTTGCCTCTACTAGTTCTGCATTAATATGCATGGTTTAGCAGAAACTAGACTAAGTTTGCTACCCATGAACTTCGATATGACGCCGCAGAATAAATAATAGAATAAGCAAAGATTAGATATGCATATATTACAAATTACAATCATTGGTAACATAACTTATGAACGTCATAGCAATCATCATATAATTTCCTTTTGAAGAGTAACGATAGCTTATTACCACATAATTATAGAACTACTAAACATATTAAGTATGATAATTACGCAGTAGGTAATTTTTACCCAGAATATAGATTATTTTTTACATAATTATATTAGAACTTTTACAAAAGAGTCTCTTCAGAGTAATCTTCACGTAAAAATCAAATTTTGGGGACTAATTTTAGGACTCTATAAAAACGGCTCAACAATTTTCAATAATTCGTCCGTCAAAGTCCGAAGATGAATAGTCACAAGTTTTGAATGACACTTGCGAAAGTCGTACGCATTTAAAAGTTTGTATTCGTTATTAATATATATTTTTAGACAGTTATGAAAAACTAGAAAAGTAATCAATCTAGGGAAAGCGAGAAACAGACGATCTTTTGAAAATTAGTGGCAGTTAAAATAGTCAAAAGTTTAAGTTAGTAGATTTTTTAATCGGAAGACAGAGACGCTTGATTATGTACCTTATTTAATTACTTCAGTGTATATACTAGTTCAAAATTAAACAACCATTAATATATATATCTTAAAATTTTACCTACAAAATTGTTGAACATTTAAATATAGAAATTGCAATCAAAACAATTATGAAATTTAAACGTGGACAATGCAGTTGTTTCCTTCATATGCATATTCCACGATATAATTGCTGGGAGGAAAATTTTGCTAATAATTTTTCATAAAATTTTTATAAAAAGCAGGGCAAAATATTATTACCTTTGATATTTAACGGTGATTCTTCAATAGAGTCTAAGTAATATTGAAGTTGCATTATACACAGAAGTTTCACATATCATTAGTTTACTTTCGTGATTTGAATAACATCGCGAAGAGCGACGGTGAGACACGTGCGTCCAGTCGCGAAGCCTCGCGACGACTGACTGGACTTGCTACGCGGCCTCTACGAGAACTGTTCTGTAGAGCCTCGGGCTACGGTGCTACGGCATTGCTACAAGAGCCTACGAACTTGAACTTAACATTGACTTCAGCTTAATAGCTACTTGTTACTTGTGAAAGCTTGTGATTTATGTATACGTAACTACCGGAATAGGCAATTTAAGTAATGTTCTTGCCTTCATAAAGGACGTTCGTGTAAAATAGGGTAATAATTTTAAGTTAATGAGCTTATTTATGAAGTATTTTGTTGCTACGAAGTTTCATTTTTCAATTGCAACTTACAGACGAAGTTTTACAAATGCAAAAGACATTGAAATGTTTAAGATGTTGTCTCTTTCTAACTTATTTGTTTTAATCGAAGTTGAATAGTAACAACATGTTAGGCTTAATTTACCGTTTGTTAATAGGGCCCTTTGTGTATGTTTGTTTCAAAGTTCCAAGTTTAAAAGTTTTATTCATGTTTGGCATCACAGACGCACTTATGAACGTCAATTATTACAATGACTACCACCGTATCGGAAAAAGAACCACTACTCAGAAGATACGGCAAGAAACTCAGGGGCATTTTTTTTGAACTTTTTTTACAATATTTTATGTTTGTTTTTGTCAATATTATTTTTCTTATGTGCCAGTAGGCTAATTGGCAGAAGCGGAATGTTCCATGCATCTTGTCTTCTATGTAATTACTAACTGTATAGTATGCTTTTTTCATTAGAATATTTTTCACACGCGATTACTTTTGTTATGTATTTGTTTATATATTCATCTTGTGTTCGTCTCATATCTAACTGTTCGTGATGTCACGGTCATAGGTTCCGACTGAAAATCAGTACTAAGGTATTCATTGCCTTAGTTTTATGCTTAGTCGGAACCTTTTACTGACATCGCGCAAAGTTTCATTATACTATAATTATATTATGTATTTATTATATGATACATGTGTTATCCTTTTCCGTTATATATATAGTGTAGTATAATTTTTTTATGTGTAGTATAGTATTATAGTTTGATGTAATGTTGCGTGTATCTGTCTGAAATAAATGTATTTTCTTTCTTTTTCTTTCTTTCCATTTAGCAGTTGTAGTTTTATTAATAATTATTCCTAATAAAGAAGTAGGTGTAGTGGTTGAGCAGGTTGGGTAAAATCTCATACACTTAGGTCTCATACTCTCACATACTGAGGTTGCAGGTTCGATTCCCGCGACGGGACAAATGTTCATGCACAGAAAAAAAACTCAACTATTTGTTTGTTTTCTGGGGGTTGTGGGACCGTGGTTCTCCTAGTTCCTAGTTCCCTAGATACAGGGAATCCTTGTTAGGGGCTAGGATTTATGTATGTGATTGTTGGGCGTATTAATGAAAAATATATTAAGAAATGTATATTACAGCCTCTTGCATTTTCTAGTGAAATTCTGTTTTTAATTAAATATAGGTAAGTTGATACTTTATAACCCTTTTAATTTAATATAATCCATATAATCCTTCAGCTCTCCATTTGCAATATAAATAAGTAAAAGCAAACGAACTCAATTATGGACGAAAAAGGTAAGGTTAATCTATATTCTGAACTAGCTTATACCCGCGACTCCGCCCGCTTTGTTATCGGTCTATAGTTGCTCGCTCGGGAACTGTTCTTTTGTTATAAAGTGGTAAAAACACACACGAACTCACCCTCACACACACACACACACCCTCTCACATACGTACGCATACACGGAGTAAGACCTCCAATACATTTATCCAATAAAAAAATTTAACTGTCTATTTCTTGCTCTTGGATAATAACGTCAGCTTATTTATATATTATATACTAGTTACTACCCGCGATTTCACCTGCAGTTTTCCGGAATAAATCCTATGTCCTTTTCCAGGCCTTCAAGTTGTTACAATATTGCTTACGCCAAATTAAAATTATCAAAATATGTTTCAAACTAATTGCACAATAAATTCTTTATAGGTAACTCGTCCGCAGCGGTCACAACTTGGATGGGTGACCGTTTGTGTGATATTTACATCTAAGCGCTACCGTGCTGCGGAGGGCACGTTAAACCGTTGGTCCCAGTTGTTGTCTTATGACAACAGTCGTTAGGCCATGTCGGAGACCTTCGGGCGGTCTTAAAACTCCAACACCAGGGTTGACCACACACCCACACGAGAGAAGAAGAAGATAGGTAAACACCACTAATCCAAAACTTTTCTTTTCAACACACTTGCTCATAAAGTGGCTCTATGGTCACCGCAATTAGGCACAGAATGACACCCATAATCAAACTGTGACTTTTTCATTGCTATAACTCACTAGTGAGTTATAGTTTTTTTTTAATTTTATTGGTGCTTTGTTCTTGTTATTCAAAAAAAAGATCGTGTTTAATATAACAAATAAATTAATGTTCCTATTGCTTGCTCATTTCATGCAACTTCTTATTTAATTAGGTAATTCTCGTACGTGTTTAATAAATAAAACTTTCACTCAAATATAAATTTTGTTTTGTCTGTAATAAAAGAAAACTTTACCAACCCAAACCCATTTTGTACGTGGCAGAATAGGCGCAAACTATGCGCGAAAAAAAAAATCCTCATCCTTTAGTCTGTGGCTGATCGCAATGCATGCGCATAGGAAATCTGATTATAAATAAAATAAGTTTTTATTGTTATTTTATTCACAAGTGTGTTGAAAAACGTCGTATGATACACGTGTGTGTTGATGATTACCGTCCTCGGCTCTCTTAAGACCCTCACCTAACGGCTCGGGTCTCAATGGCGCCTCAGCGGTAATCACCAACATTACACACTAGTACCATAATGTACTATTAACATACTTTTAAATAGATAACATAGATTAAGTAAATTCATTTCGATATTGCATCCATCAATTGCAGACGAAAATGGTATAAAGACATGGTGTAATGTAAACAAAAATGTCTATGGGGCCACTAAAGTATCAAAACCACTAAAGTGTTATCTCACTTACAGACTTAATATAGTATATTTATATTTATTTGTCTATTTTACAATATATATGTTTACTTTATTATGATATGTACTTTTTTTTCTGGTACCTAGGTACTTATATTTACTTATATATATTATTACGATTATATATACTTTATATGATATTATTATTTTATGCTCATGCTGGTTAGTTTGTTTATATGTTACGGCTAAAAGCCGAAGTGCGGCTACACCTAGTTTTAGCCGGCTACAACTAGGTGCAGCCGGCCACATGCGGTTGGCACACTAGGTGTAGCCGCACTTCGGCTATCAGCCGTAACATATACACAACATCACCGTCCCTTACAGTTTCTTTGAGTCCTCTCCATCCAAAGGTTGTCTAGAAGAGAGCTATAAGCTAATAAGACCGCCCCTCGTAACACTTTAGCTTTAAGTATTGTTTTGTAATTTATTTCTTGTTGTTGTGTAACAATCAAGCGTTATCTAATCTAATCAAAAGTTATTTAACGATATGCTCAATCTGGCTACAGGGGAATAAGAGCCTAGAACTGTTTTGCGCTAGAGGAGGTCAAATCACGCGGATGTTTTCTGGGTACTGTGAAGTTGACGCAATAATTTTTCTTTTACTATGGTTTAATTTGATTTTTAGAATTGTTTTTCATTAGATCTAAATCTACTTTACGACTATATGATCTATATTAGACTAGGCATTTTGTGTGCTGCGATGGATTTCACACAGAATGATTACCTATATAATAATAATAATAATTTATTTATTCACTTAAATTGTTGGTCCAGAAAAACTTAATTTTAGAGTACTCGGTACGTGCTTAGTGTTTACAAATAGGGTAGGTGTATTATATGAGTATTTCTATATTTTGTTATTTTTAGCACAGCTATAAAAAGATGGAGCTCTCATATAAACATAATATATTGCAACGTGCCAAGATTTATAAATTTTTTACACCTCACTTGAAGAAACCATAAAAAGTTCTTCAGAAAGACAACGCGTATGAACATTTTATTTGTTCACATGAAATCGTGAAATATGACGACAGCTCCTTTTACAGGCTTCCTGGAAAACCGTGTAACGGGAAATGTTTTTTTGCTCGCTTTTACTTTTACTTCTCTGACATGGTGACGTTGACGTGGAAATTAAAACATGTATGTCGCTGTGTCACACAGAAATATTCGGTGTGTCGTCATGTCGGCTCCGTCGCCAATGTGACTACGAGGATTTTTTTCCTGATCAACGATCAAGTGTCAACTTAAGCTGCGTTCTCGGTTGAACCAACTGGCGTTTCATGTATAGTTAACAAACTTGGGGCAATCATTTACACTCTTGTGCCATGGAAGTTTTGACGGGATGGAAGAAGTGAGTAGCTTGTGTTTATATAAATATTTTAATCTGCAACAATTCTAATCAAATTGACAATGATCAACTGCGTGATTTTACTGTCCACATTCAAAGAACGCATTAAAAGAATACATTTGTCCACTTATCCGTTCACTTTTGGAATGCATAATATATTTGTAATTATATGTTGTATGTATGTAAGGATGTATGTATCTATATACATTAGGTATATGAGTTGATTTATTTATTCATATAAGTAGGAATTTTTGTAAGTAATTAGATATTATATTTTATGCCCTTTCAGACCACCCAAAAAAGAAAACAATGATGGCAAAAAATATTACCTATTATGATGAAATATTATAATCGGACTTGCCTAAAATAACAAAACGTCGTTATTAAGGTTTATCTCAATGATTCTATTCTATATTGTTCTATTCTTATTTCGAATAATTTTATTTCTGATGTCAAGTTGTCTCTAAACAGTGGATTATCAAATGCAACATAATTATAGGCAAATGAAAAACAATAATTAAAGTTTAGAAAAAAACAAGAACTGACTTCAAGACTAAGCTTATATTTTTTAATTTGTAAATTTTTTCAAAAAGTGCTGGCTCAATTTCGATAAAATTTATATGGGACCCCCTCTGAAGTATGACCTACCAAACAAAAAAAAATCATCAAAATCAATTCGTAATAAGCGGAGTAATCGCGTAACAAACATACAAAAAGAAACATACCGTCGAGTTGAGAACCTTCTTTTTTTCAAGTTGGTTAAAAATAATGCACATAACTTTCAAATGAAGTCCATGAAGTATAAAAGTCCGACAACTTTAATGAAGCAATAGAAGCATAAAGGTGAGAGGTAAATACAGCACAATTACAGTACAGTTACAACTTGTACAACTTGTCTCATTAAGTCTAGAGTGAATAGGCATCTCATGGGCAAGCGTGCATGCCCACGGCAGCAAGGCGAGATGTCGTCAAACGTATGCCCATTTACCAAAAAAAAATCTTTACATGTTTTTTATAGATTCCTTAAAATATATTTTACCCATTCTTCAAAATCTTAAGTACAAACAAACTTCATACGTGAAATATAAATTCATGAGCGTTTCCAGTTCGCCATCGACGATATTGTTCGTGGCGCGATTTGAGGGAATCTCAATTCAAGTGGAACTCAGCGGCGAATAAATATGAAAATCGTATAAAAATAAACATCGCATGAAATATTTAGTAGACGACCTTCCGTTGTTCAGATTAAGTGATGGTATTGATCTTGACTGCGATAAATTCTATTATTTGCTTATGAACTGTATTCATAAAGCCGCGTGTTTTTCATATCTACAAAATCTTTTGTGTAGTACAACTTTTTTTTACACTTAATAGATCTATGTTTGGCCACTATCTCACCTGATGTGAAGCGATGATGTGGCCTAAGATGGAGCACATAGATCTAGAAAGAGACGGCAGTTGAGCGGCTGCTCAGACCCGTCTTCCCGATGGTTCACCGAACATCATCCTGCGACTAGGTCGCTTGACGGCATGGCTATGTTCGGTGGGTGGACTTCTAAGAAACTCTTTGTCAAACGGGTTGATTTTGGTTTTACTGGTTTCGTAATAAAATTACTTGTTTTATATTTATTTTAAGTACCTACTCTAGTTTTAACCTTATTTTAAAATGACTAACCATATCTTCTAAATTGGAGGAGGCTACCGATTCGACTCCAAATTATGTACTTATATTCCTGGGTGAAATGACTGAGCATATGAGACTTAATTTCTGACGTCTTGGGGTGACAGGCGCAATGCAGTGCTACGCAGATATAAATTGTACCATTTTATTAATTTTGCGTAAATAACCACCCGTAAATTGTTCACCATGCATAAATTTAGGCATTTCTACTATTCAGTGAACAAGTTAATAATGGTTGAATGTTGTATGAAAAACGTAACTTAACGTAGAGTACCATCTTAAGATAAAGTGTAATTCAGTTAGGTTAAAACCTAGAAGCCACAATGTCCTTGGGTGTTATAGATTCCTGAGAACTCGCAATATTGGTCACTTTATGATAACTCATTATGAGACCATTTCAAACCGACCGACGTAACCGAGAGTAAAATTTCTACTAATATCTATTATAATTGCGAAAGTTTGTGAATACGAGATTATGTAAAAACTTTCGCATATTTACAATATTACTATGATGATTATTTGTTAGTCATTCACGCATTCACGCATAATTACTAAAATAATTTTGATGAACTTTTGGTACACTTTAGATCCTAAAAATTACCACACGCTGTCGCGTTTTTCATTATTTATCAAAATCGTTCTGATTGGTGCCATAGAACAGAATAAACTCATAAATTGAAAACCTAAATAATAAAAAAAACAAGACACTCCGTTCCGTAAGGCCACATGAAATATATTTGAATACATTTGTTAAACCATCCGTATCAAAAGAGACATCAACAAACCTACATCTGTCTGAATTCACCTGACATCACAAGTATCACGGCCTGCGCATCCGTTATCTTTCCTTCCAGGCGAAGTTTTCTCTTTCACAGATTGAATTTCTGAAACCCTTTACGTTTCATAAATGGAAAAGGTAACGCACATGTGAGGAATTCTAAACACGTACTTATCATGAACCATAAACAAATGTGTAAAGATATTTTTGTAAGGTTTTGTTTTGCATTTTTGTGTTTTTTAAACTTTAGTCCAATGAAAAACGGTTAGTAGTGAGTGTAAAGGTTTCAGTATACTCAGCTGAAACTCTAGAGAACTTGACTGACGTGACATCAATAAATTACAGATTTGCAAAATAGCGTACACGATTTTATGGAGCGCAGAATAATATTTCAAGCAATAACTTTTTTGGAAAATACGGGCAGTCTTTACATACATAAATTTTGCCAAATTCCATAATATTTACTTGCATAATCTATATGTGAAAACTTGTAAATGTCCTTTAGTACAATATTTAAGTATCCTAGTTATTAGACATAGATGTAAGTTTTCCTAAAATTGTAAAATAAAATAAAACATGGTAAAATAATTATAATATACATACATAGATCTTAAATATTCCAATAACACACATATACCATTAAAAAGTCAAATAAAATTATTAAAATGTCAACGTTTCAACAAAATTCTAAATCTGTCATATAATAAAAATAAAGTAATGAATTCAAAAACGAGCCGCCAGTAAATACTTTCCACCGGAGACACTCATAACGTCTCTGGCCATATTTTGAGAACATAATAAATAGAAAAAAATTGCTATTATCATATCGTTTTTCTCGCTATCAAAGATTCTATACCGAAAAGGGAACTTTCGACTTGGCACGTGCAATCGTCATTTGTCTGCCACTTTCACCGAATCACGACCCAAAGCGCCACCAACTTTTCCAAATAGTTCACAGCGAAAACCGGGCTATTCGAAGTAAATGCGCAAGTTCTCCATACCTTGAAGTTCGAGATATACGTTTCTTAGTCTCCGAAGCCGGCGGCGCGCGATATCAAGTTATACTTACACTGAGCTCCGTTTAATTGATACCGCCTGAACTTCCCGACAGAGAGTTGCCGCGGGATGAAGCTGGTTGCGCCACGTACTGGTAAGTGATATTTGATAGACAAAGCTATTTTCAAGTGATATATCATTTGTAACTTAAAGGAGGTTTAGCAATCTGCGGCATGCATCACGTTAAATTGATTACCTTAATATAAAATGTTTCGAGTTACAAGAATATTTGTGGCGAGTTGGACCCGAAACTAATAGAATCTCGTAAAACTGATTTAATTAAGTGTCGCAATTAGAGCTACATTTAAATAAACCTTCCCTACCTGACGAGAATCCCAATCCAAAAAAGGCCTCGCTTGCAAATAATAATTCCACAGATATTTTGTAATAATAACTCTCATTGTCTTGTCTCTTATTATAATGAAATCCCCAGCATTAGCTGGTATTAATTGTAATTAAGCTGAAGGAGCGAAATAATAAATGCGTTCCGGAGTGAGCTCTTGATAATTAAGGCACTTTATTAACCCGTCTCTTTTGTTCATCTAATCTTTAATCTATGGTAAAATGTTTCTGCTATTTTATTGCGCAAAAATAAATCGAATTAATATATTCAGGGTTTAATTTTCAGATGCGGGTAATATTAACTGTGGAAGCAGGTTGGTGTGGAAATGTGATAGAAATCTTTCCAATACATTTATATTTAATCTTCGACGGCCTTCGACGGCCTCTGACGGACGTGGTTTAGTGGACAGGTTGGCTCAAATCTCGTACACCACTGTGGTTGCGGGTTCGATTCCCGCGACGGGAAAAATGTTTGTGCACAGAAAAAAGCGCAAGCATCTGTTTCGTGTCTGGGTGTTATATGTGCTCCTCATAGTTCCTAGTTCCCTAGATACAGGGAACCCTAGTTAGGGGCCAGGATCTATGTATGTGACCGATGGGCTTATTTTATTTTATTTTTGATTTATTTCGACGCTCACTTGATGGAAACTGTTGGGTATGTGATCTAAAACGGTGCATGTCACAGATTAAGCTAAAAGTGCCTTGTAGCTCATAATAATGTAATCATTAGTAATGTTAACGTTTAGTAGTATACCTACTCAAAATAAGCTTAAAATATCATAATTTTAAAACGATTATAAAACTGTGATAATAATGTAGTATTGGAGTGAGGAGCACTGCCTAATATAGCCCTATTCCAAAATGTGACTACGCTGAGTACGATCTTAGGTTGCGTTTCCATTTCTGCCATCTAGCCGGAAGTCGTCCATATGTTTGTAGAGTCACGTTCCTACTCTACCGCCACGGTAATACTAATGCAACGGTCGACGTGTTCTATTTACCTCTGGTACTCAACCACGTGGCCATCTAAGTTGCACGTGCTTGTGCATGTGAAATTGAAATGGAGTCCTATCCTATCTACGCTATCTTCTATATTATCTATCTTATATATTTAGTATAGATGTACATGTAAGTAGATAGTATATGATATTATAGTTTGTACTCTTCGCACATAATATGTGATAATTATGAGATAATATAACATAAATGAGATAATTATGACATGTACATATTATGTACATGTCATAATTATCTCATTTATGTTGACACCCCTGTCTCTTACAAGTCCCCTCCATCCAAAGCTTGTCTGAAAGAGATGGCTTTGATCGACCGCCCAGTAGGTGCTTTATTTCCTGGAAAAGGAAATAGTCTATTTTTTTACCAGGAAACCGCGGGAAAAATCACGGGTGGCAGCTAGTTGATTATATGCGAATGAAAGTTATTGAACAATATACCAAATGAATAAAAAATAATTTTATCAACAACGTTAAACTTTTTTGAACGGCCTATATTTTTTTAAATAACTATTATATACAAGCATGACACATATTTTGTTCCCAAACTTTTTTTTTTTTAATTTCTTTATTGAGCGTTGGTAAATTCCTGTGTTATTTCAAGGAAGTATTGCAATGTTTATAAGATAACTTGAAATGAAAGAGACGTGTTTTTTCCATTCCAAATAAAATCACAACGGAAAGTTTCCTTTCTTACTTTTTGTAGGTTAGTAAATATAATCTTTAAGGCTCTTGAAGAAAATGAAACAAAAATATTAGCAACTTCTTTTGATCTCTTATTTTCCCCTCCGCTATAAAGGTCTCCATCTTTTGAAAAAATCTTTCTTTGCTTGTGCTAAACTACATATTATAGCAACGAACAAAAAAAAGGGCTTACATTGTTCAGTGAAGTATAAAAAGTAAAGGTAATAAAAAATGGAACGTAGCCTATATAAGTATGAACGATAAATTAGTAAATTTTAATGATTTTAAATAATTAGGAAGAAACAAAGATATTGCTTGGGCAGGGATCAAACCTGTGTCTTCGGAATACCGTCCCGACGCTTTAACCACTGGATCACCAACCAACTGTTCAAGCAACTAACTTTCCGCTATCTTTCTTATTATTTTAGTTATAATGGATTTAAAACTTATAAAGACAATGATTTTTAAATTTACCAAAAGTTTGTAACTTTTGTTATAGTGTTTCAGTATAATACATAGTTCGAATGCTACTCAACACTGAATCTCCTTTCGAATAGTCTGACTGGCTTTTCCTGGTGATGATACCATTGAAAACCAAGACACAGATGCACTATGGTATTTGACGGCCACTGGTGAGATACCTTTATTCAGACGTAGACGTTCTCTAACGGTTATTTATACCAATATTTAAAAAGCTGGGCTTACATTCTTAATAAATATATAAATACCATAAATAATAATTTTAATATTCTATACTATAAATAATAATTTTAATATTCTATACTATAAATAATACTATAATTAATAATTTTAATATAATACTATAAATAATAATTTTAATATTCTATCTATCGTAAGGTTATCTGGAACAGCTGCTTAGCGATAAGTGTTCTTTTCATTATGATTTTATTACAAAAAAACTATATTTCTTTATGGTGTGCAATGAAGTGTGCATTGTAGAATATTTCCATACTATAAAAATTGAGTTTGATAAGCTACGAATCTCTATATGTGCAAGGTAATCCATATTTCGTTTACCTGCAAGTTCAAAAACTTATGCTACTGGGGATTCAAGCTTTATTTTTACAGCAGCGAGACGATAACATAATTTAATACATTTATCGGGGCGGGGATCCAGTTTGCCGGAAAAATACAGTTTTTCCTCTGGCGAAGAAAATATCTATATAATATTCCCGCCCGATTACAGGTCCCTACGCTCCGATTGTAAAAGAAAATGAAGCGTAGATAAAGGATTCGCGCTCTTATTGATTTAACGGTACTTCAAGAAAATTGAAAACGATATCTTTAGCTAAGATTCCTTCAGAGTATATAAATTGATATAGTAATTAAATTTACCGAAAGATCCACTTATTTTACTAAAAATATTGAAAGATTAATTCTGAACTTTGGCTTTTTTACACTACTTATCGCGGTATATCAGCGGAAATATCAGCTATAATATAAGCAACGGCAGTCCAAAATGCGGCTCCAAGATCGAGTTCATCAGGGCTTTCTACATTCATTGTGTCTCCTTCTGTATGATGGAACCAGAAGTATTTCTCATTTGCATTCAACAAAGTGGCTCCTGGTATACCAGTGCTAGTAAGAACACCTATGTCAGTCCCTGGGTTATCCTCTTCCACTAGAGTAGAAGCATTTATCGATTTGAAGAGTTTTAAAATTTCTGCAACGATACATCTTGCCTGTTGGGTTCCACCTACTGCTAGTCCAAGTGGTGCAAAAGTACCTTCATCGGATTCCATAATAAAATTAATGTTGTGGCTTTCATTTCTATGTTGTTTTTCATATGCAACGGCACCTACTAAACCTAATTCCTCAGCTGTCCAAAATATTGACCGGATTGTTCTTTTTGCTCGGAGTTTCAAGCGATGGAGAATGACTGGTGCAGCCCAACTGATGAATAAACCTCCTCCGTCATCCATGGCCCCCTGGCCGACATCCCAACTGTCAATATGGCCTGATACTATTACTAGTTTCTCGGGATGTTCAGTTCCTCTCAGGTCAATAAGAGTATTTCTGGACATTTTAGTATTGTAGGTCGATTGCATCTTAATGTTAAGAACTACTTTTTCACCTCGATCACGCATTCTCCTTATCATATCGGCGTCTTCTAAAGTAATTGCTGCTGTAGGTATTTTTTCTACACCTTCACTATAGGTTTGAGACCCCGTATGAGGTGAGTTTATTGAGAAGGGGGTAATTGATCTGACTAGAGAAGCAACAGCTCCTTTAGCAGCGGCTTTGCTTGCTCCTTGAGATCTGTACGTCACGGTCGCACCATACCTGGTAAATATAGGATCCCAAACAACGATTTTGCCTTCAACATCTTCACGAGGTGTATTTTCAAGAGCGTCAAAACTGGAAACCACAATTACTTCAGCAGTGATCCCTTCAGAGGGGGTGCTTACGCTTTTACCGAGTCCAAGTAAAGCTATATCCTTTTTTCGAGGTTCAAGCATTGTAATTTTTTCTTCACCGCGCACCCAATGAGGAACCTATAACAAACAGGTACGAATTATAAACTTGTGGACACAAATTTCTCTTCTTCCGTCATTTGCGCATAAACCCATATTCAGAAAAGAGGACAGAAGATAGTCCTTTGAAATACTAGTACCTATCTATATTATTATTACACAAAATATGAAATCAATCTCTTTGCTACTAAACATACCTCCAGCTCTTCAGTGGTGATATTATTAATATCCTCTTCTCGGGTCAGTTCTATCATGTAATCGATTGACTTCTCCAGCGCTTCCGATCCCGACGGTCGCGCTCCAAACTTGTCTACAAACTTGGCCAATCTGGAATAAGATCAAACAAAATTCTAATATATATATATAATATTCAGAAAACACAAGAACACGTGTTGAGGACTAGAAGTACAGGCAGTTCTTAGTAGGTGCTTAAAGGCTTGAACAGAATAAAAACAAACGCATAGGAATCTTCCTCTGAGCATCGTTTAATTATACTTCTGAGAGTTCAATTATTTTCCTTAAACAAAAGGGCACTTTCCTCGATAAGCTTTTTCACTTAAACTAACAAAAATATCATCACAATTTTAATTGAGTTATCTCGTAAATTGGACCAAATTGGTTGAAAGGTTGAACCATTCAACCAATAGAGAGGTAGTCTGATTAGTTCTCCTTGATACAACGCTTCACCGCGGGTTGGGTGCAGAGGAAAACAATTGGTAATTGGTCGTTAATGTTCATGAACTGTTTCTACAGGAGTGCAGCTCTATTTTATCATTCGACAAATGCGGGAATATAAATTAGTATATTATTCGTGAGTGACTCAGTCGTGTGTATTACCCCACCGCTTATTTTATTTTTGTAAACTTATGCGTACCTTGGACCTACATCATTCATTTTGTATCTGCTTTTGCTATTTGTACTAGTCTTTGCACACACATTTAAACATTTTGTAAACATGAGCTTTTCGGGTACAAATGCGTAGGTACCTATGGTTAGTTAATTTGTTGTGGTCGCGCGCGCCTTCGTGAGTGAACAATGTATATACCTATATATATATATATCTATCTACATGAACTGTATCAATCACGTATGAATAGCGTTTCAAGTTTATTTTATTTATTATAAAATTTATTTAGATAGCCTCTGTGGTGTAGTAGTTGGGCAGGTTGGCTTAAATCTCATACACCACTGAGGTTGCGGTTCGATTCCGGCGACGTTACAAATGTTTGAGCAAAGAATAATTAATTATTAGAAAGAAAAAAACAAAAACCGACTTCAATGTATCTTCGAAGTCCAAGATCAAATATCGGTGACATTTATATGGGACCACTTCGTAGAGCGCAAAAAGAATTTTCCAAATCGGTTCATAAATGACGGAGATCTGAGGTAACAAACATAAAAACAAAACACAATCGAACAGAGAACCTCCTCCTTTTTTAAAGTCGGTTAAAAAAGAAGCTCAAACATTTGTTTCGTGTCTGCGTTTTGTGGGACCATGGTCCTCATAGTTCCTGATTCCCTAGATACAGGGAATCCTAGTTAGGGGCCACGATCTATGTATGCGATCGTTGGGCGTAATAACTATTTGTTTATAAATAAAATAATTTAATTTAATGTCTAACACAAACTTACTCATCATAAGTTCTCCCCTTGAAATCGCCTTCTATCACATATCGCAAGATTTCATCTTTCACATTTTCGTATGACCATATCTCTTGAATCAATTCATCATCAAGAATATCTTCACATCTACATGATTTCGTTGTATCTTTTGCTTCATTAGTAATAATAACAAAAATAACTCCCAATATGGTCAGAAACAAATTCATATTTCGGCATGAGACGTTAACACTGCGCTGTGATAGAAGTGAATCCGTTATTGTATATGTTTATGGTATCTTATCACAAACAAAATCAGCTGTCGAAAACGTCCCTATTGATTGACAGCTAAATACTTATGAGACTGTTGTAAGTGCGCTCTGTAAAGAGCTCTTTCATTATCTTATCAACCGGCTTGTGAAAACTCGATTGTTCGTTTATTCCACTCAATTCGTCTTTTGAAATTTTCAATAGCATTGTGTTTGAAGTGAAATGGCTTGTAGGTACGTATTATATGATTTATGTTCGTACGTACATACCAACACACATACATAGGCTTACACGATGATTTAAAAGCTGTGTTTATTTGACAGATTTATAAACATGTTTACAAAATGTTTCGGTCCGCTCACTCCTAACAATGTTGCTATGCCCAGTTAGGGTCAGTCATATGTTATCTCCTTCGCATAAAGCCTGTGCTTGTTATTCAATTTATCATTTTCAAAACCAAAGGTACGTAACAATAAAGCGTTATCTAATGTATCTAAAGTAATCTATTTTAATAAACCACTACCAGAAGGCAACGTCAAAATGCTGGCAGCATGTAATTGTTATTTACAGATTGAAATAAATAAATTGAATTGAATTGAAAGTCGTGCAAGGCGGCCTTAAAATAATGAGATAATAGATAAACATAGGTATATGAAAACACTTTACAACAAACTTGAACAAAGCATAGTTAATATTCTTAGATTACCGAGCGAGTGCACCTGAGTGACCTCAGCTAGCTACAACTAGGTCACATGATGCAAGAAAACGTCACAAATCCTGCGGCAATCACATTCTACATTTATCAATACCTCGTATCAAACATTAGCAAATAAATAACACAAACATTACTCACTCTTCATAGGTGGTCCCTTTAAAAGGTCCAGTTACGACAAAGTCCGTTATGTCCCGGACCACTGTTTCGTAAGACGCGATCTCTTCGGCCAATGTCCCTACATCACATGCCTTGGTTTCCGAATAATTTTTCACTCTCTGTTTCCTTGGACTACCAAATGTACCGGGGAGTACACACAGTGAGATAAAAGCGCAGTAAATATACTTGATAATTGAAGTCATCGCGTTGGAATGTAATGTCTACTATCTTAATGCATGAAGAGCGTGTACACCCGGTCAAGAATGATAAAAGACTGCCCTAACCCTGATGACAGTTGTAAATAAACAGTAAATACATCGGTGGATATGCGCAATTGTGATACAATTATTAGTGTCAGTGACCAGTGACATTTATTGAATAATAGTCTGTTATATAGAAAATGCAGTTGTGGTTGTGTGCAGGTTGTCATGCAATGCAAGGCCAAAGTCCAATTTAAAATTTGTTGTACAGTATGAATACGTGATTTTGCCTAAACATATATCTAAAATGAAAAAGGTAGGATTACATATTTTTATATGCAATTTTGGATAGAAAAGTTCTTAATCCATGGGTGAATATCTCGTGACATTTCTATTATAATCAAACTATTATTATAAATGTGAAAATGTGTATCGAAGTGCTGTGTGTTACTTCACGTCGCCGCCGTAACGGCTTAAAGGATTTAGGTGAAATTTGGAATGGAGATAGCTTATAACCAGGATTAATTAATAATAATTATATTAATAATAATTATAGCTAATTGTCTCAGGGTGACGAGCGCAGTGCAGCGCCGCGCAGGATTTTGCAAAACAAAGTTCTGGGTGGTGCTGTTATTGTTATGGGCTGGCGTATTGCTTACCATCAGGCAAACGTCCAGCTCGTCTCGTCAATCAGTTACATAAAAAAAAAAAAAAAAAATTAACGTAGGCTACTTTTATCCCCGGAAACCACAGGTGAAACTACGGGGCGAAACTAGTATTATAAAGACGATTATTGTTCTTTGCGCAACTGTATAAAATTTAAGATATAGATAAAAAGGAGAGTATGAGACGGTCATAAACGCAAGTATAGCTTATTGTTCTTGCCTTGCAAATGATCCATTAAAATGAGAGCAATTTTATGAACAGTAACCCTTTGGAGGTACCTAGTCATTGCTCAGTAATTCTAAAGCTGGAGTTGCGTTCAGAATTTAATAGGTATCTTCTTTGTGAGCCATTGTAATGAGGGTCAGAGACAAAACATTATTGCTGAGGCTAATAAAATACCTTTGGAGCAATGAAAACACCTAGACGGGACAAAGGATTATCTGTAAAATTAAGCTTCTAAGGTAAAGACATAAATTGAAAAGGCTGGTTTAATTCTGTTTAATATTATTTAATGTTGCGATTCTATACCTTATTATGAGCGTGTTTCCTACAAATGAATAACATATCATCATTTGATTTCAAGATAGAAATTGAGTACAAGTTAAATGTTTACATTGGTGTAACAATGGGCGGTCATATTGCTTAAAGCGATCTCTTCCAGACAACCAAAGATATAGATTCTATATCATGTGTAAGCGATATCTATTATAATTTCTATTTTTTTTTTACACTTAGTAGATCCATATTTGGCCAGTATCTCGCCTGATGTAAAGCGATGATGTGGCCTAAGATGAAGCACATAGATCTAGAGAGAGACGGCAGTTGAGCGGCAGTTGACGGCATGGCTTTATTCGGTGGTGGTATTACAACCACGGCCAGAGCCTACCACTCCAAAGCGCGTAAGCGGGTTTCATCACGATGTTTACCTTCACCGTTTTAGAGCGAGCGTGCAAACTCTGCACTTAACTATAAGTCATTGGTGCAGGGCCGAGTCGGGATTCGAACCCAGGTGCGTCTGATCGAAAAGCGCACGAGTCCCCGCTGAGCCACACTCGCTCTAAAATTATAGATTCTATATTATAGAATCTATAATATGGAATCTATAATATAGAAGATAACAATAATAATATTAAAACTCATTTAAATATCTCACAAATATAGATAGATAGATAGATAGATAAACACTTTATTATTCACCTTAAAAATAGAGATAAAGCACAATTCAAATGTTTACAGTGGTGTAACAATGGGCGGTCTTATCGCTTAAAGCAATCTCTTCCAGACAACCTTTGGATGGAGAGGAATAACGAAACATACACAGACGGTGGTGATAGAAAATATAATAGACATACTAAGGGCTTACATATGATATACAATATATAATCTAATTACTTAAATATATATATGACTATATAAATAAACTTATATACCTAATTAATATACATACATACATACAATATATAATTAACATACTATACAAATTAAAATTAAAATATTATACAATCCAAAAGTGAACGGATTAAAAAAAAAAAAGAATTCCATAGCAAAATATAATGATAAATATTATGAAGTGGATAAATATACCTATAGGTATAACTTATTTAAATTAACAACACTATAAATAAAAAAATTAGGCGCTTCCATGTATTTGTGAGAGGCTGGTGCCTGAGGTAGGTTCTTATATATATGCCTTCATTTGCATACATAGTGTGAAGATAATAACACCCGATATTTAACACTCGTTCTAGAAACGGTGAAGGAAAACATCGTGAGGAAACCGGCATGTCCAAGAATTTTTCACAAAAAGTCAAGGACGTGTGACATCCACCAACCCGCACTGGGCCAGCGTGGTGGATTATGGCCCATCCTCCCTCTATGAGAGAAGGCCCGTGTCCCAGCAGTGGGAGCGTGATGGGCTGATGATGATGATGATGGGTGTGAAGATAATATGTTATTATTAAAAAAAGGATCTTCTTAAAGGATCAGCTGAGCTGAATAACGGAGGTTTAATTTGAACAAATATACATACATACTCGAACTTAGATAGGTATACGGGTGTAGAACGGGTGCTGCTTGCGGGGACTGGTCTGTTCTAGTCACTCCTACTGCTACTGTCACACCTTCTTATATTTTATTTACACTTTTCTGTTACTGATACTATGACTATGGGACGTCTCACTCGCATTTCTTGTTTTACATTCTGTTAATTCTAATTTATACGTAATTGTGCTGAAAAAAGACATCCCCGCAGAGTTTCTTGGTGCTATCTTCTCTAGTGGGCGTATTTCCGAAGCACTGGTAGAGTCAGTTTTCGCATTTATTTTCAACACTCAGACTTCAATTTGAGTATAGGAAAGAAATGGGTAAACATACTTACCTATTTTTCAGGTCATGTTAACATAAGTAACAATTTTTAACATTTTTTATTTGTATCATGTTTTTATGACCTTTAAAAGTGCACTTTTGTGCCTATTTAATAAATGATATTTGACTTTGACTTTGACTATATATTATATTATTGGCCATATTATTATTTATAATTTATATTATGATTATGATTATATCTTTTCAAATATTCAACACGTAACTGAATCTTGTAACCTTTATTTTCTGGTACATTATTTATAATCATTATCATGTTTACAAATTATTTCTCCATCGACCTGCTCGTCCCGCTAATCAGTTAGGTAGGTACCTACATAAAAAAAAAGTATACAGGGTGATTTTCAAGTGAGCGTGGAGAGCAAAATAACTTCACCAAGTACTTAACTAATAACATACTTAACTTAATCTGTACTAATATTATAAAGAGGTAAAATTGTCCGTATGTTTGTTGCAGGTAACCTCTAAAACTACTGATCTGATTCTAAAAAATATTTCCTTGATAGAAAGTTACACTAACTATTACTACGTACACTATCCCTGAGTGACATAGCCTTTGTTATATTGTGTCGGCGCGAACGTAGTCGCGGGCGATTGCTAGGTCTCTATAAAATACGTCGTACCTAATCCTTTTCAATAGAGAGCTCAATTCATATCGCAAAATATCTCAAGTCTGGGTTCTTCAAAAAACCTTTTTACAAGAAAAACCGGATGAGAGTAAATCATTTTTAGCACCTATCGAGTTTAGCGCACCTCGCTTCACAATGGGCTATATTTAACGTTAATTCGCTCGCGGCCAGTAAGTAATATGAATGGCGAGCATCCGGTCGTGCTTCAATCCGAGCATTGTTCGAACTAGTACGGTATTGAGATAGTACTTAAAGTAGCTACATTTATTTAGTTTAGCCTTTCTTTAATATATATATTTTTTTATAGATCGCGTCGTGATTGATTAAACTTATTAGCGTTTGATATTATTAGGTATATATTAGGTGGTGACTTGGTGCTCGATAGAACTGACAGCCTATATAGCGCAAAGGTTGGGCAGATCTGTTTAATGGGTTCGATTGCAGCTAGCGAAAAAAATTACGAGAAAAAATATAAACATTAGTTTCATGTCTGTCGTGAGACTCAGGAGACAAGAGACAAGGGTCTTCGTAGTACCTTCGGTCATTGTTTTATAGAAAACCGGGAATCCTAGTGGGCCAATTTCTATGTACTTATATAAGGCTTTATTTACTTTCAACGATCGCATAAGTATATACCAAAGTGATCGTGGGGAGTGATTATTTATTGATGTCACAAAACAAATGATACTCGTACACAGTACATACCACTAGCAATATTCGATATAACACTGTTTTTGGATAAAATACTTTTTTGGGCCGTACCTAGTTATACACTTTAATTTGCGTCCTACTTTTGTAATAACTTAGTCACTGTTTCGTTTTATACCTGCGGTGCCATTTGATCGCTATACATTCGCGCAATTGTCGAGGCGTGAATAGAGAGCTTTATATTCTGTGTCGCTGCGATTGCTTTTCAATGTACGATCAGGTATGAATGGTAATATTAATGTGAGACTTATTGTGGGTTGCACTGTGTGAAATCAGACCGTGAAAATAGCCACATTATGATAACCCGTAGAAGACAGACAGATTGTATAGCTTGAATACTTGAATACGAATATTAGTATGGTTGTGAAACTATAGTTTCCGTATAGTGATAGTTATGTATATTGGTAGTTTTTAGTTCTCTAGAAATATAGGGAAACCTAGTTAGAGACTAGGATTCATGTATGAAAAAAAAAGTCTTCAGGAGGACCATTCAAGTATTTTCAAGTTTTGAGCTCGATTACACGCAACTTTTTGTCTGCTTTCTGGTGTTGCTTACCACTTTAATTATAGCGGCGCTAAATTGTACTAAACAGACATAATTTCGGGCGCGGAACCAGGTCTGGATAATTGCCGTAGTAAATTGTCGCACCCCACCGCCGCGCCGCCTCCGCCGAGCTGATATAGGTACCTAAATACACAGGCTTCTATAGAGTGAGTAGTATATTTCCCAATAGTCACGGAGTAAAGAAATATATCTCTTAGAGAAGTTTTGTCAACTAAGGCGTAAAATACAAACAAAACTACGCTGCAAATGCAATATTGTTCAAAGCCGCTGACGCTGTACGGACACATACTCGGATAGTGGATTTTCTTTATATTTACATATTGCTATATACATTTATTACTAAAAACAATTCTACACTCTACTTACTACTTACAAGGAGAAGCAGTTGGAGAACCTATAGACCATTAAAGGCCTATAGATAGTCCAAATGCTCCAGCCCACTACCAGTTGGCAGCGTACCCAAGATGCAACATAATAGCTGTCGCTATATTGGATGCAAATGGAATTGCAATACAAAGTTCAATCTTTAATTTGTTTACTGCAACGCAGCTACAAAATTTACAACATGCAATGTTCTGTATTTTTTTTATTATTTGTCAAACTCTCGCCAACGCTAAATAAAATAAGATCGTAGTTTTTCATCACAGTACCAAAAGAAAGGAGCGAGCGTTATAATTCAAAACGCCCGAAACACGTGTTGTGTAGCCCATCTTTACAGTAGCCCACGAACGAAGCATCCGCATTTAGGTAGAATATTCAAAGGACGGTTCAAATCGGATCGAGATGTTTCAAAAAATTGTTGTCATTGCTATTTAACTTCCTTTACTTTGACTTTTAACTCCCACTCGACCTGTAGACATTAAATTTTCGACAAAAAAGAACTAACCAACGAAACTTTGGTAATTTCACTTCGATCGAACTCTAACTTTCAGCGCACGAAGTGAAAAGATACGTATAAGTTCGGGTTAAGTACAAGGATAAATGTTACTTACTCGTAAGTTGTGCCATTCGAGACGGCCATTTAACACATTACAACATAATCGAGGAGTGAACTTTCCCTCGTAAAGGCATTAGCGCATTAACACACCGAGGAAAAATTATGCTGGGTCGAAACCGGCCGTACCGAGATAAACTAATAAGGCAGTACATGAGAATAGTTTGCAACAAGAAAATACGACGTAGGTATATACTTACAAAGTGAGTAATAATCTTTTTTATTATTTATTAAAAGGCATTTCGCTTCATAGGATGCGAGCCCTATCATATCCTAAACCATGGACTTGTATTCTTGGTCCATGCCTAAACCTAGTCTCTAACTACCTTCTTTTCAATATTTTAAATAAGTGTTTAGCAACATCACACGCTGGTGATGCTAAGATATTTCTATTCGGATATGAAACATACTAATTATTAAGTATTGTATTAAGGCAATATTTTTCAATTAATATTGTGGTTCTAAAGTTATGTGTTGTCTGAACTGGCTTGCTTTTACTTTTATTGTAAGACTAACAATCAGATAAATCGAACATAATAGCGTATGTTTCACATGTTAAGTCACGAAAGGTCATATCGTCACAGAAGGTAACTAAGGTGAGCAAAGTACTGTCATTCCGTCACTGCGGGGATAGGTGTGGAGACAGCTGCGACGCATCCTTGCCACCCTTAAATCTATAAGCCACCTGCTTTTGCACCCATCGGGTTTTGCGTCCTATGGACACCTGTTTGTAAACAATCTTGGCTTTTTCTTTTGTATTAAAAAATGGGATGAGCGTCGTATTAATACTCAACTTTACCAGTAAAGTAGTTTTCTAATGTCAATAAAAATATATAAAAATTACCTCAACATATTAAACAAATGCCTATTGCTAGATTTAAAAACTGCTACATCACAGCTTTTAGTCATTGGATGACTATTTTAATTTAATATAGTTTTGTTTTGCCTTTTGGGATTGAGTTGCCTATATTTAATATTATATATCTGTCTGTTGTATGACCATGAGGCATTGTAAATAATAATAAGATTTTGCATGTTATTAAATTGGCGATATGTGTCCGTTCGTAATAATTAATGTAAACACCTATATTGTACTCACATTCAAACAAATTAAGTATATTGTCAGCCTCTGTGGTGAAGTCGTTGGGCAGGTTAGCTCAAATCTCCTCACCACTTAGGTTGCGGGTTCGATTCCCGTGGCGGGACAAGTATTTGTGCATAGAAAAAAAAGCGCAAGCTTTAGTTTCGTGTCTGGGTGTGTGGGACCATGGTCCTCTTAGTTCCTGGTTCCTTAGATACAGGGAATCCTATTTAGGGACCAGGATCTATGTATGTGATCGTTGGCGTATTTATTTATTTTATATTCTATTCTATTAACATTTAGTAACTTTTGGTATGGAGTTTAATCACTGTTCCTAATTACATCATAATACTTAGAAACAAGCGCCCGCCGGTGAACAGGCCACTAATCTCGAAAAGTTTGCGATAGGTGTAGGCCTGCGCTGCCAGGCCTCATTAGCCACGCGAACTTGGTCGAGATAATCGAGTGAAATATTATATTTCAAGTTTGTTGGCGATGTGCAGTTAATTATGTTTATATTAACGTGTAGGTATATAATCTGAGGGGATTAACTAAGTTCTGATAATGCCGAGGGATCACGGCTTAATTAAACTTTTGGGCGAAATTAAGAAAGTGTTAAAGTTCTAACCAGAGGAGAATTCATGATTGATTTATTAGATTTTTGTTCAGATTAAGGATATATCTATCTTTCATCTACATATGTTAGAAAACGAAGGGTTTTAGATGAAAATAAACTCGCTAGGCTCACACATTAGGGATGCTATGCTTGTACTGTACAATGAAACTAATATGACCATGAGTTTATTCATCCTCAATATAGAAGCTGTTTTATTAAAATCCCAGAAAGTGTCATTGATATTTTCGACCCTATGCACATCGCAAAAAGAAAAAGGTATTTATTCTTAATTCGGCCGTTGTTATTTTAAAAGTATTTCTAGTTTTTTTCGTAGTTTATGGGGCGGCAAACCTGACAGGCCCAGGGCGCCAAATCTAGAAATACACCACTGCTTTATTCATGCAGATATACCACTGCCCAAGTTTCGAACCCAAGTAGGGTTCGTTTACAGAAGGGTTGCCTTGTGAAACAGTAAACTAATTAACTCTGAAACAATTAGGTGCATAGCAGAGTGCTACAGGTAGTTAGTGAGCTACTGCGGAATGTTATTTTGCGGATGATTAAGCTTACAGCTAATTGCCCGTAGTATAACTTCGGTGTAACACGCGAAAACTTTGCCCACTTTAAATATCTATTTTAATTAAAATGTATTACTTCGCTTCGACAAGCAGTATACCTACCTTCAACTACATACTTATTTATTAAGCATTTGTATCATTTCTGATAAGTTTAACAGGCAACAATAAAAAATATCAACATCTTCCGATAAAAGTTAATTTGTCGTATGGCGCTTGACAAGGTAGAAAAATAATACCTTTATTTAAGCTTCCTTTGGAAAATGTATACTAACAAATCTGCCAGACATATGTAGTACTTGAAGAAGTCTAGCAAATACTCAAATGTCTTTTCTTCAGAATGCAATGCAAACTTTTGAAACAAGTTTCTAAAACTAGTGTGAAAATATCAAATCAAAATTGGTTCATCCGTTTGGGAGCTACGATGCCACAGACAGACATAAAGACACACAGATACACACGTTAAACTTATACCACCGCACCCCACTGCTTGCGTCAGGGGTTAAAAATATTGGAACTCCACGAAAGTAATATGCTCATTTCCCTAAAACAATTAGCCGCATATCGGGAGTGCTCGACCTATATTTACATTTAATTATAGTTAGCAAACTACGACGGAACGTCGTTACTCGTATGATGAATCATCGATAATTAAGCTAACGCGCCATCTGCGCTCTTTGCGCAAATCTAATAAAGATACCGTACAACCTAAGTTATGCCTCGTTTACATTGGTCAAGTAAGTTAATGGTGGAAATCAAATGCTTGTAAATATTAAAGTCCACTCGTGGGTCTCTCTTATGCGGAAGAAAGAAAGAAGGAAAGAAAGAAAATAAGTTTATTATGAGACCATCTTATACTAAAAACACAGGTTAAAAGAAGCCCGTCTGGTTAGGTACCACCGCTTTGCCAGTTATTGTGCCGCCAAGCAGTAGTGAGAAAGCATTACTGTGTTCCGGTTTGAAGGCATTGTAGCCAGCGAGTTTACTGGGCATATGAGACTTAATATCTGAAGTCACAGGGTGATGAGCATAATGTAGTGCTACGCAGTATTTTTTATAGCATTTTAAGTTCTGGGTGGCACTGTTTGGTGAAAACCACGTAACTATATTATTTAAAAAAACTACAACCTGTGTTACAGCACTACTGTTCCTGATACGGATAAAGTCTTGCAAACAAACAATCGTGTAGGGAAACTAAAGAAAATACCTAATAATTAGCTTTTTTTTATTTACCTAACTGAGTGATTAGACCAGCACGTCCTTCGCCTGATGGTAAGTGCCACGGATGCCCATAATAATTGCAGTGCCACACAGAAATCTTAATACCATGAATAGCACTGAATAAATGACAAAGCGGTGGTACCTACCCAGGCGGCCTGCCGCATACAAGAAACGTAACGTATCTACTACTTTAGAAATTATAAGTAATAGAGTGAACTTTACCGTCAACCCTACCACTCTACCGATGTAAGACGTTCATTTTATACATCGTTATAGGCACCTAACCAACTTTACATAAATCTTACCGTCGTGAGTTCATTTATGTAAAGGTCGTTATCAAACCAAAAGTACCTTCGTGGAAGCAGAAAGTGTCAAATTGGGGAATATTAATACGCACTTGAAGTACATTTCTGTTGAAAGTACCGCAAGTTATTACAACAAAAAATAATAATAATAAACGCCAGGGGCGGCTTTGTGGTGAGTCGATCCCTGATGGCTTGCCTTAACTGGCCGTCCGGGGGTGGAGATGCAAGAGCTAAGAACTAAGCTCCAAGGGTGGAAGTGTTAAAGGGCATATCGAACGATAGTAACGTTTATTTTAAATTTACTATAATCCACTGTACAATTAAATAACAAGATTGATTTACACATACCATGATTTGATATTCGATTGCCGGTGAGCCCCAAACTAGGCTAGGCCTGTACCTAGGCGACCCTATTAGATTTGACAATACAGAAATTGCGTTTGCTTGCGTTTAGCACTAACATAATATTAATATCAATATCAATAGGTATGTACTTTTAACATGAAATGAGCCGAACAGTATACTTGTGTAACTCATGAACGGGCAGTTCAGATGAAATAGATACTCACTTTTATTTTTTTTTATTTATTTATTTACCAAATTTACAATAATTCACTGTACAATTAAATGACAATATTTATGATTTACACATACCATGATTTGATATTCGATTGTCGGTGGGCCCCAAACTAGGCTAGGCCTGTATCTTGGTGACCCTGTTAGATTTGACAATACAGAAATTGCACTTGCTTGCGTTTAGCAGTAACATGATATCAAACACATTTTATATTTACGTTAACGTTAATGGTTAATTGTTACATTGAACTACAATTTTATTAAAATGTAAAATATTTGAATGGGTGACATTATATTTGTAGTGAACGAACGAACTCATTCGCCTCTGACGAGTGTTTTCGTTCAGTTCACAATTCGAACTCAGTGAATTCATGAATCGCTGTATTCTGTTGTATTATGAGAAAAATCTTAAAAGATCAAAACAAAATAATAAGTCCTCTGTTTGTCAATATAATTTCGATCTGATCACAAAAATACCTAGATAAGATTACGGGAGCTTCAAATGTGTTTTTAAAAACTAAAGTTTTGAATTAAAAGACGAAAATATTAATACGTCCACACAGAAAGGCATGTGTTTATTAATTCACGTTAAACTAAACCTTAGAGTTACAGAGCCACGAGCTTATCTGTATGTGCATTCGGAGAAATCATGCATCAAACTGCAGCGTTGCAGTTTTAGGCTCGTACTGTTATGAAACCAGGTACAGTCGGGCGCATAACTCCTCCCTCATCGAGTGCGAAATTATCGGGTTCCGCGGAATTGGACGCAGGGTTCCGATTATTTCGCAAAAACTTATCTTTATAACGATATAATATAAAACTTAAAGCACTTAAAATTAACACAATATAAAGTAAAACCGTTGCAACACTAACACTTTTCACACTTATTCCATTAATTTCCATGCTTTCACTTTCGTCATATAGTTCACTTTCTTTTATTTTCATAACATGAGACAGCTGTCGTATTTCCTCTAAATTGATGCCTTTTAGGTTAATAGTTTTGAAGTTGACAGACGAATTTGGTAAAAATTCTGGTAGTGACGTGATCGGGGCTATTTTAAACTGCAGGTCATCCAATATATTTCTCTTGAAGCTCAGCATTAGTGAACCAACATAAATTTGGCAGTCTTCTTTCGCTGTTAGTATATAAGTACCATGTAGTGATTCACGGGTATCATCAGTGGCGCATTTTTCTGTTAAAACAGTAGGTTTTCTACAAAATATAATCCAGGTGTCCAGACTAATCCGCTGAACCTTAACATCTTCTATGTCGACAGCATACGGCACACAGTATGTTAAATCTGTTTGGAATTTCATTAGCTGCTCTATACATGTTGGTGTGGCGAAGGTAGCGACGTCATCGTCGGTACACAGGAAATTATCATCAGAGGCAGCTTTCTGGCATGGTTGTATGACTGGCAGGTATTTCAAATCTTTCACCAAAAGGTAAGGGGATTCAGGGAATATTACTAAGATGCTATTCAGGGAATCGTGGAAAATAGGGATTGAATAAAGTTTGTAATAGTTATAAATAGTTTTGCTTATTAACGGGATTTCCATTATAAATGTTATCTGGCTTTGCTTTGTATAAGATTTTACACTAATCATTCTCTCTAATTTTAACAAATTTTCTTCATTAACTTCGTACATTACATGATCGAACTGTTCTATAGATCTAAGTACAGTTAACAATTCTGTTGAATTAATAATAGTTGAATGTAGCACAGATACTTTACTGAAGCTCAATGCGGTCTCGATTTCATTCAAAGTAATGTAAATCGTTCTAAAAACACTCATGAACATATTAAACATGCTTAATACGTAAGTGGTGTAAAGACAGTTGTTTTCCTTGTCTGCTATTGATTTTATAATTCTCTCGATTCTTTTTAATCTTTCATCTAAAATTAATGAGTTTTCGTATAAGGTTTCTGTACTATTTATAAGATGATTTATTATTTTAGTATACATAGTTATCTTTTTATCTGAGCCTATTTGCTTTGCTTTAATTTGTGCAATAAGAGTGTCATAACGAATAGCGTCTTCATGGTCCAAATTGCCAGAAATAACTTTTATTAAAGATCCAAGTGGATTAATCAAACCTCTTTTGTGTCTGTGAGATGGAATCAACTGTTGTAACTTAAAAATAGTAATATCGCGTAAATACTCACATTGTATCTTAATTCCTAAAAATTCCTTAACAAAATTCTTATTAGAATCAACTAACTCGCTAAACACATCGTATTTCGTCACATGAAAATCTAAGTCATCAGCTATACCATTTATCTCTAATACCTTAATTACCGTCCATCGATCTTCCTGTTTATAAGCCTGTCCCATTTTAATCGGTAGTATTCCAGGATTATGTTCAATTATTTGATGATGAAGGGCCTGGTTTGGGATCATGAGGGTCATCATAATGCAGCAACACCTGTGAAGGACGTTTGACATTTTTAATCGGTACCTTAGTTTGTCTATTTCCTATCTCTATCGGTACAACGTTACGTTCTGTAGGTCCCTTCACTATTGCTTTTTGATACCGTGGTTTGTCTTTACTTTTTCTCTTGTTAACGTCTTTCGCGAAAACTACTTTTCCTTGTTCTAGCTCTATCTCGCCTTCACCCTTTTTCTTGTCTCTAACCTTTTCTTTGTTTTCTAACATTTTATCTGCTATGTATTGATACAAGTATTTAGTTCGTTTTGCATGGTCCTTTAGTAACTGTTGAGTGTAAGCTTTCTCAAAGTTTGCGTCAAACATTTTGCCGGAATCTGTATGACCAAAAACTACTTCGAATGGTGTTAGTCCTGTACTCGAATGTATAGAGTTGTTATATGCCATGATACAGTAAGCCATTATCGATGCCGCGTCCGTACACTTTTGGTCGTACTTAGCTAAGCGGTAAATTTCTATGATGGTTGAATGAAAGCGTTCAACTATGCCTGTCGAGTTAGGGTTATTCGGTGTACATATATGTAAATCAATCTTGTGCATCGCTGCCATCTCTCGCATCAACTCATTATTAAATTCACTACCGGGATCACAACTGATCTTGCGAGGTATGCCGTAGAATGAAAAATATTTGATTAGGGCTCTCACGACCTCTCCAGTAGATCTATTACTAATCTCTATGGCTTGTGCAAGTTTGCTAAATGCGTCAACTATTGTCAAGTAATATGTGCTTTCTATGGTAAAAAGATCTATGAAAACTTCTTGAAACGGGGCATCTTGCGTTTGGGTTAATTGTAAAATAGGTTTTATTGGCTTTCGATCATATTTCATTTTACGACATGGTTCGCATGAATTGATTACAGCTGCTATTACTTCCTGCATGTTATTCCAATAATAGTTGCGTTTAATTTTTGACATCGTTTCTTTTATACCTCTATGGCAAGTCTTTCCATCATGATGCTTTAATACAATTGCCTTTTGCTCATTCTCATCTTCCACATATACCACTCGCTCGGTGCATTCATAAAAATCTATCGTTCCCTGTTTAAACAAACTCATTACCAATCTCGCAAATAATTTTCTGTGTTCGGGATTTTCGTAATAAATGAAATATTTGGTTTTAGGTTTAACATATTCTTTGAGAAATTGTTTGATAAGATCTTCATTATTAATCAGCACATCGAACTACATGATGCTCAGTTCGGCTTTCGGGCTGGGCTTTCGACGGAAAGTGCGATCCTATGTCTTAAGCAGGCTGTCAAGTACTACACAGATAGGAAGACGCCGGTTTATGCCTGCTTCTTGGATCTCTCTAAGGCCTTTGATACCGTCGTGTACGAAAGGCTTTGGGAGAAGTTACGGGTCGCGGGTGTGCCGGTGGAAATAATCACCATTCTGAAGCGTTGGTATTGTTGCCAGAGAAATCAAGTTCGATGGGCTGGTACATTGTCTGATGCGTACGGCATGGAGTGCGGCGTGCGACAGGGCGGGATCACCTCTCCTCTGCTGTTCAACTTATACATGAACGACCTCATCGGCGAGCTCAGCAGTACTCATACGGGGTGCATTATTGACGGCGTATGCGTCAATAACATTAGTTACGCTGATGACATGGTGCTGCTGGGCCCGTCAGTGGGGTCGATACGTAAACTAGTTGGGAAATGTGAGGTATATGCGGCGGAACATGGACTGCGGTACAACTCCAAAAAGAGTGAAGTACTCATTTTCAGGAGTGGCAAGACCAAACCCATACATGTTCCGCCAATTATACTGAACGGTGCGGCTCTACAGGTGGTAAGTAAATTTAAGTACCTGGGGCATATTGTTACTGAAGACCTAAGCGATGATGCCGATATTGAAAGGGAACGTAGAGCGCTGGCGGTACGGGGAAATATGATTGCTCGGAGGTTTGCTCGCTGCTCCAGAGATGTCAAGATCACTCTTTTTAAGGCATATTGCCAGTCCTTCTACTCGAGCAGCCTCTGGGTAAGCCATACTCGTCGGGCTGCCAGTGATCTACGTATCCAGTATAATGACATTTTCAGGGTGCTGGTGCGTCTGCCTCGCTTTTGCAGCGCATCTAAGATGTTCGCTGAGGCGCACACGGACGGCTTTCATGCGATTATTCGCAAGAAAGTCGCTTCCCTACGACAGCGATCACGAGGCAGTCGCAACGGCATCCTGAGAATGGTTGTTGCCCGACAAGACTGCCCCATTCAGAACAGATGGATGAACATTATGATGGGTAATCCAACATAGCGTTCGGCCATTTGTTGTGAGTGAAGACATTTAATTTTAATTTTAATATTATGTAATTTAATTTATTCAAATGTGAATTGGTTTATTTTAATGTAATTTTATTTGAATTAATTTTAATTTTGATTTGATTTATTTAATTTGATTTAATTTAATTTGGTTCATTTTTATAATTTCATTTGATTTGTAATTTAATTTGATTGGACTGTTTTTAATTTTGATTTTGTTTATTAAATGTAATATAATTATTGTAGATTAATTTAATTATTTGACATGTTTAATATGGATTTTTATCTGAAATAAATGATTTAATAATAATAATAATAATTAATCGGTAAGAAAACTTCTAAGACCTTCTGCTTATCCCGCGATAGGTTTCTCACTTGTATGTCATTCCTATACCATTCAAAGACTAGGATTTGATTGGGCTTGGTATCGATAGCCTCACGAAGAATTGGAATACCTTTAGATTCTAAATCGGGGGCGGAATGAATTGTACCCATTGTAGAGTCATCATCAGATCTTAAGGGGTAGTCTTTCGGATCGGGCCTGTCTAATGATTCTATTGACAAAGTTGCTGAGGAGTCGGAAACTGTAACCGTGTCAGAATTATCCGGTTCCTGTCTTTCGGTAGAAAGTGCAATAATCTGTTTTGTTATGTCTTCCAAATGTTCACGTAATTTATTTTCTTTTTCATCTACGTTTACTGCCATAGAACATGTATCATCGTCAGAACCTAATGCGTTAACTTTAATCCTGGAGAGCGCATCGGCATTTGTGTTCTGTTTTCCTTTTTTATATATAATTTGGAAGTCGTATTCTTGGAGGCGTAATCGCCATCGTGTCAGTTTGCTGTTGGGCTCCTTAAGGGAATATAACCAAGCTAAGGGTCGGTGGTCTGTGTAAATGAGAAATTTGCGTCCGTAAAGGTAAGGTCTGAAATGTTTTACAGCCCACATGATTGCCAAGAGCTCACGTTCTATGGTACTGTATCTCGTCTCTGTGTCGCTTAATGTCCGGCTAGCGTATGCTACGGGTTTGTCAGAGCCTACTTGGCCTTGGGATAGTACACCTCCTAAAGCCACGGTCGAAGCGTCAGTTGTCAGTACAAAAGGCTTGTCGTAATCGGGATATTGTAGTAAGGGGGCAGTTGTAAGAAGTTCCTTACATTTTTCGAATGCATCTCGATATTTCTTGTCTATAACTATTTTGTTACGTTTTTTAAGGCAGGCGGTCAGGGGTTGAGTCACTTTGGCAAAGTCCTTGATAAATCGTCTGTAATAACCTATTAGGCCTAGGAAGCTTTTAATTTGTGTTGTCGTTTCTGGAAGGGGATAGTTCAATACTGCCTGAATTTTGTCATCGTTTGGTTTAAGTCCGTTTTCGGTTATCGTATGTCCTAGGTACATAACATCTTTTCGCAAAAATTCCGATTTGTCAAGCTGAATTTTGAGATTGGTTTGTCTTAGTCGCTCAAAAACTGTCCGTAATTTTTGGATATGATCTTGGAGGCTCGCTGAAAAAATTATGATGTCATCAAGGTAAACAAGACAGTGAATGCCCTGTAAACCTCTTAGGATATTGTCCATTGCTCTTTGGAACGTCGCTGGGGCTGTTTTAAGTCCAAAGGGCATTCTTGAAAATTCAAAGTGTCCAAATTCAGTGCTGAAGGCTGTCTTTAATCTGTCGGCGTCATTGATCTCAATTTGGTGGTAGCCAGAAGCTAAATCTAGTGTCGTAAAGTATGTGCTTTTCCCTAACTTGTCAAAAAGGTCGGCTATGTTTGGTAGAGGGTATTTGTCATCAATAGTAATTTCATTAAGTCGTCGATAATCAATCACCATGCGGAATTTAACTTTACCAGAGGCATCCATCTTTTTAGGCACTAGATGGGCAGGCGCACTCCATGGAGAGAACGACTCTTGTACCACGTTATCTTTTAATAACTTCTCGACTTGACTTTTAATTTCTGCGGCTTGCGCTGGGGGTTGTCTATACGGCTTTACATAAATTGGGTCCTCGTTTTTCGTCCTGATAAAATGTTTCACTTGGTTTGTGAATGTCAATGGTAAGTGTTCGCAGTAAAATATATCTTTGTATTCGTTACAAAGTTCAGAAATAGCCTTTCGTTCTTCCTCATTCATATGTTCCAGTCTTAATTTATTTTGCAGATTTTCTTCCAATAATTTATCCATTTCCACATCTTTCATATCTATATCATTCATACAATTAACCACACATTCATTGCCTTCATACTCTACGATTTTAAAAGGGTTTGTTATTGTTAGTTGCATAGTTGTTTCTAAAGTATTTTGAACTATAGTCGTCGCATATCCATTCTCACACGTCACAATCGCACCAGGCATTCTCACTCCCTTACAAAATTCTTTGTATTCTAAAATTCCTTCTCCTTTATACATGTTAGTAGGCAGTTTCACGCGTTGTTCTGATCTAGGAGCTAAATGTAGCACATAATCAGTTTTATTGTGTATGATCGGGATAGATGTAGTATTCATTTTTAGGATGTTTTGTTTCAGATCAATCACGGCACCCATTTTGCGTAAGAGATCGTCACCTAAAACACCGTCATAGCGCACATCGACTTTATAAAGATAAAACTTTTGGTATTCGTTGCTATTAAATGTTGGTAATGAGGGAATCTCGATTACTTCATCGTGCGAACTAGATGCATGCGTACTTATTACGTTGAATGGCTCGTGTCGTACTGCATGTGGAAAATATTGATAGGCTTTTTCTGGATTAATAAATGATCGCATGCTACCTGTGTCAATCATAAATTTGGCATCAATCTCGGGTACGTATATATATGGTAGCTTTAGGTTAGGGTCACAATGATTAACTTCTATCACTTCGCTTGTGAGTTGAGGCTTTGTATGTGAAAATTTTCAACATTTTCAGGAACTGCATCATTAGATTCAATATTTGTTTCGAGGACGTTAGGGTTACTGACGTCATCGACTGGGAACTGTGCTTCTGTATTATCGTAAGTACCTTCATTATAATAATCATACTGTTCATAAGGATTATAGTGTTCGGATTGATATTGATCTAACTCGATCTCGTTAAGTTTGAAGCCTTGTTGTGTTTTCAGGGGCGGTGCTGTTCGCATTGAAACGTCGGTGTTTTGATTAACCTGTGGTCTTGCCAGTTGAGGTCTATAACCAAATTGTTGGGGTACGTAACCAAAATTTTGGGGACGTATTCCAAACTGTTGCGGGCGCATAGCATACTGCGGAGGTAGACCAAACTGTGGGGGTCTATAGCCGGTTGGTTGTGGTGGCCTAAAGCCTGTTGGTTGAGGTGGTCGGAACCCAAAATTCTGACCTTGAGTATTAAACGGTGGCATTATACTTTTTTGTTGGTTTTGTGGAATACCGAAAGTATATCTTTGTGGAATTAGATTTGGTTTAAATCCTGTGGGTTGGAAGGGTACATTATTTGTAACACCAAATTTAAAACCACTGCTTGTGTTGGGCGTATTTGTCATTTGCGGCTTATTGACCAGCTTATTGCGTAACGAATACTGTTCATGAAAGTTAACTTCTTCCATGACTATGGTCAGCGCGTCCTCAAGAGTTTTAGGCACCTTCAATCTAACAATTCTAACCATATTTTCAGGAAGGTTATATAGAAAAACGTTAAGTGACGTATTGTTATAGATCGTGATTTTACTTTGTTTTAATACCGTATCTGTTAATTGATTTACTTTCGATATCAAAACGGATCTAACGGTTTGAATTCTGTTACAAAAATCGATATAACTTTCGTTATTTGCGATTTTCATTGATTCCAACTCAATAGCGATGCATTCTTCGCTTCGCGGGTCACCAAAATGCTGTATCAACAATTCCTTAAAGTCGGACCATGTTTGTACATCTTCACGTTCGCTGATGAGAGCAGCAGCATTGCCTGTAAGTCTACTCGTCAGCGAATGCATAAGGTATACATCTTGCGCCAAATTACCTTTGTACTTATTTATAACATATTCACATTTCCGCAAATATAGATTTAGTTGTCTTTTATCACCATCGAATACCGGAATTAATTTTAACATCTCATTAGGTATGAGTACTATTGGTTTCTCCATATTGACTCACTTAAAAGTAACACACAATAAAAATATAGATTATAAAAGTTCACACAAATCTAAAACACTTTTTTCACCGATTGTACTTTAACACTATAATGTCGTCCAAATAGACAAAAAAAAAGTTCATTAAAAAGTCATCTAAATAAATTAGTTCCACGTTTCCAAAGATTTTATATGAAAACCAGATAACAGTTATGAAGGAAAAAGTTCGATTCCATAAATAACAAAAGGTGCAGGAAAGGATGGTGAAAAATCTTACTCACCCGCCAATCAGCATGCTCGCCACACTCATCATATTTATTTGGTTCGCAGGATCGCCGAATTTGCCCGAAAACTCGCGAAAACGGCGGAATTCGACGCGCGTAACTTTCGCGGATTCTAGCTCATTAACCAGCGATCCTACCGGCTGCGCCAGATAAGATTACGGGAGCTTCAAATGTGTTTTTAAAAACTAAAGTTTTGAATTAAAAGACGAAAATATTAATACGTCCACACAGAAAGGCATGTGTTTATTAATTCACGTTAAACTAAACCTTAGAGTTACAGAGCCACGAGCTTATCTGTATGTGCATTCGGAGAAATCATGCATCAAACTGCAGCGTTGCAGTTTTAGGCTCGTACTGTTATGAAACCAGGTACAGTCGGGCGCATAACTACCTACCCAAATCGTGTGAAAACAACATTTGTTTATTATATACACTAATATTATTTATTATATACTCTAAGGTAGGTATAAGATGGTTTAATAATAAAATTATTTTCTTTATTTCTTTCTAAGGGCTTCAGTATGGACAAATTATTATTATTTTTATATATCTTAATAAATACAGACCAAAAGGTCGAACCGCCAATTTATTTTTTGATGTTCATTCACATTTCACAAAAATGTTTAAGCAAGTATGTACCCACAGTAGTTTTATAGTACCTACTGTAATACCTACACGACCTTATTTATTCTGGCTACAGCTCATTTAGTAAGTAACACACAGGTCGAATGCGAAAGAAACCGTATTTCGTAAACTGTAAAATATACCTTCGTAAACGATAAACTTTTTAAATCAACATTTTCTTCTCAGTCAAAAGTTGTTTGACACGAGCTTTATTACAAAGAAAGTTTACCTAACAAAATCCTTTTTGTACGATGTTATGCTAAAAACAACAACTTAAGAGAAAAGCTTTATAAGTAGCGATAAAATCCTACATTTTCTTGTCCTCAAGAAAGCACTCTTGAGCAATTTTCTTTACGTCAACTGTAATCAGAGACTTGTACCGAAGCACCGAAGTGCCGTCCTTTGGAGAGTAGGGAAGGCAAACAAGCTCAAAACCTACCTCGCCGTAAGTGGACTTCGGATCTCGGAATCTTAATAGCCTTGTTCCTCAAAAGGACTCCACCTATCTCATTATTCCGGTATAGTAAAGGTCGCCTCGTAAAAATGTGGCAGATTTTCGTACGATCAAAGACACACGGTACGCTTTTAGGGCAGGCTCTATTCATAAAACAAAAGAAAGTCATGAAAATATATGAACTTCAACTTCCTATATATGGCTTCTGCGGGGTTTAAAATATGTGAAGCCGATAGATTGTTTCGAACAAGCGTCGACAGCTTTTGTGTGATATTGTGGCTCCACTCAAGTCAATTAGAAGTCAACATGATACCGCGCGTTCCGACTATTTGCTCTAATTGGTCATGAAAATTACTTCCAAAATTAATTAGCTTAATATCGCAAGTTAGATTAGTGCGGGTATCACTGATACCGGGAAGTAGGTACTTTCACTAATTAATTGGATGATGACTGCTTTCTCGGAAACAGAACGCGATTATAGGTTTGTTTTGGCTCAATGTGTGAGGTAAGTGGTAACTCATTTTCTTGGCGTGAGCGTACTAAATTGCAATTAAAAAAAAAAGAAAAATAAATAAATAAATAACGCCCAACGATCACATACATAGAGCTTGGCCCCTAACTAGGATTCCCTGTATCTAGGGAACCAGGAACTACGAGGACCATGGACCCACAACACCCAGACACGAAACAAATGCTTGCGCTTTTTTTTTCTGTGCACAAACATTTGTCCCGTCGGGGGAACCGAACCCGCAACCTCAGTGATGTATGAGATTTGAGCCAACCTGCCCAACCACTACACCCCAGGAGACTGTCAAAATATAAACGTGATACCTACTATTACCTTAGGTCTTAAGACTTACTAACCATACACGTTCATTGAAATGTTTGTTTTGATAATTAAATAAACAAAAAGAATCTTAGGTTTGAGGTATAACGAGCTTACAAGACTTGACAAAAGACAAATATCACAACAAAAAAACCGGCCAAGTGCGAGTCAGACACGCGCATGAAGGGTTCCGTACCATTTTCTATAAAAACGGCAAAAAATACATGTTTGTTGTATGGGATCCCCTCAAATATTTATTTAATTCTGTATTTTAGTATTTGTTGTTATAGCGGCAACAGAAATACATCATCCGTGAAAATTTGAACTGTCTAACTATCACGGTTCATGTGATACAGACGGACAGACAGACAGACAGAGGGACGGACAGCGGAGTCTTAGTAATAGGGTCCCGTTTTACCCTTTGTGTACGGAACCCTAAAAACGTCTCTCAGCAAACCGTACCTTGTAGTTCCAATGATCGGTCGTAGATCAGACTCGACTCAAATACACTCGAGAGCAATGAATCCGGGTCACTTAAAGAATCCTAAAAATCTCGGAAACTAAAAATGCTAGGTTAATGCAATAAATTGTATTTAATAGACAATGTAATACTCCTTAAATGAAGGTATTAAAACTTCTTAGTTATTGTAAAGTTATATCATAAAAAAATCAAATTTGAAAAAGGGCCACTTTCGAAGATGGAACTACGAAATTACAGCATTTGGTTTTGCTTTTGTTTGTAATCTGTCATTTATGTGGGTACATAAACCATGTTGATAGTGCTCTATATTCATTATTCAAGCTGAAATTATGTCGCTTACGCCTGAAGAATGCACCAGAATACTTACAATGCTGGAAACCGGCCGGAGTCAGCGCGATACAGCCAGGACTGTCGGTGTGTCGCTGTCAACAGTACAAAGAGTTCTCCGACGTTACGAAGAAACTGGTTCTAACCTACGCAGACCAGGAACGGGCAGAACCAGGTGTACCACAGCACGAGAAGACCGATACTTGGTGAACACCATGCTTCGAAATCGCTTTCTCACAGGAACTGAACTCACCAATCAGTTTCGACGCCTCGGAGGAAGTAACCCAAGTGCATGGACAGTAAGACGTCGGCTTGCTGAATCTAACTTAAAACCCCTTAGACCTGCAAACGGCCCTAAACTGGAGCGTGGGCATCGTATTTCGAGACTAAGATATGCCCAGAGCCACGTAAATTGGAGTATTGAAGATTGGTCAAAAGTTATGTTCTCCGACGAATCAAAATTTATGCTCTACAAGCACGATGGAAGACACAGAGTGTATCGAAGACCAGGGGAAAGATTCAAGCAAGCATGCATCGAAGAAAAAGTAGCCTACGGTGGTGGGTCTGTACTTGTGTGGGCCGGAATTTCTTCTGAAAGTCGCACAGAGCTGGTGATCATAGAAAACGGCTCTTTAACTAGCGTAAGATATGTGGAAGAAATCCTCAATGATCACGTTGGTCCATTTATGGTCAATTTAGGTGAGGATGCTATATTTATGCATGACAATGCCCGACCTCATACAGGTAGGATTGTGAATGACTACCTTCAAGAGATGAACATTACTCGTATGGAGTGGCCAGCGCGCAGCCCGGATATCAACCCGATCGAGCATGCTTGGGACGAGCTAGGCAGATGCGTAAAACAACGAAACCCTCCCCCAATCACGCTTCGTGAGCTCAAAATTGCTCTCACAGAGGAATGGGAGAATATTCCCCAAAATCGTATAAGGAACTTGGTGTACAGCATGCCAAACCGCGTAAACGCAGTAATGGAAGCACGAGGAGGCAATACGAAGTATTAAAATTCAAGAAAATCGTAATAAAGTTCAAAAATTTCATGTTTCCTATTTTTGTTTTAAGGAGAGATCAGCAGTTTTTTTCTTTATGTAATTTTGTGTTAATAAAATGTATGGTGACTCATATTTTTTTACTTTCATTTAAGGAGTATTACATTGTCTATTAAATACAATTTATTGCATTAACCTATCATTTTTAGTTTCCGAGATTTTTAACATTCTTTAAGTGACCCGGATTCATTGCTCTCGAGTGTATTTGCATCGTGTTCCATTTGCTCGGAGCGAGCGATTCGGCACACCTGCTCATTGCGTACACACCTTTGTGTAAGCTCTCGCCCAAACAAACCGCAAGCTCAACATCTATTCACCGCTCCGAGACGTGAAGTGTGACAAGTGTAAATCTTGGCGGTGGCAACCCTGGCACACAAGGCAAACAAGGTTTTTTTAACCGACTTCAAAGAAGGAGGAGGTTCTCTGTTCGATTGTATTTTTTTTTTGTTATTGTTACCTTAGAACTCCGTCATTTATGAACTGATTTGGAAAATTCGTTGGGTTCAGTATAGCTATGAAGTGGTCCCATATAAATTTCATCGAGATTTGACCTAATACTTCGAAGATACGTTGAAGTCGGTTTTTTTTTTAATAAATCGTATACTTGTTTATGGATCTGAGTAATGAGACGAGCAAGTCGTTCGCCTGATGGTAAGCGCCACGCCTGCCTATAAGAATCGCTATTTAAAATACTAAAAAACCAAAACTACTAATACCAGAACTTTAAATACTAAAAAAATCACTGCGTGGCACTGCATTGCGCTCATCACCCCGAGACATCAGATATTAAGTCTCATATGCCCAGTATTTTCGCTGGCTACAATGCCCTTCAAACAGGAACACAGTAATGCTTGCACATTACTGCTTGACGGAAGATTAACTGGTAAAGCGGTGGTAACCTACCCAGACGGTCTCCCGCATACAAGAGACCAGTGAACGTTGTCCCCACGCTGTTGTGTTGTTGCTTCACCGACTTTTTGGCGGGAAGTAAAAAGTGATACAGTTCGATTTTGTTTTATTTTCCAAACAAGTGTTATTTCGAGTGATCATGTGTAACATCGGTGGAATATTAACCATTATGTGTTCGTAAACGTGCACGAGTGTAGGCAAATGAAACAAAATAGAGAAAACATTGCTTTTTATGTTCTCCCAAAAAGTCCATGGAAAGCTTGAAAGTTCCACCACTTTATTGAAGCTCTAGGAGAGGGCACTTGTTGCTGTTGACCCTCATTCTCAACAAAAGTATAATAAATGGAATATTAAACTATCAAATAAAAACTACGTAAGACATATATGGCGGTATGGTCCTAGAGAATTTAGCCAGCCCTAACAGGCGAATATAAAAAAGAATTCTTCTCCTTGTAAGTACTTAGTTCAAGTACCGCTACTTCTTCTGTGACATTTATGGCGTAATATTATTAAAATGAAACTTTGTAAGAATGTATGGATGTATATTTGTTACTCTTTCACGCAAAAACTACCGAACTGATTTCGATGAAATTTGGTATGGTCTTTAGGACTTGGAATAGCACATAGGCTACTTTATATCCCGGGAAACCGCGGGGCCCAGCTAGTATGCAATAATTTCAGTGCATTCTAAATACCTACCTCCAAGATATACAAGTGCCTACTTGCCCAAAGTCTAGCAAAGTTGTCTTAGATTTCTCCGAATCTGTTTTGAATAATATTTGCCAACATTATTAACAATAATTAGTTAAACACAGACTACTAGAGAACTTGAACTATTATATGTAGGTATATATCTGTAGTTGACGAGAGAGTAGTATACACACAGGTCGTAGCGACACGACGACTATAGATAGATAGATAGTTAGATAACTCTTTCATCATCATCATCATCAGCTCATCACGTTCCCACCGCTGGGACACGGACCTTCCCTCATAGAGAGAGATCGTCCATAATCCGCCTCGCTGGCCCAGTGCGGGTTGGTGGATGTCACATGTCCCTGATTTTTGTCGGTAATTCTTGGACATGCTGGTTTCCTCACGATGTTTTCCTTCACCGTTCTTAAAGGAAGTGTAAAATTCGCACGTAACGTAAGAAAGTCAGTGGTGCGGGGCCTGCGAGATTCGAACTCAGATACATCGAATCGAAAGTCGCACGTGCTCCCACTGAGCCACACTCGCTCTTCTAGATAACTCATTATTGTACATAAAACTATAGAAATAATACAAATAGAACTTTAAAGCGGCGACACTAGGTCCATAATAATATGTTTACCTATACCTATGTAGCCTCTCAATATACGAAGGACCCTTGCACAAGATCGAAATACTTGCCAAAATTCAAAGGAAGCTTAATTAGAGAAGGTAAAGCAAGTTCTAGTAATTGCGTACAGTCGGCGACAAAAACATTTTTACCGACTTTAAAAATAGAAGCACTTTGTTAGTATTTCATATATGTTAGATCAGAACTCCACTGACTTTAAAAATAGGACGACTTTTACGTTGGGTTCAGCTTCAAGGTGGTCCCATATAAATTTTATCGATATTCAACTTTGGACTTCGAAGATACATCAGAATTAAAGTTGTTTTTTTTTTGTTTTGTTATATAATTTTTAGAAAAAAACAGGAACCGACTTCAATGTATCTTCGAATTCTAAGGTCAAATGACGATGAAATTTATGTGGGACCACTTCGTAACTATACTGAACCCAACGCAAAAAGAATTTTCCAAATCGGTTCATAAATGACGGAGTTCTGAGGTAACAAACATAAAAAAAAGAATAAAAAATACAATCGAACAGAGAACCTTCTCCTTTTAGAAGTCGGTTAAAAATAAATTATTTATGTAACTAAACGGCTAGACGAGCAGATCATTCACCTGATGTTGTTTAACATTTTCCGTTGTTCATAATCCTTTTTTTTTACACGATAAATACCGACTTAAGTTGTGTGTAAGTGAGGTAAGTATAAATTGTATTTATAGGACTGGATGCACCGGGCTCAAGACCGCTGAGAATGGAGACGGAGGGAAGAGGGCTGTATCCTAGAATGGATAAATAAAAGGCCTCCAAGATGATGATGATGATGATGATAGATATCATAATATGCTAGCTGCGCCCCGCGGTTTCTCTAGATATAAAGTCTGTGTTAATTCAGGGTATAAGCTATCTCCATTCCAAATTTCACTTAATTATATTCAGCCGTCGGGTCGTAAAGAGGTAACAATCACTTACATACTTACACACTTACACACTTGCACATTAATACAATTACATACAAACTTTCGAATTTATAATATTAGTAGGATAGGATAGTAGGATACCTTAAAATACCCGCGGCCATTATGTCTCTGACTGTACAACTACTCTGCAGCTTTTTCATGAAAAGGCAACTACACAAAATCTTCATTTCGGTTTTGACTAGAACGTCCCTCACTGCTCGTGCCTTATGTATGACTTTCGTTCAAGCACACCTAGTATAGTAATAACGAAGCTGAGTGCCCTACCTCCCTTAATTGCACTTTTTGTTGCCAATAGGCGCCAGGTGGCAATGTCGATAATTTTCGACTATAACTGCGATAAATATTGCTGTTACATTTTTGAATAAAATATTGAAATACAGCTTTGTTTTTCTGTAATTTAAGTTTTGGTACTGTAAAGTTGTATTGGTAATTTCTATTAAACGAATAAAAAAACGCGGACGGAATCTCAATAAACTACAACTGAAGCATATAAGCATAGTCATGTCAAACCGTTGTGTCGGCCGATCGGCATAGCATGATGAAAATGTGTGCGTGAGGCTTGTGTATCACAAACGAGCGGACCGGCATACCTTGAGTGCTTCACTTCTGAATTTGGCGACGAGCCATCCTCCTTTTTTAAATCGTTCTAGCATTCATATATACAGATATATAGATGTTTTGGTAGAAGTGATGTGATGGTATGATGTTACAATATATTTGTTAATGTAAGAAAATTATATTGTATAAATAGGGAAAATACAAACTAGCATCGTAACACAGGTCTATCCTAGTACGAATGCTGGTGATTATCTTATATTTATTTTATGTCAGAATTATATGTACGAGCTATTTTTATACAATACTACAATTAAGATATTATATTGTATTGCATTTCTTTTTGCTTATATAAATTGAAAAAATAATTATCTTCTTTCTTTCTCGTGTATATTACGTGCTATAATTATAATTAGCATTATCCAAATAACCATTAGTAATTACGTTTATACCCTATAGAAATGTAAATACACAAGACTTCTAGAGAGTGTGAACCATACATGATTGGGGAACAGTGCAGTGTGGCGGATATCACATAACCTGATGTAACTCTTGAACATGCCGGTTTCTTCCACAATGTCAATGTTTTTTTTACTGAAAAATTATCTACTTTATGCAGAATTCAAACTCAGGTGCGTCGGACCAAAAGTCACTCAAGCTACCGCCTAGCCATCGCTGAGCTTGTTATCTTGAGCTTGTTATCTGAGCTTGTTACTTTGCGTAATGGGTATGTTTTCAAATATGCCAAATTCCCTAACAATCTTTTCAATAATTTTCTACTCTCTATCCATTTTTAACCGACTTCAAAAAAGGAGGAGGTTCTCTATTCGGTTGTATTTTTTTTATTTTTTATGTTTGTTACCTCAGAACTTAGTCATTTATGGACCGATTTGGAAAATTTTTATTTGAATGAATGTACTTTCAGAATCGTCGCATTGTGGTCCGACTAATTAATAAAAGGAGTTTTTTTTCTTATTATGTTTGTTATCACAGAACTTCGTCATTTATAAACCAATTTAGAATATTATTTTTAAAGTTTAAAAAAGGAGCAGGTGTGTTTCTATGTGTGGCCTTAATTGTCAGAGGGCAGATTTCGTAGCCTCGTTATCTCGTTTTTCGCTCTGTCATCGTGTGGTCGAATTAATAATTTGTTGGCGTCCAAATCTGACAAAACGATGCCTTCTAAACTTCTGACACGACTTAGTGCCACATATGTTTGCCCTTTTGCAATTTTTTTTTTACCGAGATCGATCACAGCTCTTTCGAGGGTGGTCCCCTGTAGTTTATGGACTGTGACCGCCCAGCTTAATATTAGAGGAAGCATACGTCGCTCTACATCTCCGTAACCCCTCGCCGCCTGAAATGTAGTGCTTGATGGAGGTATGGGTATGCAACCGTCACTATTTTTAACCGACTTCAAAAAGGAGGAGGTTTACAATTCGACGGTATGTTTTTTTTTTTTTGTGTTTGTTACGCGATTACTCCGCCAATTATGCATTGATTTCAATGATTCTTTTTTTGATTGGTAGGTAATACTTCAAAGGTGGTCCCATATAAATTTTATCGAAATTCATTCTGTAGTTTTTGAAAAAAATAGCAAAAACAAAAAAATATAAGTTTAATCTTCAAGTCGGTTCTTGTTTTTTTCGTAACCAACTTTCTAAAGGTGGAGGTTTGTATTCGACTGCTTCACCTGCTTCACCTAGGGTTGACTTCCGGTGAGGGAACTCCTCAACGGTGAATAGTACAGACACAACATTTCGTAAATGGATTTAACCATAAAAGCCTGTTCTAAATTCCATCATGACATGGCAGATACACCCAGGATTGACTTCCGGCGAGGGAACTCCTCAACACACTGACAACACACTGACAACTGAATAGGACAGACATGAAATTTTTTTGTACATGCATTTAATTGTGATAGCCCGTTTTAAACTTCGTCATGATGTGGCTTCTAGATCATAAAAGCTTGTCTTTAAAAACTTTTTGAATTAATTTAATTAAAACTTGTTTTTCACTAAAAAGGTTAAAATAAATTATTTTTCAAAAAAAACTAAACCGACTTCAAAACCACAAATGGCACTCAAAAGTAAAAAATAAATTAATATAATTATCATAAGCGCTACCCACTCATATATTTGAAGTCGGTGCCAGCCAAGTCTAATAGGTAGTAGATAAATACTATGTATATAGTAAGTACTACTTGTAGGTAGTATTTATCTACTACCTTTTAGACTTGGCTGGCACCGACTTCAAATATATGAGTGGGTAGCGCTTATGATAATTATATTAATTTATTTTTTACTTTTGAGTGCCATTTGTGGTTTTGAAGTCGGTTTAGTTTTTTTTGAAAAATAATTTATTCTTAGATCAAAAGCATAGAGTTTTATATAGAGACCTGTAAATTATATATAGAGGTACTGTTTATTCGTTGCAATAAGTAAAATGACGAAATAATCGTAATACGAATATTCGCCGGCATGCGAAGTAGCGCATTACACTCCAAATTTTCAATTACAGATACCGTAGGTGTCGAGCGAAGCCATTTCGCCTTCGCGTATGATATCATCTGCAATTTTACTAAATGGTGCTATCTACGATACCTATAAGCGGGCGTAGCCAGGGATAGTATGTAGGGGATACATAACAAAAAAAATGTTACTTATAAATTACCATTGTCTTTGAAATGACAATATTTGCGTCCTCCTCTCTTTTGAGTTTGCTGCGCCCGACGGAGTCCAAATAAGATTTTGTACGTTTATTGAATTAAATTAGTCATATTAAAACAGTCCATAGGAAATAAAGTAATCATAGCATAACATGGAGCATTCTTTATTCACACTCCTATCCTTTATCCTATCCTATCCTAACCTTTATTCTGATCACACTGTTACAAGACTGAAGATTCACCTGACTGCCTCATAGATACCGAGAGATGTGTGTATGCGTGCGTAGCGCATTATCATGTTATTATGCTTTTACCAAAGTACCTATCACTTTGTAAGACTTACCTTATTGAATAGTTGCAATAAAATTATCGAGAACCGAATGTCTAGACAAACCAAACCTAGGTGTTAAGACATTACTAACCATACACCTTAGTTGAAACGTAGGTAGGTTTTGATAAAAAAATTACACCTTGTACTACCTATAGAAGCAATAAAGAATCTGAATCTGTTTTACCCGCAGTTTTCTGGGATGAAAGTATCTTACTCCTTTTTCCAGTACCTCAAGTACCTACATATCAAATTTCATCAAAATCCGACAAGTAGTTTTTGCGTAATAGAGTAACAAACATCCATCCATATATTCTTCCATACTTACAAACATTCTCATTTATAATGACTTGCCCCTAGATGAAACCCTGACTACGCCTGTCCATTAACATCCACTTTAGCGAAGCAGGTGGATTGTCAACAACTTTTATTAATTCGCCTTTGGGTAATTTAATCTAGAAATGTATTGCTCTCCTCTGGGATTAGTCAATTTGGTAATTAATCGCTAAACTTTGTAATTGTTGAGCTAAAGTTGGTAACAAAATACGGTTCAAATAAATACCTAAGTCAATTAGGTCTTTTTTAGGGAGTTTGTGTAAGTTAAGTAAGTCGACTAAGTTTAATAGTTATAAATACGTGTCTTTTTTTTATGGAACTGAGTGCTGAGAATGTAAGCCCATAACAATTGCATTGCCACCCAGAATTTGTAATACCATAAAAAGCACTGTGTAGCACTGCATTGCGCTCATCACCCCGAGACATCAGTCTCATATGCCCAGTAATTTTGCTGGATACAATGGGGTGCTGGATACAACTTCAAACCAAAACATAGTAATGCTTGCACACAACTGCTTGCAGCCCATTCCATCTCCACTGCTGGGACACAGGGCGTTTCTCAAAGTTTTTCAGGACCGATTTTCACAACGCTGGCTCAGTGCAGTCACACGTCAAAAAGAAGGACGGCGGCATACACTCAGGTAGGTACTTTTATTATTGTCTCTTTCTCACTAGTTATACACCTGGTTCTTTAGAAATAAGATTTACGTGGGACATGGGTCCAACACGACCATGTGTTATTATTATTATTACTATCTTGTCAGTTTTACCATTCCTGTCCCACAGGAGGGAGAAGGCTTTCCAAATCTATGCACCTTAGGGCTTTATAAGGCCAATCTTTCCAAGATTTTAGTTCATCCTGCCATCTCTTTTTAGCCCTTCTGCGACATTTCTTGCCATTTTATGTCATAAAGGACAACCAATAAATCATCAAACAATAGAGAACACAAATATAAATAACGCTTTTAATTTCCATTCTGAACAACGTTCCAGCACGACAATACAACATGATTTAGCTCTTCCATGATTCATCGTCACAGTTAAATGAAATTCGGATTAAACCGGCTTTCCACTTGATGTATGGTGGACTGTAAATCATTCAGCATGACATATGCATAGCTTCGGGTACATACATATTTAGGAACATGTGCGGCAATTCTGGCTGCATTTTTCCATTAAATTTTGCTGGCTTTTGCAAGCAACGGACATGATTTATTCACTTCGAGAAACTCTTTATTTTTCTTCAAAAGTCGTCTAGAGAATATACCACCTATCTTGCTTAAGTAATCTTAATAACATTCTGTACTAGTGTTTTTTTTTATTTACATTGTGCGTGTTCAATATTTGCTTATATTAAGCCTTGCTATTTAACCTCAAGTCTCCAGAGCGGCGCGACGGTATTACGTGCTCAAAAACAGTGTTTTTATGAATTTTAAAATATACTCGTATATTTGATATAAAATGCATTACCGTATGCTAGCCGAAAATTTTAAGATTTTAAATACATCTATATATATTCATAAATTTTAATTATCCCCGTAAGACGATATATCGTCTTCGAGGAAATTCTTAGAAGGATAGAAGTATCTTGATCGCTCGAGCAGCTGGCTCGGTGGCCCAGTGGTTAAGGCGTTGGAACGGTATTTTAAAGATGCAGGTTCGATCCCTGCTCGAGCTTCCTAATTATTTATAATCTTAATATATATATTTACATATGTTAGTCTGTAAGGTATTTATAATATGGCCTTTGATGCGTTCACTTCTAAGGACTATGTTATTATTGACTGAATTATATAAATAAATAAAATGAATACATTTAACGCATAGGTACAAACAAGTAAACACGTTTTATTCCCGATCTATTTTATGACTCAACTTGAGATGGCAAACAAAAAACTTCCTTACCAAGACAGAAACGCAATGAAAATGTATAGTGTAATCCCGCTGAATATTATGTAGGTTGTTGTTAGTTCCTAACAACAACACTCTTTGTACGAGACGTGTTTCGCCGTCTGCACGAGGCATCATCAGGTGTCGACTCGTCGAACGCTGGAACGAGAGACTCTCGTGAGACTCTCGTTCCAGCGTTCAGCGAGTCGTACAAAGAGTGTTGTTGTTAGGAACTAACAACAACCTACATAATATTCAGCGGGATAACACTATACATTTTCATTGCGTTTCAGTTTTGAGATGAATTTCCGCAACGTCACGCCTGATTCCATTGCATTCCTTACCAAAGTAGAGCCAATCACAAGAAAATCCCAAGTTTTACGCAATCCTTCATTTTATTAACACCAGAATTGAAAATACTTAACCAGGCCAATATAATCCATATCTTGCCATGTCAAATTTAAAGAATACACTTTATAAAAGAGTTCCTTTGTTGTTCCTTTTTTGTTCGCTTACACAATTTCCAATAAAAAGAAAATAAGCTTTGTTTGGTTAAAAAACATTTATGGCAATAATGGCTTTCATTTTATAACTTAAAATGACAGGAAGCGGCAGAGTTGGTATCATTATTGTTTGTGACAATTCGTTTTGTTTTAATTTAACCTCACTCGAGCCTACTCTGTGTAAAAAGCTTGTAAAAATATGCGGGTATTTTGTGTCAGCGCTGGACAAATAATGGACAAGTGAAAATAACCGGTGGCAATCGTAACCGCATTATCGCCACGTCACTCCACGCCACGCCACGACACGCAGCCCTACGGAAAAATTGAATTCAGTTTGATGACGTCACAGCACAAGCTAACTGAGCCTTTGATGAACGCCATCCACCTAATTTTCTTTTTCTGTTTCGGCCAAGTTGACTGAATAACTATTGCGGAAACTCGCGGCATCAACTCAATTTCGTGCTTAGACATTAGGTATTTGCGTGACAATACAACCGGTTTCCCATTTTAGCAGTCGCAGAAGAACAAACTTCGCATACGCTCAAAAATTACGAAAATTTGTACAATCTATTATTACCTATACTAGGTTTGATGAATATCATCGTCCTGGTAAGGTGAACTGGCGGATTTATAATAAAATAATAAATAAATAACGCGCAACGATCACATACATAGATCCTGGCCCCTAACTAGGATTCCCTGTATCCAGGAAACCAGGAACTATGAGGACCATGGTCCCACAACACCCAGACACGAAACAAATGCTTGCGCTTTTTTTCTGTGCACAAACATTTGTCCCGTTGCGGGAATCGAACCCGCAACCTCAGTGATGTATGAGATTTGAGCCAACCTGCCCAACTACTACACCATAGAGATAAAAACATTCACCTTTACTGGCGCTATATTTCGTTCCATCTTGTGTCAATGTGAATAGTTTGCTTCTCTTTGTGACATCGTCCCAGGTAATTTAGGCAATACGCGAGCAGTTTTCATCATTTCAAAACCTGTGCTGCAGTAGATGAGTCAAAGAAGCGGCAAACGAAGCGGAACTTACGGTTCGTTTCCCACGGCTTCGCTCGTATCTTGTAGTAAGAAACATTTACATATTTCACAGTACGATAGATATACGTGAATATTTACATCTGACGAGATTTACATCTTGTCATATGAAACCAGCATTGTGAGCATAAATCAGATGAACTTTAGTAAATTTTGTTAGGTATAATTAATTTTTAGAAAAAAACAAAAACCGACTTCAATGTATCTTCGAAGTCCAAGGTCACATATCAATGAAATTTATATGGGACCACTTCGTAGCTATGCTGAACCCGACACAAAAAGATTTTTTCTCATCGGTTCATAAATGACGGAGTTCTGAGGTAACAAACATAAAAAAAAAAAAACAAAAAAAAATACAATCGAACAGAGAACCTCCTCCTTTTCGAAGTCGTTTAAATATTAATATTCTATAGACTAATATATTACTACCTACAAGTAGTACTTACTACTACTTACTATATATATAGTATTTAATAATATAAGGTAGTAGATAGATACTACCTACAAGTAGTACTTACTATATACATAGTATTTATCTGCTACCTATTAGACTTGGCTGGCACCGACTTCAAATATATGAGTGGGTAGCGCTTATGATAATTATATTATTTTTATTTTTAACTTTTGAGTGCCATTTGTGGTTTTGAAGTCGGTTTAGTTTTTTTTGAAAAATAATTTATTCCCTTCTGATCCCCAAAAATTTGCCCTTCATATTTTCGTCACTCACAATCAAATACCTACATTTCCTATTAGTGAACGTATGTAGTTAATCAGATAATCTTTTATTCGTACTAAAATACACGTCAAAAATTATTTCAATAATAGGTACATAGTTAAAGGCAAATCGATTCTAAAAATATTTTTTAACGATCTAACTTTAAAAATCTAACGTCACTGCCATGAGTCAACCTTAATTGCTAGCTTGGGGATTAATATTAAAAATGGACAACCTTCACAAATGCCCGATTACTGAACTACAATTTCGAAATAATACAATGTTTTAGTAACTCATAGTTTATCGAACTCCTACAAACAGCATAATTTATTTCAGTTAAACCACCGAGTTCAGCTATACTTACTTTAGATTTAGTAGGTAGTAAAAGTATTGAATGGAATACTCTCGAATTATTAAATAGTTCTGAGATGAAATGGGACTGAGCTAGCCACATAACGAATGACAACTGTAAAATATGAGAACGAAAGAGGAATCTTTGCACAGAAATGGGACAAGAAAGGCTCTTGAAAACAATCAAAAATGCTATAACATCTTGGACTATACCATTACTTTAGTCTTAAATATCCGAAACGCGCCGCCGGGCGATATAAAATATGTCTCAGGAACTTAGCTTAGTTCCCATCATAAGGTCCCGCAGTATCTCTTCAAGATTTATGGAGCTCTTAAGATTTGCTTTAAACTCCATTTCTGTAATGATGATAAGCAGCGCTTTTGATCTGCTCAGGGGTGCGAAGATTTAGATGAGTTTTATTGGGTAATATAAACTTCACTCCGTAGTAGGTACTTTTTACTTATTTTATAACTTAATGAGTTTAACTTCCTTCGTTTTTTCTTACCCTGTATTATTTCCTGCATCAACAGTTCTTTTCTTTTAACTTTATTGTTTACGAGTAGTTACCGCATCGAACCGTTTCCATTCAACCTGAAAGGATTCAAGAAAGCCTTTATAGGACAAAAGGCTTTTCCTTCCATTTCTCACGATCCTCTTTACATTTCTCAAGATTAATAGCACTATAAACTATTCTTTCAAAATAAAATTGATTGCTACAGTCTCAGTCTAGAGCGTAAGTTGAACGTTGCATCGCTCCCAGGTCGCGTCCGCGATTTTATTTCTCCTCCTAACGACTGTTTTATTGCAGACCGCTCCGCTCTGCGGCGAAGAAAATTACAGGAGAGATAATCTCGTTTTTTATTGCGCCATTATAGTATTGCAGTCCTTGGTCGAATGACAACTTTAGTTGAGCTCGTTCCCCGGTTTAGTTATTTCTTGTTAGAGTCTGATCAGTTTGTGATTGGATTGTCTTATATAAATAGAAATGTTTCTGCGGACTTGATTGATCATAATTGAAACAATTCATGTGAACTTTTTTTTTATCACGCACTACTGACAAAATCAAAGATGTTGCACAGGAAATTTGTATTTGGTCGTATGTACCATTAAGTATGTACTATGTACCACAATAGCATTAAATTCGCCACATTCACCAGAAACAAGATGCGAAGCTGTATAAAACGTTGATCTACTTAAAACACCTCATTCATCTAATTAATTCAATTTCCTACTTGCTATCTTTAAGAGGCCTCGGAGTTTTAACATTAGGGTCACGTCTACGGGACACTCCACCGAATCCGAATTCAATCCAAAGTTTCCGAGCACTTTTCAAATATATTTTACTCAATATTGTCTTTGATTCTTTTGATTTTTCCGCGGATTGTGTTAGAGAAAGTAATATTTGCGGTTATTGGATAAACTTCTTGAACCATTTTATAAAGTGAACGTTTTGATTTTCATGCGATTTGGGCCAGAATGTAGAACTTTCAAGTTAGGTTTCGTTGAACTAGCTAAGAGGATTATACTTTGGGAAGTAGATGTTTTATTACCAGCCTGCCATTAAAAATTTTCTAAGTAAGAGTATGTATCTGAAATATCACATTCTATGGTATTGTAATAACCAAGATTCCATTAACTGGTGATCATTGTGATCATTCTATTTGACGCTATGAAATAAACTATTCAACTAAGTTTGGGAGCCGGTTCAAATATACAAAGTTGGCCCGAACTCGGGCGCCGGCTTGCAACTTATACTATCAATTGCATGAGACGTTTTGACAGTAATTGGCAAACTATCATAACGTTTCAAGTTTTGCTTAAAAATAATATTATATTTTGATGTTTTTAAGATGATCTCAAATTTGTTACGGTGTTTGATACGGTGTCATTGTAATAATTGACGTTCATATGTGCGTCTGTAATGCCAATATTGAATAAAGAAGTTTTGATTGATTGATTGATTGAAATTTAGGTGTTTGATAACCATTTTATATAGAATAAAACCCTTCATTGTACCTACATAAAAAGGAATCACAGTAGTCAGATACTTTCTTATAAGTACAATAGGCGATCTTATCGCTAAGCAGCAATATTTTTTCAAACAAACATATATAAAAACGAAAAACATTTTCAAATTATTATAATACGCATCGATATTAAGATAAATTGTACTAACGTTAATATTAGGTACTTGCTTGGTATGAATTGTTCTCTTGAATCTTTTATGTCACTTCCACAACGGTTTGTATCCAAGGCAATATGTATCAATATTTGACCTCGAGAGCTCCCTTAAACAAAATCCATACGAAAAGCATAAATTCCACAAGTTATTTATAAAACCCAGATCATTTAACCCTCATGATACAATTTTATATTCGACTCACGATCCAGAATATAGGGCCGGTTGATAAAATAACAACGAATAAGAAATTCCCAGAGGGTATCCTCATAAGAGCCTCTATAAAATCAGAGCAAACCGAGAGAGCATGGTACATTTATTCTACGTAGTATCGTTTCGTGCATTACCATAAGCCCCTTTCATAACGCTAGCAGAACCTACATTAATGTAGACAGAATTACAGCTTGAACAGTTTTCTATTCTCAGGCAAAAGGCTCGGTTGAAATATTGCAAAAAAAAAAGTAAAGTTCCCACTTTACTTTTTTTTATTATTTTGTTGGCCACAGTAATCGTGCCGAAAGGCAAGCTAATGCAACATATCGTATATGTTACCAAAAACAGCATCATTTATTCTCGTCAAAATGCACAAAGATACTTATTAATTATGAAGAACATTATCAGGGTGCTTCTCACTTCACATCGGCGAGCATGTGGTCTACAAAACGAAAGCCTAGTCAAAACAAATATATTATCGGCAATCAACTTCCTGCCAGAGTCTCTTTCCCGATAACTACAATCTAGGAATCTTCAAGTCTCGAGTGAATAGGTGCTATCTTGGCAAGCGTGCTAGATCGTCGACCGCATCGTCGCTTACCATCAGGTGGAATAGTGGTCAAACGCAAGCCCATTCACAACAAAAAAACAAAATCGCATCATGGTCAAGAAGCTGACGTAACAAACGAGCATCGGAACTAATTACCACTAAATGCGAGGCCCAGTTTTGCTGTCCAATCTATTCCCTTTGTGAACTGTAACAGGTTGTTCGGAGCCTCAACACGGTCTCTGTCTGTGAAGATAGGACCGCTTGAAACAATAGACCCTGAGAACCTGCCCATCGTCTTGATCCGCGATAAGAGCTTTCAAACAAATGCTGCGAAAGGGATTACGGCTTTATCCATCATCACGTAGACGCTGCGACGTCGGCCTTTTCGCCGGGTAAGCACCGATTACGACGCCTCACGACGCACTAAACGACGAAATTGTTTTATGGGAATGTACCTGCCGCTGCTGTTTGATCTCGGATAGGTACGGTGTTTACTGCGCTGTTTACATTACGTACTTTCATGTCTTTCGTATGAGTATTTATGTTGTTTTGTGCTCGTAATTAGAGGTGGGACTCGACTTTCGTTGAAGAATTAGAAAATATTAATTCATCATCGCCGGCAGAATATTTAACCTAGTTTGTTAAGCCGCTGGATACCTATTTAAGGTAGCATATATCTTGTATTTCCAATTCTTTGGTTTTAATATGTATTGATAGTATTATTATCAAAATAATACTTGAATTCATTTAGGTATACGACAGATTTGAACGTAAACTTTTCTTTTCTCTGTCACGAATTTGTCGAAGACGTAATCTTACCTTAACGTAATTGATTCGATTTGACGCAATCGTCGGCGTAATCTGGATTTACGTTCAAAAAATCATCTTTCAAAACCTAAGCGGATAATATCCTTAAGAGCTTACAATTCCGCGCCACATGTTGTCTACGCTACTTTAGGCAAAATATTAAAGACTAACGACGTCGTCTCCCTAAAATATTGCACAGAATTAGGGATATTTATATGCTAATAATTGTGAAATACGGGGTTCTTCACTCAGGACGCTGTTGTGGGCTTGTAGGCCTGCCGTCGACGTGAATTAGACAGGTCCAATTGAATTCGCGTTCTACCTCCATGACTCACGTCACGTGCATGCCAGTGACGTGCCTATTGGATGAATAAATTGTAAGTGGTGGAGTAAATTTAATGTTAATAGAGAATGTGTTATGTCTAGTCTAGACTATATAAGATCGTCCTATTGTAATATATATATCCACTTACAATACAATAACAAACGACAATACAATACCTCTTTACTGACATAAGCAAACAAAATTATCTACTTTATAAATTTTTTAATACAATGGTTTAACAGCCTTATCGCTATTAGCGATGTCTTTGTCTGATATTGATGGCCATTGGCGTAAAAATGGACCTATAATCTAAGTTGGAACTATAATGCTACCAAATCTGGAAAACCACATCAAAATCCGTTCAGCAGTTTCCGAGTTTATAGATAAAAACAAACAAGCAAACAAACAAACGGACAAAAAATCTAAAAACAGTGGATTTGTGTATGTACCCTCTAAATAGTCGACCCCAGATGGTTTTTCAAAAATATCTTCAATGTACCGAACTGGCCCAGTTCTATTTCTATTATAGCAAAAAAAAAACCGCCAAGTGCGAGTCGGACTCGCGCACGCAGGGTTCCATACCATTATCTATAAAAACGGCAAAAAAATCACGTTTGTTGTATGGGAGCGTCCTTAAATATTTGTTTTATTCCGTTTTTTAGTATTTGTTGTTATAGCGGCCACAGAAATACATCATCTGTGAATATTTCAACTGTCTAACTATCACAGTTTATGAGATACAGCCTGGTGACAGACGGACAGACAGACAGTCAGACGGACAGCGAAGTCTTAGTACTAGGGTTCCGTTTTGCCCTTTGGGTACGGAACCTTAAAAAGACAAGGCCATTTGGCAACCGAACTCCAGATCTAAACCTATCTCAAATAGAATTTACAACATGACGCATAGCTATAGCTACTCACAATAGGTACCTAGGTAGGTAGGTAGAATACAATATCGCGCGGCATTAAACATGATCCACGTTTGGACATGTAATATCCCGTATATAATCCAGTTAGGACATCCAATATCCTGTGTGTGTGCGTGACATCAACAGGCGTCGTTCTTTTATGAAACCTCTCGTATTTATCGACAAACAAATGACTGAAGTTCTTGGGAAAATGTCGAAATTGATCCCATGTTTAGCTAAATAAATTTAACTTGTGTAATCTTGATACACGAGACGATTAAGAGCGAGTGTGGCTCAGTGGGAGCATGCGCGACTTTCAATCCGACGCACCCGAGTTCGAATCCCGCTGACCCCGTACCACTAACTTTCTTAACACCCACATCTTTTGCTTCACGGGATTGATCCATATCTGAAGTCACATTTACCGTAGGCACCTTTATAAAAAAATATATAAAAAACTAGCTAAGTAGACAAGTATATATAAGCATATTTAAAAAAAAATGTATTACCTTTGTATAAAGATAGAAAATTTCGTTTTATTACAATCACTTGTCCACGTTACCTCTAACGCGTTGTTACCTCCTCAAAACCCTATGTATATTTGTATCTACCTAAAAACACATTATATACCAAGGTACATATTGCTATCTCATCCTCGGACACCATAACATTGACTTGCAATTTAATTTCCATCACACTTTAAAACAATTCACAGTTCAGTGAGACCAGAGCGAACGAACTCCATTAATTGGTTTCAGAATCGGCGAGAATCTCACCGGCTTTAATTACAGAAATTGCCTTTCACACCTCAACAGCTCCTAAATTAATAAACGCTGCACAGACAGCCCTCGACTGGATATTAACTTAGTAGTAATTAATATTGTCTACGTTTCTTATTCTTTGCAAATGAATTGTTTTTGACATCAATAATTATTACTTAGTCTTTTTTTTACATCTTACCACGATCTCACCTGATGGCAAGCGACGATGTGGTCGAAGATGAAGCAGGCTTGCGTAGTAAGTATCTATTCACTCTTGATTTGAACAACCTGGTTGTATTCAATAAAGATAAAGATAGTTGTAAACATACATTTCATTGCAAATATTTATTGAAACATATTTCTTCTATTGTTTTACAACTGATTGTCTAGACGACCACGTCTTTCACCTGGCTGGATAGCTGGTCCAAAAGTCATACTCGTGAACTGGTGCTGCTTGTGGGGACTGGTCTGTTCTGGTCACTCTGACTGCTACTGTATCTCTATAAGTACCTATTTATATATTAGTCATATTTTTATGTTACTGATAGGTTAGGTACTATGATTATGGGACATCTCTCTTATATACACTTCTAGTTTGACATTGTGTTATGTTTACATTACCTACCTACTACCAGGCTTAGCGCACTCCGCACTGTAAGTACGAAGCTACAAGTACATAGCCGGACACCGACGGCGGGTCGTGCGTCGTTACACGTGCCGCGTCAGAAGAGATAAGAGCTATGCGATAGAGAGAGAGGCGCTCTGTAGGTTAATATGACTGGTAGGTATGCAGCGCTACGCGAGCAGAATTGAATTTTATTGCGTCTTAGCAAGAGTCGCTATTTGTTTAAATTTCTTTGCGGAGTGATGCTTCTGTCCCTTAGTATTATGTGCTACTACTTATACTTCATTATTCTTTGTTATATTTTAGACATGTTGAAAAATTTAAATAAAGAGACATCCCCGCAGAGTTTCTTGGTGCTATCTTCTGCGCTATCTATAGCGAGTGTATTTCCGTAGCACTGGTAGAGTCAGTTTTCGCATTTCTTTTCTGGGCCCGGACTTCAATTTGAGTATGGAAAAAAATGAGTAGACATACTAACCATTTTTTTTTTAACTCAAGTGAATTACAACAGCAACTCATGTAAGTAAGTGATAGTTTAAGTTACAATTTTTAACGTACTCTAATTGTTTTGTATTATGTGTACCTATGACGTTTAAAGTGATTTTCTTTTGACCTTTTGACTTTTGACTTGGCCTAATGGTAAGCATCACAGTTCGTCATAACAGTTGCAGCGCCACCCTGATCTTTACTTCGCAAAATCTTGCACGGCACCGCACTACGCTTACTCACATAACACCAAGTAATTTTGCTTGACCGTAATTTCGTACCAGTGCAGCCCTTCAAACCAGAACACGCACAATGTTTGGACACTACTGTTTGGAGATTGTTTTTTTTTATGATTAAATGGGCTCACGTTTGACAACAACTCACCTGATGGTAAGCGTAGTTGCGGTCTAAGGTGGAGCACGTTTGCCCATGAGGTGCCTATTCACTCTTGTCTTAAAGAGACCCAGGTTGTAATTGAAAGGAAATAAGTATTCTGGTAGAGAATTCCACTCCTTAGCAGTACGTACAATGAAAGAGTCAGCGAAGCACTTTGTGCGGACTGGTGGTATGTGCTCAACATAAGGGTGAAGTGACTCTCCTCGCCTTGTGGTCCAAAGATGGAATGGGGATGAAGGAATCAGCTAATACACACTGCTGCTGATGAGGTCTTGTGCACACTCCCCGAAATGTAGTCTGTAGAAAATCTACACGCTAGCCACTTGTCTTCTGTGTTCAAGGCTTTGTCTTCCCGTCAAGAATAAGATATCTGGGAATTATGTGGTGTTTCCTAAAAATCAGACTCTTGGTGAAAACCAATTCTTACTCTTTTTCAGCAACTTTATTGCTGCTTGAACACTTGCACTAGTTAATAAAACAAAACAGCATCTCCATACAATCACTTATTTTAAATGAAAAGCACATAACTATACTAATTTTGTGAAGAATCGATTAGTTTGTACTTAAATATTGATTAAAATTTAGCCCAAATTGCCGTCTTTATTATGAACGTCAGTAGGCGGTAGGCAATGAAAGCATTTCAACTTGAGAACAATTAGAAGATACCCCTATAATAACTGACTTAACGAAAGAGAAGTCGGCAAAGAGAAATTCAATAAAGTTAATGCTTTTACATTAATATGAAAGCCTCCCAATTCCTCGATTATCATGCCTTTCTGTGAAATTAACCTTTATTTGAAAGAAAACGATTCGTAATAGGCAATTCTGTTCATTTCAATGAACTGCTTTTGTTCAGTGTTTTCAGTCAGAAAATAATCCCGTTAAAGGGTATATTTTCAAGTGAAATATCGCTAAAAGTTTAAGGTTACTTAATGTGAGTTAGTCCGAATTCGGTACAATCGTCATTTGTCCATCGAATTTTTGTTCATACAACAAATCCCAATTCGCCATAGTTTAAAAAACAATTGAATAGCTAGTTGAAGGATACAGTTACTAAGAAAATGTGATGGTGAGATCACACAAAACCGGTTTTTTCTAGATTTCTTTTGTTTTTGTTGCATTACGCTAGTTGTTTGTTTCCTGCATTGTTTGTTGATCATTGACCTTACCAAAACCATTAACATTCTACATTTTTTCATATAAATTACTAGATTTTCTAATGAGTCAATGAATCAAATAAATCAATTTGTCAGAATAATATATAGCTTATAAAAAAACATTTACCTAAATAGAGATAAAAATTGGTCTTTAAATAGCTGTAATTTACATTCTAGTGTAAAAGTCCCAAAGTTCTCGCCCTGTCCAGCCAATCAGAGCGCGACACGTAGCTCCCGCTTAGAACCCGCTCCCCTGAGAACGCGGTCCGTCCGTGCAGAACCCTAAAATTGTCCATCACCATAACCATACCTGAAAAAGGTAAAGGTCAAATAAACTTTTGTTTTTATGTGAACATAATGACATTGATTGAAAGCGGTCACACTGTCCGTCCGTCGCCTAAGGACATCTCGAACATCAGAGGCGTAGGTATTCGACGTATTTGAGGGATATGAGAATGGAAGATATATACCGCAAAGGTTATGGGTTCGATTCCCGCTACCAGGACAAATGTCTGTGCACAAAAAAAGCGCAAGCATTTGTTTAGTACCCAGACACTAAACAAATGCTTGCGCGTTGTGAAACCATGCTGATCCTTTCTCTAGTTACTGGTTCTTGGTTCTCTAGATACAAGGAATCCTATATAGCTAGAGGCCACGATCTATGTACCTATGTTTTTAAAAAAAGACATCGACGCAAGCTCGAAACACCAGCCATTTCGAAACACACTTCAGAAAGTCCAATTCCAAGTCCAAAAGTCCATTTCCGAGACATTTTCACATTTTGATTAAAGATAACTTCGTGATTTAGATTTCGACTCTGGGAAACCTTGATATCGATGTGATCACGGATAAGTTAGCAATGGATTTTAAAATAATCCTATGTCCTATTCCAGGATCTAAAGTAATTAGATACTTTAAAAAAAATATAATATCCGTTCAGTAATTTTTGTTTGATTGAGTAACAAACATCCATCCATCCATACAGCCATCCATACATCCATCCATAAATCCATCCATACATCCATACATACATCCATCCATACAACCATCCATACATCCATCCATAAATCCTCAAATGCTGACTATGATTGTATGCCATATACCTAGAATACCTACTCGTTTAATTAAGTGTAAGTTGTGAGATCAAAATTCTATACTGAATATACCTAGCTACCTACCTACTTAAACTATTCTCTCTGAGCCAAGTTATATGTAAGTACAAGTACTACAAGTTTGTAGTGCGTTAAAGTGATCCGGATCAAAGTGCTACCTAACGGTGCTAGTGCTAACGGTCTAGGTATACCTAACAAGACCTTGTTTATTCGCTTTACGGTATACTTACTTCATTATTCATTATGATTAATGGTTGATTTCATGTTGCGTTGAACAGTTGGTCGAATAAGGTTACCTGGCTTAAGTTTGAATTGCCACTGATCCTGCGGGTCTTCGTAGTACTTGGCCAGTTTCCTCAGGGAGCGATAATAAGTCCGACATTCCAGACTATTCTTGAACGCCATCGGGGAGCGATCGTATACGTTGAACCTTGAACATATGCAATGAACTCTGTGAGTGAACTACTTATTACAATTTGATTTAGAAACGGGAAAATAAAACAATACATTCGAGACGCTAGGACCGTGGGGACCGGGGGCGCATACAGTTTTCAAAGATACTGCAAAACTTCTTGTTGAAGCAACGCGTGACCAAAATGCTGGCTTATATTTTGGCCAAAGGATAAGCATTTCCATTCAACGTGGCAATGCTGCCAGCATTTTGGGAACGTTGCCCACTGGTAGTGGTTTATTAAAATAGATTAGTTTAGATAAATAACGCTATTTAATTTAATTTCTGTTTGTTTAGGTGTATAATGTATATCTAGTATCTAATTGGTATAATAAAGAAACGGGATATTTAACATGTACCTATATGCCTATATGCCTGACCATAACAGTTCCAGCACCACCTAGGACTATTTTGCAAAATCCTAGTTGGTAAATGTCCCGTTTCTAAATCAAAATTCTAATACTTATAAGAATATTTTTATGTATTATCAATTAAAAGCTCTTTAAATAGTTTTGTTGGCTACTACTTTTATATTAATAATCATAATTAATTTTATAACAAAAAATAACCTACTTCAATTCTCATGTATCTTCGAAGACCACGGTTAAATATCGATGAAATTTTTATGGGACCCAAAGCGGACTGTTCCAGAAAAGCCTAATACTATTAACTTTTTGTTGATATCGTAACAAAAATATAATATTTATTTTTGATTACACGCAAAGAGAACTACAAATTCAAAAATTTAAATACCCTCGATACAATAAAACATGTCTAAGAATCACCGCTAGAAAATCTGCTTTCAAATAAAAAACCGCATCCAAATCTGTTCACCCGTTTAAGAGCTACGGTGCCACAGCATGCACACAGACAGACACACATAGTGGTCAAACTTATGACACTCCTCCATTTTGCGTCGGGGGTTAAAATCTGTTCTTCGCGTGAAGTCTAGACCAATTTGTTAATGTAAATGTATTTCTATGTAGGCATTAAATTATATTTTATTAGACTCTGTTTATGCGTGATAAGTCTTTTTACTTTATTTTAGGTTCTTTCATGTCAGACTTGCATTCAATTTATTTTGAAAGAATATACCTAATCGAGTCTACGCTGAAAAAAATAAGTGATGTTATTGACCTACGCCACCTTGCTACCTTGCTGTTTTATTCGACTAGTAAATCACATCAGAAGATAATTGAGAAATACACGGTTGACTGAATTTCAAAGTTCAAAAATTCTTCAATTTTCACGTGACTGACGCACTTATGAATGTAAATTATTTATTTACAGTGACTCTACCATTGTATTGGAAAAAGAACCACCACCGTCTTCTTCTTATCTAGTGTGGGTGTATGACCAACCACTAACGTAGAAATAGACAATAACATTCCTATGCCACTACCCAGAAGATACGGCAAGAAACTGAGGTAGGTAGGTACATAAACTACGTATTAGAAATAGAGGAATGTGAACGAGCCGGGCGGGGTACAGTTGCGAACTAGCTATACATATAAGGCTACCCAACTACCGCGTAACAAAAAGGAACAAGGCGGCGCGGCGTTCAGCTATCTCAGGATCCTTATATAGTTAATCATAACCCCTCCTTTTGCTTCGCTATAGTCGGGTAGAAACTAAATCTTGATACCTTGATTGAACCTGACAACACACTCCTTTTATGACGATATTATATTTAAAAGTGAATTTTTTGTGCCTATTTAATTATATTTTTTGACTTTTTGCGCAATCGCGTAAAATACGAAAATCGTACCTAACTTGTTTCAATTCCTCAGTGTTCCAGTCAAAGTTGATGACCTTATTTGAGTACCGGTGATGATGACCTTCCTCCACGTACTCTGCTTCCAGGTCGAAGGTGGAGAGGAACTCGAAGCTGGCTGGACATTCCTCCTTAAGTTGCGTGGCTCCGTAGAAACCATCGACCAGGATCGTCTCGCCGCCGACTGGGTTCAAATGCTTGAGGCAGTGGAGTACTTGGAGACTGGATATAAAAGACATCACTCATCATCATAATTGAAGATGAAAAGCGGCAAAGTTAAAGCGAAAGCTACACTATGAGTTAAACTGTCTAAGGAATAGTTATTTTTATTAGATTTTTTATGAAGAAATGGGCTCACATTTGATAGCAACCTGATGGTAAGCGTAGTTGCGGTCTAAGGTAGAGCACGTTCGCCCATGAGGCGCCTATTCACTCTTGTCTTAAAGAGACCCAGGTTGTAATTAGAAGTAGGTAAATAAGGATTCCGGTAGAGAATTCCACTCCTTAGCAGTACTAGTACGTATAATAAAAGAGTCAGCGAAGCGCTTTATGCGGGCTGGTGGTATATAATTGTATGCACAATGTGACGGTGGAGTGACTCTCCTCGCCTGGTGGTTCTAAGATGGAATGGGATGAAGGAACCAGCTGATGCAGATCTTGTGCACACTCACCGAAATATAGCCTGTAAAAATCGACAGGCTAGCCACTTGTCGTCTGTGTTCAAGGCTTTGTGCCTTCTTTCCATCAAAAGCCTCATCACCTATTAATTTAATCGGGTGCCGCGCCGATGCGCCTTAATGATTTTTATATTTATACTTATATATTATATTTATATATATTAAATATTTTTCTGACATCTGTCAGTCGAGTCCTCCGTCGAGCTCAAACGCCGTCCTCTAGATCTATGTGCTAAATGTTCAGCCACATCGTCGCTTAACATAAGACAAGATAGTGGCCAAACATTGCTAAATAAGCAAACGACAACAAACTGAAAAAACTAACATAGTACGCGGCTTCATTTCATACTACACACCACGAACTTATCTCGCAAAGCTGATTGCATGCTAAGCTAAGTTAGCTCTGCTCGAGGTGAGGCTTGTACTTTGTACTAACCCTTTAAATCAACGGTAAAGTTCAAATATTACACTGTCAATTTAGGGACACTAATTAGTGAGAGACAAAGTTATTTATACATGCCCCAAAAAAGATGTCTTGAACATTATGTGTTGAACTTGTAGTACTTGTAATACAGTGCAAGGAATTTATAAGATTAAAAAAAAAAACTTTATAAAAAGAGCGAGTTAGAAACTTTTATTGAATTTTCTTGTAACTTTCAATTCAATAATTTACTAAGCGTGGAATCAACGTATCGAAAGTAAAAATCCAAAATGAACTTTTCATCTTTGTATTTTCACTGACGACAGAACAATACCTACGAAGTTGTAGTGCCTCTTGTACCTACTTGAACAAAAAAATAAACTTCAAAGGTCGAACAAGACAAACGCCCAAATGATTTTCTTAGAATTCCACAGTGTTGTATACTTTTTATTTATATAATACTATATAGCGGCACGCCTGGCTTCGCACGAAATATAAACAAATCATATACCTAACTAAAACTTCTTCAAGAAATTGTGAAATTGTGATTCATCAACCACAACAGTGGTCGATGAATAATTTTATTTATTCTTTATCGTTTTCACTGTCGACCTAGTGTGGCTTAGGTGGAACTTGTGCGGCTTTTGATCCGATACACTGGAGTTCGAATTCGAAACAACTTGAGAAAACCGGCATGTCGAAGAATCACAAAATTCAACGTGTGACAATTATGACATCCACCAACCCACACTAAGCCAGCGTGGTGGATCATGACCCATACTCTCCGAAAACGCCCGTGTCCCAAAACTAGGAAATTAATTGGCTGATTATGATCCTACCTACCTACTCTATTTTTGTTTTAATAAACGAATAAATGCTCTCTCCCCATTTTTTTTGTACACTCGAATAAAAAGTATTTCTTACTAGCTAATTCAGTGCCTCGGGCCACTGCCGACATGACCCTACAGGACCTTGTACAGGCTGTGGCGTTTCTAAGGCTTTATACAAGGTCGCGACATTCATATAAACATATTGAGACCGCTATTATTTGGACCCAACTCTGTGGGTGCCGCAGACGAGACAAGGCCTGGAGTGTCGTTGAAGAAAACTTTGATTTTTGTTTCTAAACTTTGATGAAGTAATTTATATAGTGGCCATCAAAAGCTGCTGAGATTTTTACTCGCTCTAACAAGACTTTTATTTGACCAAAATGCATGCCTAGTTAATTAAATTCAAATAAATCACATTACATTCTGTAAATATTAACAAAAAGAAAATTTCGTTCTACCACAGCCATATTTTAACAAAAAAAAATACAAGACACAGGCAACATTTTATCATAAACTAGGCCAGGTACATTGTCTGCCTTCCATAGCTTCTTTTATCCGTCGACCAACAGAATTCAAATTGTCGGTTCGCCGTGAACGAACTACTAAACAAAATCCGAAAGCGACGGACGACCGACGGCGAAACCTTTCCGAACCCACCCTGTAATAACAATGCCTGAGGATAGCCAGCTTCTTAAAATATAACTAGCTTTATTACCGTACAATCAACAATGGGATTTCGTTTTTCGCTCACGGAATATAAAAATAAGTTCGGGTCTTGGTAGAATACAATCATTGTTTTCGCGGTTTGTTAAGTTTGCCTTTCGTTTGTGGAGTTAAAAGCTGGATGAAATTTTTAAAACGGGAATTGCAAACACGCTTCTGAAAAACGTTCGCACTACTCCTGCACACTCCACATGGCGCTCGCAAGCCTTTGTTGTCTGATTACACGACTAATAATGTAAGTTAGTTATATAGGTAGGTACTATATGTAACAAGAAAAGGATATGATTCAGGGCATTCGTTACTCATATCAATTGTAATTTTAAGTTATTAATGTCATATAGTCGCTTATGTCAAACGTCAGTGTACCTGTCACTACATCTGAAAACAACTTTTTTTTTGTAACTGAATGACGAGACGAGCTGGTCGTTTCCTTGATGGTAAGCAATACGCCAGCCTATAACAATAACAGCACCACCCAGAACATTGTTTTGCAAAATCCTGCGCGGCGCCGCACTGCGCTCGTCACACTGAGACAATTAGCTGTTGAGTCTCATAATGCCCAGTAATTTCGCTGGCTACAATGCCCTTCAAGCCGGAACACAGTAATGCTTGCGCACTACTGCAGTTGAATAACTGGCAAAGCGGTGGTACCCACCCAGACGGCCACTCACATACGAGAAACCTACCACCAGTTTCCAACTTTACTTCGGTCGACCTTTCTTTGTTGAACGAGGCGCCTCCTTAAGGCGGCGATTAAGGTTGGTAAAACCAGTAATAGTTAGTATTCTTTGGTAAAAAAAGAATACCTTGTAAAAACTATTTTTATTTTGATTTTAATGTTTAAGAAACATTAAATCTAAATAAACATAGTTTTACCCATTGATATATGTAAGCTAGTTTATGCATGCTCCGCCTTTACCAGACCAGTTCAGTGATAATACGTGCTGTCGTGGTGCACGGAGAGGCAGGTTCGTGTAGTTTGTACCTACCGTCAATTGACATACTCCGGGACAACGTTTGCTGCGCTCCACTTAGCGCTATACACACCTTTATCGCTTCGATAGCGATCTAAGCTAGTCTCTACTAATAAACTACTCGTAATATGCTAGTCAATGATCCTTAAAGTAATCCGAGGTCTTACCCAGCCGCTTCAGTGAAATATGTGTTGTCGTGGTGCACCGCCAAAGGTAAGTTGGTGTAAGCTGTGTCAGCGTGGTCGGGTCGCGTCGAGAACTGCCACATGCCACCAAACAAAGTCTGCTGCACTCCACCTAACGCTGTGCAAACTTTCTCTGTCGCTTCTACTGTTGGTTCTGCCTGAAAACAAAATAAGATCTTGTAGTGTTGAATAATTTTTTTATTCATTTTTTAAATTAACTAATGTAAATTACACTTTAGTGTAGGTTTAAGTTTAATGCTAGCAAAGAGATAAGGTGTTAAGGCGGGGTATGGTACGCAGAGCACGTAAAGGGATCAATGTTGCTCGTCGAAATGTTATAGCTTGACCCAAACAGCGTCAAAGTATGCTAATGTTAAAATTAACACCTCCCTAATTAAACTTCTGACTATTCATTTGTTCGAATCCAACTTGAAATACAAATATTTACCCAATTCCAATTTTCTAATTAGACTTTATCATTCAATTAAAATTGAATCTAAACCAGTGCAACATATTAATTACAAATATTAGTATCACTGAAACGTATTTATTGTGCAGGGAAAATTAATATTTGTATTATGTTTCCCATAGTTTGAGCGAGCGGTCAACAGTCATTAATCTCGCCACCCCACCCGATGCCATTACCAAGTAAAACAATAACATTCAATACTGTGCAAACCTCATTACCCCCCAATCAATGCGATTGTGGAGGGGCACCCACCGACTGCCCTCCTTAGAGGCTACGAATTTCGAATCTCTTATGGTAACTTTGCTGGTAGCTTTAGCACCAGATAACCGACTTCAGTTCATCCAATTATAGATTATGCGTTACGGCATTTTTGTAATTGAAAACAAGAATTTAGTAATATATTTAGTTCCAGCACAAAGAAAAGTATGCAGCTTGGATTTTATGAGCGTGTAGGTAAGTGGCGTTGTAGTATTGCATTACTATGCAATACAGTCCCTCTAGCCTTTTATACACTAAGTATGAGTAAGGCGACTTTACGAAAACTGCAGAAGGATGCATACGCAGCTGAAATCAACTTATATATAAGCGCCGGCCTTTGTAAATATCACATCACACTAATATTAAAAATGTGAAAGTTCGTATGTAAGTCTGTTAGTACGTAAGTGTGTAAGTGTGTTTGTTATTTATGTATTTATATTTAGATACAAGTTTTTATTATACCCCCTCAATCAACGCGACTCCGTAGTCAAGGAGCGATTGGAACACCCTCCTACTGCCATCTTCAGAGCCTAGGAAACTCTCGACAGATACCCTGGCGACTTTCTCGGTGACTTTAGACCCGCGCCAAAGTATGGGTTTCATTCGACGACTGCTCTTCCAAGTTTTGTAGTCAAATTGTATCAAGAAATCTGCAGCGTAATTTGACTCGTGGTGGTCACTCCCTGAAAAATAAAGTTTATGACTTCTTTTTATGTGACTTCGAAAGTTGCTATTGCAAGTTGTAGACACGTATTATATCTACAATATTATATTACGAAAATACGATTTTTTGCTACGGACGCGCGACGTGAGATATCGTTTGTTTTATAATATCTACCACATCACAAGCTAAGCAAAGTCCTGTTACAAAGTGCCGGACTCACCCGAAACTGCCAACATATTTACTACATCAATATATCTTAAATAGGTAGGTACTTACATTGTATACAAAGCTCAGATTTCTTATTTTGTACAGCGATGATATTTGCCTCGGGTATCTCTAGCAAGTGCTTGGCTCTCTGGAACTTGTCTGCGTGGTAGCATTCCGAACACCTAAAACGTTTTTTAATTAGAATAGGTATAGTGTACAAGATAGCCAGCACAACGCGAACCGCAGCGTTGAGGCCGGTTTGTAAGAAATTAAGTTGTTTTTAACAGACTTCAAAAAAGGAGGAGGTTCTCAATTCGATTATATATATATTTGTTACCTCAGAACTCCGTCATTTATAAACTGATTCGGAAAATCCTTTTTGCGTTGGGTTCGAAGGTACGAAATGGTTCCATATAAATGTCATCCATTTGACCTTGGGCTTCGAAGATACATTGAAGTCGGTTTTTTTGTTTTGTAAAATGTATTCATTGTACCTACCTAGATATAGATAAAAATACATCCATTGTCTTGTTGGCCAAGTTCTCGGCCTTGTTCTCGTTTCAAACAAAGTGTCCATGACTATCAATAATAAATTCAGGCTCTTACTCTTATTAGATTGTTTTCTTGTTTTGCCTTCCTCATCCAAAATAAATTATTTTTCAAAAAAAACTAAACCGACTTCAAAACCACAAATGGCACTCAAAAGTAAAAAATAAATTAATATAATTATCATAAGCGCTACCCACTCATATATTTGAAGTCGGTGCCAGCCAAGTCTAATAGGTAGTAGATAAATACTATGTATATAGTAAGTACTACTTGTAGGTAGTATTTATCTACTACCTTTTAGACTTGGCTGGCACCGACTTCAAATATATGAGTGGGTAGCGCTTATGATAATTATATTAATTTATTTTTTACTTTTGAGTGCCATTTGTGGTTTTGAAGTCGGTTTAGTTTTTTTTGAAAAATAATTTATTTTAACCTTTTTAGTGAAAAACAAGTTTTAATTAAATTAATTCAAAAAGTTTTTAAAGACAAGCTTTTATGATCTAGAAGCCACATCATGACGAAGTTTAAAACGGGCTATCACAATTAAATGCATGTACAAAAAAATTTCATGTCTGTCCTATTCAGTTGTCAGTGTGTTGTCAGTGTGTTGAGGAGTTCCCTCGCCGGAAGTCAATCCTGGGTGTATCTGCCATGTCATGATGGAATTTAGAACAGGCTATTATGGTTAAATCCATTTACGAAATGTTGTGTCTGTACTATTCACCGTTGAGGAGTTCCCTCACCGGAAGTCAATCCTAGGTGAAGCAGGTGAAGCAGTCGAATACAAACCTCCACCTTTAGAAAGTTGGTTACGAAAAAAACAAGAACCGACTTGAAGATTAAACTAATATTTTTTTGTTTTTGCTATTTTTTTCAAAAACTACTGAATGAATTTCGATAAAATTTATATGGGACCACCTTTGAAGTATTACCTACCAATCAAAAAAAGAATCATTGAAATCAATGCATAATTGGCGGAGTAATCGCGTAACAAACACACAAAAAAAAAAAAAAACTAACCGTCGAATTGTAAACATCCTCCTTTTTGAAGTCGGTTAAAAATAGTGACGGTTGCATACCCATACCTCCATCAAGCACTACATTTCAGGCGGCGAGGGGTTACGGAGATGTAGAGCGACGTATGCCTCCTCTAATATTAAGCTGGGCGGTCACAGTCCATAAACTACAGGGGACCACCCTCGAAAGAGCTGTGATCGATCTCGGTAAAAAAAAATTTGCAAAAGGGCAAACATATGTGGCACTAAGTCGTGTCAGAAGTTTAGAAGGCATCGTTTTGTCAGATTTGGACGCCAACAAATTATTAATTCGACCACACGACGACAGAGCGAAAAACGAGATAACGAGGCTACGAAATCTGCCCTTTGACAATTAAGGCCACACATAGAAACACACCTGCTCCTTTTTTAAACTTTAAAAATAATATTCTAAATTGGTTTATAAATGACGAAGTTCTGTGATAACAAACATAATAAGAAAAAAAACTCCTTTTATTAATTAGTCGGACCACAATGCGACGATTCTGAAAGTACATTCATTCAAATAAAAATAGAATTTTCCAAATCGGTTCATAAATGACAAAGTTCTGAGGTACCAAAATAAAATATTTATACTCCTCCTATTTTAATTCGAAGTCAGTTAATAATGGGACCAATCTAGAAGTATATCCTTACAAATAAAATAAGAATTTTCCAAATCAGCTTGACGAAGTTCTAAGTGACAAACATAAAAAATATACTCCTCCTTTTTGTAGTCGGTTAATGATGGGACCAATTTGGAAGTATGTCCTTTCAAATAAACAAAGAATTTTTCCAAATCGGGTAATACATGACGAAGTTCTGAGGTAACAAACAAAAACAAGGAAAAAATATACTCCTCCTTTTTTAATTTGAAGTCGGTTAAAAATGGGACCAATCTGGAAGTATATCCTTTCATATAAAAAAAGAATTTTCCAAATCGGTCCATAAATGACTAAGTTCTGAGGTAACAAACATAAAAAAAAAAAAAAAAAAAAAAAAATACAACCGAATAGAGAACCTCCTCCTTTTTTGAAGTCGGTTAAAAAAAGCTAAATTCCGCTTGAAGAACAAAGGACGTCTTGAGTGAACAAATGCAATTTATTCACAAAGAACTTACAATTGGTTAAAGTTGTCTAGAATGCTCTTTCACTCCAACATTATTAGACATTTCGTACCTTTCTGTTATTGCCTTTTAGGTACCTAGTACCTGGGTCCTGGGTCCGTGAGCTCGAGGATCAAAACGGATTTAAAAGTAACTTGGAAAAGTTTAAGAAATTGTGTTTCTCGAAAATGAGACCTATTCAGAGCGTTTTGTTCCATTTGGTCCGAAGGTAGAAAATTTAATTTCGCAACTGAATTTGTTTTTTAAAAACCTGGTTGATCGAATTAATTAACTAGGGAGAGTAAGTACATAGATGAATACAAAGGTAATCCTTTACATATACTTAGCAAAGCCCCAGTAACGTTGCATTGGGCTAATTATTTATGACTATGTGGAGAGCCTTTTTAAATAGATACCTACATTAAAATAGTAAGTATACATCTTATATAAAAAACCGACTTCAATTCTGATGTATCTACGAAGACCAAGGTCGAATATCGATGAAATGTATGTATATGGAGCATCTTGAAGCTATAGTAAACATAACGCAAATTTTCTCAAATACAATATAATAATTTTCCAAATCGGGTTATAAATGACGGAGTACGGTAACATAACATTAAAAAAAAGACGTGTGGCACTCGGAGACTGCCGCGGTAAAGCTATTGCATAGCATTCGGAGTGGGGGGTGTTAGGTTATTTTCGTTACGGAATTTCTGGATTCGGTCTCCACGCTCAAGGCCCACGATAGAAGCTATGCAATAGCTTAAAAATACATGCAAATTGATAACATCCTGCCTTTTTATAGTCGGTTTAAAAGAAAAACTTCAATATGTACCTGCAATGATCACGAAGCCAACAATCTTCTAATTTTATAGCTATTCCATTCAGGAACTGAACTTCGATTGCTTCTTTCAGTAGCTTCACGTTTTGTACTGGGGGCGAATAGTTCATAATATATTAGAAAACAGAGTTCAATAAGCACAAAAGAAATACATTGATTAATGTTTCTTAATTACCATCACGGGAAACGTATTATTAAAGACAGCTTTTTTTTAATCAGTTTGCATAAGGCTTTTTCGCTGATGCGATTATTTTGCCCAGAGAAATTGTACCTAATATAAAATCTACTAATCGCGTCTATCAACATTTCAAACCATTTTCTGGCATCATCCGACAGCGGATCAGCCAGTATGGTGTTACAAAAGCGCTACTAGTAAATTGGTATGTATTAAATACGATAATTATAAAGTACTTTATACATAACTAGCTGCGCCCTACGGTTTCATCCGCGGTTTCCCGGGATAAAAAGTAGCCTATGTGTTAATCCAGGGTATAAACTATCTTTATACCAAATTTCATCAAAATCCATTCAATAGTTTTTGCGTGAAAGAGTAACAAAGGTACATCCATACATCAATTCTTACAAACTTTCGCGTTTATAATATTAGTAGGTATACTCAACCAGTTCATCGTTTTACATAAACCTTTTAAGCTAGATAATAATATTCATAGTATTTATTACAAGAAAAGGGTAGACTAATTGATTACTTACTTTCACTCTCCATGTTGTGTATAGATTTAACACACTTTTTGAACACTAAAACACAAATGATTATAACATCAAATTCCTGCTTGGAGTTCTAAACTGTTATCGGTATCCGTGACCAAAGTTCACGACGAAGTTGATTATGTACACAGATATAAGTAGGTATAATATTTAAACAAGTTTCGCCTATATATCGTAACATGATGTAAGTAGGTACAGCAGCTGGTTTAAAACATCACACTATCACACTAGTATTATAAATGCGGGAGTTTGTATGTAAGTGTTGGTGTTTGTTACTTCGTCACGCAACGGATTTGAGTGAAATTCGGAATGGAGATGAAAATGAAAAAATGTTTATTAGGTTAAAGAGGCAAAGGTACTTATTTAACGGCATGGAACACTGGTCCCACACTAGGCTCGAAACCCGTACTATTGGAGCCAGGACTCTTCTGTCGGAAGTACAACAAGTACCTATAATACCTTAAAATTGGGTACCATAAATAACCAAAAAATATATATGTAGGTATTAGGGCATGCTCCCGGTAATTATCGGTATCGAAAGTACCGGGAATTCCCGATACTTTTGAACATTACCAGTACCGGTTCTCTACGAAGCTAGTCCCGGTTCTTTCGATACTTTCGATACTTGATGTCACGATTTTATTGTCCTTTTAATTTTTTAGTATCGAAAGTACCGGGAATTCCCGGTTCTGTATCAGTATCGGCTGAAAATTCCCGGTACTGAGAATGGTACCGATAGTGCATGCCCGAGTAGGTATACATACTCGATGCTTGTAATGTTTTGAGTATGAGAGGTGAGTTTAAGGGTGTCTGTGCGTGTGTAGGAGTGAAAGGGTATGAAATGTGTATGTTGTAGTGTGTCAATGTGTGGTACTTATTACTAATTTCCTATTTTTTTTATTTAGATAGCTTATACCCTCGTTTAACACATAAGACTTTTATCCCGGGAAACCGCGGAGTACAGCTAGTATTGTATATTTATGGTAACTTTGAAAAGATTGGCATGCAATTATGAGCTTTACGCCGAATAATTGCTTCACAAGCTTTCATAATAAATTGCCTACCTAATTAATTATCTAGATACCTTACTCATCGCTAGTTATTTGATCATGATCCTAATATAATTTGGATTCAGGTTATCTAGGACTTAAAACAACACCTTACCTACATGCATACTGCATGCCGAATGCCAGTGGTGGAAGCTTTAAACTTAGGCTAGGTAAATATCGCTAGAACGTTTATAATAATAAAGTGAAAATGAGTATGGGCATGCGATAATATAAGTTTTAAGTAATTATTCAGTGCCAGGAAGCTTGAAAACTATTATGAATTAATTGAAAATGAATAAAACTAGCTATGGTACCGAAATGGCGGCTGCTTACCATCTTACGGTCACGCAGTCAGTGTGATTGACCGATCTGTAATGAGTATCAGTTAACCTCAATTATTTAAACTTTTATTATATATTTAAGTTTAAAAATTAAAAGACCCCTAACATATTTTGATAAAACATGTGTAAGAACCACCGCGAGGAAACCTGCTTTCATATAAAAATATCGCATCCAAATCGGTTCACCCGTTTAAGATCCACGGTGCCACAGACAGACACACAAACTTATAACACCCCTCCTTTTTGCGTCGGGGGTTAAAAATAACCTCATTTAACAGTTTTCAATGTATCTCTTATTATTAATACCAACCATTTCCCCAAGATATGAATTCCTTTCTGTTAATGCGAAGCTAAATTACAAACTTCCAACTTTATCATCTACACATTTTAAGATACTTAAATCTCTCAATTCTCATAAATGAATGAACCTATAATAAGAATTTAATCTCGTAAAATTTTCGAGTCAACTCCTGGTTTTCCACTCGGCTGGATCGCAGTCTCAGGAATTCTGTAAATGCTGGGTGCTTCAAGAGCCATTACAAAATGAGTCACGCATAGACGCTCCAAGATAATTTGATTGGATTTTGACAGCCAACGGAGGCGTTCCACGGTTTTACATCCCTGTTACTCATCGGATATGAATTTCCGATACTCGATTCGGGACATTCCCCAAATTGTTACATGGCGAAGGAATTTAGTGGCCCTTCCGGGTACGAAGGGTCGAAGGTATGCCACCTCCGACCCTCCAGTCGTTCTTTTACTTATATAAACGGCATCTCGCATTAAGCTTGGTCGTAAAGATGGAGTTCGGGTGGATAGGCATTTCAAAAAGTATGAAAAGAATTTTGCGAAAAGGTCTCGGTCCCTTACTCAATCATCGGCGTAGGTTTGTCTAAATATTAGTGAAAAAGTTATGAGAAACTCCTGTTTTAAACCTTATAGCATCTTACACGCATGCGCTATTCACATTGTCATTAATTTTGATCTAATTACTCTTTTAACAATGACTGCTTACGCTAATGCGAAATATTCGTTGAACGTACTGGATTATCACTTTTAAAATAGGTATTAGCATTGTAGATTCGGCAAATTATGATTAGACAGTATTCGCTGACATAATTACCTAGATAATTTCCATTGTTTCAGCTGTAATTCGTAAAACGGAGTTTGAAATGAATTAACGAGTAGGTAGACCCTTAGTGACTGACTATAAAATCTATTTTTTTATATAATGTCGTGTCACAAAATGACACTTCATTAACATTACAATCTAGCCTAATAAGGCTAATAAGTAATTTGAATTTAACTTAAACTGCAACTTAACTTAACTTTAACTTTGATGTTGTCAGGCCAAGTCAACAGCGACATCATCGATATTCTATATGGTGCAAATTTATGTGCCTTGAATAAAAAAGATGGTGGGATCAGGGGCCTTACTCTGAAAAAGTAATTACGATCTTCGTCTGTCGGATGAAAGGGACAGCGCTATACAACAGGCATAAGAGTGTCTCTTTTAGTCCGAACGAACGAACGAACGAAAGCAACTCGGAGTAGGCCCTCAGACCCATTGCTGTTGGCACCACATATCGCCGCCTCGCGGCCAAAGTCGGCTGTAGGAAAAGGGTTGTTCCTTTGACCAACCTTTTTCAGCCCATACAGCTTGGCTTTGGCTCGCGGGGAGGCTGTGAGGCAGCCGTTCATTCACTTCGTACTTTTTTAGATCAAAATTGTGGAGAGGTGCTGTTGAAGGTGGACGTCAAAAATGCCTTCAATTCTGTTGATCGGGGCGCCCTTTTGATACAAGTCAAGGATAAAATTCCTGATCTTTATAATTTCCTTTGGCAATGCTACGGCAATCCTACAAAATTAATTTACAAAAATGACGTCCTCTTATCCTCTGTCGGGTGTCAGCAGGGTGATCCTCTTGGTCCAGCTGTTTTTAGCCTTGCCATCCATCCAATAATTCGACGTCTCCAGTCTAAACTAAATGTTTGGTACTTGGATGACGGAACCCTGGGAGGCGATGTAGATACTGTTTTCAATGATTTACGTATACTTATAGACGAGTTTCGTCTAATTGGCTTGGAACTAAATTTTTCAAAGTGCGAACTGTTCGTTTGCGATTCTTATTTGGATAAAGATTCGGTTATCGAAAAATTCAACAGTTTGGCCCCTAATATCAAATTGGTAGATAAAAGTTGACTTCGTCTCCTGGGTTCACCGATATTAGACGAATCTTTCTCACCTTTTGTAGAAGAAAAAATTCAAAAGTTTATGAACACATCAGATAAATTGCTCAAAATTAACGCACATATGGCGTTTACAATTATTAGATTCTGTCTATTCGTTCCAAAATTTACTTATAATTTACGATGTTGTCAGCTGTGGAAACACAGTGAGCTTCTTGCAAGCATGGACAACGTCGTTAAAAAATACGCTAGTATATTTTCTGAATGTTGACATGGATGACAGTGTCTGGTCGCAAGCCTCTTTACCTATCAGATTAGGGGGCTTAGGGATACGAAAAATTTCGAATGTAAGTAGCTCTGCCAGCGTTCTTGTCCTCCGTTCATGGTACGTACAAATTAATAGAAAAGATCCTTGCACCTTCTTTAGGCAGTTTCGATGTAGCTTATTTGACTGAGGCCAAGAATACCTGGGAGATAGCATGCCCAAATACCGAATTTCCGAAAGTTTTGGCTTCACAGAGGCTGTGGAATGGGCCGCTCTGCGGACTAGCACGGAAACATCTTTTAGATACGTGTCCTAGCGTCGCAGATCGTGCCCGCCTTCTTGCAGTCTCTGTGTGGGAATCAGGGCTTTGGTTGCAGGCTATTCCCTCTTTTAATACTGGCAATTTATTAGACCCATCTGCTTTCCGTCTTGCTATTAGCTTACGTCTGAGTGCAAGGTGTTATGAAGCCCATCGTTGCCAGTGTGGTACTGCAGTTGATCAACTCGGTCACCACGGTCTCTCATGTTCCAGAAGTGCCGGTCGAATTTCGCGTCACGCCAGTCTTAACGATATCATCCGCCGGGCTTTTACCAGCGTTAACGTTGCAGCCATTCTCGAACCGAATGGTCTAATGCGTGACGATGGTAAAAGGCCTGACAGTATGACCCTGATCCCCTGGAAGTTGGGGCGGCCTCTAGTGTGGGACGCTACTTGCGTCGATACTATGGCGCCGTCGCATCTTCCGGAGACGCAGAATAGGGCTGGCGCGGCGGCTAATTCAGCCGAGCAGCTCAAGCGGCGGAAATATGCTAACCTCGGTAGCGGTTACATATTTGAGCCGTTTGGTGTGGAGACTTTGGGTCCGTGGGGACCGGGAGCTCATCGTATTTTCAAAAGTCTGTCAGAGCGCCTGATCGATGCGACGCGTGACCAAAATGCTGGGACTTATTTGGCTCAACGTATCAGTATTGCAATCCAACGGGGCAATACTGCCAGCATCTTGGGTACGCTGCCAACTGGTAGTGATTGGAGCATTTGAGCTACCTATAGGCCTTTAATGGTCTATGGGTTGTCCAATTGCTTCTCCTTGTATGTAGTTAGTTTAGTTTTAGTAAGTAGAGTGTAGTTTGTTTTGAGTAATAAAGGCATTCGCCCGTTATAAAAAAAAAACTTAAACTGCTAAGTAGAGTAAAACTAAGAATATTTCCATCAACACTTTTCTTATTGTCTCTATTAAGGCGAAGTCACTATGTTCTTGCGTTCTTTACGGGTAGCACTAACTTTACTACGACACACTGTCACTGCACTAAATTAACTCAAAAGGTTTCTCCTTTTTAGTCTTCTCACTAGGTCTGTGTTGTCGAGGAGCTGGATAGCCTCGACGTTCACGTGATGGTGAAGTCTGCGTTCATGAGCTTCGGCAAACTTTTTAATTACACTATTAACGAGGTCCACTTTCAGGTCTCTGTGGAGGTCATCGTTTTTTATGTACCACGGAGCATTTACGATACCCCTAAGCACTTTGTTTTGTTTGGTGCATCCCCACAGCTGGATACCGTAAGTCCATATTGGCACGAGGACTTTTTTTATATGACTAATAGGCAAACAAGCAGACGGCCCGCCTGGATGGTAAGCGGTTACCGTCGCTTATGGACACCTGCAACACTCGGGGCATTACTGGTGCGTTGCCTACCTTTAAGGACCCTTTGAATGGTTGTAGGACTTGTTTGTAGAGTAATATTTTATTGTACACTGACATCGTAGAGTGTTTTCCAAGTAGCCAGTACATCTTTCTATAGCGAAGCTAATAAATAAATTCTAATGAATATGTCGGCCTTCTGCTCGGTCGGCCATCATACAATAATATTAAAAAATTAATTCTGAAAATTGAGAAGTCTAAACCACATTCAAAAATCTTATTGCACACAGATCACACTAAAACAACACCTTAGATAAGCAGAACTAAGACAGAACAGGTGAAACTGCAGTTGTATGCTAATAAGCTACAAAGTTCGAGCTTACCTGCGGGAAGATAAGCACTAAAGCTGTAAGTGCTGTAACATCTTTGTCGCAGCTGTACTAAAGTTCCCGAGATTTACGTGGACTGCCGCTCGTAAGTTTGATAAGGTTATGGCCAACTAACCCTTTACTCCGTGGTATTATGGCTAGAGCTTATAGGTTTATTGAATGGTGCAACGATGGTTTGAAACGAAATGACTAGGAATTATGAGACTTAAGAACTATTGTCTCAGGGTGACGAGCGCAGTGCAGTGCCACGTAGAATTCTTCGAAAGAATGTTCTGGGTGGTGCTGCATTCGTTATAAGCTGGCATGTTTCTTACCATCAGATGAACGGCTCGTCTTGAAACTGAATTTCATAAAAAATTATAAAGTAAGCTCTACTTGATTTACTTAAGCCATTTGTGCTTATTTCATGGAACAAATATGCCGTGGGACTAGTGAAAATGATCCCAGAGAGAGCACGTGACATTTTAATGCAACTTATGCAACATTAATTTCGAAGCTCTTCCAAGAACTTCAAACAACTTAGACATTGTCAAAAAGGTAGGTATAGTTAATATTATTTTCATTTACCTATCACTGACTGGATACTTACAAAGCTTATACTATACCTACGTCCGTGGCCATTTCGAATATGCCAGCCAGGTACGGAACCACAATTATGCAATACACATACATAGATTAGAAAAAATACAGAAAATGTTAATTTATTTATACCCTAGCACAAAACAGTTTGTACATGGAGGACTTAATGCTAGATAGCATTTTCTACCAGTCATCCAGGACGTGCAATGTTCACCCGCTATCAAGGTTACAAGTTCAAAATTCCTCGCTTAAATAATGTTCAATGATGTGCTCGTTTTCATTTGCCCCCTTTTGCAATCCGTGGAAATATTTCCGATATACGCTTTTCAGTTAAAATGGCATGGCACAGTCTAAAATTTGCTGTACAGAACTTATTGCCAAAATATCCGTGAACGCTCCTCGACACTTGAGTCCAGAACCTAAAAACTTATTGCATGTACCCTTCACCCGCACCACCCACAGGAGGAACTCTTATCTCTTACGTTCTTCCGTAGCGTGAAGTCTGAGCATTCCAATATCGATATATTCACAAGCAGTCTGGCTGCGGTGAATATAGCCCTAACGTCACTATCAAATCATTGTGATTTGTAAATGGCATTGCAAGGTTTCTTATCGCATTTCTTTTTTTCTTTGTTTATTTTGTTGTAAACATTCTTAATTGTTTAGCTGACTGCTACTTGTAGAGGCTTCTTATGGCTTTTTTATATTCAACTAGAGACCCGCCCCGGCTTCGCACGGTTATTATTCATATAAACCTTCCTATTCAATCACTCTATCAAAAAAAAAAAAACGCATCAAAATCCGTTGCGTAGTTTTAAAGATTTAAGCATACATAGGATATAGGGACAGAGAAAGCGACTTTGTTTTATACTATGTAGTGATTGTCAAATTATTTTATAACAATAGGTGTTAGCCACCCAAAAAAAAGCACCTATACAACCTACAACCTAGTATAATTAAATCGTGCTTTTGAGTAATTTCAAAAGTTGGCCGTGAGCACAGAATACCTAATAGTACTCCGCGAGTCAAAATCCCTTAACGAAATTGCATAAGCTTCTCATATACATACCAACCCTTATTTTTAATTTAAAAGTTCCAAGCGCATTTTAATATTCAGCGGTAAACCAAATGGAAATTGTCTTCCAGCGGTTATTTAGCCCCAGAATGTTAATATAGAGAGGGTTTTTAATCTTACATTTTATATCAGGCTCATAATAGCCCCTACGGGACAAGGGTCGAAAACTTTCATATTTCGTGGTTTCAATTCAAGTTTTTCATTTAGGATTTTTCAATTTGTATTTATAGAGGTCTTACGTGTCCTCTCGGTGCTTTACTCGGTCAGGCAAGTTATATAGACTTACTAGCTGCGCCCTGCGGTTTCACCCGCGGTTTCAACAACCCTTATCACTTAGGGGTATTAAAAATAGATAGTAGCCGATTCTCAGACCTACTGAATATGCATATAAAATTTGGTAAAAATCAGTAAAGCCGTTTCGGAGGAGTAAGGTGACTAACGTTGTGACACGAGAATTTTATATATATGATGATGATGCTGATATAGACTTGTCTTTCGATTGTATAGTGATAGATACTTATGTAGATGGGTTATCCAATAGAAAACACGATTCGTCTTGAACCAGTGAGTCAGTCAAGTTACTAGGTGAATCAATATGCTGTAGTCATTGCAAGTATTATTTATTCTTTGGTTCTATGTCAAATCTCGATATGTTTGAAGCTACATTAAAAAAGTCGTGCAAAGCCAAATCCCAAAAGGGGGTTCACAAGAAAAAAAATAGAAAACGTCATTTTTTTTGCGCGTAAGTATTGAGACAAGCAAGTCGTTTGCCTAATGGTAAGCGCCACGCCTATAGCAATTGCAGTTCCACCCAGAACTTTTAATACCGTAAAAAGTATTGCGTAGCATTGCATTGCGCTCATCACCCGATATTGAGTCTTAAATTATGACCAGTAATTTCGCTGGCTACAATGCTCTTCAAACCGAAACACACTAATGCTTTATTTACTTTGAAATTTGACAAAAATAGTCTTGCTTAAACATTTTATTGGGCTATTTCACTGTGCTCCATACTTCATTAATTGTCGAATCTGTTGATTTTCGATATACCTACATATTTTTTGCGTGCCTACTAAATACCTAAAATATGATTAGCCACATAATAATTTATTTATTTAAAAACCGCTCATGTACCAATAAACCGGTTCTCATCCATTAAAAATTCACCTCAATACAATAGCCCAATCATAAGTAATTTCCATATCTCCAATAATAGTCCTCGTACTTCTCGGGGGCTGTCTTTGATTGCATCTTCTTAATGATGCACTTAGAGACAGTCCCCGATAAGTGTTGCCCATTACATATCTAAACTAAATGCTCTAAGAGGCCTTTACGTGTTGGTCTCGTGTCCCTGCGCAAATCTTCCAAAAGACCGGGTGTAGGAGTATAACCTGTGAGAAAGAGCGAAATCATAATAATAAATTCATGTTTTTCAGGCAATACTACTAACAAATTAAAAACTGTTAATAAATTAAAAGTACTAGAGGCCCATAAAATATATACCTTACAGACTAGCATATATATAATTTATAAACACTTAAGCTGCGATTAGGGAATTAATTTCGGGTTTGCCTCCCTGTAGCGCCGGAATACTTTGCCTTCTGGCCAAAACTGAGGAGCCAGGAACGTCTCCTTATACTTCGCTGAAAGCCGGAGCACGAAGATAATAGATCTTCATAGTTTTCTATTGTTATTTCTTCATACACTTGATCCAGACACAGGATAGCTCCAATGCAACCTAGAGCCAGTCAGCTGTATCAGATCTGTGCAACCGCAACAAGGCGGATCGGCCTTTCGTGGTTGCTTTACCCTGTCCTCCATTCCAAGGCGTATTGATCCAGCCAATAAATAGGTGTTTATTACAGTAGTGAAACTTGAAACATTTTATCCTCAATTCAGAATTAGAAAATATTAATAAAGATTAAACATATAGATAAAGATAAAGGTACATTATTTGTAAAAATATGACATTACACACATACTGCATGCAAAATCTAAACTTAATAGCTTTTTTGGCGGATAATTACGCGTAGTTCATTAGCAATATAGTAAGTATTAAAGGTTGCTAGTGAACTAAATATATTTTTTTTATTACGTCCAACGATCACGTACCTACATCCTGGAACTAAATATATATTTTTTTATTACGTCCAACGATCACGTACCTACATCCTGGCTACTAACTAGAATTCCCTGAACTGGAGAACCACTACGAGTCCCACGACACCCAGACACGAAACAAATGCTTGCTCTTTTTCTTCTGTGCTCAAAGCTGTATATATCGTATATAGGTATATTTAGGTAGTTATGTGTAGAACTATCCTGTGTCATATAAGTAGGTACGTATGTATGTATACATCGTCATGATACGATTGTTTTACCTACCACAAATCACTATAAGTACACTATCTCTATCTAGGCAAGTGCAGGAAACCAACCTTTTCAGACATTACATATTTATGTTCTCAAAATTACAAGTCGTAAAACTGAACTTATCACGAAATTCCGAAAACAGATTCAAAAGAACCGAGGTATGACGTCATAAAGAGACCCTTATGATTTTTACGAGCACTGTAAAAGCTTACCAGATTTTATGTTGATGTGATAAGAAAAGGTACTCCAGGAATAAGGAGGTACAATACTCAGTGATGCTATCAATTCGCAACGACTGTCTTCAAAAATAAAAATCAAGGTAGGGTATTTTTTAATGGAACTTAGTAATGAGACGAAGTATTCGTTCGCCTGATCGTAAGCGTCACGCCTGCCCATTACAATTTGCAGTGCCACTCAGAACTTTTAATACTCACTCATCACCTCAAGACATCTTGTAAATGCTCAAATGCCTAGTAATTTCGCTGGCTTCAATGCCCTTCAAGCCGGAACACGATAATGCTTGTGCTTGACAGCAGAATAACTGGCAAAGCGGTCATATCTACCTAGACGGCCTCTAGCATCCAAGAGACCTGCCACGACTCTAAACAATGGTACTGTGACATATGATTAGGTATTGGGCACGTATACGTTGATTAAAACCACCTCACGGCCTCATGGTAAACAGCTGCGCAGTTTTGGATAAATTTGCTCATTTTGGTATGCCGTAAAAACATAGTCTCATAGTATAAACAGTCCAGTGGCACAGCATACGTAAAAATTTAGCTTTATGCCTATATGCGTTGATATATTATATCCATCGATAGTAGATATAGATAAAAATACGGAAAAGTAGGATATCGATACTTATATACCTGCTCTATCAATCTAATACTCATTCGAATAGGTTTGTATAGTATAGTAAAAATATCATCATCATCATCAGCCTGTTACGTTCCCACTGCTGGCCTTCCCTCATAGAGAGAGTATGGGCCATAATCCGCCACGCTGGCCCAGTGCGGGTTGGTGGATGTCACATGTCTTTGAATTTTCGTGATAAATTCTTGGACATGCCGGTTTCCTCACGATGTTTTCCTTCACCGATTTTAGAACGAGTGTTAAATCCGCAGAAAGTCAGTGGTGCGGGGCCAGTGGGATTCGAACTCGGGTGCGTCGGATCGAAAGTCGCACATGCTACCACTGAGCCACACTCACTCTAAAAATATAATCAACCTTAACAAACAAGACACATTAATTCTTATCTTTGGCACGACAAAAAGGTTGTCGAGGAAAAATATCACTGGTTTTGGACAAAAACGCTGTCGTTAATGTGTTTTATCTTCTCAAGCATCGAAAATATTTGAAGTCTAAAGTATCTCCTATTGCGGTAAGGACGAATATAATGAGCACAATACTAATTCAGTTAGCGTCCGAAATGTATGTAATACCTATTACGTCAATAAATCTTGATTTTAGTATGAACCTACCTAAAACGACGGCTATTTGTAAATTGCTTAGCAGTGGAATCGTGTAATTTTAACACCGATCTCGGTCGCTTTCAATTTTAAATTTGGAAGACGTTAGCATTTTTAGCGATCGTGATTGGAGTAGGGATTGGGACGCGGACTTTGAGTAGAAAAGTTAGACAATTCCACATACAAAGAATACATATACTTATATAAAAAAATGATTTTTTTTGATAAATATATTTTTCAAAACAAGCTTTTAACAAATTCGTAATCGGAATCGCGAGCAGATTAAAATGAGCCCAAACACTATAGTAGTTTACAATTATCCGTCAAGGAGTTCCATTGCCCACCTTCCGACTCCATCGTTAGATCAGCTGGCTGTCACCATGATATTGCATTGTCATCGGACTTTGACAAGTATGCAAAATTTCAAATCCATAGGATAAGCGAAAGTGGTTCTGATGACGTGAGCTTGCAAGATTCCACCCGAACAAATATAGGTACATTGTAGGTTAATAAAAACTTATAAAATACCGATCAAGAGATATTTTTGAAAGCGATCGGGATCGGTATTCCACTTAGACTTAGATTCCCTTGCTAGTTAACATATTTATAAAAAAATATTAAACGAGCAGGGTAGTGAATTAAGTGATCATAAGGCTGCTATATTCAGCTAAGTACTACATACTGAGGAAGAACACATAAAATGTTTGAAACAAACATAAAACCCCTCGACAGACGAAGGTCGACAGACGACAATCTGCGGCGGCACATGGCAGCGGTCACAAGTGCTAAAATTCGACTTCACCGCCGTATTCCCCCGCCGCCGAAACCTCAATAAAACTCATATTTCGCTGCAGAAGTGTTAAAATATTCCCTCGGGTTTTGTAAACTAGTTATAAGCAGTTTAAGCTAACTTTAGGGTACAGTTTCATGCGAACGAGCCAACTATTGCGATGAAATGGATCTATCTGTATGTAGATAGTAAAGTTGCGAATGTGTCCCTTTCTATTTTAATTAACCTGATGAGCTTAATCTGGCTTTGAAAGGATATCCTGTTGAAATAGCCTGCGATATCGTGGCTGTAATCTGATAGATTTTTGGGAAAGGACTAACTAATTTTAGTTTTGGGAGAGGCTTTCAATTTTAAGTCAAACTATTTGTACGGTCTCAATACGACCCGAGCCTATCGAAATGCTGTTCGATCGTTTAGATTGCGATCCTTCCCCACGTCAAATATTTTATGGACAACTATGGCCCCACGGGTTAACCGTGTGGACAATTTTCCAGGATAAAAAGTATATATCCTGTTCCAGAATCTAAAGCTTACTTAAAAAATCACTCTGGATGGCACTGAGTGTGAATTATTATGGGCAGGCGTAGCGATTACTATCAGACGAACGACTTCCTCATCTCATTACTCAGAAACACAAAAACATTTTTTTATCGAAACCGATTTGTAGTTTTTGCTTAAATCCTCACAGTACTCACATCATTTGCCATAAGTATTTATAATATAGGAAATGAGTATAATTTTTACATCATGTATCTATAATTTATTTATCTTTTCTATCTCAACTAAATACTATAATTTATTTTTAACTAGAACATAAATCTATTTATTATATTGAAAATGTAGAACCATAGTTTGACAGGACTAGTTAATTAGCAACGCAAGAAGCTATCAAGACTAAAAGCAGGCCTAGCGCACTCCGCACTGTAGGTACGAAGCTACAAGTACATAGCCGGACACCGACGGCGGGTTGCGCGTCGTTACACGTGTCGCGTCAGAAGAGATAAGACCTATGCGATAGAAAGAGAGGCGCTCTGTAGGTTAATATGACTGGTAGGTATGCAGCGCTACGCGAGCTGAATTGAATTTTATTGCGTCATAAGAAAAGTTGCCATTTGTTTAAAGTTCTTCGCGGAGATGTCATGTAGGTACTCGTATAATTAATTATGAAACTTTCAGCGACGGCTGTTAATTGAACAAGAAGTCGTCGTATTTTTAGATGGTGACGCCATCAGGGGGTGAAGTGCAAATATTTTCTACGAAGCGTGACCCCCTCGAGAGAGCAAACTGGTCCGAAACTAGTTTGTGTAGCCAGTTGCCAGAATATGTGCGAATTGGCGAGCCTTCCAAGTCTTCCAACTTTGATTGCTTCCCCGTTACAGTGTCACCAGGACCCGATGTAATTTCCCGACACTAGCAAACACTTGACAAGGTTCTGCAAACATTTTATTGAGTTTTGTTAAGGTGTTTGACAAAAGCTCTGCTCTTTGTCCGATTTTATTATAAAATGTCGTCCTTTACATAGATAGATACTATTTATTACGTTTATTTAATTAACATAATAATTATCAAAATTAACATCATTAACATAATAATTATTACTATTTGTTTCATATTAAAACTGTAAGTGCAGCAAGCATCTGAACTGAAATAAATAAATAAATCAAAGGTTTTAGGGACAGCTTTAAACCCCTACTTATTACAGAGCCGTTGATTAGGTCTAATTATGACCACGTATCACTATTCCCACACGAAGATAACCTCTAGGTCATTAAATAAAGATATTGATTTGATAATGATCAACCCAAGAATATTTTTTACTGCATTCTGTAGATGCCGTTTGACTACCAGTTAGCCTTGATTATAGACAGACGATACATGTTATACCTTTGTAACGTTACGGAGGCCCCCCGGCTAGCTCTACCTATGACCTCCGCACGTACAGTACCTCTTCTGGAAGAGAGAGAGAAACTGGGAAGCTGTAATAAAAGGTAAATTGATTCAATGATACATTTAATATATACATATGTATACTCGTAAACAGGGAAGATCTTCGGCCTGTCGAAGAGAGTAAATGAAAACGTATAGTACTTTGTCGATAGAGGGAAATCAGAACGTATACTTTGTCCTGGGTTTGTCCTTACTACTCCCAATCCAGGGGACGGTTGCAACCTTTCCTTAGGCGTTCGACGGCGGCGAGTGGGCCTGTATTTGGGCGACCAACTTGTGAGACTTCAACAACAGTGTCTCAAATAATATGGTTTTCCACCTTGATATAATATTATGGTTTTCCACCTTGATCACCTTCAACCATCCCGAGATCCTCTCTCTCACGAAGCTCAAGTTCAAGACCCCGATTTTCATATATCTTTTCGTTCTCTGTCAGTTAATTTCGAATTCTCTTTTCTTTTTCTTCTTTTCTCTTCAGGCAATAAACGTAGGTCCATTAAAAATATTAACAAATAGGTTCGATGAGTCATGAATAATGAATGAAGATGATATGTAACACTACAACTTATATTGGAATTGAATAAAACAATTGAAACTAGTAAACTCCCGCGACTTCATCCGCGTAGAAGTATTATAATGCTATTCCTTAAGAAACTTTTTGTTTTTCCGAGATGTAAGTGTTTAAGTTCTAATTCGAGACTATTTAATTTCTTATCTGGCCCTGTGCCGAATTCCATTCACAGTTGTCTGGAAGAGATCGCTTTAAGGCATAAGGCCTCTATTATTACAATTCTATTTACTGTGTGTTATTAATTTATAAATTATTATCTGTGGTGGGGTTTTTTCATTTCATTCAAAACCTTTTAGTAGTTACGACGCCGACGTGATGGAGCAAAATACATCCAAACATAGCATCAATTTGATTGGCAGGATAATAATAGTAATGCAGTTATGATTAAATAAATCTATATAAATAAAAATGAATCGCCGAATTGTATGTACGCGCATAACTTCCGAACGATTGCACCAAATTGGATATTTCTTTTTTTTGTGTTCGATATTGTCAGGACAAGGGTGGTATAAAAGAAAATTAATTAAAAAAAAACAGAACTTAATAAAAAATATAGGGCGGTACGAAGTTCGCCGGGTCAGCTAGTATTTAATAATAACAAACATCTCAAACGCAATGAAAATATCTAGTGTTATTCCGCTGAATATATTCAGCATTATTTATTGTATACTCAGTGGAATTACATTAGATATTTTAATTGCGTTTCAGATTTGAGATGAATTTCCGCAACGTCACGCACCATTCCATTAGATTAATTACAAACATACCTATGTCAATGAATTCATATTACTAATAACACGGAAACCTTACAAAATTAGATAATCAACATGTTTTTCTATTATTTTTTGTTTATTTAATAAATGTTACAAGAACCTCTACCTATATGAAAAACATAGAACCTGTATAAAAAACATAGATCTTAAAATTATATTATAATATTTTAGATTTAATATACATTGTTATATTTTACTCCCAAATCAATAGTGGATCGGACAGTACCTAATCGAAAAAACTAACATATAGTTAGAATTAATGTTTGTCGAATCCTAAAGATCATCCAATTAATATTTTTGTAAAATATTTTGAAGTTTGTATTTTGAAGTCAATAAATAAAATCTAATAACTCTGACATTTTTTATCTGTTCTTTATCTCAAACGAAACACCAACACAGCGCATGACGTCAATTGAAGGTAAATACCGAGTGATAAGCTTGTGTTTATTTTATATGTTTGCTTTTTATCTAAATTAAAACGATATGTTTTTCATTGTATGACGACCATAAAGTCCTTATCAAAAAAAACATATAATTCACTTTGCAAGTTTGCTTTTGTTCAGCTTGTCGTTACGTGTGCCTTCAAATGACGTCACACGTTCCGAGGAGACCTTTTGCGCGGGGTAACATTTGAAACAGAACCTTTAAGCATAGTTTTAGGTACTTTTAGGTTAGGCTTTGTTTAAATAAAATATTATTTTTATGGCTATATATATATATATATATATATATATATATATCATGGTTAATTTTAAACACTTTCTGAAAAGTTGTCCGATCTCCTATTGTTATTGTTACACAGCACCACATTTATTCCGGTCAGCCAGGCATAACATGATGCCCTTTTTATTGTGTGCGTACTCCTAGCGGAAAGTTGACGAATTCTATGATTTGAGTTTAAATAGAATTTAGTTTTAATAGTTACAGTAGAAAATTGGAGCATGACGTTGTATAGCTGTATATGATATAGTTTTAAATTTGTGTGCCCGGCCATTTTGAAGATAATTGCGGAAATCACTTTTATTTAATGACTCGTATCGTGTGAAAATTGTCGATGCGTAGTCATGGTATTATTACATAACTCTTTAATTACTATAAAATAAAATAAATTCATGAAATTCGTCAACTTTCAGCTAGGAGTACGCACACTTTTTATTTTATTTACATTTTATATTTCTGATTATGCACTATTTATACAAATATTATTAATCAAATCAAATCCATATATTGTACTTATCTTAAACAATAAAATTAATGTAATTATCTATATATCTTATATTATACTATACATAATTACATACTCGTGAAAGTATATTGTCTTATTGTCTTAATTGTGTAAGCTCCAATTTAATTACAAATATTATACCTATTTATAATTATATACAAAATTCGTTCGAGAAAAAGGAAAACCAAAGGTGAAGCGGGGTGAAGAAATAAGCCGTCCCGCGCAACACACGTTCTTACTCGATTTTATTCTCATTGAACCACGCAAACTATAAGGGGCCATGGGACAAGGACAAGGGAATCTGAACCTTATCGTCTAAGGAGTTTGACGTGGATTCCATTATTGGACCTCAGGATAAGGTCAGCGCGCATTTCTGGCTCCTGATCAACTGGAAGCAGCTTAAAACGTCTGACTATTTCAGAGACAGTTACCTTCAGCTCCATCATGGCAAACCTTTGTCCTGGAAATAAATAAGTATTAATTTAAGATGCTTAACTAATTTTGCAGTAATTAAACATGTTATTAGTCTTGGACTCCGATGCCTATATTTTTTTATTCTGCGCTGATACCTACTATATGAGGCGTCACGTGTCTCGATGTTGCCCATATACCGAAGTATTTTTTGTTATTGTTTTGCGAGATCCGGCCTTTGACAGGCCGGCCACAGATAATATGATATTTCTGCCAAAGTAGTAAAGTTAATAAATAATATAATAAATAAATACGCCCAACGATCAAATACATAGATCCTGGCCCCTAACTAGGATTCTCTGTATCTAGGGGACCAAGAACTATTTGCTATCTATTTATTAGTTGCTGTTATTGTTACATATGGGCTGGCATATTGCTTAACATCAGGCAAACGACCAGCTCGTCTCGACATTCAGTTACATAAAAAAACTACAAACTCATAAAATAAAACTATGAGGACCATGGTCCCACAACACCCAGAGACACGAAACTCATTTTTTTCTATGCACAAGCGTTTGTCCCGTCGCGGGAATCAAACCCGCAACTTCAGTAGTCTATGAGATTTGAGCCAACCTGCTCAACCACTACACCACAGTAGCACGGCTGTCAGTTGTGGAACATTTTCTAATGTTTTCTATACGTTTTAGTCTATAGTTAAAACCTTCAAACCCCTTGCTTCATGTGCCTATGCCAGACAGCAATAGAAAATCTATTGTGTCAGACGGCAATAGCAAGAGAAAATGTATTGTGTCTGGTCACAAACAAGATGGTCACGATGGAGTCAAGTCAATAAACATATAATTTAGTATTTCAAAATGATCAAAAAACAGTATTCATCTTGAAATGACATTGCGAAGACCAGTTTAACGTACTCGAAATAACCTGATCCTGATCCGCATATCAAAAACAAATCTATTTTTGGATTTCCAAAAAAAATATGTTTTACGTAGGTACATTATTATGATTATAACGTTTCTTGCTTCGAATCAATTATTGGATCATTATATTGTTTGGCTTACACATCGAAATTGGTACTGAAAAAAACCACCCGAAAGCAAAAAAGACCTGACGATTTCGCTCTAACCACAGAATACTTAATAGTACATACTAAGGTTTTAAGGTAGTTTCAAAACAGTAACTTATAACGCCAAGGAATACCTAGTAAAGAAATAAATAATAACAATAAGAAATACGCCCATCGATCACATAGAGATCCTGGTCCCTAACTAGTCCCTGTATCTAGGGAACCAGGAACTACGAGTACCATCATGGTCCCACATCACCCAGACACGATACAAATGCTTGTCCTTTTTTTTCTGTGCACTTTATCATTATCATTTGTCCCGTCGCGGATATCAGTGTATGAGATTTGAGCCAACCTGCCCAACCACTACACCACAAATACCTATTAGGTCCAGGTTGAAGTGCACTGTTTAAAGCGAAATTAATGGATATATATTATTATTAAAATTTTTTTTTTTTTTTAATAAATTATCATTTATCATTTATTGGTTATGGCCAGGTGTACTGCTTAGGTACCACAGAATCATAGGTGCAACTATAAATAAAAATATACTTACCAATGCAGTTCCTAGGCCCGGCGCTGAACGCGAGGAAGGCAAAAGCATTCTTGACTTCAGCAGACTTGGTGTCAAAACGTTCAGGTCTGAATTCCAAGGGGTCTTCGTACACAGCAGGGTGCCGGTGCATTTGGAAAATGTTGATCACCACTGAAGTGCCTTGAAGTAGCTTCATATTACCTACCTCTGAAAAGAAACTGCATATTGATACGAGTAAACAGTTTTGGTTCTAAAATAAGGAAACGGCTTTTTGTGAAGAAAATATTATAATCATAATAGATTTTGAAATGATTCGTGTTATACAAAATATAATAATCTATATATATAAAACAAAGTGGGGTTTGTTACAACACTTATAACTCGAGAACTGCTTGACCGATTTTCATGTTTTTTGATTTGTTGGATTTTTCTCCGACCCGAATAGCAGAATGAAATATCAAAAACATACACGGAATACAATTATTTGGTAATTCATTTTTAAATAATTTAGGTTTGGGACTCCGCCATCTTCTTTGACAGCTCATACGTCAGCTTCATTAACTGTTAGGCGGTAGGAAGTTCGCCGGGTCAGCTAGTATAATATATTATAAAATATAATAATATAAAATAGTATAATTATTAATAATAATAGAGGTCAGCTAGTATATTATAAAATATAATAATATGAAATAGTATAATTATTAATAATAATAGAGGTCAGCTAGTATATTATAAAATATAATAATATGAAATAGTATAATTATTAATAATAATAGAGTATTTGAGTTTTAGCCGACATCAGGAATCAAAAAGAGTTATTCTTCGATCGATCGAGAGTTCTAGAAGAATTTGAAGTTTCTAATCTGGCCTCAAACTGATATTATGTGACTCACCAACATCTCTATTAATTTTGCGTTCAATCAAAGGCACCGACGGGTACAACCGCAAGGATTCCTTGATGGTCAACTCCAAGTATTTCATTTTACTGAGTTCTCTGTAATAAAATCAAAAAATACCATAGTTAGGTACATCAAGTTTGATAAGTCCTTTTATTTTGTTTTAATTACTCAAAGTCACGACGCAGACCACCAACTTGCACTAGGCCAGTGTGGTGGATTATGGCCCATACTCTCTTTATGAGGGAAGGCCCGAGTCCCAGCTTTGGAACGTAATGGGCTGATAATGTATTAAACGTCGTTATAGTGTAACCATATTATTTTTGTATATGATATTTGTTTATTTGTTTCAAATGTAAAACTTGTTACATATGTAAAACCCTATGATAAAATATCCAGCCTGCTCAAAGGTAAGACCCGATGACATTTTAAAAACTGTTTCAATATTTAATACTCTCTGCCAACTGTGACCAAAACACGCGATTCAGGTGTAGTAAGTTTCCATAATACTTAATTATCACCAAGTTGTAAACTGCACCAACTGAGCATTATTATTTAAGTTCGCACTTTGCACATAATAATATATTGTCTGTCTGTCGTTCCGGGTGGAATCATACAACTGAAATGTCGATCACTTCCCGATTAGCTATCCGGCTGAAACTTTCAGGGTAGCTCACAACTCGACGACACTGCATTATAAATCCATTTATTAGCATGCAATGAAGACCTAACCTCAAAAGGCGCATAAAAATTGGCTTTTAGATTTTTTTTTTAATCTGACACTTTTTTGTTATATGTATGTGGTCACACGATATGTATATAGGCATTAATAGGCATATGTCCGAGGTTTAACATTTCAACAGTGTTTTTTTTGGTTTATATATATAGGTACTAGGTACTAGTTGCTCTCCGGGGTTTCCCGGGATAAAAAGTATCCCTTATCCATTTCCAAGACCTCAGGTACCTCTACATACTCGAATTTCGTCAAAATCTGTTAATTAGTTTTTGCGTGATTGAGTAACAAACATCCATCCATCCTTCGTAGGAATAGTAGGAAGTAGGGTATGATAGTAGGAAGCTTGATTAACCTCAAGTGCATAATATCCCGGCTCGTAGGTATCTCGTATGAACTTCACATTCTGTTTCCAACCTGTTACAAGAGGTATAATTTTATTTGTATATACATGTTAGATCCGGTTGTACTGCTACTGCTGATTACTGCTGATGCTGCCTACCTATTAGTTTGACATATAACACAGCCTATGGACTAGGTATTGACTTAAAATAAATATCTATTTTGTACTAAAAAAATATCAATCAATTATAACGTCATCAATTTATGGTTCACATCCCTCCTGCTCGCACCAAGCGCTTTGCTTCGACCTTCATAATGCGAATGGCCAAGGAGTGGAACTCTCTGCCGGCATCTATGTTTCCGGATAGCTATAATCTGGGTGTTTTTAAGACAAGAGTGAACAGGTTTCTTCTAAGCGAGCGTGCTACATCCTCGACCGCATCGTCACTTAACAGGTGAGATAGTGGTCAAACGCAAGCCTATAAATAGTAAAAAAAAAAATAGATCATTACCCTAACACGTAGGCTACATTTTATCCCGGGAATCCCGGGTGAAACCGCGGGGCGCAACTAGAAGAATAATAACTTTTAGTTATATTTAGGTGCATGTCTACCTTATCTTATATTTCAAATATAACAATAACCCAATAGGTAACACAATAGGTAATCGGACAGTAATCCGAAATCAAATGAATCCGAAAGATCATTCAATCAATATTTTTTGTTAAATAATAATGTTTTAATTTAAAAAATAAAAAAAATAAAAATATTAATAACAATTCTGTCATATTTATATGTTGCAAAACACCAACACAGTGCATGACGTTATTTGAAAGTAAATACCGTGTGCGAAGCCTGTATTTATTTAATATTTTTGCTTTTTATCTAAATCAAAACGATGTTTTCATTCCATGACGACCCTAGTCCTTAAACTTCACAAAAACGTGTAAATCACTTTGCAAGATTGCTTTTGTAGAGCTTGTCGTTTCGTTTGCCTTCTTATGACGTCACACGTGCTGAGGTGACCTTTTGAAGTATAACATATAAACGCGAAAGTAAGAATGTATGTATGTATGTTTGTTACTCTTCCACGCAAAAACTACTGACGGATATTGATGAAATTTGCTATATAGGTATTTTAGGTCCTGGATTGACACATAGGCTACTTTTTATCCCGGGAAACCGTGGGTGAAACCGCGGGGCGCAGCTAGTTGTTAAATAGTTTTCATAGAGATTAATAGTAATTAATCAAATAGAGCAAGTGTGGCTCAGTGCTACTGTTATGCTTTCGATCCGACGCACGGGAGCTTGAATCCCACTTTTCTCGCACCACTGACTTTCTTATTTTATGTGCGAATTCAACACTCGTTCTAAAACGGTGAAGCAAAACATTATGAGGAAATCAGCATGTCCAAGAATTTATAACAAAAATTCAAGGACATGTGAAATCCACCAACCCGCACTGGGCCAGCGTGGTGGATTATGGCCTATAAATACTCTCTCTATGAGGGAAGGCCCGAGTCCCAGCGGTGGGAACATAATGGGCTGATGATGATGATGATTAATAGTAGATAATTAAAGTTAGCTTACGTGAAAGTTGGATCCCGAGTCATGTCATCTTCAAAAATGCTTTTTTGCTCTTCCAGAACCTTTTCTTGAACTTCTGGATACTTTGATAGGCAGAAGAGAGCGAAAACAATCCCTGACGTAGTGGTATCGTGTCCCTAAAATAATTCATTGCTTAAAAAAAAAACATATTTAATTCTGAACGTATCTTCGAAGTCCAAGGTCGAATATCGATGAAATTAATATGGGACCACCTTAAAGCTACACTGAACCCAACGCAAAATAATAACAAATAATTTTCTAAATCAGTTATAAATGACTGAGTAAGGCGTTACAAAAATACAAAAAAACATACAGCCAAATTAAGAACCTCCTCCCTTTGAAGTCGGTTATAAATAGAGTGAAAATGAGGACTTTAGTCGTTTCAGAATTGTATTTTTAGTAATATTTTCAAAGAATATGTATGAACTATGTACACTGCAATACATTTGCTTACATTTCGGGCAAAATACTGCTTAGGACTCATACAATTACTTACTTCAAACATGAAAGTATCCACTTCTTCTCTTACGCTCTCTTCATCAATTCTCTGGCCATCAACTTCAGCCAAAAGCAGGAGGTCCAGAAACGCATGTCTGTTTTTGATACCTGTATAAAAATATAACCTTCTAACGTATAGACAGAACCGACAAGTTGAAATGCACATTTAAAAAAATATACCTATACAAAGGTCATTCGAGTTACGCCGTCAAAACAAGCTTTCTGATAACTTGTTTGTAGGTATATAAAATGCGTTTCAATTAATGATTCTATTAGTTTTGTTCCAATCAAGAGGCTGATATCGCAAGATTGAATTCGCAATGACAATAACTATACTCTGGATCCCAAGCTGTTAACCACTGATTAGGGAGCGGTACGCTCTTTTCCCAAATTTATAAAGTAGGTAGGATATATTTTATGTGCCCACCTGTTCTCGCCTCTCGAATGATTTCATAGTGATCTTGCAAAAACATGCTTTGACAAAGAATATAGGATTTGTTCAAATCGAAACCCAAGTACAGGAAGTCGAAGAAATATCGTGAGATGATCATAAAATAATATATGTTAACTAGCGACCCGCCCCGGCTTCGAACGGTTATTATACATATAAACCTTCCTCTTCAATCACTCCATCTATTAAAAAAAAACCGCATCAAAATCCATTGCGTAGTTTTAAAGATTTAAGCATACATAGGGGATATAGGGACAGAGAAAGCGACTTTGTTTTATACTATGTAGCGATATAATATGCGTGTTCAATCGCATCTTCTACGTCGAAAATAGTCGGAATATTTTTCATCATGTAATTTTTAAAAGTACATGTTTAATACAAATATAAAACACTGTTCATATTTTGTTAACCCTTTCTATAAAGTTGTATTTTTACCTAAATCATTAGAGTCTTCCAGGCTGGTGATGTTCAATTTTTTAAGATCTTGTCTTCTTGCTTCTATTACGTTTCTGGTGTGCGTATGCAAGAAGCTAATGGCATTGTCTTGTTTCTTCTTGTATGTAGTTCGGTTAAATATCAAGTCTTCTCTTAGGAAAGGTACTTGCATTCTTAAAGAGACGATTTGAGAAATGCTGAAAAATAACAATGAAGTGATTGAAATATTTTAATGATTAATGAAACTAAATCAAATCAAATGTATTGTCTAGGAGTTGCGAAAATCATTTGCGTTATAATGAGCGCAATTACAATATTGCAAATATGTAAATCAGTTTGGGTTCGATTTGCACTACTGATCTGCGGTCGGTCGACACGTCGTCCGCGATGGTGCGACGTGTAGTCGGGCGACGTGTCGCTAGCTCCGGAAGGTATTTCATAGAAATACATAGAAACTAGTAGTGTCGCAGCGACGTCGTCTGCTACTGCTGTCTGTAGTCAGCTACGAACTCATACCTTAATTCTAGTTGTTTTCACCCAGTTGTTTCGTTGTCATCCTTCATAATATACCTACAATATTGTGAATATGTACTTACATATCAATAGACGTGACGTAGTCCGAGGTACTATCCTTCTGGCAATCCAAAGACAAACCCATAATTGCTTCTGCAAATCAAGAAACAACTGTTTTTATTAGACCTTGGACTTCCATCGTGGAATTATCACTTTCCTAACGTTAAAAATACTCTTTATAAAATTAAAAGGGTAACGCACTTTTTGGCCCACGGATCTAAGTCAATGCCGGCGACAGGTTAACAACAAAAGATAACTGGGGATATGAGACTTAATATCCACAGTGCATATATACGCAGTGCTTTTTATGGTATAAAAAGTTCTGGGTGGCACTGCAATTGATATGGGCAGACGTGGCGCTTATCATCAGGCGAACGATTTGCTCATCTCATCGCTCAGTAGACATAAATAATAATAATTATTTAGCCTGTATCATCCCACTGCAGGGCAAAGGCCTCCTTTCCCTCTTTCCAAACCACCCTGTTCATTGCCCTCTGGGGCCAGTGCTTTGAGAAGGAGTCCAGTTCATCCTTCCATCTCCGCTTGGGCCGGCCGCAACGTCGTTTTCTGTTTTTTGAGACCCACTGCGTGATTGTTTTTGCCCACAAATCATCCGACATGCGGTTAACATGTTATAAAATGTCTAATTACTTATTTACTATAATTAGTTATTATTATACATATTTTATAAAAGTTTATTCAGTTGAACATTTGTTAAATGTTCAATCTAATGTATACAGTTACTAAATGGTTTTTTAAATAAATAGATACAAAGATAATGATCGTGCTTAAAATATTAGTGTTAATTACCAGAATGTAGTTAATTTAACCTGTAACATTGTCGAGGGCCGCCAGAGCTATTATCGGGAACAGGCTAACGGGCTTCCCGTCGCCGGCGAGTTGATCCAGCTTATCCGTTAATATTCTGCCATTTTTACAGAACACGGGCAAAAAGTTCTGCAGTATGTTGAAATGGAACGCAGGGGTTAGGAACTTGCGGTGCGTTTTCCATCTCTGACCTTAAAACACAAAAATAATATATTATTTACACTCTAAAGCATCATGCATAACATCATGCATAACTTATTGAATGAACAAGGCATATAATTTTATCTCTACACATGACCTATAGACCTATGTCTACAGGTTATGCCATTGTTTGTTTTAATAGGTATGTATTTGTAAGTAATTTAGTATGTTTTAGCTGTAATAGAGTCTAAGTAAATAACGCTGTAATCGAATATAATAGCTTCCTGTATATACAGTAATATATGGTACATATTTATTAGATCTAAAAGGTATTTAAAACATCATTTGATACATGAATACATGTTCACGTTGCGGATATATGATTTATATTAAATAGCGAAAGAAAAAACACACTAATATTATAAATGCGAAATTTGTATTATTTATTTATTTTTTATTTATTTATTCATTTATGTCAGGCAGTATTTATTTATTATTAATAAGATCACTTAAACTTACAAGTCAGGAAATTGTATCTCAATGGATATAGCTTATACCCTGAATAACACACAGGCTACTTTTTATCCCGGGGAACTGCGGGTGAAACCGCAGGGCGCAGCTAGTGTTACATAATTATAATCAACCCTTCGAATTCAAAGCCGCGGGCCGTGTGAGTTACCGTAAGGTGATCGACCGATTATAAATATTATCCACTGGGCAACGTAAACAAGAAGTCATAAATACATAAAATGGCTCGCTAGAGCACGATTACTATAGGCACTATAGGTATGTATATGATACTGTTATTATAAATAAAAATTATTCATATTCTTCTGTTTGACAAAAGAATTCAGCAGGTCTGTCTGAATTCAGCTTATCTTATTTTTTTAAGACAACGCAAATTAACAGGAAATATAGCTATTGTAATCTATACTAATACTATATAAACTATACCATAATATTATAGATAGGTAAAGTTGTATGTATGTTTGTATGGGGTTATCTCTGGAACTACTGATATGATTTGAAAACTTCTTTCACTGATACACACTAGCCCTGACTAACTTAGGCTATATATTATTTAATCATGTCGGCGCGAACGCAGTCGCAGGTTGTTGCTAGTGAATAAATATAAGTCGACTATGGATCGCACTTGCCTATATACAAAAAAGCAAATATATTTTTTATAGGCTTGCGTTTGACCCCTATCTCGTGACGATGCGGTCGAGGATGTAGCACGCTCGCCTACAAGAAACCTGTTCTCTCTTGTCTTAAAGACACCCAGATTATTCGCTCGTAGTTTGAAGACTCCGGTCATTACTAACACAGGATAGCTTTAAAATGGGTAGCAACAAGCAGAGTTAATGCTTAGGACGATATACTTAATGCCTAGGAAGTTCATTTCCATCGTTTACTAAGCGAGGGCTGCTGCTAAGGAGATTAGATGAATGATAAGAAACAGATATACCTATTATGAAGAGATCCGATATGACCAAATGTTTAATCACTCCACTTCACTCAAAAGATTCAGAATGATTCTGAAAAATAGTCACCGAATAAAGTTCATCAAGGGAAGAAAGAAAGAAAGACAGAAACAATTTATTTTTGACAAAACTGCACACAACAATCAATAGTACGTACACAAGTTTAGGAGAACAAAATAAGACAAATTAATAAGACCAAAACAAACAATTACAGCATGTGTATGGAGACCGGTGCCGTGTACAGTGCAGTCAAAAAAGGTCTGTGCTCAGCATAATGTTGTGAAGAATCCACAACGCTGGTTTTCAGCTCAGGCCTTTAAAGTAGGAAGTAGGTAGGTACTTCGGCTACAAATGGTAAGTAGGCAGACCTTATTTGAACTCTGGTTCACCGACTTCTGTAACCATGTTGAAATGCTATTTAAAAGTGATTAATCATTGTTTTACAGAGATCATTCTCAGTAGAAATAATACTAGTACTATACGTACCTACCTACCACAACCGTCTATTGACGTAAACAGTAATTACAATTAAAAGCTATTTGAGACTTAACTGCTAGTCAAGGGATTTAATCGCATGTCACATTGTCAGGAAGTCGGTTTATGAAAGATTATATATTATATATAATTATATATTGTATACAATACAATACAATACAATAATGCTTTACTGAATACCAAACACACAGGAAAAACAAAAGTCAACAAAGTCAATAAACAGTATGTATTATATTATATATTATACTTCACTGGTTCTTCCGAAAGACTAGTTACTTTTAGAACAAAGAACAAGTAACTAGTCTTTCGGAAGAACCAGCTCGTATAATTACTATTGAACTTCCCTTACAGGTAAGTTTCTTTTAATAGTTAATTATATTATATATTATTATATTTATTTTGGCATTCGCCCGTAAAAAAAATATATCGTTTATGAAATGTGAACATTGTACCTTGAGCAGTGAGTAGACCGTTCCCCAGCCACGACCTCAAGAAGTCGTACGATCTGCCTTTTGCTATAAGCTCAGAACTGGATACAATGGGCTGAAAATGTACAAGGCATAATGTAATACATAATTGGACAACAGTGGAACATAACATTGGTAATTGTAAAACTTGGATACTTTATTCGTTTTTTTTCAACCGACTCCAAAAAAGGAGGAGGTTGTCAATTCGACGTTAGGATTTTTTAAATTTTATTTTTTTGTTGTTTGTTACGCGATTACTCCGCCAATTATGAATTGATTTTGATGATTATTTTTCTGTTTTGTAGGTCAGACTTCAGAGGTGGTCCCATATAAATGTTATCGAAATTGATTCAGCACTTTTTAAAAAAATGACAATAACCAAAATTATTAGTTAAGTCATGAAGTCGGTACCTGTTTTTTCTAAAAAATATTATTATATATGGAGTACCTGTAACTCTGCCTGTATGTCTGTCTGCCTGTCTGTCTGCGCTGTGCTGCGCTTATGTTTTAAACAAAGCGTAAAATTAGTATAAGCCACAGGCAGCGCAGCACGGTTTGTTAACCCCCGACGCAAAAAGGAGGGGTGTTATAAGTTTGACCACTATGCGTGTCTGTCTGTGGCACCGTAGCTCTTAAACGGGTGAACCGATTTAGATGTGGTTTTCTTATTTGAAAGCAGGTTTTCTAGCGGTGGTTGTGTCAAATGTTTTATTGAAAGTTTAAATATAGATGCTTAATCTTCGGTTTCTAAATTAAAATAATTTACAAATGAGTTTAATTTTAAGTAAAAAGAATAGTTTTTCTAGTTCAAAGCTAATCGCAAACTTAGTTTTAAATGGCTACCTTTGATCTGCCTAACTAACTTCGATGCCATTCCAGACTGGACCGTATTTTAATTAAGGAATAAAATGTATTTCAATATTCTTACCTCTATATCGTTGGGGTGATTCAGTACCACATATGGCGCAGACAGAAAGTACACCAGAAACGTGTCTCCGTATTTTTCCGATAATTTATATAATAGATTCATAAATTCTGAAACAAACATGACACATATATTAACATTACTAAATTGTTTATTGAAACACACAGATAATTAAAAAACACAAACAAAAACAAATTAAAAATACTAATAACTTATCTAATCTAATAAACCACTACCAGTGGGCAACGTTCCCAAAATGCTGGCAGCATTGCCACGTTGAATGGCAAAGATTTTATTTTTATTTTTATTTATACAATTTATATTTTAATTTTAAATTATTGTGCAATCTTAACTTTTGACAACAGATTTGATATAATGCTTAAAAACATAATGACGAAAACTTTTGAAAATACTAATTGTTTTATGATAAGGCTTAATTAATTTACTAAAAGTTAAAAATAAATGTAAATTAGTGTAACAAAAAGAAATTGAACATAATGGGAAGAAACTAACTATTAAGGCACAGGCCTTACAGCCTAGTTTATTAGTTAGGGTCTCACAAACAAAGTTGTTACAAAGTGAAATAAATGAATTTTGAATTTTTTGAAAAAAAAAAATTAAAAAAAATGATGTCCTTTGGCCAAAATATAGGCCAGCATTTCGGTCACGCGTTGCTTCGACAAGAAGTTTTGATATATCTTTGAAAACTGTATGCGCCCCCGGTCCCCACGGTCCTAGCGTCTCGACCCCAAAAAGTTCAAATATGTAGCCACTATCTAGGCTACCATACTTTATGCCATACTTTACTTTACTATACTTACTATACTACTATTATTACTTTTTATTTATTTATTACTATCAGCCTATTGCGTTCTCACTGCTGGGACATGGGCCTTCTCTTAAAGAGAGAGTATGGGCCGTTGTACACCACGCTGGTCCAGTGCGAGTTGATGGATGTCACATATCCTTGATTATTTATTATTAATTCTTGGACATACCGGGTTCCTCACGATGATGTCCTTCACCGTTTCTAGAGTAAGTGTAAAATTCGCACATAACATAAGAAAGTCAGCGGGATTCGAACTCGGGTGCGTCGGTCGGATCGAAAGTCGCACGTTCTCCCATTGAGCCACACTCGCTCTAAGTCTCTACATATAAGCTGTAATTATTGTATATGCCTTTGTTGTTTAACAATAAGTATTTATAAACATTGGCATCATAAAGTTTCGGTTAGTTGGGTCATCCGTAGGTCAATGGTTTTTGCGGCACTGCACTGCCCTTATCACCCTGACAATTATAATTTCGATTGAAACAGTGCCCTTCAAACCGTAATATATATCATAAAAGAGCAGTTATTAATAATAGTATCGGAACACAGTAATGTTTGCACACTACTGCTTGGCAGTTGAATATCTAGCAAAGGTACTTCTCAAGAGAAGCTCTTGCAGAAGTGATGACTTAGAAGGTAGTTAGGTACATATAGGTAGGTAACTACAGGGAGGTAAGCGGAAACGCTGAGGCCAATTTCTGAGGTATAAAGAAGTGCTTAAGAGACACATGAAAGGGTGTGGAATTGTTTCTACCGAGTTGGAAACCCAAGCTGAAAACCGTTGGGAATGTAGGCGATCAGTGCAGCAAAATGTATACACCTTTTAAAAACCAACGAAGTAGAGACCTTGATGTGAATCGAGACTACCTACCTAAAAAGTAAATCTCCTTGAAACATATTTTATATTTAAGTGAACGGTGTCCTCACATGTCTCGTATATTCACAGCTAAAAATTGCATTCATCAGTCACGTGAGGATGCATCAACAAGATTAGGAACTTAATTAACGTAAGTCAGTCGCCGTAGCCGAAAACGACTAGGATTGCATGATCATCAGGTACGTATTTTGTAGATAATTAACATAATTAATTAATATAGTTCATTAGTTAATTTAATAATTTATTTATAATTTATTGGCGATAAGGCCGCCCATTTAATTTCAAATTAATGTATTTTGTTATTATTATTTTAATTTTATTTTTTTAGATTGTGTGTTTATTTAGTGTGCAATAACGTTTTATTGTGTTGTATTGTATAATTTTATTTTATAATATTAATTTGTTTACCAACATTACATATTAACATTCAATGCGTTATCTAGACTAGAAAATTAATTACATTTTTATATTATATTGCGTAACGCTTCTTCGGCGAGATTTTTTGTATTACACACGCACACATACACACACACAACTGTACTCTTCCTACCTAGTTTCTTCTATCCTATAGCTATCCTGGTCTCGGCCAGCAAATTGTAACATCCTGGTTATAGGCACCAAATTGTAACCTCCCTATCTACCTACCTACTTTTTATATATATTACTCTCTACTCCTATCTTGAGTTACTACTGAACCTAATTATAACATTCCTAACTAGCCTAGCCTAATCCTAGCCAATAAATAACAACCACTTAATACTACCTCTGCCTCATACCTACTTAATAAAATTTCACTAATAATATAAACTCTAACATTTATACCCTCATTATCCTACTCCAGAATTATTATGATTTGATTTATGTTTGGCCAATGTGATCATATAGTAATTAGAATCCTTTATACGTTGTGATACCGAAATAATCCATGATCTTTTAAGGTAATTAAAACAATTCATAACTAGCCCTAATAACTAAATTTAAAACCTGTACTATTATAAATATGAGAATCTCTCCTAGGTATTGTTACACTCTCAGTCATTCTAATTTGTATTTAAAGGGATAATTTTGAATAAACAACATTAGTTAAGCAAAAGGAAAATCTATTAAACATGGATATATTTTTGTAGTGAAAAGTTCAAGAGATTATTTAGAAATTGACATTCTACATTTGAGAAATAAATGAATTTAATTTAATATAGAATAGTCTCGACAAAGGTTACAGCACCATCCATCCGCTGTTAACAGTGAATCTCGTCCCTGACTGGATAATTCTCCTTCGAGACTGTTCTCGGAGGTCCATGTACCTCAATCATTGGGAATTCATAAATGTTATTAATGTACTGTCTAGTCTGTCAGTTAAAATAGTTCTACAAAAAGGACAAGAGGACATTTTCTTTTAGCAAAAGTATGTCAGTCAGTTTGTTCCTAACCACACATCCATACAAGTTACTTTACTAGGTATTTAACAAATAAAACTTTCGCTACTCAGAGACAGAGCGCAGACATGGTACTCCGCTCCAAGTACCATCCTTCATGTTCATCCATCATCTAGTTCATTTCGAGACTTCCTCAAACTAGATTTAGTTTAAGAGAGTCTCTATTTAGGGCTATACAAATGCCCATCAACTTTGTTAGAATTCAACTAATGCCTAAGAATTATAATAACTATGAATATTCCTAAACTAGGTAAACTTCCTGTTCATATAAAATCTACTCCTGATAGTAATTTATCAGAGTAAAAGGTAAGTTCGTACTTTTAATCAAGTCTCCATAGGTAATTACCAAAGTAATATTACACCGCTGAGATAAGTATTCCATTTAGTCAGAATAATCCAACTCTACAAACATAGATATTAACAGTACCTAATTTGTACCAGCCATGATAATAAGTAAAATATTATTTCAATTCAATGGTGTAGGATTTAGTTATCCAAAATAATGATTCATTCACTTATCAGTCCTGTTTCTCAGGAAGAATCTGAATTAGACATTCAAGTTAAATGTAATAGTAGATTTAGACAGTGACTAATAAAATAGTGTCTGCCACTTTAATAAGTGAAACAGAACCATATAACCAACTTGGCAAGTATGTCTAAAAGTACCATATGTGCTTAGTTTCTCTTGTTTAAGAAATTCGATGCTTATAGTAGACCTGGTCAGTGACTACAATAATAGTGTCTCTAATCCGTCTGGTATAGAGTTCACACTATAGGCTGCTTTTTGCTCACCTTAGTATAACCAAAATGTACCACTTGCACTTTTCTTTGAAGAGTCAAAATCTGAATTATTTATAATTTTATCTTTTCAGCTTTCAACCTTTAAAACATTGATCTGAGTCAATAAAAGAATCACTATCTGTCAATAGTTTTATTTTAAAGTGAATATTCACCCAAATTGGAAAAGGATTATTGTTAATTAGCAATAGTTTTATCCATATTTCCTATTTCCCTCGGCAATCCTGAAAAGTCCTATTAACCTATGTTTCCTAAATGTTCCCTATCCATCTAAAAGTCTCCTAAAATGTAGTTACTTACCAATCCTGAAAGGTCCCTATTTGTTTACTTTCCCTAAAACGTTTCCTATCCACCTAACTTCCCTATAACCCTACTTTCTACCCTAAATATATTCCTAATCTATCTAAAAGTCCTAGCTAATAACAAATCTAGGGATAAATCCCACATTTACATTTAAACGTGTAAGTTTTCACGGTGTAATGAAAACCCCCCTATAGAAGACGCTTTCCGTAGCCACAGAAATTGTCACCTGACTATTCTAACGACGGGATTGAGAAGGTATCTCGACTAATCCTATCACCTGTGTGTTTAGTTTCCTTACCCAAGACCGAAGTCGGATGGGCTTGGAAACAGGACAGAGACATAAAAGGAAATAAATAAGTATATAAATAAAGACCAAATCCAATGACTCTGTTCATAGTAAGGCAAGTGTGTTACCACATGGATTCACTTCGACGAGCCCCTTGCCCTCAGATAAACAGAATGCATTAGAAATGAGAGACTGGTTAGTCGAAAAGCATCAATCGACTGCTTGCTCGTCTCAGGCAAGCCCCTTCCGTTAGGAAGTTGAACCAAGGAGAAACCATTTAACACCGCAAGGCGGTACCCCTTTGGCCATGACACTTCGTCATGTGTGTTCTGTGATCAAACAACTAAGCTCTTAAACCACAAGCCGCGTTTTCCCTAATAATAAAAAAAACCCACTAAAGAAAACTTCTGTACACTGCCATCGCTATAACACTAAGAATCTATTATCCGAACCTCAGAACCCACAAAGGACTGCATCACAATCCCCTATAGACTCCAAAACTCAAACAATAAATCCTTTAAACAACACTAAAAATTGTAAATTAAACTCACTGAAATTAAATTAATTAACTATGGCAAACTCAGAAATCTTCCCTAGTAAACCCACCAACTAATATCGGGAGCCCAGCCACTCAAACACAGAGAGCGCCAAAATGTAAAAGTAAAAGAACCCCGAAATTTCCCTTGCTTCCCTTTATATAGCTTTTTGAGTCGCCACATCAGCGAAACCCTGGTACATCCTGCCACATCCTTTTCTTGTACACTAAAACCTTCTGTAACTCCTACGTGTTTAAATCGATAATCCTGCTTTCTACATTAATAACTGGTACATTGAGCGACATTTTCATTTTTACCAATCAAGATTAACTATCATCTCTCATGTATTTAAGTCATTATTCCTCCATCCTTACGTTAGCGTTTTAGGCCCTTTTAGAATTTATTAATTTCCGCGCATGCGTACTAACTACTGCGCATGCGTAGTAACCATCAACTGCGCTTCATCGCCCCGCCCACTTTAATTTGTTTAAATGTTTATTCTGAATATTGTTCAACAGTAGTGTGCAAACTTGCTCACTTTTTCCAATTAGCTATACTAAAATAACTTTATATTTGTCCTGCTGAAAACCTTTCTCTGTTGATATAAGTATCTCAAATTATTGTTCGAATAATACTAAGCTAAAGGTTATAATTCTGTACTATGTAGATTAATTTTTAATGATATTCCTTTATTTTATGAAATTTAATTCTCATTATTCTTACGCATACTCTATTAACTATATTCCTATGCCTTTATTTATTTAATTACATTAATTAATGCTACTCCTCATCTGTTAAAGATTCTGAAACGTTTATTACATAACCAAACAAGATAATCATTTATTTATTTGTGAAATGGACAATCGGGTTAAATGAACCTGACTTGTCACACAACACAACCTCATAGACACAATCACATAGGTACATAAATCCAATAATTATGTAATTTAGTAGATATTTGTGTAGGTAGACCTTACCTTGCCTTATAAATTTTAGTAAAATTTGTACTGTATAGTATATGTGTAAGTAAGTATGAATCTGCGTTTGCTATATAATCTACTCTTACTTACAGTTTGTCTGTTAAGCCATTCAATTATTGATTAAATTTTATATGAGCTAAGTGTTTTAATTTTTTTCTTACTGTTTCAAAATTACCTTTTTTTATGTAACTGAATGACGAGACGAGCTGGTTGTTTGCCTGATGGTAAACAATACGCCAGCCCATAACAATAACAGCACCACCCAGAACTTTGTTTTGCAAAATCCTGCGCGGCGCTGCACTGCGCTCGTCACCCTGAGACAATTAGCTGTTGATTCTCGTAATGCCCAGAAATTTCGTATCGAAATTCGAATTCTCGAATTTTTACCTATCACAATTTCGGACATATATAGTTATAGTGCCTCCAGGCAAGATTACTCCTGTACCTAGGGACAGGGACATTTATCTAGCCTTTTGTTAGTTATAGTTGGTTATAGGTAGGAATGGTACTAATAAAAATATTTATAAGGAATGGTACCTACTGTTTCTGAGTCACATCTCCTAATACCATTATAAATATTCAAGCTTCTCATTATATAATTACTATAATCATTTTACTCGTAAATTGAAACTGTTTCTATGACGTGGCGAATTATTTGCAACTATTTATGTCCATATAAAATGAATAGATGACTCTATGTTGAAACACAGAAGAAATAATATATCTGTACTTGGGATAAGTACCCTATTAACGAATACCTATTGTTGACCATAATGACACCTAGTTACAAAACGTTTATTACCTACTACCTAGATGTTTCATTTCCCGTCATAGTGAAGTATTAAAACCGATGACTTGAGCAGTTAATAATTATTGTTTTTGAACTAGACTGCCCTATCCTTCTAGTCTTATTCTATCCTACACCACCCTAAAATACATTTTTCAAGACAAGCTTTTAACAAATTCGTAATCGGAACCGCTAGCAGAATAGATTATTAAATTTTCGTTGTTTTCGTATGTTTTATTAATTTTCTATTGTATGTCTTCAGTTAATGTAATTGGTAAATACCGTATTAATTGAAATAAACACTAGCAGTTTACGATTATTCGTCAAGGAGCTCCATTGCCCACCTTCCGTCTCCATCAGATCAGCTGGCTGTCACCATAATATTGCATTGTCTTAGGACTTTGACAAGTTCCTATGCAAAATGTCAACTTCGTAAGACAAGAGGAAGTGGTTCTGATTCAGCTTTCAAGATTCCACCCGAACAAACATAGTTATATATACATATACATACATACATTGCAATTACATTGCATAGTTAAATAAAAGCTTATAAAAAAATAATGGTATTTATTCACTAAGCGCACTCAGTGGCTGGTAATGGAAACACAACAGTTAAAAACACCATAGAAGTACTATGCATAAGCCTGCTATCATTATAAATGCGAAAGTGTATATGTTTGTATGTGTGTGTTAGTTTGTTATCACTTTGCTTTATGAGTACTGAACAGAGTTTGACGAAATTTAGTGTGTTTATGCCCTTTATGCCCTGGTTATGGTTTAGGCCCTGGAATACCACAAGGAATATTTACTTATTGTTCCATAGACATGAATAGTTACTCATTTTTTTAATGTTTTTACAACAGTTTTATTTATAATAAATACAAACAAAAACAAATTAAATATACATTATACACCTAAATAAACAGAAATTAAATTAAATTGCGTTATATCTATCAAAACTAATCTAAACTAATCGAATCTAATAAACCACTTCTTGTGGGCAACGTTCCCAAAATGCTGGCAGCACTGCCACGTTGAATGGCAATGCTTATCCTTTGGCCAAAATATAGGCCAGCATTTTGCATAGTCACTTAGTAATTCTACGTAGACTGAGTCATTGGTACAACATAAAGATAAATGTAATAAAATTCGTTATAAACCCTATACATCTGTTCCATGGGTGATCATCATCCACACAGCCTCGACATTTGTACGCATTCTATTGCTGGGTATAGGCCTCATGATGTATCTAGGTAGTTCACCTCAGCCCTGTACCATACTCGTCAGTTCAACCTATTAATTACAAGCTTTAATTTAACTTGCAATGTATGTATGTATGTATGTACGTAACTGTGTTTGTCCGAGTGGAATCTTGCAAACTGAATCAGAACCACTTCCTCTTGTCCTTCAAAGTTAGACAATGCAATATTATGGTGACAGCCAGCTGATCTGATGATGGAGATGGAAGGTGGGCAATGGAACTGCTTGACGGACGGTAAACTACTATTGTTTGGGCTCATTTTAATCTGCTGGCGGTTCCGAATACGAATTTGTTAGAAGCTTGTTTTGAAAAATATATTTTTCAACGAAAAACTTATTAAAATTAGGTTCCACAGTCATGTAAATAAAAAGGAAACCAAGTATATTTTAGAATTAGAAATAAAACTTCCAGCTGGAACTTGAATCCACACTTCTATTTACCCCTGTACCTGTGTAACTCAACAACAGCAATTCAGCATGTCAAATTGTCATAATAATTAAAAACCCGATTAACGAATCTGTGAAACACCTTATTTAAAAACCACTATTGATGTACCTATAACCACAAATGATGTACCAGAACCAAGAGTGACGTCGAAGAATTTTAATGGGCATGTAAATAAAATAAAATAAACTAGATGATGCACGCGACTTCGTGCACGTGTAATTTGTTTGTATTGCGATTCATTCAAATTGTCTTATGTCCTTCTCCGGACTACAGATCTTTGTGCCAAATCGAGATCGTACAACCGCTTGTCACCAAAAGGTTATCAAACAGACAGACAGAGTTACTTTCGCATTTATTATATTTACATATACCTATAGTGTGGATGACCGATAGTTAAGTACCATTAATGAGATAAAAATCGATAAGCAAGACCATTTTGTTATATTTTATTTTAATAATAAAAACCGTGGTAGCAAACTGAAGAAAATTTTATCTCTTTTACTGATAATTTACATACTCAAAATTATAAAACAATTGTTGTTACAGATAATGTGTAAAATAAAGGTAGTTTCACTTCGGTAGATTGTAATAAATTAAAATTAAGTGATATTTTCTCTATCAAGAATTCATATTACTTGTCAGCAGTAATTAGCTAACGATAAATCATACCAGAACAAAGATTGACCTGTTTGGTGCGAGGGAAGAGCAACCGATTTTTATGAACTTGAAAATACATACATATGTATATGGACTATCAACTAACGCCGATTTTTCGACTAATTTTTATTCACGCTTCTCAATTATTCCAAGGTTATTGGAAACGTGATGATGTGTGGAAACACCTAATAACCTCGGCTTTTTTGGACATTTCATTCAACAATTTATTTTTATTGTAGGTAAGTGACAATTTAACTTCTGACAAGATCGTACGTTGTATTAAATCTTCAGTATTCTCGATATAAATCCACGGGCACATTTCTAGTTAACTGTTTTTTGTATTTGTGTAAAAGACTTTTATTGATAAAGTAAAGATAAATTTAGTTTTTTTGTGTTTTGGACATTCGGACAAATGTGCATAAAACTTGGTTATGCAGACGACACAGTCTACTCCAATTAGGTAGGTTGTATATTATTTGCAAATTAATTTATGAATTATTGTTTCACTAAGTATAAAAAACATTGCAACTATACCGATTAAGGTACAATCCATCGAATCGTAATTGGGTTCCTTTGAATAGTGCTTATGTATAAGCCATGACTGTACCTGAATCTTTGTTAAGAGAAATAAACAAGTTATTATTATTATTATTATTGATTGTCATTTTTCAAAAAGTGGGATTAGTTTTTGGGTTTCGTTGGAAGCTATCCAAAATATTTTCATAAATTCACCTGTAGATTTCACGACGAACAAATGTGCGTTCCCGATTATAGGCAAAGGTAAGGGCCCATTTATACTATATTTCTTTCTGTCTTTGAGCATGCCGAACCACGAAAACAGCAACAACAACACTATCACGAGACATATCAACACTAAAATAATCATCGCGAATAAATAATAAAACTGTGGAGCAATTACGAGCGCGCGCGACTTTACTTGAACGACTCCAACCAGGATTTGCGAGTGCGAGTGGATCAAAATAATATTTAAGTGTCCGTGGCAACACAGGTTGGCTACAAAAATGCAAACAGTGCTCGAAGCATTTGTGGATAGAGGCTATAATAACGTATATTTGGACCGGTTTCGGCGATACTGTTCCCCTTCGTGCGCGCAAAAGGCAAGATGAGGTCTCAAACAATATAAGTACAAGTAGATATATACTAACTACTATATGTAAATATTTATACTAATACTTAGGTACTAAAACTAACTTAACTACTATACAAGGAGAAGCAATTTGACAACCTATTGACCATGTATATATTGGTTTTTATAATTGCTATTCCATTATCTGATGATAATGAATAATGATAATAATGGCATCATTAACGAGTCAAAGGCCATAGGCAGGTCTGATCTGGTGTAAATATTACAGGCACTTCGTATATTTGTAGGCTGTCGGCCTCTGTGGTGTAGTGGTGGCAGGTTGGTTCAAATCTCATACACAACTGGGTTGCGGGTCTGATTCCCGCGACGGGACAAATGTACAGAAAAAAGGGCAAACAATTGTTTCGTGTCTAGGTGTTGTGAGACCATGGGGTGGGGCCATGTGGGTCCTCACAGTTCCTGGTTCCCTAGATACAGGGAATCCTAGTTAGGGGCCAGAATCTAATATGATCGTTATTTATTTATTTGTTTTTATACATTTTAAATTTAAACTTGTAAGCAGCTTGCAGTGACGTACCAGATGCCCTATACAGAGTATCTGGAATACAAAATGCAAGATACGTTCAAATTAGGTGTACAAAAAATTTGGATTGCATTGCAGGGTCTTTGTTGTGACAAAATTGTAGCATCTTTGTCGTGACAAACGTCATGTTAGATAGATAGATAAAAACTTTTTATTTACCTTAAAAATAGAGATAAAGTACAAGCCAAATGTTTACAATGGTGTAACAATGGGTGGTCTTATCGCTTAAAGCGAGCTCATGCAAGTTTGTTCCGTGGTAACTAAAAGTAGAAAGAAAGTTTGACTAAGGCACTTGTCTCGCAGAAACTAGATACGGGTTGACGAGCAGCGAGAAGTGGGTGTGTAGTTCCTATATCTAGTTGTCTCGCTGGGCTATATCAGCGAGTGAGCGAGTGCGGTGGGCGATAACTCGCGCCACTCGCTCAGCGCGGCCGAGCGTAAAGTCCACAGATATTTAAACGGGAATTTAATCTGGGGCGATCATGTATCTTTTATTTCAATCAATTTCAATAAGAAACCAGTTTCGATAATGGTTTTGCGATCACGTAACCCGTTTGTTGCAATCAAACGTCAACGAAAGCTCAATTGAAATAAAAATAAGTTTTGACAAACAAAGTTTCTATTGATATATAAATTATAGACAAGAGCCGTATTACACAGTGAAATTGAATAGATTGGGCGTATACATATCGATTCATAGCACAATCTCGCTTTGTAAATTTGTCGGGTAATCGATAGGAGCACATTGATATCGAGACATAAAAAGTTACATGATCGCATTTTATCGATTGAAATAAATTTCTATTGCACGTTAGTCCGCAACCTGCGATTTTCGCAACAGACTTACGTGATCGCCCTGCTGATCTCATGGTACAGGCAGTCCTGCGCAAACCTGCACGCGCATAGTTCTAATGATTGCTCTAAATTCATAACAATGCGTGCACTCACGTCTCCCGGCGTGAGTTCTGATCGCCAAGCGAGCATCGCTGAGCGAGTTTATTTTCCAGGACCTAAAGAACCTACATACTAAATTGCATCAAAATCCGTTCAGTAGTTTTTGCGTGATTGAGTAACAAACATCCATCTACCAATCCATACATCCATCCATCCTCACAAACTTTCGCATTTATAATATAAGTAGGTCCAAACAAAAATTAAATAACATAAAAAATTAAAGAAGAAAATGTTTACAAGATTTACAGTAATTTGTCAAAAAAGGATGTGCTCATCAGCGTCCGTCGTTCTGTATAAACTGTTAAAAATGTATACAGGGCTGATTTCAAAGTATTCAGCCTATACCTAAGAACAACTTACCACAACCCAGATTGTAGTCGAGAAACATTTTGTTATAGAGGATCTTACTTTCAAAACAATGCTTAAATTAAATAATGCAGTTCATCATTAAATTAATCAACATTTTTAATTAATTGCGATGATCTCGTAACACAATCTAAAAGTGCAATTCTTGGTTAGCCATCACAGTCCTTTGTTATATATTTCTACAGGTTTACTTTATTTTCTACCTCGGCTACAATTTTCTTTCTTTTGTGCGACGTTCATCTACTCCAATTTACGCTTTATTACGCTTGTCACGTTTTCCTTTGTATAGATCTATTAACCAATTCGCTAGTAACATTTATTTAGAGAAATGAAATAACAAATGAACAGGTGCTAAGTTCATTTGGAAATTAACCAATCAGTTCTCTCGGAAATATTTTCTGAAAATTTAACTCTACCGGTAGATAGATGAAGTTTGGTCAGGCATTTCTATGGAATCGGAAAGTGACGACAGATGATGATGGGATACAACATATATCCAAAATGGAGTTAATTACAAAAAACCAGCCAAGTGCGAGTCGGACTCGCGCACGAAGGGTTCCGTACCATTATCTATAAAAACGGCAAAAAATCATGTCTGTTGTATGGGAGCCGCACTTAAATATTTTTTATTGTTTTTAGTATTTGTGGGTATAGCGGCAACAGAAATACATCATCTGTGAAATTTTAATGTCTAACTATCACGGTCCATGAGATCCAGCCTGGTGACAGACTGACAGACAGACAGACGGACAGCGGAGTCTTAGCAATAGGGTCCCGTTTTACCCTTTGGATACGGAACTCTAAAAACAGCTTTCAGCTACAGGTTTCTCGGGCATCTATGTAATAGGTTATACATATAACTAAAATGTAGTATAATTAACGCCTACCGAATATATAACATAGATCCTGGGACATGGCCCATAACTAAGATTCCCTGGAACTACGAGGATCCACGTCACCCATCAGATACAAAATAAATATAGATAAGTATATAATTGTGGTAATTGTTTACAGTGTGTGTGTAGGTCACGGAATAAAATGAATAATACAATCATACCAAATTTTTATTTATGATAAATCTACGTTTGACCACCATCTTGCCTTGTGGCCGAAGATGGAGCACGTAGATTTAGAAGATACCTATTCACTTTAGCCTTGAACATACCCAAATTATATGTAGTTATCAGGAAACAGAGAAGACGTCTTCCTTAGCAGTATGCACTATAAACGTGGAACCCAAATGCTTTGTACGAATTTGCGGATTGTGTATTGTATAAGGGTGATATTTGGGTCGATTTTCTGCTCGTCATGTGATGGATGAAGGAGGGTGGAATCAGGTCGTGAAGTTCCTGTGCACATTCTCCGAAATGTATCCTATAGATTTGAACTTAGGCAAATGCAAATAGCGGTGTCAAGCCGCCACCACGCCTTATACCTTTGACAAATGTATGGTGATCACCAAACTCACACGTCATATTGACTAAGTTGCCATAGTATTTTATTTCCTATTTTTCTTAAATAATAAATGTTTTTCTTGTATATAAATATAAAAACTCAGATTCATATTGTAGATGTTTTAACTTTTGTGCCTATCTACTTAGTATCATTGTACCCTATTTCAACTAGCTAGGGGGCGCCGAGACAAAATACTAAACCTGTAAGTGCGCCGCTAACTGAAAAAGTTTGAGAACCCCTCATCATCATCATCAGCCCATCACGTTTCCACTGCTTGGACACAGGCCTTCTCTCATAGAGAGAGAATGGACCATAATCCACCACGCTGGCCCAGTGCGGGTTGGTGGATGTCACATGTCCTTGACTTTTTGTTAAAAATTCTTGGACATGCCGGTTTCCTCACAATGTTTTCCTTCACCGTTTTTAGAGCGAGTGTTAAATCCGCACATAACTTAAGAAAGTCAGTGGTGCGGGGCCAGCGGGATTCGAACTCGGGTGCGTCGGATCGAAAGTCCCACGAGCTCCTACTGAGCCACACTCGCTCTTGAGCCACACTCGCTCTCTGGGAACCCCTGCTATAGAAGATTAACAATAAATTATTAGTACTACCTAGTACCATTTTCCCGTCTACATTTGTCCCGTAGCTGTAGCGAGAAACCCGCAATCTCTGTGGCCCAACGATCACATACATACATCACGGCCCCTAACTAGGATTCCCTGTACCTAGGCAACCAGGAACTACGAGCACCATTGTCCCACAACACCCAGACACGAAACAAATGCTTGCGCTTTTTTTTCTGTGCACAAAGATTTGTCCCGTCGCGGTGTGTACCTCAAGCTCAATGGTGTATGAGATTTGAGCCAACCTGCCCAACCACTACACCACAGAGGCTGACATGAGAGATAATCAAGTACTTATTAGTGTTATAGTAACTGCTGCACGGATTTGCCTCCTCTCACGCTGTGCGGTGCCATGCTGGAGAAAGTGGAGGAGGTGAAATACCTCGGACACATGATCACCTCCGACTTATCCGACCACGCTGACATCTAGAGGCAGAGGCGAGGCATCGCAGTGCGTACCAACATGCTGGCTAGGATATTCAGTCGATTTAGCGAGACAGTAAAGACCCAGCTGTTTATCAGTTACTGCACCAGCGCCTACACTGTGGAGTTGTGGACGAATCACACCAAGGCTGCCATGAGCGAAATGAGGGTGCAGTACAACAATGCGTGGCACGCATGTTCCGCCTGCCCCGGTGGTGCAGCGCGAGCGAGATGTTCGCCGCGGGCCGCGCGCCCTGCTGGCAGGCGCTGCTGAGGAGCCGGTCGGCCGCCACGCGCACCGCCCTGCATCGCTCCGACAACTCCCTGGTGGCTGCGGTGCGAGACTGGCACTCCAGCCCACTACACCGGACGTGGCGGATGTACCACACGCCGATCACTTAAAGACTGTCATTTTCATTTTATTTTATATATTTATTTTACATTATATAATTATTATTAGATATTTAATGTGTAATTAATGGATTTCAATCTGGAAAATAAACAATTTTATTTCATTTCATTTATACTATAATTAAACCAAGTAATTATAAAAAAAACAATGAAGTTACTAAGTAAACTACTGACTCGTATTTCATGAATATTCCTATTGTCTTAGTCAATCAAATACCTACTTAAGTTATTAAGTAATTGTGGTTGTTCCTCGAAACCATTTACTCGTCTCATTGTATTTTCATTCAATGACTCAGGCAACAGTTAAGTCATCTAGTTCTGGCTCAATAACAGGATACATTCCTGCAGCGAAGGAAATATGTATAGGTAACTAGGTATCTCATAGTAAGAAACCGCAATGACTTAGCAGTTTACCTACAACCTAGCCTTTTCCATTGCAACATGCATCAGAAGCAACAAGCAAACTGCTAATTCTGACCCAGTTACCATGATTTAGCATATTCCTAATTCGTTAATGCATCAAGCAACAAGTATAATGTAGATTCTCACAAATCAAGCCTCAGATTGTAAATGTTTCTAGTTACACTATTCACAGGCTTGCATTGCCCTCGAACAGAGGTTGTTAGAACCTCTAGATGATTCAACTTGCCTAATTCTCCTTTCTAGTTTTACAGGCTAGGTTAGGAGTAAATGTGCAAGTTGGTGAGTGACTCTCGTATTACTCTATGCAGTTATTATACGAGTAAGTATCGGGTGCGAGTCGCTCAGTAACTCGCATCCGAGTTCCTTCAACATTATTTTGTTTCAGTCGCCACTCGCCTTCCCCCACTACTTGACTGCAGTCTAAAGTCTTTTCAGACAGTCGCTACTTGCCTGGGCCATAGTAGCACAATGAGAGTACATTGTGTGATCGGTGGAGGCGAGTCGAGCGGATTGGCATGCGGTCTATATAGTGGCAGTAGTTAAACATACTAGCTGTCTACTCTCAGGTCAGCACCTGGCACTGTAATGTACAGCCATGCCATTAGTATGAACCTCAATAGATAATGTAGGCACATACCAAGTACCATAATATAAACTTGCAGTAAGCTGTATTTGCAAGTTTATATGTTTTTTTTATGGTTTTATAAGTATAAATACGCCAACTTTGACGTCTACTCCGACGCTGATATTGACATCGACGTCGACGCCGATGAAGACGCCCAGTCTTACTCATAGCGACAACAACTTAATTCGCAGCAACTAATATTGGATTAATTTTAATAATCAACTTTCCCACAAAATTGTGAATTCACAACTGCGAAATTTCATATTAATAATTAGCATTGCAATAGCACATAGCATGCTAACGAACAATATTTCGCATGCTAATGAAATTAATTAAAAATAGTAATAATGTCCATTACTAGCAGCAACTATTCATTTTATGTAATGTTTTGCTAAACCTCATCGCCAGAAAAGGTCGCGGTATTTTTAGACACACCAATTATTTTAATCATTCAATGCGTCTTTCAAGATGACACATAATAATAAATAATTACACTTAAGGTAATGTGCACTTCATGTATTGTATAATTTACTCTTTGTTGCCCATACATATACATAATTAGATTCGTCCTCTATGTGAACTACCTACTATAGAATAAAAAAATGATGAGGTCAACATACACGATTGCATTATGTAGAAGGGAGATGTGTTTTTTCGGCTACATTTTAAGCTACATTCGTTTGGTAAGTATCCCATTTGGTAAACCTCTAAATGTACCAGCTCGTAAGTTGCATTTGGTAAATATTGTTCTTTCCATACAAGTTTCGTTTGGTAAGCTTTTAAATATTTAGGTACATGTATTATATCCCGTTTGGTAAACTTTCTGTTGAAGTAAGTACAGTCAGGTTAAAAAGACATGAGTAACTGTGACATGTGTGACATGAGTATTTTTCAACCTAGCTACGAAAACGGATTTTTTATCGCTCATCGCAGACGCATCGCTCGCAGTAGTGGTGCTTGCCTTTCCAATTCGGTTCAATTTCATGGCTCGGCGAACAACTTATGCCTATGAGCTCGCGCATACTTGTCAAGAGCTGCAAAAGGCATCCTGTCAAAAATGTATGGATTACATGTACTTTCTACTATAAACCGAACTACGAACTCCATCAGTGAGACAGTGCACACACTTACTCGGACGTAAATATGAATAGCCTACGTGGTACGAGATTATTATACTTACCTACGTAGTAGTTACCTAACCATATTGTTTTTTTTTATA